>OV884060.1:162090272-163483967 GCA_930367215.1 Pollenia angustigena | reverse complement strand
TCCGAACATATTATGGTTAATAATAACTAAAATATGTTCAAAACGTATAATAGCTTGGTTGGTTTTTAACCATAACATGTTGCTCTTGGAAAAGAGAAAAATACTATTTTTAATTTAAAAACATATAATTGTCATATTTAAACATAACATGTTTAGAGGCAACCATAATATGGTTGTGGCTTCTTGATAGGGAAACAATTTAACCATAATATGGTTGTCGGTGACTCAAATATGGTAAAATTAAACATTATATGGTGAAAATTTTCCTTAAACATAGTATTGTTGGAGGTGACCATATTTAAACATGTTTTTTCTCTGCGTGTACAGTTAAGCCAAAGCTGTATAATAACTACTCTTAGTATATGTAGTTGTTATAGATCCATTATCATCCATAAAGTACTAAATTTATTGATTCCCTTAATTTTAGATTAGACACTGGTCAGATTCGAAAATACATATGTATGTTTAAATTTTTCTTTTTTTGTTTTCTAAAGTTTAAAGCCTGTAAAAATTAGCTGCAATCAATCGAGTCAGAGTAATTGAATATTATGTACAACTCTCAAAATAATTCAAAGATGCAACTTTGCGTAAACTGCTTGTTCATTTCGGAGTATCAACTCTACTGATGGAGCAATGCATTCTAGTAGAATCGTTGTCATTAATTTAGCAATAGCGTTTAACAACGTAATGCCCCTGCTAAATAAAACATATTCTTTCTAAAACGCGGTTATCTGATTTCTAACCCGGAGATTTTCTATTTTTGAGCTTCTTTATGCATATTTGTCTTTCCTGTCTAGATGGCAAAGCTGTGGAAATATTTCTTCGCTGGTTTCGTCTTAAGCCCTGAAGTTCGGTGATAGGATTAGTGTTTCTCAATTTCCGTAAGAAATTTACACAACCGATTAAGTTGTTGTTCCGGAGTTGTTAACGGGTTGCCTTGGCGGTCCTTGATTATTGCAGTACTTCTTATGTTGTTACATCCAAGCTTCTTAATAGATGTGCATACTTGTCGAATATGAACAGTTATCGCCGCTGGTTCCGTTTTATCAGCTATATTATTTAAGCATATCACCTTATCTTGTCGTACTAGAGATTTTACTCTCGGGGCAGATTGGCATGTATTGGAATTTATCTATTTATCCTGAGTTTTAGCTTTATTCTTCATATTTTTAAGTAATTTTTTACTTCCGCTTTTTGTCAACATGTCCAATAACATATCGCTTCTTAATTGCAACATAGTCATATCTCAAAACAAAAAATCGAACTTGGCAAAATGCGATTAAAGTTTTCAAAATGTACCTTTATATTCTGATTAAATAAAATATATTTTGCTATAACATCGGTTCAGTTTAAGATATATTAATTATTCATTTTACATATAAAGAAGGTAGAAAGGAAGGCTGTAGGAAAAATCGCCCAAAGAAAAATGGTCCAAAAAAATAATGGGAAAATTGCCCAAAAAAAATCAATGTAAAATTGGGCCTGAATTCATATGAAAAGTGACCCAAAATTGTTGGGCTATTTTTCGTTACTATTGGGTGATAATTCAAAAAAAAAAACAAAGAAAGTTATTTTGAAAATCCAGAATTTCAAAAAAGCATGGTTGTGCCTTCGGCCGGGCGCACAGAGGAGTATTTGGCCTGAAAAGCTGGCCAAAATTATTAAACGTGTTTTTTGAATTAAAAGTTTTAGTTTTTTGATAGTTTTAGGTGTTGTATGATATAAAAAGTCTAGTGGCAGATTTTGAAAAAATTACACTGCGCAACAAAAGTACACTGCGCAACAAAAAAATGTTTCTCTACCCTAGAAATAAAGGTATGTGGACTATATGGATTTTGATGCCCTTTTCCGTTTTTCTCTAGTACGTAAGGATTTTCTTTTAAAGGCGTGGCATACTTCACCCCCTAAATCGTTGGGTTGCCTTATATATTTTGCCATAACTTGAAAACGTGTTCTCCGATTTTAATAGCAGGAGGATCAGAAGATGCACTGGAGGATCAGAAGATGCACCGGAAAATTCTGCTTAAACTAACCATACACATTTATTTTATATCTATTACTATTTTGGAGTTATTAAAAATTTAATGGCGAAAAAAAAAATTTACATGCAAAATGCGTAAAATTTTTTGTTTTCAAAATGCAATAAAAAAATTTAAGAACCAAAAAGTTTAAATTTTTAAGATTTTTCTAAAAGCCACATTCCTAAGGAATAAAAGTTGGTATAAATCGCAAAACTCAATTAACAAATGTTGATTTTAAAGGTTTAAACTCATTCTTGACAGACTGTATGTACATTGTACATATGATTTAGTCTAATTAAAAAAAAATTTTTGAAAATTGTAGGGCTCTTATAAAACAGTATTTTTTTTATGAAAAAAGGCTTTATTATATTTATTTTATATTATTTAATACTTTATAAACGGAAATGTTAAACTAATAAAAATTCTTTACTAATTATTATGTCGTATGTGTATCCTCATTAGCTGCATCATCGGTGTCAGGAAGAAGAAGTGTGATGGTTTCTGATGAAAAAGCTTTTTTATTATTCCGTTCTCTTTGCGTACTGCAGCTTATAAAAGGGTCACTGCTCAGAAATAACCTATTCAAGACATCTCGATTTGTATCGCTTCTGCTGAATTTCCTCGAATAATTCGTGCGATATAATCGTAAGTGCTTATTTCTGGCCTCGGCAGCTTCTTCTGACAATTGTCCAATTGGCAAGATTGCTTGCTTTATAACACTACCGTCATGAATAAGAATCTTGTGCATCGTAGAACTCATGGGGTGCCTGTTGTAAAGTTGCACATATATTTCGGCAGTTTTATGTGCATATTCCTCAAATTTCTCAATATTAATTCGGTGTCCGCTAGTTATTGCTTCCAATATTATTTTCAGGCGGTTGATTAATTCTTCATTTATTCCAGTGATTTTCGATGCAGTTGCTGGGTCCGAAAAAATCTTCTTGATGTGTTGCCATCATTAGTGCTATCGTATCCTGGTTTTGGAACATCTACAAGTATTCCTATCTCGTCTTTAAGTCTTTTTTGGATGAATATCTTCCTCTCTTTAACAATTGCTTTATCTTCATCGCTCCTTGCTTGCCATTTTTTAATTGGCAGTTTATATGAGAGATGAAGTATCGATTCTAAAAAGCGTATGCGTGCATGTAAAGTTGATAGTCCAAAACTGAAGGCATCACAGTTCAGACGAACATTCTTCTGCAACGTGTTAAAATCTTTCGAAGTTTGACCGCAAATGTAACACCTCATTGTCGATTTTGTGTCCGAGCTTCACTTCCGCTAATGTTTCAGTAACGGTTATGGCATCTTCATTGGGATAACAATTTTTTTTTTTTTGCATTTTTTAGTAACAAGTAACATGGATACTAAAGACCTGCACGAGTGTATCAGTAAGTATTGTTGAAACAGATACACCAGATATATATATCTGTTACTACTGATATAAATGAGAGAATGAGTGTAACTGATATGTATGGTTTTGCTTTTGCCCACTCACCATATCTTAAAAACAAAAACAGATGCTTATGGTTTTGGATTGAGTGTCATAACATTTTTTTTTTTTTTTTTGCTTACAAATATGTGTTGTCACCATAAGTATTTCTACAATATCTGTGGTAATCTGTTGTATTTTTGAATATTGTTGGCGAGTTGATGAAAATAAGAGAGTTTGTAAAAATTTGTATAAGATCTCATCCAGGGGTGCCAGATGGTTTTAGTAAAAAATCGGCATATTTTCAAAAACAATTTGGAAATCAAATTATGAAAAAACGGCAAATTAAAATTACTGTTTTAAACACAATAAAACATATTTTTAATGTCAAAAACAACAAAGCAAAACCATTAACCATTACATAATGCTTTAAAAAAAAATAAATGTTTTATAAATAAATTTTATTTAATTAAAAAAAGACGGGGTATCTGATAGCAGATTTATATTTTCAAACTTAAATAAAAAATTTAATAATTGACACAAAGTTTTATTAAAAGCATTGAACGGTAGAATGGAAATGTGGATTTTATTTTTTAAAGAGTATGTCATCCACATGTCTTGTGTCGACTTGAACACACTGTTCAAAACGGAGCCTTGTTTTTCGAGAATTTAAAAAAATAAATGACCCAATTTTCTCATGCGTGGATAAGGCACACCAAACATTTACCCTGGGGCAATGTAAAGGTATTTGTTGTTTCAATCGGGGGTTTTAGGTTCTTGGAGACCAGTAACGGTAGATGTGTTTGTTGACGTGGCTATTTAAGTGAAAATGAGCTTTGAACAAAATTGTCGACGAGCAATTACGTAAGAATCATTACCCTTAAAAAATGTCTCCTCAGCGAACGCGCGATGCTCACTCAACTACTGTGACTGACAAATCCTCCCAATCGATAATTCTAACGGCGCCAACCTCCCTCCGCACCGTTTATTACTTTTTGAAATAATCGCATTTAAAAATATAATTTTGCCACCAGACACCCTTTATATGAATAGATTTTACTTAAGGGTAAATTGCAGGGACCGTTAATAAGGGTGATCCATATAATTTTAGCTTGAAAACCAGAGTTGCCAATATAGCGCCTTTGGCGCTAGATTAAGCGCTTTTTAACTGTCGAAAAGGCGCATATTTTTTCCTTAGCGCTTTTTTTAAAAAGAGCGCTATATTAGCGCTTTTATTGATACCCAACATTTTTGTACTTTTATTTGCATACATTAAAATCAAGACACATTAAACCAAAATTTGTTTCCGTTTTGAAAATACTTTACTCTGAAAAGCATTCTATACTAGGAAAGAAGTTTATTTTCTAAAGAAATCCATTTCGTTTCTTAAAACAAGAAAATTCAAAACTAAATAACTGATTTTAACTTATTTTGTTCGTATTAAGTAAAAGTTTCTTAAATAAAGAAACATTTTCTCATGATTAAAAAATTCACGTTTTTGGTATATGATCAAAAATTTCAAGAAGCATTTATTTAATATTAGTCTGATTTTAAAATAGAATCAAGAAACAAAGTTTTTTTTTATAAACTAACTAGTGCTATACGTTTTTATGGAAAAATTTTAGGCTTGTCTTCTGATTTTGTAAAATAAAAAGCAAAGAAAACTTGATTTAAGCAACTATAGAATTAAAATTAATTTTTTAGCTGTATTTTAGTAAATTCTAGTTCGCTTTGAGTCACAACTTTTTGCTTATGTTTATATACAATAAGAAATTTTTGACTTGGACGAGAATAGTGCAAAATTTTCGTGGTTCAAGACATATTTTCTGGTGGATTAGTAAATAATTCTTTCCGTGTATAGTTGAAATTATATTACTTTAAGCTTCCTTAAATATCAGAAAAGGCTTTTTAAAAATATTAAAGTTTTATTAACACTGCTCGGCAAAAAACTAAAAAAAAAGTCGATCTAGAGAACTTGATTATGTGATTTTAATTCACTTTAGCGTGCTAAATGCAAAAAATTTATTCAATCGCGTCTAGTTAACATTTTGTTTACTGATTTCTTGCTTTTTTTATTCATAATATACCTGGATAAATGATAAAAATACTAATTTGCATGGAAAAATATAATATAAAATATAAAATAATTATTTGTAAAATATCAATATCGTTCTCAAGTTATGATAGAATATATGTAGCACATAAATGCCTTATTTCGGTCAAAATATAAGACTAGCCCATAAAAGAACAAGACATGATAGAAACAACTGAAAACGGATTTGAATTTAGCGCAGTAGTATCTTTGTTTTTCATAAATTTTTATTTGAAACGATTTTTTTTGACATGTCATTAAGTTTTTTATTTAAATTTTATTTAGCGCTTTTTAGCGCTTTTTGATTGGAGACACGTCGCTTTTTGATTAGAAATAGTTCACAACCTTGTTGAAAACTCTCCATATTAGAGTCAGCGGAGACCTATACTGTCTTATACCAATAGGTTCGTCTCTTTAAGAACCTATGGTGATCTAGAATAAACGATCTTAACTCCACAGTTAAAAATCATTTTTCAACGAAAAATAAAAGTATGTATGGATGAACTCTTTAAGAGTTTTATTTCGCAGTCATAAAATTGTCGGCCTAAAATTCTTCTTCTTTTTAATGACAATTAGTTTAATTGCAGTGCTTTACAAATTGTAGTGATCTGACCAGCTACAAGCTTTGGGTGTCCATATACAAAATATATGAATTTAATTAAATGTCGGTTAAAATCAAACTCCTGAAATGAGTTTTAATTTATGACGGCTAAATTAAACTCTTTTTTTTAAGAGTTAAATGTTTTCGTTGAAAAATAGCTGTTTTATATGGACTTTTTTGTTTATATTCCAAAAATAACTCAGGGACTAAAAATAATTACTTTTATTATTTTTTGTAAAGGTTACGAGAAAAATTCCTTTATTTTCAATTGGGAACCTTTAACCATTATCGTTATATATATTTTTTTTGGTTGTGGTAACCAATTAAAGTAAAATTAATTTATTTTTGGTTGTTAATAACCTAAGTAATTTTTTGTTTACTATTATTTATTGGAAAAAATTAATTATTTTTCTGGTTACAATTCTTAGGTCAAGTAAAACATATGTACCGCATTTCCTTTAAGCTTCTCATATGAAGTTGTATATTTTCCAAAATGTGTTTGTTGGGTTAGACACAATACAAACACTGCATATGGGCACTTCCACAGAAAAGCTCTCTTTTTGTCACGTCACGTCACCTAGCAATTATTCTTGTACTTAAGAATTACGTTGTTCAAATTTTTCCTCTCTCACTAAATGAAAACCTAGTTGCGCTCTACACGCAAATGCAAAAGAGATATTAATGTACCAATCTCTTATCAGGCCGATTATTACATACGGTTGCCCCATTTGGTTTAACATTTCACCTTCTAACATGGAAAAAATAAGAGTTTTAGAGAGAAAATGTCTAAGAGCATGTACCTCATTATATAGATCTGCACAAAGCAATTATATTAAATATATTACTAATAAGAAATTATATAGAGCTGCTAACATAATAAGAATAGACAACTTTATAATAAATTTAATACGGAATAATGTTTTAAGATGCACACAATGCTTAGAAAATAACCTGATAATGGCTCCATATTTTACAAGTGAAACGTATATAATTGAAATTCTACCAAAAGGTTTTATACCACCCGAAGCATTTCTTTATTTAGATAAAAATAGATTTATACAAAATGAAAACATCTCACCAATTTTTTATCATAAATATAGAAGAGCGACTACAAAGGCAATCGACTGCAATTTTAATAATTTAACCATAAAATATGATACAACCATATCTTCTAAAGATTTATGGTTGTATAAAAAAAGTATCCAAAGTAAAAAATTTTGGTGGTTAACGAATGATTAATATAATCTTCCTTTTTTTTAACCCTTGACAAAACACCCTCATAATTAAATAAGCAATGTTTTTTTACCATTTTTCATTGCAAAAAATAAATTATATACGTTTAATTTGTAAATCTTAAACAAATAACAAATAATTCTTTGAAAAAAACAAATATTATTATGGTAACAATACTAGAGAGCCCTAATAAGAGCCACTGTATATTCTAATCCTTATATTAGTAACTATTGCTTATTGTAGTTATTACTTATATCTTTGCTTTCAATAAACGAGAGAAAAAAAAAATGCAAAAGAGTCAATAATATTTTCATTATTCCTTGAGAAACAATTAAAAATGGTTGGTGACGTTACGTGACAAAAAGTAGACATTTCTGTGGAAATACCAATATATAAAATAAATATGTATAACCATTTTTTCCTTAAGTATAAGCACTAAATTAATAAAAGTTGTCTCTTTGTGTAACAAGTTACCCAAAATTAATAATTTGTATAAAACAAACCAAAAATTACCGTGCTGTAAGTGTTTATCAAAAAAAAGGCACTTTGATAATTTAGAGGAAAAAAATCGTCAAAATGCAGATTTATCGGTAAATACGGTAGGCCTGATCACAACGCTTCCTGCTAGTTCTTATTTTTTACAAACACAGTATGTACACGTGTTCAGTTCTTTCAGAATTTTTTTTTTCAATAATATTTGTCTACTTGGCACTTGAACGAAGAAAACGCAAGTTTTCAATTGCATGAAAGAATTTTTTACACAAACAAAATACATATCGGTACCAAAAATTTCAAAAATGTTTGCCTTCCAAAAAAACAAGCAACACATTTTGTTTTTGTAAAGTTTTTTTGCTTGTTTTTTTTGTGCTCGAAACACATCACGTAAAAATTATTGAGAAAAATAACTATTCATGTGTACATATTTTGTTTTTGTAAAAAATTATTTTTTAACCAGCCAAAGGGTCGGCTCTTTTGCGTTGAAAAATAATTGAAAATAACGGTATCGTACAATAAGTAACTTATTGTATTCCATCAGTATCCACTAGGATCTGCTTTCGCGAAACGGATATTAGCAGATAAGATACTCTCTTTCGCTTTTTTATCAACTTACATCCACTCTTTTACAAATCATATCAACATCAACTTATATCAGAAACACAAGAGCACTCATCCATACGCATCCACTTTAGAAAAAACACAGAAACAGATATAAACAGATGTATCTGTGCAGGTCTTTAATGGATACACATTTTTATTGGCATTGTATAAAATTTCATATTGCTTTTTCGTGAGCTCTGCATTTACAAAGAGTGCTAAAGCTCCTTCCGCTGAAAGTTTATTCACAGGGTTGACTTCAGAAGTTGTTAATGATCGCTTGCAAATTCTTGATTTTCTTGGGGATCTCGTTATATCCATTATTAATTTAGCCGCATCATTATGTCCCGCTGCTCTTTGACTCATGGATGCAACAAATGTGATCTCCTCTGTTGTTAATTGGTGACGAACTTCTTCAGTTTTTCTCCGCTTTGTTCTATCACTAGCTTCATTAAATTCTTTTTGTGGTCGCCCTGAAGACGAACTGCCAAATACTGGTATTGTTACAGTTCCTTCCAGCCATTTAGCGTTTGTGCTTAAAAAGCGGTCCTCTTTTCGTTGTGCCGAAAGCCAATATCTTTTGAAACAATTTTTGAAATTTTTCAAACATTGCTTCAGTGCTAATATGTCCCCATCCCCTTGACATTTTGAAATTTCGCTCAATTTTCTGACCAAAAAACCCAATTTCTCGTCCATGGTTCCAGCATTAGATTTTTTCACTTTTTGGAATAGCTGTAATCTTGTGTAAACTTGTTCCATGTTGACTCTCGAAGTTACAAAACGGTTTTGACAAAAAATGGGTGCAATAACCCTTTATAAGTATTTTCAAGCGCATGATTTTATGCCTTAATTGGATGGTAGCCTGATACCTGGGTGCCCATGTATTTTTTATGTACCTATATTTATTTTTTGTAAACTTATTTTTGTTTTTTAGAGCAGGTATATAAAAATATCTTTTATGGGAATGTGTGGGACATTCCCTTAAAACTATTTTGGATAATTAAGAATTTTTGCAATTTATAAATACATATAGGCAGGTATTAATATTGTGAAGTGTTAAAAGTGATGTGAATAACATTTGAAATCAATAATTCAAAATACATAAAAGTTTATGACGATATAAAGGTATAAGAGCAAAATAGAAGAAATGTGAAAATTTAAAAAAATCGTCAAAAATAATAGCGCAAACTTGCGCACACTTTTTTTTTTGGATTCTAAAATTAGAGATTCCAAATTTTATTGTGGTATCAAACATAATTCGTAGACATGCTAACCTCACCTTTAAAAACCTCTTCTTTTCCTTTTTTTGCAAAAAAAAAAAGTGTATAATTTGTTTTTTTTAACTTTTGAACGAATTGTTTCAACATGAATATTCAACATATTTTAAATTTTTTTTGCTGTCTGTAGACCCAGAGGAAATTAAAACTTTATTGGAAGAAAAAGGCTTCAAGATAAAACATGTGGTAAATATTAGAAATAGGGACAAAATTCCACAACCACTTTTTCGAGTAGAATTAGAGCCCGGCGACATTAAGTTAAAAAAAAAAAACGAAACGCATCCCATTTATAGTGTGAAATATATTCTATACAGAAAAATCACAATTGAGGAGCCGCACAAAAAAAACGGACCTGTTCAGTGCTTAAACTGCCAAGAATTTGGCCATACCAAGGCATACTGCTACTTACCCCCTGTCTGCGTAGTATGTGGTGAACTACACGGTACAGTTTCTCTTGATAAGTCTAAAACCGACCTCAACGTAAAAAAATGTAGCAACTGTGGCGGTAATCACACTGCCAATTATAGAGGATGCCCAGTATATAATATTGTCAAGCAGACGGTTGGACCGAAAACAAATACCCCTCAAATGCAGGTTGCAAATCAGGTAAACACAAATGCAATTCAAGCCCCCCAGCCTAGTAATAACAGAACCTCTTACGCTAACGTCCTAAAATCAAACAATCAGCCAATGCAAGGTGCCTCGCCAAGTAATGATGAAACTCCGGTTTCTAATTTAAGTCGTTTAGAAAAAACCATGGAAACATTAGTGCAAACAGTAAATAATTTTACGAACACAATGGGTAATATGATGCAGGAAATGCTTAGAATGCAATCGATGTTATTGCAAGCTGTACTTAACAAACCATGAACTGTTTAAAATTTTGTTTTTGGAACGCAAACGGCATCCGCCAACATAAAAATGAATTAGAATACTTTCTTAAAAATAAACAAATTGATGTCATGATGATTTCTGAAACTCATTTGACCTCAAGAAATACGTTTAAAATCAATGGTTATGCACTATATGATACCAAGGACCCTCGAGATAGAGCTTGTGGAGGTTCTGCCATCTTAATAAAAACTCGAGTCAAACACTACATTATGTGTGATCACCGTGAAGACTATCTGCAAGCAACGACTATTTGTGTTGAGGAGCTAAATCGAAACATAGTAATTTCTTCTTTATACTCTCCACCTAGATTTTCCATATCAGAAGGCCAATATTATAAATATTATAAATCATTAGGACCCTGTTTTCTGGCCGCTGGCGATTATAACGCTAAACATACCTTCTGGGGGTCACGACTTATAACACCAAAAGGTCGTGTTTTGTTTAACACAATCTCTAAAATGGGTTTAAATGTGGTCGCGAGCGGGCAACCAACATATTGGCCTACTGATCAGCAAAAAATTCCAGATGTTATCGACTTTGGCGTGGTTAAAAACATCCCCACCGAAACGATTCATGTTGAAGCTTCCTTAGAATTATCATCCGACCACACACCTACAATTGTTACTATATCGAACCCAAATAGAATTGTATTTCCGTCAGGTTACTTAGCGACGCCAGCCACACAAATAAATTGGTTAAAATATAAAAAATTTCTCAGTGCCCATTGCACAGAAAATATTCCGCTTAGTACACCGGAGAATGTGGATCTCTCTCTTGTTAACTTTGACAGTTATCTTAAACTAGCTGTTCAACACTCCAGCGTTACCCCCAAAAAAATTAAAAATAATAAAATATGTTCTTCAGATGTCGAGCGGCTCTTGACTGAAAAAAGGAGAGTTCGTAGAGAGTGGCAACTTTACAGATCCCCGCAACTTAAGATTTTATTAAAAGAATGCACAAAAAGGCTAAGAAAGTTACTACAGAATCAGAAAACGGCTTCTCTAGAAAAATATCTTAAGGAACTTGATGCAACTCCACAATCTGACTACTCATTATGGCGTGCAGCTAGAAATCTAAAAAGGCCAGTTATATCTAAGCCACCATTAAGAAACTTGAATGGTAGTTGGGCAAGAAACGATATTGAAAAAGGAAATCTTTTTGTTAGTCATTTGAAAAACGTATTTACACCAAATGTATCTCACAATATTGCGGTCGAGTTACCACCTGTTGATGCTAGAGCAGCTATTCCCCTCAGATTTGAGATAAGAGAAATCGAAAAGGCTATTTGTGACTTAAACACTAAGAAGGCACCTGGTATTGATAAAATCAGTAATAAAATGCTTTTGGAGCTACCTCGCATAGCAAAGAAAATTATTCTTTTTATTTTTAATGCTATTTTACGCCTTGAATACTATCCTGAAAAATGGAAGGTTTCCTTAGTTACCATGATACCAAAGCCAGGTAAAGATCATACAAAAGTTGAGTCTTATAGACCTATTAGCTTATTATCAAATATGTCAAAGCTGTTTGAGAAATTATTAGTTTCAAAATTAACACCAATTTTAAGTGAAAATAGATGTATTCCAAACCATCAGTTCGGATTTAGAAGAAAACACAGCACAATCGAGCAGACTCATCGAATAGTAAATGTCATAAGAAAAGCATTTGAAGAAAAGAAATATTGCTCAGCACTCTTCATCGATGTTTCGCAAGCTTTTGACAAAGTCTGGCATGAAGGCTTATTACACAAATTGAAGCAAAATTTACCAGCAAACCCACACAAGCTGCTAGAAAGCTACCTAGTCGGTCGTCAATTTATTATTAAAGAAGGAAATTTCTTAAGTTCACCTCAGCCCATTGCCGCTGGAGTCCCACAAGGCAGCATCCTGGGCCCCCTATTATACTTAATTTATACTTCGGCCATGCCAACAAGCAACTACACACAAACTTCAACATTTGCAGACGATACAGCTTTTCTAAGCGTCCACGAAAATCGTTATGAAGCATCGCGTTACTTACAGCATCATATATTTCAACTAGAAATATGGTTAAGACAATGGAGGATAATGGTCAATGAGCAAAAATGCGTACATATAACATTCACTTTGCGCCGGGAATCTTGCCCCCCTATTACAATCAATAATCAAATAATTCCTCAACATTCGCATGTTAAAAATCTCGGTATACATCTGGATCGGCGATTAACGTGGAAATGCCATATAGAGGCAAAATTAACTCAAATGAAACTAAAAGCCATTCAAATTCATTGGCTTATTGGAAGAAATTCTGTCCTTAGTCTCGATTGCAAGCTTCTACTTTACAACTCTATCTTAAAGCCTATCTGGTGCTACGGTATTCAACTATGGGGCACTGCCTCGGCCTTTAATATCGACAAAATTCAAAGGCGCCAAATTGATGTTTGACTATTGACGTCAGCAGTCGTCGATGGCTGCGAGTGTAAGACGGCAAATCCATCTGAGGAGATCGAGTGGTTGCAATCGAAACATGTCACGGTAACCTGCCGGCCGGGGTTCGAGCCCCAGCCACGTCAAGAAAGAAAGATTATCAATAACCATTTTAATTAATTTTCATGTTGTAAAATTCTTTTCTTCATAAAAATAATTTAATGAAAAATTAAATTTCATGAACTTAAGCCTAATTAAAAATATTAAAAATTTGGATTAAAAACCATAAATAGTTCAACAAAATAACCACAATACTAAATATTAAAAAAAAATCTTTGTTAAACCTTTATTCGTTTAGCTGCAAAAAAATATCATATAAACATCCAGAAACCGAAAAAAAACATTTAAATCTCACATAATTTTCTTCACTTTCCTGACTTTAGCAGGGTCTCAGACCTACAAATCGCAACTAAAAGTCTTCTAAATTTACAATATAATGTAAAATATTGTTGTCTGTCGAGCTGCGTACTTAGTTCTTAAGATTTCTTAAAATTCAGTTTTGCCTTTTTGGCCAGCTTTTCAGACCAAATACTCCTCTGTGGGGCGCAATGATTTTTCCTCTATGGTATAACGAACACTGGTAACGCTAACTAAAATTTCTATAAATATCCGGCCTTTGGCCGGGCGCACGAATTTTCTCCTCAATGGTAGAACAAACTAAAGCATTTTTGCCCATGTTCTGTAACTTTAGTGAGAAATTCTTGCATCGAAAAGATGTGAAACAAAATATTTCATCGTTTCTCGAAAAGTGAGAAAAATGTGTGTCTGTAACTCATGTCGAAAACTAACAAAAGGGATTACGTGACAGCTTGTTCTCGCCAAAAAAGTAACAGACACATTTAAGTGAGAAAAACAGCTGTTTGTTTCAATTTATGGCATTTTTGTTTCATTTCACACATTTCAATCGAAAACTTTCTCGTCGCGAGAGTTACAGAACATGGGCACTGGTAAGGATTTTCTTCACTTTGGCATAAGAATTCGGTTTTTTGATACTATCCGTACAAATTTTTATATAAAATTTTATAGAATTTGTATAAAATTTTTTGGGGTAATTTTTCATTTCTTAAAATTTTCATTTTATATTAGTTGGCGAATTTATAATTTCTTGATATTGGGGTAATTTTTCATTCCACTTAAAATACACCCAAAAAAAAAAAACAAATAAATTGTCCCAAAATTGAGTGTTGTTGTTTCTCATTTAAAATTTTGGGGCCATATTTCCTGCGGTCATTTTGCGCACCGCATATCCCAGTATTAAACCCGCTAAGATGCTTCTGTTGTTTTATTTCCGCTGGACGACGTCGAAAAGTTCCAGCTAACAGCTGGTGATCGCAATCCAGATCAGCGCCGCTATGAGTTCTGACAAATTCGACAGACCTGACGAAAAGTTTGGTTATCATAACGTGATCGATTTGGTCATCAGGGGATTCCCAACTATATTGGTGTATGTCCTTGTGAATAAAACGTGTTCCGACAATAAACAGGTAGTATCATCCACAAAAGTCTACAATACGTTCTCCATTATCATTTCGCATGGTTCCCAGACCATTCCTTCCCATTAATGATTGAGTGTCTGTATTGCCATTTCCAGCCTTTGCGTTAAAATCGCCCATAATGACTTAAATGTGACCTCCAGAAAGTGATCGCATTTTGGTGTAAGTTGGGAGTAGAATTCCTCCTTGACGGTATCCTCATCCTTTTCTGTTGAAGTGTAACATTGAACAACGGGAATTAAATATTGCCGCAATAATTCGATCCGGCTTACATTCTAATAGATACGGACTAAACTATGGCGAAATTTTTAACAATATTTTTTTTATTACAGATTATCTTAGAACTCGTTCGAAATCACCCCATCAACTGAAATATGAACAGGAACGGAAAACCGAATATTGGATTAATAAAGCCCAAGATATATTGGCGCAAAAGTTAGAACAGACTGAAACTGTATCTACCAAGACCGCTAAAAATATCATTATGTTTTTGGGTGACGGTATGTCTGTACATACTGTTACAGCCACTAGAAATTTAATGGGTGATAGCTCGAAACAAGTTTATTTTGAAAAATTCCCCTATTTGGGTCTATCAAAAACCTATTGTATTGATCGGAAAGTAGCTGATTCCGCCTGCTCCGCCACCGCCTATTTGGGAGGTGTCAAAGGTAACTATGGTACTATTGGTGTCAATGCTAACGTCAAGCGTTATAACTGTTTCGATGGTCAAAATCCCGCAAATTGGGTAGATAGTATTGCGAAATGGGCTCAAGATGCAGGCAAAGACGCTGGATTGGTTACAACAGCTCGTGTGACACATGCTTCACCGGCCGGAGTATATGCCCACACATCCCAACGTAGTTGGGAAAATGATGCTAAAATAATTGATGACAATTGCAGTGCAAAAGATAATGTTGACATTGCACGCCAATTGGTAGAATGGGATGTAGGACGTAAGCTCAAGGTCATTATGGGTGGTGGTCGTAGCAACTTAATTGATGCCAGCATTAGAGATGAAGAAGGTTTTCCTGGTGATCGTGCTGACGGGCGTAATTTAATCAAGGAATGGTTAGAAGATAAACACAAGCAAAATCTAAATGCTAGTTACGTTTGGTCCCGCAAGGGTCTTAACATGATAGATTTTGATAAAACCGATTATATATTGGGTCTTTTCTCTCCATCTCATTGCCCCTATCATGGCGATTTAAAACGTAGTCACATAGCTTTGGCCAATCCTTCGTTGAGTGAAATGACTGAGGCCGCTTTGAAAGTCTTGAAGAAAAACAATAAGGGGTTTTTCTTATTCGTCGAAGGAGCTCGAATTGATATGGCTCACCATGATACAAGAGCCCGTAAATCACTTGAAGATACAGAAGAATTTGCCAAGGCTGTGCAAGTGGCACGTGAAATGTTCTCTGAAGATGATACTTTGATTGTCGTAACATCCGATCATTCGCATACAATGACAATTAATGGTTATCCGGTAAGATGTTTGACTTATTTTTCGATTTTCTTAATGTTTTCATTCTTCATTTCATTTTTAATTCCATTTTAGTTCCGCGATCAAGACATAACAGGTTTGGCTAATGGTCCAGCTAAAGACAATTTACCGTATACTATTCTATCATATGCTAATGGCCCCGGTTACAATTCTACTTATGGACCAAATGGTCGCAAAGAAATCACCACCAAAGACACTATTGATGCTAATTTTGAATATATGGCTACAGTACCACTGGATTCAGAGACCCATGGAGGCGATGACGTTGGCGTATTTGCATCTGGCCCTTATGCCCAATATTTCAGTGGAAATTATGAACAGAATAATATACCAGCCATGATGGCTAGAGCAGCAAATATTGGCCCGTTTGCAAACTGATTGGAAAATTAAGTTTTTCAAATAAAATTTTGTTACATACATACATATTTTTAAATTAGTTAACAAATAAATTGATAATTCCTAAGAGGCCTTCAATTGCTTAACTCTTCCAACAAACACTCATTACTTTTACGATTTAGAGTAATATTTTGTTAGTTGGTTTTTACAAGAAAATCTAGTACTTACGAGATTTCGAGCAAAATCTCGTTGTTTTTGGCTAGATTTCCCATACAAAACAAAATATACTTCGTGACTATTTAAAAAGAAAATAACCGTGACGTCATCATCCAAATAAATAAAAACCGAGTTACCATTACGTCAATTTTAAAAAAATTAACCGGGGAAATAAATACAATATTTTACTCAAACTTTTTAAGCCACAATTTGTTTTATCGCTAGCAGGCAATTTTGTTGACTAAATTTTATTATTATTCTGAATCTTCAATTTAAAAAAATGTCTTTGAAAAAATTCGTCAATTGCACAAACGATTTAAAAACTTCCTAGGGCCCTTGTTCAAGAATTTAAAAATTCTCGTGAAGATTGTGCAGAAGTACCCAATTGGCAAGAATTCGACAAGTTTTTGACCCACAAATTTAAGACCCTCGAATCAGTAGGCAATATAAAATCATCAAAGGACAAATCCACACCTCCCAAGTCTGAAGTCGCAAAAAATACCCACAATAAACGTAACATTAATTCATTTCAAACGAATATTGCTAATTCTGAGAGTCACATTCAGAACAAAAGTAAGCCCGTCAGAAGTTCTAATACTAACGCCATAACGTGCCAACATTGTAGCGAGTCACACACCCTACGATCATGCCCCACATTTTTAGAAAAAAATGTAAGTGATCGAATTCATATTGTTAAAGTCACAAATTCATGTTACAACTGTTTGTCGATCAATCATAGTGTCAGGGAGTGCCCTAGTAAATACAGTTGTAGGCTGTGTAAACAAAAACACAACACTTTGTTGCACAAGGCAACGGTGACCCAGCCTACAAACGTGCCACAAAATAACGCTGACGAGCAACCAAGCACAAGTGCCGCAGCGCAAGCCCAATACATGCAGTCCACTTCAAAATCAAATATTCCTAACTTTACTTCCCTGACCCTGCGCGAAAACACACAAATATCGACAAATCATACACAACAAGAAACATTGCTTTTCACTGCCATTGTCGAAATAGAAACTAGAGGTCAAAGATACCAGGCGAGAGCTATCATCGACCCTGGATCACAATCAACTTTTGTATCGGACAAACTAAAAAACCGATTAAATTTACCCACTAAAAGAAAAATAGTTCACGTTTCTGGTTTGAGTCAAACAGTTTCTGAAACCTCAACTAAAGCATGTTTGCTTAACCTTTGCTCACGGGTGGACACATCGTTTAAGTTAGAAATTTGGGCCCCAGTTCTCAAGACCCTTCCCTCTAATTTACCACCTCAAACGTTGGACATGCTAAAGCTCAGTGAGGCTGCAAAATTGCAACTTGCAGACCCTCACTTTAATCAAAGTAGACCCATCGACTTGCTAATAGGCCTTGACGTAGGCCCATCGATTTATTGCATGGACACACCGATGCGGTCTGTTGGATCCCTTTTGGCACAAAAAAACAGTATTTGGCTGGATTGTGGGGGGACCAACACCAAAAACTACTCAGCCCAGAACAACTATTTCTTTATTGAATACATCGTCCCTTGACCAAATCCTCACACGCTTTTGGGAGGTGGAGGAAAACCCAAAACAGATTTTGAGGTCAGACGAGGACACTATTGTGGAACACAATTTTAAACAAACAACTCGTAGAAACGACACGGGGAGGTATATAGTTACCCTGCCCTTCAAAAAAACAGAAGAAATAGGCTCTTCTCGCAACATTGCCATGGCTCAGTACCTAAGAATGGAACGCACACTCAGCCAAAAACCCAAAATAAAGCAATTATACGACAACGTTATTTTAGAATATCTTGAGTTAGGACACATGAGAAAAATCCAACCCTCGGATATAAACAAAGCTCCAAACTAGTATCTGCCGCATCACGCAATAATAAAACCGGACCGATTGACCACTAAACTTAGAGTGGTTTTTAATGCCTCTAGCCCAACGTCAAATAAGAATAGTCTTAATGACATTTTATATCCAGGACCCATTCTTCGGCAAGATCTTGTTCTTCTGATAGCAAAATGGCGATTTTTCCGCTTTGTATTCAACGCCGACATTACAAAAATGTACCGTCAAATACTAGTCGACCCAACTCAAACAAAGTTTCAAAGAATCTTATTCAGAAAATCCATAAATGACCCCATAGAAGATTACGAGCTACTCACAGTCACATTTGGAGTTAATTGTGCCCCATATTTAGCCATAAGAACGCTTCTTCAGTTCGCTGAAGATGTACAAATGACTTATCCCTTAGCGTCCAAGATTCTTAAACAAAATATGTATGTGGATGACGTCTTAGCAGGAGGTCATACTATAGAAGAAGTTATCAGAACTAAAAAAGAATTAACTTCTGTCCTAAAATCAGCAGGCTTTGAACTAATGAAATGGAACTCTAATGAGCCACAAGTCATTCAGGATTTACCTAGTGAGACGCTACTACCACTCGACTGGTTAAATCTGTCCGAAAATGACGGGACCAAGACTCTAGGGATAAAATGGAACATTTAATCAGACTCCTTTACATTCACAGCCCCAGACATAAAAGTTAAAGAAGCGTATACAAAGAGAGAAGTTTTGTCTACAATTGCCAAATTTTTTGACCCATGTGGATGGATAGCTCCAATCATAATAGACGCTAAAGTAATCATGCAGCAAATATGGTTAGATAAGACAGACTGGGATGACATTTTAAAACCAATTTCTCAACATAAATGGAAAAAATTCGTAAACAATTTCCCAATATTAAAACTATAAAAATACCCCGTTGGATTAAATATACACCCTTAAGTCACATCGAAATACATGGCTTTAGCGACGCTTCCGAAAAAGCTTATGCTGCTTCATTATACATTCAAATACAAAATGAAGAAACATCCATACACACAACTCTTTTGGTATCAAAGACTCGAGTAGCCCCTCTCAAAAGCTTATCGCTACCACGCTTAGAACTTTGTGGAGCTGTATTGCTAGCTAACTTGGCATCAAGTCTATTAAAAACCTGTGAATTTAAAAATGTAATAACCCACTATTGGACTGACTCGACAATTGTATTATCGTGGCTTAAGAAACCGCCATGTACCTGGAACACGTTTGTTGGAAATCGAGTGTCGGAAATAATACAAATTGTCGGGACTCAAAACTGGCATCATGTTGACTCAAAAATGAATCCCGCTGACCTAGTAAGTAGAGGTTGTTCACCTCTGGAATAAACACGTTTTCAAAGTGTCGAAAGAGGCATTCAAGTGTTTAGGTTTTTTAAAACGGTGCAAGAAATACTTCACTTCCTCCGATCTCCTTACTATCTATACCACCTATATCCGACCGAAGATGGAATACAACTCCCATATATGGGCAGGGGCTTCAAAGTCTATTTTGAACCTTCTGGACCGTGTACAAAGGAGGGCGGTGAAGCTCATCAATGACAGTAGGGTATCCAACTCTATTGACTCATTGGGGCATCGTCGGAATGTGGGTTGTGTGACACTTTTCTATCGATATTACCATGGGAGGTGTTCCACTGAGATAAGTGAACTTATTCCACCCGCCCGAGTATTTCTTCGTAATACTCGCTCATCCAGTGGATCACATCCGTTTGTAGTCGATTGTCCTGTGTTTCGCACAACGCATTATAGAGAAAATTCGTTTTTCAGTCGAACTATCCGTATGTGGAATAAACTTCCCGCAGAGGTCTTTCCCGGTACTTATAATTTATTAAGATTCAAGTCAAATGTCCACAAACACTATTCCCTCTTTCCTCCTTCCCAAACCTTATTTTCCTGATCAACACAATGCACTGCATATATAGGGGGCATCCCCTGAGTGTTGGTTTATCGTTAAAAAAAAAAAAAAAAGTGAGTTAGAATCACATTGTCTATGGTGGAGTGGACCTTCGTGGTTAAAGTTGCCAAAACAGCAATGGCCATATCCACGCCCTCCTCAGGATACAAATATAGAAGCCAAGACAATTAAAATTCTAACAGTCACAAACACAGACGACCCGTTAAGCCGATTTTCATCTCTATCCCGTGCCTATCGAGTCATAGCCTACATTTTACGTTTCGGAAGACCCATACCAAGAAGTCGAATCTCATCTTTAGAACCGACACCAGAAGAAATACAATCTGCAAAAAATCGCATCATAATTTGGACACAAAAAACTTTATTTCCTGACGAATATACTGCATTACTTCACAAGCGTCCAATTTCCCCTCGAAGTAAACTCTTAACCCTTACGTCATTTCTCGATCGCAATGGGATCATAAGGGCCAATGGGCGTCTAGCGCAGTCCCCAGCTTTAACATACAATGAACGCTGTCCAATTCTGTTGCCATACGAATCAAAATTGGCCAGAATGATAACAGAATTTGTGCACAAAATTACTTTGCATGGAGGAAATCAGCTCATGACCCGAGTAATAAGAACAGAATTTTGGATTTTTCGACTAAAGCCCTTAGTAAAAACAGTCATAAATAATTGCAAAACATGTGTACTTTACAAAAAACATACTCAAAGTCAGATAATGGCATCCCTGCCACCTGAACGCACAACAATATCAAGACCCTTTACAGTTACAGGTGTTGATTACGCTGGACCTTTCAACATTCGAAACTTTACGGGTCGAGCCTGCCTTATCACAAAAGGATATGTTTGCATATTTGTATGCTTTGCCACAAAAGCTGTACATTTAGAGCCAGTAAGTGACCTATCGACCCAAGCTTTTTTAGCCGCTTTCTCCCGCTTTATTGGAAGACGTGGATGTCCCGCAATCATATATTCGGACAACGGCACGAACTTTGTCGGAGCAGCAGAACTCATTAAAAAGGATCGTCTAGAATTTATAAAAACTCTTCAAACCCAAGTAACTCACAACTTTAGCCATCAAAACATCATTTGGAAATTCATACCCCCTCGTGCCCCACATATGGGAGGACTATGGGAGGCCGGTGTAAAATCCTTCAAAACCCACCTAAAGAAAATGATACCAGATATGAAGTTCACCTTTGAAGAGCTGTCAACAACTCTCACTCGCATAGAATCGTGTTTAAACTCTAGACCCTTAAGTCCTGCTAGCGATGACCCGAACGACCTTAACCCATTGACCCCTGGACACTTCCTAATTGGCACTCCATTATTGACCCCAGCCGAACCTGATGTAAGCAGCGAAAACCTGACCCTCATCAACCGCTGGAAACGCCTAAAAGTCATCTATCACTCATTTTGCCAAAGATGGAAATCCGAGTATCTTGCCGAACTTCATCGCAGGAACAAGTGGAAGTCTCAAGAGGACAACGTTAAAGTCAGCGACCTGGTGGTCATCAAAAACAACAATTTGCCGCCAATGAATGGCAAATGGGCCGAATCACTAAGACTCACATTGGAACTGATCAAAACTGTCGAGTTGTCGACATCCAGACAAAAAATGGGATCGTTACCAGACCCATTACAAAAATTGTGGTTTTGTTTTAAAATACATATAACATTTTTAAAAATGTTCCAAACTAATTTTACATTGAATTCCTACTTACAGGTATGGCATCCCACCAAACATTTCTAAGTTTCTCATCAACAGATTTGATTCCTGTCAACATATTCAACCCCACACGACCCTCAAATTTGAATCGAAATGAGATCCTAGATGCCATATCTGCCAAAATCATCACAACACCTTGCTACAGTGTAACCTGTTTCTTGGACCTTTGTTATGCTGCACCAAGTCATGGGGCCGGAATGTTTAATGATGACCCGTTTTTAATCAAACACCCTGTAAAATATTAACGGTCCTTAAATTGTTATTGACTTAATTTTAAATTCTTGCATTACATTCATTTTCTTATATGAAACCTTTCTTGTTTTATAATGTTTAAAATCATTAAACTTCACTCTAGTTTCGATCACCGCAACGACAAGTACAAACAAACCAAAAACTAAATTGTGAAACAATAAGAACTAAATAACATTGAATTGTAACAAAAAGTGAATTTAACAAAACCTAAAACGTATCTATTGTAAATTTGTAAAACAAAAAAAAGAAAACACAAAACTGAATTTAAACTTAAATATGTAGAAATAAATAAAATATCAAACACAAAAAAACTAAAGTGTTTTTATTTAAGTATAGTGAACCGTGATAGATTTGAGGCAAAATCAAAAGTTCAGCCCTCAACAGAAACCATAAATGAATTTAAATGTACCACATCGGTGAATTAAGCTACATTTATGTGTTTAGCGAAGAAAAGAATTTTGTATTTAAAATATCAATCTTAAAGATTGGGCATTATTAAATTAAAAAAATAGTATGGTAGTACTACTAATAAAACAACATATCATAAAAAAGTGAAATTATTTATAAGGTGGTCTAAAAAACAGCTGACTGTTATTGCTTTTCCTGTTGTTACTTAACTTAAGTTGAATTTAAATGCACCAGCTGAGTGAATTTAGTTACATTTAAGTGTACATATATACATAGTAAAGAACAGAATTTTGTTTATAACGGCCTATTTTGAGGTTTGATGTTAAGCTTCGTACAGGCGATGGTCAGATCTTACAATGTTGTCATTTTTCTGACAATGGTGTCATTGTCAGATGCATTATTTTTACACATCTTCCAAATGAAAATGAGCTTACAATGTTCACACAGTTGCAAGACCTTTTTTGTAAGATCTGACCACCGTCTGTACAAAGCTTTATATCAAATTTATATTTAAAATCGTTTTTAATACAAAATTTTGATTAAAAAAATGGAAAAACAAATAATATTCAAAAAATAAATATAGTTGACTATAAATAAACGGTAATGCATTTTTCATTAAATATATAAAAGTACTAGCATAACCCAGTGCACTTCGATGCCTTCATTATAATAATATAATAAAATAAGTTATTAATACAGATATCATGCATTATTTACGAAGCTATTTGTACCAAGTGTTATCATTCACCATATACAGAAAACTCTATACGGTAGTTGTATTGAAGTTGCCCTGCTTATGTCTACAATAATACCAACTTTTTTGCAGATATTGTGTATTCATCACGAATAAGGAGCCATTTACCCCATCAAGAAAATTTCTGCTGGTGTTCCCCAAGGCAGCATATTAGGACCGCTTCTATATATAATATACACAGCGGATATGCCAACAACCCTGAGCACGCATACCTCTACATTTGCAGACGACACAGCATTTATTAGCGTTAACCATGACCCAAAAGTCGCATCGCAAAATCTGCAGTCCCACATCAATGAACTAGAGGCCTGGCTAGAAAAATGGAGAATAAAGGTTAACCCGGCTAAATGTGCTCACTTAACTTTCACGCTCAGAAGACAAACGTGCCCAGCTGTAAAAATTAATAACATCACCGTTCCGGTAGAAAACCATTTTAAGTACTTGGGAATTCATATAGATAGACGCTTGACCTGGTCGCGTCATATTGAAGCGAAAATAACGGCTATGAAACTTAAAGCAGCTCAACTACATTGGCTTCTCGGTCGAAACTCAAAATTGTCCTTAGACAATAAAATTCTCTTATACAAGTCCATCATAAAACCAATATGGACATATGGCATCCAATTATGGGGTACTGCATGCGCATCTAACATCCAAAAGCTTCAAAGAAGACAGTCTAGAATATTACGACAAATTGTCTGCGCCCCATGGTATATACGTAATGAAATTATCCACAGAGATCTCAACGTCCCCACTATCCAGGAGGAAATTTAAAAATATTCAATAAGCTACATCGATAAACTAATGGTCCACCCTAACTACCTCGCTCGGGGTTTGCTTCAGTTCGAAGGTCACCAGAGGCTAAAAAGAACCGATACTTTGAGCCTAACTAGAAGAAATTTTTAAAATTTGAATACAGCAGTTAGTGGTTACACTGGTAACAACTAATAAACAACAAGTAGAATTAAGATTTGAATACATATTGTAAATTTCGATAAGAAAGATTCAATCATAAAAATAAATTAAAAAAAAAAAAAAAAAAAAAAAAAAAAATTTACCCCATCCTACCCACTAATTTTTGGGCTCATGCGTTTTTTTACAAACTTCACAAAATTGGGGGTTCTAACGTAACGATGCTAACCAAAGGTTAGCGAAATATTGAAGAAAATAAATATAATTTTTTATAAAAAAAGACCTCAAGCTGAAATAATTAAAAGTAATCCTAATACACATCCATATGTAAGTGTCTATATACTAATGGGAGTTTTTTTTAGATATATAGAACTTTTGATAAGGATAACTGTAACTCCTAATGAAGTTTGTTTGACTTTTTTCAATCCGGACTTACACCAAAAGAACGTTTACAAATCGTGGAAATTTATTTCCAAAATTTGCGCTCTGTTTGCCAAAGTTGAACCAGATGTTTATCGTTAAAAAAGCGAGCAGGCGTATTTCTGGCTTAACGGGCATGTAAACAAGCAAAATTGTCGTTTTTTTGAAGAGATCACAATCCTCAAATCCTCAGATCCACTACATCCCAAAAAAAAAAAACAAACTGTTTGGTTCCGCCGATTTTTCTGAAAATCTGAAACCGGTGCCAACATTGTGGTTAATGGCGAGCGCTACACGCAAAGAATTCGTGATTTTTGAATCCTCATGTCATTGCAAATCATTTGAAGGAGAAATTGTCCAAACATGACGGCGCAACTACTATGGCATCAATGCGTGAAACCATCACTTTGTTGAGCCAAACGTTTAGTGTTTGAATTATCTCCAGAAGTGGACCTGTAAATTGGCCAAGTCTTTCGTGTGATTTGACATCTCTGGTCTATACCAGCCAGGCGCGGATCCAGCTTAAGCCTTAGGGGGGAAATTTTGTATGATACAAAAAAGTAAATATTAAAAATAATATGGGTAATTCCATGTCAAAACGACCAAGAGTGGGACACGACCTCTTCCGATGTTAATGATATTTGGTGAGAAGGTTCCTTTTATTTTATAAGGAACATGGACATGGACGAAAAAAAATTTAAACATTTTTTTTCAAAAGTTATGTCATATTCAAAATGTCATAATTTCTCCGAATTATCCGAATGTGTTGAGCTTATTTATCTCTTCAATATCTCAAAAACTACTTGACATACGAGGATGATTTTAATATCATTTTAAAGAGAATATTTAGGGCTACAAACCATTTGATGGAAAAAGGTAATCAGGTATGTGATGGAAATCGATTTTAAAAACGAAACGATTTGAAACCGAAAATATCGTTTTCAGTATCTTTTAAAATGGATTTTAAATACATATTCCTTTTATTTTTAGTCTTTATACTTTTAAATTTTATATTATATACGTTAACTGAAGTGTATTCTGAACGAAAATTTAAGACTATAATTCAGAAATGGATTTTAAAATCCCTCGAAATTCATCACACCTTTAAAAACGTTCGTTTTGAAATCGATAAATTTTCATCACATACCTGTATATCTGCAAAATATTAAATTTTAAAAACGGAGTAAGTCAAAAACGCATTTTACCCTAATTGGGGCACGCTGAATCTAGTGGTGCTAACCGTTTTTTTTAGGTTAGCTCTTGTTTTCAAGATATACCGTTATTTCGAAAATGTAGGAGGTTGCACTGCATATATACGCGTAACTCAAAAACGGTTCAATTTATTGAATGGTTTGTAGCACTAAATATTCTCTAAAAATTATATTAAAATCCTTTTCGTATGTCAAGTAGTTTTTGAGATACTGAATAAATAAACTCAACACATTCGGCTAATTCGGTGAAATTATGACATTTTGAATATGACATAACTTTTGAAAAAAAATGTTTAAATTTTTTTTCGTTCATATATGTTCCTTATAAGATAAAAGGAATCTTCTCACCAAATTTCATTAAGATCGGAAGGGATAGTGTCCCACTCTTGGTCATTTTGAAATGCCCATATGTGTATATTATATTAAAAAAAACTCAACAAAAATGTTAAATAAAATAAGAGATCAGTTCAATTTACATTAATCTTTTTAAATAAGCAATTTATGATTTCCTTGTGAGGCAAACTTAGACAGTACAGTCCATGATACAAATATACAAGGTAGTTCCACTTCTCTCTCACAATATTTTTTTGAAGTTTATCGGAATTATTTGAAGTAAATTTTTTTGGAAACATTAAAAAAGCGTTGCCACATATAAAAAAAATACAACAAATTTCTTTTTGGAAATTATTAGTTAAAATGTGTTATTTGTATTAAAAATTATCCATATTTTATTAAGATTTAAGTTTAATTGTGTTTAATTATTACTAAATAAATTTTAAACAAGTAAGAATGTATACTTGGCCATATAATACCAAGGCGAATTCTCTACACGTGGCGGAAAAATGCTGCTGACTTTGACAGTGCAAACCAATTTCTTTTGGTCTTTCAATGTTTTGTTAGAAATTTAAATACGAAAGTTCTCATATCCAAATTGCTTATCACTATCATTATATATACCAATTCATTAATATGGAAGCAATAAATTTAAAAGCTTTGTATTTTTAGGAGTGGTGTTTAGTAAAACCTTTTATCAAATAAGCACCACTTAGAAAAAACTTTGGTAGGATGATTTATATTGAAATTATAAACCGATTTGCACCATTTTCAAAAGGCTTGTGTCAGTTAAAATGTTTATAACCAATTTAATATTATCTCCGAAATTGTGTACTTTGTTCGTCACAATTTTGCGTACAATGTTTATATGGTCATATAGCCAGACGGATATCGTTAGATCGATTTTAAAAGCGATTATGGGTCTAGAGTAGTTACGTCCAAACACATATACTTTGATATTTGCATTTGCGGTAGATGGCTCTTACAATTTGTTGTTGTTTCTTTGCAAAGTAAGCAGCAACCATTGTTTTCACTGCGAGTTGATTGGCAGTTGTGCTCTCGTCGATGTGAAAGCACTACAGCTATTTTGTGAAAGCTCGCACATTGTGCATATGAGTTGGACATAACTGGTTTAGAGCCTAGACTCTAAAACCAATATTTGTATGTGTTACACACATTTGCACAAACAAAGGTATGTATCTGCTCTTGCGAAATTTCGAGCTTCACAATATTTTTAAATAAATTTATCGGTGGCTGATATTTATAATTCCATATTTCTTGAAGCTGCAGTTTTTTTATCTTATTAATATACAGATTTGTTTTTTAGTTTTTTTTTATTCAAAAAATAAATAAAAAAAAAACAGGAAAACTGGATTAATTAATTAAATATGGTAGCACTAATTTTGTTAATTTCCATAAACGTCAGAACGTTAATATGGCGATAAAAAGAGAGAGTGGAACTACCTTCTGTATTTGTATCATGGTACAGTCTATCTTCTGTTATTGTTGATCTGAGCCATGTTTTCATTCGACGAAGGGTAGGAAATGACTTGAGGTAGAAGTTAAGGTATGTTCAATACATTTAGGATATCTATTGGGAAAGGTGTTTTGAAATCTTCTAAAACAAATTCAATAAGAGGAATATAACCTACAACTCGGTAGTAATCTTCAACATTTTGGATGTGATTATTTCGTTCAAATCTTTTCTTTTCGCTTGCTACATCGATTTGAACGCAAATAACTTAAACTATTTCAAAAGTCTAAAACAAATTCAATAAGAGGAATATAACCTACAACTCGGTAGTAATCTTCAACATTTTGGATGTGATTATTTCGTTCAAATCTTTTCTTTTCGCTTGCTACCTCGATTTGAACGCAAATAACTTAAACTATTTCAAAAGTCGCTTTGAATTATTCGTTGGCTTTATTTCTGTTCTGTTCAATGCTCATGATTAAAGATTTGATAAGGCTTGATCCTTTTTGAAGATCTATATCTTGCTTGTTTGTTTCGCATTTGTCGCGGTTTATAGAGATTTTTAACAGCTCCATTTTCTGCTGACAGCAGAGGACACCCATCTGTTCCATCTCCTACACAATTTTTTAGGTCAAGACCAAAATTTGACAAAGTTTTAAGAACTATTGATGATAATGCCTTCGCATCAATTGACAATTGGCACATCAATATTCTTTGAAGCCTCTTTGAATACGTTAACAACAAAGCCAATAAATTCTTCCCTAACAACTTTTTGTTGTTTTTGAAATATCTTAAAGATAAGGAAATCTGGCTATCCCCCGACAAATCCGTGCTTTCGTCAAAAATTATCGAATAGCATTTTGATTCATATAACACATACATACATACATAAATATTGCATTTACTAAGGCTTATTAACAGGGAAACCAGCAATATGCTCTAAAAAACACGTTTTATGCGCATTAAATATGCAGTAAAAACTTAAAAATATGCCTTAAAAATGTAAAAAATATGCCCCAAAAAAAAAAACAAAAAATGCTTATTTGAAAACAATATATTCAACAATTTAATAACAGTTCCATTTAGTAAAACAATCCTAACAATAAAATATGCAAAGCTCAAACGTAGTATTTACAGACGAATTTTCGAGATTTTACCATATTTGGAAACAATGGACAGTTATTGGCTCACAAAAACAAAGTTTTGCTAAGTGGTTAAGATTAATGTAAGAGTTATTTGTGCCGAATATTATCTAGATATCAACATCCATATCAGATTTTTTTGTCTTAAAGGGATTTCTGGGACAGTCGCTAAATTGTTTATTAATGTTAACATTCAAAAGAAAGTTAAAGGTATTTACAGATAGAAGCTTTGGGCAAATGAGAAATGATTCGAAATGAATTTAATTTGCAGTAAAATATCTTTGGGCGAATTTAATCTAAATTGGAAGGAAGTTTTTATGGGAAATTTGAAAAATTATAGAAGGATTCTCAACATTTACAAATATAGCAATGAAAAAAATTGTTTTTGTATGTGGTGATAGCTCTTGTAGGCTTCTAAAAAAATTTAACATGTATCAAAATATGTCTCAAAAAGGCAAAATATGCGCTAAAAACTTAAAAAATGCTGCAAAAAGGCTCTTTTAACCAAATTATGCAAAAAATGCTCAAAACGGTAAAATATGCAAAAATATGCACTAACAAATCTATGCCAAAATCTATAAAAAAAAACTCTAAAACGGATAAATATATTGTTTCTGCCTTTATTGGTCGCACAAAGAAAAACATGCAATTGCTTATTTATGGTTTCCCTGCTTATTAATAATTCAACCGCACGCATTATCAATAGAATAATAAGTATTTGAATATGGTAAACTAGATGTTTCATTGGAAATATCTAATAAAACTATTCGGATTAAGATATGGATACTTATTGAAAATTTCGTTAGAGATCCCATAAAAAAAAACAAAAAAACCTTGCTGGGATTTCAAAAATTTTGTACATTTAAAAAAGTATTATTATTAGGAATTCTTATACTATCGAAATAAAAAAAACATATTTTTATAATTTAGGGGGGAGGGGGAATTTCCTTATTCCCTGAATCCGCGCCTGATACCAGCAATGGTTCGGTTTGAAAGGATGGCGTTCATAAGGCACAGTCGCAAAGGCCATATGAATTTTTTTTTTTAAACATTAAATGCAATGATATTTCTGAGCTAATAAAACCAAAAGTTGTATTATTTCATTCAATTTGATTATTTTAAAAAACTTCCGGGTATGCGCAAAAAAGTGGGGCAAGTTTGACTGAAAGGATGGCGTGCATAAGGCACAGTCGCAAAGGCCAATGTCATTCCGTTGAATTTGTTCTTTTATTTAAAAAAAGCTCTATGCCTCTGAAACAACACTCCTTACATATATGGGCTGAAGTGCACTTTACGGGGCGTACGAAAAAAAAATATAAAAAATATGCCACCCGATCCAGAATTAAAAAAAAAAAATATCAAAATTAATATTTAAGGGGGCTGAGGCCCGTGGGGACCCCTGGGTCCAAAAAATCGCCCCGCCCATTAAATGGTATGTGTGGGTACTCAAATTAAAGGTAATTGTGCAACAAAAACAAAAATAATAAAATATTCGGTGGGCGGCTCTTCTAGGGCCCTCTGGGGCAAAAAAAGTGCCCCCCATAACACTTATGTATATCTGTGTGGGTACTCAAATTAAAGATAATTTGCTCACGATTGAAAATATGTATTTTGTTTTTGTATTCGTTTAATATTTTCCTCTCTAGGTTAATTTATGTATCTTTTATATTCAGAGAAGTTTTAGTTAGCGAAGCCGGTCTTTGTTATACAATAGAGGAGAAAATCCTTGCGCCCGGCCGAAGGCCGGCTATACAGAAAAGCTTTAGTTAGCGAAGCCGGTCTTTATTATACCATAAAGGAGAAAATCCTTGCGCCTGGCCGAAGGCCGGCTATACAGAGAAGCTTTAGTTAGCGAAGCCGGTCTTTGTTATACCATAGAGGAGAAAATCCTTGCGCCCGGCCGAAGGCCGGCTATACAGAGAAGCTTTAGTTAGCGAAGCATAGGTATAACATTAAAAAAGCAAAATAAAAACAAAATATTTACAATCGTAAGCAAAATACCTTTCATTCGAGTACCCACACATAGTTATAAGGGTGCGAGGGGCAATGTTTTACCACCCAGAGGGATCCAGAAGTCCCGCTCGACCTAAATTTTATTAATTTCGTATTTTTTACACAATTACCTTTAATTTGAGTACCCACACATACCACTAAGTGGGCGGGCCGCTTTTTTTGGTCCATGGGGTCCCAGGGGCCTCAGCCCCCTTAAATTTTAATTTTGATTTTTTTCTTTTTTTATTCCAGAGGGGGTCCAATTTTTTTTTATTTTTTTTTTCGTACGCCCCGTAAAGTGCACTTTTGCCCATATATGTATACATTATGCATCAATAACATATTCCAAATACTTTACATTTTTAACATAAACTTACCGATACACCTCCACAATCCCTCAATATGGACGATATATTTTTAACAATTGCATTATCAAATAGATTGAACAGTTCTGCTTCGTTTTAAACAAACTCGACATATAATCCAAATCTTTGGGAGCAACATTATTTTTAGTATATAAATGTATAACAATTATTCCCTTAACCATAAAACACGTCTTCTTTTTTGGTGAAAATGCCACATTTATTTAAAAACTCATTGTTTTATTTTTTTTTTTTTTTTCATTTTTATCTGTTTCTCCTTCTTTTTTCACAATGATTAGGGCTGCATTTGATATAGAAGTAACGGTAGATCTAATGCTGCCCACAGACGATACCACATAAGTTGAAACATGTATCATAATATAGTAAGTGCTGGTTCACACAGGTCAAGTTTGACTCGGCAAGTCTTGACCTTTTAGGAGAGAAGGGAAAAGAGAATGCCATTTCGGCAAAAGTGCACTTTACGGGGCGTACGAAAAAAAAAAAAAAAAAAAATTGGACCCCCTCTGGAATAAAAAAAGAAAAAAATCAAAATTAAAATTTAAGGGGGCTGAGGCTCCTGGGACCCCATGGATCAAAAAAAGCGGGCCGCCCACTTAGTGGTATGTGTGGGTACTCAAATTAAAGGTAATTGTGTAAAAAATACGAAATTAATAAAATTTAGGTCGAGCGGGACTTCTGGGTCCCTCTGAGGGCTAAAATATAGCCCCTCGCACCCTTATAACTATGTGTGGGTACTCGAATGAAAGGTATTTTGCTTACGATTGTATTGTTTAAGGGAATAGCAACGTAGACAAACAATTTGTTATAAAAATCGCGGGATTTTTTTTATTTTTTTGTAACTAAAGCTTTTCTGTGTAGCCGGCCTTCGGCCGGGCGCAAAGATTTTTTCCTCTATGGTATAACAAAGACCGGCTTCGCTAACTAAAGCTTTTCTGTATAGCCGGCCTTCGGCCGGGCGCAAGGATTTTCTCCTCTATGGTATAACAAAGACCGGCTTCGCTAACTAAAGCTTCTCTGTATAGCCGGCCTTCGGCCGGGCGCAAGGATTTTCTCCTCTATTGTATAACAAAGACCGGCTTCGCTAACTAAAACTTCTCTGAATATAAAAGATACATAAATTAACCTAGAGAGGAAAATATTAAACGAATACAAAAACAAAATAGATATTTGCAATCGTGAGCAAATTACCTTTAATTTGAGTACCCACACAGATATAAATAAGTGTTATGGGGGGCACTTTTTTTGCCCCAGAGGGCCCTAGAAGAGCCGCCGACCGAAAATTTTATTATTTTTGTTTTTGTTGTACAATTACCTTTAATTTGAGTACCCACACATACCATTTAGTGGGCGGGCGGTTTTTTGGACCCAGGGGTCCCCACGGGCCTCAGCCCCCTTAAATATTAATTTTGATATTTTTTTTTTTTAATTCTGGATCGGGTGGCATATTTTTTATATTTTTTTTTCGTACGCCCCGTAAAGTGCACTTCAGCCGCCATTTCTTCTCCCCTCTCTCCTAAAAACTCAAGACTTGACGAGTCAAACTTGACGTGTGTGAACCAGCACTAAGTCTGAGTTCATACGGCTCATGTCTTATTGACAAGATTCTTCCTTTTTCTTCTTGAACATGAATTGGCGTTCAAATGATTTATGTCATGTTGACGTCATGTGCTTTTTTATATTGAAAACAATAACAAAATTAAACAACGAATGAAAAAGCAAAACGTAAAGACAGTACATGCATCTGTGTACTCGTTTCTTTTCCCCTCGTCCCTCTCGCCTATAAAGTAGCAATCTTGTCAATATGACTTGAGCCGTATGAACTCAGACTTACATTAAAAAATTCTTTCCGAGTTTGCGGAAGAGCGTGAAACGACCAACAATTTTAGGAATGCTGCCAAAAAATATTCACAACTACACTAAATGAAGTTTGTTTTCTAAAGTAATCAATTTCGTCTCTGAAAACAAGAAAATCCAAAATCTAAAAATAATTTCTTGGTTTTAACATAATTTTTTTCTTAAATAAAGTAACATTTTGCTTTAACCGAGCTACACATACACATATTTAGAACAAGTCATTTTTGGCTTACACGAGAATTATGCAATATTTTCTTGTTTCAAGCCATATTTATTAAATAATTATTTTCGTGTACCTTCACCAAATACCCAGCGGGAAAAAGAAGGAGTAAGGATGCCTTCTAGATGGCCAAAATAACCTTTTTTTATCGATTGGCTGTGCTAAACATGACTGCAAAGTAATGCTTAAAACAGTCAAATTTGGATCATCAGCATGATCAATTTATGATTGCGCACAAATACCACAATGTGTACATTTGGTAAACTATAACAGCTAGAGTCCCGAATTTTTTAGGAGTAATTTAAGTATCAATATAAATATTTTGGATCAAAATGAGCGGACTATGAATAGTACGCGTTGCACTTTCTATAGGAAGTAAATCTGTAAGCTGGATCCACAATATGAATATGTATTTAAGTTAAATATGGGAAAATCACTAATGGTAAGACACCACCTGTATGAAGTTAATAATAAAATTCTTATATCTTGGAAACTACACACAAAAAAATAATCTAGGCAATTTTACCAAGACGTGCATTGGTAATTTATTTTTATATGAAAACAAAAAACTAACACCCAATTTTCATGATGATTTTTTCCCCTATTTTTGAAACATGTCTTTTTTAGTTTGATAGCGAGCGGGGGAGAGAAGTAAGCAGGGTAGAAAAAAAGACATGAATCGTATTTTCTGTGATTTTTTTGACATTCTTCTTTGTACTTAATTTTGTTTTTTAATTTATGTTGTATTTCTATTTCAAAATGACAATTGCTTTTTAAAATATAAAAAAAAAGACATGTCTTTTTTGTAGTTCTTTTTTAAAGAAACTTCCAAAAACATGTTAAATTTTCACAATGTTTCTTATTTTGTTTGATTTTTTTTGTTTTCCTTAAATATGAATGTATGTATTGAATTTTTTTAAATTAAATTTGTTTATTTTTTTATATTTTAAAAAACAATTGTCATTTTGAAATAGAAATACAACATAAATTAAAAAACAAAATTAAGTACAAAGAGGAATGTCAAAAAAATCACAGAAAATACGATTCATGTCTTTTTTTCTACCCTGCTTACTTCTCTCCCCCGCTCGCTATCAAACTAAAAAGACATGTTTCAAAAATAGGGGAAAAAATCATCATGAAAATTGGGTGTAAGTATAATTATCAAAAATAGTTGGTTATATATACAATAAGTATTGCCTACAATTTTTATTGATATAACTTTTTGAGTTAGGTATCTTCTTCGATTTTTTTAATACATGAAATTTTATTTAATTGTCATTAGGAATTGTTTTTTTGTTAAAAAACATTAATATTTAAATTTAATTTGAAAACACATTTAAAAATTTAAAACAAACTACAATTATAAAAAATTTTAAAGTAACGAAATTATAATTTTAAGCAAGGGGAATCCGATGACGAAATCAAAGACAACATGAATTGGGTTCAGCGAAAAAAGTGGTTGGACAAATAAAAAAAGGCAGCCGAGAATCAGGTACAGTTATAAATTGCTTTTACCGGCAAATATATACATATAACTTATTTGGGTAAATATCAATAGTATTACAGGCTCAAACTTTAGAGGAAATGGACAAAGAATTTGGAGTTAATGACTTGGAAGATAGGGACAAAGAAGAAGCGCGCCAAAAAGCGTAAGCCGAAAAACCAAAGTCGACCATGATATTTTTTTTTTTTCATTATTTATTTATTGAATCTTCAAATATTAAATATGAACTAACAATAATTAATCAAATCTTAACCTAATGCTTTATTTTATGTCCTGCCAGTGCCAGACAAAAATTTTCTTCATCACGAGTTCTGTTCACATATGTAGGTGTTTATCGCTCATCTTAATGGGTAAGTGCTGCAGTGTCTCTTCTTCTTATGCGAGAGTGGCCCATAGTTGAATACCGTAGCACCATATTGGCTTTAAAATAGCGTTGTAAAGTAGTAGTTTGCAGTCGAGACTAAGAACAGAATTTCTTCCAATAAGCCAGCTAATTTGAATTTCTTTTAGTTTCATTTGGGTTAATTTTGCTTCTATATGGCATTTCCATGTTTAACGCCGATCTAGATGAATACCGAGATATTTGACATGCGATTGTTGAGGTACTAGTTGATTATTGATTTTAATAGGTAAATGTTATATGTACGCATTTTTGCTCATTGATCACTACCTGAAGGCCTTTGCTGCTCTTCAGCTGATATGTATAAAAGCTTTTTTTAAGGGATTCGAATTTGTTTGTTAGTTTGCCTGTAACCTGTATTTTTGTCTCGTTTATATTACCACGCTTGATTGCCGCTACGTAAAAAGAATTTTCACCTATTACCGAGATAACGCTCTTTATAAACTCATTTGAGTTTTGCTCCCTAAGATATATTGGGGTGGCTTAGAAGATTTTATGACGTTTGGTGCTTCTGGGGATTCGTTCTCAAGAATTGCAAAACGGGTTTGTGAATTTATTCTATCAAAAGATGTTACTTTTGAGGCCGAAGCAACTGCTGAAGAGGTAGGGCTGCGACCCCGTTTAAGCACTGTTATATACCTGTCCATACCAACTTGTATTTGAGGCTTTTGACAATTTTTCACTAAAGGGTTCTCCATTGCGTCTGTATTTGAGTTTATGGTATCATTTGTTACTAAGATTGTTTTTTCCGCCGCGGTAATACTTGCGGACGCTACAACACTTGTCCCCAAAGACAGATTAATATTTTTTAATGTATCAATATCCACCGTTTTTGTGAACACCGAGGGTTAAAGGGAACGTGTTCGATTAATAAGCTTAGCCGTTAGATAGTTAATATTGTTTTGTTTTGTTTTATTTATTTCAGCATTATTTTCGTTTTCCTGAACAGTCACATAAACATTTCTTTCACTTTGCCTTAGCGTTGTTTCACTGTTCTTACTCATGCAAAGAGTTGTTTTTGTTTTTCACCGTTTGCTGTGCTTTAAATATTTGTATTATTTATTGTTTTTACAACAACACAAAAAAAATGTTTTTGTTGAGAGTATGTATGCATACACATGTATGAACATTCATACGTATGTATATATTTTTACTATTTTTCTTTATTTAATTTTATCGTTTAAATTGTTCACTATTATGTTAAATAATTTAAATAACAAAATATATAATTTATTGTTAAGCGTCCATTCGCTGCGTATATTACAAAATCAAATATGATTAATTAATAGTTCAAAACGTATTCGGGGTTTAAAAATACACGTCTGTATCACAACAAAGCACAAACCGAACTGGATGAATTTTCTGAGGGTAAAACTGTTATATAACACTCAAATCTAAGATGAAAAGGAAGGTGTCAATATGTTGGACGATGCTTGATGAACGTTCAAAATTAAAATACAAACTTATGTAAACAATGTTTACGATTAATTATAACTGAAATAAACTAAAATGATATGTATAATATTTTTTTAATGTCTATTTTGTCAAAAAAGAGTAGTCAATTTACCTTAAATCTATGTTCTTGTCCAAATTGAACTTAGATAATTTTCCAAAAATAATAATATAAATTAACTTAGCTATCATTGGTAAATTTTCTAAGTTTTTAAATTACTTTAACTTATATTTAGATACTTTATTGAACATGGAAATTACCTAAGTTTAAAGTAATATAACCTAAGAAAGTTAGATACTGCCATGTTACCCTTGCTCTTAGTTAATTTTATACCATATTTTTAGGTAATTTTACCCATGAATTTTTTTGTGTGTATAATAGTCTACAAAATTCGAAATAGATAACGTGGTGCCTCCCATATGAATTAAATACTAAAATTCGTATATCTGGACAAGAGCCATACAATTTTGCAAGCCAATTTTGATATTCATATTAGAGTTTCTACGTGGGAAAGAATTCCCGGGAATTCCGGGACACTTTTTTTTATCCCGGAAAATTGTTTTCCGGGAATTTTCGGGAATTTTAAAATTAATCTTTTGAAATTTTAATTTGTTAGCATCGTTAAAATCAAAAACAAGCAATAAAAATATATTATTTACTAAAATTACTAAAAACTATCTTCAAATCGAACTATTTTTCCTACGCCAATAAATCAACCGTCTTTTTAATTGCTGATGAAATGTCTAAAAAGCAACTTGAAGTAGAAAATGAAAATGTACACGATACACCATCACCAACACCAGATGATGAACAAATTCTAAAAAAATACAAAAGCCTGAAAAGAATTGTACGTCTAAGTCAATGGTAACAGGCCAACAAATTAAAATCTTTGTATGATGCGCTTCTTACTATAAAACCAACGTCTGTAGAAAGAGAGAGCACGTTTTCGGTAGCAGGCAATATACATATCAACAAGGATTAGAAATATAATCTCTGATGAGCTTTTAAATGCTTTTATGATAAAATAAAATTTTTTTCTTAAAGAAAATTAATTTTATCAAGTTGCTATTAATAAAAACTACTAAATATTAATAAGTTTTAATAATTCATGATCTCCCAAAAAATATATACATACACGTATAAATGTAATAATTTATTTGGTTTTGTTGTGGTTTTCTGTGGAATTAATCAAGCTAATTTTTTTTGGACTGATGTATATGTGTATATTCTTTTAAAAAAGGAAAATCTTTCGTCTTAAACTCATTTAATGAAATCATTGTTTTATTCAAAGAATCTTGGGATTCCTAGGAATTCCCGTTTTCCGGGAATAGAAAAAGTCCGGGAAATTAGAAACCCTAATTCATATACATAACACGTAACACGCAACATCAGTCAAAAAGTGGGCGTGATTAGATAAATGGGCATGGCACAAAAAAGAATTCCGTATCTCAGTATTTCGAATTTTGTAGACTGTTATAGTTTCGAAGATATAAGAATTTTATTATTTACTTCATACAGGTGGTGTCACGCCCGCAATTAGTGATTTTCCCATATTTAACTTAAATACATATTCATATTGTGGATCCAGCTTACAGATTTACTTCCTGTAGAAAGTGCCACGCCTACTATTCATAGTCCGCTCATTTTGATCCAAAATATTTATATTGATGCTTAAATTACTCCTAAAAAATTCGGGACTCTAGCTTGTTGTAATAATGATTTTATGTTTACAGTCATTTATGACTCTGTATCTATTACTAAGTAAACATTGCCTCATTGTTACACCAATTTCTAACACTAGAACATAAGTACTTTTTTAGTACTAGTATACATACTAACCAAGAATAATTGTATTTAATTATAAGGTTTTTTCACTTAATAAAGAGATCTTGAGAATAACACATGGTGTCAGATGTGAAAATATATATAAAAAAAAAAAAGTTTAGTAGAAACTGGTTCCCTTTAAATAAAATAAAAAGAAGTTAATAAAATTAACTCGAGAAAAAGAAAAATAGTGGAGAACCAACAAACGTAAAATAAAACTAGTTAGTGGAAGAGACATTTTTTTTTTAATGACGGGTTCTGAGAAGGAAGCAAAAGTCGTAATAGAACCAAAAACTGAAGTTGAAGGAACGATGTCGATCTCCTCAATACTGCCACTAAATACTAATGCACCAAATCTATCAGTAGAATGGAAAAATTGGAGCCAAAATTTTAAAATTTTTATGAGGGCGTCAGCGTTGGAGTCACAGGCGGAGACACGGAAAGTAGCATTGCTCTTACATCATCTAGGACCGTCTACCATACAAATAGTAAGTTCCTTTAATATAGACATAGATGTCGTGAAATATGAGGATTTGTGGAAAAAGTTGGAAAATTATTTTGTTCCGAAGAAAAATACGGCCATGGAGCGTCACTCGTTTTTTACACGAAAGCAAATGGAGGGAGAAACCATTTTGCAATATGCAACACAGTTACAAAACTTAAGTAACACTTGTGAATTTGCGGAGCTACGTGAAGGTCTAGTGAAAGACATTTTTATTTGTGGTTTATCACAAAACTACTTGAAAATAAAAGAAAAATTGTTAGCTGATGGGGAAATTACGTGGGGAAAGGCTCTCCAAATAGCACAAAGCATGGAAGCTGCTAGAGAAAATGCTACAGCAATAGAAGTGTCCCATTCCAACAACAACTCGTCAAATATATGTGGTTTGAGAAAATTCAACAAGTCTAACAACTATCAACAGCAACAAAGGTGTGGAAAATGTGGTCAACATCGCCATGATAAATGCCCAGCAGAAGGTGTAAAATGTCATCTTTGCGGTAGGTTAAATCACTTTGCAAAAATGTGTTTTGCGAAAAATCACATCAACAAGAATACTGACAACAATAAAAAGTACAATAGTAACTACAGCAATAAAAACTACAACAACAACAACAAATACGTAAAAGCTGTAGAAAATGAAGATGACGATGAAGAAGAAGATAATCTTTTTATTGGTACCGTAAAAAATAGTACTGGTACTACATCTCGTGATTGGAATGTGGAAGCAGAAATCAACAACAAGATGGTGATGTTTCAAGTGGACACCGGGGCGCAAGCCAATCTACTATCGGAAAAAACCTTAAGTATTTTAAAAATTAATAAAATATGTACTAATAATTGTAGTAATATACTAACTTTTAGTGGTGAAAAACTCCCGGTTATGGGAAAAATTAATTTGAATATTAATTATAATAAAACAAAATGTTTATCAACCTTTTACGTATTAGGAATGGATTGTAGAAATGTAATGCTTTAAATATAGATTCCGTTTTTGAAAAATACGAAGAGATTTTTAATGGTCTTGGTGAGCTAAAAAAAAATGTAGTTTAAAGTTAATTGAGAATAGTGAACCTATAGTAGAAGCACCGCGTCGGGTCCCAATAGCTCTTTTTGAACCTTTAAAAAAGGAATTAAATAGAATGGAAGAATTGAATGTGATTACTAAGGAAAATGAACCGACGGAGTGGGTAAACTCGATAGTTTTAGTAACCAAACCAAATGGTGACCTACGTTTGTGCCTTGATCCAAGGAATTTGAATAAGGTTATTGTTAGACCGAGGTTTAGTTTCCCGAATATCGATGAGTGTAGGTCTCAATTGACAAATTCTAAAGTTTTTAGTAGTCTGTATGCTAGTTCAGGGTTTTGGATGATTCCGTTAGATGAGGCGTCATCGAAGCTTTGTACTTTTAATACGCCTATGGGACGATATCGATTTTTGCGTTTGCCATTAATGCGGCACCGGAAATATTTCACTCGGAAATGGTGAGATTATTCGGTGATATTAAGGGACTTATCATCTATATGGATGATTTTCTCATTCATGCTGAGAACGTAGGGGAACATAATGTGATATTGGAAAGAGTTTTAAATAGAGCGAAAGAGGTTGGGTTAAAATTTAACAAATCAAAGTCTAAAATTTTGAGAACGGAAATAAAGTTTATTGGACACATTTTTAATGGCGAGGGTGTTAAACCGGATGATGAGAAGATCAGGGCAGTCGCAGAGTTGCCAAGGCCGGCAAATGTTGCGGATCTTCAAAGGTTTTTAGGAATGGTTAATTATTTAGGTTCTTTTATACAAAATTTGTCGGCTAAGACTAAAAATTTGAGAGAACTTCTTAAAAAGGATGTTGTGTGGCAGTGGAGTTATGAGCAGGACAACGAATTTCTAAATTTGAAGAGCGAAATAACTAATTCACCAGTTCTGGTCTACTTTGACCCTAAAAAACAAATAAAATTGTCTGTGGACGCATCTAAATTCGCTGTGGGAGCTACAATTATGCATGGAGACAATCCAATTGCCTTTGCATCAGCTTCATTGACTAATTGTCAGTCTAATTATGCTCAGATAGAAAAGGAACTCTTTGCGATTGTGTTTGGGTGTACTCGTTTTCACCAATATGTGTATGGTGTTCAGGTGACAGTAGAAACTGATCATAAACCATTGGTAACTTTGTTTGAAAAACCACTTTATAAAATTCCAGCTCGTTTGCAAAGATTCATGTTACGATTATTAACATACAATATAAAGGTAGTATACAAACCGGGTAAATATCTTTATATTGCTGATACGCTCTCAAGAGCTCCACTTAAAGAAAACACTTTATTGGACATGAATCAGGAAATAGATCTGCACTGTAATTTTATTTTGTCTCAAAACAGTTTAACTGACGTTGCGGTTGAGAAAATTAGAGAGGCAACGAAGACAGATGAAGTATTTAAAGTTTTACTTGAATGTATAAAAACGGGTTGGCCCAATGAAAAAAAAAAAACAAATCCAATATTATTTCCATATTTTCCTATAAGAAATGAAATATCGGAACTAAGCGGTCTTCTACTGATGAATAATCGAATTTTAATACCGAAAGGTCTTAGAAAAGAGATGTTGGCATATATACATGAAGGGCACATGGGTGTACAACGTTGTCAGAATTTAGCTAGAGAATCAATTTTCTGGCCAGATATTAATCATGATATAGAATTGATGGTATCGAACTGTGAAATTTGTAGGAAATGTCAAAACTCTAATGCAAAAGAGGAATTGTTACCTCATGAGATTGTAACAATACCATGGTACAAAATTGGGTGTGACCTTTTTGAAATTAACAAAACAATGTATTTGTTAGTGGTAGACTACTATTCTAAATTTGTAGAAATTGATATCTTGGATTCGGGTTATAACAGTAACCAAGTTATAACTAAGCTAAAATCAATTTATGCCAGGCATGGAATACCAGCTGTGTTTATATCAGATAATGGACCCCCTTTTAATTCCAAGGAATTTTCAGATTTTTGTAGAAATTGGGGAATAGACCATGTCACCTCAAGCCCGTATCTGCCTAGGTCCAATGGCCTAGCAGAGCGTATAATACAGACAGTCAAGAAAATGTTGAACAAATGTCGGGAAAATTCGTCTGACCCTTATACGGCTCTGTTACATTATAGATCAACGCGTAGGGGGAATTTTCCAAGTCCATCGGAAATGTTAATGGGTAGGGTTTTAAGAACTAAATTACCTTGCCTTCCGACCAATTTAGGGCAGAGAATTATTAATACAAAGGAAATTGTTAGGCAAATTGATGAACAGAGAGGGAAAATGATTAGAAGGTATGACAAAACAACGAGAAATTTGAAACCGGTAGAAGTAGGTAGAAAAATAATGTTTAAGAGAACACCAACGTCTTTATGGTACCCTGGTACCGTGCTAGGAGATTGCAAGGAGCCTAGATCTTATATCATACGGGACCATGAGGGTGCAACTTATAGGAGAAATAGGCAACATATTAAGGAAAATGTAAATGAAAATATTGTCAATGAGAAGGTCACTAGAAGTCCAAATGAAAATTTTGAGGAGAAACTAAATGACAATGTAAACGAAAATATAAATAAGAATGTTAATCAAAGCCTAAATGGAAAATGTAATGAAAATATCAATGAAAATCCAAATGAACATGTAAATGAAAATATTGTTAATGAATATGTCACTAAAAGTGGTAGGGTCTGTCGACTACCAAAAAGGTATTTAAAATAAATATAAGTTTAATTATAAGAAAAGGGAGATGTTGTAGTAATGATTTTATGTTTACAGTCATTTATGACTCTGTATCTATTACTAAGTAAACATTGCCTCATTGTTACAACACTTTCTAACACTAGAACATAAGTACTTTTTTAGTACTAGTATACATACTAACTAAGAATAATTGTATTTAATTATAAGGTTTTTTCACTTAATAAAGAGATCTTGAGAATAACACATAGCTGTTATAATTTACCAAATATACACATTGTGGTATTTGTGCGCAATCATAAATTGATCATGCTGATGTTCCAAATTTTGTCACGATTCAATGCGATAGTGGCCGCTGCCACACGCACGGTTCGCGTGCACTGTCCATTTGTCACACTGGTAACTAACAATTTTCCAGCCGGGCTATGACTCGTCGGGCATGGGCGGGTGTTCGTTGCAAATGGACGTGCATAAAACATTATTTTGTGTACCAGTGCATCTGCCTAAATTACAGAAAAAATTTAAAAGGGGCGCAAAAAGAAAAGAAACCGAAATGTACCGAGAACAATCGCTGGGATACAATACCTTTTAGTTGTAGGGGGTTAAGATGTTATCAAACCCCTGGCTGGCCCTCCCTCAGCAGTAGCCGCAAGTTGTAGCTACCCCTAACAAACATTTTCACCACCAAATACCTACCTTAATCTCTTCACACTTCCATTTTCAAAATAAAGCCGTTTTGCCTTTTAAACTTCAAGATCAATTTTCAAAAAAATGTATTATAAACAATCTTAAAATAGCTTAAGTAATAGTTAATACATAAATGTTACGCTCAAGGTAGTAGTAGTAGTATACACGTGAAGGCCATGTGCACCCCGACCCAAAGGATCTTTTGTGCAGCCCATATGTCTCACCATGTCAAGTTTTGGCCGCGTATAAAGCCCATTACCCTGCCCGGTGGAAGATCAAAGCTATCAGTTGGGCCCACTGTCTGCCCCCCGAAAAATTACTGCCTAGAAGTCCCCAAGGCGAGACAGCAGCAGAGCAGATGTTCCGACGTTTCGTCATCCATCCCACAGAATCTGAATATTTTGGTAGATGAATTACCCAACTTAAACTGGTGGTACCTGAGACCACAGTGCCCCGTGAATAGGCCAACAAGCAGTCTAAGTTCCGCTTTTTCAAGCAGCAGAAACCTTCCTGCCCTGCGCCGGGACAGCGTCACAAATCTTTTGGACTGTCTCAATCCAGAAGTGGACGTCCATGCGTGAAGGAATTCACGCTCGGACCATTTTTGTAGCGTCCCCCTGATGTGACCCACAGGGACGCCGAAGAAAGGCTCAGGACCTATAAATGGACGACGAGCGCCCCTGTTTGCCAAGCAATCAGCCCTTTCATTGCCCGCATGGCCCTCATGGCCGGGAACCCAACACAAATTCAAGTCATTGTGTTTCCCTAACTCATTCAGAGACGCAAAACAGTCCATGACCAGCCTTGACTTTATCTCCAAAGAAGAAAGTTCCCTAAGAGCGGCCTGGCTATCCGACATTATATAAAGTCTCAAGCCCCTTGCCCTCCTCCTTAGACATTCCCCAGCGCATATGATAGCGGCGTAGAGTTCCGCCTGAAATATAGACGGCTGTTTGCCCATTGGCAAGCCCCTTTGGAAACCCGGGCCCATGATGCCCGCACCAGTATCACCGTTTACCCGTTTCGAACCATCCGTGAACCAGACCTGGTCCGCGCATGCACGCCACCAGGATTGATCCGCCCATTGGTCCCTGTCAGGTATAAGGACATCAAAATTCCTATATAATGCCAAAGTAGGCAGCATATGATCACCCACCATAATGGATGGATCATTCCTAATGATTTCCAGGATCCGCATGTGACCCACCAAATCCCCTGCCCTATATACAGCAATGCGCGGCATCCTACTAGCACCCCTGCAGGCTTCCTCCCTTATAGAAATGTGCAATGGAGGAATGTGCAGGATAGCTCCCAAAGCCAGAGTGGGACAGGTCCTCATGGCACCCGTGATCGATACGCAGATCAGGCGGTAGACCTTATCAAGTATCACTCTAGCCTTGACCGGTTCGGTCTTAGTCCACCACACCAGGGCGGCGTAGCACAATATTGGTCTAATAATAGCAAGAAAAGACCAGTGGATCATCCTGGGTTTCAGCCCCCATGTCTTTCCGAAGAGTCTTTGACAGGCATATATTGCCCTTGACGCTCTTCTAGTGACATGGACCAACTGAGCGTTCCAGTTGTGGGATTTGTCCAGAATGATCCCCAGCTATTTCACCTCATTAGATAATCCGATAACCGCTCCGTTAAGGGTCGGTTCTTTCAGTCTCAGAATTCTACGTCTGGTGAATGGTACCAGAGTAGTTTTTGCGGGATTAATGTTAAGTCCCCTCTCCCTGCACCAGCCAAGTGTTAAGTCCAGGACCCGCTGCATCGCCCCCGAAATCGTCGCATCATCAAAACTGGTCACAGATATAACCAGATCGTCAGCATAGCCATAAGTTCGGAAGCCCAGGTTGTTAAGGGTTTCCAATAGCTCGTCGATAACCAAGGTCCACAATAGAGGCGATAGAACGCCACCCTGTGGGCAACCTTTTTTTGCTTCAATGGTCATCGACGAACCACCCAGATCCAACTTAATCACCCTAGATGCTAGCATCTCCTTTAACCGATTTCTTATGAGAACTGGAATACCCTTCCTCGTTAGAGCAAAGTCAATTGCATCATTGGAAGTGTTGTCGAAGGCTCCCTGAATGTCGACGAACGCACACAGAGCTATTTGCCTTGCCCCAAGTGCCTTCTCAATCGTACCCACAACGTGATGAATTGCGGTCACCGTAGACCTGCCCGATTGATAGGCAAACTGAAAGCGATGTATCGGGTTATCCGATAGATATGCATCCCTTATGAATCTATCTATTAGTTTTTCCATGGTCTTCAGGAAAAACGAGCTGAGGCTTATTGATCTGTAGGACTTGGGCAGATGTTCGGACTTGCCCCCAACCTTGGGTATAAAGACCACTTTAACCTCTCTCCATGGTTCTGGCACGTGGCACGGCAGTAAACTGGATCTGAAGATCCTAGTCATTTGGGAATTGATAGCACTCCCCCCCTGCTGGAGGCAGCATGGAAGGATACCATCCGGTCCCGGTGATTTGAATGGACTGAATTTGGATATAGCACATGCCACTCGTTTCGCATCAAAGATTCTACCCGCCAACCTGATGTTCCTTTTGGACGCCGAGGGCGACCATGTGGACACTCTTGGTGACGAGAAAGGCAGAGAATCTGGAAAGTGGGTCGCAAGTAGGAGCTCACAGGTCTCCTTTGGCGACTCAATAAACGTACCATCTGGCCGCTTAAGTGTGCTAAGACCATTAGTTTGGTCCTGCGAAAGCGCCTTTTGCAGCCTGAGTGATTCAGGAAGATTGTCAATCCTGCCGCAATATTCACGCCAGGTTGACCTCTTGGACTTCCTGATTTCCCTATTATATTTAGTGAGCGCAGCTCTATAGACGCTCCACGCACCAGTTTCCTTAGCTTTGTTGAATAAACGTCTGGCCTCAGCCCTCAGACTCTCCAGATGTTCATTACACCACCATCCCTTTTAGGCCTGCGGATCCGGAGCCGGCAGCTCCCTCCGAATGCCTCCCGGATATTCGTATAAAGTGTATTGGATTCAAAATCAATGTCTCTTGGGCTTGTAATCAAATCCCCCGACAAGTTCTCAGTAAGAGCCAGGTGATGGCGAAAAATGTCCCAGTTCGCGTTTCTAGGGTTTCGATACGTTTGAACAAACGTCGAAGAGCATTCGATGTCGAAAAACAGATACTGATGATCCGACAACGAAATGTCACTCGAAACGTGTCAGTTTTTAATGGCATATGAAAGATTGCTACTAGTAAGTGTGAGATCCAAGACCTCCTGTCTAATAACGTTCCTAAAAGTGGGCTCATCACCCCTATTTGCTACAAATATATTGTTTGCACAAATATACTCAAGTAAACACTCACCCCGTTTGTTGATATCCGTGCTACCCCAGACAGTGTGGTGGGCGTTTGCATCACAGCCAATAATCCACCCAAGGCCACGCTTTTGGCAATACGATACCAGCTCAGTGACCTCGGGAGAAGGAGCACTATCGGCATCTCCTGGCAAGTAGGCAGAGGCGATAACGACCTCATGTTCACCCGCAATGGATGGGATCTTCGCCCTGATCGCCACCAGATCCCCATGCAGAAATTCTGAAATAGGTAAATAGATTAAATCTTTCCTGACTAGGAGAGCCGCTCTCGGCCTCGAAGCTGCAGAGTTATAAATAATCTTACCTTGATCGTTGTGCAGCCCCTGAATAGCCCCAGAGTTAACCCATGGTTCCTGGATGAAACAGATATCCAGGAGGTTTGTGGTGAACCTACGACATAGCAAATACGACGCTGCCTTGGCGTGGTGTAGGTTCACCTGAAGGCACTTCAGATGTCTGGTACCCTTATTTGTATTATTGGCGATTGGGTACACTACTTCTTCCTGTTTCTACCCGCCATCTTCCTACCGCGGTTGGTGCCCAATATCGCCGCTTCCTCAGCGGTTGTGTCTTCTATACGAGGTCTTAGTAGGATGGGACCTCACCAACTCTGCTGTTGTCGTTTTTCGACGCACGTACCAGGCGATCTTTACCCGTTGGGACCGATTTGCCCCTTCTAGTGTTGGCAGGATTTCTCGCCGAGGCAGAGGTGGACGGTTTGACCGAACTCTCCCCCGAACTGCTAGCGTTAACGGTGGCGGCCTTTTCCCGCCCAGCTTTGTCACGTGGCTCAGTCCTCCTGGGTACGTCATGTACTGCCCCGTGTTGACGATTGGTGGGCCTAATGTGGACTGTTCCGTACCCGTAGCCAATGTGATAATTTTTCTGCCTAATCATGGATGCCGAGTTTGGGTCAATTGCAAAGGTAAACTCAGCAATGCTACCTTTGCTGACCCGATTCAGCACTCTCCATAATTCGACAGAGAGATCGTCATTCTGTCCTTCTACAACGAACAGAATCCTGCTGGTAGGTGTGTCGGGCTTCTCAGGGAAATATCCAATGAATATTTCAGCCCTTGGTACCTCTTCATATGACCTTCAGAACTGCATCCTCCCATGGTTTTATTAAGGGAACATGTTCCCTTACCCATTCCGCTGACTTTTCTCCCTTACAGTTGAAAGTGAGCCAACCTGGTTTAAAACTGCAGCCTGCAAACTGTGGTTTTACGCTACCCTTTTTGAGCTCCACAATTTTGTCCAGAACCGCAGTTTGGATAAGCTTCAGTTTATCCTCTGACCATACACTTGTCGGAAAGTCTGGTGGGATTACTCCCAACCTGATGACATCGGCCATATCTCCGTATGTGGGCTGGACATTTTGTATTCCTGTCCCTAAGGCTTTTACACTGGCACTATTGGCCGTAGTCGCGCCAGTCGCCATGCTGCCTGTAGCCCGTTTGGGAGGATTTGGTTTGTCCGGCGAGGAACCGTCCGAACGTACCCTCTTCCTGGGAATTTTTAGGTCACACAACTCATTGCGGACTTCCCTCATTGGTCTTTGGCATAGCTCTCGTGCCTTTTCAAGGCTCATACCCTCTTTCAGGTAGAGCTTTAGACGCCTACGTGCAGAACCAGGCAGTTTAATCCTACCTTCTGCACCCTGGTTAACTTCGGCTGAGAAGGATTGCTGCGTGTTTGGCACTGATTCCAGGAGCGCATCCTCTTCATCCGTTGGGATAGGTATCTCAGTGGCGTTGGGACCTACATCCCCCTGCACTAGGATATCATCCAGAGGTTCGCACACGGATTTCTCCGCATCACGAGCGTTAGGATCCAAAGACCCTAACACGGGTTCATTTGTGTCCATAGGGACATGTTCGTTTCTATTCGTTTTTTCTAAATTATCATCCATTTGGTTTGTTTTCTTTAGAATGGGGATATTGGTAGTACACCATGGGGATATTGGTAGTACACCATAGGTGGGCACAACTTACAACCGAGACATTGCCAGTGTCCGGAGGCCACCGTTATAAGACACACTCACGCAGTGCCATTCATCCCAGGGACACGGTTCGGATAACATAGGGGATTGCGGGTTTTTATCGAGCGTCCACTCTTGATCCGCCATGTTCAGCTTAAAGCAGAGACACCTCGGGCAGGATGTGATATTTGATCACGCATGGACGATCATTGGAACCTGAAGTTGGCTACCGCAGTCACAACTGACCAGCTTTATTACGCATTCAGATTCCCTACGGTACTCACCGCTTGTCTCCAAGATACGCTCAAGGTAATTTAAAATACTAATGTAGCAACTACAGAGGATATTCACATTGTCCGAGGGAAAATTTGGCTTATTAAACTATTCAAACACCTATATTAGCGCTGATACTGATGGAATCTAGTTATTCATCCTGCCTAAACTGTCACTCTTACAGACGTTGTATTAGGTTCATACAGAACCGGGCAAAAATATTTTCAATATACACTATAATAAAAAGCATTAATCAACATTACTTACAAGGTGGGTCTCAACTGGGTTTGCTTACGATTTACAACAAATATACTTCAATACATATGTATATGTATTCAATTTCCCGGAAGTTCGTACAAATTCCAACTTAAAATATTTTTAAAATTTATAGGCTTTATGCTTTACTTTGTATCTTGCACTAGTGAAACACGAAAAAAAAGATCTTATCACTTCGACATACACGAGGGTTGTTTTAGTGTATATTAAAAGCAAAGTAAGTTTCCATTTGTACGAGGTACGGTTATAATTTTAATTTCAAAAATGTATTCGGGTAGGTTTTTTTCTTTTTTTTTTCTCTTGTGTTAATTAATATTTTTTTTTTTATGGCCTTGGTAGCTTGGTAGTACGTTAAAAACAAAATATTTTTACCAAAAATTCAAACTTAGTTAAATCGAAATTTCACATTGATTCGATTAGCAACTTTAACGTTACAATTACTCTACGAATGGCATGTGATATGTTTTTATTTAGATTTGGGAATACATATCAAAATTACAACCATTTCAAAATTGGTATGGGGTAAGTTTTCGTTTAGCTTTTCAAAAAAAAATTTTAGTTATACTATTATTATTATATTATTCCAGATGTTGTTGCCTTACATTAAATGGCGTTTCGATTTTCATAAGTTGTAATCTGTTTTGGTTAATAACTCAAAACATAAAAGAAATCACTAGAACGTTACCCATATCCCATTTTGGTTTTGGTTTTCGTGAAAATGGTTTCAGACTTGATACGCGGCCGGGTTATATTCTAATTTTTTTTCTAATTTTTTTTTGCATTTAAGCAATTCAAAATTTATGTGAGGTATGTACACACTGTGCTGAACTGCCAAATCAAATTTGGACGAAGCCGAAGTTTTGCACGAGGTGTGTTCAACGAGAATTTCTTTAATAATTTAATATGGAATCCCGTTGAAACTTTCACGATTAACCTTTAGTCTTGATTTATAAAATCATGCACACTTACTTTGTTGACTCAATAATTCCAAAATTACAAAATCATTTACGGCTTGTTCACGGGTTATTTCAGTTTAGTTTACTTTACAATTAAATCAATAAAAAAAATTACCTATATACAGACAATGCAAAAGTTTCAAAATTTTAAACGATTTAACAATTTAAAGGGTGTGTGTTTTGATTAATATTAACTTCAGAATACCGATTTATGTCAATCCTAGGAAACATATAGGGTAGGTTTTAGTTGGTGGTTTACCACAAAGTTCAATGCAAATGTACTTAAATTTTTATACGCAGTCTATTTTTAATTTCTCAACAATAAAATTTAGTAGTGAATCTCGTAGTGATTTACCCGAGTTTCGTTTATCTGGCCTGCTGCCACAATTGCAAAACGGATTTGAGTACCGTGGTTGTTCGGGATTTTACCCTACTAATAATTCACAAGACAATACTATTTGGAATTCACTTAAAGGGAGTTTCTACTTTGGGTCTACTAAAATAGTAAAAATTTGTGTTACTTATCTTATTCCTTTCACCATTTGTTTGCTGATTAGAGTTGTCCCCTGGTGTTGGTGTGTTAAAGTTGGTTAATGATGGTTTTTCGTTGTCAATAGGTGTTTTTATTTAAAGTTGCTTAAAGATGTTTTTTTTTTCGATGAATTCGGCTACTGTTGCTTGCCGAACGAAGTTTCGTTGCTGCCCTAAAATGTAGCTCTCGGATCGAATTGACGATTGACCAAACATGACCGGCAAGGATAACAATCCATTTCTTTCCGTCCCGCGCGATTAACCGGCTGCTTGTTTTTAGGGGTGACCGAATGCGATTTCTAAGGTGGTTGTGTGCGTTTAAGTGTATTTGTTGGTTAACTTAGCGACTCTTGTACTTTATTAGCTGTGGATTTTCAGCGTCCTACCGAATTTCGGCTTCCAATTTTGCCTTTTCCTTTAGCCATTTCTACCCACTTTACGCTAGGCAATTCGCAAGATATCGCTCACTTATCCCTTATGCTCTCTGATCGGATTTACGCCACTCCTGTGTGATCGGTTTGCGGATTCAACCGTTTCTCCGTCTGGTAACCGCGTGTTATTCGGCGTGCCGATATAATGAAAGAAAATCCTTTTGTTGGCGCTTTATTTTTATCAATCACTTTAGCGACACTTTTGGAAATCTTTTCGGTCACCACCGTTTTCCTTTCCGACTTACGACTGTCCTAATATTTGGGGTTCACAATTATGTACATATAGTTACTGTCATCACTTATTAATAAAAACAGGTCTTGGTACTTACGTTTTCACCAACGTGCAATTCCCTTAAACTTTGTCCGAACCCACACTTAAGCCGGGGCGAGCCACTAGAATTTTCACGATGTTTAATGCCCAAGAAGTTGATTACGCACGCCTACACTTCCTCGTTTCCAGAACCCAAAAGAAAAAGAAAAATGCCGGAAACAGGAATTTACATGAAGTGTGCTGTAGTTGCGATTACCTCACGTAAATGTGCCCCACAAATGCAACCCTGGTGGCAATGTTGTAATCCTTTGTAATACGGCGAATTCGATTCGTTTTAACTCATGTCCTGACATAAGTAATGTGCCTTGACAATGCCGTGGCATGGCACAATTTGACTGTTTTAAGCATTACTTTGCAGTTATGTTTAGCACAGCCAATCTATGAAAAAAAATGTTCTTTTGGCCATCTAGAAGGCATTCTTACTCCTTCTTTTTCCCGCTGGGAAATGATGCATGATTCTCGTGTGAGCCAAAAATGACTTGTTCTAAATATGTGTGGCTTGGTTTAAGCAAAATGTTTCTTTATTTAAGAAAAAAATTAAGTTAAAATCATGAAATTATTTTTAGATTTTGGATTTTCTTGTTTTCAGAGACGAAATTGATTACTTTAGAAAATAAACTTCATTTAGTGTAGTTGTGAATATTTTTTGGCAGCATTCCTAAAATTGTTGGTCGTTTCACGCTCTTCCGCAAACTCGGAAAGAATTTTTTAATGTAAGTCTGAGTTCATACGGCTCAAGTCATATTGACAAGATTGCTACTTTATAGGCGAGAGGGACGAGGGGAAAAGAAACGAGTACACAGATGCATGTACTGTCTTTACGTTTTGCTTCTTCATTCGTTGTTTAATTTTGTTATTGTTTTCAATATAAAAAAGCACATGACGTCAACATGACATAAATCATTTGAACGCCAATTCATGTTCAAGAAGAAAAAGGAAGAATCTTGTCAATAAGACATGAGCCGTATGAACTCAGACTTAGTGCTGGTTCACACACGTCAAGTTTGACTCGTCAAGTCTTGAGTTTTTAGGAGAGAGGGGAGAAGAAATGGCATTCTCTTTTCCCTTCTCTCCTAAAAGGTCAAGACTTGCCGAGTCAAACTTGACCTGTGTGAACCAGCACTTACTATATTATGATACATGTTTCAACTTATGTGGTATCGTCTGTGGGCAGCATTAGATCTACCGTTACTTCTATATCAAATGCAGCCCAGATCATTGTGAAAAAAGAAGGAGAAACAGATAAAAATGAAAAAAAAAAAAAATAAAACAATGAGTTTTTAAATAAATGTGGCATTTTCACCAAAAAAGAAGACGTGTTTTATGGTTAAGGGAATAATTGTTATACATTTATATACTAAAAATAATGTTGCTCCCAAAGATTTGGATTATATGTCGAGTTTGTTTAAAACAAGAAGCAGAACTGTTCAATCTATTTGATAATGCAATTGTTAAAAATATATCGTCCATATTGAGGGATTGTGGAGGTGTATCGGTAAGTTTATGTTAAAAATGTAAAGTATTTGGAATATGTTATTGATGCATAATGTATACATATATGTAAGGAGTGTTGTTTCAGAGGCATAGAGTTTTTTTAAATAAAAGAACAAATTCAACGGAATGACATTAGCCTTTGCGACTGCGCCTTATGAACGCCATCCTTTCAGTCAAACTTGCCCCACTTTTTTGCGCATACCCGGAAGTTTTTTAAAATAATCAAATTTAAAGAAATGATGCAACTTCTGGTTTTATTAGCTCAGAAATATCATTGCATTTAATGTTTAAAAAAAAATTTCATATAGCCTTTGCGACTGTGCCTTATGAACGCCATCTTTTCAAACCGAACCATTGCTGGTATCAGGCGCGGATTCAGGGAATAAGGATGTTCCCCCCCAAATTATAAAAATATGTTTTTTTATTTCGATAGTATAAGAATTCCTAATAATAATACTTTTTTAAATGTACACAATTTTTGGAAATCCCAGCAAGGTTTGTTTTTGTTTTTTTTTTATGGGATCTCTAACGAAATTTTCAATAAGTATCCATATCTTAATCCTAATAGTTTTATAAGATATTTCCAATGAAACATCTAGTTTACCATATTCAAATACTTATTATTCTATTGATAATGCGTGCGGTTGAATTATTAATAAGCAGGGAAACCATAAATAAGCAATTGCATGTTTTTCTTTGTGCGACCAATAAAGGCAGAAACAATATATTTATCCGTTTTAGAGTTTTTTTTATAGATTTTGGCATAGATTTGTTAGTGCATATTTTTGCATATTTTACCGTTTGGAGCATTTTTTGCATAATTTGGTTAAAAGAGCCTTTTTGCAGCATTTTTTAAGTTTTTAGCGCATATTTTGCCTTTTTGAGACATATTTTGATACATGTTAAATTTTTTTAGAAGCCTACAAGAGCTATCACCACATACAAAAAAAAATTTTTTTCATTGCTATATTTGTAAATGTTGAGAATCCTTCTATAATTTTTCAAATTCCCCATAAAAACTTCCTTCCAATTTAGATTAAATTCGCCCAAAGATATTTTACTGCAAATTAAATTCATTTCGAATCATTTCTCATTTGCCCAAAGCTTCTACCTGTAAATACCTTTAACTTTCTTTTGAATGTTAACATTAATAAACAATTTAGCGACTGTCCCAGAAATCCCTTTAAGACAAAAAAAATCTGATATGGATGTTGATATCTAGATATTATTCGGCACAAATAACTCTTACATTAATCTTAACCACTTAGCAAAACTTTGTTTTTGTGAGCCAATAACTGTCCATCGTTTCCAAATATGGTAAAATCTCGAAAATTCGTCTGTAAATACTACGATGTTTGAGCTTTGCATATTTTATTGTAAGGATTGTTTTACTAAATGGACTGTTATTAAATTGTTGAATATATTGTTTTCAAATAAGCATTTTTTGTTTTTTTTTGGGGCATATTTTTTATATTTTAAGGCATATTTTTAAGTTTTTACTGCATATTTAATGCGCATAAAACGTGTTTTTTAGAGCATATTGCTGGTTTCCCTGTTAATAAGCCTTAGTAAATGCAATATTTATGTATGTATGTATGTGTTATATGAATCAAAATGCTATTCGATAATTTTTGACGAAAGCACGGATTTGTCGGGGGATAGCCAGATTTCCTTATCTTTAAGATATTTCAAAAACAACAAAAAGTTGTTAGGGAAGAATTTATTGGCTTTGTTGTTAACGTATTCAAAGAGGCTTCAAAGAATATTGATGTGCCAATTGTCAATTGATGCGAAGGCATTATCATCAATAGTTCTTAAAACTTTGTCAAATTTTGGTCTTGACCTAAAAAATTGTGTAGGAGATGGAACAGATGGGTGTTCTCTGCTGTCAGCAGAAAATGGAGCTGTTAAAAATCTCTAGAAACCGCGACAAATGCGAAACAAACGCCTTGCTATTCCTATAAATCAAACAACTCTCTTCCTTTATATTAAGGAACTCACTTAGTACTTTTGAATTTATTTGCGGAATATATATTAAGTGTGATACTTATTGTAACACAGCCGCTGAGTATCATTTTCAAAAGCAAGATATAGATCTTCAAAAAGGATCAAGCCTTATCAAATCTTTAATCATGAGCATTGAAGAGAACAGAAATAAAGCTAAAGAACAATTCAAAGCGATTTTTGAAAAAGTTTAAGTTATTTGCGTTCAAATCGAGGTACCAATCGAAAAGACAAGATTTGAACGAAATAATCACATCCAAAATGTTGAAGATTACTACTGAGTTGTAGGTTATATTCCTCTTATTGAGTTTGTTTTAGAAGATTTCAAAACACCTTTTCCAATTGATTTCCTAAATGTATTGAACATACCTTAACTTCTACCTCAAAGTGTAATCAAGTCATTTCCTACCCTTCGTCGAATGAAAACATGGTTCAGATCAACAATAACAGAAGATAGTTTGTACTGTCTAAGTTTGCTTCACAAGGAAATCAAAAATTGCTTATTTAAAAAGATTAATGTATATTGAACTGGGGCCTAATCACCGCATTCGATACTATCGTATCGTTGTTTTTTGCATACGATAGACACTGACGTATCGAATGAAAACTCGATAAATGTAATGTCGAGTTATTCGATATCGAATGGTATTATTTCAAATTCAATACATTTCATTCGATATCGAGTTTCATGATACCAAAATAAATAATTTCGATTAATTTTGCTCGATATCGTATGCGGTGATTAGACCCCTGATGTTTTATTTTATTTAGCCTTTTTGTTGAGTTTTTTTTTAATACAATATACACATATGGGCAATTCAAAATGACCAAGAGTGGGACACGATCTCTTCCGATCTTAATGAAATTTGGTAAGAAGGTTCCTTTTATCTTATAAGGAACATATATGAACGAAAAAAATTTTAAAATTTTTTGTTCGAAAGTTATGTCATATTCAAAATGTCATAATTTCGCCGAATTAGCCAAATGTGTTGAGTTTATTTATTCAGTATCTCAAAAACTACTTGACATACGAAAAGGATTTTAATATCATTTTAAGAGAATATTAAGTGCTACAAACCATTCAATAAACTGAACCGTTTTTGAGTTACGCGTATATATGCAGTGCAACCTCCTACATTTTCGAAATAACGGTATATCTTGAAAACAAGAGCTAACCTAAAAAAACGGTTAGCACCACTAGATTCAGCGTGCCCCAATTAGGGTAAAATTGGTCTGTTTTTTGCAACTAGCACAGTGCACTTATTGCTCAAAAGATTATTTTTTTAAAGGTTGCGAAAGAAAAAAAAGCTTATCTTGAAAAAGAAAAAAAACACCACCTTTAAAGTTTCAGGATTTTTAAATAACAGTTTGAGGTTTTATATACGTTTTATATAAGTTAATATTTTGTAGATATTACATTTTTCCATCAAATGGTTTGTAGCCCTAAATATTCTCTTTAAAATGATATTAAAATCATCTTCGTATGTCAAGTAGTTTTCGAGATATTGAAGAAATAAGCTCAGCACATTCGGCTAATTCGGTGAAATTATGACATTTTGAATATGACATAACTATACATATATGTACCTTATAATATAAAAGGAACCTTCTCACCAAATTTCATTAACATCGAAAGAGGTCGTGTCACACTCTTGGTCGTTTTGATATGGAATATCAAATTTTAAGAACAAATTTTTTACTTTTTTGTATCATACAAAAATCCCTCCCACCCCCTAAGGCTCAAGCTGGATCCGCGCCTGGCTGGTATAAACTAGAGGTCTGCAACGAGTAACTTTTTTCTTCACATGTGAAACTCGCTGTCGGATATAGTATTTATTTGTTCTCTTGCTTTACGCGCAAAAAGTGAAGAGAAGTGATTGTTGTTTTTATAAATACTAACATGCAGCAGCCGAAGTTGAAATATGTTCCGAAAAAAAGGAACATATAAAAATGGGTACAACGAAAAAGAAGTACCTATAAAATTATGGTCACTTCATGTGGTACTTGTAGTAAAGCTGAAATTTGTGTAATTACCAAAAAATTAGACAAAAATTAATTTCTTTAGACTAGATAATTAGAATTTTTTTTTGTTTAATTTTGCCTTAATATTTTTTCATTAAATATAAATATTTATAAATAAATAAAAATCTAAATGATCTAAATAAATAAATTTATGTAGGTATAAACATACCTCATTTATTTCAATTTTTTTTTTTTTTATTAAACTTAACAGTTAAAAAAACAATATTTTTTGTTTTTAATGTTTGCAAAACTTCACGTGGTACTGATGGTACCTAGTGAAGTTTGGCTGTCGCATGATACTCGACCGTTCGTTTTATGAATGGTCAAGTGAGAGAGAAAAACGAACAAGTGGTTAGCAAGCACAAACAAAGTCGAGTAACAACCACAAACAAAGTCGAGTAACAACCAATAGTTACTCGCTAATTTTGTTATCAAAAACATGTACCATGTTTTTTATTATAGTTCGAGTAAGTGTTCATGCTTTGCTTGATCATATGTACTTTTTAAGTACAAATCCATTTGTGCAGGCGTCTAGTATAAACCAGAGATATCAAATCACACGAAAGACTTGGCCAATTTGTAGGTCCACTTCTGGAGATAATTCAAACACTAAACGTTTGGCTCAACAAAGTGATGGTTTCACGCTCTGATGCCATAGTAGTTGCGCCGTCATGTTGGAACAATTTCTCCTTCAAATGATTTGCAATGGCATGAGGAATAAAAAATCACGAATCCTTAGCCTGTAGCGTTCGCCATTCACCACTATGTTGGCACCGGTTTCAGATTTAAAGTAAAATCGGCGCAACCAAACAGGTTGTTTTTTTTTGGAATGTAGTGGATCTGAGGATTGTGATCTCTTCAAAAAAACGACAATTTTGCTTGTTTACATGCCCGTTAAGCCAGAAATGCGCCTGCTCGTTTTTTTAACGATAAAAATCTGGTTCAACTATGGCAAATAGAGCGCAAATGTTGGAAATAAATTTCCACGATTTGTAAACGTTCTTTTGGTGTAAGTCCGCATTGAAAAAAGTCAAACAAACTTCATTAGTATAACAGCAAGTTTTACAGTTATCCCTATCGAAAGTTCTATATATCTAAAAAAACCCCATCAGCATATAGACACATACATATGTATATTAGGTATGGATTAGTGTACGACTTTTTGATTTCGATACGCTAGAACCCCCAATTTTGTGAACTTTGTAAAAAAATGCATGATGGGTAGGATGGGGTAAATGGCTCCTCATCGGGGTCAAAGTTAGGGGAAAACAATACAAAAGCCAAAAAAAGCTTTACAACTGTCCCTGTGTCGCTCCTAGAGGGGTAAAATGTAAAACTGACTCCCACTAATATTTTCCCGCCTACATTTTTTATTAACATACTAACCCCCTCCCCTATCTGTGCTCCTTAAGGGGGCTCCCTTACTAAATATTGTTTTTTTATAAAATTACCCGCCACCGCCCTAACCAGCCCCAGAGTGGCCCTAGAGGAGTCAAATATATGACGGACCTTCAATATTTTTGCTACCCGAGCATTTTTTCAGAACATACCTAGTCTCCATCTTTAATCATTAGAGTGGTCCCCATACAAAAATTTCGAAAATGGCGGAGTTGCACAACATATGTATGTTCGCAAAAGTCAAAAAAGCTTTAGCTAATTGAAAAAACTAAAACAACCGAAATTCCGCTATAAAATTTCCTTTAAGAAAAGTAATTTTTTTTTTCAAATATGCACGGTCGTTTTTGAAACAATATTTTTTTTTGGAAAAAAAATTATTTTTTTTATTAAAATTTCGAAATTTTTAGTTTTTTTAAAAATTCATGAAAAAAATTTTCAGACGTATAAAAAACGAAATTACAAACAAAACAAGCTATAAATGATTAAAATCTGTTAGCAACTTTTGATTTTATTCACAAAAGTCGAATAGTTTAATTTATAAATATATTGAAAAAAAAGTCCCATAAATGCATAGGAGTCGCCCCTAGTAAAATAAAATCTATGACCGACCTCAATTAGTTTTTTTTTTTTTGTCCTTAACAATTTCTCGAGACGTACTTGCCCCTTATCTTCACTTTTTAGGGGGGCTCCCATACAAATATTGCGTTTTATGAAATTCTTACATTAATTAAAACTTTTCGACTTTTGTGAATAAAATCAAAATAAGCTTTGTTTTGTTAAGTTTTGTTTGTAATTTCGTTTTTTATACGTCTTGAAAAAATTTTTCATGAATTTTTAAAAAACCAAAAATTTCGAAATTTTAATAAAAAAATGATTTTTTTGCAAAAAAAAAAAATTTTGTTTCAAAAACGACTGTGCATAGTTGAAAAAAAAACTACTTTTCTTAAAGGAAATTTTATTGCGGAATTTCGGTTGTTTTAGTTTTTTCAATAAGCTAAAGCGTTTTTGAGTTTTGCGAACATATCGAGCCTTAACCGCCAAAATAACGTAACCAACATATTTTCTAAAACTGAGTTTTTGATGCACAATTGTTCTGTAAGTAACAACACGTTGTTCTGTAAAATATAGTATCGATAATCCAAGTATTGAAAGAAATACAAGCCCTTCAATTTTAACGTAACCCACATACGCCTAAATTAGTGACCGCAAAATAACGTAAGTACCATAAAAACAATGAGAGAGCTGCTATATAATTAGAAAAATATAAAGCCTAAAATGAAAATATTACAAATAACAATGCAGTCAACTTAGAAACAAAAATTACTTTTATCTACCGTTAGGTTTTTACTTATTTTTTTGTAAGATGTGTATTCACTCGTAGTTTCGTTTATTGGTTTGAAGCAAGTGGTATTAAAAAACTCTTATTTAAATTACAATTTTCTGTTCTGATATTTTATCTAGAGTTAAGCAAAATATTGGAAGAGGTGGTTAGTTTTTTGTTTTCTCCCTTAATTATTCGTGCTTTTTTAAAGTGTAGATCTATCTTCCAGCGGAGTTTCTGAATGATTAATTTTTATACAAACTTAACATTGCATATTTGGAGGAAAGGAATCTAGCAAATTTTCTATTGTCCATTCGAGTTTTTCGCAATATTTTCGATTATAAAGGTTTTCATTTACCTAAAAAAGACAAGTGTGCGATATGTGAAGAATGGTAAAACAGATGAATTCGTTACATACAAAAAAATTCAAAACCGTAACTTTGATTGAATGAGTTGAAGTAATTAAAAATACAGCTGTCAAAAAAAAAACAGATTTTAAATTTTTTGTCAGTTACGGTCTTTTTGATTTCAGGTGACGATATGTGTATGTAAATATACATTCTATATACATACATATATGCAATTCCATGTCAAAATAAAAATTTTTTTTTTTCAATAAATGGTTTGTAGCCCCAAGTATTCTCTTTAAAATTACATTAAAATCATCTTCATATGTAGTTTTCGAGATATTGAAGAAATAAACTCAACACATTCGGCTTATTCGGCGAAATTATGACATTTTGAATATGACATAACTTTTTAAATTTTTTCGTTTATATATTCGTGGGTCTCATGTAGAAAGGCCCTAACTCACATAAACGCAACTTTACAGAAGAAGGCAAAAACATAATAGAAACTGCATGTATCATAATGTAAAATGGCTTCTTCAATTGCTTGTTAAACTGATACTTTTGATGCTATTGAAATAAATTTTTGTGACGGGGTGTATTTATGGGAAATGTATTGGAATCACTAAAAAACTCAATTTCGAACAAATCGTGTTAGGGCCTTTCAACATGAGACCGACGATATGTTCCTTATAAGATAAAAGGAACCTTCTCACCAAATTTCATTAAAATCGGAAGGGGTCGTGCCCACTCTTGGTCGTTTTGACATGGAATTACCCATATGTATTACAAAAATTCAAGAAAGTAAATTTTTAAGTTGAAAATAACATTTTAAGTTGTGAATAATAAAACGTAAGTAGCACATTTTATTATTACCTGGGCCCTATTCCACAAAACAACTTATCAACTTTTCACTTTGCACTTATCAAATTGCATTTTTTTGCAAAGTGATAAGTGTTTCTGTTCCACAACATTCTTTGCAAATCTCACTTTGCACTTATCTAGTTTTTGCAAAGACTTTGCTCTCTTTGCAAAAACGTTGCTCTCTTTGCAAAGTCTTTGCGCTCTCTTGCAAAGTCTTTGCGCTTTTTTGCAAAGTGAATCTGCAAAGTGTTCCACAAAGGATTTAATCATCTTTGCATTTCTGTCTTATCACTTTTCACTTTGCATTGCTTAATATAAATTATTAAAATGAGCTAAAAAGTAAAAATGGAAAATATACTTGCAGTGTTACGTTATTTAAGACAAAAAAAGATGTTTTATTTTCTAGTAACTTTTTTTTTTATAAAATTAATGTAAATAGCATATGAGAATTATTTCTTTTTAAAAGTTATTTTTATTATATAAACCGATTTTATTTTTGAATGTGTTCAATGAATCAAATTTCAATTTATAAAGCTTCCTTGTAATAGTCTTATTCCTTCATTTGTTCACATATTTATGCTTATGCAAACCTTTGCTTAACATTGAAGCTATAGATATGTACATATGCATATAAATTATAATTTGATATCATTGAACACATTCGAAAAATTAAAATGGTTTATATAATAGAAATAACTTATTTAAAGAAATAATACATAAAATGTATTAAGTATATCTATACACATTCTGTTGGTGTCTTATAATTGTAAAAATGTATACACAAAATTTACTTCATTGCTAAATAAAGGGTAGTTAAAAAAAATATGTAACATTAGGGTGCAATAAATTCTAGTAGTTTATAGATTTCATAATTCCTAATAATATGTATCATGTTCTAATAGCAATATTTTTTGTCTTACATCAAAACAAATAAAAACTGCAAAAAAAAGTAAAAAAAGTCACATCTTTAGCCCGCGCAAGAGCTCCTAAAAATTAAGTATATGTTAGAAAAGTTAATTTTTTAAATTTAAATATTTTATTTACTATCAATTATTATTAATTAAAACTGAAAACATTTTGAATTTAATACAATGCTTTTGTTGTTATAATCAAAATTTAACAAAATAAATTAACAGCCTGTTCAACGATTTCGAACGTTAACGTTCGCATAGAATAATACATTTAAAACAAAAACAAATTTTCGAATTTTGTTATTGTTTTAAATATAATTTTCTATGCGAACGATGACGTTCGATATCGTTAAACCGACAGTAAATTTAAAAATAAATTAATAATATTTTACACGGGTCTAGTGCAGACAAAAATACAACATATTTACGCTACTAGAAGTCGATAAGAGAAAAAAAATATTTTCGACCCACCCTAATGTATATATCTATAGCTTCAATTTTTACCAAAGGATGGCTTAAGCATAAAGTATGTGAATTATTAAAGGAATAGGACTATTGCAAGAAAGCTTTAACATTTCATTTTAAAGGTTAACAAATTATTAAAACAGGCTTCCTGGGAGGAAGTTTTGAATAAAGCCCAATCTTTTAATTGTGCTCTAATTCTTCTTTAATTTTATTTAAAAGGAAATCAACTTAAATCAATTAAAATTTTGTAGTCCCGAAAAATTAATTCGGGCCCTATAATTTCTTATTATGCCCACGTCTCCACTATTGTAGAACAAAAACTCGCGTCTTAACATTTTGAAAGCTTCACTCATCGTAATGTTAAATAGACCATGTTTTTTCCATACGTTTGGGTTAGTTTTGGACTAGTCCTGGTCCCTTGTAGACTACTCTTTACACGCGTGTTTAGACTGGTCCTGTTATTTGCAGGGATTCGTCGTACTCATACTTGCCAACATTTGTAGTGTTTGATTTAGAACAGTGATGTCAATTATGATTGTGTTGGTGAGATTACTCTTATCTCTTACATGCCCAGCGGGCGAAATATGCGGTTGCGAGGCCTATTGCGAGGCCTTATTAAAGACCTTTTCTAAGGGTCATCTATGTTCGATTAAATTGTTGGGAATCAGGTAAGGTATTAAAACTTACAAAACATTTTCATGAAAGGGCGATGCAAACACCAGGGCCAGCATTATGCGAGGAAATATAGTTCATGCTTTCCATTCATTTTTCATCAGACCATTTAAAGTTAACTTACATTTATTGCTATGAAGACTTAAAAGCAATAAATAATAATACAATTATCGAAAAATGTTGAGTTATGGACAGACACAATCAGTTATTATTTAAATAAATTTAATTTGGAACCTCAGAAACTTTGCTTATTTTTTGGAAAAATTGCGCAGTTTACAATATTTGAAGTCTTTTTACAACCTAATACAATTCTTTCCAATATTTTTCGTTTTTTGCTCAACATACCTTTGCGAATTCTAACAATGAAAATTCATTTGCTCATACTAATGCAAATATTAAGTTTAAAAATATTCTGTAAGTATTTACCACCATTATAAAAAGAGAAGATTTTACTAGCCTATAATAAATACTTTCATTTACCAATAATATCTTCTAAATTTATATTGCAGTTTCGTAACAACAAAACATTTTTTAGGTTTGCGGATGTTAATTTATTGCGTTGTTTTGAGCAAATGTATTTCAAATCGGAAAATATTTGTTCGCAAAGATATGTTGAGGAGAAAAGCGACAAACATTTGAAGGATTTTTTTTTTTAAATATAGGATATAGCGCCCCGTCTAAATTTTTCCAGAACTCAATAATATTTTCCCTGTCTGGAGGATTAATTTCGCTCCTAAGTATGATTAGTTCCGACTGGATGCTGAATTCATAACTCGCAATGTCGCACTTAAAGGGATTTTGGAATATGTTAAGTAGTGGTTTTATATCCTCAAAATCTTGAAAGCGATCTTGAAAGTTGTAAAAAAGGTTTTCAAAAATTGCCAAATACTCAGATTTTTTCAAATATTTCTCCTTGTCATAAATAAGCAAAGTTTTAGGAAAGTTGGAAAAATCTTCATTATTTATTTCATTTGTTAATAAAAATAATTTGGTTTTAAAATTAAAAACAATCGTATATATGTCACTTAAATTGTTTCCCTTTCCTTGTAGTTCCAAATTTAGCTCATTTAAAATACTGCTTGTATCCGCCAGAAACGCAAGGTCTAAAATGAACTCAAAATCATTCAACTGTATTAATTCACATTCGTCTAAATTTTCAGTTTCCCCAAAACGCAACACCTCTTTTCTAAGATCGAATAACCTGTTTAGACAATCACCCCGACTAAGCCAACGAACTTCCGTAAACATTTTTAAGTCGTGGTGATTGGCGTTTACGTTTTTAAGAAAACTTACAAATTTTCTGTGCGTTAATGAATGATGACCCCCCCGTATTCTATTGATTATCCGCTCTGCAGTCTTAATAGCGGCATGATCACTTATACATTTTGAGGCAAGCATGGACTGATGAATTATGCAATGGAAAGCATGTACATCAATTTCATTTTGCTTAAGCTGTCCTACGAAACCTTCATACTACCCGGCCATAACGTTTGCACCATCCGTGCAAACTCCTGCTAATTTTGAAGCTTGTGTAACAGATATCAGGTTTTCAAAGACTACGTCGTATAATACCTTACCTGTTACATTACCGTAAAACGTTTCAAGTGAGTACATAGTTATTCACATAGATATTCACAATTTTTTAACTTTTCCCTAATCACAGATTGTATATGTGCAGCTAAAATTGATGTGCGCTTGACGACACTATTTCGGCTCATGGGAAGCGTTTTTATTACGCTGCAATCGATTTTCAGTTTTTCCAAAACTGCATTGAAAAGCTTTTTTATAAATGCCCCATCGGAAAATGGTCTTCCCTGTTTTACTATTTCCAAAGTTAGTAAATTTGATATTTCTATTTTTAACTCTTCTATCCTATCTTCATGCTCTTCTTCTTGTGATACCCAACTTTTCAAGCTATCCAAATAAACCTTTTTTCAAACATCTGTGCATACATTTTTATTCTAGCTAATGGTATATCATAACTTTTTACAAAATACCGAATGCGCACCTGAGTTTGCCTGCAAAAATGTATATACGTTAAATAAATACCATAAAGTAGTAAGGTTTACTCTTTAGACTCGGTCATATAATTGTAGCATAAAAAAGTAAGCAATAAAAATAGTGCGAAACAATAAAGTTTCATTAATACATCAATAAAACACATCTTCTTACCCAAAAATTTTACCTGCTGTCACATTTGCTTTTATGTGTATAGGTTTACACATAAATTGTAGCAAAACAAGACTTTTTTAACTTGTTTTTTAAATATTTTTACCTACTTAAGAAAAGAGTTTTCAAAAAAAAAACCCACCGACGCGATTGGTACAGAAACAAAAATATTTTTACAATCACAAAATACCAACAAATTCTTGTGGCTTTTTCTTTTCTTAATAATTTCTGCATTTAGGTACGTCTTTTTAACGAAAGAAAAAGGGACCCTGTTACAGGCATCAACGAATTTTTTTCACGAACAAAACACATATCGTTAGTCCCAATTTACATTATACGATTTTTGTCGTTGCGATTATTGTCGTTTCTTCTTCGAAGTCGGTCTGATATTTACATTGTACGATTTTTGTCGTTTAAACTTTTTCTGTGCAACCGAAATTCAATACATTTTTCGTCAAATGAGAGCACAATGAGAGAACGAATGAGCGAACAAAATGAATCGAAGAGTACACTCGCTTGTGTACCCCTTTTAATTCCTCTCTCCCCTCTCGCCTATAAGGTAAGAATCGCAACGACAAAAATCGTTTAATGTAAAAGCAGACTTAGCTTAAATGTAAAACAATTATTTTGAAAATTTTAAATTTTTGTTGATTAGGATTCACTTTACATATATATTTTTATAAAATTTTAAAATTCTATCTTAAAAAATAACCACAATTGCACAATTGTGCAAAGAAATGGAAATCCCTGTTTTAAAATCATTGTACAATGTCAAAAACAGAAATAAAACAAAACTAAAACATAGATAATAAATAAAATAAAAAAGATAATAAAACAAAAAAAAAGATGTACCTACATACAGTTATTGTATATTTATTAATATACATAAATATATTTAGAGGCCTCAAAACAGGCCTTGCAATATTTGCGATATTTCCCGCTGAATGAGAGTGTTTCTCAGTAAACAATTATATTTTACGCTCGCAAAATAAAAGAGCGTAAGCGTACATGTGAATTTATTTGCACAATTGTGCAAGGCGCTGACATCCCTGATTTAGAATCTACTCATGTCAACGTGTATAGGCGAAGCAAAATGCGAGGCTGCCAGATTTGTCCCCGAAACAGCAAAGTGACGATTTGGCAATTACAGTTTACCCCGGGTCTCCACGTAGCAATATTTATTGCGGCAAACGTCAAATTTGATTGCTCCATAAAATTTGCGACGTATAGACCGCATATTGCTATGAGTGGCAATCCATTGCGCAATGATTGCTCTTCTTATTGCTTGAGCAATTATTGCTTAGCAATCTGCTGTCAAATCAGTTGTAATTTATCTGACATTTCATTTCTCTGTACGGTTGTTTATTTGTTAGTGTGTTTATTTATTAAAAAAGCAATTAAGAAAAAGCCGCCAAGTGAAAAAATACTTCAACAAAATACAGAAAAAGTGTTTATATATTATATTTTTAAATAAACGTCAATATTAACAAAAACAAACGACACATTTGTTTTTTTTTTTTTTTTGTATATTTTTATTTTTTCAATAGAACAATACAAGTTTCAGGCTTTTTTTCATACGCAAGTAAACAAAAAAGTAATACAAAACACAGCTACGACAATTACAGCTAATTATTTTATTAATTTAATTTATTGATTTAAAAAGAAAATTTAACAATCACTTCAAAACACAACATGAAACATTTGTTATAAATAAAGGCACAAAACTTTATACAACTACTCGCGGTGAAAATTGCAAATTTATGGCAAAGCAATAACAAGTGTTCTCCAGCAATATAATCAGCAATTATTGCTCCATTGTTCTGTCATTGTTCTGCCGACGTTATTGCTTGTACTTAGCAATAAAAATTGCTACGTGGAGTCCCAGCGTTACTAAAGTAACATGTATGAAGTAGACGATTTTTCGGCAAATTTATCTGGCAGCGCTGATTATTAAGTTGTGTGCAGGGCTGCCAGATTTGACGATTTATCGTCATTTTGACGATTTTGTGTTCCGAAATTAGCAAAGTGCCGATTTGCTGATTTTTGTCTAAAAAGTGACGATATTTTTCAGTCTCCAAAGTCTGACTAAAACATTGCATTTTCTGACAATTTCGTTGTTAATCTTGGAATATTTAACAGCCGTACCTTAATAAGAGCGGAAGGCGGAACGTTTTCTTTCGCTTAGCTTTTACGCTGCTATGCCATACCAAAGCGAGAGCGTCAACGTTGTGTCACGAACAGTAGTGATAGCTTTCTTGTTTAAGGTGCTATCAGACGGGATGTATTTTACATATGTGCTGTTACTTTTCTTACCCATATGTAATTCCTTATGTATGTCAAAATTGCCATTTTACATACGATTCATAATTTTTGCTATCACACCTGCTTATGTTTTTCCTTATGACATAACCTATAAATGTAAACAAAAGCTGACTTTTGTTTACGTTTCAAAACAAACCAGCTGTTTTGTTTATGTTTGCCACAGGAAAATAGAGCGTGTTCTAGTCGAAAAATTTACATATGTATTTCCACATGTATTTTACACATGCAAAGTTTCATATGTATCACACGATGTGTACAACTTTTACTGATGGAAAATTTGACAGTACATATGTAAAATACATCCCGTCTGATAGCACCTTTAATAAAACCCACAAATTATAAATAAAAATAGAGATAAAAACGCTATATTGACAAAAAAAAAATAGCTAAATTGCCATTATTAATTAACAATAAACGAGCTCCAAAATCCGGTTTTCCAATTGCAAAGCGCTCAGGCCGCTCTATTCAAAAACTAGAAAACTCGTGCAAGTCTTAAGAAAATCTCTTACTATTTTCAGCGTACAAGAACAACAATGTTACGCCTTATTTATCTTTCGTCAAACCATTATTGAATGAACCTTTTACGGCTCTCTGTATAAATCATATTTTCAACAATTATACGGCAAGCATTTCACGGTTTGTAAAAGAATATATACATGGGTCTCATACGATTCTTGACATGAAAGTCTCGCTAAATTACACTACTTGACAGTTTTTTGACCAAATTAATCTGACACCTAATCTTAATGTAAAATTGTCCGATATTCCAAAATAACCGTTATTTGTATTTTTAAAAAAGATGATGTGACTGAAATGCAAATATCTTCAAAAGTTTATGTATTTCTTTAATTTTCGTGAAAGGCTATAAATTTTCTAAAATAACCATGGGTCGTTTGTGAAGATTAGTCAATAAATGGCAGAGTTATAGTGGACAAAAATTCAAACTTCGTTATAAACTTGATGATTTTTTGCAATTTTGCTCCTTTTTTCATATTCGGATTCAGCGGACAATTTTACATCAATATTAGGTGTCAGATTCAATCGGTCACGACTTTGCTGGAAATTTGTGACGCAGTGTTATCTTTACGCACCTCTTAAACGATTCCCTCAACGATTAAAGAAGCGTTTTTCGCTGTGCTATGGAAGAATCTCACTCGTGGTACAGTTTTTCCCTTGTAAGAAATTTTCTACGAATAAAAAATGCGGTCATCGACGATCAAAGACACTCTTCATGATACTCCCAGTAGCTCTTACACGATTAAAAATGCTAGCTGGGTATGAAGTAATTGTGTTTTTTTTTAATTTTTTTTTTTATAAAAATCGAACAAAAATTGTTTAAAAACAACTAAATTTTAAGTTGGCCGATTTTTTGAGGGTTTTTCGAAACGATAAAGACGATTTTTTTATTATATCTCAAGAAACTGACGATTTTCTCATAAATTTATCTGGCAGCACTGGTTGTGTGTTTTCTCTGTTGTGTTAAAACGGTTAATGGATGAGCTAAATGATTTGAATCATTGTGAGTATTGTAAGTATTTTCTTGAAATTATAAATCAAGCTGAGGTCATTTATGAGTATGCGTATAATGTCGACGTCGCACTCATAAATATTTCTCTTGTGAGTATGAGTGAATCAGAGTAGTTTAGTTTAAATGATTTCTACGGACTTATACTTACAATTGCATGAGTCAGTATGAGTAGCGAAAAAACGGTTCATTGCTGATCTCTGATGGGAGCCCTATTAAGGAGCACAAATAGGGGGCTAGTTTGTTAATAAAAAATGTAGGGGAGGGAATATTAGTGGGAGTCAGTCTTACATTTTACCCCTCTAGGAGCGACTCAGGGACAGCTGTGAAGCATTTTTTGGCTTTTGTATCGTTTTCTTCTAACTTTGACCCCTATGAGGAGCCATTTACCACATCCTACCCCCTAATTTTTTTTGGCTCATGCGTCTTTTTTACAAACTTCACAAAATTGGGGGTTATAGCGTATCGAAATCTTGCTGCTAAGGATTTCCATATAACACTTATACACCCCTTATGTATACGTATATTTCAAATTGTTCAAAAAGTAATTGATTTACACATTTCTTGTTTTATTTAGATTCGAAAAAACGATGATTTGCCAGATAAAATCTGTAAAGCATGCTTAGGAAGGCTCTGGATAGCTAACAACTTTCGAATCGACTGCCAGCGTGGTCACCGTGAACTTTTACAAATGATCATGCAAAGAAATGCTATTTTGTATGAAATTGATTTGGAGGACGAATATAAATATTGCTCTGAATTTATGTCGGTAAGATTTTTATTTGAAACTAACTTAAACAGATCTCGTGTATTGATAACGAATCTATTTGTACCAAATTTAAATACTTTTACTGCAATCTTTCTACAGATAAATGTACAGAAATTTATCGTCACTTTGGATGGAAAGTGTATTACAGTTCCACATATATCGCTTATTTGCTACAATAACGTTATAGTTGAGTTATTATTTGGTTATTGCTTTTAATAGGGAGCATGATTCTACGCATTTTGTTCATTTCTATTGCTTTAACCAGGGATTAAAAACTGCAGTCAAAACAAAAAAATTGCTTTTTCTTTCTTGATTTTTTATTAGGAAAAAAAAATAAACTGTTGATTTTACTTCTGATTCATTAAATGAAAACAGTCATAGTCCAGGCAAAAGCAAAAAACCAAAAGATGTACACAACAAAGAACATCGGCAGTCGACATGTTCGGAAGTGTTTGGTTTGACAGACTGAATCTTTTAATAAATCCCGAAGTTAACGAAGATGGGACGTTGTGTTTTTATTTTATTTGGATTTTGCAGTTTGAAGTGCGTTTTCCTATTACATATCGTCGGTTGATTATTTAATTGTCGTATGTCGTATGTAATTTGTATCTACATACGACAATTAAGTAATCAACCGACGATATGTCTTTAATCTCTTGTTGGAAGAAAAAAAACTGTTGTTTGATTTATGTATGTTTGTTGTATAATAACAAACATATTATGTATTTGTTTTACTTTTATTTTTGTACAAAACAAAAAATTACATACATATGTATGTATATGAAAACGATAATATAATTAAAAGTTTTATTTAATATTTTTAATTAGGCTTAAGTTTATCAAATTTAATTTTCATTAAATTATTTTTATGAAGAAGAACTTAAGCCTAATTAAAAATATTAAAAATTTGGATTAAAAACCATAAATAGTTCAACAAAATACCCACAAAACAAATTAGTTTTATTTAATTTAAAAAAAAAAACTAGATGACCCGTGCGAATATTTCGCACCGTTAGTTGTCATTTTTGTAACATAAAATGAAAATAATTAATAGAAATTTTAGTAACTTCAATACATTTTATTAAAAGTATAAAAATATTAGAAATCATAATATATATCATACATATTTACATACATACATATGTTTAAATGCTTTTATAATACTTCTTTAAATACAATGTTAGAGGTAATGACATGATCATCGTTAACTTTTTGCCCGTACGAATCCTTTATCAATGAAAATATTAATTTTTCAATTTCTAATTATTTTTCGTCATTAGTGTTAGAAATAAGCTTTAAAATGAGATATCATTCATTAAATTTGATGCGGTGGTATGGGAGATATTTGCAACCGACAAAAAAAAGTGCTTTAGAAATAATATATACTAGATGACCCGTGCGATTATTTCGCATCGTAATTTTTATCAATGAAAATATTAATTTTTCAATTTCTAATTATTTTTCGTCATTAGTGTTAGAATTAAGCTTTAAAATGAGATATCATTCATTAAATTTGATGCGGTGGTATGGGAGATATTTGCAACCGACAAAAAAAAGTGTTTTAGAAATAATATACATGATGATGATTATTAAAAAAATTTTTTTAAATTTTTAATCATATTCGAGTCTTTTATGGCTCTCTAGCGCGATTAAAACACCAGAATATGCGCTCATTTTCTGATCATGAATGATACTAATGTCGGGAGAAAATTGTACCCTACCCGCGATTCTTTTTGGAGAGTCATATATGAGTCGTTTTTTTTATTAAATTAGAGAAATTTTCGACTCTTTTATTAATAGTTTTTGTTATGGAATTTTAAATCAAACACTTTTGCAAGTGTGCAAGTGATTAATCAGTTTTTAATCACCAAAAATACTCAAAAAAGACTCATACCGATGATTTTTGAAAAAACGATCTTCCAAATGCTAGCAGGCCTGCAAGCATTTTATGAAAAAATTAATCATATTCGAGTCATTTATGACTCCTCTGCACGATTAAAATAAGCATATATGAGCTCATTTTCTGATCATAAATGATTGTTTTCTCGGGAGGAAATGGTACCCTACCCGGGACTCTTCTTGAGGAGTCTTTTATTACCCGCTTTTCTGATCAGTTTTGACTCATTTAAGACTCACATTTTTAATGATTTGCGAGTCTTTTTTGACTCATTTTTTAGTCGTATTACTGATCATCTAAGAGTCCTTTTCGACCCATTTTTCAGTCCTAATTCTAATCGTTTGCGAGTGATTTATGAGTCGTTTTTAAGTCGTATTTTTTATCGTTTGCGAGTCTTTTTTGACTATTTTTTCAGTCATATATGTAATAGATTACAAAAAGAAATATTTTTGGATTTAAATTATTAATTAATTCAGTTTATTATATATAATAAATTATGATTAAATTATAAAATAAATAAAAATATAAAAATGTTTAGTAAAAAAAGGAATTGAATTTATAAAAAAATAATAATAATAAAACAATAACAATAAAATAATAACAATAGTGTTAGAAAAAAGTTTCTATACCCGGTATGCTTAATTTACAATTTGTTTTGTATTCTCAATTCGTTTGTTTGAAAAACACAAAAATATGAAAATATATAGTGAGTTTATAAATTATTTTTGTCGATAACAATTAATATTAAACTTAGGCCCAGGCCCACCATGGGCAGCTATCAACAGACAACAAATTTTAATTTTTTTTATTATTGTTTTCAATATAAATATGCGAAAGAAATGTTCTTGTCGACATCGTGGGCCTGGCAGTTAAAATGAGTTAAAATAAAAAACGAATTGTAAAATATGCATACCGGGTGTATAAACTTTTTTCTATCACTATTGTGTTTTAATTACACACTATACAAAATGTACGACGAATTATGAATCCCACTTATAATTTAATAAAAGATCCCTTATTTCCGTCCTTCCGTCCTTCAATTCTTTAATATCTTTCTTCATATCCGAAATTTCAGACTTCAAAAATTAAACTTCTTCAAGGAATTGAAGTACACGATTCTGAAGGTTATCGGTGTGAGGAACATACACATTTGTCACTAGAAAAAAAATATTTTGTTTAAATGAAAAAAACAATTGATTTGATTTTTTACTTACAGGTATTTTGACAATTTTATCCTCAACCAAACAATAGATGTTAGTATATCGCAAAGAAAATAAGAAATCGTTAGTTTTTATATTTAAATTTTTTAATATTTTACGCTTGCTTCAAAGCTAACTATTTTTACAAATAAAAATAAAAGAATTTAAATCAGTTTTTAATCATCTAGATGAGCAAAATATTATTCATAAATAACTTCAAAACAGTCATATATCAAACTCCTGTATGATCTTTTTTCGATTGCTGTATGTTTTGTTTTTGTATTTTCAATATTATACTTTTTAAGCATAAAAACGAATCATTTTCGAGTCTTTTTTCAAACGCGCAAGTGATTAATCAGTTTTTAATCATCAAAAGTACTCGAGGAAGACTTAGTTAGGTGATTTTTGATAAAACAATCTTCCAAATGCTAGTAGGGAGGGTTAAAATAAATAAATATTTATGTATGTAGTAGTATTTAAAAAAACAAAAAATTGAAAACCAAAACACAAACACAACGTCCTATCTTCGTTTACTACGGGATTTTTTTGAAAGTTTCAGTCTGTCAAACCAAACACTTCCGAACATGTCGACTGTCGTTGTTCTTTGTTGTGTACAACTTTTCGTTTTTGGCTTTTGCCTGGACTACGACTGTTTTCATTTAATGAATCAGAAGTAAAGGTAACGGTTTACTTTTGTCCAATGACAAATGAAGAAGTCGAAGTAACAGCACAAACTTATGACTTTTAAGGCCCAACCAGAATGTGCATAAACAAACTTAAGCTACTGTCAAAAATAAACGAAAAAGCCTCTCAAATACATTTAAAAAAAACAAAAACAAAATAAAAAACATTGATTCCGTACGGAATGTGCGATTCGTTTCGCACTTTGCTTAAGCAAATTACAGTTTCATAAAATTTAACAAAAAGTTCCCTTAAGTTCAACATGGTTTTACACATATGATTTCCATGTATTCGCTCAGTTGCTTAAGCCACGTTATTCACATTCTGGTTAGGCCATTCTCAATTTTTTTTTTTTTTTTTTTTTATTGACAATTAAATATAACATCTATTTCATATTTAAGGCCTCAGCGCCATATAGGCTTTGTAGAGGCAATATCATTTTGTTAAATACCTTAATTATTATTTACAATATTTATATTTATATTTACATACATATCGCAATAAACTATACATATTTATAGTTATAAAATTTTTAGATTATAATAAAAGTGTGTAAGTTACCCAACAAGTAAACTTTAAGTTCCCTTTTAAAGGATGATAACACCGATATACTTTTTAATCTTATCGGTAAGTTGTTGTATTCAATTGGTCCAGCAAACGTAATACGTTGCTTAGTCAAATCAATGCGACATCTTGCAATCTGCAAGTTATTTGCTTGCCTCGTATTTCTACCTGTTCTTATGATATTAACGTTGAATTTAACTGATTTTGGATTTAATCCTCTTAAAGCTTTAAATATGTACAATAACATTTGTTGTTTGTATAGACCTCAGACTGGCAAGATATTAATAGCCTTGTATTTGTATAAGTTCATTGTAGAATAACGCAATGGCAGGTTAAAGACTGTTTTAAGAGCTTTGTTTTGTGCTGATTGCAAACTTGTAAGAGAGGTAGACGTACCACATCCATATATTTGAGGCAAATATGTTAGATTCGAGTGTACAAGAGAATGATAAATCATTAATTTAACTTCAGTGTTGAGTTTGTTCTTAAATTTATACAATATTCCTGTTGTTGCTGATATTTTCCCTTTGACCTTTTAAATATATGGTTCTGAAAGTATTAAGATTCTTCATACAATAATTAGTATTGTGGTTATTTTGTTGAACTATTTATGGTTTTTAATCCAAATTTTTAATATTTTTAATTAGGCTTAAGTTCATGAAATTTAATTTTTATTAAATTATTTTTGTGAAGAAAGGAATTTTACAACATGAAAATTAATTGAAATTGTTATTGATAATCTTTCATTCTTGACGTGGCTCGGGCTCGAACCCTGGCCGGCAGGTTACCATGACATGTTTCGATCGCAACCACTCGATCTCCTCAGATGGATTTGCCGTCTGACACTCGCAGCCATCGACGACTGCTGACGTCACTAGTCAAACATCAATCCTTAAACCAAATTGTATTTTAACATTTGGTAGATCGAAATTTGCTTTCCTGAATGATTATCCATTTTAATTGATTTTACATGTTTTTTCCTTTACTTCTGTTTTTTCGTACTTTCGTCAAGAATTTTTCTTGAAGTCCAAGTACATTTTTTGTTTTTTCACTTTGTCTTTCTCTTTTCTGTTGACCTTTTTCAGCACAACTTGAAGGACAAATGTACACATAGAGCTCGTGCCTTAGCTTTAACAATAATTAGTATTGTGGTTATTTTGTTGAACTATTTATGGTTTTTAATCCAAATTTTTAATATTTTTAATTAGGCTTAAGTTCATGAAATTTAATTTTTATTAAATTATTTTTGTGATGTATGTATGTGCACATAAATATATTTTTGTTTTATTTTAAAGAATCACATAAACTTAAATATATTTAGTTATTTGCAAACAAATAAAATGTTTAAAAAGCTGCAGTTGAGATAGTAAAAGTCATAAGATTCTGCTGTAACTTCGACATCTTGATTTGTCGCAGTGACTGATCAGTTTTTTACACATAACATTAAACTAAACCCTCCATCTAGACGAGACAAAATTTTGTTAAGATGTTATGATAAAAAATTTCAACAAAGTGTTTTGCTGATAATTTTTGCGTATACAATGATACAAAAAATTGAATTTTTTACCGAAGACATATTTTACACCTACTATCATTTCGTGTTTTTCTTGCTCAACACGACACGACACGAACACGAAAAAAATCTATTTTTTCAACACAAACACGTCGTGTTGACCGTGCGTGTTTCGTGTCACGAAAAGAAACACGACTCGCGCCCATCTCTAGTTTATACATAAATGTTCAAAAAAGAGATTTCCTTTTTGTATCCATAACCGAAGGTAAACGAGTATATGTATACAAATTAATCATTCCATTTGTAATTTCTATGGGTAGCGAAGTTTATTTAGCGATGTCCGTCTGTCCGTTGAAATGGGTTTTCCGAAGACCCAAGATATGATGGAGACTTTTATTTATTTATTTATTAAATATCAATACAAAGAAAGCCTTCATGGTCAATAAATATGTATTGTACATTTAATTACTATGTTTAAGCAAAGATATAACAAAAAATAATATGAATTAAAGTAAAAAACAAAATATGTTAAAATACAAATTGATAAAATTGAATTGGCTCCCCAGCCTGTATATATGTATTGCCGAAAATTATGAGCATATAAAATTATAAATAAAGAAGTTATTCCCATAGCCACAGGTTAACAAAAGTTATTAAAGGCTTTTAAAGGTCATAATCATAGTAGTTAAGAAGCTTTTTCTTATAAGTAAAATACGAATAAGAAAAACGCTTAAGATCATTTGGAAGTAGACTCCAGGCATGATGAATCCGTTTCACAAAAGATCGATCAAATACTGCATGATGTCCCAAGGGAACATAAATTTGAATATTACGCATCGAGTTGGTGAATGAAAATTCATTCACAAGTAATGCTGGTCTACCATTCTTTATGATCTTGTAGAAATGAAGTAAAACACGTAGATCTAGCTAGATAGTTACGAAAGCTACATTTCAAAAAAACCGAAGTAAGTATAGAAAGAAGTACGCTCATGTTCCCAGACTCTTGTACCAAATACATAACGAACCACCTTTCTAATTGTCGATTCAATAACCCTCAAACCATAAGACCACGTAGCAGGGTTGTCAGATGTGGCGATTTCTCGCCAAACGTGGCGATTTTCAAGCTTGATTGGCGACCTAATTTTCGATTTGGCGACATGGCGATTTTTTGGCGATATTTTAAAATAGTTGGCTATTTTTGGTGAACCATGTATTTGTTTTAAAACTCGTTAAATTCAATACGAAAAAATTATATCATTTTTATTCTAGTATTTTTATGTATTACATTTTAGGCTTTTATAGTCAGTATGTATTTGAAACTAAATTATGTTATGTTGAAATGGCTGATGAATATATTGAAAATCCAGGAGAAAATTATTTTTTTTATATTTAAAAAAGAATTAATAAAGCATGAATATACTCATTTCAAGTTTACGAACATTTCTCCATTATAAAATGTGGCAAATTATTATCACACACAAAATTCGTTGTTATTAAAGATATTAATGAATCGTAACGTACTTTTGGATGTTTATAAAATTGGATGATATTCCATCATATTTAAATCAGTTTTGGCCAAAAGGTTATAGCTATTCGGACACGTCAGGTACGTATCATTTTAAAGAACTTGCTTTGGCTGTTCATTATATGGTGCTAAATCTAACTAGTAATGACTGACTTAAAAATGCATTTTCAATAATGAACTTCACTAAAACTTTCCTTCTAAGTAGAATGCAGTTCTTGACGCGGTGTTACGAGTTATAAATTATGTATATGAATGTTAATACTACATGATGCACTTCTTTTTTACCTTCGTTGAAAAAATTTAATTCACTTACAATGTATTTCAAAAAAGAAGATCAAAGAATATATATTATGGCGATTTTTTTTAATTTTTGGCGGATTTTAGCGACTTGGAACAAATTTATTTTTTAAGATTTATAAAAAATATTTTTAATAATTTAAATCATCTATATTTTATTATCAAAAAGTTAAAAATAAAGGCTTTGGCGATTTTGGCGATTTTTGACATTGAATTTGGCGAAAAAGGTCAAAATCGATCTGACAACCCTGCCACGTAGCAGAATATACTTCAAGACAATAGTTAATTTGAGACATAAGTGAAAAGGCAAGTCGATTTCTCACATGCCTAGGTGTATAATAGGGTGTCCCAAAAAATTTTTTCTTTCTGATTTTCTTAGGTGCTTAATTAAAATTTAAAAGCTTATAGGGTAAAGTATTTTTGGTTTTTTTTTAAGAATTTTCGGAATAGGTTTAGAGGTCGCGCAAATGGAGTTTTCATAAAAAAGGAGTTTTCGGCCTTTTTTTAACTTTACTCATAACTTGGTTACTACCACGAGTTTCTTCACTCCTGAGGAAACAGTTTTAAAGAAAAGTATCCAAGCTTTATCACCAAAATTATAAGTTTTTGTGATGAGTTTACTCATTTAGATACCCTTAATTTAAATTTTTCGTAATTTTTTCAAACATTTTGAAATAACGCTTTACAACTTTTTAAGTTTAAATAAAAATTAAAGCAAGGCATCAACTGTTGATTTGTCTTAAAAAGATTGCAACTGGTTTCGGAAAATGCATATTTTCAAAGAATAGATAATTTTCATCATCCAGCGAGCCCAATTGATAGCTCCTGGAGCACACATAAAATAGAAAGTGAAAATGACAGCGTGTAACGATTTAGATCAATAAATGACAGTTAAAACCTAACTATAAAAATTTATGGAAATATACAATAATTATAACGAAAAAAGTATCACCATTTTTAAGGTACAAACTATAAAAATAGTGTAACTCGGAAACTGTAGGACAAAATTCCATTTTTGTTTTTCTTAATTGTTAAGAACTTATCGGTTTTCCAAATCACGTCACGAGTTTTAATACCTTTCATATAAATTTGAAAAGTAATAAACCGTTTTTTACAGAATTTGTTAAAAAATTACAAAAATACTTAATATGTGGAATCTTAATGCACAAAAATATTGCCGGAACTTAAAGTTTTTGCATATGGAAAAAAAGTTTGGGAAATTTTCTTTAGAAATATTCGGTCAAAAAATTAAATGAACGTGGTTATTGACAAAGATATGAGTCAATTTTGAAAAAAGGCCGAAAACCCCGATTATTAACAAAGACTTGATTTGCGCGACCTCTAAACCTCTTCTTAAAAATCTAAAAAAAAATTCAAAAATACTGGACCCTATAAGCTTTCAAATTGTGCTTGAGCCTCTGACAAAAAAAAATTTTGGGACACCCTAGTGTACACCAGAGAATGACAAAAGTATCATTTTAAGCAAGAATGATAGAAATAAAGATTACGACATCAGGCAGATACAAATATTTTTTACTGCGCATGTAGGAACTGTGACGTCACACAACCTTCGATCTCATTGGCTAATAATTTGTAGCTCTCAAAGTGTTATGTTTATGTGTTAACATGACAGTGGCACAATTTGTTATTTTTCTATTTAAATTTATTGAAAACTGAAATTTTTTTTATTAGAAGTTACTTTTTTCTTCATAGTTATATTTTTAACTTACATAAATATATATTATCTCTATATTAGCTATAGTTAAAAATATGTATAGACATTTAATTAAAAGGACGCAACACGTTAGTTTTTCGCACAACTTCCCCATTTGTTTTTTTGCGGCTAATTTTTTGGCATTTGCCCACTGCACACTTAATGTTTATACTCTTTTCTGCTCTCTTCTATTTTTATTTTTCTTTATTACGCTACTTTAAACGCACGTTTGAACTCTTTTAAAAAATTTATTTATTGCAATAATATTTTTTATATAAAATTTAAAGCTAAATTTTTAGTTTTTTGACAATTGATAAAACATTTTTTATTTGAACTCTCTGAGTAAATTAATTGCAGGGCGGCCATCTATCCCGTAATACATAAATTTTTTGTAAGAAATTACGATTTTCACATATAAAAGAGACTTGGTAATCTTTACAAGGGAACTACTTCGTCATCAAACGGTAAAACATGCGCAAGGCGTAGTCTTTATTTCTATCATTCTTGATTTTAAGTCAGGGATGTCAGCGCCTTGCACAATTGTGTAAATTAATTCACATGTACGCTTACGATCTTTTATTTTGCGAGCGTAAAATATAATTGTTTACTGAGATACACTCTCATTCAGCGGGAAATATCGCAAATATTGCAAGGCCTGTTTTGAGGCCTCTAAATATATTTATGTATATAAATAAATATACAATAACTGTATGTAGGTACATCTTTTTTTTTGTTTTATTATCTTTTTTATTTTATTTATTATCTATGTTTTTGTTTTGTTTTATTTCTGTTTTTGACATTGTACAATGATTTTAAAACAGGGATTTCCATTTCTTTGCACAATTGTGCAATTGTGGTTATTTTTTAAGATAGAATTTTAAAATTTTATAAAAATATATATGTAAAGTGAATCCTAATCAACAAAAATTTCAAATTTTCAAAATAATTGTTTTGCATTTAAGCTAACGATATGTGTTTTGTTCGTGAAAAAAATTCGTTGATGCCTGTAACAGGGTCCCTTTTTCTTTCGTTAAAAAGACGTACCTAAATGCAGAAATTATTAAGAAAAGAAAAAGCCACAAGAATTTGTTGGTATTTTGTGATTGTAAAAATATTTTTGTTTCTGTACCAATCGCGTCGGTGGGGTTTTTTTTTTGAAAACTCTTTTCTTAAGTAGGTAAAAATATTTAAAAAACAAGTTAAAAAAGTCTTGTTTTGCTACAATTTATGTGTAAACCTATACACATAAAAGCAAATGTGACAGCAGGTAAAATTTTTGGGTAAGAAGATGTGTTTTATTGATGTATTAATGAAACTTTATTATTTCGCACTATTTTTATTGCTTACTTTTTTATGCTACAATTATATGACCGAGTCTAAAGAGTAAAGGCTCAGTTAGGCGAACGTTGCTGTACCGTATATGTACTGTATCGATCAGCTGTTCGCTTTTTGTTATATGAAAACCAATACAAAAGCTTACCGAAATGAAATGTACCGTAGTTGGAACGTACGAATCTGTATAAAATAGAATTTCATGCCGTTGTTACGTGACATTTGTAAGACAGTGATGGGCGACTTGTATTTTACATTGAATCCGGGTAATTTTGCTCTTTTTTTTGTACTTTTTTTAGTATATCTATGTAATTGCGACAAAACAACTTACAATACAACATATTTCCAAATATACATTTGATTAGATGTTTAAAATAAACAAATGCATATACACATACAATGCACCAACGTGCTTACAGTACGGTGCGGTACATTACCGGTACAGCAACGTTCGCCTAACTGAGCCTTAAACCTTACTACTTTATGGTATTTATTTAACGTAACTTTGACCTGTTATAATGACTTTATACATTTTGAGCTAAATTTGGAACTACAAGGAAAGGGAAATAATTTAAGTGACATATATACGATTGTTTTTAATTTTAAAACCAAATTATTTTTATTAACAAATGAAATAAAAAATGAAGATTTTTCCAACTTTCCTAAAACTTTGCTTATTTATGACAAGGAGAAATATTTGAAAAAATCTGAGTATTTGGCAATTTTTGAAAACCTTTTTTACAACTTTCAAGATCGTTTTCAAGATTTTGAGGATATAAAACCACTACTTAACATATTCCAAAATCCCTTTAAGTGCGACATTGCGAGTTATGAATTCAGCATCCAGTAGGAACTAATCATACTTAGGAGCGAAATTAATCCTCCAGACAGGATTAACAAATATTTTCCGATTTGAAATACATTTGCTCAAAACAACGCAATAAATTAACATCCGCAAACCTAAAAAATGTTTTGTTGTTACGAAACTGCAATATAAATTTAGAAGATATTATTGGTAAATAAAAGTATTTATTATAGGCTAGTAAAATCTTCTCTTTTTATAATGGTGGTAAATACTTACAGAATATTTTTAAACTTAATATTTGCATTAGTATGAGCAAATGAATTTTCATTGTTAGAATTCGCAAAGGTATGTTGAGCAAAAAACGAAAAATATTGGAAAGAATTGTATTAGGTTGTAAAAAGACTTCAAATATTGTGAACTCCGCAATTTTTCCAAAAAATAAGCAAAGTTTCTGAGGTTCCAAATTAAATTTATTTAAATAATAACTGATTGTGTCTGTCCATAACTCAACATTTTTCGATAATGGCATTATTATTTATTGCTTTTAAGTCTTCATAGCAATAAATGTAAGTTAACTTTAAATGGTCTGATGAAAAATGAATGGAAAGCTTGAACTAGTATATTTCCTCGCATAATGCTGGCCCTGGTGTTTGCATTGCCCTTTCATGAAAATGTTTTGTAAGTTTTAATACCTTACCTGATTCCCAACAATTTAATCGAACATAGATGACCCTTAGAAAAGGTCTTTAATAAGGCCTCGCAACCGCATATTTCGCCCGCTGGGCATGTAAGAGATAAGAGTAATCTCACCAACACAATCATAATTGACATCACTGTTTTAAGTACTCTTTCAATATTAGTGAGAAAACATGTACGGACATGTAAGGGTAAAGATCAAAACCATACACATACGTACCAATACCCATTGCAAGCAGAGTTGCCAATTTAGCCTTTGGCGCTAGATTAAGCGCTATTTAACTGTCGAAAAGGCGCATATTTTTTCCTTAGCGCTTTTTTTAAAAAGAGCGCTAAATTAGCGCTTTTATTGATACCCAACATTTTTGTACTTTTATTTGCATACATTAAAATCAAGACACATTAAACCAAAATTTGTTTCCGTTTTGAAAATACTTTACTCTGAAAAGCATTCTATACAAGGAAAGAAGTTTATTTTCTAAAGAAATCCATTTCGTTTCTTAAAACAAGAAAATTCAAAACTAAATAACTGATTTTAACTTATTTTGTTCGTTTTAAGTAAAAGTTTCTTAAATAAAGAAACATTTTCTCATGATTAAAAAATTCACGTTTTTGGTATATGTATGATCAAAAATTTCAAGAAGCATTTATTTAATATTAGTCTGATTTTAAAATAGAATCAAGAAACAAAGTTTTTTTTTATAAACTAACTAGTGCTATACGTTTTTATGGAAAAATTTTAGGCTTCTCTTCTGATTTTGTAAAATAAAAAGCAAATAAAACTTGATTTAAGCAACTATAGAATTAAAATTAATTTTTTAGCTGTATTTTAGTAAATTTTAGTTCGCTTTGAGTCACAACTTTTTGCTTATGTTTATATACAATAAGAAATTTTTGACTTGGACGAGAATAGTGCAAAATTTTCGTGGTTCAAGACATATTTTCTGGTGAATTAGTAAATAATTCTTTCCGTGTATAGTTGAAATTATATTACTTTAAGCTTCCTTAAATATCAGAAAAGGCTTTTTAAAAATATTAAAGTTTTATTAACACTGCTCGGCAAAAAACTAAAAAAAAAGTCGATCTAGAGAACTTGATTATGTGATTTTAATTCACTTTAGCGTGCTAAATGCAAATAGTTTATTCAATCACGTCTAGTTAACATTTTGTTTACTGATTTCTTGCTTTTTTTATTCATAATATTTATAATATATATATAATATATAATATTTCTGATAAATGATAAAAATACTAATTTGCATGGAAAAATATAATATAAAATAATTATTTCTAAAATATCAATATCGTTCTCAAGTTATGATAAAATATATGTAGCACATAAATGCCTTATTTCGGTCAAAATATAAGACTAGCCCATAAAAGAACAAGACATGATAGAAACAACTGAAAACGGATTCGAATTTAGCGCAGTAGTATCTTTGTTTTTCATAAATTTTTATTTAAAACGATTTTTTTTTGACGGCCAGTGTTACTAATAAAACTTGGATCTTAAACATGTCATTAAGTTTTTTATTTAAATTTTATTTAGCGCTTTTTGATTGGAGACACGGCGCTTTTTGATTAGAAAAAGTTCACAACCCTGAATGCAAGCTAAAGTTGAATATGTATAGGTATACGCTGCCAATGTGTATTTGCATATTCATTCTTCCCCTGCAAATAATAGGACCAGTCCAAACACGCGTGTAAAGAGTAGTCCACAAGGGACCAGGACTAGTCCACAAGTAACCCAAACGTATGGAAAAAACCTGGTCTATTTAACATTACGATGTCCTAGGAGAGGACCATATAACCCACCTTTGGACCACTAAGGAGTAGTTTTAAAACTACTCCGTGGTATATAACCCACCTTTGGACCAGTAAGGAGTAGTTTTAAAACTACTCCATGGTATACTCAAGAGGATTAGTTTTGAAGTCGTTTAAACACGAAAGCATGTCGTTAAAAAACGAAGACATGTCGTCTCACTACAAACACTTTTTAACAATGGCATGGTCCATGCTTGCATTACATCGGACTAGTCCATGGAGTAGTCCATTTTATCAAAATGGGTCAGGTGGTCCAATTTTATTTGCAGGGTCTTTTTGAATGTACATGCAGATATAAATAAAATTTCTGTTAGCTATCTGCAATACCCATATAAGTATGCAGGGTTGTCAGATTTTTTTGAGCTCCATCGCCAAACCGGATGTCAGAAATCGCCAAACTTCGATTTTGTTCAGTTTTTGTAAAATTTTATTTTTTTTTTAAATTAAATTTTGCATACAAAAAACGCTAGTATAATTTTTAGGTCAAAAATCGCCAAAAACTGAGAAAAAATACAAAAAAGTCGCCGAAGTAAATTTTGTTTTGTTTCTGTAATTTTTTTTTTTAATAACATAAAATGGAGATCATATATGTATTCAGTTAAAAACTTAAATTAAGTACACAAGTCTATAAGATCGTACACTTCAGCCTCACCGATTTCATTACTGGCGTTTTGACCTTCATACTATTAGAATTACATACATGCTATTAGAATTAAATAGTGACTGAATATAAAATTTACTTAGGCCCGTTTTCACAACTTACCGATAGCTAAAAGTAGACTTTAACCGGCCTTGTAAAAAGTGTTCCATTACTAAAACGTTACTTTAACCTTAAGTGAACGATAAAGTATATTAACGTTCATCCTACTTGGTAGGTTAAAGTAAAGTTTTAACAACAGAACACCTTTTATATGGCCGATAAAATCGTACCTTTAGCTATCGGGAAGTTGTGAAAATGGGCCTTAATATTTTTTTTATATTAGTAATGATAACAAAAAATTACAAGTTGTTAAGCAAAATCGACGAAATAATATAAATGGAAAAAATAGCCAAATTAATGGCAAGTTTTATCAGAAATCGCCATAAAAGCCGCCAGTCGCCAAATGGGAAATCTCATCGCCAAACACTTTTCAAAATCGCCACGTTTGGCGAGAAATCGCCATATCTGACAGCCCTGTAAGTATGTGTATTACCGTAAGTATAACGTAAATATACAGAGCGCGAGAGAGAGCAGAGATGGCAAATGCAATTTTAAAAATGTTGAAACTAGGCAAAATTTTTTTGTGTTGTTATTCAGAAAAATATCAAGATAATTTTAAAGCTTTTTAACATTTGACTAAGACGGTAAGCTTATTTTATAAGAACAACGAGGGGCAGTTGGCGGCAATTTCTGCTTCTCCGAAACTATCTAACAGATCTTAATAAAATTTCAAACATAGATATATTCATATTAATATGAACATACAAGCTTTATATATTTTTTTAAAAATAGGACCCCGAGGGAAGCTCGAGGGTATTTTCTGCCTCGCCAAAACTATCTAACAGATTTTAATGATATCTAAAACATAGATAGATACATATTTGTGTAGACACATCAGCTATGTATTTTAAAAAAAATTAGGATAATGAGGGGAGATAGGGGGCGACTTATGCCTCTCCAAAATCATTTATTTTCTCTAAAATTTCTTGATTATTTTCCATACTTTAAATTTATAATTTTTCATATGCTACATACATACAAACACTGGATAAAATTTTTAAAGAAAAACTTCTTTACAACTTATTAAAAAGAAATGTTTGAATTTTAAAACGTTACAGAAAGGCGTCTAAGCAAGCGCTAAATGTATTAAGTGGCGGTTACACTCTTTCTTATTAACACAACATACAAATCAATACTTTCATGCACACATAAAAAACAATATCTTCCATCTCGTGTCGTCTACCTATGCTTTGTGTGTGTGATATTCCTGCAAAGTATGCGACATTGTTTTGCGTATGTAAACAAACCTCACATGTATTTTACTAAAAATAATTTTTTTTTTAATAAAAAAGAAAGTAAATATGGATAAAAAACTGTTGCCGGTTGTGTTATATAAATTTTTTATTTCTTATTAAATAATCAGTTCATCCTTTTTTGCTTTTGCTTAAAATTCCACGTGAAATAAGTGCAGCTTACTTTATTTCGCAGTTGAAAAAAAATGTTGCCAGAAACATTTCGGAACTTTTTCACAAAATGAACAGAGTTCAACTCTATCAACATTATTTCATAGATATTCCGCACAAGTTTTTTTCATATGCGTTTTGACAGCATTTCACGTGAAATGTTGAACAGAGTACCAGGCTTTACACAGAAGTGCCAAAAATACTGAAGGTATTTTTTTAAACATGGATATTTTATTTGTATGGCAGATAACCAAAACACATTCATGGGTATTGAATAACATCTGCATAATATTCATGTATTTTTGTTTACTGAATGTGGTTCCGTGAAGATATTGCCGTGTATAAGTAATAACCATACTTTTTGCGTTATAAATATGTGTATACACAATAACGAAAAGCGTGGGTAAATACCTCTGTATATTATTCTTATAGGTACTTGTTGTCATTCTCTGGTATAGACATGAGCTATAACATAGCCCCACAAAAATAGTCTATAGGCGTTAAATCGTACGATCTAGGCGGCAAATTGACCGGTCCCGAACGTGAAATAAAATGTTCACCGAACTCGCTTCTCAATAAGTCCATTGTTAAGCGTGCTGTGTTGCATGGGCACCGTCTTGTTGAAACCACATGTCATGCAAGTCAAGCTCTTGCATTTTGGGCAAAAAAAAGTTGGATATAATCTCACGGTAGCGCTCACAATTCACAGTTACGTTACGATTCGCATCATCTTTGAAGAAGTACGGTCCAATGATGCCACCAGCCCATAAACCGCACCAAACTGTGACTTTTTCTGGATGCATTGGTAGCTCTTGCAATGCTTCTGGCTGATCTTCATTCCAAAATCGACAATTCTGCTTATTAACGTACCCATTGAGCCAAAAATGAGCTTCGTCGCTCAACACAATTTTTCGATAAAAAAGTGGTTGAACTTTCTTAACAGAGCACGCATTTTGATAATAGAATTCAATAATTTGCAAGCGTTGTTCGTTTGTAAGACGATTCATGGTTAAATTATAGACCAAACTGAAGATGTTTGACAGTGAAACAGTGCGTTAGCTTTTTAAACCAGTGTTGCCAAAAAGATATTAGCTAAAACATCACCCAATATATATATAAATTACAAAAAAAAAAACAAATATTGTCGGGTGGTTACTGGTTTGCCGCACGGAACAAAAATGTTTTTTCAAGAAAAACGATATATAATGTTTGGTTTAATTTTAAAGATAAACTGCACGATAGATTTTTACACACATTTGCACAATACAGCAACAAAATGTACGTATTTACAATTTGCTCTATTTTACTTCGTTTGCAAACAAATGTAAACCATAACATTTGACATATTAAGCGCCATATTGTTTTTTAAGGAAACTTATAAATTAAACACTTTCGTGGGTTTTAATATTTTTTTTTTTTTTTGATTTTGCTTAAAACTAAAAGTTTTTGGCGGACTATTTAATGCCCCTATTGCGGTTCTCCACTCAACTCAGTTTGGTCGTGTTGGAGCCAACCCAACTTAGGCACAAACAAACTATTTTTAGGTATTGTGATACCCAACTGTTTTTAGTTGAGCTTGCTATAAAGTTGCCAACTTTAAGTATCGATTTGCCAACTTTAAATAAAATGTTTGACAAGTGAAAATTTTTAAATTGTATAATTTTTATACCCTTCACCGAAGGTAAAAGGGTATATCGTCATCTTAAAGACCTAATAACCTATCTGCAAAAATTTCAAAATTGAGTTTTTTATGGATTTTTATTCCCTATATCATAACGCATATGTGTGCAAAATTTTGAATATGTAATATTACAAATGACAAAGTTTTTGTACCTAATAAATCATCAAAAATCACGATAAAAGTTTAATTTTGTTGCATAGTGTAATTTAAACAAACATTAAGTACTTGTTTTTGCTTAAACCATTAAAATAAACTACTACTGTAATTATTTAATGTATATAATATTCATGTGTATAAAGAGATTTTTATTTATTCATACTAATTAGTATTGCAGATAGGTTATTATTTGGTTTCAGATTTTTCCAATTCCAAAAAACCTAAGTGTCATAACATAAGCTGTGATTAGAAAAACAAAATTTTCTCAACCGATATATATTACTGGTTTCATTTAACCAAAATGTGTAACTTTCGTTTCAATATCGTTAATAGTTCCAATTTTATAACCTTTTTCCCCCTTTCCTGTAAACTTTTGAAAACTGCAGATAGGTTATTTCGTCTTTTAGGGGACGATATATAACTTTGTCATTCCGTTTGTAATTTTTACAATATTGATCCTACACCCTATAAAGTATATATATTCTGGGTCCTTATGAAAAGCGAAGTTCAAATCCGGTTGTCCGTCTGTCTGTTGAAATGGGTTTTCCAAAGCCCCCAGATATGATGGGGACTTGGTTGGGGTATCTTTATGTCAGGTATTCTTATTATAATTTTGCTATTGAAATTCAGCCAGATCGGTCCACAAATGGCTGAGATATAAGCAAAAATTGTATAAAAACTAAATTTTACGGCTGCCATATGTCCTATGGACATGACTTATATACCAAAATATCGGAAATTTTTAGTAGAACATATTTTATAAAAAACTCGGGAAAATCGGTTCAGATACAAAAAAGTTATGACCAAAATAACCCACTTTCGGGAACCATAGATCTCCCCGGGTCCAAGCTTTGTAACTCAAGTAAATGGTAAATTTCTTCTTCAACACGTCGGTATATAAATCTGTCAAATCGGTTAAAATGGCTGAGTTATGAGCAAAAAACCACGACTACCTCTAATTTTTTCCAAAAATCCCTTGTGGTTGTTGTATTTCTATTACTTTTTGCTGTATATCTGGGAAACGGCAAAAGCCCAAGTTTCCAAATTTGGGACACACATTTAGGTTGTCAATACACACCACCCTACAAAATAAGGGTGGGATTGGAGAAGTGGGCGTGGTACCTCCCGTACAAAAAAAATTAAAAATTGTATAAAAACCTAAATTTTACGGCTGCCATAAGTCCTATGGATATGACTTATCTACCAAAATATCGGAAATTTTATAAAAAACTCGGGAAAGTCGGTTCAGATACAAAAAAGTTATGACCAAAATTAAATTTTTTTTTTTTAAATACCCACTTTCGGAAACCTTAGATCTCCCCGAGTCCAAGCTTAATGGTAAATTTTTTCTTCAACACGTCGGTATATAAATCTGTCAAATCGGTTAAAAAATGGCTGAGGTATAACCGAAATACTGAATCCCCAAAAATTACTCTTTTTATACCCTTCACCGAAGGAAAAGGGTATATATAACTTTGTCATTCCGTTTGTAATTTCTACAATATTGATCCTACACGCTATAAAGTATATATATTCTGGGTCCTTATGAAAAGCGAAGTTCAAATCTGGTTGTCCGTCTGTCCGGCTGTCTGTTGAAATGGGTTTTCCGAAGCCCCCAGATATGATGGGGACTTGGTTGGGGTATCTTTATGTCAGGTATTCTTATTATAATTTTGCTATTGAAATTCAGCCAGATCGGTCCACAAATGGCTGAGATATGAACAAAAAACCACGACTACCTGTAATTTTTAACAAAAATTCCTTGTGTTTCTTGTATTTTTATTACTTTTTGCTGTATATCTGGGGAACGGCAAAAGCCAAATTTTCCAAATTAGGTACACACATTAAGGTTGCCAATACACACCATCCTACAAAATGTGAGTCCAAGCTTTGTAACTCAAGTAAATGGTAAATTTTTTCTTCAACACGTACGTATATAAATCTGTCAAATCGGTTAAAAAATGGCTGAGTTATAACCGAAATACTGAATCCCCAAAAATTACTCTTTTTATACCCTTCACCGAAGGTAAAAGGGTATATATAACTTTGTCATGCCGTTTGTAATTTCTACAATATTGATCCTACACCCTATAAAGTATATATATTCTGGGTCCTTATGAAAAGCGAAGTTCAAATCCGGTTGTCCGTCTGTCTGTTGAAATGGGTTTTCCGAAGCCCCCAGATATGATGGGGACTTGGTTGGGGTATCTTTATGTCAGGTATTCTTATTATAATTTTGCTATTGAAATTCAGCCAGATCGGTCCACAAATGGCTGAGATATGAGCAAAAAACCACGACTACCTCTAATTTTTTCCAAAAATCCCTTGTGTTTGTTGTATTTTTATTACTTTTTGCTGTATATCTGGGGAACGGCAAAAGCCTAAGTTTCCAAATTAGGTACACACATTTAGGTTGTCAATACACACCACCCTACAAAATGTGGGCGGGATTGGAGAAGTGGGCGTGTTACCTCCCGTACAAAAAAAATTAAAAATTGTATTAAAACCTAAATTTTAGGGCTGTCATATGTCCTATGGATATATACCAAAATATCGGAAATTTAAAGTAGAACATATTTTATAAAAAAACTCGGGAAAATCGGTTCAGATACAAAAAAATTATGACCAAAATTAAATTTTTTTTTCTTAATACCCACTTTCAGATAAGAAAAAGTATTGACCAAAATAATAATTTTTTTTTTAGATACCCACTTTCGGGAACCATAGATCTTCCCGAGTCCAAGATTTATAACCCAACTAACTGGCAAATTTCTTCTTAAACACGTCGGTATATAAATCTGTCAAATCGGTTAAATAATGGCTGAGTTATAATTTAATGAAGTTTTAAGAATTGTAAATATGTATGTATATGTAGGTATGTAAAAATGATTTAGTTTTTGTCTAGTTGCTCTGTATTCTGCTCGCACAATGGTGAAGGGTATATAAGATTTGGCACAGCCGAATATAGCACTCTTACTTGTTTATAATTAAGTTTGTTTTTTATACCCTTCACCGAAAGTCCTACACCCTATAAAGTATATATTCTGGGTCATTATGAAAAGTGAAGTTCAAATCCGGTTGTCGTCTCTTCAACTGTGTTGAGTTGTGAACAGTAAACGGTGTGTTAAGTAAGAAACTGTGAGTTCCCTGGTTCGAATCTTGGTTTTTTAAAAATACATTTTTTTTAATACTTTTTATGTTCTATCTAAAAACGATTTTAAAAAAATATTAACCAGTTTTCGCTTATTAAATTTCATTTATAATGAAGTTTTAAGTATTGTAAATATGTATGTATATGTAAAAATTATTTAGTTGCTCTGTATTCTGCTCGCACAATGGTAAAGGGTATATAAGATCCGGCACAGCCGAATACAGCACTCTTACTTGTTTTTATCTTAATCTTATAACATAATTTGTTTAACCTTATAATATAATTTTTTTACACTCTTCGAAAATGTTTTTGTTAACACTGCAGTGTATGGTATCAAAATGACCACCCATACTTCTTTCTTACTTGTTCAATTTAGATTTCTAATACAAACAACGAATATCACCCTTCAAGTTCTTTATTAAAATTGGAACCAAATATTTCAACTAACCCAAATAAAAATCATTTCGACACACCAACTAAAACAAAAGAGTATGATACTGTTGAAAACCAAAGTAGCAACCGTAACACAAAACAATGCAACCGTAACACAAAACAATATTGTGTAGTATCACAAAATGATGAAAATGAAAAAACTCAAGAAATAACAGCCAAAACCAATACAAAAAAACCGATTGTATTATTATTAAGATTAAAAAATTTACCGCATGCAAGAAACCCAAACAAAACTAACGAAACGGATGCAGCAACAAAGTCTACTCCTAAACTGCAAACAAAGAAAGGAACTGAAAAAAACGGATCAAAGAAAACGGAAATAAATAAAAAGTCTGAATTTAAAAATAAAATAATAAAAACAAAACGTATAGCCAATCTTAAAACTAACTTAAACAAAAATACCAAATTAAGTGAGAAAAATTCAAAGCATACTTGCAAAGTGTGTAAGAAATCGTTTAAAACGTATGTCCTTTTGCGACATCATAATTATTCACACAAAAGACCACACCAGTGCAAGTAAGTTATAAAAAATTTTAAAAATTTAATAAGCTTATGTTAATTTTTTTTTTTTTTTTTATTTCTTTAGAATTTGTAATAAGACATTTGGTCAAATTCAAGCTTTTTTAAATCACAATAATCATCATACTGGCATACAACCTTATTATTGTAGAACTTGTTTTAATACATTTTCAGATATAACAAATCGAAACACACATGAGAGGTAAGTTTTTTATTAACTGAAATCTACAAGAGAAAAAAATTAAATTGATGTAAAATTAAAAATAATGTAACTAGAATAATATGTGAATTTATTAGGTATTAAAAATACTACACATTAATAATAATGATTAATTTAAGATCTTTAGATACAATGTAGTTTTAACTAAAATTATTGATAAAATAGCAAAACCTTTATACTTATAGGAATTAATTCTAAAATGTACGAATAAGTATTTTTTTTTTGTATTTTGCAAATAAAACTACTAAATTTTTCTTTTACAATTTTGATGGGCATATTCTAGTAGGCAATTAAATGCTTCACAAAAAACATCTCACATGATATTTTCGGAAACTTAACGCCTAAAAAATTTTTTTGACGGACTTTTAGCTATGTTATTGCTAAACATATCGGTATATGTAGTTAACTGTTATTACGAAGTCTGAATAAGTGTTGGCCAAAAACACATGACAATTTTTTTTGAGGGCCCAGCGGTTTTCAGAATTTTCATAATATAATTCCCTTGTATCCTTTAGGAGCATATTGCCTCAAATACTTTCAGAATTTTTGGAGTCCCATAAAAAAAAATTGGTCACGAAAATCGCCAAACTGAGTATACGGTTTTACTACCCATTGGTAATACAATCGAATCTATGTATGCTGTCCATGAGCGTTGGCGGTTCATATAAAAAGATGAAGATGTATTAAACCGACAAATTTGTTGCTCTCAAAAATTTGTGCTTTTGTGTTTTGATAATTCAAGTAAGGGTTTTATGCCCAGGGCTGTCATATATGGCGATTTCTCGCCAAACGTGGCAATTTTTTAACACATTTGCCGATGGAAATGTGCGTTTGGAGACCTGATGATTTTTTGGCGATATTAAAAATGGCTGGCGATATGGGAAACGCATTTTTCATAGATATTTTCATATTATATTTAAAATTGTATAAAAACAAGTGAAGCTCTTCTCTTATTTTTTAAATTTTATTTCAAACAAGCTGACCCGCAAACGTTGTTTTGCCATATATAATTTCTTTCTTTCAGATGTTACAGTGTCTGTATGCCAAATTTTAGGAAAACCGGTTAGTTAAGAAGATAAGAATTATGACAAACAAAATAAAGCATTTGTTCTACAAAGAAAGTAGTAAGTACCAAAGTTGTAGAACAGGGCAGTATGAACACCTTAAGTAAAAGTAAGGGTAAAATATGCAACATGTTTTGCACGTTTTTCATTAACATATTCACAAAAGAACTTGAAAATTTTTCCCACAGTTGTATTTTTTGTACAAACGAACACAAAAATGTAGAACATGTAACATTAATGCAACATTTTTCTCAGAAAAGAAATCGCCATTAAACCATCTACAGAGTATCCCCAACGTATTCTGAAATTTTAGTTGAAATCGGTCGAACCGTTTCTGCAGTTAGTTGTGACATCAAAGTGTACACTTCTTTTTATATATGGACACTTCCGTCAAAAGGTCCACCGTGACCGAAAATTTAAAAGTTATTAAAAGCTGAGTATTTTACGATATTGTTATAGAGAAATATTTAGATTTTACTAATTTTATAAATTTGTTCACCAGGGTTGTCAGATCGATTTTGACCTTTTTCGCCAAATTCAATGTCAAAAATCGCCAAAATCGCCAAAGCCTTTATTTTTACCTTTTTGACAATAAAATATAGATAATTTAAATTATTAAAAATATTTTTTATAAATCTTATAAAATAAATTTTATTCCAAGTCGCTTATATATACCCTTTTACCTTCGGTGAAGGGTATAAAAAAAATAATTTTTGGGATTGCAGTATTTTGATCATAACTTAGCCATTTTTAAACCGATTTGAAAGATTTAAATACCGACGTGCTTAGGAAGAAATTTACCATTTACTTGACTTAAAAAGTTTGGACTCGGGAAGATCTATGATTCCCAAAAATGGATATTTTAATAAAAAACATTTTATTTTGGCCATAACTTTTTTGTGTCTGAACCGAGTCTTGTGTAAAATATGTTCTACTAAAAATTTCCAATATTTTGGTATGTAAGTCATATCCATAGGACATATGGTAGCCTTAAAATTTAGGTTTTTATACAATTTTTATTTTTTTTTGTACGGGAGGTACCACGCCCACTTCTTCAATCCCGCCCACATTTTGTAGGATGGTGTGTATTGGCAACCTAATTTTGTGTACCTAGTTTGGAAGATTTGGCTTTTTCCGTTCACCAGATATACAGCAAAAGGTAATAAAAATACAACAACAACAAGGGATTTTTTTTAAAAAATTAGAGGTAGTCGTGGTTTTTCGCTGATAACTCCGGCATTTTTTAACCGATTTGACAGATTTATATACCGACGTGTTAAGCAAGAAATTTACCATTTGTTTGTGTTATAAAACTTGGACTCGAGAAGATCCATGGTTACCGAAAATGGGTATTTTAAAAAAAAAATTAAATTTTGGTCATAACCTTTTTGTACCTGAACCCATTTTCCCGAGTTTTTTATAAAATATGTTCTACTAAAAATTTCCGATATTTTGGTATGTTTAATGATGACCCGTTTTTAGCCAAACACCCTGTACAATAATAACGGTCCTTTAATTGTTATTTACTTAATCTTAAATTCTGTCATTACATTATTTTTCCTTTACTAAGCCTAGCTTGTTAAATAATGTTTAAAATAAATAACAATCACTCTAGTTTCGACAGTTGAACAAAAAACAAGTAACATAACAAAAGTGAAAAACAACAAAAACAAATTGTAACAGAGAAAAAACATTGTGACCCAACAAAACAAACTAACATTTATACCTACATACATAAAGTAAAAACAAATTGTGAACAAAACAAAATACATTTAATTAAAAACCCTAATGTTAAATAAACAAAAATACAAAAAATAAAAATAAAAAAAGTGTTTTTATTAAAATCGAAAATATAGTGAACCGTGATAGATTTGAGGCAAAATCAAAAGTTCAGCCCTCAACATTTGGTCCTAACGAACCGGATAGTTTTTTTACAAAAAATTTACATAAAAGTTTTTACAAAAAAAATATTGGCAAAAAAAATTGTGTTTTGTGACTCTAAAATTTAAAAAGTGTGACTTTAAAACAACAAAAAAAAAAGCAAAGTGTTTTATTTAGACAACAACAAATAACACACACATAAAATCAACCCCCAAAACATTTGGTCATTTTCTCAACGAAACATAAAGTTTTTTATTAAAAAATTTATTAAATCAAAATTGTGTTTAAAAAAGCAAATTTATAAAGTTAAAAGTGAACAAAATCTAACGGGACCCAAATTCCTTGGCGCAGTAGCAGCAATAACAACAGCATTATTAGCAGACACAACAACAACAACAACAGAAGGTTTAATAAACGCAGTGCCACAAAAGAAAAAAGACCCAACAACAACAAGTAAGTCAAAGTATACAATACAACAAGAAACAAATATTCTTGCTTGTGTTACTCTTTAATTTTGCCGCTGCAATTTTTAAAAAATAAATAACCGTGACGTCATCATCAAATAAAAACCGAGTTACCATTACGTCAATTTTTGAAAAATTAACCGGGGAAATAAATACAATATTTGACTCAAAATTTTTAAGACACAATTTGTTTTATCGCTAGCAGGCAATTTTGTTGACTAAATTTTATTATTATTCTGAATCTTCAATTTACAAAAATGTCCCTGAAAAAATTCGTCAATTGCACAAACGATTTAGTCGAGTTCGAGAAAATTCAAGCAGAAGCGCATGCTGAAGATAATGTACACGCGTTGGAAGTTATTCGAGTAGAATTAGACTCCATATGGACCCAAGTAAAAAGGTCATATGAAGAATGTAGGGACTTAGATCAGGATGGTGACAAACCAATTGACAAAAGCAAATTACGGCAGCGATACCAAACTGCCCTTATGGCTTATAAAAATTGTCTTTCGTCAGTCAATGCTGAAATCCATGCGCTTTCGGACACAACCATAGAAAAAGTTGAACGCCAGTCAAATATACCGTTAGAAAAAGAATTTTCATCAATAAGACTTCCTCCTTGCGACACCGACACCTTTTTTGGGGATTATAAATTATGGCCCAGTTTTCGTGACTTGTTCACAGCAATATACATTAGAAATCCAAATATTAGCAATGTTGAAAGGCTTTTTTATCTGACTCAAAAAACCGGAGGAGAGGCCAGAGATGCAATTACGCACGTCCCTTTAACAAACAATGGTTTTATCATGGCCTGGAAAAATTTAGTTGACCGGTACGAAAATAAATGGATGCAGGTAAATGAGCAATATAAAATTATTTTGGATCTGCCTCATGCCTCTACAGACTCTGGAGCCTCAATTAAAAAATTACAAAGAACAATAAACGATTGTAGGCAGACATTAGGCACCCTAGGCATTGACACTTCGACATGGGAGTCGTTTTTAATTTATATTTGCTCGCAAAAACTTCCTAGGGCCCTTGTTCAAGAATTTGAAAATTCTCGTGAAGATTGTGCCGAAGTACCCAATTGGCAAGAATTCGACAAGTTTTTGACCCACAAATTTAAGACCCTCGAATCAGTAGGCAATATAAAATCATCAAAGGACAAATCCATACCTCCCAAGTCTGAAGTCGCAAAAAATATCCACAATAAACGTAACATTAATTCATTTCAAACGAATATTGCAAAATCTGAGAGTCACAATCAGTACAAAAGTAAACCCGTCAGAAGTTCTAATACTAACGCCATAACGTGCCAACATTGTAGCGAGTCACACACCCTACGATCATGCCCCACATTTTTAGAAAAAAATGTAAGTGATCGAATTCATATCGTAAGAGTCACAAATTCATGTTACAACTGTCTGTCGATTAGTCATAGTGTCAGGGAGTGCCCTAGTAAATACAGTTGTAGGCTGTGTAAACAAAAACACAACACTTTGTTGCAAAAGGCAACAGTGACCCAGCCAACAACCTTGCCACAAAATAACGCTGACGTGCAACCAAGTATAAGTGCCGCAGCTCAAGCCCAATACATACAGTCCACTACAAGATCAGGTATTCCAAACCTCACTTCCCTGACCCTACGCGAAAATAGCCAATCGACAACAAATCACTCAGAACAAGAAACGTTGCTTTTCACTGCCATTGTCGAAATAGAAACTAGAGGTCAAAGATACCAGGCTAGAGCCATCATCGACCCTGGATCACAATCAACCTTTGTATCGGACAAACTAAAAAACCGATTGAAATTACCTACTAAAAGAAACATAGTTCACGTTTCTGGTTTGAGCCAATCAGTTTCTGAAACCTCAACTAAAGCATGTTTGCTTAACCTTTGCTCACGGGTGGACACATCGTTTAAGTTAGAAATTTGGGCCCCAGTTCTCAAGACCCTTCCCTCTAATTTACCACCTCAAACATTGGACATGCTAAAGCTCAGTGAGGCTGCAAAATTGCAACTTGCAGACCCTCACTTCAATCAAAGTAGACCCATCGACATGCTAATAGGCCTCGACGTAGGCGCCTCGATTTATTGCATGGACACTCCGATGCGGTCTGTTGGATCCCTTTTGGCACAAAAAACAGTATTTGGCTGGATTGTGGGGGGACCAACACCAAAAACTACTCAGCCCAGAACAACTATTTCTTTATTGAATACATCGTCCCTTGACCGAATCCTCACACGCTTTTGGGAGGTGGAGGAAAACCCAAAACAGATTTTGAGGTCAGACGAGGACACTATTGTGGAACACAATTTTAAACAAACAACTCGTAGAAACGATACGGGAAGGTATATAGTTACCCTGCCCTTCAAAAAAACAGAAGAAATAGGCTCTTCTCGCAACATTGCCATGGCTCAGTACCTAAGAATGGAATGCACACTCAGCCAAAAACCCGAAATAAAGCAATTATATGACAACGTTATTTCAGAATATCTTGAGTTAGGACACATGAGAAAAATCGAACCCTCGGATATAAACAAAGCTCCAAACTATTATTTGCCGCATCACGCAATAATAAAACCGGACCGATTGACCACTAATCTTAGAGTGATTTTTAATGCCTCTAGCCCAACGTCAAATAAGAATAGTCTTAATGACATTTTATATCCAGGACCCATTCTTTAGCAAGATCTTGTTCTTCTGATAGCAAAATGGCGATTTTTCCGCTTTGTATTCAACGCCGACATTACAAAAATGTATCGTCAAATACTAGTCGACCCAACTCAAACAAAGTTTCAAAGAATCTTATTCAGAAAATCCATAAATGACCCCATAGAAGATTACGAGCTACTCACAGTCACATTTGGAGTTAATTGTGCCCCATATTTAGCCATAAGAACGCTTCTTCAGTTAGCTGAAGATGTGCAAATGACTCATCCCTTAGCGGCCAAGATTCTTAAACAAAATATGTATGTGGATGACGTCTTAGCAGGAGGTCATACTATAGAAGAAGCCATCAGAGCTAGAAAAGAATTAACTTCTGTCCTAAAATCAGCCGGCTTTGATCTAATGAAATGGAACTCTAATGAGCCACAAGTCATTCAGGATTTACCTAGTGAGACTCTACTACCACTCGACTGGTTAAATCTGTCCGAAAATGACGGGACCAAGACTCTAGGGATAAAATGGAACATTTCATCAGACTCCTTTACATTCACAGCCCCAGATATAAAAGTTAAAGAAGCGTATACAAAGAGAGAAGTTTTGTCTACAATTGCCAAATTTTTTGACCCATGTGGATGGATAGCTCCAATCATAATAGACGCTAAAGTAATCAAGCAGCAAATATGGTTAGATAAGACAGACTGGGATGACATTTTAAAACCAATTTCTCAACATAAATGGAAAAAATGTGTGAACAATTTTCCCAATATTAAAACAATAAAAATACCCCGTGCCTATCGAGTCATAGCCTACATTTTATGTTTCGGAAAACCCATACCAAGAAGTCAAATTTCATCTTTAGAACCAACACCAGAAGAAATACAATCTGCAAAAAATCGCATCATAATTTGGACACAAAAAACTTTGTTTCCTGACGAATACACTGCTTTACTTCACAAACGTCCAATTTCCCCTCGTAGTAAACTCTTAACCCTTACGCCATTTCTCGATCGCAATGGGATCATAAGGGCCAATGGGCGTTTAGCGCAGTCCCCAGTATTAACGTACAATGAACGCTGTCCAATTCTGTTGCCATACGAATCAAAATTGGCCAAATTGATTACAGAATTTGTACATAAAATTACCTTGCATGGTGGAAATCAGCTCATGACCCGAGTAATAAGAGCAGAATTTCGGATTTTTCGACTAAAGCCCTTAGTAAAAACAGTCATAAATAATTGCAAAACGTGTGTACTTTACAAAAAACACATTCCAAGTCAGATAATGGCATTCCTGCCACCTGAGCGCACAACAATATCAAGACCCTTTACAGTTACAGGTGTTGATTACGCTGGACCTTTCAACATTCGAAACTTTACGGGTCGAGCCTGCCTTATCACAAAAGGATATGTTTGCATATTTGTATGCTTTGCCACAAAAGCTGTACATTTAGAACCAGTAAGTGACCTATCGACCCAAGCTTTTTTAGCCGCTTTCTCCCGCTTTATTGGAAGACGTGGATGTCCCGCAATCATATATTCGGACAACGGCACGAACTTTGTCGGAGCAGCAGAACTCATTAAAAAGGATCGTCTAGAATTTATAAAAACTCTTCAAACCCAAGTAACTCACAACTTTAGCCATCAAAACATCATTTGGAAATTCATACCCCCTGGTGCCCCACATCTGGGCGGACTATGGGAGGCCGGTGTAAAATCCTTCAAAACCCACCTAAAGAAAATGATACCAGATATAAAGTTCACCTTTGAAGAGCTGTCAACAATTCACACTCGCATAGAATCGTGTTTAAAGTCTAGACCCTTAAGTCCTGCTAGCGATGACCCGAACGACCTTAACCCATTGACCCCTGGACACTTCCTAATTGGCACTCCATTATTGACCCCAGCCGAACCTGATGTAAGCAGCGAAAACCTGACCCTCATCAACCGCTGGAAACGCCTAAAGGTCATCTACCACTCATTTTGCCAAAGATGGAAATCCGAGTATCTGGCCGAACTTCATCGCAGATATAAATGGAAGACTCAAAGGGACAATGTCAAAGTCAACGACTTGGTGGTCATCAAAAACAACAATTTGCCTCCCAATGAATGGCAAATGGGCCGAATCACTAAGACTCATATTGGAACTGATCAAAACTGTCGAGTTGTCGACATCCAGACAAAAAATGGGATCGTTACCAGACCCATTACAAAAATTGTGGTTTTGTTTTAAAATACATTTAACATTTTTAAAAAAATTTTCCAAACTAGTTTTACATTGAGTTCCTACTTACAGGTATGGCATCCCACCAAACATTTCTAAGTTTCTCATCAACAGATTTGATTGCTGTCAACATATTCAACCCCACACGACCCGCACATTTGAATCGAAATGAGATCCTAGATGCCATATCTGCCAAAATCATCACAACACCTTGCTACAGTGTAACCTGTTTCTTGGACTTTTGTTAAACTGCACCAAGTCATGGGGGCCGGAATGTTTAATGATGACCCGTTTTTAGCCAAACACCCTGTACAATAATAACGGTCCTTTAATTGTTATTTACTTAATCTTAAATTCTGTCATTACATTATTTTTCCTTTACTAAGCCTAGCTTGTTAAATAATGTTTAAAATAAATAACAATCACTCTAGTTTCGACAGTTGAACAAAAAACAAGTAACATAACAAAAGTGAAAAACAACAAAAACAAATTGTAACAGAGAAAAAACATTGTGACCCAACAAAACAAACTAACATTTATACCTACATACATAAAGTAAAAACAAATTGTGAACAAAACAAAATACATTTAATTAAAAACCCTAATGTTAAATAAACAAAAATACAAAAAATAAAAATAAAAAAAGTGTTTTTATTAAAATCGAAAATATAGTGAACCGTGATAGATTTGAGGCAAAATCAAAAGTTCAGCCCTCAACATGGTATATAAATCATATCCATAGGACATATGGCAGCCTTAAAATTTAGGTTTTTATAAAATTTAAAATTTTTTTTGTACGGGAGGTACCACGCCCACTTTTCCAATCCCGCCCACATTTAGTAGGATGGTGTGTATTGGCAACCTAATTTTGTGTACCTAGTTTGGAAGATTTGGCTTTTTCCGTTCACCAGATATACAGAAAAAAGTAATAAAAATACAACAACCACAAGGGATTTTTGGGAAAAATTAGTGGTAGTCGTGGTTTTTTGCTCATATCTCAGCCATTTGTGGACCGATCTGGCTGAATTTCAATAGCAAAATTAAATTAAGAATACCTGACAGAAAGATACCCCAACGAAGCTCCCATCATATCTGGGGGCTTCGGAAAACCCATTTCAACAGACAGACGGACAGACGGACAGACGGACAACCGGATTTGAACTTCGCTTTTCATAAGAACCCAGAATATATCTACTTTATAGGGTGTAGGATCAATATTGTAGAAATTACAAACGGAATGACAAAGTTATATATACCCTTTTACCTTCGGTGAAGGGTATAAAAAAAATAATTTTTGGGATTGCAGTATTTTGATCATAACTTAGCCATTTTTAAACCGATTTGAAAGATTTAAATACCGACGTGCTTAGGAAGAAATTTACCATTTACTTGACTTAAAAAGTTTGGACTCGGGAAGATCTATGATTCCCAAAAATGGATATTTTAATAAAAAACATTTTATTTTGGCCATAACTTTTTTGTGTCTGAACCGATTTTCCCGAGTCTTGTGTAAAATATGTTCTACTAAAAATTTCCAATATTTTGGTATGTAAGTCATATCCATAGGACATATGGTAGCCTTAAAATTTAGGTTTTTATACAATTTTTATTTTTTTTTGTACGGGAGGTACCACGCCCACTTCTCCAATCCCGCCCACATTTTGTAGGATGGTGTGTATTGGCAACCTAATTTTGTGTACCTAGTTTGGAAGATTTGGCTTTTTCCGTTCACCAGATATACAGCAAAAGGTAATAAAAATACAACAACAACAAGGGATTTTTTTTAAAAAATTAGAGGTAGTCGTGGTTTTTCGCTGATAACTCAGGCATTTTTTAACCGATTTGACAGATTTATATACCGACGTGTTAAGCAAGAAATTTACCATTTGTTTGTGTTATAAAACTTGGACTCGAGAAGATCCATGGTTACCGAAAATGGGTATTTTAAAAAAAAATTAAATTTTGGTCATAACCTTTTTGTACCTGAACCCATTTTCCCGAGTTTTTTATAAAATATGTTCTACTAAAAATTTCCGATATTTTGGTATATAAATCATATCCATAGGACATATGGCAGCCTTAAAATTTAGGTTTTTATAAAATTTAAAATTTTTTTTGTACGGGAGGTACCACGCCCACTTTTCCAATCCCGCCCACATTTAGTAGGATGGTGTGTATTGGCAACCTAATTTTGTGTACCTAGTTTGGAAGATTTGGCTTTTTCCGTTCACCAGATATACAGAAAAAAGTAATAAAAATACAACAACCACAAGGGATTTTTGGGAAAAATTAGAGGTAGTCGTGGTTTTTTGCTCATATCTCAGCCATTTGTGGACCGATCTGGCTGAATTTCAATAGCAAAATTATAATAAGAATACCTGACAGAAAGATACCCCAACGAAGCTCCCATCATATCTGGGGGCTTCGGAAAACCCATTTCAACAGACAGACGGACAACCGGATTTGAACTTCGCTTTTCATAAGAACCCAGAATATATCTACTTTATAGGGTGTAGGATCAATATTGTAGAAATTACAAACGGAATGACAAAGTTATATATACCCTTTTACCTTCGGTGAAGGGTATAAAAAAAATAATTTTTGGGATTGCAGTATTTTGATCATAACTTAGCCATTTTTAAACCGATTTGAAAGATTTAAATACCGACGTGCTTAGGAAGAAATTTACCATTTACTTGACTTAAAAAGTTTGGACTCGGGAAGATCTATGATTCCCAAAAATGGATATTTTAATAAAAAACATTTAATTTTGGCCATAACTTTTTTGTGTCTGAACCGATTTTCCCGAGTCTTGTGTAAAATATGTTCTACTAAAAATTTCCAATATTTTGGTATGTAAGTCATATCCATAGGACATATGGTAGCCTTAAAATTTAGTTTTTTATACAATTTTTATTTTTTTTTTGTACGGGAGGTACCACGCCCACTTCTCCAATCCCGCCCACATTTTGTAGGATGGTGTGTATTGGCAACCTAATTTTGTGTACCTAGTTTGGAAGATTTGGCTTTTTCCGTTCACCAGATATACAGCAAAAGGTAATAAAAATACAACAACAACAAGGGATTTTTTTTAAAAAATTAGAGGTAGTCGTGGTTTTTCGCTGATAACTCAGGCATTTTTTAACCGATTTGACAGATTTATATACCGACGTGTTAAGCAAGAAATTCACCATTTGTTTGGGTTATAAAACTTGGACTCGAGAAGATCCATGGTTACCGAAAATGGGTATTTAAAAAAAAAAATTAAATTTTGGTCATAACCTTTTTGTACCTGAACCCATTTTCCCGAGTTTTTTATAAAATATGTTCTACTAAAAATTTCCGATATTTTGGTATATAAATCATATCCATAGGACATATGGCAGCCTTAAAATTTAGGTTTTTATAAAATTTAAAATTTTTTTTGTACGGGAGGTACCACGCCCACTTTTCCAATCCCGCCCACATTTAGTAGGATGGTGTGTATTGGCAACCTAATTTTGTGTACCTAGTTTGGAAGATTTGGCTTTTTCCGTTCACCAGATATACAGAAAAAAGTAATAAAAATACAACAACCACAAGGGATTTTTGGGAAAAATTAGAGGTAGTCGTGGTTTTTTGCTCATATCTCAGCCATTTGTGGACCGATCTGGCTGAATTTCAATAGCAAAATTATAATAAGAATACCTGACAGAAAGATACCCCAACGAAGCTCCCATCATATCTGGGGGCTTCGGAAAACCCATTTCAACAGACAGACGGACAGACGGACAACCGGATTTGAACTTCGCTTTTCATAAGAACCCAGAATATATCTACTTTATAGGGTGTAGGATCAATATTGTAGAAATTACAAACGGAATGACAAAGTTATATATACCCTTTTACCTTCGGTGAAGGGTATAAAAAAAATAATTTTTGGGATTGCAGTATTTTGATCATAACTTAGCCATTTTTAAACCGATTTGAAAGATTTAAATACCGACGTGCTTAGGAAGAAATTTACCATTTACTTGACTTAAACAGTTTGGACTCGGGAAGATCTATGATTCCCAAAAATGGATATTTTAATAAAAAACATTTTATTTTGGCCATAACTTTTTTGTGTCTGAACCGAGTCTTGTGTAAAATATGTTCTACTAAAAATTTCCAATATTTTGGTATGTAAGTCATATCCATAGGACATATGGTAGCCTTAAAATTTAGGTTTTTATACAATTTTTATTTTTTTTTGTACGGGAGGTACCACGCCCACTTCTCCAATCCCGCCCACATTTTGTAGGATGGTGTGTATTGGCAACCTAATTTTGTGTACCTAGTTTGGAAGATTTGGCTTTTTCCGTTCACCAGATATACAGCAAAAGGTAATAAAAATACAACAACAAGGGATTTTTTTTAAAAAATTAGAGGTAGTCGTGGTTTTTCGCTGATAACTCAGGCATTTTTTAACCGATTTGACAGATTTATATACCGACGTGTTAAGCAAGAAATTTACCATTTGTTTGTGTTATAAAACTTGGACTCGAGAAGATCCATGGTTACCGAAAATGGGTATTTTAAAAAAAAATTAAATTTTGGTCATAACCTTTTTGTACCTGAACCCATTTTCCCGACTTTTTAAAAAATATGTTCTACTAAAAATTTCCGATATTTTGGTATATAAATCATATCCATAGGACATATGGCAGCCTTAAAATTTAGGTTTTTATAAAATTTAAAATTTTTTTTGTACGGGAGGTACCACGCCCACTTTTCCAATCCCGCCCACATTTAGTAGGATGGTGTGTATTGGCAACCTAATTTTGTGTACCTAGTTTGGAAGATTTGGCTTTTTCCGTTCACCAGATATACAGAAAAAAGTAATAAAAATACAACAACCACAAGGGATTTTTGGGAAAAATTAGAGGTAGTCGTGGTTTTTTGCTCATATCTCAGCCATTTGTGGACCGATCTGGCTGAATTTCAATAGCAAAATTATAATAAGAATACCTGACAGAAAGATACCCCAACGAAGCTCCCATCATATCTGGGGGCTTCGGAAAACCCATTTCAACAGACAGACGGACAGACGGACAACCGGATTTGAACTTCGCTTTTCATAAGAACCCAGAATATATCTACTTTATAGGGTGTAGGATCAATATTGTAGAAATTACAAACGGAATGACAAAGTTATATATACCCTTTTACCTTCGGTGAAGGGTATAAAAAAAATAATTTTTGGGATTGCAGTATTTTGATCATAACTTAGCCATTTTTAAACCGATTTGAAAGATTTAAATACCGACGTGCTTAGGAAGAAATTTACCATTTACTTGACTTAAAAAGTTTGGACTCGGGAAGATCTATGATTCCCAAAAATGGATATTTTAATAAAAAACATTTTATTTTGGCCATAACTTTTTTGTGTCTGAACCGAGTCTTGTGTAAAATATGTTCTACTAAAAATTTCCAATATTTTGGTATGTAAGTCATATCCATAGGACATATGGTAGCCTTAAAATTTAGGTTTTTATACAATTTTTATTTTTTTTTGTACGGGAGGTACCACGCCCACTTCTCCAATCCCGCCCACATTTTGTAGGATGGTGTGTATTGGCAACCTAATTTTGTGTACCTAGTTTGGAAGATTTGGCTTTTTCCGTTCACCAGATATACAGCAAAAGGTAATAAAAATACAACAACAACAAGGGATTTTTTTTAAAAAATTAGAGGTAGTCGTGGTTTTTCGCTGATAACTCAGGCATTTTTTAACCGATTTGACAGATTTATATACCGACGTGTTAAGCAAGAAATTTACCATTTGTTTGTGTTATAAAACTTGGACTCGAGAAGATCCATGGTTACCGAAAATGGGTATTTTAAAAAAAAAATTAAATTTTGGTCATAACCTTTTTGTACCTGAACCCATTTCCCGAGTTTTTTATAAAATATGTTCTACTAAAAATTTCCGATATTTTGGTATATAAATCATATCCATAGGACATATGGCAGCCTTAAAATTTAGGTTTTTATAAAATTTAAAATTTTTTTTGTACGGGAGGTACCACGCCCACTTTTTCAATCCCGCCCACATTTAGTAGGATGGTGTGTATTGGCAACCTAATTTTGTGTACCTAGTTTGGAAGATTTGGCTTTTTCCGTTCACCAGATATACAGAAAAAAGTAATAAAAATACAACAACCACAAGGGATTTTTGGGAAAAATTAGAGGTAGTCGTGGTTTTTTGCTCATATCTCAGCCATTTGTGGACCGATCTGGCTGAATTTCAATAGCAAAATTATAATAAGAATACCTGACAGAAAGATACCCCAACGAAGCTCCCATCATATCTGGGGGCTTCGGAAAACCCATTTCAACAGACAGACAGACAGACGGACAACCGGATTTGAACTTCGCTTGTCATAAGAACCCAGAATATATCTACTTTATAGGGTGTAGGATCAATATTGTAGAAATTACAAACGGAATGACAAAGTTATATATACCCTTTTACCTTCGGTGAAGGGTATAAAAAAAATAATTTTTGGGATTGCAGTATTTTGATCATAACTTAGCCATTTTTAAACCGATTTGAAAGATTTAAATACCGACGTGCTTAGGAAGAAATTTACCATTTACTTGACTTAAAAAGTTTGGACTCGGGAAGATCTATGATTCCCAAAAATGGATATTTTAATAAAAAACATTTTATTTTGGCCATAACTTTTTTGTGTCTGAACCGAGTCTTGTGTAAAATATGTTCTACTAAATATTTTGGTATGTAAGTCATATCCATAGGACATATGGTAGCCTTAAAATTTAGGTTTTTATACAATTTTTATTTTTTTTTGTACGGGAGGTACCACGCCCACTTCTCCAATCCCGCCCACATTTTGTAGGATGGTGTGTATTGGCAACCTAATTTTGTGTACCTAGTTTGGAAGATTTGGCTTTTTCCGTTCACCAGATATACAGCAAAAGGTAATAAAAATACAACAACAACAAGGGATTTTTTTTAAAAAATTAGAGGTAGTCGTGGTTTTTCGCTGATAACTCAGGCATTTTTTAACCGATTTGACAGATTTATATACCGACGTGTTAAGCAAGAAATTTACCATTTGTTTGTGTTATAAAACTTGGACTCGAGAAGATCCATGGTTACCGAAAATGGGTATTTTAAAAAAAAATTAAATTTTGGTCATAACCTTTTTGTACCTGAACCCATTTTCCCGAGTTTTTTATAAAATATGTTCTACTAAAAATTTCCGATATTTTGGTATATAAATCATATCCATAGGACATATGGCAGCCTTAAAATTTAGGTTTTTATAAAATTTAAAATTTTTTTTGTACGGGAGGTACCACGCCCACTTTTCCAATCCCGCCCACATTTAGTAGGATGGTGTGTATTGGCAACCTAATTTTGTGTACCTAGTTTGGAAGATTTGGCTTTTTCCGTTCACCAGATATACAGAAAAAAGTAATAAAAATACAACAACCACAAGGGATTTTTGGGAAAAATTAGAGGTAGTCGTGGTTTTTTGCTCATATCTCAGCCATTTGTGGACCGATCTGGCTGAATTTCAATAGCAAAATTATAATAAGAATACCTGACAGAAAGATACCCCAACGAAGCTCCCATCATATCTGGGGGCTTCGGAAAACCCATTTCAACAGACAGACGGACAGACGGACAGACGGACAACCGGATTTGAACTTCGCTTTTCATAAGAACCCAGAATATATCTACTTTATAGGGTGTAGGATCAATATTGTAGAAATTACAAACGGAATGACAAAGTTATATATACCCTTTTACCTTCGGTGAAGGGTATAAAAAAAATAATTTTTGGGATTGCAGTATTTTGATCATAACTTAGCCATTTTTAAACCGATTTGAAAGATTTAAATACCGACGTGCTTAGGAAGAAATTTACCATTTACTTGACTTAAAAAGTTTGGACTCGGGAAGATCTATGATTCCCAAAAATGGATATTTTAATAAAAAACATTTTATTTTGGCCATAACTTTTTTGTGTCTGAACCGAGTCTTGTGTAAAATATGTTCTACTAAAAATTTCCAATATTTTGGTATGTAAGTCATATCCATAGGACATATGGTAGCCTTAAAATTTTGGTTTTTAAACAATTTTTATTTTTTTTTGTACGGGAGGTACCACGCCCACTTCTCCAATCCCGCCCACATTTTGTAGGATGGTGTGTATTGGCAACCTAATTTTGTGTACCTAGTTTGGAAGATTTGGCTTTTTCCGTTCACCAGATATACAGCAAAAGGTAATAAAAATACAACAACAACAAGGGATTTTTTTTAAAAAATTAGAGGTAGTCGTGGTTTTTCGCTGATAACTCCGGCATTTTTTAACCGATTTGACAGATTTATATACCGACGTGTTAAGCAAGAAATTTACCATTTGTTTGTGTTATAAAACTTGGACTCGAGAAGATCCATGGTTACCGAAAATGGGTATTTTAAAAAAAAATTAAATTTTGGTCATAACCTTTTTGTACCTGAACCCATTTTCCCGACTTTTTAAAAAATATGTTCTACTAAAAATTTCCGATATTTTGGTATATAAATCATATCCATAGGACATATGGCAGCCTTAAAATTTAGGTTTTTATAAAATTTAAAATTTTTTTTGTACGGGAGGTACCACGCCCACTTTTCCAATCCCGCCCACATTTAGTAGGATGGTGTGTATTGGCAACCTAATTTTGTGTACCTAGTTTGGAAGATTTGGCTTTTTCCGTTCACCAGATATACAGAAAAAAGTAATAAAAATACAACAACCACAAGGGATTTTTGGGAAAAATTAGAGGTAGTCGTGGTTTTTTGCTCATATCTCAGCCATTTGTGGACCGATCTGGCTGAATTTCAATAGCAAAATTATAATAAGAATACCTGACAGAAAGATACCCCAACGAAGCTCCCATCATATCTGGGGGCTTCGGAAAACCCATTTCAACAGACAGACGGACAACCGGATTTGAACTTCGCTTTTCATAAGAACCCAGAATATATCTACTTTATAGGGTGTAGGATCAATATTGTAGAAATTACAAACGGAATGACAAAGTTATATATACCCTTTTACCTTCGGTGAAGGGTATAAAAAAAATAATTTTTGGGATTGCAGTATTTTGATCATAACTTAGCCATTTTTAAACCGATTTGAAAGATTTAAATACCGACGTGCTTAGGAAGAAATTTACCATTTACTTGACTTAAAAAGTTTGGACTCGGGAAGATCTATGATTCCCAAAAATGGATATTTTAATAAAAAACATTTAATTTTGGCCATAACTTTTTTGTGTCTGAACCGATTTTCCCGAGTCTTGTGTAAAATATGTTCTACTAAAAATTTCCAATATTTTGGTATGTAAGTCATATCCATAGGACATATGGTAGCCTTAAAATTTAGTTTTTTATACAATTTTTATTTTTTTTTTGTACGGGAGGTACCACGCCCACTTCTCCAATCCCGCCCACATTTTGTAGGATGGTGTGTATTGGCAACCTAATTTTGTGTACCTAGTTTGGAAGATTTGGCTTTTTCCGTTCACCAGATATACAGCAAAAGGTAATAAAAATACAACAACAACAAGGGATTTTTTTTAAAAAATTAGAGGTAGTCGTGGTTTTTCGCTGATAACTCAGGCATTTTTTAACCGATTTGACAGATTTATATACCGACGTGTTAAGCAAGAAATTCACCATTTGTTTGGGTTATAAAACTTGGACTCGAGAAGATCCATGGTTACCGAAAATGGGTATTTAAAAAAAAAAATTAAATTTTGGTCATAACCTTTTTGTACCTGAACCCATTTTCCCGAGTTTTTTATAAAATATGTTCTACTAAAAATTTCCGATATTTTGGTATATAAATCATATCCATAGGACATATGGCAGCCTTAAAATTTAGGTTTTTATAAAATTTAAAATTTTTTTTGTACGGGAGGTACCACGCCCACTTTTCCAATCCCGCCCACATTTAGTAGGATGGTGTGTATTGGCAACCTAATTTTGTGTACCTAGTTTGGAAGATTTGGCTTTTTCCGTTCACCAGATATACAGAAAAAAGTAATAAAAATACAACAACCACAAGGGATTTTTGGGAAAAATTAGAGGTAGTCGTGGTTTTTTGCTCATATCTCAGCCATTTGTGGACCGATCTGGCTGAATTTCAATAGCAAAATTATAATAAGAATACCTGACAGAAAGATAACCCAACGAAGCTCCCATCATATCTGGGGGCTTCGGAAAACCCATTTCAACAGACAGACGGACAGACGGACAACCGGATTTGAACTTCGCTTTTCATAAGAACCCAGAATATATCTACTTTATAGGGTGTAGGATCAATATTGTAGAAATTACAAACGGAATGACAAAGTTATATATACCCTTTTACCTTCGGTGAAGGGTATAAAAAAAATAATTTTTGGGATTGCAGTATTTTGATCATAACTTAGCCATTTTTAAACCGATTTGAAAGATTTAAATACCGACGTGCTTAGGAAGAAATTTACCATTTACTTGACTTAAAAAGTTTGGACTCGGGAAGATCTATGATTCCCAAAAATGGATATTTTAATAAAAAACATTTTATTTTGGCCATAACTTTTTTGTGTCTGAACCGAGTCTTGTGTAAAATATGTTCTACTAAAAATTTCCAATATTTTGGTATGTAAGTCATATCCATAGGACATATGGTAGCCTTAAAATTTAGGTTTTTATACAATTTTTATTTTTTTTTGTACGGGAGGTACCACGCCCACTTCTCCAATCCCGCCCACATTTTGTAGGATGGTGTGTATTGGCAACCTAATTTTGTGTACCTAGTTTGGAAGATTTGGCTTTTTCCGTTCACCAGATATACAGCAAAAGGTAATAAAAATACAACAACAAGGGATTTTTTTTAAAAAATTAGAGGTAGTCGTGGTTTTTCGCTGATAACTCAGGCATTTTTTAACCGATTTGACAGATTTATATACCGACGTGTTAAGCAAGAAATTTACCATTTGTTTGTGTTATAAAACTTGGACTCGAGAAGATCCATGGTTACCGAAAATGGGTATTTTAAAAAAAAATTAAATTTTGGTCATAACCTTTTTGTACCTGAACCCATTTTCCCGACTTTTTAAAAAATATGTTCTACTAAAAATTTCCGATATTTTGGTATATAAATCATATCCATAGGACATATGGCAGCCTTAAAATTTAGGTTTTTATAAAATTTAAAATTTTTTTTGTACGGGAGGTACCACGCCCACTTTTCCAATCCCGCCCACATTTAGTAGGATGGTGTGTATTGGCAACCTAATTTTGTGTACCTAGTTTGGAAGATTTGGCTTTTTCCGTTCACCAGATATACAGAAAAAAGTAATAAAAATACAACAACCACAAGGGATTTTTGGGAAAAATTAGAGGTAGTCGTGGTTTTTTGCTCATATCTCAGCCATTTGTGGACCGATCTGGCTGAATTTCAATAGCAAAATTATAATAAGAATACCTGACAGAAAGATACCCCAACGAAGCTCCCATCATATCTGGGGGCTTCGGAAAACCCATTTCAACAGACAGACGGACAGACGGACAACCGGATTTGAACTTCGCTTTTCATAAGAACCCAGAATATATCTACTTTATAGGGTGTAGGATCAATATTGTAGAAATTGCAAACGGAATGACAAAGTTATATATACCCTTTTACCTTCGGTGAAGGGTATAAAAAAAATAATTTTTGGGATTGCAGTATTTTGATCATAACTTAGCCATTTTTAAACCGATTTGAAAGATTTAAATACCGACGTGCTTAGGAAGAAATTTACCATTTACTTGACTTAAAAAGTTTGGACTCGGGAAGATCTATGATTCCCAAAAATGGATATTTTAATAAAAAACATTTTATTTTGGCCATAACTTTTTTGTGTCTGAACCGAGTCTTGTGTAAAATATGTTCTACTAAAAATTTCCAATATTTTGGTATGTAAGTCATATCCATAGGACATATGGTAGCCTTAAAATTTAGGTTTTTATACAATTTTTATTTTTTTTTGTACGGGAGGTACCACGCCCACTTCTCCAATCCCGCCCACATTTTGTAGGATGGTGTGTATTGGCAACCTAATTTTGTGTACCTAGTTTGGAAGATTTGGCTTTTTCCGTTCACCAGATATACAGCAAAAGGTAATAAAAATACAACAACAACAAGGGATTTTTTTTAAAAAATTAGAGGTAGTCGTGGTTTTTCGCTGATAACTCAGGCATTTTTTAACCGATTTGACAGATTTATATACCGACGTGTTAAGCAAGAAATTTACCATTTGTTTGTGTTATAAAACTTGGACTCGAGAAGATCCATGGTTACCGAAAATGGGTATTTTAAAAAAAAAATTAAATTTTGGTCATAACCTTTTTGTACCTGAACCCATTTCCCGAGTTTTTTATAAAATATGTTCTACTAAAAATTTCCGATATTTTGGTATATAAATCATATCCATAGGACATATGGCAGCCTTAAAATTTAGGTTTTTATAAAATTTAAAATTTTTTTTGTACGGGAGGTACCACGCCCACTTTTTCAATCCCGCCCACATTTAGTAGGATGGTGTGTATTGGCAACCTAATTTTGTGTACCTAGTTTGGAAGATTTGGCTTTTTCCGTTCACCAGATATACAGAAAAAAGTAATAAAAATACAACAACCACAAGGGATTTTTGGGAAAAATTAGAGGTAGTCGTGGTTTTTTGCTCATATCTCAGCCATTTGTGGACCGATCTGGCTGAATTTCAATAGCAAAATTATAATAAGAATACCTGACAGAAAGATACCCCAACGAAGCTCCCATCATATCTGGGGGCTTCGGAAAACCCATTTCAACAGACAGACAGACAGACGGACAACCGGATTTGAACTTCGCTTGTCATAAGAACCCAGAATATATCTACTTTATAGGGTGTAGGATCAATATTGTAGAAATTACAAACGGAATGACAAAGTTATATATACCCTTTTACCTTCGGTGAAGGGTATAAAAAAAATAATTTTTGGGATTGCAGTATTTTGATCATAACTTAGCCATTTTTAAACCGATTTGAAAGATTTAAATACCGACGTGCTTAGGAAGAAATTTACCATTTACTTGACTTAAAAAGTTTGGACTCGGGAAGATCTATGATTCCCAAAAATGGATATTTTAATAAAAAACATTTTATTTTGGCCATAACTTTTTTGTGTCTGAACCGAGTCTTGTGTAAAATATGTTCTACTAAAAATTTCCAATATTTTGGTATGTAAGTCATATCCATAGGACATATGGTAGCCTTAAAATTTAGGTTTTTATACAATTTTTATTTTTTTTTGTACGGGAGGTACCACGCCCACTTCTCCAATCCCGCCCACATTTTGTAGGATGGTGTGTATTGGCAACCTAATTTTGTGTACCTAGTTTGGAAGATTTGGCTTTTTCCGTTCACCAGATATACAGCAAAAGGTAATAAAAATACAACAACAACAAGGGATTTTTTTTAAAAAATTAGAGGTAGTCGTGGTTTTTCGCTGATAACTCAGGCATTTTTTAACCGATTTGACAGATTTATATACCGACGTGTTAAGCAAGAAATTTACCATTTGTTTGTGTTATAAAACTTGGACTCGAGAAGATCCATGGTTACCGAAAATGGGTATTTTAAAAAAAAATTAAATTTTGGTCATAACCTTTTTGTACCTGAACCCATTTTCCCGAGTTTTTTATAAAATATGTTCTACTAAAAATTTCCGATATTTTGGTATATAAATCATATCCATAGGACATATGGCAGCCTTAAAATTTAGGTTTTTATAAAATTTAAAATTTTTTTTGTACGGGAGGTACCACGCCCACTTTTCCAATCCCGCCCACATTTAGTAGGATGGTGTGTATTGGCAACCTAATTTTGTGTACCTAGTTTGGAAGATTTGGCTTTTTCCGTTCACCAGATATACAGAAAAAAGTAATAAAAATACAACAACCACAAGGGATTTTTGGGAAAAATTAGAGGTAGTCGTGGTTTTTTGCTCATATCTCAGCCATTTGTGGACCGATCTGGCTGAATTTCAATAGCAAAATTATAATAAGAATACCTGACAGAAAGATACCCCAACGAAGCTCCCATCATATCTGGGGGCTTCGGAAAACCCATTTCAACAGACAGACGGACAGACGGACAGACGGACAACCGGATTTGAACTTCGCTTTTCATAAGAACCCAGAATATATCTACTTTATAGGGTGTAGGATCAATATTGTAGAAATTACAAACGGAATGACAAAGTTATATATACCCTTTTACCTTCGGTGAAGGGTATAAAAAAAATAATTTTTGGGATTGCAGTATTTTGATCATAACTTAGCCATTTTTAAACCGATTTGAAAGATTTAAATACCGACGTGCTTAGGAAGAAATTTACCATTTACTTGACTTAAAAAGTTTGGACTCGGGAAGATCTATGATTCCCAAAAATGGATATTTTAATAAAAAACATTTTATTTTGGCCATAACTTTTTTGTGTCTGAACCGAGTCTTGTGTAAAATATGTTCTACTAAAAATTTCCAATATTTTGGTATGTAAGTCATATCCATAGGACATATGGTAGCCTTAAAATTTTGGTTTTTAAACAATTTTTATTTTTTTTGTACGGGAGGTACCACGCCCACTTCTCCAATCCCGCCCACATTTTGTAGGATGGTGTGTATTGGCAACCTAATTTTGTGTACCTAGTTTGGAAGATTTGGCTTTTTCCGTTCACCAGATATACAGCAAAAGGTAATAAAAATACAACAACAACAAGGGATTTTTTTTAAAAAATTAGAGGTAGTCGTGGTTTTTCGCTGATAACTCCGGCATTTTTTAACCGATTTGACAGATTTATATACCGACGTGTTAAGCAAGAAATTTACCATTTGTTTGTGTTATAAAACTTGGACTCGAGAAGATCCATGGTTACCGAAAATGGGTATTTTAAAAAAAAAATTAAATTTTGGTCATAACCTTTTTGTACCTGAACCCATTTTCCCGAGTTTTTTATAAAATATGTTCTACTAAAAATTTCCGATATTTTGGTATATAAATCATATCCATATGGCAGCCTTAAAATTTAGGTTTTTATAAAATTTAAAATTTTTTTTGTACGGGAGGTACCACGCCCACTTTTCCAATCCCGCCCACATTTAGTAGGATGGTGTGTATTGGCAACCTAATTTTGTGTACCTAGTTTGGAAGATTTGGCTTTTTCCGTTCACCAGATATACAGAAAAAAGTAATAAAAATACAACAACCACAAGGGATTTTTGGGAAAAATTAGAGGTAGTCGTGGTTTTTTGCTCATATCTCAGCCATTTGTGGACCGATCTGGCTGAATTTCAATAGCAAAATTATAATAAGAATACCTGACAGAAAGATACCCCAACGAAGCTCCCATCATATCTGGGGGCTTCGGAAAACCCATTTCAACAGACAGACGGACAGACGGACAACCGGATTTGAACTTCGCTTTTCATAAGAACCCAGAATATATCTACTTTATAGGGTGTAGGATCAATATTGTAGAAATTACAAACGGAATGACAAAGTTATATATACCCTTTTACCTTCGGTGAAGGGTATAAAAAGAAAATATATTTTTAATATCAATTAATCGGGCTTTATTGGAAAGAAAATTTTATGAAATTTAAATATGATTCCTGTCATGTGGCTGGCGTGTAGAAGGTGCCAATTTTCAACAACTTTTCTCATTTTGATCATCATCGTTTTTGAAGACATGTGGGCCAATGACTCCGCCAGCCCATAAAGCGCACCAAACAGTAATATTTGCGGATTTGATGGTCTTTCGACAAAAGCTTGTAGATTCTACTCACTCCAAATGCGTCAATTCTGCTTATTTACTTACCCATTCAACCAGATATTGGCTTAGTCGGAAAATACAATTTTGAGTGGAGATTCAAAATCAATATCAATTTGTGCTTCAGCCCATTTGCCGAATTATTTGATTAAAAATGTCAAATATTTGCGCGTTGCTCGATAAGTCGATTCATAATAAAATTTCAAAGAAAACTAAACAAAAAGCAACTATCAGCTGTTAAATGGGTGCTCAAATATAGCAGTGATGCCAACTCAAAGTTGTGTTACTTAAAAAAAAACACCCTTTACAACAAATAGTTTCAAAAAAATCAACGGTTGCAAGTTGTTCAAAAAGCAGAGATAGGTCGTGTTCACTCTTTAGGACCTCATGTGTAAAAATTGTGTTGTTCACTATTCTGGCTGTTCATATAACTGGGTATTCATATAACCGAGCGTCTACTGTAATTTATAACTCGTAACAACGCGTCAAGAACTGCATTCTACTTAGAAGCAGAGTTTTAGTGAAGTTCATTATTGAAAATACATTTTTAGCAGTCATTACTAGTTGGATTTAGCACCATATAATGAACAGCCAAAGCAAGTTCTTTAAAATGGTACATACCTGACGTGTCCTAATAGCATAAGCTTTTGGCCAAAACTGATTCAAATAAGATGAAGTATCATCCAATTACAAACGGTCATTTTGTCCATTGTGTTTTATAAACATCCAAAAGTACGTTACGATTCATTAATATCTTTAATAACAACGAATTTGGTTGTGATAATAATTTGCCACATTTTATATAGGTAATGGAGAAATGTTCGTAAACTTAAATCGCTATATTCATGCTTTATTAATTCTTTTTTAAATATGAAAAACAATTTTCTCCTGGATTTTCAATATATTCATCAGCCATTTCAACATAACATAATTTAGTTTCAAATACATACTGACCATTAAAGCCTAAAGTGTCATACATAAAAATACTAGAATAAAAATAATATAATTTTTTCGTATTGAATTTAACGAGTTTTAAAACAAATGCACGGCTCACCAAAAATAGCCAACAAAATCGCCAACTATTTTAAAATATCGCCAAAAAATCGCCATGTCGCCAAATCGAAAATTAGGTCGCCAATCAAGTTTGAAAATCGCCACGTTTGGCGAGAAATCGCCACATCTGACAACCCTGTTGTTCACTTAGATGAACAATCAGACGGCAAAGTTGGGCAAACGTAATTTCTTATATGTGAGAATGTTTTATTGTATGTTTTCTTTAATATTTATCTTTCTTATAAGAGGTGATATTTGATAAAAATTATTCCAAAAAAATTTTCTTACTTGGTCTGTAATCTAAGGAAGAGTTCAAAGAGAAATATGTTATTCGGATTAACGGTAAATTTTTATTTTATTTTGATCATTATTCAGTTAAATTATTACGGAAAAATTTTCACGTTCGAAATGTCACGTATCGACCCAGATTTTGGCTTAAAAAAAGAAAATACAGAAGATTTTGGAATAAAACCAAGACATTTAAATTTTACATTGCTACATAAAATTCTGAAAGTAGTTTGACTAAAAAATTGTGCCAGGTTTCGCTGAATTACGCCTTTTTATTAATGGCCACAAAAACTAATTCTGTTTGTTCACGTTCGAACCGCTACTTCTTTTGCCATTATCTTTGACCTAGAATCGCGCCCTCCATAAACTTTAGCATAGATAACAGTGCTATAAATAAAGGGTTAAGAAAACGTAAAAATATTTTTTGCTTAAAATGTTATTGCATTTTTGATGCGTACGACTGTCACGTTCAACACTTTGGAATTACCCGTTTATAGAAGATTATATTTGTAATCATAATTTTTTAAAAACACCTATTTGGAATATTTCGTGAACCATTGTTTACTTTTATTCCGTACATGATTGAATTAGCATTTCAGAATGCACTTTCAGCGGGAAAAAGTATATGACTGACAATACGAAAGTTATTTTTTGTATGAAAATATTTTAACAGTGTAGTGAAGTGTTTTAGAAGCTAAGGGGGTTAATAAATGTATTCTTAAATTCTATGCGTATTTGAAATATTAAAACAACCGAATAAATTTTCTTGAGGTTAGTTTACTAATCTCATTGAGAAAATTGAGCTTTAAAATAAAACTGCTCTTAAGTAGACACCTAATTTGTATGACACATACTGCAATCTGTTGTATTTTCTATTAAGTAATTTTTCGCTATTGCAAAACCTAACACGTGGGTCTGGCTGGACCAATTTTTATGTGGTTTTTTTATTTGGCCAATTTGTATTTATCTGTTTGTATTTCCTTCTTAAGCTAATACGGCCTATAATATTTAATGTAATTAAAAACACAATTTTAATACATTTTTTTCCCGACGTTTCGTCGATTTTTTGTCGACTTCTTCTGGGGATCGTCTATTTAATTAAAGCATGACATTAAATAACAATTATTTACCAAATAACATTTAGAACTTACATTTTTTATATATTATTACATTAAAAAACAAACTTTAAAAACAAAAATTTTTACATTTAACATATATAATACAAAAAACATAAACACTTCGAATTATTTTTAAACACATAATATTTAACAACTGTGATACAAGTTTATTTGATGGCTACTCTATAACTTGCACATATGTTGTTGGTGTCTTCTTTCAAATTCATTGTCTTTTTTATGTTTTGCTGAATTCTCAAGCTTTCCTTCGTAAATCTCTTTCTCATATTTTCCTCCTTGTCTAATATTCTAATACGTTGAAAATCTGGTGCATGGTGTGAACTAATCATATGCATTGCTAGTGCTGTTGTTTCTTTCTGCCGCGTTATATCCATCTTGTGTTCTCCTATCCTTGTTGATAAAGCTCTCTTTGTTGTTCCTATATACACCTGATCACAGAGTTCTTCGTTGTTTCCTTTACATCTTATTTCATAAACAACGTTATTTTGTTGTTGTTTTTCTACTGGCGCCTTTATTTTAGTGAATATTGCATTTATTGTTTTGTTAGGCTTATACGCAAAACATATGTTATTTTGTTTCAGTGTTATTATCATGTTTCTGTTGTCAGTAAGGCCAGGGATGTATGGTACACTGTATAATTTTTTGTTTTCCATTTCATCAGTGTTGTCAATTTTCTTATTTTCATTTAATCGTCTAAATACGTCGTCTATTAAAGAATTTATTAATTTTTTAGGGAAACTATTTTGTATCAATATTTCTTGTATTATGTTTATATTTTTGTTGTGGAATATTTCGTCACTAATTTTCAGTACCCTCTCTATTAAATTTCTCGCTGTATTTATAATCTGACTTCTGGGTTGTGTGGCGTTAAAATTCATAAGTCTGCCTGAAGCTGTTTCCTTAGAGTACCAATTAAAAATAATGCTGTCCTTATTTTTCCGTAGTTTTGCGTCGAGGTATGCTATTTCATTATTATACCCTTCACCAGAGGTGTAAAAGGGTATATATAAGTTTGTCATTACGTTTGTAATTTCCACAATATTGATTTTAGACCCCATAAAGTATATATATTCTGGGTCCATATGAGAAGAGAAGTTGATTTAACCATGTCCGTCTGTCCGTCTGACCGTCTGTCCGTCTTACGCTTGATATGTGTTTTCCGGGAAAACCAGACATGATAGCGGCTAGGTTGTTTTACATTTATGTCACATATAGTCCACCATTTCGTGCTATTGAAATTCAGCAAGATCGGTCCACAAATGGCTGAGATATGATAAAAAAACCACGACTGCCTCTAATTTTTTCCAAAAATCCCTTGTTGTATTTTTATTGCTTTTTTCTGTATATCTGGAGAACGGTAAGAGCCAAAGTTTCCAAATTAGGTACACACATTTAGGTTGTCAATACACACCACCCTACAAAATGTGGGCGGGATTGGAGAAGTGGGCGTGGTACCTCCCGTACAAAAAAAATTAAAAATTGTATAAAAACCTAAATTTTAGGGCTGTCATATGTCCTATGGATATTACTTATATACCAAAATATTGGAAATTTTTAGTAGAGCATATTTTATAAAGAACTCGGGAAAATCGGTTCAGATACAAAAAAGTTATGACCAAAATTTTTTTTTTTAAATACCCATTTTCGGTAACCATGGATCTTCCCGAGTCCAAGTTTTATAACACAAATAAATGGTACATTTCTTGCTTAACACGTCGGTATATAAATCTGTCAAATCGGTTAAATAATGGCTGAGTTATAATCAAAATACTGAAATCCCAAAAGTTTTATACCCTTCACCAGAGGTGTAAAAGGGTATATATAAGTTTGTCATTACGTTTGTAATTTCACAATATTGATTTTAGACCCCATAAAGTGTATATATTCTGGGTCCTTATGAGGAGAGAACTTGATTTAACCATGTGATGTCCCTCTACCCAACCCCCCCCCCCCCCCACCCCCCTTCACATTTGTTTACATATACCAGCATAATGCTCAATAGGATTTTCGCTATCATCCTTCTTTATTATTTCATCTATTTAAACGAAGTTATTTTAACAAATCGAAACTAGGAATTTCTGTTTTTTGCTACTTAAAAACTCCCCAAAATGATAAAAGAAAACAAACACGCATACTTACATGCCACAAACTATTTTGGTGAATATATTTCCACATTTTGGTTCAAAACTCGAATAAGTTTTATGGCTTACCACTTTGCTATTGTGGTGAAAAACATGAAAAGTAATTACAACTCAACACTGTGAACATCAAACGGGCCATATTTCATTTTAATGATATTCAAACAACGTTCCTTCATGGTTAAGTTGTCTAGGGGGTTAAGTTAGAAACTGTGAGTACTGTGGTTCAAATCTTGTTTATTTAAAAAGAAAATTTTTTTTTTAAATTTTTATTTTTTTTATATTCTAAAAACGATTAAACAAAATATTTACCAGTTTTCGGTTTTTTAAATTTAAATTTAATGCAGTTTAAAGTAGTGTTAATATGTATGTATACATATGTTAAAACTATTTAGTTTTTGTCTAGTTGCTCTGTATTCTGCTCCCACAATGGTGAAGGGTATATAAGATTCGGCACAGCCGAATATAGCACTCTTACTTGTTTTTTTCTATTTTTGTTTTATATGGAGTTAATGCCTACATCCAGTGCTTTTTGTTGTCAACTAGAATAATTCTTCGAAACAAAAGGAAAGAAAGAATTCTTAAGTGCTGCGTATGCTTTTTGATTCGTTTCGTTTTAATATTATTTACTTCAGTACATATATAATAGGGCAGGGCCCAGCCAATCCCAGGAGGATACAATATGCACAAAATTTTCATTAGGCCAATTGACCAAAGATGTTAAGTAATGATTATATCGGGTGTTTTTTTTACAGGTTTGTTTTTCGAATAGAGATAAAACTGGCATTTTGTGGTCAAATCTGGCAACTCTAATGTCATTTATGTTCAGTTTGGTTTGCCATTTCATCATGAACAGGTTGACAAAAGAACAACGCTTGCAAATCGTGCAAATTTATTTCGAAAATAACGGTTCAGTTCGCGAAGTTTACTGATTTTCATCGCAAAATTTTGTTCATTTTTGCTCATTTTTGGTTGAATGGCTACGTCAACAAGCAAAATTGCCGCATTTGGAGTGAAGAGAATCTACATGAGACCCTTGAGACGCCATTACATCCACAAAAACTGACTGTTTGGTGTGCTCTATGGGCTGGTGGAGTCATTGGGCCATACTTCTTCCGAAATAATGCTGGAGAGGCAGTTACCGTTAATGGAGACCGGTATAGAGCCATGATAACCGACTATTTTGTTCCCGAATTGGATGGCATGAATGTGGATGAGTTGTGGTTCCAACAAGACGGCGCTACATGCCACACAGCGCACGCCACAATCGATTTATTGAAGGAAACATTCGATGAGCGCATAATTTCGCGGAATGGACCTGTCAATTGGCCACCAAGATCGTGTGATTTGACACCATTGGATTATTTTCTTTGGGGATATGTGAAGTCGCTCGTCAACGCCAACAAACCAGAAACGCTAGGGGAATTGGAAGCCAACATTCGTGGCGTTATTGCCGACATACGGCCCCATATGCTCGAAAAAGTGGTTGAAAATTGGACCTGTAAAATTGGCTTTATTCAAGCCAGCCGCGGCGGCCACATGCCTGAAATCATATTTAAACATTAATGGCATAAAATTATCCTTCCAATAAAGCCAAATTGATGGTCATTAAAACGATTTTCTTGTGTTTTATTTCAATTCGAAGTTCTATACCACTGAAAAAAACACCCGATATAATGCTAATGATTGCTAATTAACCTTCTTTTGTGAAATTCTCTAATTCATCAAACAATTAGAATTAGTTCAACTAATTCCCATTAGATAATTGAAATTTTTATTCCAATGGTAAAACTAATTGCAATTAGTTACCATTAGCAAAAAAAAATTGGGTTACCTTTACAATTAGAAATCTAATTGACTTCTGCTAATGCAATTAGATATTCAATTAGCTCGAATTAGAATCAACTATTTTGAAGTTCTGCATAAGTGACACATATACATATGTACATATATGGTATTTTTAGTAAATCAGATTACATTTTTGCAGAAGAAAGTACTGCTTCATTGTCAAAATTGACAGAGGAGGCTGAAAGCCTGCATTTTATTTCTAATATGATGCATCAATATTTGAATGGTGCTGATAAAACTTCCAATATATGGTCCAAATATCCTAAATTAAAGGAAATAGCACTGTTTTGCAACACACCGCTTACGTCTTCAGGCCCTGTGGAGCGACTATTTTCCTTTGCGGGCATTATTAATAGTCCAAGGCGGTGTCGCTTGACGGACTATATACCCGAATATACTCGGTCATTGTAGTCATTAAACAGTTAGTACGTACGATAAATATGTGTGTATGTATTTAATATATGTACATAAGTAATATATATAAGTGTGAAATTCATATTATTTATTTTATTTTTATTTATTTATTTGTTAATATCAATACAAAGAAAGCCTCCAGGTCCAATTATTTATGTATTGTTGATAAATAACAAAGTTCACGAGTATACCACTTAGAACTAAAAACTCAAGATAATATAGCAAGTTAGCTGTATAAACAAGTGGCCCCCCAGCCATATAAAAAAAATTAAAACTAAAAATTTAGACAGTGGCAAGAAACAGAAGAAAAAAACCGTTAAGTGCAAATATATTAGGTTGTAATTCCATTAAAGTACTCAATAATTCTACTCTTATATGTATGTTAAAAATTAATAGGAAAAAAGTTCAAGACTATTAGGTAGGACATTCCAAACTCGATAGACACGCGCTACGAAAGAGCGGTCAGATATCGAAAGATGTCTAAACGGCACATCAATCTGTATATAACGTGTGGAGTTGATAAAAGAAAATTTATTCACTAAAATTTCTGGTTGCTGAGTTTTCATAATTTTGTAAAAATGAAGTAAAATACGTAATTTCAGATAATCATTAAAACTACATTTTAAAAATTGATTCAAATTATTCTTATTATGAATATTTTAGTTTTTTTTTTGTTTTTGAAAATATCAAAATTATTGATTCTAATTCGAGCAAATTGAATATCTAATTGCATTATCAGAAGTCAATTAGATTTCTAATTGTAAAGGTAAACCAATTTTTTTGCTAATGGCAACTAATTGCAATTTGTTTTACCATTGGAATAAAAATTTCAATTATCTAATGGGAATTAGTTGAACTAATTCTAATTGTTTGTTGAATTAGAGAATATAAACCAATTGCATCAATTGCTTATTCTAATTGGAATTTAACATGTATGCAATTGACACGCCCACGGTCTTCAAATTTACAATTTTTTCTCGTTTTCTTGTAAAAAAGGCAAGAATTAAAAAAACTGGAAAAATGCCAAAAAAAGCTTGGCCAGGCCCAGGTATACACTTAAGAGTCAAAATTAATAAAAATTTTATTATATTTGAGTGTTTAAAAACGGTTAATTTACTCTTGTGAACTTTTCCTTATATAAAAGAAAATTGGCGGTTTGTGCGAATTTTTATACCCTCCACCACAATTAGTAGTTTGTCATTCCGTGTGAAACTTTTTTTTATTCATCTCAGACCCCCTAAAGTATATGTGTATATTCTGGCTTCTTGAGTAATTCTTAGTCGATTTAGCCGTCTGTTGAAAACACGCTCACTTTCGAACAACTCAAAAGAAATGAACAAACTTGGTATCAAATTGCTTGTAAGCAAAATCGGTTCAGTGGGATCAGAGCTATGAATCAAAATGTGGGACCACAACCTTAAAAAATTTATAATTTTGTTACAAAAACTAACATAAATGGTGGAACAATGCACGGAATGACATAAGATTTTGCAAAAACTTGTTTTATTCGACTAGAAATGGCACTCTGAAATTTCGTGAAGTTCGGCCAATGATTTACCCTAGGCCACATATAAACCCTACTCTCGGAAAACAGTTTAGTAAGCCTAAAACCGTAATTAATAATGCTATCATGACAAGATTTGGCATGTTACAGTTTTATAGGACTAGAAATGACACTGTGAAAGTACGTGAAGATCGGTCCAATATTTACCCTCGGCCCCATATAAACCCTTCTCCCGGAAAACAGCTTAGAACGCCTAAAACCGTAATCGAATACTTCACTACTCACACTAATAAATTTCGTGATGCTCGTTCCATAATTTACTATTACCGATATAAAGCTCACTGAGCTGTCGGTGGAGGGTATCAAAGATTCGGCACAGCCGAATATAGCACTCTAACTTGTTTTTTAATAAAAATTTTAAGAAAATTAAATTTGGCGAATTTTGGCGATTTTCGGAATACAATTTGCCGACAACCCTACACTACACAACACGTGTACTTCTCGAATATAAATAATATATTTTACAGGCCCAACAAACAAGGAGTTTGATTTCAATATTGAAAATGATTTGAAATCAAACGTTTTCTCAAACTACAAAGTTTATAATGAAAAAGGGGAAATTATTTTCAAATTGAAAAAATACCTTTATTTTCAACTTGCTTTTAAACGTAGTTCTCAAATGTGGATTATAATACAATGTGGAACATAAATTTTACAAGTGAACGATTTATTTCTTTTGAAAAATAAAAATTATTTGTTAGTTTGTAATTACTAACAAATAATTTTAATTTTAATAATTGGTTAAGAATACGAATTAAAAAAAATAAAACGGGAAAGTGAAGAAATTATAAGTTTGTTGAATGGTCGCGGTGCTACAATCCTCATAATAAAAGGGTGCCAATTATTTCGTCTTTGCAAGAGTTAGAGGACGGAAAGAACATTATTTCGTATTTTAGTTATGGTGCCAAATGTTTATATCACAGTTTATTTAAATAAATAATGAATTTAAATATAAAAAATAAAATATTTTTATTTATGTTCCACATTTGAAAAACATTTGGGAATTACGTTTGAAAGCAAGTTGAAAATAAAGGCATTTTTCAATTTGAAAATAATTTCTCCTTTTTGTTGAGAATGCTATGATTTTCAAATCATTAACAAACGTTTATCGTTTGAGAAAACTTTTGATTTCAAATCATTTTCAATTTACAATCTAACCTTCGTGTTTGTTGGGAATCGCCATTTTTAATGTTTACATTAATTTTACGCTTTAGTATTGCCAAGTTTTCTTTTAATTTGAATTGACTTAAAATCAAACAATTGAAAAACGTTTGAGAATTTTGTTTGATGTCAAATGATAGTCATTTCATTTCAAAGGTATGAATGACTTCGTGTTTGTTGGGGACCTCTAGCATGTATCAATACAAAATGTTTGTAAACTTTTCATAATCTTAAATGATGATAGCTAATTGTTTTTATAAATATGTAGCAAAGTTTTTGTTTAACTAAATTATTGTATTTGTGTAAATATTAAACCTTTGTAAAACCTATTTTTGAGTTAAAACCCACTTTATAATTAAATGCGATATATCGAATCCTAATCGCAAAAATAGCTTAATCGACATCATTTTCAATTTTCGTTTTTTTTAATAAATTAATTTATTGGCAGCACTTGCATCATCTCCTAAAATGTCATGGTCACATAAGGTACCGTTACGATTTAATAGCAAAAACAATTTTAGTTTAAGCGCCAACCTTCATACAAAATTTTTATGAAAATAAAATAATAAAAAAAACTTTCTCCTGTAAAATTGTGTTTTTTTCGCTTAAGCTTTTTTGCGGTAAGGGCTCGATATATAAATAAAAACAGAATTGTATTTGTATAATCAAACTTTAAATGACAGTAAAATTATATTTTGGGTTTCAAATCATTTTGTTTACAAAATCGATTGCTATCTTATACCTGATAGATAGATATATACTTATGTATACACTTAGGTCTGTTTTTAAGCGGCATATTTTTATGCGGATTTGAAGTTACGCGGTTTTAAATCGACATCTTTTATTCTTTTTTTTTGGGTTTTCATAATTATTTTGTTGTTTTAAACGTTTTTTAACATTGACATCACTACAACATATTCATTTTCTAAATTTTACAAGGTAGATGGATGCACTAGAGCAGCATTTGCTTGCTGTCCTTTTTGTTTGTTTGTAGTTTTGTATGTCTTCTTTATGACAAATTGACATTACGAAGTTATAAATATCTGTAGCATTTTGACAAAACATCTTAAGTCGAGATAAGATAGCAAAAAAGTTTAAAAAAAAAACTATGAAGAAATCATTTTTATCAAATAATAAAATAAACCAATTTTGTTTATAATAAAAAATTTTAAAAACGTAAGCAAAAATGTTTTTGAATGAAAATTCGTATGATTAACAAAATTTGGTCAACTTTTTAAATTTGAATTAAAATGTTTTATCAAAATGCCATAAAACTGGTTTTACGTGTTTTTATGTTAAATAAATTTATTGCTTTTGATTAATTTTTTTGTTTTATGATTTTTTTATGCGATTTTGGTCTATTTTGTACACCAAGATTCGAAGTTACGCGGTTACTTTTCGGAAAGAATCATACAATTTGTGTGAAAATTTAATCGTTTTTTATGCGAATTTCCTTTATGCGGTTTTCTTTGGAACGCATCTACCTCATAAATACAGACCTAAGTGTACACACAAAAACAAAGTACATATTTGAATTTTATCATAACCTATGCTTTTTTCTTTAAGAAACAGCCACACGAAACAGGAGTTTAAATGCGAAATATGCAATAAAGTATTTCGTTTTGCAGCATTATTGGAGAAGCATGCCCAAAGTCATAGGCCAAAGAAGCAAGTATTCGAAAGTTTAATAGATAATTTTAAAAATTAACTGCCAGGCCCACAATGTCGACAAGAACATTTCTTTCGCATATTTATATTAAAAACAATAATAAAAAACTGAAATTTGTTTTTCTTTTCAATATAAGTATACGAAAGAAATGTTCTTGTCCACATCGTGGGCCAGGCAGTAAAGTTAATTTAAAAGTAATAATCATCTCCTGCATAATCATTTGATTTCAATGATTTTCTTTTAATTTAATAAATATTTTGTATATCAATATTTAAATATACTTGTAATAAATATTTTTTGATTTTAGAGAAATATTAGGTTAAGATTTTATAATACTTTTAGTTGTTAAACTGTCCAGGTAAAAAAAACAATCAGCATGACGTTGTGCCGACGTAGATGAGGGTACTATCAACATTAGTACAACGTACTGTTTACCAAATTTCCAATGTATGTACCCAGACAGAAATTAAGAATCTTCTAAATATTATGTACCGCCACAACCCTGTAAATACAAAATTGTGACTCTACCAAAAATATGGTACCATCACAACACTGTGGATACAAAATTACAACCTTAGTTTTTTAATACCATTTTTAAATAAGATTCAACACCGGTACAACACCCTAAATACAAATATACGACTTTAGTTTTTTAAAATCGTATTTACCAAAAATTCAGTTCATCCCATATACAACATGCGTTACCTACTCAACAGAAGAATAACTGTTGAGGAGCCGTTAAAACGAAAGGGTCCCTCCCAATGCACAAACTGCCAGGAATATGGGCATACGAAATCATATTGTAAATTGCCTCACGTATGTGTGGTTTGTGGCGACGCTCATAAAACCGCCGAATGTAATCGTTCAAAAGCTGACCCGAATGTTAAGAAATGCAGCAACTGTGGCGAAAATCACACGGCAAACTATAGGGGTTGTAAAGTCTTCTTGCATTTAAAAAAACCTGCTTTAGTTCAAAAATATACTCACTCCCAATATGGTCCGTCATATGCGTCCAGCCAAGCCGCTGGCTCTATTGCTAGTACTACACAAACAAACAAACAAAACCAATCATATGCCCAAGTCTTAAAAGGAAACCCTAATCCGAAAAATCCCCCGAGTACTTCCAACGCAAAGCGACCTTCATACGCTAATGTTCCTAGGGAAGGTCTTCAAATGCCTTCTGGAAATATGCCTAGCTCAATCGTAAATTTAATTCAAACTATGAATAACTTCATGACCACTATGCAGAACATGTTTCAGGAAATGATGCGAAACCAGAACATGCTCCTGCAAGTTCTACTCAACAAAAAATGAACCAGTTAAAAATATGTTTCTGGAATGAACCAGTTAAAAATATGTTTCTGGAATGCAAACGGGTTATCCCAACATAAACACGAAGTTGCAAATTTTCTTCATAGGCATGAAATCGACGTACTTCTTGTCTCTGAAACACACTTTACTCATAAAAACTGCTTTAGGGTAAATGGATACCTTACGTATTACACAAAACATCCCAGCGGAAGGGCTTGTGGTGGCACAGCCATTATTGTGCACAAACACATCAGACACTTACCATTGCCAGAGTTCGAAGAAGATTGTATCCAGGCCACATCTATAAATCTTACTGATTTCAAACTTACGTTGTCATCCGCTTATTGTCTTCTTCTCCACATTGGGCCATAAATTCATTGCTGCTGGCGATTACAACGCTGAACAGACATATTGGGGCTCCAGACTTATTAGTCCTAGAGGTAATCAGCTATACAATACCGTAAATAATTTTGATGTCGTATCGAGTGGTGAGCCTACCTATTGGCCAACCGACTTTAACAAGCTACCAGACCTTATTGACTTTGCTGTAATTAAAAACATCAAGCGCGATCAGGTACTAGTTAGTTCCTCCTATGATCTATCGTCTGATCATTCACCTTCAATCCTCATTTTAAAAGGCAACTCTGACGCCGCAGCTGAAAATTTTTTTTTCCTATCCAAACAGAAACACAAATTGGTTAAAGTATAAAATGTATGTGAGCTCTCACCTATCACAGTGCTTTCCCCTAAAAAAATCATCTGACATCCAAATAGCTGTCGACCGATTTACAGAAGTCTTGGATTCTGCAGCAAAAAATGCAACCCCAATCAAGCGGACAATTAAACGTGGTCCTTACAATGCATCGACGGATATAGAAACCCTTATCAGATAAAAAAGGAAGCAAAACAGTCGTTCCCCAACCACTAAGGCCCAACTACAATTATGCCTGACAACTCTTCGCAACAAATTGAGAATATCTAAACAGCCTAGATGCCACAAAAAACTCCAATTACAGCTTATGGAAGGCTGTACGGCATATGAAATGCCCTATAAACCAAGAATCTCCATTAAGACTGGAAAACCGCACTTGGTCCAAAAACACAAATGAAAAATTAAACGCTTTCGCGGGCCACCTTGAGAAAGTTTTCACGCCACATGATGAACATACTTGTTCCTGTCGTCCAATCATTCCTGATAAGGTAAACCATCCAATAAAATTTAACATAACTCAAGAAAAATCTGCAATAGAAAAAGTGAATATTAGAAAATCTCCCGGACCTGACCGCATCACAGGGTCAATGATAAGAAACTTACAATCGTCTGCTTCTAGAATCTTGCTACTCATTTTTAACGCGATATTTAGAGTCGGATACTTCCCAGCCTCATGGAAGAGGTCTATAATTGTTATGATTCCCAAGAAAAGATGCTAGCCAGGATAAGCTTATTATCAATCCTATCAAAGCTTTTCGAAAAAATATTCGTTTTAAGTATAACTCATCTAAATGAACACGATATCATCCCGGATCACCAGTTCGGATTCAGAGCGAAACATGGTACAATAGAACAAGTGCATAGAATTGTCACCCTAATTAGATCGGCGTTTGAGAAAAAGCAATACTGCTCAGCCCTGTTTATAGACATTTCCCAAGCATTTGACAAAGTTTGGCATGATGGGATACTCATCAAAATCACACGAACGCTTCCTCAAAACACTCACAAACTTCTGGAGAGCTATCTAACAGGCAGAACATTCATAGTAAGGTCGCAAGAAAAATACTCCCCCCTCAAGAAAATAACTGCTGGTGTCCCCCAAGGCACCATATTAGGACCGCTTCTATATATAATATACACAGCGGATATGCCAACAAACCTGACCACGCATACCTCTACATTTGCAGACGACACAGCATTTATTAGCGTTAACCATGACCCAAAAGTCGCATCGCAAAATCTGCAGTCCCACATCAATGAACTAGAGGCCTGGCTAGAAAAATGGAGAATAAAGGTTAACCCGGATAAATGTGCTTACTTAACTTTCACGCTCAGAAGACAAACGTGCCCAGCTGTAAAAATAAATAACATCACTGTTCCGGTAGAAAACCATGTTAAGTACTTGGGAATTCATATAGATAGACGCTTGACCTGGTCTCGTCATATTGAAGCGAAAAAACCGGCTATGAAACTTAAAGCAGCTCAACTACATTGGCTTCTCGGTCGAAACTCAAACTTGTCTTTAGACAACAAAATTCTCTTATACAAGGCCATCATTAAACCAATATGGACATATGGCATCCAATTATGGGGTACTGCATGCGCATCTAACATCCAAAAGCTTCAAAGAAGACAGTCTAGAATATTATGACAAATTGTCTGCGCCCCATGGTATATACGTAATGAAATTATCCACAGAGATCTCAACGTCCCCACTATCCAGGAGGAAATTTAAAAATATTCAATAAGCTACATCGATAAACTAATGGCCCACCCTTACTACCTCGCTCGGGGTCTGCTTCAGTTCAAAGGTCACCAGAGGCTAAAAAGAACCGATACTTTGAGCCTAACTAGAAGACATTTTTAAAATTTGAATACAGCAGTAAGTGGTTACATTGGTAACAACTAATAAAAATCAAGTAGAATTAAGATTTGAATACATATTATAAATTTCGATAAGAAAGATTCAATAATAAAAAATAAAAAAAAAGTATTTACAATAATTAGTATTGTGGTTATTTTGTTGAACTATTTATGGTTTTTAATTCAAATTTTTAATATTTTTAATTAGGCTTAAGTTCATCAAATTTAATTTTCATTAAATTATTTTTATGAAGAAAGGAATTTTACAACATGAAAATTAATTAAAATTTACTTATAATTTTTCATTCTTGACTCAATCTGGGCTCGAACCCAGGTGTTTTTACGGACAGGTTACCCTGACATGTTTCGATTGCAACCACTCAATCTCCTCAGAGGGCTTGCCGTTTAACAATCGCAGCCATCGACGACTGCTGACGTCATTAGTCAAACATCAATCCTTAAACCAAATTGTATTTAACCTTTGGTAGATCGAAATTTGCTTTGAATGATTATCTATTTTAATTTATTTTTCATGTTCTTCCTTTACTTCTGTTTTTTCGTACTTTTGTCAAGAATTCTTCTTGAAGTTCAAAGTACATATTTTGTTTTGTTTTTTCATTTTTTTTGTCTTTCTTTTTCTTGCTGACCTTTTCAGCACAACTTGAAGGACAAATGCAAACATAGAGCTCGTGCCTTAGCTTTAACAATAATTAGTATTGTGGTTATTTTGTTGAACTATTTATGGTTTTTAATCCAAATTTTTAATATTTTTAATTAGGCTTAAGTTCATCAAATTTAATTTTCAGTAAATTATTTTTATGAAGAAAGGAATTTTACAACATGAAAATTAATTAAAATTTACTGATAATTTCTGAGGAGATTGAGTGGTTGCAATCGAAACATGTCAGGGTAACCTGTCCGTAAAAACGCCTGGGTTCGAGCCCAGATTGAGCCAAGAATGAAAAATTATCAGTAAATTTTAATTAATTTTCATGTTGTAAAATTCCTTTCTTCATAAAAATAATTTAATGAAAATTAAATTTGATGAACTTAAGCCTAATTAAAAATATAAAAAAAAAAAAAAAGTATTTACCATAAAACTATACCGCTACAACACTGTATAGAAAAGAATTAAACCTTTATTTCCTTATACCGTGTTTATAATAATTCTATACCGCTACAACGCTATATATACAAGCATTTAGTCTTATTAATTTAATAGTGTCGTATTAAAATGAAAACACAAAAACTTATTTAGGTTAGAAAATATACAAATTTCTGCTTGTTTATTTATACTTGTAACAATATTGAAAATAAGAGTCGGAGGACGGTTGTGACTACGTTGTAAATTCGTGAATCCAACATTGTAAATTAAAATTTACAGTAACTGTGACAACACTAAAAAGAATAGTCGGAAGACGCTCATTTGGCGTTATCATTTTAATATTGTGACAACATTGTAAATTTAGTATTGATGTTGATAGCATGGTGGAATAAACAGGTGGCAGCACTACGCCAGATGACGATGTTTTGCTCTTGCATTGTTTGTCTAGGTTTATGTCAAAGTTTTGTTTATGTTTACAAAAAGTTCACGTTTTGTGCTGTGATTATTGCATTTTGTTAAAGTTTTTGATAATTTTAAATTAAAATAAATAAAATATTGACCATAATTAAATAAAAATTGGCTAAAAATGTATTTATTTCATCACGTTCAGCGGCACGCACTGTTGACGTAAACGGTGATATAATTTCCATTTTTGTTGTAATGTTGTGTTTGTTGCCGTAACGATGCCGCCTACTTATTCCACCATGGTTGATAGTACCTCCTGCAACCAGGGTTGTCGGATTAATTTTATATTTTTCGCCAAATTCAATGTCAAAAATCTCCAAAATCGCCAAAGCCTTTGTTTACAAGTTTTTGACAAGAAAATACATATTTTTTAAATTATTAAAAATATTTTTTATAAATCATAAAAAATAAATTAGTTCCGTATCGCTAAAATACGCCAAAAATTAAAAAAAAATCGCCATAATATATATTTTGTTTAATTTTGATTTAGAGCGAAATAAAAATTGTTAGTGCACACAAAAAAGGTACGAGGTTTACTATAAAATAATTTATTGTAGTCTACTTAGAGCGGGTTTTTTACTAAGAGTTTAAACCAGGATCAATAGTAAGATTTGTTTATCTTATAATAAAATTAATCTAGCCTTAATCCTCCGTGGCGTTTTTGAGTGAAAGATTAAAGCTTTTAGCATTGCCATATGAATTGACAATACTTTTATGTATAAGTATGGCAGTTTAAAACAAATACCAAAAATTGTCATCAAATTACTGTTCTTAACATGAAAAAGAAGAAGAAACGGCGAGAATTTTGTATTGTGTTATAAATATTATATATTTATAAACAGATATATATATTCTTATTTGACCTTTATTTTATAATTATTTTTAATTATTTAAGCTTGAGGGTGGTATATTTAATAAAACCTTAAATAAAAAAAAAAAAAATATTTCCTTTTATAAGCTGTTTGTACTTTTGAAAGTTCTGTCGCAAGTTTAAACCGCCAACTTCGGGCGTTTAAACTTGGAAACAAAATGAAATAATCGACTACCCAAAAACGAATTTCAAAGATTAGTTCTAATTTAATCGCTGATCTTAATGTCCAAAACTGGCTCTTAAAGCAACAAAAAAAAGAATATTTGCAGTTTCATTATATATCTAAAACGCTTCACCGGCAAGACTCGCTATTTGTCGTCTTATTTGGAATACATTGTGAGGGTCTTACATTTATTCAACGAAAATACAAAAGAAGTGCAACATGTACTATTCCCATTCATATAACTTAAAACTCCTAATAACGCGTCTAGAAGTACGTATTTTATTCTAAAACGAAGGCGAGTTTTAGTAGAGTTTTAGCCTTAAAATGTTGGCCTAAGCTTATTTTGTTATCTTTCCAATTAACCAACGCTAATTTGTTTCATTGTGTTTCATAAACGTCCAAAGGTATGATAGGGTACATAAAAATCTTTAAAATATCACTAACAACAACGCATTTTATCTGTGATAATAAATTGCCACATACATAATGTGAAAATGTTTATAGACTTAAAACATATTAATGTTTTAAGTAATTCTATTTATTGATTTTTTCAAGAGCTATTTTAAATATAAAAAACACTTTTCTAGAAAATTTTCAATAACTTCAGCAGCCATTTGAACATACCTTCAAATACCTACATACATACATATGAATGCCTGAAATTTCATTCATTAAAATACGAGAATTAAAATAATATTATTTCAAAGTATTGAATTTAACGAATTTCAAAACAAATTCATAGGTCATCAAAAATAGCCAGTTGGCGATTTTAACTAATTTATAAATCGCCATGTCTCCAAATCTAAAATTAGGTCTCCAAACATGTTTGAAAATCGCCACGTTTGGCGAGAAATCGCCACATCTGACAACCCTGCCTGCAACGTCGGCCCAGCGTCGTGGTGATTGTCTTTTTCTGCCTGGGTAGTCACAATATTGAAATGATATCGACAAATAACCGTCTTCCGACTCTTGCTTTCAATATTGTCACAAAACCGTAAATTTAAATTTACAACATTGAATCAATAAACAAAAAAGTTTAATATTCAGTCATGTCACAGAGTACAATTCCGTTCGGAAACGGAATTCATTCCGTATTTTGGTGCTTCAGAAAATGACGAAAAAAGGTTTCGGAATGAAACCATTTTTGTTTTCATAACCGGTATAGGAGTTGTCTGTATCTGAAAGGCCATAAAACTATCAAAATACACTTTCCATCAACAAACAAATATGTTTTCTCCAATTCCGAAAGGAATCATTCCGAACGGAATTGTACTCTGTGACATGGCCCATTAATTCAGACCTGAAGTTTATAAATGGAAAATATAGTTTCCATTTTTTTTAAAGACATAGTTTTTCTTGAAACTAGTGAATTTTTCGAATATCCATTTTCGTCAAAAGAAATTGGATTTGTATAACGTCAAAAAACCAGACAATAATATCGTCAAGTTTAACATACATACAGCTGAACAAAAATGTATACTTATTAGACTGGTCGCAATTTTTTTTTTTAATTTAATTGTTTGCGCTGCTTAAAATATGAGGTTTGGTGTAAGAAATCATGATCTAATTTTTCAGGTCAATCCGACGGTGACTAGCCGTGCCGGGTGGGGCCCAAAGTTCCCCATATTATAAAAAAACATCTTTTCTATCAGATCTTTATAGTTATACTAGTTGAAAAGCCGAAAATCAAAAATATGGCTTCGCTACGATCTTCCGCAGAGAAAGTACTTCAAGTGTGCCAAATTTCAGCTTCCTATGTCATCAGATGGCTTCAGAAAGTTGCGAAAAGAATAGGACATACATGCAAACATCCTGACATACTAAGAAATTATATATTGTATAGATAGATTAACATATGTTCGCGCAACTCAAAAACGCATTAGCTTATTGAAAAACTAAAAAAACCGAAATTCGGCAATAAAATTTACTTTAAGAAAGGTAAAACGTTTTCTTATATGCGCAGTCGTTTTTAACTTTTGCGTTGAAATTTTTAAAACCAAAATATAAATTTCTATAGAAAGCAACAACAAAATTATAAAATTTGTTTAAATTTGTTTTTGCTTTCAATGCAATTTTTGTGCGATGCGTTGCGTTTTACGGCCCTAAGACTTTATTTTTGTATATACACCGTTGTAGCGGGATAGAGTTATTGTTAACACGGTGTTAGAAAATTAAGATTTAGTATTTGTATATACAATATTGTGGCGGTATAGTTTTACGGGTGTGTTCTAGAATCCGAATCCACTCGAAAGTGGATTACTTTAGCATTTTTGGTGTTCTGCATTTCACATCCACAAGTTTTTATTCGTTTTCAATTAGAGTAGTAATGGGTTGGTGAAAGTAAAACGAATCGACATTAATTCTAATATTTGATAACATTTTTAACAAAAAAATAAATTTTGTTTTTAGCTTAAAATCTTCTTTATCCCATTTAATCAAAAATATGTATATCGTTATCTAAAATGCAAAAGTCCCTAACTTACCCTAAATTTAAAATCGACTTTTTCATTATTTTGATGTAATTACAGCTTATTTTTTTTAACGATTTTTATGTTATTTTCAGACAATTTGTTTTTTTTTAATCGATTTAGCGATCTCAAATTAGTTTTTTTGTTTGTTTAAAATTTTGAGATTTTTCGCGAATTTTAGCCATGTTCGCGATAGAAGCGATTTTTTCAGTAGGTTTTCTGATTCTTTACAGCTTTCACGATTTTTAATAAATAGTAGAATTTTCTATCATTCCTCTGTTAGCAAATTTTTACGAATCTCCGCGAATTTAACAATTTTTACCGAATTTTCGCCATTCCTTATAGTCTAAGGGACTTTTAATAAATTTTATGGCTGGTTTGAAATGTTAAAAATTTACGCGATTTTTCGCTATTTTTGCCATTTTTTTTTTGTTGTTTTTCGACATTTTGTTTTTTTTTTACCGATTTAGCGATTTCAAATAAATTGTAGTGTTTGTTTAAAAGTTTGCAATTCTTCGCGAATTTTAGCCATGTTCGCGATAGAAGTTTTTTTTTCCTGTGATTCTTTACAGCTTTCACGATTTTAAAAAAATATTAAACATTGCTATCATGCTGCGGTTAGCAAATTAGCGATCTTAAGTCCAAAAAAAGTTTTTTCGAACAAAAACTTCGAATACACAAAAACATGTGGATTTGAGAACACCAATTTATGAATTATGCGGATTTGAAAAATTTTTCGTTTTCAATTCGAGTCGAAACCTAGAACATACCTGTTATTGTAAATACGACATTACGAAACTTAAGTCGTATACCTATTTGTATTTAGGGTGTTGTGCCAGTGTAGAATTTTTGTAAAAACTGTATTAAAAAACTAACGTTGTAATTTGTATGTACAGGGTGTGGCGGTACATCATATTTCGAAGAGTCGTCATTTCTTCCTGGGTGGACGTTTAAAACCTTTTTATTATCTTACAAAGCTTTTATTCTATCAATTTTTGTAAATTTTTATATAATTTTTGCATTTTTAACGATTTTTTAGATGTTTTGTCTGCAACAAAGAATTTGCTTCTCTTCAAATGGTACGTAGCCATCACCAACGAAAACATTTGAAATTTTTGAATAAATAATTTAAATATAAATACTTACTTAATAAATATAAACTATAGCTATATTATTTATTGATCAATACTTTTATAAGCATAAAGAATTATTTTGTAAATATGCATCTCCAAAAATATTTATTTAAACAAATTGAATTTAAGGTAACAAAAATTGGAGTAATATTAAAATATACATATACATGTATGTAATTTATTAACAAAAATATAAATGATTGAATTTTAGTGTAGCAATTAGCGTTTATTGTAATTACACATTTAATTAAGAATTAAAAGTTAAGAATAAATAAAGAGTGTGAAATATTAAAAAATTTTCAATTTGTTTTAACTTAAATTGTCAATTATAAACTTAATTATGGTTAAAGCGTAAAATTGTGAATTATTGAATACTGTTGCAAAATGGTTTTACCATGTTTACAGCATAAAGGACGAAAAAACTTGAAAGGTTTTTTTTTGACAGCTGACTTTGTTTTCTCTATCTAGTCGTTTCGACTTAACGCAGAGACTTGTAAGGGCTTTCTGGTTGCGCCGATATTTTTTTCTTATCTTAATTCCGAATAGCTTTACGATTGTCTGCAGGAAACCATAGTCTCTGGCGGGAATCGAACCCGCAATCCCCGGACTGATAAACTAGCTCACTACCAGCTAGCTTACCAGGACATCCCGTATATATATGGGGGATTTCGTTTTAAGTGATCCAACTTTTGAAATCGATGTCTTCCGATATGGATGAACTATGTATTACCTATTGGTGCAAAATTTGTTCCAAGTAGCTTACACTCAATTTGCATGATGGCTTTTACGACGTCGTTTTATCTTGATTCCCTTTTAAAGCAACTTCCAAATTCTCTTTGCGTTCATACGATGATTTTGGGTTGCATTTTTATTTACAGTATGACCTTGATTATCCGTCATTCGATTAACCGGCAGCTTCAATTAACTGGAAAATAAAAAACTATGTATTTGCATTCATTTAAAGTACCTCTATTATCCGGCATTACCTCTGTTATCAATTATAAACGAATTATCTTTTTTCGTTTACTTTTGAACAATCAAAACAAATTTAAATATGCGATTAAAGAGAATTTCCCAACGTACTGGAAGCATGTTCTGCCAAAATTACTTTCTTCCTCATGTTTACATAATTATACATTAAATATTTACATAAAATAAAAACAGAGAAAAAAAAATTATCAAGAATGCTGCCGCTCTCACTGTATTTTCAACCACACACTTCAAAGTAAGAAAAATAATAAAACGTAAAAAGAAAAAGTTAAAAGAGTAATATAAAAAACGACATGAAAAACACAAAACGAGTCGTTTTGTTTACCCCTCTTTCTTCTCTACACCGCTCGCCAACAAACGAAAAGAGATTCCGACAAAGCGACGTCGTAAAAGCCTCCTTGTGAATTGGCTGTTAGATAGCTATTTGATCAATCTTTAGAAATTTTTTTTTTGTTTTATTTTTTTTAAATTTAATAATTTTTTTTGCTCAAACGAAAGCTTGTCTTTCTTTTTAACGTAGTTTTGGTCGCTTCTTGGTCTGCGAGTGGCCTATGAGGATTTTTCAATTTTAAGCTTATTCACTATTTTGAATTTTTTCCTATTTTTGTTTAAGTGTTTCTAAAACAGCGATCATCACGCTATGCCCCCGGGGGCCGAGCACTTTTCGGGTATTCGTGAACCTTAAAAATAAAAAGTAAATAATTTAATCAAATTTAATCTTAATCACATTAGATCCTTTTATATCATGACTATTTTTACATCTAATTTGTTGTAGCTGATGAAGTGTTTAAGTTTTGCAAATTTTCAAATACCCAGTCTTTCATCTTTTCTATGTATCGGCTTTATTTTCGGCTTTTTTGCCAATTGCTTAGTTGATTTATAGTTCTCTAAGCTACTTGGGACAAGTTTAGCTAACACCAAGAGGTAATAAATTACATGGATCGCCCATAATATCAAACTTTGACCCTCTCTCACTCATAAACTTTTTGGCAGATAAAAAAGTCATCACTGTTTTTTCCAAAGAATTTTGTGGATATCTCGAGCAAATTTTTGAAATTCATACTTTTACTTAATTGTGAATAAAAGCGAAACGCGTTCATCGATTTTCATGATTTATGTGTCATTTTGTTCATAGGTTATGCGACTTTACGTGAAAGAAATAGGACTTGACACTTTTTTTTACCGTTTTGGATTTTTTATGAATGAAAAATAACAAATTTTAATTTTTTGGGCAAAAAATATTTTTTTTCTTCATACATTTATTTATAACTGCGAAACTGTTGCTTATGTAGCGAAACGTTGTATGAACAGATTAAAGGAATTGTAATTCTTAATTTGTTTCAGCTAATTCGGACTAGTGGTTCTCGAGTGATGAGCAAAGTTATCGAACAAAAGAGCCTAAAACGAGACAAATTCCCCTATACAATATTACTAACTTCAAATTAATTTTTAAACTATTATTTGATGTACCATGACCAAACTAATGATGCAGAAGTTCTTCTTTTTGGGTCTAATTTCATAACCAATTATCAGAATTGAGTCCCGAATCAATCACCTGAAAAATGTTGTACAGTGTAATTTAAACATACACAAATAAATACTTTTTTATATTAAGGGTATTCACGTCACAAGTTGCAGCCTTGCAAAAAAGCAAAAGTGCAAAAACATAGCAACCACAAAGACAATTATTTACGCACAACTAATTGTCTGTGTGGTTGTTGTTATATTTTCGCACTTTTGCTTTTTTGCAAGGGTGCAACTTGTGGCGTGAATACCCTTATTATCAAAAGTTAACCTATTCGGACAAAAAAAAACTTTTGCACGTGAAAAATAAACTCTCGACGTCAACCGATATTATAGGAGCATACTTGAAGGATGCTAATTCATTTATAGAATGTACATATATTTTCTAATTCAGATCCCGCATTCGATTCCAGATCTAAAATGGTTGAAATTTGTTTTTATTTTTTGAAAAAACGTTTTGGATTTTTTGTTTAATTTGCTGGGATATTCTCCCTTCCACATTGTTAATTTTACTTCCTGCAATATCAATTAATTTGAGCTGTATATTTAGTGAACTGAATTCCTACTATTTAGTGAACTAAATTCCTCCAATTTAGTTATTGTTTCACCAACACATCCGTAGTTGAAAAATACAAATGCTAATTGATCTTTTACTTTTTTAGTTAAATAAGCATCGGTAGCAACAAGTTCTTTTATAACATTTTTAAATTGCTCAAAGTTTTATGAATATTATTCTACAGCATCAAACCAGGTTCCCTATCTTGTTAATACTGGCTACGGTGGTAACAGTACAAAAGATACATTTCATTAAAAAAAAAAATTATTAATTGATTTGAAAATTTTTATCGAAGATTTTTTTGGTTTACATGGATATTTTTTGTAGAAATTTTTCATAATATGTAAATTAAAAAAATTGATCACTCAAAAATGATAAAATATGCAAAAATATGCATTTAAAACCAAAATATGCAATAATATGCATATTAACCAAAATAAGCAACATTATGCAAAAACAAATCGATGCCATTTTAACCCAAATTTAACGATTCGGAAAGATAATTGGTCAACATCGATCTTAGACTATCGACAAAAAAACATGCATTTGCATGGAAATCGCATCCCTATTAATTAGTATTGGGTGATTTTTTAGCTATTATCTTTTTGGCAACGCACGTTTCGTGTTTTGTTTCACTGTCAAACATCTTCAGTTTGGTCTATATTTTAACCATGAATCGTCTTACAAACGAACAACGCTTGCAAATGATTGAATTTTATTATCAAAATGCGTGCTCTGTTAAGAAAGTTCATCGCGCGCTCCTTGTGTTCAGCGACAAAGCTCATTTTTGGCTCAATGGGTACGTTAATAAGCAGAATTGTCGGTTTTGGATTGAAGATCAGCCAGAAGCATTGCAAGAGCTACCAATGCATCCAGAAAAAGTCACAGTTTAGTGCGGTTTATGGGCTGGTGGCATCATTGGACCGTACTTCTTCAAAGATGATGCGAATCGTAACGTAACTGTGAATGGTGAGCGCTACCGTGAGATGATATCCAACTTTTTTTTGCCAAAAATTCAAGAGCTTGACTTGCATGACATGTGGTTGCAACAAGACGGTGCCACATGCCACACAGCACGCTTAACAATGGACTTATGGTCCATTGTGACGTCTTATTTAGAGATGTAAAGTAGGTGAAAAAAAAACGAAAGCATAAGACAGATTTAAAGGATAGATAGAAAATAAGGTTTCGGAACGAACCCGAGAAATCCTACTCAACTAAAAAAAAAAATTCGCCCTACGTGCGGCCAGCACCCAGTCTTCTCTCGCGCTGCCAGGCCATCCACATTACGAATCCTACCAGATTGTCGAGTCCACAACCCGAGACATCCCCTAATTCGCCCAGGAATCTACTGCCCAGCCACTTCAGCCTGCAGCCTGGGACAGTGGCAAAGAATGTGCTCAACTGTCTCCAACTCCTCCGGATCCTAACACAACCTGCACATATCCGACAGGTCAAATCCTATCCTCACCGCCATCCTGCCAATCATACAGTGGCCCGTGATAATTCCTGTCATGGTCCTAACGCAGACCCTACTCCTGCCCAGCAGCGACCCCGAATCGGACTTCCTAAGCACCAGCCACAGCGTCCGTGACACCCGGCAGTCCGTTCGGTTCACCCAAGCCCCATTGGTCGAATCCATTTCCTGATTCTCCCAAAATAGAAGCCTATTGTAGGCCTAACCGTCTCCATACAGTTAGGATCCTCCATCTCTGAGCCCTGTCTCGCCAACTCATCAGCCGCCTATGTCGCAGTGACCCGGCACCCAGCACAACCTAAGCACATACTTCCCTAAGACTCCCTCCAGAGCCCTCCTACAATCATCAACCAGCTTGGGGTTCACATAAGAGTCCTTTACGGTCATAAGAGCAGCCTGGCTGTTCTACGGTCCTCAAGACCCCCAGAACATCCGTCTGAAAAACACTACAGTCGACAGGAAGCCTATATGACCTGATGTCCAGATCCTCAATGTAGACCCCCGCACCCGTGCATACCGTCTTCGAGCCATCAGTGAAAATAGCAAATCCACCAAATAATCTGCTCCTACCTGACCAGCTCTCCCTAGAAGGCACTATTACCTCAGGCAAACGGCAAAAAATCCACCCAAGTTCCCACATAATCAGTGGAGCCGGGTGATCCCATGCGATAGCCACCAGCCTCAATCTCACTCAGGATCCGTGAGTGACCCTGCGTGGCATATCCCATCAATCCTAACTCCCTTAGTCTAAGAATGCTCCTGGCTGCCATTCCCATCACATACTGCTCAATAGGCAGAAGATGTAGAATGGCATCCAGGGTCGCTTGAGAAGTACTTCTCATGGCACCTGTCATGCCAATTGAAGCACACCTCTAAGCCTTAGAAATAAGGTTCCTACGACTAGCCAATCTCAATGACTCCCACCAAACACAGCATCCATACGTAAGAATGGGTCTAACCACTGAAGTGTACAGCCATCCCACCTACCTATAGATGATCTGCAAGCACAGTAGGCATTGAGACCCCTTAAGTCTCTCCTGAGTATTCCTTCCCCATGACAGCTTGCTGTCCAGAAAAACTCCCAGATACTTAGCACTATCAGATAGTCTAAGCTCCACTCCTAGTACCGGTAGCCTAAAATTCTCCACCCTCTACCTCCTAGTAAAAATAACAAATTCCGTCTTCTCCGGATTAACACCCTGTCCATTATCACTCGCCCAAGCCGACAGTTCGCATAGCGCCCCTTGCATGATTTCGCTAGTTGTCGGCAGAAACTTTCCCGACACCAATATCACTACATCATCCGCGTAGGCCACGACTTTCTGACCCATTCTGTCAAAAAGTCTAAGAACGACATTGACGGCCAAGAGCCACAATAAGGGAGAGAGAACTCCCCCCTGTGGGGTAACCCTAGTCACCGATTTCATCAAACGATCGTTTTCCCAGTCCGAGTAAATAACTCTGCTGCTAAGCATCATAGTTATCCATTCGACCAAAAATAACGGAACCTCCAGATCAGCCAGTGCCTGCCTAATAGCCTCTATCCTCAAATTGTTAAAGGCGCCCTCTATGTCCAGGAATGTCGCCAAGCTGTATTCCTTGTTTCGCAATCCCCGCTCCACATAACCAACCACATCATGTAGCGCACTCTCAACAGACTTACCCTTAAGATAGGCGTGTTGAGCGCCGCTGATGATGCCGGCGTCAATCTTCGTCCTCAGATGTAGATCAATCAGTCTTTCCAACGTCTTTAAAAGAAAAGACGATAAGCTGATTGGTCTTAAATCCTTGGGTTTAGAGTGACTGGTTTTACCCGCCTTCAGTATAAAAACTACCCTGACCTCCCTCCACCCTCTAGGAATGTACACGTTCAGCACACATACCCTAAACAGTTCCACCAACAACAGGAGTGATGATTTCCCGATATTCTGTAGCATTGCCGGAAAGATACCATCCGGTCCCGCCGATTTGTAAGACCCAAAGGTATTAACCGCCCATGTTACCTTATCCAAGGTGATCATATCCCTTACCGTCTCCTCTTCCTCACCGCCTGAGGACGCGACTCTAAGAGTCGATGCAGGGAATATCTCTGACAACTTGGTAGTTTCGGTGTCAGATCTAGAGTAAGAAGATCAGTTATTGACAGAACTGACAGAGACAAGCAGAACGAACGACCCCCCAGTCGGTTCCCCGCCTCGAACAGGGGTCTCGGAAAGACTCGATGGTCTAGCTCTGGGATCTGATGATGAGCATGATATTACAATGATTTCAGCTCATGATCAGGACCATAGGGCCGGGTCATCGGCTCCTGAGGTCACACTCGAGATAGGGAGCGGAGTAGTGGGTGGATCAAAACCCATTGTTCGGCAGGATGCGACAGAACAGGTCACGTCAGAAAGCCGAACGGGTCTTGAAAAAGCCAAGAGTGGTGTAAGGGCCTCCTTAGCCTTTCTAGAAAAGATAGCTAAGAAAGACTCCTCACTACACGATGGGCGGGAAAGGCACTTGCTGAGGAAGCACCGAAAGAACGTTGCCAGATTCGAACGAATCCATGCTGAGGGCTCAAATGTTGTCAGTAAAGATAACGAACCCTCAGCAACCCCTGCTGATGAATCCTCCAATAATGGAACGGGAAGTCAGAAAGGGGGTACAGAATCAACACCTGGTCCTCTAAACCGTGACAGTACGGTCACGAATAAGGGAACCAAGCCTGATGACGTACTACCCTCTACTAGCTGCGCGATGAGGACTGGTTAAGTCTTGATAATCTCCGACAGTCCCCCCCAAAGGGAGGTCACAAAGGGGATTAATGGGACAAACCAGCCAACATCTGCAGGGAAATCGGGTGATCACCGACAGAGCTCTGCTAAGGCCGCCAATAACGGGGTATTTAAGAGAGTTAGGTCTGGTGATGACCAGAAATCCCCAGCGGCCAAAAGGAAGGATCCCCGAAAGAAGATCACTAAGAGGACTGGCTCCAGAGAGGACCAACCCTCTATGTCAAGGAAGCTAAGGGAGTCGTCAGGTAAGGACGGTATTCTATCAGCTGTCATTGATCGTATGGATCCCGATGGAAGGATCAGTGTCGAGAAATGGCAGGTGCTAGAAAACAAACTACTCGACGAAATCTTTAGCATCAAAGGAAGGCTGGACGAAGTATCGTTCAAATGGGCTGACTGGATAAGAGGTGTCAAAACTGTCAGTTGCGGCAATCTAAAAACCTTGTTCGTATCCCGCTCTGATGAGAAGGTACGGACTTTAATACTGGCGAGAACTGAACATAAATTTATGATTTCTCATTCTTTCAGTAATGGAGGCCTCACGGTTGTGACAGGAGAAGCCAGGGACAAAACGGTCCTGGCACTAGCATCGGCATACTTGCCATAAGAAGCTGCCGATCCACCTGGTGAAAAAGTGCGAGAGTTGGTGGAGCACTCGGGCAGAAGCGGCTCGAGGCTGGTACTAGGATGTGACGCCAATGCACACCATTCCCAATGGGGTAGTGCCGACATCAACAAAAGAGGTGAGTCTATGTTTGATTTTATTATTGCCAGTGATCTTTTTATCTGTAACAGGAAATTAGTAGAGGACTGGAGGGTGGCTTTGGATTTTTCCTTCTCTGACCATAGTCGTCTGTCCTTTAGTCTGATGTTTGAGAGGTCGAAAAGGTGTCCGTATAGGAATCCGAGAAGGACGAATTGGGATTCGTTTTCGGGACTGGTGCAATGGAACCTTAGGGTTACACGGAACTTGGGGTCGACTCCGGCCGGTGTGGAGCAACTGGTAAACACCTTCACAGGGGTATTGACCAGTAGCTATGAGCGATCCTATCCGTTGTCCTTTCCGGGCGGGCGCCCACAGCCATGATGCTGGACAGACGAGTTAAGGACTCAAAGGTCCACTGTCAGAAGGTTATTCAATAGGGCGAAGTATACGCGTAGGGAGGAAGGTTGGAGTAACTTCAGATTGAGTTACAGGAGGTATAAGGGAGATATTAGTTGAATGAGATGTCTAGGTTCAGGAGAATTTTATGCAAGGACCCGGTAGTCCCTGGATTTATTCAGAGACCGGACGACTCATTGACGGAATCTGGCTCTGAATCTCTCTGTCTTCTTATGGAGACTCACTTTCCGGGGTGTGTGGATCCTGGGTCGGGGGAACAGGCTGTATGTGGTGACCCCTTCTCTGGTTCGGGCTCAGGCGGTGAGGAAAGGGAGACGGTGGGGGATATGATTACCCTGGATAAGGTAACATGGGCGGTAAATACCTTTGGGTCCTACAAATCGGCGGGGCCAGATCGTATATTTGCGGCGATGTTACAGAATATCGGGAAATCATCACTCCTGTTGTTGGTGGAACTGTTTAGGGTATGTGTGTTGAACGGTTACATTCCTAGGAGGTGGAGGGAGGTTAGGGTAGTGTTTTTTCCCAAGGCGGGTAGAACCGGTCACTCTAAACCCAAGGATTTTAGACCAATCAGCTTGTCGTCTTTTCTCTTGAAGACTTTGGAAAGACTGATTGATCTACATCTGAGGACGAATATTGACGCCGGCATCGTCAGCGGCGCTCAACACGCCTACCTTAAAGGTAGATCTGTTGAGAGTGCGCTGCATGATGTGGTTGGTTATGTGGAGCGGGGTTTGTGAACCAGGGAATACACCCTGGCGGCATTCCTGGACATAGAGGGCTATAAGGCAGGCACTGGTTGACCTGAGGGTTCCGTTGTTCTTGGTCGAATTGATAACTATGATGCTTAACAGCAGAGTTATTCACTCGGACTGGGGAAACGAACGCTTAAGGAAATCGGTGACTATGGGGACCCCACAAGGGAGAGTTCTCTCTCCCTTATTGTGGCTCTTGGCCGTCAATGTCGTTCTGAGACGTTTTGACAGAATGGGTCAGAAGTTCGTGGCCTACGCGGATGATGTGGTGATATTGGTGTCGGGCAAGTTTCAGCCGACAATTAACGACATCATGCAAGGGGCGCTGGACGAACTGGCGGCATGGGCAAGTGACAAGGGACTGGGAGACGGAGTTGGTTCTTTTCACTAGGAGGTACAAGGTGGAGGAGTTTAGACTGCCGGTACTGGGAGGAGTTGAGCTTGGACTATCTGATAGTGCTAAGAATCTGGGGGTTTTTCTGGACAGCAAGCTGTCATGGGGTAGGAATACTCAGGAGACTCAAAAGGGGTCTCAATGCCTACTATGCTTGCAGATCATCGATAGGTAGGAGCTGGGGACTCCGGCCGTCAGTGGTGGGATGGCTGTACACTTCGGTGGTTAGACCCATTCTTACGTATGGATGTTGTGTTTGGTGGGAGACGTTGAGATTGGCAAGTCGTAGGAACCTTCTTTCTAAGGCTCAGAGGTGTGCTTCAATTGGCATGACAGGTGCCATGAGAAGTACTCCTCAGGCTGCCCTGGATGTCATTCTACATCTTCTGTATGTGATGGGAATGGTGGCCAGGACCATTCTTAGACTGAGGGAGTTAGGACTGACGAGGAATGACACTCAGGGTCACTCACGGATCCTGGGTGAGATTGAGGCTGGTGTCTATTGCCTGGGACCGCCGGGCTCCACTGATTATGTGAGCACCAGAGTGGATTTTGGTCGGTTGCCAGAGGTAATAATGCCCTCTAGGGAGAGCTGGTCGGGCAGGAGCAGATTATTTGGTGGATTTGCTATTTTCACTGATGGCTCGAAGATGAGGGGCACGGGTGCAGGGGTCTACATTGAGGATCTGAACATAAGAAGGTCATATAGGCTTCCTGACGACTGCAGTGTTTTTCAGGCGGAGGTTCTGGGGGTCTGGAGGGCCGTGATAATGGACATTGATAGGGGCTCGGAGGTCACTATATATGTGGACAGCCAGGCGGCTCTTATGGCCGTAAGGGGCTGTTATGGGCTCTGAAGGGAGCCTTAGGGGAGTATTTGCCAAGGTTGTGCTGGGTGCCGGGTCATTGCGACATAGGCGGCAATGAGGTTGCTGATGAGTTGGCAAGACAGGGCTCAGAGATGGAGGATCCTGACTGTGTGGAGGCGGTTAGGCCTCCATTGGTCTTCTGTTTTGGTAGAATTAAGGAGTGGATACTGGGCGTGACCAATCGGGCTTGGGGGGGGGGGGCGAACGTACTGTCGGGTATCGCGGACACTGTGGCCGGTGCTTAAGAAGTCCGATTCGGTGCCGCTGCTGGCAGGAGCAGGGTCTGCGTTAGGACCATGATAGGAATGATCACGGGCCACTGTATGATGGGCAGGATGGCGGTGAGGATGGGATCCGACATGTCGGATATATGCAGGTTGTGCGAGGACCCTGAGGAGTTGGAGACAGTTGAGCACTTTCTGTGCCACTGTCCCAGGTTGGAGGGTAGCAGGCTGAGGTGGCTGGGCAGTAGATTCCTGGGCGAATTAGGGGATGTCTCGAGTTGCGGACTCGAGAATCTGAAAGGATTCGTAATGGGGATGGCCTGGCTGCGCGAGGGGAGACTGGGTGCTAACCGCGCGTAGTGCGAATTTGGTTTGAGTGGGATTTCTCTCGGGGTTGGTCCTTTACCTTCTTTTCTTTCTTTTCTACCTATCTTTCGGGGTTATTATGTAATACGATTCGAAAGAAAAGATTTACGAATTCGTACAAATTGTATTATGTAGTAGGTTTTTCGAAAATTTATTTTCGAACGTTCGGAAATATTTTATTTTTGCGGGATTTTTTTACCCCTTTTCGTAAATTAAAAATTACCCGTTTACAATTGCAACTATGTAATACGAAAGCAAATGTCAGTTCATTTAAATTGTTCGTAAATTATTCGAAAGTGGCTGTGCTTGCGAAAACGATAAAAAAATTTAAAAATGTAAGTAAATAAAACTTTTAACAAAAACTATAAAATACAATTAAAAACATGAGATATCCTCTATATTTAGAACTGTGAGTGACTTGAAATCACAATTTATACCATGTGTTTGTTGTCACAACTCTTTTTGTTCTTAGTCTGAAAATTTTTATACATAGCGATTTTTTTAAATGCTTTAGGGAAAGCTCAAACAAAGCAATGCTTACAAAACCAAGACAGTATGAGGTGATGGTTGATTTTATGGTTGCACATGTCGAAGGATTTGTGGCAAAGACTGTCAAAGGATTTAGATGCGGTTGGTCCACCGTATCGTGAATTGGAAAAGTGGAAAAAAGTGAGTTTTCATTTAATCGATTTTGTGTTAACAATTTTTACAAATTTGCTATGTAACTAGGTATGGGCAGACTACAAACAACAAGTTAAAGTTAAATGTCGAAAGAAAACGAGTGGAATTTCAGGGACTGGTGGTGGCCCTAACAATTTTTGCTCTCTAACGCCACTAGAACAACGAGTGAGCGAATTGCTTTTAATTAATTCGTCTGTCAGTGGCATGAGGGGAACTTTTGAATTTGGAGTGAAAGCAAATACTGCCCCAGCGACAAGTTCCATAGATGCCGACAATCAACAGGAAGACGAAAGAAAGGAAGCTTACCTAACAGAAGCTAGCGATGAACCATCTTTAACTTCAGCGCAAAAAAGGACCATTAACTCAAATACTTATACTCCGCGTAAACGAAGTCATGTGCAAAGAGAAAATCTTTTACAAAAACAAGTGGATAATCAGATTGGTTATCAAGAAGCTTCGTTACAAATTTTAAGAGAAAGCAACATCAACCAAAAACACCAAATAGAGGCTATGAAAGAAGTTAATCAGAACCTTGTTGCGACTAACAAATATTTAAGAAGGAATTGTGACTGGAAGGAACGTCAATTCAAACTTGCGAAAGAAAAGTTTGAATTTAAGAAAAAATATGAGAAAGAAAAGTTAGAGTTAAAAAAAAGCAAATAGAAAAAACAAAACATAAGCTAGCACAGCTGGAATTAAAAAACAAAATATTTGAATTGGAATGGCAAAAAAGTGGATTCGTGCAAATGGATGAATTAAAAAAATCTTAAGTTTTTGTTTTTTATTTTTTCAAACCAAAATTAAAAAGGAAATTAGTCATACGCCAATTTCACCAAGTTCAATTAAAAATAACTATTTCTTTAACTTTCAGTTAACAATATATTGTAGTAATTTTTGATAGTAATTTTTGCCTCATTTTGATAAAAACATAGTTTTAAATTAACAAGATCTCCTTTTTTGAGTTTTATAAACTTTTAAATAATTTAGTTTTTTATTTTTTGTTAAGTTTTTTTAATTTCTAAATGAATTCTTTTACTTTTTAAGTTTTATGTAATTTTAAATGAATTTTTTACTTTTAATCCTTTGTATTCTTTTGTTTTTATTACAATATAAATACAAGTTTTTATTAACTTATTTGCATATTATTGTTTATTTCATCTCTTATATGTTTTGCAATATTATTTAAGTTACTTGTGTCAGAAGAAGTACTTATATCTTCATTAGTATAGGTGGTATTTATACCTTCATTAGTAGAAGTTGTAGCCATTTCTTCATTTTGTAGACAAGGGTTCTCAACATCATACAACAAACAAATATTGTGTAATGCACAACAAACGTTTAGAATTTGAACGGCTTTTTGTGGAGTGTAATGCAATTCCCTTGCTGCTAAGAGACAACGAAATCTAGCTTTCAGCACTCCAAAAGCTCTTTCAATGATCGACCTCCCTTTAGAATGTTGATCATTGAAAAACGATTCCGTAGAACTTTCTGCTGTATTTCTGTATGGGGTTATAATCCATGGCTCAAGCGGATACCCGGAATCACCTGAAAAAACGATGTAATTTCTATGTTAAATAAAATTAAATATAATTTCGGCTAATTTAAAAAATAATAATCTTACCAAGAATTCTAGTTCCTCTATCTCCATTTTGGAATTTTTCTTTTAAATATTGTCTCTCGTTAGACAAATTCCATACATGTGAATCATGACAAGCTCCACCAAACCGACCATTGACTGCCCTAATAAACATTTCGTGATCACAAATCTGAAGAAAAAAATATTTAATTAGGTACATGTAGTATACACACATCGTCGTTCTATGTATCTAACTATATGAGAACTAACCGCCATAGCGTTAATACTGTGTTTTTGAAGTATAAATGCTCATCGTTACTTGGCCTTATTACTTGAACGTGAGTTCCGTCTACTGCTCCAATTACTCCAGGTATTCCACATTTATTAAAAAAATATATTTTCGCCTCCATCTTTTTTTCTTCAGTCATTTCAAAGGTAATATGCTTCGGACAAAGAGTTTTTTCGATTATTTCGCATACCTCAGATAAGCATATGGAAATTGATGATTGTGAAAGTCCCCGTAGACGATCTTGGCCATCTGATGTTGGTATCCACCTTGTGCCAAACATTTCAATGTGGCAGCTAATTTAATCAAAGGTGCAATGGCTGTTGATCTTTCAGGTGGCTTTAAATCACTTTTTATACAATTGTAGACATACAACGTGTAAAAATTTGGCAGCACTTTGTTTTCCCTTTTTTTAACAAATACAAATCTGTGGGACTTTCGAACGGATTAGAAAATACAATTTCATTTTCGATACGGAAATTTCTTTCGAAAGAATTTTCGTTTCGAATCGTATTACATAATAACCCCCCTGTCTTGTGCTTTCGCTGTTTATTTCACCTACTTTCTACCTTCATAGCTATCTCTAATTAAGGCGTCACAATGGACCATATTGGTATCTGGGTGAAGGTGTGAAGGAGACTTCACACCGGCCTTTCTACATACCTACCTACCTAAATAAAGTAATGCATTCCTAAACAAACAAATAGCAAACGGTTCATCAATAATTTTGTTGATGCTTTGTTGACATTTTTTTTACAAAGTAATCAAAACAGCACGTAATTTGCATCGAAACAGTAGCAAAACAACTTCACTGCATTATGTTTCGACGTTTTGGAACCCACCCTATTTTTAATTTTCGTTTGGAGCGCAGTGATGGATGCATTTATGAACGTGCCTTTTATAAAATTTTGAAATTCAATAATTTAACTGATCAATTTCAAGTCCCTTAAATATGTATGTTTATAAAATAAATTTCGAGAAACTTTTTTTGCAATTATTTATACATATGATTTATTTTTTCATTGTTTTTACTATAATTAATGTGACTTAACATAAATGTGTTTTATTGGTTGGTTAAATTGTTCTTTTATTTATATTCATGTTAATGCATTTGTATTATTTATTTATAGATTTGTTTATAATTATTACTTTATGTTATTATTTTAATATTTTTAAGGTATAAAGGAAGTAAAAGTCGGGAGGGAGGGTTATAGTTTAATAGATTTTTCGAATTTTACATATATTATTTTTAGTATATTTATGCAAAATTTTTATGTTTGTTTTTTATACATTTAAAAATTTGTTAATGTTTGAGTTGTTCTTGTGGTACATTTTTATTAATGCAGTATTTGTTGTTTTTTTTTTTTTTTTGCTAACCATTTTGAAAACATGAAAACAGTTAAAAATACAGATTTATATAAAATTATTTTGATTTGTTATTGTTGTAACTTGTTTTTAGTAAAGTGGAAGCAGAAGCACTTTACTAAAAAACCGATCAATTTTAAAACGATTAAAATATAGTTCAACTGTCTAGAAATCAATTTTTAAAGATATTTAAAACGATATGGGTTTAAAATCGTTTCATTTTCGAAATCAGTTTCCATCACATACCTGTAAGTTCGCTTTTTTCGAATAAAATTAAATATTTTAAAAATTCATCACCCATTTTCATTTTCATAGGGATTTAATTGGGGTTAGGTTAAATAATTGTTGCAGTACATAGTTGTTTTGTTATACCGTTTTCCAACAAAATGATTTATGTAAATATTTACATGATTTGTTGTTATTGTTGCTTTGTAAACTTTCTACATTTTTAATTCTCGTTTCCAAATTAGTTTTTCTTTTTTTTAATAAATTTTTAACAAATCTCTAAGTTTTGTTTTTAGTTTTGTTTTTTAATTTTTAGAAAAATAAAATAAAAATTATTAAATTTTTAATTTTCAATAATTTTCGTTTTTTGTTATTTTTTTTTTTTAAAGAATATAATACATCAAAAAAAGGTTTGTTTTAAAATTTAATTTAAAGTTTTTTTCTTTTTCATTTTATTTTAGTTACTATTATGTATCTATTTTTTTAAATATATAAAGATTTCTTTTCACAAAAATTATGTATTAAACTACTTACAGGATTATAATTATTAATTAAAAAATTGTTTTGCATTTTTTTTATTGTTTAAAGTTTTTTTTCTGTCTATATTATAAATAATGAACTAAAAAATAAAATTAAAAACACATAAATATAAAATTAGAAATGGGTTGCAATCTCTTAAACCGTAAATCATTTATATGTATATGTATGTGGGATATTTTATCTTTAGCTTAAAAAGAAACATTTACTTTCTTCCTTTATCATATGTGTTTGTTGTTTGTTATACTTTTTGAAACGTTTTCCATAGAATTCACTTTCATCCATCCAAATCGTTCGGCGATGAGTTAGTTGTGTAAATTAAATTTAATTAATTTCTTGGATTTCACCATCCATATTGTTCATCTGCTGGGGATGATTTGATTTAACCATGCAAGAACGTGCCACAGTTTCAAAGAGTCTATAAAAGTAAAATATATATTTCAATTAGAAACCTTTTTTTCTTATATAAAAACATGTAAGAGTGCTATATTCGGCTGTGCCGAATCTTATATACCCTTCACCATTGTGGGAGCAGAATACAGAGCAACTAGGCAAAAACTAAATAATTTTTACATATGCATACATACATATTAACAATATGTACTTTAAACTTCATTATAAATTAAATTTAAAAAGCGAAAACTGGTAAATATTTTTTTTAAATCGTTTTTAAAACATAAAAAAATAAAAATTAAAAAAAAAAATTTTCTTTTAAAAAAAAAAACAAGATTCGAAACAGAGAACTCACAGTTTCTAACTTAACACACCCCCTAGACAACTAAACCATGAAGGAACGTTGTTTGAATGTCATTTAAATGAAATATGGCCCGTTTAATGTTCACTTTGTTGAGTTGTAATTACTTTTGATGTTTTTGTTCACCACAATAGCAAAGTTGTAAACCATAACAAAAATTACAAATGAACTTATTTGAGTTGTGAACCGAAATATGAAAATATATTCACCAAAATAGTTTGTGGCATGTAAGTATGTGTGTTTGTTTTCTTTTATCTTTTTGGGGAGTTTTTAAGTAGCAAAAAAATACAAAAATTCCTAGTTTCGATTTGTTAAAATTATTTCGTTAAATAGATGAAATAATAAAAAAGGATGATAACGAAAATCATATTGGGGATTATGCTAGTATATGTAAACAAATGTGAAGGGGACGGACAATCGGATTTGAACTTCGCTTTTCATAAGGATCAATATTGTAGAAATAACAAACGGAATGACAAAGTTTTATATACCCTTTTACCTTCGGTGAAGGGTATTTTGATCATAACTTAGCAATTTTTAAACCGATTTGAAAGATTTAAATACCGACGTGTTTAGGAAGAAATTTACCATTTACTTGAGTTATAAAGTTTGGACTCGGGGAGATCTATGGTTCCCGAAAGTAGGTATTTAAAAAAAAAAATTAATTTTGGTCATAACTTTTTTGTATCTTAACAGATTTTCGCGCGTTTATTATAAAATATGTTCTACTAAAAATTTCCGATATTTTGGTATACAAGTCATATCCATAGGACATATGGCAGCTCTAAAATTTAGGTTTTTATAAAATTTTTAATTTTTTTGTACGGGAGGTACCACGCCCACTTCTTCAATCCCGCCCACATTTTGTAGGATGGTGTGTATTGGCAACCTAAATGTGTGTACCTAATTTGGAAACTTTGGCTTTTGCCGTTCCCCAGATATACAGCAAAAAGTAATAAAAATACAACAACCACAAGGGATTTTTGGGAAAAATTAAAGGTAGTCGTGGTTTTTTGCTCATATCTGAGCCATTTGTGGACCGATCTTGCTGAATTTCAATAGCGAACAATTCCGGACCATATGTGACATAAATGTATAATAACCTGGCCCCCATCATATATGGGGTATTCGGAAAATCCATTTCAACGGACAGACGGACATGGTTAAATCAACTTCGCTTTTCATAAGGACCCAGAATATATATACTTTATAGGGTGTAGGATCAATATTGTAGAAATTACAAACGGAATGACAAAGTTATATTGGAACATTTCCAATAAACATTAAAAGTTTTCCTAAAATATTGAAGATTTTCACAAAATTTATTATTAAATTAAAAATATGTATCTATAAAATAGAAATATGTATTTCACAAAACTTCATACAAAACGAAAAAAAAAGTTACTCACTTTGATATTTCCGGAGCACAATGTACAAAATCATGTTGCCAAAATTTATAAATTGGATTCTTAATTAACTCAATGAAGGTGATTAATAGACCCCAAGGATGGGGACGGCTAACAATAACACGTTCGAGTAAAACTCTAGTGATTTGTTCTTGTATGGCCTCTGAATTGGCCTCGGCAAATAGATGTAGAACAGCACAGCTGAAGTAATGCGTATGACTATTGGGATAGCGCAACTGATTCGCAATAGCATTAAGGAATAGATAACGTCCTTCGGTATCTAAGTCGACAGCTAGATTTTGGAATATATCCATGTGAGCACTATGGGCAATGTTCGAGGTATTGGGTACAAAGTTTTTATTTCTGCAAAGAGTTTAAAAAAGTTAAAAAATAGAAAAAAATATATACATACGAATAAAAATTGTTATGGATCTTTACCTAATATGTGCAATAGCCTGTGTACCCACATACAATACCAATGCATTCATGAGTGGTATGTTGTAACGTGAACCTGGTTCGTTGGAGATTTGCAAGTGACTACGTAACTCTGAGAGGAAAGTAACAGGAGCTCTTGCTTTCAAATACGAATCAAGATCCTTCTTAAAGTTGGCCGGTTGAATGTTGATAACGTAGTTGGAGCAAATTTTCGGAGCAGTAGCTGTCTCAGCCAGCATATCCACCTTAAGATGAGGTGTAAAAGGATCAGGAAGGCGCATGTTGCGTGGAAAAGCTGCCAATATAATATTACGCATTTGTATGCAATTGGGTGGTATTGCATCGCAAAAGCCAAAATGATAGTCGCACAAAAACTCTGGAAAATCATGCAAGAGAACAAGCAGAACACGCAGCGTTCCTTTATACAGCATCTGTACTGGCTTCGCTAGTTCGGCGTTCCGCAAGAAAGGTGCCAGATACTTGAACAAGTCCAAAAGTAATTGGGCATAGAGAGGCCAACCCTTCTGCTGAGGAATTTGAGCCAGTATACGTCCTATAAAAATACGATGTGAGATCAACTCTAACCATGCATAGCAAAATCCTGGTGCCAGCGATGGATTCAAGAGGTGATAGGTATGGGAGAAAGCGGTAACAATGCTATGCATTAGAGACTCCAAGACCACATCGGGTGAGCTCAGCTCGAGAAATAGCATAACAAAGAAGCGATGGTAGCCTAATTGTTGAAAAGCCACACCATGGACTTCTTGGTCTTGCAATAAAATACCCAAAACGATACCTAAAACTTTGTTAAGCAAATTGATTTTTGTAGTCGGGTTACCGGACTCGCCAGAATGTCTAACCAGTAAAGCTATTAAATGCACAAAGGCATCGATCCAGTGAAAGATTTTCGTCTTGGCCTGCACAGGTGTATGGGAAGGATCATTGAATATGCGATACACTAAGTCAATACAAAATTGTGTAGCCTGGCGGAAGAAACGTGTTATCAAATCGTCTGTTTTTAATATTCCATAGAGATTCATTTTTTGAACAAATGACCCAAAATTTTTCGTTTCCCTTGACAAATTGTGGGATTGAGAATAAATTGAGACCCAATCTTTGAGTAAGAATTCTGTTTTTTCCTGTAGACCAGGAGGATCATCACAATCATTAGACTGGAAGTAAAAAACAATCGTGTGAATATGCGAAAATTTGCTATTGAAATTTTTCGATTCAGAATAAATTTTGTGAAAATTTTCGATTTATAGAATGTTTTGCAAAACTTTTGATTAAAAGTAAATTTTTTGGGATTAAAAGAAATTTTTTCGAAACTTTTCCATTTGGAAGCAAACATTTTCAATTTAGAAATTTTTAAAAAATTGATGGTAAGAATTTACGACTAATTGAATATCTTTTAAAAATTTTAAATTTATTTCAGATAAAAAAAAAAATTTAGTGTTTGTAGAACATTTCGTTAAAATATTCGTTTTGTAGATAATTGCTATTTTTAAGAAAATGTGTTATTTCTGGAAAGTTTTGCTAGAATTCTAGAAAATTAGCTTCTTAGCTAAAATTGGCGATATCGAAAAATTAATCAAAAGTTTTCTATTTTTGAGACATTTTGATATTTGAATTTGCCTTAGTTTTACTTACCCTTACATGCTGCATACCAGAATGTATGTATTGTGTAGCACCAGCCAAATAGCGATCAGTCACAGAACCAAATGTGCCAGCATCCATTGTATTGCTGCTTCCAAAATGCATATCAATGAAATTTGATAATGCCTCTGGATAGCGGTGACGATGTTGTGTCAAACGACTTAACAGATCAGTGGTGCATGAGAACTCTGTTTCGGCTATAATCGAAGTGGAACGGTCATCAACCAGAAGACGCTCCATAAGTGTAATGGCGAAAGTGACAGCCAAAAAGTTATTTCCATTATCCATGCAATCACGTAAAGCCAAATCGAATTGATGCAAGTTGAGGAATTGTGATGTTATCAACAATTTAATGGCTTCCACATTGTAACGGGCTTCTTCGCGAATATCGAAAATACATTTAGTAATTGCTCGTTCGGTTGCCGGAGCACTGAATGTGTTTTGTAACAACGTTAGGATGCGTAAATGTATGTCACGATACAATTTCATTTGTTCGACATGTTCAGGTATGTTAATAAGACCTTCAACAAAACCTTCTACACAACGGGTGAGAAGATTAAGGGCAGAATCATTGTCTCGAATGCGTCGTGTAACCATAAGGGCATTAAGGAGAGCATGCATTTTACTTGCTTGTAGCTGTAGGTTTGAGTTATTGACACAGCTATTTAGAAAAGCTTCCATTTTGCTAGCCAACTCGGTGTACATTAAACCCATTTCATCTTGGGCAAATGTGGGGGGCATTTCCTGGGGCTTGGGCAGGAACAAAGCTATATCACGATCACTCATGGCCTGAAATCCAGGTATGTTACGAGCAAATTCAGCATAGACAGCAAATTGATTTGGTGGTACTCCGCCCATTTTCAAGCGGACCTGTTCGGGTAAACGTTCTGTTTGATAGGCTAATGTTTGTGCATCGAAGTAGCGACTATTTTCCTCGCGGGCCATTTTACGTGTCTCAAAATCTGCTGCCAAACGCCTGTCGACTTCTGGAGTAGCCTTTTCAGCTGCTGTTTTTTGGATGAAAGCACAGGCCAATTCAACGTTATCGTTGGTTAGTTGTATGGAGGCACCTTCGATATCTTGGAACGTGGGTGGTCCCGGCAGTGTGGTCATAAAGGCCTTTCTTAAATTATTATTAAGTGTCTGGGTGATTTGATCTTTGCATGTTATCATGGCCATGCCGGCGGCTAAATTGCGTACCATTTGATGGGCTGCTGTGCGCATACGATGTTCATCGGGGTCGAGCGCAAAATCTTTGCGCACGATTTGTTCTGTTGTGGAGGCAGCAATGCGTACACATCGATCGACTACTGGCTGCAACCATTCGGTGATGGTTCTTTCAATGGCATTCAATACCAAGTGTTTGATGTTTGGATTAACATGTAAGAATGCAACTTGGGGAGATAATACCACATGCTGTGCTATTAACTGGAAGTTGGTTACATTTATGTCAACGTACGAGTAGCGTGGTTCGGGGGCAGGCATCATCATTTGTCCTACCTGTTCATTGGGTATACTGGGTGAAGGTATCGATGTACCTGGCACTACAACGCCAGCTCCTCCTGCATTAGCGGCCATTATCATGGCTTGAGCATCAGCTTCTGTCATCATTTGTTGCTGATGTGGCGTGGGTGTGGGTTGTTGTGAATGTTGTGACTGCTGTGACTGTTGTTGTTGTTGTTGTTGTTGCTGCTGCTGTTGTTGTTGTGAGGGTGCTGGTTCTATTGATTTTTGTTTCGGCTGCGACATTTGATGTTCTAACATGCCATAACGCGAGGAATCTTTGAGGTATATGATTGGTTTCAATTTATTTAAATCAATATTGAGTGTTTTACATAGCACCTCAATTTCGAATTTCAAATTCAATTTAAGATCAGGTTCCTGATGTAATTCCCCTAAAACATTCATTATGGCCATAGTCCAGGGGTTGGGGGACTTAAAAACTTTTGATTTGTTTGAAGATTCCAATATTTTCGCAACAAATGGCACTACAAACAGCAATTCATGTTGGCCTTTGTGATACGCCTCGGCCAGCAGTGACTTTAGATCCAAATCTATTTGTAAAATTGGTCTATTACGTGACAGTGTCATTATACCCAACCAGTGGCCAAGATTTTTAAGCAGACTGCGATCAGAGAAGTTGACCACACCTTTGTCGGAACGTAATAAAACTTTGATATTTCTGATGGTCTCCTTGGTCACGTATTTGTTGATTTCGGTATTCTTAAGAGCATCCAAGAAATTCGAGTATAAAGAATGGAAATTAAATTCCATTGAGGCTCTTTTTAATACCAAGTATTGTGACAACCATGGCCAATAATCTTTAGTCATGATATCTTTGATTTCTTCTACCTTCTGTGGTATGTTTAACTGACTTAGATTATTAAATATAAACGCAGTCTTATCCTGTACGGCTTCTGGAGGTACAGTTATCTTTTCCTCTTGATTAGCCACCAGCAGGGTATCGATGTTTGTGGCCGTTACTATAGATTTCATACGGGCAGGATGTATAGATTGAGATACTACCATGGGTTTTTGTTGGGTAGGGGTAGTAACAATGTTTCCTAGTGGTGTAAATAAACGAAAAGTCTTAATATTAAGTACATTCATATTCAAAGTTTCTTACTTACCTGTAACTGAGTTACTACGGTATATAGAATCGGGAGGAGGCTGACCTCCTCCACCACTACCACCACTTCCAGCTCCCATTAGCATTTGCAGTTTAGCTGCAGGTGGCTCTTGTCCCAAAAACCCATATTCTACATATTGTAGCAAATGTGGTGGAAAATCCTTAAAATGGGGTATCGATCTTATATATTCGCAATATTTATTGTAGGTGTGCAAACGTGTCTTAAAACGATCCAAGGCGGTAATACCGAAGTAATATAGCTTAGAACCTTCTGGTTTGCGTAGAGCATCCAAAACGCAACGCAAAGCTAAACCCAAAGCTACAAACGTGGGAACAAGATTTCGTTCTATAATGCCTCCGAAAAGTTGAGCAGTTATTTGTAGTTCTTTCTCGGGATAGTGGGCAAAGAAGCGATATTCCTCAAATAGATTGCGCAACATACATTGATAGACTTCTTGTTCGCGACGTATGTTTGATTCTTTGAAACGCTGAAGTATATCTAAAACTTCATCAATAGAGAGGGTAGGATGAGGTGGATGATTGTATATACGTTGAAAATATGAGTTCGCTTCATCTTCAATTTCTTTTGAAACGGGTCCTTGGAAGTCGGCAATTATTGGATTATTAGGATTTGGGGGTGTTGGAGTTGGCTGTTGAGCCGAAGGCGGCATACGTCCCAGACCTCCAACCGATGGAGGTGGTGCTGGCATTTGCATTGGATTTAATGGATATGGACTGGCTGCTGCAGGATTCATAAGACGCGAAGGTGAGGCTGGTGTTGAGACAAGGTTATTAAGAACATTGCCAAAGTTGAATGCCCCATTGGGACCACCTAAATTAAGACCAGCTATGTTAGTAGTCAAATTTGACAGAGTATCCATGGTGGGGCCAAACATTTGCTGAGCATTGAGATTGGCAGAAAAGGGTGGAGGTACCCCACCGGGTACTCCACCCACACCAGCAGCTGACATATCCATACCACGATGACCACGCATGGCATTTTGAGGTGGTACTAAGGGATTTTGCTGCACGGCAGCTGCTGCCGCTGCTCTTGCTTTGTTGGCCATTATGGAACAATTTGCTGTCATTTGCATAATGATTTCAGCAATATCATGGGGTACACTGCCTATACAGGCCTGCAAGCAAGACAGCATAGTGTTCACCGTTTCGGGTGGTAATTGAGCCTGTTTTGGCGGCAATTGGTCATCTGGTATTTTTGCATTTGTTACTTGTGGACAACGTCTTTGTAAACACTTCAAAATGGCTTGTATGAATGTTTCGCCATGATCACGTATTTTATCACTTAACCATTTCTCTAGTTTCAGATATTCTCGCCTGGACGCCAGGCATGCCAAATCTATTACGAATACAAATGAACGAGCATTCAGTAAAGTAGATAATGCTTTTAAGTCTTGGGCTACGTCTAAAATGCGTGATAATTTTACTTGATCATATTCTGTGCCTCGCAGATACCATTCCGACATGGCATGCATTATAATGGGTCGTAGAGTCATGCTGAAATGATTTGAATTCCAAGCACTGGCCAATATGACACCCGAGTTCGGATGATTTGCCAAGAAGGTAGGTATTAGCTGGTTAAACAATTCTTGTCGTAGTCCAGTCAAGGGTGGATTTATATGCAGCAGTGAAAGAAACAATACATCTGGGCAATGTTGAGCAGGAAATTTAAAAAGTTCATGTACCGGAGCATAGTAACCGTGCTCAGCTACATGCAATAATACCTCTACTAAATGCAAAGATTTCCAAGCACAAATTTCTTTGTTCTCGGTATCTGGCGGGGTTTTAAGTATCTCTACTGGCGCTGAGGTGAATATATAGTCGGCAAACGAAAAGAGATCGGAGTTTTTCAACATGACTGCTATAAGAGAAAACTGACCCTCGACGTTTTGCCAATGTCGATAAATGTATTCTGGATAGGGAAATAAGGTCGTCTGAGTAGCCAAACGAAATATGGTCAACAAGAGATCCAGACCAATTCGATCTTTTAAAATAAACTCTAGATGATCGAGTTCCATGCAAATCTCTTTCCAATTGAGTTGCGGCTGTACTTCTTTCAAGGCTTGAACAAATACATCTGGCTTCCAGGCCTGGGTGGTATCCGTACTGCCCGTACCACTGGAAGAATTTGCTCCTGGCACTTTATCCTTTTTATCATTGCCATTGTTAGATTTATCCGCATTGCTAGAGTTATTCTCATTGTTATTGTTGGCATTTTGTTGTTGTTGATTGGCATTTTGTGAGACTTGCTGTTGTTGCGGCCAAAAGTTGGCCGGTGTGGGTAAATTTACATTACAATCAAGAAGGGAAGTGTGACGCCGACACATGAGACCAATAATTTTAGCCACATCTTGTGGTTGCAAATCGCGACCAGCTGCTGCTGAACCACTGCCTGAACCGGCGCCAGCTCCACCTGCACCACCGCCACCTGCTGCATTTCCTGTCGTACCACTGCGCAAATGATTTTTACATTCTTCAACACTTGATGTAAATTCATAACCAATTTCTAGGATTAAATTAATCCAAGATGTGTCCATAATATTGTTCTGTTCGTGTTGGGAAAATATTGTTTCGCATATATTGTCATAGATCTCTTCTATGGGAACTTCCTCAAAGACATAGCCATTAGTGGGGGTTCGTAAACCTGCTAATAAATTTAATTCTTCAGTTGTATCCGCTTCAGGTGTTGTGATCGGTTCGAATAAGTTGCTATACAAGTATGGGGACAAAATAAGCGGTACACGATCGCGGGGAAATTCTTCTCTTAACCTTTCTATAAACTGCACGCGTAGACTCTCCTGTTTTACGTAAGCATTTAAACAGCTTAATAGCAATTGTAGTAAATCTAGGGAGACGTCATGCAAACTGCTAATTCCACCAGCCGATTGTAGATTTTTACCCAAATACGAATCGATTAGTTCGGGGAAAGCTTTACTTAACTGCTCAGCTGCATACGTGCGTAACTCCGATTGTTGAGAGTGTGTTAGTGATAGACTTAAGATACACTCACACAATTTATTGATACCAGTTATTCGAACAATTTGATTGATAAGTTGATTTGTTGGCTTAAGACTCTACGGTTGGCGTTAACAACAAAAAAAGAAAATAATTTGTTAAAGCCCATATGTAACATAAACAACGCAATTATAGATAAAATTTATAATAAGATCAAAGAAATAACCGAAATATTTATACACTGGAAGAAAATTAATATTTTTTTATATATTATTACATTTATTTTTGTAGTATGGAAACTCTGTTGAAAATTTAGATTACTTTTACGTAATCATAAAGAAGGTTTCAACTCAAAATTCTTATTTTTTACACTTTTTGGCTATTAAAATATCGTTTATTTTTTGAAATTTTTAGAAAAGTTAGGCTCCTATTACGGTTTCTTAATTTTTGTATTATGGTTTACAACTTTGCTATATTGGGGTGAACAAAAACATAAAAAATTACAACTAATTGCAACAAGTTGTCTTAGGCCCCTATTACGGTTCACAACTCACCTGAGTTGAGTTATAATTTCTTAATTTTTGCTATATTGTGGTTAACAAAAACACAACAAAAATTACAACTGATCACAACCAGTTGACTTAATTACAACTCAACTGAGTTGTAAACCGTACTAGACCTGCATAGGAAAATAGTCTCTCAGATGCGACAGAACTAGTTTGAAAACTTAAGAATTTCTGCTGATCTTTAGCAGAATCACAGCAAAGAGAGGACAAACGCTCCAAAGGCCAGGGGGGTTACCGCGTATTTCGTTTCGAAAGAAATCATTTACGGATTCGAACAATTTGTACTGTGTATTACGATTTTCGTAATCGTTCGAAACGATGACAGAGGTTGTATTTTTTAAAAAATGGGAAATTTGATGAACAATTTTTGTTCGTAATAGAGAGTGGATTTTAAGAGTGATTTTTTGTTTTCAATAAAGTATGAAAAACGCCCGTTTATTCGAAACAAATATTACGAAAATCGTAATACACAGTACAAATTGTTCGAATCCGTAAATGATTTCTTTCGAATCGAAATACGCGGTAACCCCCCAGTTCTTTTAGATTTATCAGAACTTGTACCACCTGTAAGGGTGACCGTATTTTCAACACTTTCGAAATGCAGAGACATGTTAAGTAGCTCAATAAGACGTTCAAGGATCACAATATGTTCCATAATTTTCTAAAGCCTCAAATCTTTTATTTTTAGCTAATGCTAAGTCAGCCGTTAAACTATTTCCCATCTCCGTTGATTCATTTATTATATGAAACAATTTCATTATTCTCTTTTGATTTTATGCTCAGCTTTTTAATGTGTTATTTGTCTTAGTTGATATGCAAAAAATTAGCATAGGAAATCAAATGATTTGTTCAATAAGGCCTGAAACAGAATAAAGTAGCTGTAGTAGTAGCTGAAACTGACGAATGCTCTGTAGCGCAACAACCCAGCAAAAAAAAATGGAAGTGATACTTCATAAACGGCATCTTAATTACATCCAAAGTAGCTAATGCTACTTTTCAGCTTTAAGCTTTGAAGTACAAATATGAAATAAGATTTTGAATAGCATATTTGTTCTTAAATAATTGTATAGAATGTAGTTGGCCTAAAATTTTTAAAAAGGATTGAACAAGGTATATTTATTGTACATTTAATTCGAAACAAATTGAAACTATTTTTTATAAAAATACTAAACATGAATTGTACCTGTAATACTTTAACTTTTTTTTGCCATGCAAATAAATTTTATATTTGATAAAAATTAGATTAAAAAATACAAAAAAAAAATTTAAATTAATTAATAATAAAAAAAACTAGCGAAACCATATCTTTTCTCATTTTTAGTTAAGAGTGATGCTTTTTAATTAATTAAAGGAGTTTTAAATGTTTAAAAGCGATATAGATGCATATTAAAATCACTGCATTAATATCACTTCTTAAATTGACAATTTCATTACTATTGCAGAACTACTTTTGTTTAGCATCTTAAAGTTATTTTAGTATAAATTTTTTCCCCTACTTATAATTGACATTCAAATATCAGAACTCTAAAAGTACTAGAAACGTGGAATATATGCAGTTAAAAGTAGTAGAAAATGAACAACATTTTTCCAATGACATGCTAATGTACTTCGGGTTTGCGAGTTGTGGTGATTTAATAACATCTTTTTCAACGCTTTTTTTGCTGGGAATGTTTAAAAATTCGAAATTCGGGCTTCAACTGCAACGACTACTACAACTACGTATTTTGTTGACACTACTTTAAAACTACCGTTTTTAACTTTTGACAACTTGCAGCGCTATTCGTAACGTTGTACTACAGCGATTATTCTGTTCCCCACTAAACACTTCAAAAAAATATAAAAAGTATAGTCTTATCGACAGCAAAATATCGGTATTCGTTACGCCCCAACCTTTTATATTTAACTAAAACCCCACTAACAACTACAATTCCAGTCGAAAAAACCAACCAATTGTAGGGGAATGTAAGAAAAAATAAACACACTGTTTATTGTTGGCATTTTGTCTAAGCTTTGATATCGTTTGCAAGTAAAACTTTGAAAATTCGTCACTTTAATTCGTTTTAATGTTTTATTTGCTTAAATCTTTAAATTCTCTTAAAAAAGGTTTCCTGATGATCTGGCCTAACCAACCAGTGAGATGCGCATAGAAACAAGCTTTGCCACAACAATAAGTTTTAGTGTATTTATCAAAAATTAAATTTCTGAACTTAGCACGTTAAAGAAAAATTTTATTAATAAAAATAGTTTTGCTACTATCAAGGCCCATCTATCAATGGGCCTTGGCTTCTATTTAAAATTTTGTAATTTTGAGTTTATGATCAAGGCTATGCAAACTTCAAAAAGATATGTACATTTTTTTAGAGCACAAACTTTTTTTTGCAATTTAATGGTGTGTTTTTATATTTTTAAGACTTTTTTATTCTTTTTCAAGCATTTATACTTACTTTTTGTTGCGGCCAACAGTTATCGATGGCAAAACAAATGTTTGAAGTAAGTGAATCTCGACTGAGTTGTTTTTCCAATTGTTGTTGCAACAGTTTTGCTTGCAGTTGTTGTTGTTGATGTTGTAGGGATGATGTTGGTGACGTTGACGTTAATATTGGATCATTAAAGTTTATGCTCGAAAATAGACAACGCAGACAATGACGATCCGCTTCTAAGCCAAAATCTTCAATTAACTAGAAAAACAAAGATAACGAAATAAAAAAGTGTAATAATAACTAGTTAATTAGCAATAACAAAATTTATTTAATTGTGGTTAATAAAAACTAGAGTATATAACAAATGAGGGGGAGAATAACAATCATAGAAAACAGCATAAATATAAATACTGTGGGTGGAAAAAAGTCATTGCTATGATTAATACTCATAAAGAAAAAAAAGGTAACTATTATTTAAATAAATTGTGTTTTTTTTTCATTTCATTTATTTTATTTACTTAATCGAGCTCATAGGGCCATATATGATTAATACAATATATTATGATGATCAACTTATTTTAATTTGTATAAAAGATCCGAATTTTTTAAGAATAAGAATAATAAAATTTTTTTTAAATAATAATTAGTATTGTGGTTATTTTTTTGAACTATTTATGGTTTTTAATCCAAATTTTTAATATTTTTAATTAGGCTTAAGTTCATGAAATTTAATTTTTCATTAAATTATTTTTATGAAGAAAGAAATTTTACAACATGAAAATTAATTAAAATTGTTATTGATAATCTTTCATTCTTGACGTGGCTGGGGCTCGAACCCCGGCCGGCAGGTTACCATGACATGTTTCGATCGCAATCACTCGATCTCCTCAGATGGATTTGCCGTATTACACTCGCAGCCATCGACGACTGCTGTCGTCAATAGTCAAACATCAATCCTTAAACCAAATTGTATTCTAACATTTGGTAGATCGAAATTTGCTTTCCTGAATGATTATCCATTTTAATTGATTTTACATGTTTTTTCCTTACTTCTGTTTTTTCGTACTTTTGTCAAGAATTTTTCTTGAAGTCCAAGTACATTTTTTGTTTTTTTTTTTTTTTGTCTTTCTCTTTTCAGCACAACTTGAAGGACAAATGTACACATAGAGCTCGTGCCTTAGCTTTAACAATAATTAGTATTGTGGTTATTTTTTTGAACTATTTATGGTTTTTAATCCAAATTTTTAATATTTTTAATTAGGCTTAAGTTCATGAAATTTAATTTTTCATTAAATTATTTTTATGAAGAAAGAAATTTTACAACATGAAAATTAATTAAAATTGTTATTGATAATCTTTCATTCTTGACGTGGCTGGGGCTCGAACCCCGGCCGGCAGGTTACCATGACATGTTTCGATCCCAACCACTCGATCTCCTCAGATGGATTTGCCGTCTTACACTCGCAGCCATCGACGACTGCTGACGTCAATAGTCAAACATCAATCCTTAAACCAAATTGTATTCTAACATTTGGTAGATCGAAATTTGCTTTAATGAATGATTATCCATTTTAATTGATTTTACATGTTTTTTCCTTACTTCTGTTTTTTCTGTCGATGGCTGCGAGTGTAACACTCTGAGAGGTGTTAGTGTTTATTAAAGCAGTTTTTGTAACCGAAACTCAGGGGTCTAATCACCGCATTCGATACCATCGTATCGAATAAACTTTCGAATTTGTTTGCATACAATAGACACTGACATATCGAATGAAAACACGATAAATGTAATGTCGAGTTACTCGATATCGAGTTTCATGATACCAAAAAAAATAATTTCGATCAATTTTGCTCGATATCGTATGCGGTGATTAGAACCCTGGTAAGTTATGGCAATCGAACAGAACGATTTTCGTTTTCAATGTCTGTAAAAATTTAAATTAAATATCACATACCTGGAAATAAATCCAGTTCAGAGGAAAAATTTTAAAAACAAGGTCCAGTTAAGACCAATATAGGAATAAAATGTAAGGAGAGGTAAGTTAGTCTTTAAAGGACAACACACACTTTCCGTTTAGCATTAGGCAGAGAAAATGGTAAATATGTATGTGCATATGAAGATTCAATATAAATTTTTAGTTTCCGACCGAACGCACTTTTCAGACTGCACCCGAACCCGAATTTTTCAGAGTTTGACCGAACTTTAACTTTTTGTCCTTAAATCTGAACAATTGTACTTTTTTTAATTATTAATTTAAAACAAAATAAAATTTCAGAAATTCATAACATTTAAACATTCGTAAAGATGATAAATTGCACTTAAAATAAGCAAAATTATTTTTCCTTGAAAATAAGGAATACAATATAAAAATATTCCTGGATAAAAAAAATACAGCTCCATTAAAAAAACAAAAAACATTCACCGTTGTCGTGGTTGGCGAATTTCAAATACGCCTGCGTTTGTTTGGTAATAGATTAAAGAGAACGTAAACTTATTTCATTTAATCTATTACCAAACTTTCGCAGGAGTATTTTACATTCTCCAACCACGATAGGGGTGATTAAAAGATAGACGATGAACAAGACGTGATAGCCCAATTTTTATGCCAGATTTGAGTTCAATGAAATTAGAATATTTTTAAGATACTATGGCAGAAAGCAAGCGAAAAGTACGAGTTTCAGAGCCCAATAAAACAAATCTGAAGTTTTGCGTTTTAACTATGTAAAAAAATTTAAATATTAAGACAAAGAAGCTTACTGTAAAATAAATCAATTTTACTAAGTAATTGTTTAATCACCACAACACTACCAGGTATGACATTAGTGCCGTCTGTTGCCAATCCGATCAAATTTTTTAAAGGAATGTCTATTATTCGTAAAAAAATTTTAGAAATCCCAAATAAGGTGTTTAAAAATCATCCTATCTAAAATACTCAAAGTAGCGTGCACTAAAACAATACGTTCTTCACGGCCAAATCCTTTTTCATCAAAAATCACAGAAAATCTTCTATTTTGTAAAATAGATCTTAGATTTCCACTTGCCTACTTAGCGACCAGTGTTCCGAATTTCTAAAATATATATAGTACATTTTCCCCCAACTGACCAAATTAAGGATTTGCCTATTGTCCGACAAAATAGAGTTTAGCCTACCATCTGTCTAAATTTGGTTCGAAAAGAAGAGCAACGGCGAACGTGCTCGGTAGTACAAGCAAGATAGTAGTTTTTTCTCATCTATTTTATTATATCTTTATCGAATTTATCAAATGAAATATAATTTTAATTACATACTTTATGTACAGTTTTCGCGCCGAAAACTTTTCAGAAATAAAGATCCTACAATATATTTGAGTTATGGACAATCAACTAGGTACATACCAGAGAACCTCAAAACGCACTATTTTTGTGCATTTATTCATACGCTAAAATTTACAATAACTCTATACATGCAAAACAAAGTTCAACGTTGGTAATTTTTTTTTCCTTTCGTACACATTTGATATTTTCATTTATTCGTTTTTTATTGAAAGTGCTTTATTTGCATTTTTGTTGCTCACGCAATATAACACAACTGAGTAAATTCAAAAGAGCACATTCTCTATTCTTTTGTTTACATTAACAACAACAACAATAAACAACGATGAGACGCTTTTTCAAAATTAACAACAATAAAAACAACAATAACAAAAATACATTGTACCTACTACTACTACTACTGTACTTTTTGTTTCTATGGAAATTGTGTGTACCTACATAAGTTTGTGTGTTTAGTTTCATTTAAATTTTTTTTTTCTTGTACTACATAGTTAATGCTGCATAAATACATGAGTAATGATTGTTTGATTTCTGGCTCTTTCGTTTGTATTTTTTGTTTCTTTACCAAACAATCATTTGCGCTCAGAACATCTTTATAAAAAAAAACGAAGGCAACGATTGTATAGATAACAAAGCACGATGTGCGTTATTTGAATGACTGCAAACCAGCAGCGAATATTTGCGGTTGCGCTAGTTTGACTGTATGACCCGTAAACGAGTGTATTTGTTGTCATGTATTAAATGCGATTTTTTTTCAAATGTACAAAGCCATTCTCTGGTACATACCTTTTTTTTAAATCTTTGTGTGAGTAAGTTTTCTAAGGAATTTTAAGTATTAAAATAAAGCTTTTCTATGTATGATATATTCGTTAATAATATCTTTCACCAAAGGCGGGAAAATTATGTGACTGTTTGTAATTCCGTTTGTAATATTGATCTTCGACCTTATAAAGTATATGGGCATTTCCGTCAAAAGGTCCACTGTGACCGAAAATTTAAAAGTTATTAAAAGCTGATTATGTTACGATATTGTTATAGAGAAATATTTAGATTTTACTAATTTTATAAATTTACTCATAAATTTGTTCACTTAGATGAAGAATCAGACTGCAAAGTTGTGCAAACGTAATTTCTTATATGTGAGAAGGTTTTATTGTATGTTTTCTTTAATATTTATCTTTCTTAAAAGAGGTGATGTTTGATAAAAATGATTCCAAAAAAATTTTCTTATATGGTCTGTAATCTAAAGAAGAGTTCAAAGAGAAATATCTTATTCGGATTAACAGTAAATTTTTATTTTATTTTAATCAACATTAAGGCCCCTATTACGGTTTACAACTCAACTCAGTTGAGTTGTAATAAATACAACTGGTTGTGATTAGTTGTAATTTTTGTTATGTTTTTGTTCACCGCAATTTGGCAAAGTTGTAAACCATAATACAAAAATTAAGAAATTACAACTCAACCGAGTTGAGTTGTAAACCGTAATAGGGGTCTAAGTTAAATTATTACGGAAAAAATTTCACGTTCGAAATGTCACGTATCGACCCTGATTTTGGCTTAAAAAAAAGAAAATACAGACGATTTTGGAATCAAACCAAGACATTTTAATGTTACATTGCTACGTAAAATGTCGAATGTAGTTTGACTAAAAAATTGCGCCAGGTTTCGCTGAATTACGCCTTTTTATACATGGCCAAATAAACTACTTCTGTTTTTTTTTCACGTTCGAACCGCTACTTCTTTTGCCATTATCTTTGACCAAGAATCGCGCCCTCCATAAACTTTAGCATAGATAACAGTACTTTCTTAGTGCTATAATTTAAGGGTTAAGAAAACGTAAAAATATTTTTTGCTTAAAATTGTATTGCATTTTTGATGCGTAAGACTGTCACGTTCAACACTTTGGAATTACCAATATATATGGTTCCTTGTTAGAAGCAAAGTTGATGTAACGATGTTCGCCTGTCCGTCGAAATGGGTTTTTCGACAATCGCAGATATTATCTAGACAAGTTGTTTCTTGTTTGCTATTGAATTATGTAGCAAAAACAAAGTCATAAATATTTTGTAATTTTGTTGTTACTTTCTACAGAAATTCACATTGCAATTTAAAATTTCAAACGCCTCATAACTTGTGGCGTTGGAAATTTTAAAACGGTACATGAATTTCTGTAGAAAGCAACAACAAAATTACAAATATTATGAATTTGTTTTAATGTAACTATAAATAAATGGCTGATATTAGAAAAAAAAAACAAAGTCGTCCCCTACTTTTACATATAAACCCTTTGTTTTTTTCATGTAGTTCTGTAGAACGGCTAGAGCCAAAGCTTCCAAATTTGGTACATGCATCTAAGTTATCAATAGGAACACTCCTTTTTAAAAAAAAAATGGGCGTGATTGAAGAATTAAGCGTAACACTTTCCATGCAAAGACTTTATAGGTATAATGTTCTTTATTTCTTAGGCACAAAAATACATATACATATGTAGATTAGGGTGACCGTTATTTTTTTTTGTATTTTCATTTGGCAAACCCCTTAGAATGATTCCAAAATAGAAAAAAATATATATATAAAATTTTAGATCGTTTGCATAGTTATTTTTAATATTGACTGGTCTAAAAATTCTACATATAAAAATCAAATGGAATGCATACTAAATGATTATGGTCTCAGGCAATTAGTTAGAGAATATACAAGAGTAGCAAAAAGTTCTAGTACCATAATTGACTTTGTAATAACAAATAAATATAATATATCGGTAAACAACAGTACTACAAGTAAAATAACAGATCATGAAATGATAAAAATTTTAATTAAGAGTGAAAATAATGATCATACCAACATAGACAATAAAGAATTGGACATTTTTAAATACAACAAAGAAACATTTAACACAGAGTTAAGTAAAAATATGGTATATAATGAAAATAAAAACATTAATGAAAATGTAATTTTATTTGATAATTATTTTAAAGAGACTATACAATAATAATAATTACGTTTAATGAAAAATGATAAAATAATAAAATATCAAACAGCAAAATTGAAAAACACAAATCAGGCATGGACCAACTACAAAACAATAAGAAATTTATATAAAGTAAAAATCGAAAACGAAAAAAATAAATACAGTAATAACAAAATTAACAACGCAGGCGATCAAAAACAAATGTGGAGAGAGATAAAAGATCTAGTAATTAAAAAAAAAAACCATAACGAGATAAAAACTGTGATATTTAACCAAGTAGAATATAAAGATAATAAAGAAATCGCTAGTCAATTCAATAATTATTTTGTAGATAGTATTAAGTTAATAAGAGACAAATCGAGGATGTGCAATACGAAAACCAAATAACTGTGATAGACCATATATTTAAATTCCGTGCAATAAACATTTTAGAACTTAAGAATATAATTATACAAATGAAAAATAAAACAGACTGTGATAAAATATCCAATAAAATAATTCTTGATAACTGGAACGTGACAGGAGAAACAATATTAAAAATTGTTAATAAATCGATGGAGACAGGTGTTTTTCCTGAAAACTGGAAAAAACTACGATAACACCAATTGAAAAAGTACTCAAAACAAATAAATGCGAAGAATACCGGCCAATAAATACATTGAAAACATGTGAAAAAATTTTGGAAAAAGTTGTGAAAGAACAATTAGAAAAATATATTGAACATAATTCTTTACTGTCAAAATATTAATCGGGATTTCGTAAAAAATACTCATGTGAAACAAGTGTAAATTATGTAATAGAGCAATTCCATATGAAAGCGATCACCTTTTGGACGACCCCTCTCCGATTTTAAAATAAATAGTCTCAATCGATTGCCCAGCAAAAAATAATGTACCTACATATTTTTTTTTATAGTGACTGGTTTAGTGGTGGTGTACACTACTGTCATGTGACAAAATTGAAGAATTCTTCATAAGGGACCTCATTGAAAGTTGTTTTAAAAAAAAAACTACTAAAGCGATCGCAACGAGGAAAGGTATTGAATCAGGCTCTAATTGAAAAATAAAATTTTCCTAATTTTTCTTAGAAATTTACCTTTAAATTTTCCCAAGAAAATTAAATTTTCCGATTTTCCACAGAAGCTCCTAAATTTTCCGGCTAATTTTTTTTTTTGGATTCCTCATAATTTTTGCTTTAAGAATCAGCAATAAAAAAATGGGCCCCGACTCCTTGTTTGGACAGGAGAAGAGCATTTAAGAGACCACCTTGTTAAAAATACATTTTAAAAATTATTTTACAGTTAAAAATACATTTATGAAGAAAAAATCAATTTTTTTTAAGAGCCCCAAGTTGAGTTTGTAGTGAATATGGTCTGCCTGCCTTCACAAGATCGGCCATAAATCCATGGATAATAGCAGCAGTGGCATGTAATGGCACACCAAACCCGACTGAGGCTACAGGTCATAAAATGTTTTGTAAATTTTTTAAATTACCAGGTAATAAATATTTCGCCTAAAATGACACGTGCAGAAACAAGTCATAAAACACGGATTTTCCATAAATATGGCGAAATATTTATTACCTGGTAATTTAAAAAATTTGCAAAACATTTTATGACCTGTGGGCGGCATATTGGCAGTAACCAATTAAGTCCCTCTTTAAAAAACATTTTATGACCAGTAGTTCACGCAAATTTTCCTATTAAAGAAAAGCAAATATCGCTTATTTTTTTTTACCTATTTTTTACCAAAAAATAAATATAAATACTTCACACACTCTGAGTCAAATTTCAGTTGAATACTAAACGTGAAAGAGTGAAGCTGTAAAGACAATTTAAAGTAAAATGAATAAATTTTGCTGCAATCCGTTTAACAAGAGTGGACATCGTTCGAAAAAGATAAAAGTATTAAAATTAACTGGTGTTTCGAAGCGATACATGAATGAATTAAATATACAATACGGTGAAGAAGCAGAATTCATTTGCCCCAAGTGTAAAATCGATTTGTCTCAACAAGCAAATGCATTGAAACAAATGCAGCCACAATCCGAGAGTAAAATGACAAGTTAACAAAATGTTTCATCTGATAGTGAGGCAGACATTCCGATGGTCAATATGTCTTTGAGTCCTTTGAATGAGGCTATTACCACTTTAGGAGAAACGACTATTAGAAAAAGAAAGTTGCGAAGTGAAACATACAGGAAAGAGAAAAAAGGCAAGGTTATGAGTGCAATCGCGACAATATTTGATGAAGGCTCTGATAACGAATGCAGTCAAGCAGATGACGTTGATGACGGCAAACAAATGATTGAGCAGTTGAAAAGAAAATTCAATTTAGCGACCACTTTTCCGGAGAAATATCTCATTTTATCTGTGCTGCCTCAATCATGGTCTATACGCAAGATTTCTGAACAGTTTCAAACATCTTTTTACATCGCGAGAAGAAGCAAAGAAATAGTTCGACAGAAGGGCATATTGGCGACTCCCACCAAGAAATTTGGCTCAAGGACCCTCAGCGAAGCAACGGTGAAATTGATTCAAGATTTTTACTGCAATGATAACAACAGCCGCGCCTGCCCAGGTACACGTGACTATGTTATCACACGTGAAGATGGAGAAAAAGTACACAAGCAGCGCAGATTATTATTATGTAATCTATCCGAAGCATACGACCAAAAGAATGCGTGCTGGCATTAGACAGGCACGGAACGCATTCAGTCTGCGTTTGCATGTTTCATCAAAACATCAAATTAATTTTCTTTCCATGCAAGAAATTGAAAGTATTTCACGGTGAAATTGAAACATATAGGGACCTCCTGTCGAAGTCGTTGTGCGCATACCCCACGAAAAATTGTCATCTGTCCAAATGCGACAATTGTCCGAAGATTGACGAGCTAGAGCAATATTTGGCGGAAAAGTTTGAACAGCTGTTAATTCAGGAGGTGCATTTCAAACAGTGGATAATTAGCAGCGGCAGATGTTCCCTTGAGACCGTGGTAAAGCAGATTCCGGAATTCATCGAGGAATTCAGATTCAAGTTGAATGAACTGAAGGCGCACCATTTCATATCCGAGATGCAATCGAAATTTCTAAAGGAAAGTAAGGAGAAATTAGCCCAAAATGAATTCATTGTGATAAGCGACTTTGCCGAGAATTACACTTTTCTCGTTCAGGATGAAATTCAGGCTTATTACTGGGCAAACGACCAGTGCACGGTGCATCCTTTTTGCATTTATTTCAAAAACGAAGATAACGAACTACAGACCGTAAGCCTTGTTGTTGTCGCGGAGAGTTTAGCTCATAATTATGTGTCCGTTTATTTATTTCAAATGAAACTGTTTGAATTCTTAAGATCAAAATTCGATGCAATCGACAAAGTAACGTTTTTCTCAGACGGCGCGGCTTCTCAGTACAAGAATAAAAAAAATTTTTACAATCTTTGCATAATTGAAGAAGAACAAAACATTAACACAGTTTTATGCACTCAAAAAGAACACGATGCCATGGAGCGACGAATTCAAAACAGATATAATAATATCAAAACTATAACTGGAACGCAAAAGTTTTATTGCTTCATACCAAATATTTCTGATATGTCAATTAATGTAAAGCGTTACTCTTCGTCTGCCGACGTGCTAAATTTAAAGTTACTTTAATTTTATAATGATGCCAAGACAATTGAAATTTTTAATAAATATTGTAATTAAGTATAAGCAGCAAAATAAGAAAGATTTTTTCTTCATAAATGTATTTTTAACTGTAAAATAATTTTTAAAATGTATTTTTAACAAGGTGGTCTCTTAAATGCTCTTCTCCTGTCCAAACAAGGAGTCGGGCCCATTTTTTTATTGCTGATTCTTAAAGCAAAAATTATGAGGAATCCAAAAAAAAAAAAATTTGCCGGAAAATTTAGGAGCTTCTGTGGAAAATCGGAAAATTTAATTTTCTTGGGAAAATTTAAAGGTAAATTTCTAAGAAAAATTAGGAAAATTTTACTTTTCAATTAAAGCCTGATTCAATACCTTTCCAACGAGCTATCACTCGTTGCGATCGCTTTAGTAGTTTTTTAAACAACTTTCAATGAGGTCCCTTATGAAGAATTCTTCAATTTTGTCACATGACAGTGGTGTACACCACCACTAAACCAGTCACTATAAAAAAAAAAAAATATGTAGGTACATTATTTTTTGCTGGGCAATCGATTGAGACTATTTATTTTAAAATCGGAGAAGGGTCGTCCAAAAATTTGCCAATTTTGATCGTTTTCATATGGAATTGCTCAATAAGTAAATGGAAAAGTATAGAAAAAACTAAAAAAGTAATGGCAATATTCCTAGATTTTAAACGAGCCTTTGAAACAATAGACAGACAAATAATGGTAAAAAAACTGTATATGTGTGGAATACAAGGTACGGAATTAAATTGGTTTGAGTCGTATTTAAAAAATAGAAAACAAATAACAAAAGTAAATAATGTTTTATCAAATGAAGTTGAAAATGATTTCGGGGTGCCACAAGGTTCAATTTTGGGAGCTCTTTTATTTATTTATTTATTTATTATTATTATTAATATCAATACAAAGAAAGCCTCCAAGGCCAATTATTTATGTATTGTTGATAATTACAAATTTCACAAGTATGCCACTTAAAAACTAAAAACTTTTAAAAATATAGAAATTTAGCTGTTATATATAAGTACAGTATAGTATAGTGGCCCCCCAGCCATAAGAATATTGGAATATAAAAATCCAATTAAGGAAAAAAAATAAAAATTAAAAATTTAAAAAGTAGCAAGAGGCAGAAGAAAGAAAAAATAGTTAAGTGTCAATATATTAGGTCATAATTCCATTAAAGTACTCAATTATTTTTCGCTTATAAGTTAAAAATGAATAGGAGAAGAGTTTGAGACTATTAGGTAGAACATTCCAAGCTCGATAGACACGCACTACAAAAGAGCGGTCAGATATTGAAAGATGTCTAAACGGCACACCAATCTGAATATTACGTGAAGAGTTAATAAAAGAAAATTTATTCACTAAAATTTTATTATATATATAAATGATATGCCAAAGGTATTAGACAGAAGTGAAATGGTGCTGTATGCGGAAGATACGTTAATATACACGGAAGCAGAGGATGATGAAAGTTGTAGAGAAAACATGTACCATGACATCAATAACATTAATACTTGGTTAAAAATGAATAAATTAAAACTTAACGAAGATAAAACAAAAATAATTGAAATAAATATGAGTACTGAAGCAATATTTAAAATTAATGATAAAATAATAGAAAAAGTTGAACATATTAAATATCTCGGATTTATAATAGATAAAGAGTTAAAATTTAAAGAACATATAAACTATACATGTAAAAAAATCGGCAAAAAAATTAAATTTTTTAAAAGAATAAGAAATAAACTATCTAAAACAACTGCAATAAATATCTATAATACTATAATTAAACCACATTTTGAATATGGATCGACGATAATATATACATGCTGTAATGATAGTCAGATAGAGAGAATGAAAAAACTGCAAAACAAAGCAATGAGGGTAATACTTAAACGCAATCGATATGCACACATAAACGAAATGCTTGGAGAACTTAAATGGATGAATATAAATCAGCGGCTGAAATTCAACACTTTAATTTTTATTATAAAAATGAAACAAGGTGATGCACCACAATATCTATGCGATCAAGTTAAGTATGTTATAGAAGCACAACCATATGGGCTAAGGAATGCCGAGGATTTTCGAATCCAAAGAGTCACGACAACGCACATGCAAAGATCTCTTTTTTATAAGGGTTTTCAACTATTAAATAAATTACCACATAATATGAAAATTGAAAGAAATTACAATGCATTTAGAAAAAAATGTACAAATTTTATAAGATTCAATTTATTTATATAGAACTTACAACAAATGTAATTAGCATTAATATAATATTTTTTTGTTTGAATATTAAAAGTATTTTAATATGTACTAATAAAATGAAAAAAAAAAAAAAAATTAGACGTGCCTTGAGCCCACAAAGTTTGCTAAAATGCTATTTTTCTCACTATGGGTCGCTTTAATTGTTGATAACTTCCGTAATATTTATTTTAGAGAAAAACGTTATTTACAAATATTCTAGGGCAATATCTTATGAACAATGTTGCTCTGTGTTAGTTTTCTTTAACATGAATATTTAATCCAGAAAAAACCAAATTAAAAAAGATAACGGTACTTTTTTGTTTTTCGGTGTATGGTCCCACTATGAAATATCTCAAGCCTAAAAGGAAAAAATAAAGCTAAATTTAGCTCGAAAAAAGCTAATATGGTCACACTGGTCATATAACAATTACTGAGCTACCTTACACAGCGTTTACATTTGACAGTACTGGCAAGACAGTAAGAAAATACATATAAGTTGCCAAAAACACTACTAACTGTCTTCGTGACGTAGGCGTCCAGACAGTAGTTAAGACAGTTCACTTTTAAAAATATGTCAATCGTGAATGTTGCAGCGCAAGTTCAGCTAAACGTATTTTGTATAAACAAAACAAATTTAAAAAAAGCTTAAAATAACTTTATTGTGTGAACAAATATAAAACTTAACAAAAATATAAAAAAATCAAAGCAAAATATGTTTAATTTTTTTTTACATTTTGATTTTTTTCTCTTTTGCTCACAAAACTTTAGATTACTGTTAGCAAATGTCAAATCACTGTCCAATTTTACTGTCTGAAAAATTTGCTAGACAGTAGACAAGACAGTTGGAAAAGTGTGCATGTATTATGGTGTTTTCTTTTCTACAAAAAAGTGTGGCATTTTATTTAAAACAATGCAATTTGGTGTCTGTTTCATAAAAATTTTGCTTCCAAAAAAGGGTAACTTTTTTAGAATAAAACAAGCCACCAATTTCGGGAGCAAAATTTTTAAGAAACAGACTCCAAATTGCATTTTTTTTTAATAAAATGTCACATTTTTTGTAGAAAAGAAAACACCATTAGTGAAAAGCTTTGCATGTATTGCTACCGTCTTGCCAGTACTGGCAAATGTAAACGCTAGGTAAATAAGACCGTTTTTGAAATATGAAAATTCTATTGTCAATGCAATTTCAATTAAACAAACTGGCCTAAGGATCTTTAAAATAAGGATTTTCTGACAGGCTGGTGTTGATTTCGCGACCTTAAGGTTTGTTTCAAATAAATTGTATACTAATTAGAAGTTTTGACACGAAAAAGACGCTTGATGCCCCTTTTTATGTAGATCAGTTATCCCTACATGAATCTCATAAGACTATTGACATGCTTTTTATAAGACTCGTTAGATAATCTCTACATACATCACAAACGATTTCCTTTACGATTAATATAAGCGTCTTTCGCTGCTTTATAGAAGAATCTCTCAAACGAATCAGCACGTGTAACAGTTTCTCCCGTGATAGGAATCGTCTACAATTAAAAAATGATCTCGTCGACGCTCAAAAACACTCTTTGTGAGATTTCCAATAGACTCCTAAACGATTGAAAATGCTAGCTGGGTACTTTAACTCAACTCCCACCTCAAAATACAAAAAACGAAACCGTTGCCATTAGGATACGAAAGATAAATTGTTCGTATCTTTTGATGACTTCAAGTACCATGTATAATCCTGACATTTTTCGTATCTTTTGAATCTGTACGCAAAATGTAGAGAAATAAAATATTAGAAGACTGATCATCGTTGCTGACTCAATACTAATACAGTAGCAGCTTTAATAATGTAGATAGGTTATCCGACAAAGTGTATTTTTAATCGATTAAGCGATCTTAAACTAGTTTTCGAGTTTGTTTAAAATTTTGCAATGTTACGCGAACTTTAGCCATGTTCGCGATAAACGCGATTTGTTCCTGTACGTTTTCTAATTCTTTATAGCTTAAACGATTAACAATAAAAAGTATACTTTGCTAATTTCCACTTATTTAGTAATTTTTAACGAATTTTTGCCATTCCTTATTCTTTTAGGGAATTAAATTGAATTTTATGGCGAAATATTAAAACTTTTCGCGAAATTTCGCTTTTTTGGAATTTTTTTTTTGGCTTAAATCTAGTTTACCGACGCAGCTCCGCAGTACCTAGGTAGATAGAAAATTAAAAAATAAGAAGAAAAAATAAAATAAAAAAGTTGGCGGAAACGCTTAGTTTTCGAGTTATGGACGTTTTAAGTTTTTATATAATAGTGTGATTTCCCACTACATTTTTATCTTTATATGGTCAATATTGGTATCATTTTAAAGCTTTTGACTTAGCGAAGCCGGTACTTACTATCACAAAGAGGAGCAAATCCTTGCGCCCGGCCGAAGGCCGGCTATGTAGAGTAGTTTTACTTAGCGAAGCCGGTTCTTGCTATACCATAGAGGAGAAAATCCTTGCGCCCGGCCGAAGGCCGTCTATGCAGGGAAGCTTTAGTTAGCGAAGCCGGTATTTGTCATACCAAAAAGGAGCAAATCTTTGCGCACGACCGAAGGCCGGCAATGCAGAGAAGCTTTAGTTAGCGAAGCCGGTATTTGTCATACCAAAGAGGAGCAAATTTTTGCGCCCGGCCGAAGGCCGGCTATGCAGAGAAGCTTTACTTAGCGAAGCCGGTTTTTGCTATACCATAGAGGAGAAAATCCTAGCGAACGGCCGGCTATGCAGAGAAGTTTTACTTAGCGAAGCGGGTTCTTGCTATACCATAGATTAGAAAATCCTTGCGCCCGGCCGAAGGCCGTCTATGCAGAGAAGCTTTAGTTAGCGAAGCCGGTATTTGTCATACCAAAGAGGAGCAAATATTTGCGCCCGGCCGAAGGCCGGCTATGCAGAGAAGCTTTACTTAGCGAAGCCGGTTTTTGCTATACCATAGAGGAGAAAATCCTTGCGACCGGCCGATGGCCGGCTATGCAGAAAAGTTTTACTTAGCGAAGCGGGTTCTTGCTATACCATAGATTAGAAAATCCTTGCGCCCGGCCGAAGGTCGGCTATGCAGGAGTGTTTTCGTTTGCGACGCCCATGTTTATAATTTGATTACGTTTGTATTACACTTTTATTTAAATAAACTACATACTAAGCTGGTGCACTTCTGTAATATTTGGATGTAAAATGCAAAAAGAATGTAATGTGAGGTAAAGAGATAGTAATTTTCAAATAAATTTTGTATATCTAAAAAGATTGGCCATATAACGATAAAAATGTAGTGGAAAATCGGACCTTTATATAAAAACTTAAAACGTCCATAACTTGAAAACTAAGCGTTTCCGCCAACTTTTTTATTTCATTTTTTCTTCTTATTTTTCAATTTTCTATCACCCTGGGTACTTTTTTTTTATTTGGAGCTGCGTCGGTAAACTAGATTTTTTCCTTTTTTTTTTGTTACTGTCCGATATTTTTTCTTTAACCCATTTAGCGATTTTAAATTAATTTAAGTATTTGTTAAAAAGTTTGAGATTTTCGCGAATTTTAGCCATATTTATTTATTTATTAACATATTCGCGATAGAAGCGTTTTTTCCTGTAATTCTTAAAAGCTTTCACGATTTTTTAATAAATATAAGACTTTGCTATCATGCTGAGGTTAGCAAATCAGCAATCTTTAGATCTACTAGAGTTTTTTCAAACAAAAACTTCGCATACGCAAAACATGTGAATTTGAGAACATTAATTTATGAATTATGCGGATTCAAAACATTTTTCATTTTCAATTCGAGTCGAAACCTAAAACATACCTGATCATTTTCTTTACAATATTCATTAAATATGTTATAATGTTACACGTTATAAATAGATTTTAAAATTTTTTTCAATATGTATCTTTTTGGGAAAAAGTGTATCTTTTTGTCAACTAAAATGTATCTTTCTCGAAATTTCACTGGCAACACTGAACGAAACAAACATTAAAAAAAATAACAACACATACACCAAAACAAAATCATAAAAAGAAAGAGACAAATATAGGAGGTTAACAACAATTGCCCTGTTCCACATAAATTGTAGGCAAAAAAAGTCCATGAATTCTTTTTTTTTTTTAATTTTACCAATCGAGATTTAAAGAAATCAGAGAAAAGGCACAAAAAGAAAATGAAATTATTTTAAGTTATTGCAATTTTTTACTATTTTCCTCTCAAAAGGTTCAGCATTTCTTTTTATTAAAAACACTTTTCAAATTTTGTTTAATATATGTTCTACGTTGTCTTTTTTACACAAAATTTTTATTGTTGATTTTCAACTATTACAAGAAAAACCAGTGAAAGAAAAAAAAAAAGAAGAAAAATATGCGAGACAGCGAAGAAATCGTATGCGTTGGTTTTTTTTCTTTTGTATCACACAAAATCAAAGTTGAGCAATTTTCATTTACGTGAAACTTGCAACCATTTTCACTTTTTTAAGAATTTGTTTGACATCTCACATTTTGCTAACCTTTTAATTTAGTTTCTTTAAATAAGTTTATTTTTTTTTTTTGCAGAATTTCAAAAATTTTTTCTTTTCCAAGACGACACAAAAACCACAAGCAGAGAAATTTTTCTTCTTTGGAAACTATAATGGCGTCGGCAAAAATGGTTGATTGAACTTGCACACACGCAGTTGCAAAATATTGTATCAGGTAATAATCTGTGTTTTTTAAATATTTTTTTTTGTGCTTACAAATTGTTTTTTAATCATTAAAAATAATTAGAAATTAAAAAAAATAATAGCAAAAACTAGTATTCATGTTGCTTAAGTGGTAATTTAATAGTCAATTTATTTTATGAACTAAAATTTTTAACTATGTGTAGTAGTTTACAAGCTTTGTTTATTCAACATAATGACGAAGCAGGTATATGAAGATGTGTTTCATAAGCATTTGTAAAAAATGAACTGTCGCATATTAAGGGCCTATTTCACAAATTATATTAAAATAAATTAAAATAAAATTAAATGAAAGCCTGCATATAAATGTGAATTGATATTTAAATAGACTTGGTGAAATAGGCCCTAAATGTTGCAAATTGGTGATTACTTTTTTGTATATTTAAATTCTAGAGCAATTAATTAAATTATTTTTTGTGCAAATTTAAATACCTACTTACAATATGTTCAAAATTCCTATGTATATAAGAATATGTTTTAACATATAGTTAAAATAGTTTTGTTTGGCCATTCATCGTTAAAAAAACATCTTTTTAGTTTTAACTATTTTTTATATCTCAAAAATTTTACACCAACAAAAAACGGCAAGGAGAAATAACCAAAAATCAAGATTAAGAGATCAAAAAAGAAAACTCCTGAATTTTGTTGTCAAGAAATTATTTTTACATAATAATACCTATGTATGTAGGTATAGCATGAAAATAAATTTGTTCGATCTTTATTTATTTCTCCTTTTGCTATTGTTTGTTAATAAAAAAATTGATAAGCCGATTTAGTAAAATAAATTAGCTAAAATAAAAAAAAAAAAACAACTAGTCATCCATGAAATTCTTCAAACAATTTTCAAGAAAACCATTTGATTATATTTTGTTAGAAAAAAGGATAATTACGTCTTGTTGTACGTATCAAGTAAACACACTTGTAGTTACGTCCCTTGGTTTTTTGTTAATAAAAGCCTCATTTTTGATCGCAGAAGTGTAAGATTTTGTCAAGACATGTAGTTTAAAGGCATTTATAACAATCAATTAAAAACTCGATTTTGAATTTTTTGTTAGTTACTCCTTTTTGCATTTAAGCCAACGATATGCTTTAAAACAAAACAGGAAAAAGCTTGCAAAATAAACTAAATTCTGAAAATTTTAAAGTGACGTCAAAATTATTTCATGAATAGGCGAAATAGGTAAGGACAAATAATTTTCCATAAAGTTGATACCAAAATCTACTTGTTTTTTATATAAATATGGCCATGTTCTGGAAATCGAACTCACGTAAAATTAAAATCAATGGAGATTTAAAATTTTTTTTTAAATCAATTTAGCTTTTCTTGGTTTCAAAATAAGTTCTGGTAAATACCTATAATTGGACTCAAAGTAGGTATATAAAGATTATACTTTGGTATGAAGTATTTAAAAGTTAGTTCTGTAACATCTGAAAGACTATTTTTTATTGCACGTCTGGATCAAATAAGTTAAGAATAATTTGCTTCTCAGCAAAAATCTCACAATAATAATCTCACAATAAGCACAACTGGGACGAACGCCGAACTTCGCATAGTACGACGAATTCGTCGGCAAGAATTCGTTACGTAAGTGCGTTAAATGAGTCACAATAAGTGCGTAAACTCCAGATATTAATGTGACTTAACATTTTTTTTAATTTTGGACGCTAGATTATATAAATATTTATTATTCTTAACTTCTTTACTTTCTTTACTGCATCCATTTTCATCTTTTTTAACTAACAATACATTTTATTAAAATTTCTTTATAATTTATTTGTTTGTTAACATTTATGAAATCATAGGTTGACCATAAAAACTATTAATCGGGTGTTTTCTAGAATCCGAATCCACTCGAAAAAGGATTACTTTAGCATTTTTGGTATTCTACATTTTGGTTTAGCGATCTCAAGTTAGTTTTTGGGTTTGTTTCAAATTTTACAATTTTTCGAGAATTTCAGCCATGTTTGCGATTTGTTCCTGTAAGTTTTCTGATTTTTTACAGATTTAATACTTTATAATAAATAGTACCTTTTGCTATCTTGCCACTGTTAGCAAATTTTTGGGAACTTAGCAATTTTTACAGAATTTTTCCTATTCCTTATAGTTTAAGAGACTTTTAATGAATTTTATGGCTTGTTTGAAATATAAAATTTTTTCGCCATTTTTGCAATTTTTTTTTTTTTTTTTGTTATTTTTTGACAGTTTGTTTTTTTCGCCCATTTAGCGATTTCAAAAAAAGTTTAGTGTTTGTTAAAGAGTTTGCAAATTTTACGAATTTGAGCCAAGTTCGCAATAAAAGCAATTTGTCCCTGTAATAATTTACAGCTTTCACGATTTATAATAAATAGTACCCTTTGTTTTCATGCCGCTGTTAGCAAATTTTTGGAAATTTCCGCTAATTTAGCAATTTTTACCGAATTTTTGCCATTCCATATAGTTTTAGAGAGTTTAAATAAATTTTATGGCTTGTTTGAAATATTAAAAATTTTCACGAATTTTCGCTATTTTTGTAAATTTTTTTTTTTGTAGTTATTTTCCGACATTTTGTTTTTTTCACTTTGCTTGCGATTTCAAATAAATTTTAGTGTTTGTTTTAAAGTTTGCAATTTTTCGCGAATTTTCGCCAAGTTCGCAATAGAAGCGATTTGTCCCTGTGATTCTGTCAGATTTTACGATTTTAAACAAATATTAGACTTTTCTATCATGCTGCGCTGTCCCTTTTCCAATTTATTCGTCATTCATCTGCGTAAGAAATAGAAATAAACCTATCGCAGAGTTCGTTACGCACGACGAATTTCCGTCTACGCAATGATTGTGTGTACTTTCATGTGTGTAAACCAATGTATTCTATTTCAAATGACAAATATTCGTTGCGAATAATTCGTCGTTTGTCCCAGTTGTATTTCTAGCATTAAGTTTTTTTACATACCTATATCCATTTTAAATATTAATTTTATCTAACACTGTTATTTTGCATGATAAAAAAATTATTTACATAGGTACTCGAGTTTTGTTACATGCAACATCTAACTAGGTAGAAAAATATGCATATGTAATTTTATACCTGCATACATATGGGTAAGTACTTTTGCAAATAATTGAATTAAATAATTTATGCATCGTCAGTTCATTATTGGTTTGACGTACCAATGATTTAAACAAAAAATTAGTTATGTATGGGGTATAAATATTGTGAATACCTTGGTTTCACAAAATTGTTTGATTATTGAGATACCTACATATGTACATTTGTATTAATGTTGATTCATATCAAATATTTTAAAATATTTCTATTGTTTTGCTCTACACGCGATTCCTCATACAAAATGTGCAACATAAATTTCAATCCTGATTTACTTCATTGCCTTATAGCCTTTTTACACTGATCAACATCTAACATCTACCATCAATTTGCCACCATTTGCGAAGATGTAAAACTATTTCCATAAGAAATACATAGGGCTTAAAACCAACATCTTCAAAAGATGTTCCTATCTCATTTCATTCCATTCTACATCTCGATTATTTTAGTGTCATCACTAGAAAAGTGGCAATAAGTCCTATTATTATTGTGGCATCACTGACAAAAAGAAGTTGGTTTTGAAAGCAGCGTTACCATTTGTCAAGTTTTATCTTTTATTGCAATGTTTTTTTGTTAAGTATTTTTTATATTTTTAAACAAATTGAACTTCAAATACATTTTTGAGTTTTCTTTTTAAATTTTGGCACTTTTGTGAGAAAAAAAAACATTTTTAATTTAAACATTTTTTTTTCAAAAATGGTGACATTTTTGTTTGATGGTAGATGTCAGATGTGAGCAATGTAAACGAGTGTTTCACATTTTCTACATCTTTGATGGTAGATGTTAGATGTTGATCAGTGTAATACCCTTTGTACACTTGCATACATTTCGGAGGAACGCATGGAAGATGTTGAAAAAGTGAAATACGAGTTCACACTTGAAACATCTAACATTTACCATTAACAAAAAATGTCACCATTTCTGAAAAAAAAACTTTTATTTTTTTTAAATACTTTTTTTCTACAAAAGTAACAACATTTTAAGAGATAACACCAAAATGTATTTCTAATTCATTTTGTTTAATAATTTAAGCAAAATTAAGCAAAATAAGGCTTGCAAAAAAGGAAAAACTTGAGAAATGGTAACGCTGCTTTCAAAGCAACTGCCATTTTGTCAGTGATGCCACAATAATAACAGAATTTATTGCCACTTTTCTAGTGATTACACTAAAATAATCGAAAAATGTAAAAGGGAACAAAATGAGATAGTAACATTCTGTAAAAATGTTGATTTTTAGCCCTATGTATTTCTTATGGGAAAATTCCAACATTTTCGCAAATTGATATTAAATGTTAAATGTTGACAAGTGTGAAAAGGCTATAAAAAGCCTATTAAGAAAAAAGTAGATAATGCTTAAGTATACGTATGCAGCTGTGTATGCGGCACAAAACAATTATTTTCACTTTTAATAAAATACTATTTATTTCTAGGTCCATTAATGAATGTTCACAAAAATTTTTCTTTAAAACATTAGCCGGAAGCAGTGGTAAAAATAAAAAAAAATCTATCGGGTGAATTTTTAGAAAAATACATGTAAACCTTCAATGTTGTTTTTTTATACTCGACTTTTTCGCATATGCGCCAAACCAACGAGCTGGCGACAAATCTTTGTAATACATAAAGAAACGTGTCAAAAACAAAGCAAAAAGGTATTTAGTATCAAATAATGATAGATCTTTTATAATAAACGAATCTTGTTGTAGCACTGGCATTTTAAATTAATCAGCTGATTCTGCAGAGAACAAACGGTCTGTTAGAGGCAATGGGATTTTACAACAAAGCTAAGCCTGGCCAATAAGTTTTTTTGCGTTATAATATAGGTACCTATTTGGCTTTATGAGCTCGGTTAATAATAATAATAAGAAATAAAAAAAATAATTCTTTGTTGATTTTAGTGTGATCATGATACATACACACATTTGTATGTACATACATATACATATACGTTCTTATAGCTGATAATTAAAAAATTTATTATGAGTCACATAATAAGATAAATGTTAGAACAAATATTTGTCAGGCTAAAAATAAAAACATTTTTAACTTACCTGGTTAAGTCTTACTGTGGTTTCAGCAAAATTTTTCTTATTTATTTGTTTAACCAAATTACCAATCTGCGTCAGCGTCAATTTCAGACGGTCTAGGTTCATAGCTCTTCCATTAAATTAAAGTTGAACGGCGATTTTAGCAGCATACGTCGGTTATGAGAGAATGATCTTGGATATTTTTTTCAAACGATACCAACAATTTGTTAGGAACCTTCGAAAAAAATTATTTACAAGATCAGACACACAAACAGACGACTATTGTAGCAGCAGCGCACGACCAATAAGCAAAAAATAAGAAATAAATTATTGGTGTTTAAAAAAACGAACTAAACTGTAGCAAAGCCCCAAAATTTTTATTTTATACAAAAAGGAAAATATTATTTATATTATAAGGGCGGGGAATTTGTTTTTTTTTTTGCACTTGTGCCTATATAGAATATAAATAGATATATCCATACAGTTCAGAGGGTCAACTAAATGTAAATTTATTAAAATTATTTGTTACTTTAATTTTTTTCAATAAATGTTTTTATGATTCTTTTTTTAATGTACATATGTATTTCTCTGTGCTGCGTTTATACGATTTTGGAAGGCAGATTGTGATAGACTTTTGGTTTGGATGCACTTTTGTTTTTGTCGTTGTTGTTGTTCTCTTTGTTTCTGCTTTTCGGTTATTGTGAAATTGTTGACACAATTTTTAAAGACGCAATAAATTGTTTTTGGGGAAATTATTATTTCTTTAAAACACATACATACATATGTATATCAATAAAGTGGCAGCTCTAAGTAATAAATTTATAATTTTTTTTTTTGTTGTGGTGGCCCCGTCAGGCCACCATTAAGAATAAAATTGCGTATCGAAGAATTTGTTTTTATCTTTCAACATGTAGGTATTTCCACGCGGTTAAATTGCTTAATAACAAAAATAACTTGCGCCCTAAATATGTGTTTGGCCAAGTAAAATATTTAAAGTTCAATCTGTTTTCTTTATACTTCGGTATTGCATATTTATTAGTTTATACACTTTACCTAAGCGTCTTTAATATATTTTTTTTCTTTTATAAACTTGAATTCACTTTTATAATTTTGTTGCTTTTATTTATACGATGTATTACGGTTTATATCATTTTATTATATATTAACGTCGTCTTTTTTTGTATCCAATATTTTTTCGTTTGTCCGCCGTTTGCCTATCGAACAACTTTATCAATTTGCTAGTTTTTCTTCTTCTTTGATATTCTTTTTTATCTATTTCTTTCACTTACACGTAACAAAGTCGAATTTGTTTACCGTTAAACTTTTTATTTGCTTAAAATTATAGGTTTTATTATTTTTTTCCGTATTTTTGGGTTTTTATCGTTTATGTTACGTTAAAAACAGTATTAAATTTTTATAAAAAATCGTATTTTATTGTTGATTGTTCGTCTCGTTATTGTCTTCATTTTTTTTCCTCGTCTTGATTTTTTTTCCTCGTTGACTCTTATCTAAGGATGAGAAATAAATATCGATATATCAGAATATCGATATTAAGAAAAAAATAGTCGATATATCGCCGATATTTAAAATACACATATATCGATATTAATTACGACTTTCGAAATCGATATTTTAAATACATATTTTTTAAAAAAATTTAAGGTTTTAGCCGTTTTTCTACTGCTTTCAAGAAAAGAAAATATGCGTTTTCCATTATAATAAAACTCTTTCGTGTTTTAAATATGGGTAAATCCCAGGTGTAGAACGTGACAGTCGTACGCATCAAAAATGCAATAAAATTTTAAACAACAAATATTTTTTCGTTCTCTTAACCCGATCGATTCGAGGCCAAAGATAATGGCAAAATAAGTAGCGGTTTGAACGTGAAAAAAATAGAAGTAGTTTTTGTGGCCATGTATAACAAGGCGTAATTAAGCGAAACCTGGCGCAATTTTTTAGTCAAACTACTTTGAGAATTTTACGTAGCAATGTAGCATTTAAATGTCTTTAGTTTGATTCCCAAATCTTCGGTTTTTTTTTAAGCCAAAATCTGGGTCGATACGTGACATTTCGAACGTGAAATTTTTTCCATAATAATTGAACTGAATAATGATTAAAACAAAATAAAAATTTTATTTCAGGAAGATAATACTAAAGAAAATATACAATAAAACATTCTAACAAATAAGAAATTACGTTTGCACAACTTTGCAGTCTGATTGTTCATCTAAGTGAACAAATTTATGAGTAAATTTATAAAATTAGTAAAATCTAAATATTTCCCTATAACAATATCGTAAAATAATCAGCTTTTAATATCTTTTAAATTTTCGGTCACGGTGGACCTTTTGACGGATATGCCCATATAACAATAGCTGGTTTGTGTAAAGAATTATTTCCTACTTGTGGTACTTAAAAAAAACAAATAACGAACTTGCTTTCTACAATTGATATAGAAAGACCTACAACACTTTAACAAAGAAAATAAGATTCTCCAAATTTTTTTTTTGGAAATTGGCGACATTTCACAGCTGTTGTTTTGAAAACCTCCTCAGTACCGTCCAAAATGGTTGATTCGGCTGTAGATTAAGCAGTGCCAGATAAATGAAGACGATCAACACGATACACATAAAGCAGAGAGAGCTCCTAATGTCCATATCGGATGACTTCTGTACCCATGTTCTGTAACTTTGGTGAAAACTTCCCGCATTGATGCGAAACAAAATATTTCATCTCAAAAATAGAGCAAAAAATGTGTCTGTTACTCATGTCGAAAACTATCAAAAGAGACCACGTTGTAACGTTATAAATGCCATATTCCACTTGAAGCCGATGTGAAATTGTAGACGTTGAGAACGCCAATCACGCATTGAACAATTTTGAACGACGGCAGTGAAAATACAACCGTTGGATATACCAAATAATATAAAGTGCGACTTCAATGTTTGTTGTTTGCAAAATAGCTTTGAAAACATTCGTTAATTTTCAAAAATTATGAATTAAACAATGAAAAAATCAACAAAGAATGAAATAATACCGTGTTATTATTCACTGAATTTTTAATTTTTAATATAGTGAAACATACACAGTTAAGTGAGAAAATCTTCTGCTTGTTTCAATTTGTGGCATTTTTGTTTCATTTCTCATATTTCAATCGAAAAGTTTCTCACCGCAAGTGTTACAGAGCATGGGTATAGATGGGATTCTACCGGGTTTTGACCTGATATCTGGGTAAATGGAATAACATATAATACGTGTGTACATAAGTATCTATATACACATATTTTGTTTTTATATTTCTTAACCATAATTTCAACAACATGGCATATGAATAAATAAATACGTTCGATATATCAATATTTGAAATTAATAAATATTTATATTCTTCACATATGCACTGATTGATGGGTTAATTTTATAGTATCTAGGGCCCTTTAGAAAATATCGATACAATAGATATCGAAAATTTTTTTCAATTAGCCAATCCCTATAAGCAAGGTATATTTACACAAGGTAGACTCATTTGGGAGTGTAGACATGCTGCTCTATAAAAGGAACCGAGTTGTCAAAATTGTCTTCATATAAAACAAAAACAATTTAACGCACACATGCACAACATTTGGCTCATATACACGAAATTTGACGTTTGGGTTCCAACAAGGGGTAATCAGCTGACAAACATATGGGCCATCGAGTTAACCTTGTGTAAATATACCTTGCCTATAAGCACAAAGTATACAGAGATGAAAAAAGTGACGTATGAAAAATGCCTAAATCATTTGCGAGGGCAGCTTTCGAAGAAAGAGAAAGAAAACGTTTTTTGTTAGTGAAGTGACAATGCGTAAAAACAGGCCGTTACTATCTACACAAATTGCATAATCAAAACAAAAAACGCAAAAAGGGCAGCTTTAGAAGAAAAAGACAGAAAAAAACACAATATTTTCTGTCTCGTGACGCCTCTGTATACTCTGTGCTATAATGCTATGTTCATACCACAAAGTATACAGAGATGAAAAAAGTGACGTATGAAAAATGCCTAAATCATTTGCGAGGGCAGCTTTCGAAGAAAGAGAAAGAAAACGTTTTTTGTTAGTGAAGTGACAATGCGTAAAAACAGGCCGCTACTATCTACACAAATTGCATAATCAAAACAAAAAACGCAAAAAGGGCAGCTTTCGAAGAAAAAGATAGAAAAAAACACAATATTTTCTGTCTCGTGACGCCTCTGTATACTCTGTGGTTCATACGACGTTATAAACCACTCGTTTCGCTCGTTGAAACTAGTTTGTTAAACATGCTGTTCATACGATTCATTCCTGTTTCATTTTGAAATTTTTTTTGTGTTGTTAGTGTGATTTTTTTTAAATAGATAAAAAAAGTAAATAAAACTTAAACATATATTATTTTACACTTTTATTGATATTATTATGTTATAATTATCACTTTATTTTATTAGACATCAATTTTTATTTTGTTTTTTTCTTTGTTTTGCTTTTTTTTTGAGAGCTAGTTCAGATAAACTAACGATAAATGTTATCAAAATTGGAGATGATAGTACATTTTTCCTGTTTCGCAGCCGGTTTCAAAATGAAACGACCTGTTTCGCTCACAAAATTTTGTATGGGGAAACAAGTCGTTTCAATCATGTTTGGGGCGCGAAACAGGAATAAGAGAGCGAAACACGAATATTGCTGTCCGTGTGAACATGGTATAAGTATACTTATCACTTCGATTGAGCCAATTTAGACTAGACTAATTGTTCTGGCAGAAAACGACAGTTTGTAGGCGAAAGAGGTGAAGAGAGTCGTTTTCGGTTGGCATAATTTTTAATCCAGCTTCAACCCCGCATTAGCAGAACAAAACCAATACATACACACTTATGAAAAAACAGGTTCAGTGTTTTCTTTTTTGCAAAGCGATTTTAATCGTTAGTTGTTCGCCGTCGTGTAAACATGAATATAAAAACAGAGGGTGGTTGGTCACGCCAAATGTTTTTATGTTTACAGTGAACGAACACCAAACGTCAAATAAACAAAAAAATACTAACACATACAAAGCTGCGTGTACGTATACAATTTTATGCCAGAATAATTAATCTAGTGTAGTTTGGAAAGAACAAAAGTTAATCCGACTAAAAATTAGTCTAGTCTAAATTGGCTCATTCAGATATGTGTAATAACCGATAGTTGTTGCTTTGGTTAATAGAATGTGTCATCTATCTATCATACCAAAAATTAAAATATATATTAAAAAACACGTCGGAATTGAATTTTATTATTTACCTTGCAGCCCCACGTTCAAGTTGTTCTTGATAGTCTTTTACATATACTGCTTGTCAAAATTTTAATAAATTTAAAGCTTTGACGTAGGCGGAACTCAATGTGTAAGCAATTTACTTTCAAGATGTCATAAAAAAACAATTTATAAAGAAAAACTTGTTATCAGCTGTTAAATTGAAAGTAAAATTGCCAAACAAATGGAAAGGGAAATTGAAAGCCATCTCGTGGTCAATTTAAAAAGTGTGAGTGAGTTTGTAAAAAAGGGATAGTGTATTGAAAACTGAAATGAATTGAAAGGCAAAATTTGATCGTGTGGCCTCAAAGTTATATTAAAATTTCAAAGTTGGTCAATAAAATTAAATTGAACTAATTTTTTCTACAAAGTGAGAGTTATGCCAATTTTTCGGATAGTATTTAAATCTATAACTATATTATATACCTAACTTTCATATAAACTTAAAACGCATCTAAATACAGATTGATTTTTTGAGTTTTATTATAAAAGTCTTATTCAAGGTCTATCCACCGTATACTTTTAACAGATGGCGACGCACGTTTAATGATGAGAAAGATGAAGGCAGATCAATCTTTAACGCCAAAGGAAGCTTCCCTAGCAATAAATAAAAATGTTAGCCGATGGACAGTAAGAAGAGCGCTCCACAACATTGGATACATATCAGCTGTGAAAAAACCTAAACCTGCTTTAACAAATTAATATACATTTTAATAATAAAGGTGAATAAGAAAGAATTTATACTAGTAAATATAATTTTTACAAGATAGCGTCAGTTTTTACACTGCACCTTCTTCCTTGATTTTTTTCAAATTATGAGTTAACATAAATACGTTTTCCCGTATTTGTTATTCTGCCGACGTTATTGCCAACTGGCTGAGATATTTATCTTTAGTGTAGACCTAGGGTTACTTCTTTGAACATGAATTGGCGTTTAAATGATTCATGTCATGATGACGACATGTTTTTTATTTTGTTTTGTTTTTTTTATTTTGTTTTATTTGATATTGAAAACAAAAACAAAATTAAACAACGAATAAGAAAGCAAAACGTAAAGACAGTACATGCACCTGTGTACTCGTTTCTTTTCCCCTCGTCCCTCTCGCCTATAACGCTGGGTCTCCACGTAGCAATTTTTATTGCTAAGCACAAGCAATAACGTCGGCAGAACAATGACAGAACAATGGAGCAATAATTGCTAATTATATTGCTAGAGAACACTTGAAATTGCTTTGCCATAAATTTGCAATTTTCACCGCGAGTAGTTGTATAAATTTTTGTGGCTGTATTTATGACAAATGTTTTATGTTGTGTTTTGAAGTGGTTGTTAATTTTTTTTTTAAATTAATAAATAATATTAATAAAACATTTAATTGTAATTGTCGTAGCTGTGTTTTGTATTACTTTTTTGTTTATTTGCGTATGCTTTTGTTGATATTGACGTTTATTTAAAAATATAATGTAAAAAACTTTTTCTGTATTTTGTTGAAGTATTTTTTCACTTGGCGGCTTTTTCTTGATTGTTTTTTTAATAAATAAACAACCGTGCAGAGAAATGAAATGTCAGATAAATTACAACTGATTTGACAGCAGATTGCTAAGCAATAATTGCTCAAGCAATAACACGAGTAATCATTGCGCAATGGATTGCCACTCATGGCAATTTGCGGTATATACGTCGCAAATTTAATGGAGCAAACAAATTTGACGTTTGCCGCAATAAATATTGCTACGTGGAGACCCGGGGTAATGAAGCAATCTTGTCAATAAGACATGAGCCGTATGAACACAGACTTACTTAAAAACCTTGAAAATTTTCCAATGATAGCAAAGTTATTTTTTTTTGCAATATTATTAAATTTTGTACAAGAACATATTTTTATATAAATTAACTATGTATAATTTATTTAGTTTATTTCAATCATAAATTATCATAACTGTTAATATAAGTAAAGGATGTTTTTAATTTTCAACATTCTTTCGGAAGCAGGCATCATCTAAGATGTTGACATTGATCAAAGTGTCACCTTCCTTTTCATCTTTGAGTATAAAAATAACAGTTTTAACTTCAGAAAATTCATACATATCATGGTCGACTTTAAACCTATAAAAATGTTTTGTTTGGCTTAGGCTTTTCGGCGAGCTTTTTTTGCCTCTTTCTACCAAGTCATCTACTCCAAATTCATTGCCCATGAAATACACCAAAATTAGTCATAAATTTTTACAGTAAAAACAATTTATAACTGTACCCATTTCTAGACTGCCTTATCTGTCAAAAACCTTTTTGTTATTTTCTAATAGGCTTGTAGTGAAATTACTTAATTTTGAAAACGTTATTTTATATTAATAAGATTTCTGTTTGACGTGCTAAGTTCCCAATTTGTTTATATTTGATAAATACACATATTTTATTTGTTTAAATATTTTTATATGCATTATAGGGAGAAGTAAAAATTTTTTACATAAAAACAATCCATACGTTTTTTACTTATAATTTCGTAACTTTTATATATTTATACTCGTAGTTTTTTTTATATTTGTTTTTAAATTAAATTTATATATGAACGTTTTTAATAAAAACCAAGTAAGAAAGTATCCTCTTAAGACCCGAGCATTAACCCATTGAATTTTTACATTTCTTATATATTATTTACACCTTTTGGGGAGCAAATAAGACAAGTGTATTTTTTTTTTTTTTTAATTTTATTTGAATTCTTAGAAATTAAGGGTACACATATGTGTACCTCAGGTCTTAAGATATGAAAAATTTCAACGTTAATTCTTAATTTCTTTAGTTCTGAACAGAACCGATTAAGTAAAGGGCTTATTAACTATTTGTTTTATCTTATGAGGTGTAATTTTAATTTCGGTTTTAATTATTTTTTTAATTTTTTTATTTAAACTGATAGAAAAAGAGGTGCACATATGTGTACTTCAGGTCTTAGCGATTAGTTATTGAGGAAAAATATCCCAACAGTATGGTTTTTTCAAACTGTTAAATTCAAATGTAAAAATAATGGCTAAAACTTCTAAACCCTGCCATCTTTTGGTATTGTTTTGAAGCGCAGTATCTTAAAGCAAGTAATAAAACTGTTTCTATTGATCACACGATGTCGCTAGTCCTAAAAACTTGCAATTAGTTAAGGTGCACATATGTGTACCCACGGTCTGAAGAGGGTATAGTCGGTCAAGCCCGACCATATAATACCCTACACCACAGTATTTAAAAACACATCATGCTTATTTTTTCATATAAATATGGATTTATCTGTTTATAAAATTCATGAAAATCGGTTTGAAACTTTGTGAAAGGCAGAAATTGAACCCTACCTCCCCTCGTGGTCCTTTTTTTTAAAAAATGTATACCTTTTGTGTCCATATAAGTAGATATGGTTCTATCTATGTTTTAAATTTCATTAAAATCGGGTTGATAGTTTCTGAGAGGAAGAAATTTCCTCTCCTGCCAGCCTGCCAGCTAGCCGGACGGACATCGTTAGTTCGTGAGTCGATCGGTATATTTTAAGGTGGGTCTAGGACCAATATTTTAAGGCGTTACACACATCAGCACAAATGCATAATACTCTCTCCACTATTGTGGTGTGGGTATAAAAATTTCGGAGCATATGTTATAGAAAAAAATAACAAGAAAAAAAAATATTATCATCGCCACCAAGGCGAATTTAAAAAGGTAACTGCAACTCTACAAAAAGCCCCATGTATTTTTTTTTTGCAATTTATTTGGCAGCTGTCAAAAATACTGACAAGGTAAAAATTGATTGAAAACAAAATAAAAATTTTGTTTGGGTTATAAAAAAAAATACTAAATTCACGCTAAACATAAACAAAATTATATTTTCACGTTTCCCTATTTTTTTAATTCACCGTGGAGGCAAGTGATTAACGGCTGACGAGTTAGTTTACCTTGTTGAATTCGCCTTGATCTCGACATTGAAAAAAAGTTAGCAATTTTGGTAAGAAATAACCAAGAACGGCAGCTCTGCATACATTTTTGCATGCAAGGCCCATCTATCAGGTCTGCTTACTTGTACAAAAACAAAAAACGATTCTTTTTAGTTGTCAAAAATTTACTACCACATATACAAAGCAAAAGGAAAAAACGTGTATGTGTGGCATACCATAAACATAAGCAAACGTATACATGTACATGTAAGCAAAATGTAAACAACTTTTGACAACTAAAAAGAACATAAACAATGATCATCAGGCTTCTTGCGCAGACCTTTTCAATGGGCCTTGTTTGCATGCTACTATTTTTGCAACCTTATCGCATACTGGTTTTTGCATCTTTGTAGTATACAAAAAAAGAAAACATAGAAAAAATAAATACAGTTACTTTTATTCTTATGAACAAATAAATTAAAATTATAAGAATTCAAATTGTTAAAAAAGTTCTGTGCGCGGTATTTATGTCTTTCGTTAATAAAATTATATAAAAACATTAAACTGTGACATATATTTATTTTAAAAACAAAAATAAAATTTTGTTTCATGAAAAAATGAACATTCCGTGCGCCGGCATCAATCCTTAATATAAGAACATACAATGTTAGATTATACATATATTCAAAAATGTCGTTATTTTATTAAAAAAAAATATGGAAAGGTATGTACATAAAACAATTATAATTTCCGCTAAAATTAACGATACTTAGATTACTTCAGACAAGGCCAATATTTGTTAAAAATTACTTAACCATTGCTTTATTGGGCTGTACGAAATATCGCCCAAAGAAAAATGGTCAAAAAAAAAAAAAAAAAAAAATTAAAAATCGCTTAAATGAAGAATAGCCCAAAAGAACATGAAAAATGACCCAAAAAGTTAAATATGAAATTTTGCCCAAAAGAAACGAAAAAGGGCCCAAAATAAAAATGAAAAATTACCCAAAAAAAAAAAATTTTATATTACCCAATTTGCAAAAAAGTGTTTATTATTCATATAAATTTAGTAACATACCTACAAATGTAAGTTTTATGTAAGAAATTGCATTGTATCTTCAACAGCTGCTCGGCAGTATGGACAATAATACTTATTTGAGCCCTCCGCCAAACTTTGTGCCCTCTTCAATAATTAAATATTAATTAATCACTGCATAGTTATAATCAATTACTCAAAACAAAATATAGCTTTTTGCAAGGTGGCATGTCATAACGTCCAGTGTCGTAGTGTCCATGGACATGTCATAACGTCCGTGGGCATTAAGACACTTTGCAAATTGACATTATGTCATTTTTAAAAATGTCATAAGGTCCATAATTACTACAGATGTTAAATACAAAAAAAGATCTACATACACGCAGACAAAAACATGTTTTATTATGGTCACAACCAACAAAACTATTTTTAAAGGAACTTATTTTACCCTAATATGGTTGTTGGTGACAATTATTTGGTTAAATTAAACATTTAAAAATGGTTTTGTTGTTTTTTCTCTGCGTGCATATATTAAACATATAACGAAAACACTTTTGGGCGCAAGGATTTTCTCTCCTATGGTGTAACAAATACCGGCAGCGCTTACTAAAGCGTCTCGGCATAGACGGCCTTCGGCCAGGCGCAAGTATTTTCTACTCTATGGTATAACAAATACCAGCTTCGCTAACTAAAGCTTCTCTACATAGCCGGCCTTCGGCCGGGCGCAAGGATTTTCTCCTCTATGATATAACAAAGACCGGCTTCGCTAACTAAAGCTTCTCTGCGCAGGCGGCCTTTGGGCGGGCGCAAGGATTTTTTCCATTATGGTATAACAATTACTGGTTTCGCTAAGTAAAGCTTCTAAAATCTACCTTGTTTCCGAACTAAGGCCGACTTCGCAGATAAGCTTTAGTTAGCGAAGCCAGTAGTTGTTATACCATAGAGGAGAAAATCCTTGCCCCCGGTCGAAGGCCGGCTATGTAGAGAAGCGTTAGTTAGCGAAGCTGGTTTTTGTTATACCATAGAGGAGAAAATCCTTGCCCCCGGTCGAAGGCCGGCTATGTAGAGAAGCGTTAGTTAGCGAAGCTGGTTTTTGTTATACCATAGAGTAGAAAATACTTGCGCCTGGCCGAAGGCCGGCAATGCCGAGACGCTTTAGTAAGCGCTGCCGGTATTTGTTACACCATAGCTTTAGATAGCGAAGCCGGTACTTGTTTTATCAAAGAGGGGAAAATCCTTGCGTCCGGCCAAAGGCCGGCTATGCTTTCGAGTTTGTCCACGGACACTATGACACTGGACGTTATGACATGCCACCTTTTTGCAATATGTCTCGTTATTTTTATAAATAACATTTAGGAATTCGACGTATAGTAATAATGAATGATTTAGACAAATATGTAGTATGTAAGATTTTGACGAAATTTTAAAAATGAAAAAGTGGCCCGAAAAAATGGGCTACTTTTCATATAATATTTTTGGGTGATTTTCCCCAAAAATTCATTATGAAATAAAGTCCCAATATATTTTTTGGGGGATTATTTCAATTTCAAATTTATAATGAAAACGTTTTTGGGCGCAAGGATTTATCCACTTTGGTATACAGAACACCGGCTTCGATAAATAAAGCTGCCGTGCATCCAATGGTTTTCTTCTATATAGTATACCAAACACCGGCTTCGCTACCTTAAGCTTCTCTGCGAAGCCGGTGTTTGGTATACCATAGAGGAAAAAGTCATTGCGCCCGGCCGAAGCCGGCTATGCAGAAAAGCCTAAGTTGGCGAAGCTTGTGTTTGGTATATCATAACTTTATATCTATCGCGTGATTCTTTAAAGCAAAACTGTATAATTAATTGTATTACATATCGTCGGTTGATTATTTAATTGTTGTATGTCGTATGTAATTTGTATTCACATACGACAATTAAATAATCAACCGACGATATGTTGGGCTCTTATTTCTTTCAGAAATTGGGGTTTTATTTCATATGAAATGAGCCCCCAAAAATTAGGGAATTATTTCATTAATGTTTGGGGCGTTATTTCATTTCGTTGGGGGCTAATTTCATTTTAAAAATTGGGGCCTTATTGCATATGAAATAAGGCCCCACGCTTTTGGAGGTTATTTCATTATTTTGTTGGGGGTTATTTCATGCCGCCATTAAATGGGAGCCCCTTAAGGAATGGAGATAGCGTATAGGTATGTTTGATACAAATGATCAAGATAAAAAATAAAGTAGTTTTGACCATATATTTCACCCGTATAGAAGCATCCTACGCGCTGCAGGGCCCACATTTAAGAATTTTATTAAAACGCCATATTTGTATGGTTGAAATTCTTAACTTAAGCCCCTGCAGAGCTTAAGATGCTCCTAGACGAAAAAAGTACGAACATTTTTTTTCGAAACCTTGCAGAAATACTTTATATTTGAGGGTTAAATGCGCACTTTTTTTACTTATAAGGTGGTACGCTCTGTTGTACAGCGAAGTTGATTTAACGCAGTCTGTCTGTTTTCTGAATATGTATCTGGAGAACGGAAAAAGCAAAAGTTTTCAAATACGGTACAAGTATATTGGTTAACAATAGATACACAACATTCGACAAAATATGGGAATGATTGGAGAAGTGGGAATGGCACCTCCCGTACAAAGATATCATAGATTTCTCTATATCTAAAGAACGGCAAGAGCCAAAATTTCCAAATAAGGCAATGACCAAAGCACGGATTTTTATGCAAATGCATATTTGTTCTCGTCAGTCGGAGATTACCATATACAAATACGAATCAAGAAATTTGCAGTAAAATGGCATCGATTTGTTAGTGCATATTTTTGCACTTATTGCTGATATTGCATATTTTGAAAAAACTTGTTTTAATTGCTTTATTTTGCCTTTCCGCAGAAGAGATAAAAGACAACTTCGATGATTTTTTTATTGATTACTTATGGGAAAAATATTTTGTAAAGCACCTTCGCGTGTTGCCGAATATAAATGAATTATGCGGATTAATGTCTTCCTCTACAGCCTATAACAACCAGATGGGGGAAGTAATTAAAAGCAATTATGTATTATGCTGAACAATTTTGCCATTTCAAAAATGTGTTAAAAGGATTCAACAATGGTGAATTTAAGTTAATTGATATTGCCATAAACGTATTTAAAGACGGTATTTTGTATTTGTATTTTGTGGACGGTAACTTAAGTTAACAAATTCGTAGCAAGCTTGATAAAGTTTAAACAACTTAAAGGATTTAAATTTGTTTTAAATCCTTAACTGCTTGCATATTTATTTTATTTTGATCACGCCATTTGTGTTGATTATTGCGGCCTGTTTTAACACATTGCCACTTCCAAGGCGAATTTATTACAGGTGGTCTTAAAAGCCCTGCTGATATATTATATTATATATAATTTATCTGTTTATCCTATATTTTGCACTTAATTAATGTCTTAATAAATTCACTTGATCTTAACCCAATCGAGAACTTGAGGGAGATCGTTAACTTAAAAATCAACCTAGAAAATTGCAAAACCAAAGAAAATTTATTTGAAGCCGCAAAAATAGCCTGGGAAGCAATATCGCCTGAAATAATTAATAATTTAATATCCTCTATGCCTAAAAGATGTGCGTGTGTCATCCAGAATAAAGAATTCGCAACGAAATATTGATTTCAATAGTTTTTTTTTTGTACCTTAAGTTGGGGGTGCTTTAGTTTAGTCCGCTTATATTTTCGACTTAAAATATTTTTTGAATTTTAACTTTTTTTTTTAATAATTTCTGAATTCCATAAGTTTGTGTTTTTCAATAAAAAAGATGTCAAAAAGGTGTCATGGAAATCGAAAACGTAAAACGAAAGAATTTGTCAGTTCTTTTTATCAAACTTTTAATCAAATTTTTAAAATTTTTGTTAACAAATTCTGTTTCATAGAGCATTATTTGTATAATAATTGTCATACATTTTTTTTATTACAGAAATCTTATTGAAAAACTACCCTTACAATTCTTTCGTTTTACGCAAGGCGAATTTATTACAGGTGGTCTTAAAAGCCCTGCTGATATTAGCTAAAATCACTGTTGAATGTCAAAATTTTGTTTATTCTCTTTTATTATCTTTGTTTCTGTTTTGTTTTATTTCTGTTTTTGACATTGTACAATGATTTTACAAAAACAAATTGCTTGTGGTTTTTGTACGAGTTGTACTTGTTGTAGTACCGAGATTACCTGGGATGAATTCGCCTTGGTTTTACGTTTTCGATTTCCATGACACACCTGATAGATAAATAAAAAAAATAAAAAAAAAAAATGTTAATAATTTTGTTTTCTTAAAAAAATTATCATTTAAAAAAATATACTGAGGGGGTGCTTAGGTTTTGTTCGATACTGAATGTATATACATACCTATATCGTGAAAATCCATGTCTTGATTGCAAGTAACCATTTGTGGACTGCTGCATACCAGAGAACGGCTTTCTGCGATTGCAAAAAAATCGCAGTAAATGAACACCAACAAATACACTCGCTTGCGGTCATACAATAAAACTTGCGCAACCGCAAATATTCCCTGCTGGTTTGCAGTCATTCAAGTTTAGCTTCGTTTGTCAATTAAGATGTTTGTGTGTTTGGTCCGACAATGATTGTTTAGGCAAAGAAAAAAAAAAAATACAAACAAAAAAGCCAGAAATCAAGCAATTTTGTATTACTCATGTAGACATTCAGCAGTTACTATGTAGTACAAGAAAAAAAAATTTAAATGAAACTAAACGCACATACATATGTACAATTTCCGTAGCAACAGAAGACTTTTTTTATCATCTTAAAAAGTACAGTAGTTCTGTATGTACAATGTATTCTTGTTATTGTTGTTAATTTTAACAAAGAGTCTCATCGAGTGGTTTATTGTTGTTAACAAAGCGTCTCATCGAGTGGACAATGACTACTTGAATGCAAAAGTATAATAATGTGTTGCTTTTGACTTTGCACAAATAAGTTTTATTGCGTGCGCAACAAAAATGCAAACAAAGCACTTTCAATAAGAAACGCACACATGCAAATATCAAATGTGTACGAAACGATGTAAAAGTTTACAACGTTGAACTTTGTTTTGCAGGCAATGAGTGAATGTAAATTTGAGCGTATGAATAAATCAAGAAAAATAGTGATTTTGCAGTTCTCAGCTGCATACAATTTTTATTTCAATTATTTATACAAAACAGTTACTAATTACTTGTAAATAGAATGAGCAGCGTTGCCAGAGGATAAGGAAGGAAAACAAAAATCTTATTTTGAAGAGATAAATCTTAAAATTTTTTATAACAAGGGCAAAAAAGTAAAAATTATTAATTGTTTATAAGAACTGTAACGCCTTTCTAAGTACATAGGAAATATTCTAAAAAACATTATATTAGAAAAATATAATATACGAAATTCCGCACAACTTAAAGATAAATTAAATGAAATAGATCTGGACGAAGACGAAATCTTAATATCATTGGACGTGGTTTCGTTATTTACTAACATACCGATACATCTAGCAATAAGTAACATAATGAACAAATGGAACATTCTTGAAAATCACACAACAATTTCACGGACACAATTTTTAATAATTCTTAAATTTTGCCTAAAAGATAATAATTATTTTATGTACGGAAAAAAATTATACAATCAAACGTATGGCATGCCAATGGGCAACCCACTTTCGCCAACAATAGCGGACATTGTTCTAGATGCATTGTTAGAACAAACAACAGAGGATTTGAAAAAAGAAAATATAAACATTAAATTAATTACAAAATACGTCGACGATTTATTTGCCATAATTAAGAGAGAAGATGAAGATAAGATTTTAAAAGCATTTAACAACTATCACAACAAATTAAAGTTCACAATAGAGAAAGAAAACAACAACGCAATTCCATATCTTGATATGAGAATAATTAGAGAAGGTAATAAAATTGTTACAGATTGGTACACTAAAACGATAGCTTCTGGACGCCTGATAAATTTTAATTCAACACAACCTTTAAGACAAAAGATAAATACAGCAACAAACCTAATAACAACGGTAATGAACATTAGTAATGAACAATTTATTTCTAAAAACATTTTTAGAATAAAAGACATCCTAACTAAAAATAGTTATCCGAAAAATATAATAAATAATCTATTGAACAAGTTAAGCAACAAAAACCCAAGGGAAACTACCATAAACAATACATCTGGCAACACTAAATACTACAGTGTATCATACTTACCAAAGCTTACCGATGATCAAAAACTTAGAGAAATTATAGAAGATGAACAAGTTAAATTAGCACATAGACCCAACAAAACAATTTCTACATTATTTACAAAAACAAAAACCAAAATTGATAAAAACGAACAAAGCAACGTAGTGTATGAAATTACATGTGTAGGCAAAGAAGACGAAACGTGTGGAAAAATATACATAGGAACAACTAAACGAAGCTTAGGCACGAGAATAGCAGAGCATGAAACTGATATAAACAAACAGAAATTAACAACAGCATTGTCAACGCATTGTTTTGATACTGGACACTATATTGATATTGAAGGAGTTAAAATATTAAACAGAGAGAAAAACACAAATAAACGATACACTCTCGAAAGTCTTCGTATACAAGAAAAATCAAACAACGCAATAAATAGAAAGGAGGATAAAGACGGCACTAATGCAAATTACACAATCGCAATAATTTAGTTTTAGTTCAACTGTGATACATTTACAATAACAAGCTGTGATATTTAATTATTTTTAATTTTATTTAATTCTAAACAAATTCGTGTTTTATGTTGTAAAACTTGTGTGTTTTTTATTATAAAATGTAAATTTAACAAATATTAAATGTAAGTTTGGTTATTGTAATGTGGAACTTTATTATCGTTGTTTCTAAATATTATGTTATTTTTGTTTTTGTGTCGTTGCCAGATTTAATAAATTAAAATCCCAGATGAAGTTGGAAAATACCAACGAAACGTAGGATGAAAATATAAATAAATAATTTTTTATTTAAATACAAATGACCTTGAAAGCCTGTTTAGATCAATTCTAAGAAAAATTATAAAGTAACGACTTTATTTGGGGTATACTCAGCCTTTGTCCAGGTTCGTTACAAGAAAATATGACACGTGTTGATTTTGTTTATTTTCACAACAAATTCAATAAGTTTATTAGTATTATTATTATAATTTACAAGTCATAAGAATAATTAGGTACATTTGGTTGTGTTGTTTTTCCGCTTATACTGCCTCAGCACTCTTTCCGTGTTATGTCCTTTCTCGTCTTGCTGCTGTATTAACTTGGCTGCTTAAGCTGGTATCAATCTTAGCGTATGGAAACTTCGTTGTGCCGCTTGTTACGGGGAATTTGGGGAAAACTCTTCTGGGGTTTTCACTACGGGATATTTTGGGTTGTTCTAAAATCTCACTTTCGTGAAATGCTCTACTGGTATTTTGCTTGGTGTTAGGAAAAAAAACACGCCGGGAAAATTTCTATTGGGTATTTGTTGGTTATTAGGATTTCACTCTGTGTTGGAAAAACCACGTGGTGAAATTGTCTACTGGGTTGTGTTTACTAGACTTTCACTCTGTGTTAGAAAACCACGCGGTGAAATTATCTACTGGGTTGTTTTGCTAGAATTTCACTCTGTGTTAGAAAACCACGCGGTGAAATTGTCTACTGGGTTGTTTTGCTAGAATTTCACTCTGTGTTAGAAAACCACGCGGTGAAATTTTCTACTGGGTTGTTTTACTGGAATTTCACTCTGTGTTAGAAAACCACGCGGTGAAATTGTCTACTGGGTTGTTTTACTAGAATTTCACTCTGTGTTAGAAAACCACGCGGTGAAATTGTCTACTGGGTTGTGTTACTAGAATTTCACTCTGTGTTAGAAAACCACGCGGTGAAATTGTCTACTGGGTTGTTTTGCTAGAATTTCACTCTGTGTTAGAAAACCACGCGGTGAAATTGTCTACTGGGTTGTGTTACTAGAATTTTACTCTGTGTTAGAAAACTACGCGGTGAAATTGTCTACTGGGTTGTGTTACTAGAATTTCACTCTGTGTTAGAAAACCACGCGGTGAAATTGTCTACTGGGTTGTTTTACTAGAATTTCACTCTGTGTTAGAAAACCACGCGGTGAAATTGTCTACTGGTTTGTTTTACTAGAATTTCACTCTGTGTTAGAAAACCACGCGGTGAAATTGTCTACTGGGTTGTTTTGCTAGAATTTCACTCTGTGTTAGAAAACCACGCGGTGAAATTGTCTACTGGGTTGTTTAACTGGAATTTCACTCTGTGTTAGAAAACCACGCGGTGAAATTGTCTACTGGGTTGTTTTGCTAGAATTTCACTCTGTGTTAGAAAACCACGCGGTGAAATTGTCTACTGGGTTGTTTAACTGGAATTTCACTCTGTGTTAGAAAACCACGCGGTGAAATTGTCTACTGGGTTGTTTTACTAGAATTTCACTCTGTGTTAGAAAACCACGCGGTGAAATTGTCTACTGGGTTGTGTTACTAGAATTTCACTCTGTGTTAGAAAACCACGCGGTGAAATTGTCTACTGGGTTGTTTTGCTAGAATTTCACTCTGTGTTAGAAAACCACGCGGTGAAATTGTCTACTGGGTTGTGTTACTAGAATTTCACTCTGTGTTAGAAAACCACGCGGTGAAATTGTCTACTGGGTTGTTTTACTAGAATTTCACTCTGTGTTAGAAAACCACGCGGTGAAATTGTCTACTGGTTTGTTTTACTAGAATTTCACTCTGTGTTAGAAAACCACGCGGTGAAATTGTCTACTGGGTTGTTTTGCTAGAATTTCACTCTGTGTTAGAAAACCACGCGGTGAAATTGTCTACTGGGTTGTTTTACTGGAATTTCACTCTGTGTTAGCAACCCACGCGGTGAAATTGTCTACTGGGTTGTTTTACTAGAATTTCACTCTGTGTTAGAAAACCACGCGGTGAAATTGTCTACTGGGTTGTGTTACTAGAATTTCACTCTGTGTTAGAAAACCACGCGGTGAAATTGTCTACTGGGTTGTTTTGCTAGAATTTCACTCTGTGTTAGAAAACCACGCGGTGAAATTGTCTACTGGGTTGTTTTGCTAGAATTTCACTCTGTGTTAGAAAACCACGCGGTGAAATTGTCTACTGGGTTGTGTTACTAGAATTTCACTCTGTGTTAGAAAACCACGCGGTGAAATTGTCTACTGGGTTGTTTTACTAGAATTTCACTCTGTGTTAGAAAACCACGCGGTGAAATTGTCAACTGGGTTGTTCTACTAGAATTTCACTCTGTGTTAGAAAACCACTCGGTGAAATTGTCTACTGGGTTATTTTACTAGAATTTCACTCTGTGTTAGAAAACCACTCGGTGAAATTGTCTACTGGGTTGTTTTGCTAGAATTTCACTCTGTGTTAGAAAACCACGCGGTGAAATTGTCTACTGGGTTGTTTTACTAGAATTTCACTCTGTGTTAGAAAACCACGCGGTGAAATTGTCTACTGGGTTGTTTTGCTAGAATTTCACTGTGTGTTAGAAAACCACGCGGTGAAATTGTCAACTGGGTTGTGTTACTAGAATTTCACTCGTGTGTTAGAAAACCACGCGGTGAAATTGTCTACTGGGTTGTGTTACTAGAATTTCACTCTGTGTTAGAAAACCACGCGGTGAAATTGTCTACTGGGTTGTTTTACTAGAATTTCACTCTGTGTTAGAAAACCACGCGGTGAAATTGTCTACTGGGTTGTTCTACTAGAATTTCACTCTGTGTTAGAAAACCACTCGGTGAAATTGTCTACTGGGTTATTTTACTAGAATTTCACTCTGTGTTAGAAAACCACTCGGTGAAATTGTCTACTGGGTTGTGTTACTAGAATTGCTACTTCGCTTACCTGATGTGTTCTTGAGCTCGGCTCGATAACAAGTCATTGTTCATCGTTTATGTTGCCCTTTTTATACTAAATTCGGACTAATATTTTACATTAACAACAATCAGTACCTGTAATTGTTGTTGTTATGTCTCTTTACTTGTCCTATGTATATTTTGTTGCTTGTTGTTTACGTTTAAAACTGCTTGCTTTGTTATTGTTACTTGTTTGTTGTGTGTGTTGTTAGTGTTACTTGTTTACTTGTTTGTCGCGATTGCGTGTTTTGTTAGTGTAGCTTGTTTATTTGTGTGTAGTGTTGTTGGTTGTTATTTTATAAGTCCCAATTCACACCGTTATGTACAGTGTGGTACAAAAAGCAAGGTATATGTATTTGATTAAAAAAAATCTAAGGAGACTAACAGGGTGTGACCGAGTTTTGTCCTACAAAACTTGTCGTCACACTCCTCCCTTTCTTCCGGGGGAAAAAAAACATTAAGCAACACCATACATATATTTTTTTTCTCAGTTGTTTTATTTATTTCTTGTCCCAATACCTTACGGTAGCGAAACCAAATTTGGATATTCTTATTCTATATGTTTTCTCACCGACAAGTTTTAGAAAATTTAACCTTCCCTTGCGATTTGGATCTTGTATAAGATCTATGACATAGGTCCATAGCTCCGTCGGTAATGGCTCCCCGGTGTGATTGCCTATGTTGTTTCCAAACTCCAGACCTTGAGACAAGTGCCCTACACTGAGAGTTTCAATGGTGACTGCTGCTGGGGATTCAGTCGGGGCGGATGGAGTTTCTCCTAAATCGCTCCACGTCGTGTCGGTATTGATAGAGATGATGTCGTCTCCATACCATTCTTCCACCGCCTGTTCCAGTTCCGTCGTAAGGTCCTCTGGGTGTACGTGGGAGACTGGTTGTGAGCAGTTGGTAGGGGAAAGTTCCTCTTCGTCGTCCGGTGTGAGGTCGACTACCGGTATCGGAGCTATTTTTTTCTTTTCGTCCCTTTGCTGGTTGACTTTGCACCGTTGACATAAACCGCAGCTCCTTACGTATTTCGTCACTTGCCTGAATAGACCTGGCCAATAGTGGCGGTTGCAAACTCGGGCGATGGACTTCCGTATTCCCATGTGTTCTGCCCCTGGTCGATCGTGATTTTCCTGTAGAATTCGCTGCCGGAGGTGCTTTGGCACACATAGATTCCAAGGTGTGCAACCTTCGACCTCGTTCTGACTAGGAATATGCCGATACAAATTACCGTTTTCCACGATAAAATCAGAGAACTTCTCTGGGTTTTCCTGAACTTCTTTGATTTTCCGCCCCAACCAGGCACATATTTCGTTTCCGGATTCTATAGTGGTGGTACAAAGGGTGTCTAGTGGCTCCCGGGATAAAGTGTCCACTACCACATTACCTTCGTCCTTCGATATTCCCGTAAGTCGTACCCTCTCGACGTTTGTCACCATTTGATCTCCGCCCAATTGGATTTCCTCCGTTCCGCATTTTAGTGTTGTGCCCATCGCCGTCAAGAAATCCATTCCCAAAATGATATTATCCAGTATTTTTGGCAATATCAATAAATCCATTTGTAATCTTTTATTTCCACAAGTATCTGTCACCCTCACGCCCTCCTTTACTCTAGTTTGGGATGCATCGGCTAATGAAACAATCACCTCGCTCTGAAATCGTTCCTTTCCCTTGGTGAGCCTCTCTGCGCATTGCCAACTAATAAAACTTCTAGATGCCCCAGTGTCGATCATCGCTTTTGCTTCCTGCCCATTTACGTTGATTTTTAAAAACATGTGTCCTTCGTGAATATAAAAGGTGCTGAGTTTCGGGTCGTACTGATAGGGTTTATCGCCACCGGCCTCATCTACCCTTACTGATGAGGCCCCTGAGAGTTTCCCGCCTGTCTTCTGCAGCATTCTATAGTTTTCACGTTTGGTTGCCCACAGTCCCAACAGAATAATTTTTGCTCGTTTTGGCAATTCCTGTAGACATGCCCTTCTTGACCACATCGTCGGCATGCAATACTGGGGTTGACTTGCCTTGCCCTATTTGTGTTTTCCGTGGTGTTTCTTGAAGTGCTTTGCTGGTGATTTCCTCCTGGATCTCTCCTCTGTGGCACTACCGGTTTAGGGCGATTTCGTGCCTGTTCTGCCTGTACTTCTTCGTAGTCTTCTGCCAGTCTAGATAATTTCTGCAGGGTATGGAAATCTGGCCGTTTTATATACAGCCTGTATCCAGTCGTGGTATTGCCGTATAGCCTCTCTAGTTTTTGTTCCTCACTATATCCGGCTTGTCTCATCAAATCCTGTAATTGTACCATATATGTTTTGAACGAATCGCCCGGCTGCTGTTTCCTGTCCCGTATCGTGTCTTCTAATTTATTGAGGTAGCCTGACGGTAAGAAAAATGCCAGGAAGTCGTGTCTGAAGTTATTCCACGAAGTCCAGCTCCTATTGTTGTTGCGGTACCATGATAGGGCGAAGTCCCTGAGTTACTCTGGCATGGTACGGGGAAGTAAATTCAAGCGTATTTCATATACGTTTGCCAGTTCCTCCACCCGTACGATCCATGCGATGGGGTCCTTGCTGCCGTCAAACTTCAAAGACCACTTTCTAACTTGTTTAATAGCCTGTAGGTATTCTGCTCGCTCATCCTGCCGTTGTTCGTTGTAAGGTGTCGCTACTTGCTGTTCATTTGGCTGGTTCCTGTACATGCCACCTGCGGTTTCGGTATCGCATACCTGAATGTGGGGGATTGTGAACGCGACTCCCGTGCCGCTACTGCCGGTTATTGTTTCTGGTTTATGCCCGTAATTTCTACAAATAGATAACTAGTCGTGTTCGTACCTAACAGTTATCTTTACTTATCTGGTACCACTATTTTGGTAATTTCAACGTTAATTTTGCCTACGTGTATTGACTATCGAAGGCAAGAAATACGTTTTAAAATTATGAAAACCATAGATATCTATACACAGCTAGATATCTATTTGTAGAAATTACGGGCATTAGCTGGCGATGCTGCTTTCCCATGTTTCTGCTCCAATTGCTCGAGCCGTATCGGGTTGGTGATCACCGCCTTTAATGAATTCAGAAAACCGTCTCCGTATTTCCTCCACTGTGCCACTCGATTCCAATTCGAATTCTTCGGCATAGGCTACCAGCTCTTCTTTTTTCAAACTGTACACCCAGTTGGTTTTGACCATCTTGCTTCTTTGTTACTTTCTGTGTAATTTTCCTGTTGATGTCCCTGCTCGGGCGCCACTTGTAACGACTTTATTTGGGGTATACTCAGCCTTTGTCCAGGTTCGTTACAAGAAAATATGACACGTGTTGATTTTGTTTATTTTCACAACAAATTCAATAAGTTTATTAGTATTATTATTATTATAATTTACAAGTCATAAGAATAATTAGATACATTTGGTTGTGTTGTGTTTCCGCTTATACTGCCTCAGCACTCTTTCCGTGTTATGTCCTTTCTCGTCTTGCTGCTGTATTAACTTGGCTGCTTAAGCTGGTATCAATCTTAGCGTATGGAAACTTCGTTGTGCCGCTTGTTACGGGGAATTAGGGGAAAACTCTTCTGTGGTTTTCACTACGGGATATTTTGGGTTGTTCTAAAATCTCACTTTCGTGAAATGCTCTACTGTTATTTTGCTTTGTGTTAGGAAAAAAACACGCCGGGAAAATTTCTATTGGGTATTTGTTGGTTATTAGGATTTCACTCTGTGTTGGAAAAACCACGCGGTGAAATTGTCTACTGGGTTGTTTTGCTAGAATTTCACTCTGTGTTAGAAAACCACGCGGTGAAATTGTCTACTGGGTTGTTTTGCTAGAATTTCACTCTGTGTTAGAAAACCACGCGGTTAAATTGTCTAATGGATTGTTTTACTGGAATTTCACTCTGTGTTAGAAAACCACGCGGTGAAATTGTCTACTGGGTTGTGTTACTAGAATTTCACAATTATTTTATGATCACAGTAGAACACAAAACTTTTCGATGATATTGCAATACATTACGGTGTGATGTCGACTATGGTTATTGTAGTGATTTTCTTATCTGATCCCGCATTAATTTCATTCAAGTCCTGATCAAGCAAGTATAAAGAGTCGAAATATCACTTATCGGTGCTATGTATATTAATGCTTGCCTGTAATTGTGATTACCAAAAAACGGTAAACAGCTTTTACATGACTAGGATTATAGAGGCTTGTTGGCAAAACTTAAACAAAAGTATTTCAATATATTTATAATAAATTTTAATTTACGCATTTTACATGTATTTCAAACATACCAATAAACGTTATATCAGAAGCTCATCAATATGTTGAGATAAACAATTTTTTAAGTTAGATTTAAACTGCGATAGGCTGGAGGCTTGTTGAATATTATATGGCAAGTTGTTATATTCTCTACAACCAGAGTGTTTAAGTCGTTGTTTAGTTGTTTCAGATTGGCAAAAGATTATTCTTAAATTATTACGATTTCTTGTATTAAAAGTATCCTGATTCCGTGTGAATTGTATGGTATGATGCCCAATAAAATTAAGACATTTAAACATGTACAGTAATAACTGGAACTTATAAAGCCCGTATATTGGCAAGACAGTGCGAAAAACCTCCCTGCATAAAATAAGTAGTTGGAAACCGGCTAGGCAAATTAGCTACACTTTTTTAATGCTTTATTCTGCATTCTCTGAAGCGATTTAAACTCGTAGTTTTTATGAATCCATATATTAATACCAGGTAATTACACTGGCTTTGAATCAAAGCCCGATAAATTAAAAATTTGTTTTTATACCCTTTACCTCTGGTGGAAAAGGGTATATATAAGTTTATCATTCCGTTTGTAATTTCTACAATATTGATCTAACCCTATAAAGTATATATATTCTGGGTCCTTATGAGGAAAGAACTTGATTTAACGATGTCCGTCCGTCTGTCCGTCTTACGTTTGATATGTGTTTTCCGGAGACTCCATGATAGCCGCTAGGTTGTTTTACATTTATGTCACATATAGTCCACCATTTCGTGCTATTGAAATTCAGCAATATCGGTCCACATATGGCTGAGATATGACCAAAAAACCACGACTGCCTCTAATTTTTTCCAAAAATCCCTTGTTGTTGTTGTATTTTTATTGCTTTTTTCTGTATATCTGGAGAACGGCAAGAGCCAAAGTTTCCAAATTAGGTGCAAATATTAATTTACGTTTATTCTTATTTAACAAATTGATCTTAACGCACAATTTAATCGTAAACAACTTTAAATTAATTATTTCTGTTTTGTTATTAAATTTTAATGTGTTTTTATTTAAAAAAGCTTTTAGCCATTTTGTAGCCCATTTTTAGCCATTTTTTCCGTAAATTTAGCCATTTTTGGTCACCAAGTTTTGGCAACACTGTGCAAGAGAAAGTTTTACCTTAAGTTTCCTAATATGCTGATCCCACATAAGATTTCCCTGAAAACATATACCCAAATATTTAACAGAAGAAACCTCCTGAACTTTAGTTCCGTCAACAAAAATACTAAAATCATTACTAAAACCAAAGTGTGATTTAAATCTTATAAATATAAAGAAATATAAACTAATGAAGCATCTCTTTTCATATACGGTTTTAATGCAGTTTCATGTTTGTAATGATAAAATATGTATACTATTATCATCCGCAAATATATAAATTTTTCCTCTCAAGTTCAAATTTTTTTAATCATTGATGTATGTATATTGAAAACAACAAACGACCTAGAACACTTTCCTGAAGAACTCCATGTACTACATTACGCAGATTACTCTTCTTTTTGAACAATTTGTCTTCTATTTGTTAAGTAGCCTTCTAGAAACAAAAATTCATGCCCATGAATTCCATAGTATTTAAGCTTCTGCAACAATATTTCATGATCTATTTGATCAAACGACTTCGTAAGACCATTAAATAATCCCGCAAGTTTACTATGACCTTCATGAAATCCCTAACAAATATAATTTTGCACATTTTTTTTTAATTCCCTAAGCTAATCCCGCGAAGCTCGTCGCTTGTAAACTGTTTTCCATAAAATAAGTGAACATCTGTTTGTGCAATATACGTTCAAAGATTTGATTTGACGTTGTTCCACTGTTGTTGCTTTACTTTCCTTGGGAATAGGGATTACTTTATGGAGTTTCAAAATATTAGGTTATACTGACGAATCTACAATGGTATTTAAAATACGCACAATATTTTTTTTTTTTTTTAATTCCCTATGCTAATCCCCGCGAAGCTTGACGCTTGTCTGCAGGAAAGAAACCAGAGTCTCTGGCGGGAATCGAACTCGCAACCCCGGGGTTGATAGACTAGCTCACTACTAGCTAGCCTACCGGGGTAAAATACAATTCGAACGGTGTAAAAATACTTTATGTCATGACCACAACTTTTTCCAGGTAAAATACTTGAAATTATATCCTTAACTTCCTCATTGAAGGTATAGTTAGAGTTGCCAGACGGCCTGGAATGGCCTGGATTGTCCAGTTTTTTTGGTCTTGTCCAGTTACCAGCTAAAATTAGCAGTTGAAAAATAATTTTATTTATTTTAAAAACTAATTTTTTTATTTATTACAATTGAATATAAAGAAAAAATGTACAATTTGATAAAAGATATTTTAATTGATAAGATCCATTTGTTTTTTAAAAATGCAATAAAAACAAACGTTCAAAATCTATGCACATAAATTGATCTCGTTGGTTTTCTTTCCATACTAATTAGCATGGCTTTATGTGAAAGTACTCTGAAGAAAGTACTTTCACGTTATAACAGCTAAAATACAAATGATACTTAATTTTGATGATAGTTTTTAAAAATTTTCAAATACTTTTGCTTACAAGTAAAACAAGAGTGAATTAATATGGTGCCGTGCAATAAAGCCATATGGCTTTATAACCACCATCCAAGTGCAATAACACCATAATCGCTTAATAACCAAAGTGGAAATAACGCCATAACAGTGTAATTGTTATGTTTACAAATTGCCAAAAGAATGAGTTGCCATTGTCAAGTGTTGAAAAAATATGATACAGTAGGTGGACGGGCGCAAGGATTTTCTCCTCTATGGTATAACAAATACCGGCTTCGTTAACTTAAGTTTATCTGAAAAGCCGGCCTTCGGCCGAGCGCAAGGATTTTCTTCTCTATGGTATAACAAATACTGGCTTCGCTAACTAAAGCTTCTCTGCGTAGTCGGTCTTCGTTCGAAGACAAGGCAGATTTTAGAACCTTTACTTAGCGAAACCGGTACTTTTTATACCATAAAGGAGAAAATTCTTGCGCCCGGCCCAAGGCCGGCTATGCAGAGAAGCATTAGTCAGCGAAGCCGGTGTTTGTTGTACCATAGATGAGAAATTTCTCTCCTTGCAAAAATTATGAGAAATTTCACTCCTTACAGAGAAATAAAGCCGTATGTCTTTATTGCACGGCACCAATTAATATACATAATCACTTAAATCCAAAAGGCCGTAATTTTATTAACCAAAATTCATCATAATCAATCGAAAAGCCGATTTTTAATTATTTTCTTACTTATGGCCTTTTGGATTTTAGGTTACGAGATATAATAACCAACATTTTTCATTTTTCGAATTAATTCTATGAGCTAAATTTCAGTTATGTATTTTATAAAGCTTTTTTGAAATAGTCCTACCAGACTATTATATTGTATTTTCTTGAATTTTAATTCATACTTTTTTTTGTAGACTTAAAAAAATTTTACTTTTCGAACTATCATACGAGTCAAAGTATATTTTTTAATTGTGCAGTTATTTTTTAAAAATCCAGGTGAATTTTTTACATTGTCCAGTTATTTTAAGTTTTGTTTCTGGCAACCCTAGGTATAGTTAAGCTGAAATCGGTTATGAACGGTCTTAAAGTTCTCAACCCGTTACAGAAATCGGAAGGTGATTGAACTATTTGCTGCTTTATTATGTTTACTGATTGTAGGAAATGAGAATTAAATACTTCAGCCTTACGGACATTGTTTTCTATTAGATATTCAATACACATTTTACGATAAAAAATTTTATTTTTGATATCTGTAAATATCCATCTTTCTAATATTTACTGAGCTACCTAAACAACAGGGTCAAACGTTTATTTTAAACATGAAAATTCTAATGCCAAAACATGTTCAATAAAACCGGTATTTGTTTTATAAGATTTTCCAGCCGGATGGTGTTGAATTCGCGTTCTAAAGGTTTGTTTCGTATAACCTGTGGCCCCTATTCCGGTTTACAACTTAACTCAGTTGAGTTGTAATTTAGACAACTGGTTGTGATCAGTTGTAATTTTTGTTATGTTTTTGTTCACCGCAAAATAACAAAGTTGTAAACCATAATACAAAAATTAAGAAATTACAACTCAACTCAACCGGAATAGGAATTAAACAGGAAACAATATGTTGAATTAAATAATCATAAAAGTTCGATTGGACTTGTTGAACATGGAGTCCCACAAGGAAGCGTATTGGGACCATTACTTTTCAGTATTTATCTAAATGATTTAAGAAACCTACAACTTTTTGAAAAACTGATTATGTTTGCAGATGACATAAGTTTGTTTTACCCATATAAACATGAAACTTCTCTTAAAGTTCATATGGAATATGATGCAGCAATGATAACGGAGTATACGAGGATAAATAAGATATCGTGGATATGCATATAATTTTTGATTTATAAATTTAAAAACAAATTTAACGTTAAAACATAGCTGATAATATACCATGCTGATAAATAATCATTCGTCAGATACATAAAAGACATGTGCCAAATATATACTTGAAATGATAATCGCGCTAAAAGACGAAATATCGGAAGACAACAAAATTGATATGCAATCCCTGTAAATATAAAAATTTGCTTATAAATGACTATATCTATAGTTAAAATAACTTTTCAGACTTACAACCACATTTACAGGTCATTAGCAATAGCGGAACGCCGCATATAAATATATTCCAAAACTGGCGATGTAGTCCTGCATATAATGCTGACCACAGGGATGGACTTCGAACATCCAAAATGGAACCGAGCCAAAATAAGAAAAATGCGCACAATGAAGTTGTAAAATATGCAGCAATCGTATATTTCGGTTGCTCACTCATAAATTTGCGTACCATTTCGGTTCGAGTGTATTTCAAATAAATTTCAGCACATAATATGCCAAATAAGTAACCGAATAAATTAGTATAGAACGGTGTCACCTTAATTATTTGGTGGTTGTGTACTCGTGGAAAAAAAGCAATGAGCTGAAAGCACTTCAGAGATCTCAAAATAAAGTGTTGAAAACTGTATTCAATCTTCCATTGTCATTTTCAACCTTACATTTATATAAAGATATAACTGCAGGAATTCTTCCCGTATAGGGTTTATACAAAACGCAACTGTTAATGTATGTTTATAAGTCTTTACACGATATTGGTCATCATACTATTCTATTCTCCAGGAATCAATATGCTTTTAATACAAGAAATGCGAGTAATCTAAGAGTGGCTATGTGCCGCTTAGAAAAAACAAAACAAAGAATGGAACACATGGGTAATTTAGAATACAACAAGTTACCGGAAGCTTTAAAAAATATCCAAAGAATTTCCGTTTAAAAAAAAAAAAAAAAATTAAAGAATATTTATTATAATATTTAGCATTGCTTCTTATATAGTAAAATGACTACGTTAATAATATCATTAAAAATTTATTTTCATTTTATTTATTTTTGTTTTCTTCTTCTTTTCTTTTTTATTAATATGTATGAAAATGTTTTTTTTTTTTTTTTTGTATAAATTGTTAAGTTTTTAGTTCCTTGCCAACTTTTTTGTTATTATCAAACTTTTGAATAAAAGAATTTTAATAAAAAACAAGTAAGAAAGTATAGTCGGTCAAGCCCGACCATATGATACCCTACACCACAGTATTTAAAAACACATCATGCTTATGTGTCCATATAAATATAGATTTATCTATGTTTATAAACTTTATGAAAATCGGGTTGAAAGTTTGTGAGAGGCTGAAATTGCCCCCTACCTCCCCTTGTGGTCCTATTTTTGAAAAACTGTATAGCTAATGTGTCCATATAGATATGGAAATATCTATCTTTTAAATTTCATTAAAATCGTTTTGAGAGGCAGAAATTGCCCCAATCTCTCCTCGTGGTCCTATTTTTTAAAAAATGCATACATTTTGTGTCTATATAGATATGGTTCTATCTATGTTTTAAATTTCATTGAAATCGGTTTGATAGTTTCTGAGTGGAAGAAATTTCCCCCTATCTTCCCTCGTGGTCCTACGATTTAGCCTATTTTCAATAGACTTTGTCCTTGTGCCAATGAGAACCTATGACCCAAATTTCATCAAATTATCTCCAAAATTGCGACCTGTGCTTTGCGCACAAGGTTACATGAACAGCTAGCCAACCAGCCAGCCAGCCAGCCAGCCGGACGGACATCGTTAGTTCGACTCAGAAAGTGATTCTAAGACGATGGGTATACTTTAAGGTGGGTCTAGGACCAATATTTTAAGGCGTTACACACATCAGCACAAATGCATAATACCCTCTCCACTATTGTGGTGTGGGTATAAAAAAAAAAAAAAAAATTGGGGCCTGTATGAAAATGAGAAGTTTTGACATAAAAAAACGTTTGATGCTTTAATTTAGCTCAGATATATATTCTCTTTTAATATTAAATGTAAAAGTAGAATTTTAAAACAATTTTAATGATTTTTTTCTTAAAACTAATTAAAAATGAAAAAATAGCAAAATAAATTATGTAGTAAACGATTTCAAATTGCTTACGAGTTCTTAGTATTCTTGTTGCTTCCTGAAAAAAAGTATGCATTTAAGAGATACTCATTGATCTTAATTTTTATTTTGATTTTTTACAAAATCTGTAGGGACTATAACTTTAAGTTATTAGCTTCAGACTTCTTATTCATACTTACTTTTAGATTGTAAAACTTGAATACATTGAGCCAAAGGATATTCTATAAACAGGGCAATTACGAATGCCAAAAGATTTGAAAGAGAATATAAAACGATAAACTGTGTAAACTAAAAAGAGAAAATTGTTTAGTTTCAAAATGCTACAAACATTGTAAAAATATAAAACTTACGAAATTAAAATCATTAACATGATAGGGCTGACGGTGATAACCATTCGTCAGATACATAAAAGACATGTGCCAAATATATACTTGAAATGATAATCGCGCTAAAAGACGAAATATCGGAAGACAACAAAATTGATATGCAATCCCTGTAAATATAAAAATTTGCTTATAAATGACTATATCTATAGTTAAAATAACTTTTCAAACTTACAACCACATTTACAGGTCATTAGCAATAGCGGAACGCCGCATATAAATATATTCCAAAACTGGCGATGTAGTCCCGCATATAATGCTGACCACAGGGATGGACTTCGAACATCCAAAATGGAACCGAGCCAAAATAAGAAAAATGCGCACAATGAAGTCGTAAAATATGCAGCAATCGTATATTTCGGTTGCTCACTCATAAATTTGCGTACCATTTCGGTTCGAGTGTATTTCAAATAAATTTCAGCACATAATATGCCAAATAAGTAACCGAATAAATTGGTATAGAACGGTGTATAAATGTTCAAATATACATTTATATCTTTGAAAAATGTGTAGCTATAAGTCCTAAAGGGAATGAAAGACATTTATTTTAGTTTTTCTTATAAAGCGTTTGCCTTAAATTTTTACTTACTCTGGTTTAATTACAAAACATGGTTCTAATTTAAATAAATAACTTATTGAGAAGGGTATGATAAACGACAAAATGGCTATGGAAGAATATATATGCTTTTTATATTTGGGATATCTGAAAAAAAGAGTCTCTCTGTTAGAAAAGAAGTTATGAACCGGAATGGGTATAACAAAGGAGCCAAAACTTAGTCCTCGCCCATATTATGAAATATTTGCTGCAAAAACTTTCAAATAGTCTTTTTTAAAACTGCATTCATGCCCATACACAGAAACTTTTGTTTTGCAGCATTAAAGTATTTTTCAATAACAAACACACAGATATTTTTTTTACCCGCACTTTCTGGATTCCCGGGAAAGCGGGAAATAAAAATCATTCACGGGATTCCCGCCAAAAAGATCTCAGTTAAACTAGGCTTAGTTAATCTGAGATTTGTACCGCCATTACCAAGTTTGTACACCCAATTTTGACGGAATAGCTTAGTTTTGCTTAAAATGTTGGTCTTTAATGAAATAATAAAAAAAATCACATTTCGCCGGAAAAAATCCGAGTTTCAGACAACGTTAAACTAAGTTTAAACATAATCCACATCTCTTAAACATAGAAATTAATATGTGTATAAACATTGTCAAATTCAGAGCTTATTTGCATAATTAGAATGAAAGTATATTGAAGTCTTGGGGGAATAAAATTCTGGAAGGGCAAATAGTTTAGTTCCTATTTGCCCTTTAAGAAACATTACAAAGTAGGAATTCTAAACCTATTTCACCGTTTAACAAATTCAGCTTGAAAAAAATTAAAATTTACTATATTTTTTCACAGTTTCATACCCTTAATAAGCAGTGGTGTATGAAGGTATAGTAAGTTTGTCATTCAATAAGAATCATTTTTAATATTCATCTAAGATTCTACGAGGTATATATATTCTGGGTCAATCAGTAATTCAAAGTCGATTTCGTCATTTTGGTGTCAAACTGTTTCTGGTTCTTCAAGGCTGTTTTTGATTGAATTGCTTCAATAGAAAAATAGTTATGCACCCAAATGTGGAACAACCTTCCTAAAAACTTGACAAAACCTAACATAATTTGTGGCGGAATGCACCGATTGTCATTAAATTTCAACAAATTCGTTCTTTATACACCTTAATTTACCTACGGCCCCATGTTAAGACCACTCTCGGAAATCTTGTTAATTTAGCTAAAAGCGTAAAAGCTAAAAACTAACATAATTTGTGGCGGAATGCACCGATTGTCATTAAATTTCAACAAATTCGTTCTTTACACACCTTAATTTACCTACGGCCCCATGTTAAGACCACTCTCGGAAATCATGTTAATTTAGATAAAAGCGTAACGAATAATACTTTTGTGTTGCAATTTAGGATAATTTACTTTCATAAGGCTCGAAATCACTCGAAATTATTATTATGAAAACAGTCATAATAAGACATAGGTAAGCTCTGCAACTTTAGTGAGAACTTCTCGCATGCAAAATATGTGAAACAAAATATTCTATCGTTTCTCGAAAAGTGAAAAAAGTGTGTCTGTAACTCATGTCGAAAACTATCAAAAGAGATAAGTCGTTACGTTATAAATGTCATAACATTGTACTCAGAACCGTTTTGACATTGCAGGCGTTGAGAACGCCAGTCACAAATATCGCTGACGGCGACCAACATTTAACAAAATCTAAAAATTTTTAACGACAGCGGCGAAAAAAGAACCGTCGGCTATACCAAATTATGTTAAGTTCGACTTTAATGTTTGTTGTTTGCAAACGAGCTTTGAAAAAATTCGTATATTTTATAAAAATGTTAAAAGCAAATCATTGAAGAATGAAAAATGTGCCAAGAAAAAAATATTATTACTATTATTCTTTGTATTTTGCATTTTTATTTGTTAAAATTTTTTCCCGTCCCATTTTTACTCGTAAGTTTATTTGACAATTCAAAACAGGAGCATTTCTCACAAAAATGTTGCAGACACATTTTTTCTGTAAATTGGCTAGTTATTTCCTTACGTGACGCTAGTACTCGCCAAAAAAAAGTTACAGACACAGTTTAGTGAGAAAAACAGCTGTTTGTTTCAATATATGGCATTATTGTTGCATTTCACACATTTCAATCGAAAAGTTTCTCGACGCGAAAGTTACAGAACATGGGCACAGGACTTTTTGGGATACTTTTTTATACCCACTAGCGGTGAATGAGGGTATACTAAGTTATTCCGTGTCAAACTTTTTTAATATTCATTTAAATATACATAGTTATAGTCTGGGTCCTTCAGTAATTCGAAGTAGATTTAGCCATGTCCTTCTATCTGTCTGTTTGTGTGTCTGAAGGAAGATAGTTATAAACTTAAATGTCGAATTGATATTTTAATTACAAAAACTAATGTGAATTTGAGACAGAATGCACCGATTCTCAATTAATTTTGCACAAATGAATTTTACTATAGAATTTTGTAAAGATCGGACAAGAATTTACCATAGGCCCCATATATAGCCCAATCTCGGAAAAAAAATTTAGTATACATAAACCCGTAACAACGAAAATCGTAACAGCTATAGATATTGCGGTGAAATTGAGTCCAATTTAGGCTCACACTTAATCATTGGTCCTTTATAAAGCGGCCTTCCGTATAATAATTTAATAAGTATTAAATTCTAAAAAATTTTAATAACTGTATTTAAATATTGTGTCATTTAGGGGTTTTTACCAGTCATGCTAGGAACACAATTGAGTTGTACGTCGTATGAACGTGTCCTACGCCGTAAATTTTTTGTCCTACGCCGTACATTTTTAGAAACACGCTTCACTTACCCAAAATTCCGTCGTAAACGTATTTTGTTTAATTTTGATAATAATATAAAAAAATTCCGAATTTATTCAAATTATTTGTTTTTATACCCTTCACCGAAGGTAAAAGGGTATATATAACTTTGTCATTCCGTTTGTTATTTCTACAATATGGATCCTACACTCTATAAAGTATATATATTCTGGGTCCTTATGAAAAGCGAAGTTCAAATCCGGTTGTCCGTCTCTTCTGAGTTGAGTTATGAACCGTAAAACGGGCCATATTTTATTTTAATGATTTCCAAACAACGTTCCTTCATGGATGAGTTGTCTAGGGGGTTTGTTAAGGTTAGAAACTGGGAGTCCCCTGGTTCGAATCTTGGGTATTCAAAAAAAAATTTTTTTTTTTAATTTTTTTGTTCCAAAAACGATATTTTCCAGTTTTCGCTTTTAAAATTAAATTTATAAGGAAGCTTTTAGTATTGTAAATACATGTGTATGTACCCAGGCAGAAATTACGACTCTTCTAAATATTATGTACCGCCACAACCCTGTAAATACAAAATTGTGACTCTACCAAAAATATGGTACCATCACAACACTGTGGATACAAAATTACAACCTTAGTTTTTTAATACCGTTTTTAAATAAGATTCAACACCGGTACAACACCCTAAATACAAATATACGACTTTATTTTTTTAAAGTCGTATTTATCATAAAACTATACCGCTACAACACTGTATATACAAGAATTAAACCTTTATTTCCTAATATCGTGTTTATAATAATTCTATACCGCTACAACGCTGTATATAAAAATTTTTTGTCTTATTAATTTAATAGTGTCGTATTAAAATGAATTTATATTTGTAACAATATTGAAAATAAGAGTCGGAAGGCAGTTGTGACTACGTTATAAATTCATGAATCCAACATTGTAAATTTAAATTTACAGTACTGTGACAACACTAAAAAGAAGAGTCGGAAGACGCACATTTGGCGTTATCATTTTAATATTGTGACAACATTGTAAAGTTGGTAAACAGTACGTTGTATTGATGTTGATAGTAGCCCCTGCAACGTCGGCACAGCGTCGTGGTGATTGTCTTTTTCTGCCTGGGTATATGTAAAAATTATTTAGTTTTTGTCTAGTTGCTCTGTATTCTGCTCGCACAATGGTGAAGGGTGTAGTAAGATTCGGCACAGCCGAATATAGCACTCTTACTTGTTCTTCTATCCCATGGTGGAATAAGAAGGTGGCATCACTACGGCAAGTTAGCCAATTGTTATTTAATTATGGTCAATATCTTATTTGTTTTAATTTTAAGTTATCAAAAACTGCAATAAAATACAATAATCACAGCACAAAACGTGGACTTTTTGTAAACATAAACAAAACTTTGACATAAACCTAGACAAACAATGCAAGAGCAAAAATCGTCATCTGGCGTAGTGCTGCCACCTGTTTATTTCACCATGTTCTATCCTTTTATTTTGTTATCAAATATTTAATTTGAAAACACAAAAATAATTTTATATTATATTTTGTTTTTTTTTTATGACAACACGGTCGTAACCGGCGCACAGACAGGTATTTGGCCCTAAAAGTCGCTCAAAAGTATTTTTTTTTTTCATTTAAAATTTTATATTAGTATTTTATTGGATTTAAAGGTAGGTTAGGGTATTTCAGTGTAGAAAAAGGCAAAAAATATTATATTAAATCTTATTTATTCGTCATTTTTTACAGTATCGTATTTATTTGGTGGGGTGCTTTAAAACCATGGGAGGTAAGGCCATGATGGCTTTATTGCTCAATTGAATGGGAGATAAAGCCATATTTTTTTTTCGCAAATGAGAGATAAAACCATATTTTCTCAGAATATTGTTATGCATGGTGTAAACATTCTGTACATATCCTTAATTTTAATACCAAAGCACATGGCATCAATTGTTATTTTTAACCGGTATATTAAATTTTTGTCAATCCCAGATATCTCTGCTGATCTTTCGTGTTCACCAATATAGCGGCGACCGGTATTCCCATCATAAGTGTTGCCTTAGGTATGTCCAACAATAAGGCCCCTATTACGGTTTACAACTCAACTCAGTTGAGTTGTAATAAATACAACTGGTTGTGATCAGTTGTAATTTTTGTTATGTTTTTGTTCACCGCAATTAAGCAAAGTTGTAGTTAATAATACAAAAATTATGAAATTACAATACAACGTAATAGGGGCCTAAGCCCAGTTGGTCTCGAAAAAATGACATTTTATTGAAATTCTTGATTAACCTAGTTTTCAAAGCCCATGTATTAAAAAAATCGCCATAAATTTAGGGGTGGATTGGGGTGGCTGTTTTGTGCTTTCTTTCTACAAAATACTACCAAATTTAAAGCTCAGAAATAAACAGAAATAGTTTGAAACCTCTCTGAAATAAGAAGATGTGTGTGTTCTTTTTTTTTGCATTTAAAGAACTTAATTAGAATCAATGTAAAAATTAAGATTTAGATAAAGCACATACCTGATTGAACACAATCCATAATAGAAACTAACACAAAATCTACTTTATCACCATAAAATGACTATTTGAAGACACTAAAGTTTTGAGCGTATCGAACAAATCATACGAACACGTTTTTCGAATGGTAACTTCCGACTGACTTTATACAGCTGGTGAAAGGTTGAACAGCGCCATGTTGGTTCTATTGTTTCGAGGGGTTACCTGACTTTTAAAAAAATAACAGTAAAAAGGGTGTAGTGCTAATATACGTCTTGTGTGCCTTTGGATAAAATGATATACGTTTTAATTTGACAACGAAACTATGTCGTACGCCTCTACGTTCATACGGTGCAATTGTGTTCCTACGGTAATACTTGAAATCACTTTACCGAATTTTGTGAAGAACGATCCATAATTTGAAATTTATTTAAACTTTTTTGTTTTTAATTTACTTACTTGCTTAAAATCATTATTACCAATAAATATAAAGCAAATAATTGCCAATCTGCTGCTAAATACCAGGTATGAGGACCAGTCTTAAAATCATAAAAAAAGGAAAAAATATATACATATTTTCTAAATATTGATTTCAAAACTTACAGTTTCATTCGTGTAAAAATTATTTATCATTAAAATATTTTTCCAACCATTTTCTCGACTAAAAACACGAAGTGGTTCCGTTATATGACGCCAGAAAGGCCCATCTTGTAGATGGCTCATAACCGTGGCATTAGATAGTACATACAATGCAAGTGAAGGAAAAAATCTATTAAACAAAAAGATATTTACTATTAATTATAATTATCGATCATGAATCTAAAATTTTTTTAAGCCATATTACATATTACCTAATATACCGAAAGACCATTAACTTCATGAAGGTGAAAATAAACTGTTTCCAACTCGTTTGGGGAGTAACGAAACTTCCTTGTTGATATTTAATATACAAAAATAAGCCACTCATTACAAAATATATTTCTATGATCATGGTCGTATTTAAAATCCACAATTTATTTTCATCTTCAGCGCTTTTCTCAAAATATTCCGGATTTCCGATGTTTTGAAACTCCAAGTAATATGTATGACCATAAAGACAAAGCATCATGCAAACCGAACGATAACAATCCAGAAATTTAAAATCTTTACCGATATCACTGAAATACGGCTGAATTAGACGATAATAATTACGATTTATTGAGAATGAAGTCAATAATTTTGGAACTATAAAACATTTAAAAAACAAAAAATTATCATCAGCTAATTTATTTTGTAATACTCGTAATTACCGGTTTCTTGCGGATTGATTTTATAGAATTCATTAGTTTGATTATTTTCGGGTTGTTGGAGTTTTAAGCAAAAATCATATAAGCTTGACAAAATATTTAGTATAAAAATAACACCTAAGATTTTATAAAATACATTTTCCAAGTGATCTTCAAGAAATCCAAAATAAAAAAGTGTCTGTTAATATATTTAAACTATTGTTTTAATATTTAATACCTTTCGTTTCTTCACTTTTAATATCCCGAGGCCTCTCACAGTATTCTATATAGGTTCTTAAGTCCAAGTTATATTTTTGTGTAAATTCATTATTTATACAATTGTGTATTAGATAATGATATTCTTTACGAAACTGCAAATCCAATGGTCTTTTATGTACTCTATCAAAATAATCGGTGATCTAAAAATTTAAAAGTTTTAAACACATGTATTTAAAATAGCATTTTTAACTTTTTAACACAACAAATATTTTATATTAACTACATATTTACATCATTTTTTATTATATCATTTTCAAAAAGTTCCTTAGTTTCCGCTATATTCAAACTATTTTTTTGGCATTTTTCCACACAAACGCCAAAAAATAAACGATCTCGTCTGTAGCGAAATGGATATTCCTGATAATGTTCGACCATCTGATGCCAGATGTCTGATGATTTATTTGGTTTGACTTCTGCATACACCATACAATAGGTGGGTGAAAAATTATTATGCCTTTGTGCAAGACAGGAGTCATAGTCATCCAATTTATATAAAGGTGGAAAATCGTAAATGTATGACGCTGAAAAGTTAATAGGAATAGTTTTAATTAATATTTGTTAATATTAATTATTGGCAAGAAAGTACATAGTTATAAAACCCTGTATATGCTCTAAAGTCTTAAAAAATCTAACGATACCCAATGCAATATTTATGTATGTATGTGTTATATGAATCAAAATTCTTTTCGATAATTTTTGACAAAATCACGGATTTGTCGGGGAAAAGCCCGATTTATCTTTAAGATATATCAACATACAACAAAAAGTTGTTAGGGAAGAATTTATTGGCTTTATTGTTAACTCATTTGAAGAGGCTTCAAAGGATATTGAAGACGTGGATGTGCCAATTAATGCGAAGGCACTAGCATCAATAGTTCTTAAAGCTTTGACAAATTTTGGTCTTGACCTAAAAAATTGTGTAGGAGTTGAAACAGATGGATGTCCTCTAGAGTTGTCAACCGATTAAGAATAATTCGATTAATCGATCAAACAAAATCAAACTCTTGTTCCAATAACTTTAAAACGACGGTTTTCGAATAACGAATAAATCTATTAATTAATGTCGATTAATCGAACAATTTTTTTTATTAAAAATTAATTAAATAAAAGCTTAGAATTTGATTTATTCTCATACGTTTTTAGTATTTTTATACAAAATGTAGGAAAGTTAAAAAATATTGTTGTCATAGCACTGGTTGTAATTAATCTCAATGTAATTTATTTTTATTAAACAAATATTAACCTACAATTGAGTAGGTGATTTGCAAAACTCGTTCGTTACAAAATTAAAAATACGAGATGACAATTGATTCTAACAGTCCCTTTGGCGCTTTATGAGAAGAAATATACTAATTGTATCAATGCATGTCCTCTTCCATGATTTAGCACGGACATGCATTGATGCAATCGGAATATTTCGTCTAATAAAGTGCCAAAAGAACTGCCATCTCGTATTTTTAATTTTGCAACAAATGAGCTTTGCAACTCACCTTCTTAATTGTATCAGCTGTTTTATTTTTATACCAAACGCTAAAAAATTTTCAAGAAAGGGGACTTTTCAATTTCGGGTGAAATTTAGAAATTAACAAAAAGATTAAAAAATAAAGAATTGATTAATATAAATCATATCTTGAGAGTAGAAAATGTTGTTATTGTATTATATCTTTTTTTAAATTATATATGTAAATTTATTTTTACCATTCGCTTAAGTGTCAGAATATTACCATTGAAAACGATGTAGTGGAAGATAATCCAACGACATAAAGAAAGGCCGAACTTGGTCCAATGGAAAAATACATTAAGAGAGACAGCGGCTGTTCTATAGAAGCAATTGTAGACAGCAGTTTGGCTGAAGATGGTAGGTCTGCCAACGCCTTGCGAAAATCCAGAGTAATATCAGATTATTTAGGAATTAAGGTGTTAAGATGCTTTAAAATACTACAACGATGTAGAGTTAAGATGGAAAATGTTATGCATCAAAAAAGAAGAATTCATGGCGGATAGAATGGAAGATTTTCCATAGTATTTTTTTTGTAAAAATAATTTTTTTATCAAAAAGTAATTTCAATTTTTGGGAATACAAAATTTTAATTTCAAAAGATTTTGTTATTCGTGCTTAATTCCCAGTTTTTATTCTTGATAAAAACACTTGAAATTTATTGTTGATGGGATAAGCTATTCCTATGCATTTCACTGGTTGCTTAGGCCAGATCATCAGGAAACTTCATCCATAAAGATTTTAGACAAACTAAAGATATTAAACCAAATAAAACTGTTAAACGTATAAGACTTATAGCAACAGTTTTACTTGTAACAATATCAAAGCTTGAACAAAATACATCAACAATAAAAAAAGTGGGTTTATCTCATCTTACACTCCCCACTACAATTAGTTAAAATTCTCTCAACATTAATTGTAGTTGTAAGTAGGTTAAGAAAAACAAAATAAAAAACAAACAACAACTTACAAAAGATGTTGTCAATTAAGTGTTTTTTTAGGCCGTGCACTTGCCTGTTTATTATCAAAAAGTAATTTCAATTTTTGGGAATACAAAATTTTAATTTCAAAAGATTTTTTTATTCGTGCTTAATTCCCAGTTTTTATTCTTGATAAAAACACTTGAAATTTATTGTTGATGGGATAAGCTATTCCTATGCATTTCACTGGTTGCTTAGGCCAGATCATCAGGAAACTTCATCCATAAAGATTTTAGACAAACTAAAGATATTAAACCAAATAAAACTGTTAAACGTATAAGACTTATAGCAACAGTTTTACTTGTAACAATATCAAAGCTTGAACAAAATACATCAACAATAAAAAAGTGGGTTTATCTCATCTTACACTCCCCACTACAATTAGTTGAAATTCTCTCAACATTAATTGTAGTTGTAAGTAGGTTAAGAAAAACAAAATAAAAAACAAACAACAACTTACAAAAACAGGCAAGTGCACGGCCTAAAAAAACACTTAATTGACAACATCTTTTGTAAGTTGTTGTTTGTTTTTTATTTTGTTTTTCTTAACCTACTTACAACTACAATTAATGTTGAGAGAATTTCAACTAATTGTTGTGGGGAGTGTAAGATGAGATAAACCCACTTTTTTATTGTTGATGTATTTTGTTCAAGCTTTGATATTGTTACAAGTAAAACTGTTGCTATAAGTCTTATACGTTTAACAGTTTTATTTGGTTTAATATCTTTAGTTTGTCTAAAATCTTTATGGATGAAGTTTCCTGATGATCTGGCCTAAGCAACCAGTGAAATGCATAGGAATAGCTTATCCCATCAACAATAAATTTCAAGTGTTTTTATCAAGAATAAAAACTGGGAATTAAGCACGAATAACAAAATCTTTTGAAATTATAATTTTTTTATTCGTTATTTTCATCGATTAATCGAATATTTTTTTAGATTTAATCGTTTGATCGAACGAACAAAAACAATTATTTGAATTATTCGAACAAAGTTGAAAGGTGAATAATTGACAACTCTAGTGTCCTCTGATGTCAGTAGAAAATGGAGTTGTTAAAAAATCCTGGAAACCGCGACAAATGCGAAACAAACGCCTTGCTATTCCGATAAATCCAACAACTCAATTTCTAAAAGCAAAAAAGTGCCATTAATACAAAAAGTAGTATCATTTGTTAAAGAAACGACACAGGTTTTTAAATATAATCATCCTAAGAAAAACGCAGTCTTAGCAAAGTTTTTGGGAGCCAAACTCTCTTCATTATGCGAGACAAGGTGGGTGGATCGTCACGACTCAATTTTACACTTTGCAATAAGTGTCCATCATATCGACCCGTAACCGCGAAAATAATGTAAGCGCCAAAAATCAAATTTTACAGGAGAGAGCTTTTTTGTTTTCTTTCATATTAATTTTTTATGAAATTTGTCGTTTACACTAAAATAGTTTTTGCTATAAAATCGTAACGGTACATTATGTGACTATGATATTTTACGAGATGATGCAAGTGTTGCCAATAAAGTCATTTATTAAAAAAAAAACGAAAATTGAAAATCATGTCGCTTACGTTATTTTCGCTGTTAGGGCTCGATATAGTAGAAGCTTTGGTAAAGATATGTAAGTGGAAAGGTAGTATCTCTACCTTTACATTACCCTAGGTCTACACTGAAGATAAATATCTCAGCCAGTTGGCAATAACGTCGGCAGAATAACAAAGCAATATTTCTTATTGCTCAGCTTATGTTAAGGGCATGGGAAAACGTATTTATGTTAACTCATAATTTGAAAAAAATCAAGGAAGAAGGTGCAGTGTAAAAACTGGCGCTATCTTGCAAAAATTATTTTTATTGATACAAATTCTTTCTTATTCGACTTTATTATTAAAATGTATAATAATTTGTTCAAGCTTGAGGTCTTTTTTATATAAAAAATTAATATTTTTATATAAAAAAGAACTCAAACTTAAGAAGAAAAAAATTATATTAATAAAAATAATTGTTGTAATTTTATTTTAGTGTTTATTAAATTCTTTAATTGAATTCTTTTACTACAATTATAGTTTGTTACCATTTCACAAATTTAATTTCTTTCTCACACAATTTGCTTTTATGTTTTTCTTTTTTGCTTTTTGTTTCTCAATTGATAACCAAATTTGACGTTTTATGTAAGCAATAATTGTCAACGAAAATAGACTAACAATTATTGCAACATAAATTGTCGGCAATAAATATGTACAAGAAATTGCTGTCTACATTATAGATAACATAATTTTGACATTTACTGCAATATATGTCGCAATAATTATCTCTGGTATAGACGGGCAGTTAAGGAACTCACTTAGTACTTTTGAATTTATTTGCGGAATATACATATTAAGTGTGATACTTATTCACCCCTATCGTGAATAAAAATTCCTTGGGAGTTTTTTCCCATTTTTACAATTGAATTAACATAGGAAAAATGGAAAAAGGGAAAAAACTCCCAAGGAATTTTTATTCACGATAGGGGTGATTGTAACACAGCCGCTTAGTATCATTTTAGGAAAGCACGATATAGATCTTCAAAAAGGATCAAGCCTTATCAACACTTTAATCATGTGCCTTGAAGAGAAAAGAAATAAAGCCAAAGAACAATTTAAAGCGATTTTTGAAAAAGTTAAAGTTATTTGCGTTCAAATCGAGGTTCCAATCGAAAAGACAAGATTTTAACGAAATAATCACATCCTAAATATTGAATATTACTAGCGAGTTGTTGGTTACATTCCTCTTATTGAACTAATTTTAGAAGATCTTAAACACCTTTCCCAATAGATATCCTAAATGTTTTGAACATGCCTAAACTTCTACCTCAAAGTGTAATCAAGTCATATTCAGATACAAAACTTTTAAACCACAACTAGCTGATTAGCTGATTATGTTTGATAAAAGAGATAAACACCTGCTAACATCCAAACTTAAGCCTGAACTGTTGCGTTGGCAACAAACATGGAAAATATCTGAAAATCTATCAGATAACGTTGTATTTGCCTCACAAGGATATCATAAATTGCTTATTTAAAAAGATTAATTTATTTTAATTTATATTGAACTGATCTTATATTTTATTTATCCTTGTTGTTGAGTTTTTTCTTTTAATAATATACACATATTGTATTTAATAAACTTTTAAAAACAAATTTTATGTGATGATTGCTATTTCTTTTAACTACCATTAAAAAAATTTAGTGATATTTCAAATTTTTTCACTATCACTAAACGCAGATTGAGTGCAAAAAGTGTGCACTCAATATAAATAGTGCAAAAATTTAACTTGAATTCAAAAAAAAAAGCTGCATATAACATACTCTCACCTATCTTTCAAAAATTAGTGGTCATGAAATTCTTGAAGACAAATTCGAAAAATAAAAATTTTTAATCTATATACTTATATAAAACAGGATGTGTGTATGTGTGTATGTAACGTATGGACTCCAAAACGGCTGCGCCGATTTTGATGAAATTTTCAGGGAATATTCAGGCAGGTGACACTGTGAAGTCTGATTTTTGATTTTCGGTCTGCGGGCGAAGGGCCGTGGCAAAATCCAATTTTCATATTGCACCACCAATGACATCTATATAATTTGGACGATTTTTTCTTTAAAATGATCGCCATGGTCCAATTTAGATTTATACGAAAAGAAAATTTTGCCCCGCCCACTTTTTTCGATTTACCTAAAATCTGAAAACGGCTCCATCGATTTGACAAATTTTTCTTTCAAATGTTCGTATTAATCCATTTAAAATTTTCATCGAAAGAAAAATTGATTACGCCTACTTTTACGCCCACTTTTTCTATTAAGCTCATAACTTGAGAACGGCTTGACCGATTTGGACGATTTTTTCTTTAAAATGATTGCCATGGTCCAACTTAGGTTTTTACGGAAAGAAAATTTTGCCCCGCCCACTTTTTTCGATTTATCTAAAATCTGAAAACGGCTCCATCGATTTGACTAATTTTTCTTTCAAATGGTCGTATCTTTTTAACGGATTTTAAAAATCGAATGCAAACATTTTTCCTAATTTGGACAGGACAACGTCTGTCGGGTCAGATAGTAATCTATATATATAAAACAGGATGTGTGTATGTATGTATGAATGTAACGTATGGACTCCAAAACGGCTGGGCCGATTTTGATGACATTTTCAGAATGTTCAGGCGGGTGACAATGTGAAGTCTGATTTTTGATTTTCGGTCTGCGGGCGGAGGGGCGTCGCAAAATCCAATTTTCATATTGCACCACCAATGACATCTATATAATCTGGACGATTTTTTCTTTAAAATGATCGCCATGGTCCAACTTAGGGTTTTACGGAAAGACAATTTTGCCCCGCCCACTCTTTTCGATTTACCTAAAATCTGAAAACGGCTCCATCGATTTGACTAATTTTTCTTTCAAATGGTCGTATCTTTTTAACGGATTTTAAAAATCGAACGCAAACATTTTTCCTAATTTGGACAGGACAACGTCTGTCGGGTCAGCTAGTACTTAATAAACATAGTTATTTTCATTATTATTTTGAGTAAAAACTACAAATAAAAAAAAAAAAAAAAGAAATACATATAATTATAAATTTTATATAATTATTTTATTCGGATAAAAAACTTTAACAACAACATATTCTACTAATCTAAGGTTTTAAGTTGATATCGAAAAAAAGGTGAAAAAAATTGCATCGTCCATATAATAAAATATTTTTTGCAGAAACTTCATTCAATTCTCTTTAAAACTGCATTTGTGTCCATGCAATGAAACATTGTTTCGCGGTATTTAAGTATTGTGTATACCTAGTTTTTTTCTTTTTCTTCCTTTCACTAACAAACTCAAAAAACTGTTGGCAGAAGAAACACAAAACTTTCCTTTCGTCTTTCCCCTTTCACCATCAAACTCAAATGTTTTGCATCATGTGTTTCATAATATGAACGAGAACTTGAAAAAAGGTAAGCAAATGTTTTTAAAGTATAAAACTCCTTTGCCGTCCTCTGCTCCAGTATAGCGCTTATTTTCTTTAAACGGAATGGTAGACGCTCCTCGATGAAATAAATTAAGTGATAATAATTTTGAAATGCTTGTTTTGCTTAATTCAAACAATTTTTAATATCCGTTTTTATATTGTCCTCTATTGTTTTTGAATTACTGTTCCTTGTTTTGTTTTTTGTCTGTGTTTATACGGCTCTTGGCGTATTGACATGGTTGCTTCTTTATAGGCGAGAGGGACGAGGGGAAAAGAAACGAGTACACAGATGCATGTAGTGTCTTTACATGTTCAAAGAAGAAAAATGAAGAATCTTGTCAATAAGACATCAGCCGTATGAACTCAGACTTTTCCTTTGAAGTTTAGTTTTAAGTTTTAACCCTATAAAAAATGGAGCTTCCAACAAAGCAGGTTTGTAAGCTTACCATAGCACTTACGGAAGACATGCATTTTATATGGCGAGTTCCCACTTTGAAGCAATACATTTTTGACACAAAAAGCACATTATTCAGCGCATATAAAAATTGTTGAATGTAACGATCAGCTTAATACACTGAATGTTTTTTTACAGTTATTTTTAATGCTCTCCCTTACAAACCAGCTTTGTAGTAAGGGAATGCCGTAGCACTTTAAATGCTATTTTTTTTTTATTAAAGTTGTTGAGAGCTCTTTCACTTTCTTTACTGCATTTCTGTATGTCTTATTGCGTAGCGCATAATTGTGCGCTTATTTTTTTAAATGTACCATTAGTGCTTCGCAAAATGATAAAATTTTTTATTGGGAAGTTAGTGCAAAAAATGACCTCAAGCTATTTTAAACTTGAAATTGAATGCAAAATTTTTAGTTGCACTCAAATGAGTGAAGAACAAAAAAGTTGCAATAAACTGATGATTGCTTTTTTTAAATTAAACTAATTTTTTTACTTAGTGAGGCTGCAAATTTTCAACTCATCAGTCAACATCAAAAAAATGATTGCAATAATTTTGCACTATCACTAAGTGTAAGTTGAAACTGCAAATTGAGTGCACTACTCCCATCTATGATTAGAATAATACCCCTTAAGAATATAAAAAGGATGATATCGCTGATCTGCACTCTACTCTAGACTCTTTTTTGTTTAATAGATTTTATGATAATAGACATATCGTCGGGTGGTTTTTGGTATGCCGCATGTCACATTTTTACTAGAATTGACCTCTTTTCAAATTTTATATCCATTTTTTGAAATCTCGAATATTCCTACAAGGAAAACAGGGCAATTGGGAGCATAACATAGGATATAAATATTTGTAAAATTACAGGTAGGCGTTGCAGCACTTCCCATACAAAGACAATATGCATTACCTAATATCTGGGGAACGGTTACAGTAAAAGGTTTTGTTGGAGAACAGTACTAAAAATCTACTGACATATCATAAAATTATTTATATAGGAATCTTTGAATTGTAAATTATATATTGTAAAATTATTTTTCTGTTACTGGCTTTAATAAATTCATTATTTACACAACAAGGGTTATGAACCCAGAAATATAAAAGCAAATATTTTTCAAAAATAAAATTAATAAGAGATCAAACATAATTTAACGATGAGTTCGATGTACCAGATCGAAAAGTTAGAAGACAACAATTATGATGGATGGAAAATTCATATGCGAAGTGTACTTATTCATTCGGATCTGTGGGGATACGTTTCGGGTGATATTGTAAGACCCGCTGAAGTTCCTCTTTCTAGTGAATGGATTAACAAGGATCAAAAGGCGTTGTCGATGATTTTGCTTAGTATGAAGAGATCGCACTTGAATATCGTTAAAAATGCTCCAACGCCAAAGGATGCATGGTTATTGCTCCAGCCTTGTGGACCTGCTCGGAAAGTGTTCTTGTTTCGTAAACTGCTAGCACTGAAAATGTTAGAGGGCTCCAGTATGACGGAACATCAATATGAATTTACAAACATTGTGGAAAAACTTTTAGAGCTGCAAATTGAAATTCCTGATGAGCTTCTTGTGATTATTTTGTTGAATAGTTTGCCGGATAGCTATGATAACTTTGTTGTAGCGATGGAATCTCGGGATCGATTTCCAAATATCGATGCTTTAAAGAACAAATTGTCTGAAGAACATGAAAGGAGATTTAGTAAGCAAGATACGGTCGATGTTCAGCAAAACTTTATGTCAAAATCAAGAACGCAAACAGCTAAGAAAAGTAATTCTAGCACTGAAAGAAGTGATAAGAACAAACGTGAGTACAAATGTTTCAAGTGTGGAATAGTGGGGCATATTGCACGCCATTGCTCAAAGAAGTTGAGTGAATTGTTACATAGTATGAGCAACAGTTGTTTAAAAAAGGGCACATGGATTTTTGATAGCGGTTCAACATGTCATATGTGTGGACAACGAAATTTTTTTAAAACATGGAGAAATCATAAGGAAAGAATTGATCTTGCTGCAGATTTTACAATTTTTTCCGAAGGAATTGGAGAGGTTGAGTTATGCAATACCTTTGGTGATTTTGTTTTGCTAAGGGATGTTCTATATGTTCCAAGTTAAAAGTATAACTTTATTTCCATTGAATATTTAACACAAAATAATTTATCAGTCGTTTTTAAAAATAATGAGGTCAATGTTATGAATGCAGATGGATCAGTTTTACTTAAAGGCTATGTTTTAATCAAGAACTTAATGCTGGAAGTAAGAATTTCATGATAAATGTATCCGACTTTAATGTTTGGCACAAACGTCTCGGACATTTAAATCCAAATAGTATGGTTGAACTGTCACACAAAGGGATGGTACGTGATTTATCCATAAATAAAATTCCAGATAATTTTGTTTGTGAAATATGTTTAAAGTCAAAAATAGTTTGTCAGCCGTTTCCAAAAAATGCAAGTCAGAGAGCAAACGATGTCCTAGAATTAGTTCATACGGACATATGTGGTCCAATGAAAGTTTCATCTTTGAGAGGTGCAAACTATTTTGTTTTATTCGTTGATGATTATTCTCGAATGATATTTGTTTATTTTCTAAAAAACAAAGGTGAGGTGTTTAATGCTTTTAATAAATTTTTAAGTATGGCTGAAAGACAAACCTCAAAGAAATTAAAAGTGATACGGAGTGATAATGGAAAGGAATACTTAAGTAAAGATTTTTCCTTAAATTTAGAAGAACTTGGTATTCAAAGACAGTTCTCTGTGGAGTATACTCCTCAACGCGGCGTCGCAGAACGTTCAAATAGGACTATTGTGGAAATGTCAAGATGTTTATTGATTAATTCTGGCTTGCCGGAATTTCTGTGGGCAAATGCAGTGAGTACTTCCGTTTATATACGAAATCGGTGTCCGTCAAAAGCGTTAGATGGTGTTACTCCGAAGGAAAAATGGTGTAAAATAAAACCAACGGTGTCACATTTTCGAACGCTTGGATGCAAGGCATACTGCTTAGATAAGAGACTAGGAAAGTCGAAATTTCAACCAAGAGGAATAGAATGTATATTCATTGGATATTGTTCTGAATCTAAAGCTTATTGGATGATTGATTTGAAAACAAAGAGAGTTTTCAAAACTCGTGACGTAAAATTCGTTGGCGAAGAAACACAAGCTTTGAATAACTATAATTATAACGTTTTTGAAAATGCATATGGTGAGAGATCAGATTCAAAAGAAAATGCAAAGGGGTCAAATGCTAAAAAATCTGGAGAACAAGATGTAATATGTTTTGATTTAGCAAATGGGTCAGAAATTAATGGAATTTTAGAGATAACTTTACTAGAAGTTAAAGTTAAAGTTCACATGGAGAAAATAGTGTCAACAATACAATAAGAGAACAATCTAATGAAGAAAATAGTTCGAATTTAGTTAACAATTTAAATGAAAATGTTAACTACAAAGTTTTAAGATCAGGTGAAGGTATTTATAATTACTTATTAAGTACTCAAAATATTACGGAGAATCAAAAGGAACTTCTTCCTGTTCCAGTTAATATTGAAGAATGAATTGTAAATTATATATTGTAAAATTATTTTTCTGTTACTTGCTTTAATAAATTCATTATATACACAACAGGTTTAAAACGTAAAACAAATAATAAGTAGAAATAGTACATGTGGGTGTGGCACCTCCCATACAAAAACAATAAAGTTTTCTGTATATCTGGAGAACGCTAGGACAAAAAATTAACTATACATAACTGGGATATTAATCCGATACCCCCATTGAACAGGCATTATAGATTTCTGTATATTTGGAGAACGGTAAGAGCTAAGATTTCCAAGTTAGGTAAAGCATCTTAGCTATCAATACACAACATCCGACCAAATGAAGCCGGGTTGGGATAAGTGAGAGTGGCACCTCCAATAAATCTAATAAAAATACAAAATATGTTTCTGTATTCCTGGAGAATCGTAGCAGAAAAATGTTTGAAATTTGGTAAAAAAGCTTCGATGTCAGTGCATTATAAATGGCAAAAAGTGGGCGCGACTGGAGAAGGAGGCGTGGTACGAAAATAATTTGTTTTTATCTGAAGAATTTTTTTTTCCAAATTTGATACACATAGCTGGGTTGTCAATACACAACATCTGCCAAAAAGTGGCTTTTATTGGATAAGAGGTCGTGGCACTTCTCATACCAAGTTAATATAAGTTTACGTATCTCTGGAGAACGGAAACCGCTTTATATTACTTTGTTATCAATGTACAACATCTGCTCAAAAGTGGGTGGAATTGCAGAGTTGGGCGTGCCACAAAATAAAATTTCTTATATCTGGAGAACGGTAATAGGTAAAGTTTGGTACAAAAAGTTTAATTATCTTTACAAAAAATCGGTAAAAAGTAGACTGAATTGGGTCAGTATGTGTGGTACCTTCCATACAAAGAAAATATAGATTTCTATTTGCATATATGGAGTATTTAACGGTGAAAGTATTCCCAATTTCCACAAATAGCTTATATACTAATACACAACATCTGTCAACAAATAGGTTCAATTGGAGAAGTTGGCATGAAACCTCCCATACAAAGACACTATACATTTCTGAAGATGGAAAAAAATAATTTTCATATTTGAAAAGGAAAATCGCATATTTGATAAAAAAAAAATTTTAATTTTCTGCGATGACGATTTTTGGGGTATTGATAAAAAAGTTTATTGAGTCAATAAAAAAAGTTGTTGCCCAAATAATTAAATGTTAACGTGATTTGTAAAAATAAACTGTTGGAAATGTTGATTTAGTCTAACAAAATGTTTACCGACAGTCTAATTCATAAACACACCATTGCTGCTTTATAAGTCATTAATAAGCAAAAGTCGAAAAAAGATTATTTATAAATGTTTAATAGCCTATTAAACGTTTAATAAACATTTCATAAATTTGAAATATTTATAGCTATGCTATTTCAATGTTTGTTAAAATACAATTTTATAATTGCACGAAAAATTAAACATTTTTGTCTTCTTATTTATTTTAATAAAAAAGTTTAATACGCATTTTTTAATTTGTGATATTATTTAATTAGGCTTGAGTTCATCAAATTTAATTTTCATTAAATTATTTTCACTGAGGAAAGGAATTTTACAACTTGGAATTTTTATTAAAATTTATTGATAATTTTCTTGGCTGAGCTGGGATTTGAACCCGGGTTGATCTTTACATGTTTCAAGAATCACCACATTCTATCGTCACAAGATCTTTGAGTTCTACCCACTGCACCACTGCGGTGCCCGTTAGCCAGCAGTCAAACATCAATGTTTAACCAGTAGTACTGGTGGTTCAAAATTTGCTGTTATTATCACTTAAATTTCAAATTACATGTTGCCTCCTTTCCTCTGTTTTTTCTGTCAAGACTTTGTCTTGAAAACCTGAATACATTTGTTTATTATGTTTTTTTGTCCACTTTCGTCGACATTTTATTTGTACAAATTAAAGTACAAATGTAAACATCAGAGCTTGTGCCATAGCTATTTTAAGAACAATTTTGATTTTTAGTTAAACTGCTAACTTTTAATTTTTGATATTAATTAATTAGGCTTGAGTTCATCAAATTTAATTTTCATTAAATTATTTTCACTGAGGAAAGGAATTTATTGAAAATTTTCTTGGCTGAGCTGGAAATTCCAAGTTGTAAAATTCCTTTCCTCAGTGAAAATAATTTAATGAAAATTTAATTTGATGAACTCAAGCCTAATTTTATAATATCAAAAATTAAAAATTAACAGTTCAACTAAAAATCAAAATTGTTTAATACGCATAACAATTTTTTTCTAGAAAAACGATAACTAATGTTTGAATTCATTTTAAATATAAGCTGCTCGATAGATTTTTTTGTTAAAAATAAACTTAAACTTCGTTATAACTTTTTGCATAAAATATAAAAAGCTATTAGTATTTATTTCCAATAATGCAAACCTTGTTTAACCATTCATTACACTTATATTTCAAATAGGTTAAGTATTTCTTAAAGCAAACACAAAGTAGAAACCATATAGTGTATCGTCTGTTGGTCGCACGGAACAAAAATGTTTTGTTTTACATGCTTTGTATATCGGAACTTTTGCATCGAAAATTTGATTCGTTGCACAAAAAGTGCAATTAAAGCAAACCAATGTTTAGAGAACTGTAAAATTAACGAGATCAGGCAGTGCTAGAACTTGATATCTATTAATATATTACAGATCTCAAAACAGGTATTAAATGTTAAAAAAGAGGGCGCCATTATTATTATATGAGGGGCTTAAAGCACAAGGGGTTCAAGTGACTTATTTTAAATAATGAGGCAAAAGCAGTTGTTTCGCTTGTGCTCCAAGCGAAGCAGATATTTTAATGTCAAGTGCATGAATTGTTCACTATATCTAGCGCCCGGATGAGAATCCTACATTCACCTGTTGTGCTCTAAACAAATTCTCCGAACTTTACCTATAATATCAAAGTTATTTTCGGGAATACAAAGTTTATTATCAACACGATCTTCGTATGACGTGCTAAATTCCCAGTTTTTCATATTTGATAAATACACTGAAATTTATTGTTGAGGGAAAGCAAGCCTCTATGCGCATTTCGCCGGTTGCTTACACCAGCTCATCAGGAAACCTTTTCCAAAGATTTTAGAAAAGCCAAAAATATTAAACAAATAAAACCTTAAGCGAATAAGAGTTATAAACACTCTAAGTCTTACTTGTAACAATATCAAAGCTTTAACAAAACACCAACAATAAACAGTGAGTTTATCTTTTCTTACATACCCCTACAATTGGTTGGGTTCTTTCCGACTCGAATTGTAGTTGTAAGTGGGTTAAAATAAAAATAAATAATTCCATATGTAAACTAAATTTTAGAAAAGTCACTTAAACCCCTTGTGCTCTAAGCCCCTCATATAGAATTGATTTCAAACTAAATTTTTGTAAAAATTTGCCTACCATCAACCACCCGATGAAAATAAATTTATAATTTTATAAATTAAAAAACTTATTTTAGCAATTACCAAAAAAGCGCTAATAACAAATTAAATTGAAGTTAAAAAAACAATTGGTAGATTTAGGATGATGCGGCCGTAGAATTTCAGCCAGAGTGGCTCGCTGGGGCAATAGAAAAATTAAAATGCATTCATCTCTTATAGAGGAAGCAATCCTAATGAGAGAATTTAAGACATTTAAAAATTTCCCAGACGTTATGGGTACGCAGTGCGTACAGAATAAAAAGGAGAACAAATATAGTGCTGCACAGCTAGGAACTAGAAACTCTGTTAAACGTTGCTTCGGGGTTTGGAAGCAACGATTTCGCTACTTGTTAGATGGATTGGCGGTTTATCTGGCAAAAGAAAAACATTGATTATCGCCCTAGCAGTACTTCACAACATTGCTATTGAAGAAAATGATATAGTTCCAGGTAAAAACATTTGAACCTAAACTATTTTGGCAGTTATATGTGGCTAAAAATATTTTGTTAATACCTAGAAGGTTTTATTTTCAAAACATCTGCGTAATGTATAATAAAAATTGGTTAAATTATTCATTTAACATAAAACTGTGTAATCTCTTTTGGAACATACAGAGTTTAATATGCTAATAAATGATTTACATATTTCGCTTCTATTTCAATAGTATGTATTTTATTAACAAAAAAAATATACAGTTATTTAAAATATTACGTTTAAAAAAACAGAAATTTATTTTAAATTGAGAACAAAACAGAAATTCACTTAAAATTCGTTCGTTGTATAAAACCTGTATGTACTCGTATCGTTCCATCCCTAGTTGAATGCATCACTATTACAAATTTACAATTTAAACAACATGTTGTTGCCAACATAAAAATACAAAAGTAATATAAACGTTTAATTGTTAATTCACTACTATTAAGCGTTTATAAATTAGACTTTTTATTAATGGTTTATAAAACAAAAAGTGTTTGATAACTATTGTAAGCATTAAAGCTGAAACAATAAATTTTTATGAATTAGACCGCGAATCTTTATTTATTTATTAATTATGATGTGCTAAATTCCTAATTTTTATTCTTAAATAAATACACTAAAATTTATTGTGGGAGGATAAGCTAGTTCCTATGCGCATTTCGCTGGTTGCTAAGCCAGATCATTTGGAAACCTTTTTCCAAAGACTTTGGAATAACAAAAGATATTTTACAAATAAAACTGTAAAGCGAATGAGAATTACAAACACTCAAGTCTTATTTGCAACGATATCAAAGCTATTAAAAAGGGACTAGAGCAGCTATCTTTACTTTGATTTAAATATTTTTTTTTATTTAATATGAAGAAATACTTTATTATTTCATTATTAAATATGTTTTATTGAGTGCTATTTTGCAAAGTGTAATTTTGATAAATATTTTCATTGAATCAAATAAAAAATTTGTTGACCCATAATTTTTTTTTTAACAAACTGTCTTGTTAAAAATTTTCTTAAGATATTTTTTTCTGTGTATTGAACGACAGACAAACCAACTTCGTTGGTGAGGGTAGCATATAATGTAGTTGTATGGTAGCACATGCATAAAAAACACAAAAAATTATTTTCATCCCACTTGTATTAGAAAACGCAATTATTTTAAGAACCGTCTGATTCAAAAAATAACTTGTTGCACTTGAGAACCAAATACACTTGTCAAATGCTTGTCCAGCAGGCGAATTCAATCGTGCCCGTGTGCTGGACGTTATATTCGACGTCATATCTAAACTATTTGATTTTCCATCCAGCATCGTCGGTGTGACACATTTTCACTAATACTACCACAATGCTTGATGAGTATTTTGATCAGTGCATATGGGCCTTTAAAAGCCAAATCCAGCAACAAAAACTTTTTATGTTGAATTAACACTAATAACGATTTGGTTTTTCGACTACTTTATTGTTACATCAAAAACTACTTTTATTGCTAACTAGAAGTTCAAATTAAAAATTTATTTGTTTAAGTAGAAAAAATAATAATCTACAAATGATTAGATTTTTAAATTACTGCTTTATTGATTGCTTATGTTTTATTATTATTGCTTCATTTCGAATTCTATTTTTAAACATTCAGCAATTGTTTTACATATTAGTAAAATAACTACAAAACGTTTTTAAGCTACTGCTACATAATAATTCTTAAAGCAGTAGTTAACGCTTATACAGTCAAATCCCGATAATTCGTACCCCGATAAATCGTAATTCCCGATAATTCTTAATAAACTGTCGGTCCCTTGACAAAATCTCGTTTATTCGTAAAATTTCCATACACTTTGGTCCCCTCGCTAAGTCTTAATTATGCTGGGTACAGACAGTGCAATCTACATCAATGCAATCTCAAAATATCAAAGCGTTTTGATCGGTGTTGCCAGTAAAATTTCGAGAAAGATACATTTTTGTTGCCAAAAAGATACACTTTTTCCCAAAAAGATACACTTTTTCCCAAAGAGATACACTTTTTCCCAAAAAGATACACTCAAAATATTATGTAGTTAAATTCAAACGAAAATTCATTTGAAACAAATTAAAATTCATTTAAAAAACGGATCATTTACATTTCATTTAAAACAAATGATTTTTTCAGTAATTTCTAAGTTTTTTATTTATTGAACATCATATTCGTTAAAATTGAATAGTTTTTACTTTTAAAAAATATATTTTAACCGATAAAAATCAAACAAATTAACAAAAAAAAATACGGAAAACATTATTTTTTGGTAGTTTGTTTTTTTAATAACAAACATAAATGTTGAAAAATAAATTTATTCGTAAAATAACTATATTTTTATTCAATTTTAACAGTACCGAAAACGAATTTAATAACCTACAATCAGTTACTGTAATAATTTTATGAGTGTACACTTTTTCCCAAAAAGATACACTTTTTCCCAAAAAGATACACTTTTTCCCAAAAAGATACACTTTTTCCCAAAAAGATACACTTTTTCCCAAAAAGATACATATTGAAAAAATTTTGAAAATCTATTTATAACGTTTAACATTTATTAACATACTCTTTTATTCCATATTTAATGAATATTGTAAAGAAAATGATCCACAGAAAAAATTAAAAATTTTCTCTAATCACCAATTGTATACCAAATTCGTAGAATCAAGCAACCCATTTGTTGATTTTGCACCTTTTACCAAAATGATTATATTGATTACTAAAAATTGTAAAAATTTCATGTTTTGAAGATTTTGTTTTCAATAAATTATATTTATACCCACACCAAAATAGTGAAGAGGGTATTATGCATTTGTGCTGATGTGTGTAACGCCTTAAAATATTGGTCCTAGACCCATCTTAAAGTATACAGATCGACTTTCTGAGTCGAACTTACGATGTCCGTCCGGCTGGCTGGCTGGCTGGCTGTCCATGTAACCTTGTGCGCAAAGTACAGGTCGCAATTATGGAGATAATTTGATGAAATTTGGGTCATAGGTTCTTATTGGCACAAGGACCAAGCCTATTGAAAATGGGCCAAAATCGTAGGACCACGAGGGAAGATAGGGGGAAATTTCTTCCTTTCAGAAACTATCAAACCGATTTTAATTAATGGACACAAAATGTATAAATTTAAAAAAAAAAATCGGACCACGAGGGGAGATAGGAGGAATTTCTGCCTCTCAAACCGATTTTAATGAAATTTAAAACATAGATAGATCCCTAACTATAGGGACACATTAGCTATACAGTTTTCAAAAAATAGGACTACAAGGGGAGACAGGGGGCGATTTCTGCCTCTCACAAACTTTGAAGCCGATTTTCATGAAGTTTATAAACATAGATAAATCCATATTTACATGGATACATAAGCATGATGTGTTTTAAAATACTGTGGTGTAGGGTATCATATGGTCGGGCTTGACCGACTATACTTTCTTACTTTTTAATTTTAAAAAAACTTTGCCGTTTACAACAATGTGTTGATTGATTTTGAAAATTTCCAACAACAATTATACAAGTTAAAATTATTTTATTTTAAACGAAATAATTTTTTTTTTATTTGATTATTATTTTAATTCAAAATTAATTTCAAAACAACTAAAATGTTAATTAAATTAAAATTATATTTTTAGTTTTCGTTCAACAAAAAAAATAATTGATTCAATTATTACATTAATTAAGTTTAAATACTTTTTAAATAATTTTATTAATTGATAAAAAGTTACTAATAATTTTTTCTGTGCAGGTATGTTTAAGGTTTCGACTCGAATTGAAAATTAAAAATTTTTGGAATCCACATGTTTTTATGTATTCGAAGTTTTTGTTCGAAAAAACTTTAGTTGAACTAAAGATCGCTGATTTGCTAACCGCAGCATGATAGCAAAGTCTTATATTTATTAAAAAATCGTGAAAGAATCACAGGATAAACGCTTCTATCGCGAATATGGCTAAAATTCGCGAAAAATTGCACACTTTTTAACAAATACTAAAATTAATTTGAAATCGCTAAATGGGTTAAAAAAACAAAATGTCGGAAAGTAACAAAAAAATATTTAAAAAAGCGAAATTTCGCGAAAAAATTCCTTTTAAGTCCCTAAAACAATAAGGAATGGCAAAAAATTCTTTAAAAATTACTAAATTAGCGCAAATTAGTAAAGTATACTTTTTAGAAAACTTACAGGAACAAATCGCGAACATGGCTAAAGTTCGCAAAACATTGTAAAATTTAAAACAAACTCAAAAACTTGTTTAAGATCGCTTAATCGATTAAAAAAACAACTTGTCAGAAAATAGCATAAAAAGTGTTAAAAAAATGAGCTATAATTACATCAAAATCAATGAAAAACTCGATTTTAAATTTTGGGTTAGTCATGGTCTTTTGCGATTTAGGTAACGAAAATACCCGGATACCATATAAATTCATTTTTATAATTATTTAAGTCATAAATATTAGGTATGTTTTTACTAAGGCGATTATATCAAAAAGTTCATATAACTTTCCTGAAAATAAAAAAGATGTTCATAATTCTTAAGAACAACTTCGCACTACTAGTAATCATCGATATAGGTGGATCTTATGTTAAAACATCCTTTATGCCAAAGATGTTAAGTAATGATTAGATAATGTTAATGATTGCTAATTAACCTTCTTTTTTGAAATTCTCTAATTCATCAAACAATTAGAATTAGTTTAACTAATTCCCATTAGATAATTGAATTTTTTATTCCAATGGTAAAACTAATTGCAATTAGTTGCCATTAGCAAAAAAAATTGGTTTACCTTTACAATTAGATTTCTAATTGTAAACTAATTGCAATTAGTTGCCATTAGCAAAAAAAATTGGTTTACCTTTACAATTAGAAATCTAATTGACTTCTGCTAGTGCAATTAGATATTCAATTAGCTCGAATTAGAAACAACGAGGGTAGATGAGGCAATATTTGCCTCTCAGAAACTATCAAACCGATTTTAATGAAATTAAAAACAGATAGGCCCATATTTGTAAGGACACATAAGCTATGCATTTTTTAAAAAATAGGAACACCAGGGTAGATAGGGGCAATTTCTGCCTCCCAGAAACTAACAAACTGATTTTAATGAAACTTAAAACATAGATTAATCCATATTTCTAGGGACACATAAGCTATTAATTTTTTAAAAAAATAGGACCACCAGGGGAGACAGGGACAGTTTCTGCCTCCCAGAAACTAACAAACTGATTTTAATGAAATTTAAAACAAAGATAAATCCATATTTCTAGGGACGCATAAGCTATGCATTTTTTAAAAAATACGACCACCAGGGGAGATAAGGGCAATTTCTGCCTCCCAAACTATCAAACCGATTGTAATGAAATTTAAAACATAGATAGATCCCTATTCATATAGCCATACACTCACGAAATTTGTTTTCAAATATTGTGGTGTAGCGTATCATATGGTCGGGCTTCACCGACTATACTTTCTTACTGGTTTTAATAATTCTTGTTATAAAATTCTGTTTAATAGAGGAATTTTTGTAAAATATTTGTCATAAAATTCTTTTATTACATAAATCTTATTGAAAAACGACTTTTAAACTTCTTGCGTTTTACGTTTCCTATTTCCAGCACACCCCTGATTATTTCACTGTCAAAAAATTTTATACGAACTATGTATTTAATTTTTCACATTCTTGCAATTTATTTTTTTTATGTCAAAGAATAGACTATTTTAACTTATTTTAATAATTTTTAAAGGACAATTTACATATATCCGGTTATCACTGAATTTAAATTTTGTTTTTGTTAATTTTATTTAATATTAAGATTATTTCAAAAAAATATGTATGTATGTATAATTAAACACTAACATTTTTGTTGGGAATGAGCACTTCCTGATTTTAAAATCACTATCACGGCCAAAGGAACCGTAATCAAATTCCACATGTTTAACGATCAGCGATTATTTTTTTAAGTTCTGCTGTAGAAACTGTTACGAACGAGTTTTAAATCGTAAATGAATCTAAATATTTTAACTTTATTTAAATAAACTTAACAAAATGTATTTTAATTTCTGATGCTCAATAAAAAGAAAGAACAACAATGATGTACTTGCACTTACAGATTTAATTGTTAAAAAAAAACACAAAACATGATTAAAGTTAAATATGTATATTAACGATTCCACTATAGGGTTCAATTGTAATTATACCCTTCACGACTAGTGGTAAACGATGGAATATTCCGCTTGTCATTCGGTGTGGGACTTTTTTAATATTAATCTAAGACTTCATTAAGAATACATTTGTTCTGGGGGCTTGAGTTATTCTAAGTCGATTTAGCCAAGTCTGTCTGCTGAAAACACTCTCACTCTCATATGGCTGAACAGAAAAGAACAAGTTTGGTGTCAAGGTTTTTCTAGTTCTAGGCAGTTTGGGATTGAAATTCAGCACTATCGGCTCAGTAGAAAAAGAGTAATGAACCCAAATGTAGAACAACCTTCTTAAAAAATTTATATTTTTGACACAAAAACTTACATAAATGATAGTGAAATGCACCGATTTTCAGCAAGTTTTGCAAAAATAATAAATTACGTAAATACCGTTCCATATATTACCATAAGCCCCATATAGGGCCCCACTTTCGGTTTACACTTAAGTACGCCTGAAACCGTAACGAATGACGCATAGTTTCTTAAGAATTAAAATCACCATGCCAAATTTCGGTCCATAATTTATCATAGGCCAGTTTTTATTAACATTGGATTGTAATTTTTAGGTATAAAGCCAAATCCTGTAATATTCTATATATAATATAATAGCGCATTTACTTGTTTTAAAATGATTTCGTAACATTTTCATTGCTGAATAAAAGGGATAAAATATTTATAGACTAACTTAATAAATATTTACATGTCTTATCAAAGTTTTTCTTAATTATATTTTAGTTTGTAAAATTCAATAAATAAAATTTAATTATGTCTACATTAAATTATAACACTTTTTACTGAACTTCACAATGTAAGTGTTTGTAAACATTTTAAAATAGTGGAATAAGCAATATTGAAAAATATAGTCAAATTCAAACTACATATCGACCCCTAACCAAGAAAATAACGTAAGCGCCAAAATCAAATTTTAAAGGAGAGAGTTTTTTTTAGTTTATTTTATAAAAATTATGTATGAAATTTGTCGTTTACGATAAAATTGTTCTTGCTATAAAATCATAACGGTACCTTATGTGACCGTGCCATTTTAGAAGAATTTGCAAGTGTTGCCAATAAAGTCATTTATTAAAAAAAAAAAAAACGAAAACTGAAAATGATTTTCGCGGTTAGGGCTCGATATATGACTTAAACTAATCTAGGGTTGAATTATTGCTTTGAAATTAATATTAAGAGATTCAAAAGATGTACAATTGAGAATTTCGTTTCGATTGGAAATACTTTGAAAGTATGAAAGTTTTGGTACAAAAATTTTCATTTTAAATTAGATCTAACCGATTCATTATTCCTGCTGCATCCAGTTCAAATACCCGTGCATATTAGAGTTTGATGGAATAATTTGGACTAAAAAAGATGACTTAAGATGACTTAAACAAAAATCTATAAGAAAATATATAAATCTAAACTCTCGAATTTTTTTGCTTGCTACTGTTACAACATTTATCGATTTATTGCCTCTAATAACAAGAAAGAAAGTATTGTCGGTCAAGCCAGATCATATGATAGCCTACACAACCGGCAATCATGGACCACCTTCCAGATACAAATTATGTTATGAGAATAAGATTCATGTAAAAATTCTTTGTGCCGAATATTATTTTGATATCTTCATATTTTGATTTGATTTGTTTGCCGTTAAGTGATTTTAGGATGGAGGTTTATAAAAGACATATGAATAAGTTTGGACCTACCAGCACAATGCTTTGTCATGACAAAGTAGCTATTGCAAAAGCTATTGTCGGCAATTTTATGTCAATGCCAACATTTAAAGGCAAGTAATGGCATTAAAAGCGATTTTCGGGATTAGTGTTTATATGAAAGCTATGGTCAAATATGGACCGATTCCAATAAATTTCGGTAAGATAATTTAGATTGCAATAAAATAAGTTTGAACTTAATATAATCCAAATACGAACATATTAAGATGGTTTAATAGCACAACGACTCTATTTAAGATAGCTTGTATGAAATGCATGGTGACATTATCGACCGATTCTCACCATTTTTAAAAGGCTTCGGTCCTTGTGACAATTAGAACCTGGCTAACAAATTTCATAAAATTTTCTCTAATATTGCGATCTGGGGCCTGATTCTGGCAGTCGTGATCGAGTACTTTCCTGATTCGAAAGCAATTTAATATCTAATTATTTCAGTTAATACTGAACGAATCGGAATTATGTTTTCCGTGTTGTAAAGCATTAGTTTGAGTTTTACAATAATGGAAAAATAATTTCGATTCGTTCAGTATCGACTGAAAGAATTAGAAATAAAATTGCTTTCGAATCGAGAAAGTACTCGATCGCCACTCGATCACCACCACCGGGCAGACAGCCAGACGGGCATCGTTAGATCGACTCAGAAAGTGATCCTAAGTCGACCGGTATACTAAAAGGTGGGCCGAGGACCGATAATTCAAGGTGTTACAAACACCAGTAGAAACGAATAATACCCTCTGCACTATTGTAGTGTGGGTATAAAAAGCGTTTTAGAAGATAACATATCTTTTCTACCTAAGATTCTTTGGATCATGAACCGGATCGGTAAACATATAATTATATATATGAATATAATTATAATTCGCATAACTCACTTATATCACGTCAGAATATTTTTTGTTTTAAGTATTTTTGATGCTAAAGAAATCAACAAATTCGCTTTAATCGGGTTAAATTTACCAATTTCAGCATATTTCACCAAAATTAATTATTATTTTATTATTATTATTATTTTATTACAGTGATTTTTGGTAGGGGGCTTTACATGGGGCCTGTGGCAGTAAGATTGTTAGTCTTGAAATACTAAATATCTTATTTTATTACAATAATAAATAAAAGGCGGCTTTATATGAAAAATATCGCAAATTATGGATTGATCATTCGACAGTGTGATTTTTTATCTCACAAAACTAAAAAAAGACGAATTTCGAAAGAACATTTGTCATAGTTTGAGAGGAACACGCAGAAAAAAATATTTTCCAATATGATCATCTATAACAAAACTATTTTTAACGAAAATTTTTAAACGTATTACGGTTAATTTAACCATATTATTGTGTTGAATATATGGCCAATATAATGCAAAATGTCTTATCGTGGGCCTACGCACACAGAAAAAAATAAAAATTGATTTCAATTAAAAGATTTGTGATATTAATTAAAAAATTAATTAAATTTGCACCAGTTAACAAATTAATAGTATCAATTAAACCAGTTAATAAACGTTTAATTGAGTAAATTAAACGTTTAATTCAGTTGATTAAATTTTTAATTAAAACTGATTTTATTTTAGATTAATGCTTTAATTGGTGAACAATTTTGGAGAATTTTTTCTGTGCATAATAATGCTCGGCTTAGTTCTTAGGAATTAAGAATTACATTATCAGAATTATTTTTTCTAAAGATTATTTTGCTATATTTTGTACAGTTTGACAGCTATAGGCCAAAGATGGCGAAAAAAGATATAACAAATAAAAATTTCCCGACATTCTAGCAAATTTGAGGGGGAGGGTGCTTTAAAACCATGTGAGATAAAGCCATGATGGCTTTATTGCTCAATTGAATGGGAGATGAAGCCATAATGGCCTTATTGCCCAATCATTGAGAGGTAAGGTCATATTTAAAATTTTGCGAAATGAGAGATATAGCCATATTTTTTTTTTGCAAATGAGTGATAAAGATATATTATGCATGGTGTAAACATTCTGTAAAAGGGGAAATCCTTAGTTATCATTGAAAAACATTTTTTTATTCTTGCGGCGCACGCAGGGAAACTTTGTTCAGCGAAGCCACCTGCCGCGTCCTACTAGAGGAAAAAAACCCCTAAGCACGGCCGCCACGCAGAAAAACTTTAGTATGCGAAGCCAGATTTCAATACTTAACTTTAGTGTCTCCGGAACTGAAATGAGAGATAAAGCCATTTTCTAATATTGCTAATGTGAGCAAAGGCCATGATGGCTTTGTCTCCCATTCAAATAAAAAAAAAAAAAAAAACAAAAGGCTTTATCATGGCCTTCTCTCACATGGTATTAAAAAATCCCCCTATTTTAGGCACTAGATGCAGTCTATAGCTACAATTTTTCCGAAGAAAGATAAACTGCTTGTTCAAATCAAGTCTTAGCCAAAATATTCATGAGGCCATAATATCCGAACATCACCTAATCGAGCAAAACCCAAATGAAGGTTTCTTAGTTTCGAAACTTCGAGAAACTTCAAACGAAAAGGAGTTTGCATTTTATGTGTTGCATAGTGTAATTTGTTAAAATATTTATCTATATTAATATTATAAAGCCGAAAAGTTTGTAAGTTTCTATGTTTGTAAGAGTTAATCTCCGGAACTGCCGGTCCGATTTTAAAAATTTCTTCAACAGAATGAAGAATAGAACCTCCTAACGGACATAGGCTATAAAAGGTTTCACTAAAGTCCAAAACTAAAAAAGCCAGAACAAAATGTAATATTATCGTTGTTCTTTAGAAAATTAAGCGGACAGGTGTTTGATACTTTTTTGAAATTTGGGCCATTTAGGAAGTTAACGCCTGTAAATCCTGATTTTTATGCTTTTTTGTCACCCGTCTATCTTTTAAACCAATAAAAGAAAAAAATAAACATTATATCACGTTTGAAACTTATCTAAAACATACAATTTTTTTACAAAATATTTTTCTTCTTTCTTTGGCATATACATACGCATTAAATGGGATCCCACTACAATATTGAAATTTTTGATGCTTCAATGGGGAGAAAAAAAGTACCGAAAAGGGGAAATACCGAAAATTAATTTCTTTCATTGACTTTTTGGTTCTGCAACTGGAACTTTTTTAATTACCGTTAATACTGGACTCAGAAACATAAAATTCAACATGCGATATAGTGATAAGACTCTATCAAGGAACTTTTTGGTATTTTTTTTTGCCTTGAACTGGTGCTTTGTGAATTTCCGTTAGTATTGGATATAAAATTAAAAATTCATGTTCCTGAGTGAATTTGGTACTTTTTCGTTCTTTTACTGATATTTTTTTTAGTTTTCGTTGATATTGAACCTATGAATATTCCGCCTTCAGTCTATCTCTCCCCTCGACCGTTCCCTGACCGATCGCGAAAGCGACCAAGAGGGGACATACAGAGAATCACTGCCACTTCGAAAATATCAGACCAATTTTGATGAAATTTGAATAGATAGATCAGCGTAATTCAAATCCACACAGGGTTTGTATGCTTTTCAAAGCTAGGAATATGAAGGGACAGATGGGCAATTCCGATTTTGATGAAATTTAAAACTTATGTTGATCGATCTACATACAATAAACCACACAGGCTTTTCTTTATAGTAAGTCAAAAATTCATTTTGGGCGGGCAACGGCGCGGTAACGGCTTGTAAAATATAAAACCACGAAGTCTTGACAAAAAGTATTGAAAAACAGAAGTTACCATTGGTTGCAAAAATTGGGTGGCATGTCATAACGTCCAGGGTCATAGTGTCCATGGACACTGTGACACTTTTGAAAATGTCATAATGTCCGTGGGCATTAAGACACTTTGCAAATGGACATTATGCCATTTTTAAAAATGTCATAAGATCCATAATTACTAAAGAAGTTAAATATAAAAAAGATCTACGTACACGCAGAGTAAAACATGTTTTATTATGGTCACAACCAAAAAAACTTTTTTTAAAGAAACTTATTTAGCCATAATATAGTTGTCGGTGACAATGATTTGGATAAATTAAACATAATATGGTTAAAAAAAATTTAAAAATGGTTTTGTTTTTTTTTCTCTGGGTGCATATATTAAATATATAACAGAAACACTTTTGGGCGCAAGGATTTTCTCCCCATATGGTGTAACAAATACCGGCATAGCCGGCCTTCGGTCGAGCGCAAGGATTTTCTACTCTATGGTATAACAAAGACCGGCTTCGCTAACTTAAGCTTCTCTGCACAGCCGGCCTTCGGCCGGGCGCAAGGTTTTTCTCCTTTCTGGTGTAACAAACACCGGCTTCGCGTCCACGGACACTATGACACTGGACGTTATGACATGCCACCACAAATTGATGTTGAACTATGACAATGTGACTATTCTTTAATGATGACAATGTGACTATTCTTTAAACATGTAAATTTGATCCGAGTTCAAGTCAGTCAAAAATAAAATTTTTTTTTATAAATTTCATGTTGTAAAATTTCTTTTTTATTAAAATAATAAATAAATTTGATGAACTTTATAAGCCTAGTTGAAAAAATATCAAATATTTCTCTTTTTAAAATCATTAAAATAACTGCGATAAATTTTTATCAGATTTCTGATTTTCAACTCAGCTAAAGGTAGAGATGACACACATTCGTTGCTTAGTTAACTTCCCGCTATTCAATGTTAACAATGTTGTTGCACACCTTTGTTATTTTGTCAACTTGATTTCATTATCAATTCATTTATGGTTTAGGACACGAGTATATCCACCGATCCAGTTTATGCATTTTTCAGCTGTCAATATACCGGCTCAATAAAGGTCATTGAATAATTTTCTGTGGCTGTTTTAAAGAAAACCGGAATATTTTATTATTATTTGGTATTTTTCCTTTTTTTTTTAAAGCGGTCGGTCAAAAGTTTCAAATTGACAGTTACAAGTTTTTATTATTTTTTATCTTGTTTATTAAATTTAGTTAACAATGCATAAACTTTTGTATTGTTAATTAAAATTGTTTAGGTTTGAATGAATATTGATTATTATGCTGTAATAACATTACAAAACAACTTAAGTAATCAACTGACCCAAAGACCAGACGTTACTTTTATAGTGCTTTAATTGAAATTTTATTTAATAACGACATTTTTCCATTAAAATGTTTAATATTTTTTTTAAATACATCAGCTGACGTAAACGATAGTTAGAAAGGAATATATATATAAAAAAGTGCTATATTTGGCTGTGACAAATCTTTAATACCCTTTACCTAACGCTATGTAGCGTCTTAAACCACCCTACCCACTAACACATATTATCAAACAGAACAACCCAGCTATGTGTATTAAGTTTGGAAAATTTTTCCCCTACTGCTCTCCCGATATTCATCAGTCAGATGAATATCAAGGGCAACTAATCCGGAAAATATGTGATATAAATATATAACAACCTAGTTCCTATCATTTCTGGGGTCTTCATAAAACCCATTTGAATATACACACGGACAGACGGGCATCGTTAAATCAACTTCGCTACTCATATGGACCCAGAATATATTGTATATACTTTAAAGGGTCTTACATCAATCTTGTAGAAGGGTATAACAACTGTAAAGGCCTTAATGTTGATGGTGATTCACACTGGGGCCAAAAGCCCTTTTTTCGCGGATCAATTCATATCTCCTCAGCTACAATAGTGAGGCAGACTTCATTTGACTACTGTAACTCTTGGAACAAACTGCATACTTCCAACAAAATCTTGGTGGTTTTGCTCTCTTAAAGAGTAGCATGTTTTATTAAAAAAAATTCGCCTTTAATAATGGCAAAAGGTATTGAACTTTTCGCCTTCTTTTGAATCGACAGTGTTGAGAGTGCCCTAACAGGAATGAAAACAAGAGGTAAAAATTGCTCAATTAGCGGAAATTCCCAAATATTTGGTAACAGCGGTATGATAGCAAAGTCTTATATTTATTAAAAATCGTAAAAGCTTTAAAAAATCTGACACTTACAGGAAAAAATCTCTTTAATCGAGAAAATGGTTACAATTTGCGAACGATTGCAAAATTTAAAACAAACACTAGAATTTTTCGACATCACTAAATCGGAAAATTACATAAAAAATATTAAAAAATTAGCTATGTATAATGATAAACATTTTGTCAGGTGTTTAAAAGAGGATAGAGCATTCCATAAAAAAATTAAGTTTTTTGAGCTCCTCCTACCTGAAATATTATTTTTTTGTTTGCTTATAAAAAAATTTGATCTTATTATGTTCATTAAAATGGGAAATATTGCAAATAAAAACCTTGACCCTTTTTTTATTGAAATACCCTTTATTTGACCCCTTTTTCTGGAAAATACCCTTTTTGTGACCCTTTTCGAAAATTTCCAACGGTAACCCTGGTCATAACGAAAAGTTGGTAAGCACTGTTGGGCCAATTCTCTGGTATAAGCCCGAACAAAGGCAATTGGTCCATTAGCCATGCCAAAGGCGGTTGGTGAAATATGAAAAATGGCAGCCACCCAACAAACACGGAGGTTTGATTTCAGATAGAAAATGATTTGAAATCAAACGTTTTCTCAAACGACAAACGTTTGATAATGATTTGAAAATCATTTGAAAATTATAGCGTTCTCAACAAAAGGGGGAATTATTTTCAAATTGAAAAATGCCTTTATTTTCAACTTGCTTTCAAACGTAATTCTCAAATGTTTTTGAAATGTGGATTATAAAACAATGTGGATTATAAATAAAAATATTTTATTTATTTCAATTTAAATTTATTATTTATTTAAATAAACTGTGAGATAAACATTCGGCACCATAGCTTAAAGATGAAATAATGTTCTTTCCGTTCTCTAATTCTTGGAAAGACAAACTATTTGGCTCCCTTTTATTTTAAGGATTGTAACACCGCGATCGTTCAACAAACTTTCTTCTCTTTCCCGTTTTATTTTCCTTTTGTTCGTATTTTTAATCCTTACAATTACTCACAAATAATTTTTATTTTTCACAAGAAATAAGCAGTTCACTTTATATTAAAATTTATTTTTAATAGTAAAACACATGTAACCACAAAGTAAAAAATGTAACTTAAATCGCCATTTTTAATGATAACATTTATTTTTCGTTTTAGTATTGCCAAGTATATTTTTGATTTGAATTTAACATTTGATTAACATTTGACATCACATTGATAAAACATTTGATATCAAATGTTTATTTTCAAATCATTATCAATTTGAATTTAAATGTAAAATCAAACAATTGAAAAACGTTTGAGAATTATGTTTGATGTCAAATGATAAAGTCATTTCATATCAAAGGTTCGACTTCGTGTTTTTTGGGCAAAAGAAAAGCTAGAGTTTTCCTTAACCTGTCCCAGCAATAGCAACGAGATTATTACCACTCATAGCTATGTATTGGATACGATCGAGCTCGTATTGGAGTAGGTTTGCTATAGCCTTGGAAACGTATTTCGTTCATACAGTACTCAGGAAAGCAGGCTTCATTAAAGTAAATAATAGGCCTGGGTGCGGGACCATGTACCGTTATTTCTGCGGCTGCTTTATTACGGTCCTCTTCTTGCATGGGTCTGGATATCGTTTTAGGATCTTCTTTTTAAAAGTTCTTTTGAAATGAGGGTAAGCGTATTTGTGATCAATTTATTTCTCGTATATCTTAAAAAGCCATATTACTTTGCAAACAACTTGTGACCAAAAAAACAAATGCATACATACATATTTGAAAAGTCATCAGGATTTCTAATATAAGGTATTATTTGCTCCTTTATAGCCACCACCAAATCTTAAACGAATATACCGGCCAAAGCCACCACCCGAGTAATCGCTTCCTGCTGGAAGCAGGGTTCGAAAATTAACTTCAAATAACGTTTCCTGTTTGTCATTTTGTCATTTAAGCACAAGATTAATACTGTTCTTATCCAACTCAACAGAATGATGAGAACATTAAATTCCGTTCTGTTTAACCACAAACTTCATTGTGTTCGGTTCAGGTCATTAGTGTTCGTTCGTTTCAGTTGTGCTTAGCGCCCTTTTGGCTAGCAAAAAAGAACCAACAATTTTTTACAAAAACAAAATATATATATACAAAAAAAAAAACACAAAGCCAGCAAAAAATTGTAAGCAAACAAAACACATTCACAATACACACACAAGCTATTCGTGCAATGTAAAAAAGTAACATTATAGAAAATTGAATATAATGTTTGTCTACAGTACCACTACAATTGTTCTGTTTTTTAACAAAGAACAGAACACTATATAATGTTCGGCTCTTTCTTGAAAATAGTTACTTACGTTTTTAAGAGCTGTATTCGTCTACACAAACACTAAAAAAATAGATATCGTTCCTTAGTGTGTGAGCCGAACGCTAAATAATGTTCTGGGCTCCAATCACCGCTTACGATATCGAGCAAAATTGATCGAAATTATTTATTTCGGTATCAGGAAACTCGATATCGAATGAAATGTATTGAATTTGAAATAATAGCATTCGATATCGAGTACGTCAGTGTCTATCGTATGTAAAAAAATTCGATACGATAGTATCGAAAGCGGTGATTAGACCCCTGTTTATTTTCGAAAACCGGTTGGAAGACAATTCCTTTCAACACGACCGCTTCGTACATGCCTTCTGTTATTTCCAGAGAATCAACTCATGTTCTCTGGATTATTTTTCTAGCAAATAATATTTTGAAGTATTAAATTTAAGCAATTCACAAATTTTTACAAGAATCAGCCAATCAAGCGCATGAAAAAAAAATGTTAAAATATTAGCTTTATTTAGAATGTGCTTAGTTATAGTTGTTCCACTCTAACAAATTATTTATATTTGCCTGCATTGTCAATACATGCAATTTTTTCTCAATACATTTTTTTTTTTTAAATTCCCGATTACTAATTATATTTTTAAAAATTAAAGAACAAATAATTAATAGAACTTCTATAGAATAAAATAAATATTTACATTAATGACTATAAAAAATGCAATAAATTTTATTAAACCTACCTTAACATTTTATTGCAAAAACGAAACAGTGGCAGTGTATTAGTAAAAAAATGTTGTTTGGGTCAGTTTTGGTGATTTATTTCTTGTAGGGTTGTAACGCAATACATTTTTGCTTCCACCTCTATTTATTTTTATTTATTATATGTATATTCAATTCCTGTACAACAAGATTTGATCTTATATTTAAAGTACAGGAAAGCAGTTTTATTAATTACATTAAGAGATCATCACATACAATTGAATTAAATGAAATTAAATTAAACTATAAATTATTTATATAATATGATAACAGTTATCTACTGCGGTGCAAAGTATTTAAATAGGAAGTTCTTAAAGCTACTTGCGTTGCTATTAAGTTGCTGAACTTTCCATAGACGTGACGCATGTATAACAAAATTCTGTTCAGATACAAGCAGGCTATGCAAGGGAATTATAATTCTTTTACCTCTAAGTGATCTGGCAAACCTAATTTTATCGCCAAGATATCGTGGAGTCTCCGAATAGATAAGTTGATGTATAGTAAGAGTACACGAATATTTAAAAGATTGTCAAATGAAACGCCGTTTAGTTTTAAAGAGGCATGTGACACATCATCATATCTACCAAGGCCAAACACATATCTTACAATATTATTATATAAAACATTTTGCTTCCTTCTACTAATAGAATCGCAATTTGCAAAAAGTTCACAACCATACATTAAACCTGGAAGACGATAAGATTTTGAAATCATTAATGTAATATTAAAAGGAGTATAGTATTGTGTCAACCATAGGCACCCTAACTTTATATAAGTTTGACCAGCAAGTGTGTTGACATGATTTTTCCAAGTGAGACTATCATTGAAAATTAGCCGAAGGATTTTTGTCGCATTCACAATATTAATTTTTTCCCGATTAATTTAAATATCAATACCGATATTAGAAGCAAGTGATCTCTTACGTTTTATTATGCACTTCGACTTATTAGGGTTTAAACAAAGTCCGTTAGACGTTGCCCAACGATAAATTTTATCCAGATCATCATTGAGTCTCATAATACTTTGAGAAACAGATTGTACTGGGATACTTAAGTACAACTGCACATCATCTGCGTACATATGTATATTGCAGTGAACAAGATGTTTTGACAAGTCGTTTATATAAAGTGTAAAAAGCAATGGTCCGAGAATTTGCCCTTCTGATATTACTTGATTGTTTAACTTTTTTATAAACAATAGAACTTACCACAACCGAATTTTGAGAAAAAGTTCGGCCTTCGGCAAAAATCGCCCAAATTCATGCCGAAGAGCGATTAGTTCAGACTTACAATTTTCGTTGCTGTAATTTTTTAAAATTTTGCTTTTTAATTACATTAGTGTAGGGATTATTAAATTCTAGATTTGTATTTTTTGTATTTTCATCTTGTCTTCCTCTTCTCTTTTATATATAAATACAAATACACCTACCGCCAACTTCACGTTAAAAAGTGTAATGCCCAAATTTTAGGATTGATATTAAAACACATTTATGTTTAAAATCGTTTTAAATATAAAATTCTTTTCTTCACTAAACAATTAAATGTAACTTAATTCACCGATAAACTCAAGGATTGCTGCAACAAAAATTGCAAGTCTGGACGATGACTTATTGAACGATTAGCAATTTTGGTCAGTACCGAAGCCGATCAATCGGTCGGACTCTAAATATTATCATTAAAGTATAATAAAATAGATTTCAGTGACCCACTCCAAAAGTAAAATTATATTTACATATTTACATTTTGTTTGCCGTACCCAAAGATCTTATTTTGCTAGTAGTGTACAAAAATAAAACAATTAATGTTAAGAAAATTTTCATAATGATTATCGTAAATATAAAACGATAAAAATTTCTAATAACAGTTTTGGATAAGAGAAAAAAAAAAATATTCACTGATTATAATAAGTAATAAGTAATGAAAAAAATTATTAATTGAATATAATAGTTATATCCAACAGATATTTATTTACATTCATTCATAATAATTAAAACCAATTTTTATAGAAAATTTTTTTAAAGTAAAGTAAGTAACAAATAAAGTAACAGCTATACTGAACTAATTGGCCTAAAGTCTTTAGCCATAGTGTGAGATGTCTTCCCACTCTTGGGGATGAAGACGATCTTATATGTTGTCCAAGTTGATGGGACATGTGAGAGACTCAGGCAGGCTCCAAATATTGCCAAGAGCCTTGGCATCAATATTCCCAGGTTCTCTTGTAGGTCCGCTGGGATAATGCCATCCGGGCCTGGAGATTTAAAGGGATGGAAGCTTTTGACCGATCATTCCACACGATGGCGAGTTATCGGAATATTAGAGATATCCCGAGTGCCACTAAATGTTACCTCCCTAGGCACATCATCAGTGCAACCTGGGAAGTGTGTATTCATCAGGACCTCAAGGGTGTCCCGACTGTTTGTGGTCCAGGATCCGTCCATCTTCCGTATATACGATGGAATAGCTGGTTTGGAGGATAAAATCTTACGTAGTCGACTTGTCTCCGAGGAGTTTTCCACGTCGCTGCAGAACTTCCGCCATGACTATCTCTTGGCCTTCCTGATAAGATTTTTGAATCCATTTACTGGGGACTTGTAATTGTTCCAAACACCATTACGTTTTGCCTCATTAAAGAGTTTCCTGCTTTCTTTGCGTTTTTCAGCAATCTCCGCATTCCACCATATGGGCAAGCTCCCATACAAGTACTACTCCCAAAAATAGCTTTTAATGCCATTTCCTTAAAAATGTTGGTATTTACATAAAAATTGGCGACAATGACGATAGGTACTGACGATAGGTACTGACGATAGGTACTATGTCATGACAAAATGTTGTGCTGTTAGATATAAAATTAACCATATGTCCGAAATAAACCCCCTTCCTTAAATCGGCTAGGGGCAAACAAATCTCATATTGATGGAGATAACTAAACAATATGCGGCACAAATAACTTTTATATAATTCTTAACCTCAACGCATAATTCTGTTCTGGCGATCTTGATTGGCCATGGGCCCCAAGTAGGGTACACTTTCAAAAAAATTTTTTTTTAAATATTAAAGTGTAGGGTATCATATGACGGGCTTGACCGACTATACTTTCTTACTTGTTTGTTTAAAGTTTTTGTATACATATATTTACAAAACATATATTTCATGCCATGTAAATACTATAAGAGAAAAATCTGTCACGTACGGTATGGCACGAACGATATTACATTTTGTTCATTATAAAACCTTCCGAAAAAATTATTTTTTTTCCAATTACGGTATAAAGAAAAAATATGTGGTTTAATGTATGAAATTAAAAAAAGGAGAAAAAACCTCCCACAATTCGCAGATTTTCATATTTTTTTACATTTACCCAAATATCACTTCCGTTTTATGTCACGTACGTTATGCACTTATTTTGCCCGATATTTTGAACAACAAGGTTCCGAATTTAATAATTTTTTTTTCATATATAGTTCCCTCTGAATGAAACATAATGATGCAAAAAATTTTCCAGTTAATACTATTTTTGCAAAATTTCTATCTCTCTGAAGGCGTACAAATGTCACGTACGATGACATGGAAATGCCCATATGTGACCTGTTGAGCAAAAAAAAAAAAAAACGTTGCGGTTGTTGGTATGAATACTTGAGCTTTATTCAGTAAAATATAAAGGCTATATTTAAATATCTTATGCTGAATTGTGTCCATAAATTTAGCTTGTTTTCGGGAATAACTTTCCTAACTATGTAGAAGATGAAAGCAGCTAAAGCCCTTGTTCTTTAAGATGTTGTCATGATACCAAAGTAAGATTTAGTGATTATTTTTAGTGGTTTTCATTGTTTTCATTACACCTTATTTTGTTATAACATTTTTGTGGGGGCTAAGTGAAATCCCGAAAAACGTTAATGAATATTATAAGTTATGATCAACTTGTGGGTACTTAAGAGCCCAAACAATATTTAGATTAAAAATTTAATCGGGCTAGCTAAAATTGTGGTCAAAACAATATATAATTGCATTAGGTCCTATATAATTGACACTGCAAAGAAATTGAAAACTTTTAAAAACTTCTTCCAACATTTCTGAGTGCGAGCTGATACAAGGACAAATTATTTTAATTAGACTTACTTGTGTGAAGCAATTAAAATGCAAAAGTAAGACAAATAGTTGCCTATCCGTGGTCATATATCAGGTGTAAGGATAACCCTTAAATTTTAAAAATAAAAATTTTATTAAAGTTCAGACTAAATAATGTTTTAAAAGATATAATCATACACTTTCCGAGATATTATCTAAAATAAACAAGTTTTTCCACCATTTTTCACGAGCAAATGTACAACCCGGTTCAGTTAAATGACGCCAAAAAGGTCCATCTTGTAGACGAGTAAAAAATGTCGCATTTACGAATAAAAACAATCCTAAAGAAGGAAGAAATCTATAAAACAAACATTATTTCTTTAAAATAAACTTTTATTTAATATTTTGTCTTACCTTATATAGCGCAATAGCATTCCCTTATAAAAAGTTTTTGCACAATCCCTCCCACTCGATTGTGGAGTTATGGTAAAAGTTTCCTTAAATTTTATAAACAACAGCATACCGCTTAAAACATGAAATACTTCCAACAGTAGCGTGCCATTTGTAAACCCAAATGCACAGAACTTTTGGCAAAGTTTTCAAAATCTTGGGGATTTTTAACAGCATGATATTGTACGAAATAGGCGAAATCACACAGAAGGAACGTACACCATCTAGATAACTCAGGTCTATGTCCAATTGGCTAGAGTAGGGTTCGACAAGACGATAGTAGTTGCGTCGTATAAAAAATGCAGTTAACAGTTGGGAAACTGATTTAAAAATTTCATAAGTTATTTGTACTCTAAAATGCTTTTAAAAATTTTTAAAAATATAATACCTGGTTGTTGAGGAGTTGTTTTAAAATAAACTGCATTCTGAAGCTCTACGGGCTGCTTTCTTTTTGAACATGAATCGTAGAGAGTTGATAAAATATTTAATACTAGCATATACCCGCCACTTCGTTAGCGTCTCCTTTTTCATCGTAGACATATTTTTATGCCAAAGTTTATTTTTCTGGGTTTAAACTTGTTTCAATTCTAGCATTTAACCCGCTACTTTAGTAGAACCAAAAAGCTGAAGAAAAATAACAAATTTCCCGTTTTTCCTTTTTTGGGTACTATATTTTTCCCCCATTAAAGCATCAAAAATTTCAGTATTTTAGTGGCAGCCCATAATTTAGTACGAATATGTCAATGAATGGAGGAAAATGCTTTGTAAAAAAAGTACCAAAAATAGTTACGGTTTTCACCCCTTAAGTGTTCGAATTTCGAATTTTTTGATAAGTTTTAAATGTGGTATTAACTTTGCTTCTATGTTTATTCGTTCCAAAGATAGATGGGGTGGCAAAAAAGTACTAAAATTCAGATTTTACCCGTTTACTCCCTAATAGGGCCGAATTTCAAAAAAGTACCAGACACCTGCCCGCTTATTTTTCTAAAGAACAACGTATTACATTCATTTTGCATCTTTTTTAGTTTTGGAGATATAAGGTTACCGAATTTTCCCGTTTTTACCTTTTTTTATCCCCTAAACATTCGAATTTCGAAAAATCTCGTCTTATTGGATCGATTTGGGGAGTGACCAATCGCTAGTCCAAATTTCAAGTTTCTAGGGTCAGCGGTTTGGGCTGGGCGATGATGAATGAGTCAGTCACTCACGCAACTCTTTAATATACATATCGTTGGTCTCATGTAGAAAGGCCGTAACTCACAAATTTGCAACTTTACAGGAGAAGGCACACGCAAAGAAAAAACATGGTTGTGGTAAACATAATCTAAGAGCAACATATTATGATAAGAATTATGATTGTAGTCACCATATTAAGATAATTATTGAATCATATTATGACTAAATATACTCGTACTATTACATCATAATATTTTTTCCTTAATCATTTTATTATTCTGTTAATCATAATAAGTTAAGAAGGAATCATATTATTGTCATGTTAATCATAATAAGTTAAGAAATTAATCATATTATTGTCATGTTAATCATAATAAGCTAAGAAGGAATCATATTATTGTCATGTTAATCATAATAAATTTAGAAGCAATCATATTATGATACAGCACCTTTCATAGCTGTCATAAAAATACAAAATAAAATACAAATACAAATAAAATACAAAATAAAATTTAAATATTTTTGCATCGATTTTTTATTATGTGGCTTTTTACAATTTTTCTTAATGTTAATCAAATAGCGGAGTTCAATATAAGGCTTGCAAAAGAGTAAATGAAAAATCTGTGGTTTTCATGGGCAACCGCGTGTGTCCATTTTTTCGATTTTAAGATGTTGATGAAATATCGTAGCACTTGTATAAAATATGTATAACGAAATCTTTGTGTGTTTTGTTATAGGATTTTACAAAAAAACTATGATATTTTGCATTTGCACTATTACATCACTAATACCGAATGAACTCCGCTAATACTTTAATTTTTTAATATCTTTAAACTTATTTTTTTTATGGAATTTTAACTTTTAATTGTTTAACCGCTCACAAATAAAAAAACGACACAACTGCTTCAAAATTATTTTACAAATGGCGCTAGCATAATATGATTAGAGTAAAAATAGTTTGATTGCATCTTTAACATAATATGATAAATGTATAGAAAGTTATCATGTAATGGCTATTAAATATCATGATATGGTTGTGAGAAATATAATATGTTTAGAAAGTTATCATAATTTAGTTGTTAGAAAAATTATTATTTTTCGGTCAACAATACTCAAATTCATAATTGCGATAAACATTGAAATGTTTACAGTAACTATAATATTGTTGATATTAAATAAAAATAACAATTATTTGTGTACGACAACAATATATTGTTACATTAAACATAGTGTTGTTGCCGTAACCATGCCCAACCATATTTTTTCTCTGCGTGCAAAAACATAATAGAAACTGAATGTATCATAATGTAAAATGGCTTCTTCAATTGCTTGTAAAACTGATATTTTTGATGCTATTGCATGAAATTCTTGTGGCGAGGTGTATTTGTGGAAAATGTATTGGAATCAATAAAAAAATCAATTTCGAGTTAGGGCCTTTCTACATGAGACCGACGATATATATAGAAGATAGTTAATAACGTTTTAAAAGCCGCTTGCATAATGGAAAAACGTTTTAAATAACATTGCGATTGTGGATATGAAACGTTTTTTTTTTGTAGTGACTTTAAACAATTTAAAGAGTTTTTCGGGATAAGTGGCTTTATAAGAGCTCTGATCAGGGTTGTCAGATCGATTTAAACCTTTTTCGCCAAATTCAATGGAAAAAATCGCCAAAGCCTTTATTTTCAAGTTTTTGACATTAAAATATATATTTTTTAAATTATTAAAAATATTTTTTATAAATCCTAAAAAATATATTTGTTCCGCATCGCTAAAATACGCCAAAAATTCAAAAAAATCGCCATGATATATATTTTGTTTAATTTTTATTTAGAACGTAGTAAAAAGTAAGATGTTTACTTTAAAATAGTATATAGTATTCTACTTAAAGCAACAAAAAAAGAACTTTTGCGGCTATTATTTAACAAATATTAGATATACATTTGTATATAGCTGCAGTTTTATTATATATCTAAAACGCTTCTCTATTTGTCTTTATTTTTGGAATACATTGTGAGGGTATTACATTTATTCAACGAAGGAACAAAAGAAGTGCAACATGTACTATTCCCATTCATATAACTTATAACTCCTAATAACGCGTCTAGAAGTTCGTATTGCATTCATCTTATAAGGCGAGTTTTAGTGTGAAGTTCATTATTTCAACACAGGCATTACTAGTTGTAATTACCGCTACTACCGCTTATTTTTTGCATTGTGCTTCATAAACGTCATAAAAATCTTTAAAATATCACTAACAACAACGTTACGTACAAATAATGAAAAAGTGTTTATAGACTTAAAACATATTAACGCTTTAAGGAATTCTATTTATTGATTTTTAAATAAGAAAAACCATTTTCTAGAAGATTTTTATTACATACTTTCATATGTAATATTTCTAAGTATTGAATTTAACAAATTAATAAAATAAATCGCCATGTCGCCAAATCAAAAATTAGGTCGCCAAACAAGTTTGAAAATCGCCACATCTGACTACCCTGGCCCTGATAAGTTATGGATCGATGCACAACACAATAATCTATATTTTTTATGTATATATTTTATTGTTTTAAATCCTTAAATCCGAATCTTCGATATCCTTTACCGAGAGTCATAATATTTCAGAAGTAGAATTTATATAGACTCTAAGTTATGACCCAATCTTAATAAAAACTAACCCCATCAGTACGTTTTCATACCAAATGTTAACACAAAAACATTTTTTGTTAAAGCCTCAGTTAGTCGGGAGTAACAGTAACAGTAACCTTACAGTAAAAAAGTAAGACCAAACTATTTCTTACAGATTGCGACGTAAAATCTTACTGCTAACTGTTATCGTTCTAATTGCTTTACATACAACAAAATGAATCAGCAGATTTTCAACGTGACTGTTACTCCCGGCTAACTGAGCCTTTAGTTTTTAAACGTACAGGTATCCCTCGATTTACGTGGTACTTTATTTGCGCGGTGTTGATTTAACGCGGTTCAATAATAGCAACCATTTTTTTATATAACGCGTTTTTTTACGCAATTTTACTTTAACGCGATTTGAAAATAGTGGCAACCCTCGAATTGCGCGGTTTACAACACTAATTTTGTAAACATTATCAGCTGTTTGCTAAAAAGAACAGGTTAAATTTAATTTTCAGTGGAAAACAACTTTAAAGGTAGTAAAATAAACTATTTGCTGTCGTTTTGTGTTATTAATTTTATTATTTTAGAAATTCCACCAGTAAAATCAAATTTAAATCCAAAAAGGAAGGTTTTGTCATTGCTAGATAAAATAAATATTTTGGATCGTTTGCAGAAAGTAGAAAAGGTAGCATCCGTAGCAAAATCTTTGAGCTTGAATGAATCAACAGTAAGAACAATCCAAAAAAATGAAAAAATTCGAACAAGTGTTTGTGCTGGAGCTTTTGATACTACAAAACGTACATCCTATACTCGAGATGCTTCAATAGAAAAAATGGAAAAACTATTAATTATTTGGATTGAACATGCCATTGATAAACACATTCCACTTTCCACTAATGTTATCACACAGAAAGCTCTAAAAATATATGATTGTTTGGAACAACCAGATGACACAACTTGTAAAAGTAAATTTGTAGCAAGTCATGGGTGGTTTGAAAAATTCAAAATGAGGGCTGGTTTACGTAGTCTACTTATACAGGGAGAATACTCATCTGGAGACAAAAATGCAGCACAAGAATTTCCTATTAAATTCCTCCAATTAATAAAAGATGGTGGCTATCATCCCCATCAAGTCTTTAATGCTGACGAGACTGGGTTGGTTTGGAAATCGATACCAAAACGCTCTTTCGTTTTGGATAAAAATTCCACCGCCGCCGGTCACAAACAGTCCAAAGAAAGAGTGACACTTTTGATGTGTTCCAATGCGTCAGGAGATTTTGTAATGAAACCTTTGTTTTTAAATAAGTTCCTGAATCCAAGATGCATGAAGCATGTAAATAAATCTAAACTGCCCGTATATTGGAGGGCAAATAAAATGGCATGGGTGACTTCTAAAGAAACAGAAACTTACATGAAAATTAAAAATTTGGATTTTAAATTTATGTTTTGTTAATTTAAAAGGCTGAAGGACGTCTTTTTATAAGATTTTTATTTTTTTTTTTGTTAATCTACAAAATTAAAATTTCTTTTTCAAAGCTTGTTTAAAAGTATTATTTCTACAAATAATATTTTCTTTTAAATACTGAGAAGTACAAATAAAGGTTTAATTTGCATTATATTATTAATATGCTTGTTTTACACGAATTTCCGGTCCCAAATTTGAATTTCGTATAAAGTTAGTGTTTCAGTTTGTGCAGTTTATTATATTTCTGGTCCCAAAATAAAATTTTGTACTGATTTAGAACCTTTATTTACGCGGTTTTGAATTACGCGGTCTTTTCTCGGTCCCAACATACCGCGTAAATCGAGGGATACCTGTACTAAAGTGTTTTCGCGAGTGAGATTAATATAAACGGTGACCGTATTTGTTTATCAAAAATAGAGAACAGAACAAGTAAAACAAAAGAGGGTTAAACGGTTTAGTTTAAAGAAATAAACAAAATAAAAACATTAAAAATTAAATACTAATTATTATTGCAATACCTTAGAAATGCTATGAATGATTTTTATTAAAATTGTTTTTACAACAATAAATTAATATACAAAATAAATTAAAAAATACAACTTCTTGTATTTTTCATAAGAATAAATTTTGTTAATCATTTTGTTTAAAAGCTCTTTTTTAACTTCTTCACAATTAAAATCGAAATTTAATTTTGCAATTAGAATCGATTTGATTGGTTGTATTTTTATTTGCCTTTTTTCGCTGGTATAAATATTAAAGGTATTCACGACAAAAGTTGCACTCCTGCGAAAAAGCAAAATTGCAAAAACTTAACAACAACCACATAAACAATAATTTCTCATAAACGATGCAAAATTGATAGGGGCTAAGTAAGTGCAATATTATTAGAGTAAAAGTGTACAAAAGTTGTGCAACTTTTTATGGTATTGCCAATTGCACAACATTTTTAAAAATTACTCATAAAATCAACTCCACACTTAACAACAACGCAGGAATACCTTTTTAACGTACATTTTTTCTTTGAATTGAATAAGATTATACTGTAATGTAATGCAAACAAAATGTATTGTTAAGACAGGTCAGTACCAAATTTAATTACTACACGTTTTAGCAATAATAAATTCATCTAAACAAGGTGATATTCTCTTACTCATATACTATATCGAACAGAACGGTTCAATGACATTACACTTTTATTATGAACTGACAAATTGTTTGATATGAACATTACACTTCATCCGAATTATGGTACACAGAAATATATATAAATTTTTTAGGTTGTTTTTTCCACATTTGGGTCTTTTAACTCTTTTCCTAATGAACCGATTGCGCGGAATTTCAATATTGAGTCTTTCAGAACGGAGGGAATTTTAAACAGACGTACGGATAGATGGATTTGGTTAATCGACTAAGAAGTACTCAAGTACCTGGAATATATATGCTTAGATGAATCGTTATTAGGATCGTAGATTAATTTTTAATACGGCTAAAGTTCATTAAAGTTAATTTTCATTAAATTTGATGACAATGAAATGAATTAAAATTTATTAATAACACTGGTTTACAGCCAAAAAATACCAAAAACGCTACAGGCCTACATAAGTTAATTGTGGCCTCCTAAACACGAAAAACGCTGTAATTTTTTTTTCTAAGTACCGTTTTTTAGATAACGGTACTTTTGTGTGTTTTCGGTGGTTGGTCCAACTCAAAACCTTGTGGAGCCCAACCAAAAAGTCCGATCGAAATAATTGGCATATCGTTGGAAAGGTAATTGAAAGCCTTTTCCGTCGATATGCTAAAAATTTCTATCTGATAAGAAATGGCTTCAAAATTTGCCTATTGTTTACGTGTTATTCCAAACTTTTCATTTTTATGTTGTTTTTTTTTCTACGTTATAGTAAATTTATTTATTTACAAATTTGCCTATGGATATCACATCCTTACAGACAGTTAAACAATATAATAAAATATACAAGTTAATACAAATAAAATACAAAATTATTGATTGTTTAATAAGACGATAATTTTACTTTTTATAATATTTGCATTTGAAGAAAAATCTACAACTTTATAAAATTTATTAAATTGACTGCACATCCTTCTAAATGGATCAGCATTTGCGTAATTTGTCCTGAAGTATTTAATTGATAGCAACTCGAAGTGTCGAGATGGACGATGAGGAACATTAAATAAAATGTTATCGAGCAGGAAATCAGAAACAATATAACCATTAATTAAATTTGATATAAACGACACATTCAACATAGTCCTTCGGCTTTTAAGAGTTGGAAGTTTGATAAGAGCAAGACGGCTAGTGTATGACGGAAGTTCCACTGTAGACCACGAAGGCAGAACAACAAAAATTGTTTTTGTACGGATTCAATATAATTGCTGTAAATCAAATATAAAGGATCCCAAACTATAGATGCATATTCAAGGACGGGTTTCACGAGAGAAACATAAAGTTGCTTTGTGACATATGGGTCTTTAAATTCTTTAGCCCATCGTTTGATAAAACCAAGATACACCGTGCTTTATTAACAGTTATGGAAATATGCTTAATAAAGTTCAACTTAGCGTCCAACAAAACTCCTAGATCCAAAATTGTACCAACATTTTCTAGCTGATAGTTCCCCAAAGAATAACTTACATTTATATGATTTCCTCTAAAGAAAGACATATGCTTACATTTTTTCAAGTTAAGCTCCATCAAGTTTAAATTACACCATGACTGAAATGAGTCCAAGTCTTGTTGAAGTAGAATGTGATCTGCATATTTATTAAAACTGAGAAAAATTTTTACATCATCCGCATACATTAAAACTTTAGAGAATCTTATCACGTTCGGAAGATCATTGATAAAAAGGGTAAACAGCAATGGTCCAAGATGACTACCTTGTGGTACACCAGATAAAACATCTATCGATTTAGATGTGACGTTTTTAAAACGGACACATTCAGCCATGTCACAGAGTACAATTCCGTTCGGAAACGGAATTCATTCCGTTTTTTGGTGCTTCAGAAAATGACCGTAAAAAATTTCGGAATGAAACCATTTTTGTTTTCATGCACGGAATGGGAGTTTTCTGTATCTGAAAGGCCAAAAAACTATCAAAATACACATTCTATCAATAAACAAATATGTTTTCTTCAATTCCGAACGGAATCATTCCGAACGGAATTGTACTCTGTGACATGGCTGTATGTTTTCGATTTAATAAATAAGACTCAATCCATTTAAGAGAGTTGTTTGAAAATCCAATTGTGTTAAGTTTTCTCAAGAGCAGTTTATGGTTTACCTTGTCAAACGCCTTGCTAAAATCAGTATATACGATATCAGTTTGTTTTCGTTGCACAAAACCCTGATTTATAATTGTTGTTAGTTGTAATAGATTTGTTGTAGTAGAGCAGCCTTTTCGAAAACCATGTTGAGCAGATGACAATAGAGATGATACATGATGAGAAATGCATTCAGTTACCATATTTTCAAAAAGTTTTGGAATAATACTTAGTTTAGCAATCCCTCGATAATTAACAATGTCAGACTTAGTACCAGATTTGTATAGCGGAATAATAAAAGACTTTTTCCAGGTATTAGGGAAATATCCATATTTAATTGACATATTAAAAATGCGTGTTAATGGTATGGCGAGAAATTCAGCACAGTTTATCAATATACAGCTAGGAATATTGTCAGGACCACTTCTATACGAAAATTTAAGTTTTTTTAAGTTATATAAAATTGTGGAAACATCAAAGAATGGAATTGAGATAACTTGATTAACAGATTGAGAACAAGAAGGAATAATAGAGCCAATATTATTGGTATCAGAATAGGTCGTAGAAAAGAAGTCGGCAAACATGTTACTTATGTTAGGTCATCACAAGACTCACTGTCTTGAAACTTCATTACTGTAGGAAATATGGTAGCTCTTCTTTTGGTGTTTACGAAATTGTAGAATGATTTAGGATTATTTTTGAAATTATTCTTCATTTTACGTAAGTAATTAGTGTAACAAGATTTGTTTAACACATTATACTCAGCACGAGCAGTTGCATATTTGGTATATTCTAAGTCGGCCTGTTTTTTTGTAATTTTTATACAACTTGTTTTTCTTATTTTTGACTGTAGATAAATGTTTTGTGCCCCAGGGAGGACCACTAGGTTTGCGAAGAGATTGCTTAGGGATACATAACTCCATTAGTGAATACATTTTTGTATAAAAACGTTTTATTATTTCATCCAAAGTAATACTTGAGGGCCAAAATAGTTCGTCCCAGCTTATATTATCCAAGAGGCTATTAAGTAAAGGATAGTTTGTATTTTTAAAACACAATACCTTATCGTTTACCTCAGTAAGTTGCGAGTTAGATGAAAAAGAGATTGGTAGGTTTACTTCTATTGAAGGGTGATATCGATCATCCGGAATGGTAAGTGGCTCAGAACGCTTAACAACGATGTCCACATTTTCATTTATAAAAATTAAGTCCAATAATTTCAAATAATCATTAAATATACCATTCAACTGACAAAGCGACAAATCCATAAGAGAGTTGAGAAACTCTATACATATTAAATTATTTGTTGACGTAACTGGTGTAAAGAACCCATCATCGGGTGAGTAGTTCCATATTATTGAAGGCATGTTAAAGTCACCAACTGAGATAACCAAATCATTCAGTTTAGCAGTACGACAAGCAGATTTAATTGCGTTAGCATGTTCGATATATACTGAGTGCGGTGATGATGGAGGAATATAAGAGCAAGTAATAAATATGTTTTTATGTTTCAGTTTTATTGATATACCAGTAAATTCAATATTGGAAGGTGAATCATAAGTTAATGCTTCAGAGTGAAAAATGTTTGAAACAGCGATAAGCACACCTCCGGATTTCCTATTATTTTCGCGATCACGTCTGAAAACTTGGTAATTATCACACATTATCTCAGAGTTTAAAACGTTTTCAGTATCATCTCATATAAAATTCCGTTTTTTTTTTAAATACGTAAAAACTGATGGACGCCGAATATAGTGCGTGAGCAATGAAGATAAAAATATTGCCGTTCCACAAAATCCTTAATAAAAACTTTATTTTTCATCTGATTTTTTTCAAATTACGCTTAAAATGATCGGACTTTTTGGTTGAGCTCCACAAGAGTTTGAGTGGAACCAAACACCAAAAAACACAAAAGTACCGTTATCTAAAAAACGGTTCTTAGAAAAAAAAAATTACAGCGTTTTTCGAGTTCAGAAGGTCCCAATTAGCTTATCTAGACAAGAATTCGGCAAGAATTCTTCTTGAAGTTCAAAGTACATTTTTCTATATTTGATGTTTTTGTTTTTCCTTTTCTTGTTGACCTTTTTCGGCACAACTTTTTTTTCATTATTTATTTATTGAATCTTCATATATTAAATATGAACTTACAATAATTAATCAAATCTTAACTAAATACGTTATTTTATGCCAGACAAAAATTTTCTTCATCACGGGTTCTGTTCACTTATGTAGGTGTTTTTCGCTCATCTAATTGGATAAGTGCTGGAGTATCTCTTCTTCTTAAGCGAGTGTGGCTGCTATCATTTAAAACATATCGTGCTAGTGGATTCGGGTGCAATTCGAGCCTTTTTAAGTATTTTACTGCATATTTCGTAATCATAGTTTTAACTAATGGAACATTGAGATCCTTGTGACTATTTGAGTTTTTAACATACCAAGGGGCAGCTGTGATTATTCGAAGTAGTTTATTTTGGCGCCTTTGCTATGCTTGGTAGCTCCAAAAGCATTTTGTTGCTGATCTTTTCAAAACCAGGAGCCTTCTTGGGATTTAAAACACAAATAGCCTTTTCGATTTCTCTTATCTCAAATCTTAGGGGAACAGCTGCTCTAGCAGCAAAAGGTGGTAACTTAACCGCAATATTGTGAGATATATTTGGGGTAAATACGTTTTTTAAATGATTGACAAACAGATTTCTTTTTTTAACATCATTTCTTGCCCAACTTCCATTCAAGTTTCTTAATGGCGGCTTAGAGACAACTGGCCTTTTGAGATTTCTAGCTGCACGCCATAATGAGAGTAGTCCGATTATGGAGTTGCATCAAGTTCCTTAAGATATTTTTCCAGAGAAGCAGTTTTTAAGTAACCAGTCGGAGGTACAATTCTATTGGGGTTCATCATAGTAACAATTGTAGGTGTGTGGTCGGAAGATAATTCTAGGGAAGCTTTAACAAGAATCGTTTCTATGGGGATGTTTTTAACCACGCCGAAATCGATGACATCTGGAATTTTTTGATGATCATTAGGCCAATATGTTGGTTGTCCGCTCGCTACGACATTTAAATCCATTTTAGAAATTGTATTAAATAAAACACGACCCTTTGGTGTTATAAGTCGTGAACCCCAGAAGGTATGTTTAGTGTTATAATCGCCAGCGGCTAGGAAACACGGTCCTAATGGTTTAAAATATTTTTAATATTGGCTTTCTGATATTGAAAATCTAGGCAGGGAGTATAACGATGAAATTACTAGGCAGTGTTGCCAATTTAGCCATTTAGTGGCTAGATTTAGCCATTTTTCACCCTGTTTAGCCATTAAAAAATGAGTTAAGCCATTAGCCATTTTTCAACTTGTTTAGCCATTAAATTTTTTTTGCCGTTTGTCTTTAAAATAATAATTTTTATTTTATTATAAAAATTTATAAAAGTAAAATAAAAATTTTGAACAATTAAAATTAAATCTTTCGAAATAAAGGAACAGTATTCCACTATTAAATTTATAAAATAGATCAACACAAACATCGCTGTTTCTTTCTGGTTGCAAGTATTTCAGTAAAGGGATGCAGGCGGTAACAAAATTGTTTTAGAAATTTCCGAATCGACTATAAAGTTGTTCTCACTTCCATGGTCTAATGCTGAAGTAGAGAGGGTGTTTAGCCAAGTAAACAACGTTAAAAGTAATTTAAGAAATAGGTTACATTAAGCAACCGTTAATTCGATTTTATCAATTAGGTAAATATTTTTACCATAACAATACAATATTTATACCACAATAGTGGAGAGGGTACTATACGTTTGTGCTGATGTCTGTAACACCTTAAAATATTGGTCTTTAGCCCACCTTTACGTATACCGATTAACTCAGAATCACTCAGAATCACAGTCGAATTAACGATGTTTGTCCGGCTGTTTATGTAAACTTTGTGCGCAAAGTACAAGTCGCAATTTAGCGATTATTTGATATAATTTGGTACAAAGGTTCTAATGTGGTGTAGAGTATCATAAAGTCGGGTTTAACCGACTATACTTTCTTACTTGTTTTTTTTTTTGTAGATCTGGACTCAAATGGTTGGGTAAATGTTGTCGTGATTATGATGTACCTTCAAATTATTTCCTATGAGATGAACAATAACGACATCGAATTTTTCAATGATTTAATTTTTTAATATTAATTTATTTTAATATTAATTTACGTTTATTCTTATTTAACAAATTGATCTTAACTCACAATTTCATCGTAAACAACTTTAAATTAATTATTTATGTTTTGTTATTGAATTTTAATGTGTTTTTATTTAAAAAAGCTTCTAGCTATTTTTTTAGCATATTTTTAGCCATTTTTTCCCGTAAATTTAGCCAGTTTTGGTCTCCAAGTTTTAACAACACTGTTACTAGGTTTCTATTTAATTCCTCAACGCAAATGTTCGTTACTTGGAGATAATCTTCACGATGATCACACATTAGGTAGTGTTTGACTCGGGTTTTTATTAAAATGGCAGAACCTCCACAAGCTCTATCTCGAGGGTCCTTGGTATCATATAGTATATAACCATTGATTTTAAACGCATTTCTTGAGGTCAAATGAGTTTCAGAAACCAAAATGACATCAATTTGTTTATTTTTAAGAAAGTATTCTAATTCATTTTTATGTTGGCGGATGCCGTTTGCGTTCCAAAAACAAATTTTTAAACAGTTCATGGTTTGTTAAGTACAGCTTGCAATAACATCGATTGCATTCTAAGGATCTCCTGCATCATATTACCCATTGTGTTTGTAAAATTATTTACTGTTTGCACTAAAGTTTCCATGGTTTTTTCTAGACGACTTAAATTAGAAACTGGAGTTTCATCATTACTTGGCGAAGCACCTTGTATTGGCACATGGTTAGCATAAGAGGTTCTGTTATTACTGGGCTGCGGAGCCTGAATGTCATTAGTGTTTACTTGATTTGGTACCTGGAGGCTTATTCTGAATTGCGATGCGAAAATCAATGCGATGCGAAAATGCATAAATGCGAACAATTGCTATTCTGTATTGCGATATTCGCAAAGTTTTTTTTTAATCGCATTTCAAATGCGAAAAGGTGACAAGTCGGTATTCTACATTGCGAAAACAATTGTCAAATTCGCAAAATTTATTCGACAACAAAATAGCATTCGCAAAGTACAAACATGTTATGAAAGATAATATTTTATTTATTTATTTATCATATATTTATTATTTAATTTAGGGAAGCAAGCAATAAGACCACCAAACCGCGTCAATTTGAAATAATGATAGAATTTATGAATAAGCACCAAATGCACGTCAGTCGGCAAATACTTTGTGGCAAACGTTAACTGAAGAACTAAATATCAATGGACCATCTATTATAGAAGCTGCAGGATGGAAAAAGTATGAAATATATAAACCAGTTAAAAAATATTTGACTTCAACCTTAATTTTAATAGGTTTAAGCCGATTTTAAAGTACACACAAAACATTTTCATTTTATTCGTCGTCGAACCACAGTGCCACAAAATCCATTTTTATTATTTTTTTTTTTTTACAGAATGTCCTAAATAAATTATTTAAACAATTTTCACAGCGAAGCACAAACAATTAATTTATTTTTTATTTGATGTTTATTGACACTGACGTATATTTGAGCAGCGTTGCCACAATTTGAAATAAATTGCGAATGCGATTGCGAAAGTCTAACATAATACCAATTTTCTTTCGCATCGCATTTCATTTTCGCATCGCATTGATTTTCGCATCGCAATTCAGAATAAGCCTCCTGTATTTGAGGGGGATTAGTTTTCGGTCCAGCCGACTGCTTGACTATAGTATATACAGGACATCCTCTATAATTAGCAGTGTGATTGCCGCCACAGTTGCTACATTTTTTTACATTGGGGTAATTTTTAGACTTATCGCACTAGACTGAACCATGTAATTCACCACATACTACGCAAACAGATATAATTTTTTACATTTTTAAAAACCTAAGAAAAAAACTATCCACATTCCCAATATTATTCTAAGAAACATTCCAGACGAATTAATACTCGCATTTTGTACCCTATTTAACAATATGCTTAACAACTCGTATTTTCCTCGGGCTTGGAAAACAGCAAAAGTTGTTGTGTTGCCTAAAAAGGATAAAGACACAAGTAATCCTAAAAACTTACGTGCAATAAGCTTACTACCAAACATTAGCAAGGTTTTTGAAATCTGCATTAACAATAATATAATCAAAATTTGTAAAAGAGAGAATTTATTTAACAATAAGCAATTTGGGTTTAAACATAAGCATTCAACGATTCATGCCATACAACTACTGATATCAAATATTCATTGGAATATGAATGTCTGGTGGATTTTGAAAAAGCTTTCGATAGTATTTGGATACCTGGTCTTATATATAAACTTTTAAAATATAGGTTTCCTATACACTTGGTAATACTTATACATAACATGTTGAATAATAAATCATTTCTTATTTGTAATAAAAACAAGATAAGTTCCAGAAAATTCATTATAGTTAATGGCTTGCAACAAGGTACAGTCAATTCTCCAATTCTATTTAATTTATTTGTTCTTGGTCTTCTTACTAAAATTGACAGTATTATTGCGTTTGCTGAAGATATTGTTATTTATCATGCCGATAACAAAATTGAAAAAATCAACGGAAAACTACAAGATTATTTTAGGATAGTAGAAAAATATGCTGCAGATTGGCAAATGAAAATTAACATTAATAAATGTGAAACTATTCTATTTCGTTCACCTGTCGGAAAATGTAATAACAACATAAAAAATAATTGGAAATCCTTTGGCGTAAAATCCGGGAACAACACCAACATTCCAAAAAAACAGATGGTAAAATACCTAGGAATAACCTTAGACAAATTTTTGTATTTTAACGATCACGTTAAATTACAGTTAATAAAAGCACGAAAAGCTTTTTTTTTGTATAAACAACTATTTTTCTCAAAACATATTAAATCAGGTGTAAAAATAATGTTATATCAAGCTTTAATAAGGCCGATTTTAACATACGGTTGTCAAATTTGGTTCAACATTTCCCCATCCTATATGGAAAAGTTGAGAATTTTCGAAAGAAAATGTCTGCGAGCCTGCACTTCTCTTTACAGGTCCCCAAATACTAATTATATTAAATATCGGGTGTTTTTTTACAGGTTTGTTTTTCGAATAGAGATAAAACTGGCATTTTGTGGTCAAATCTGGCAACTCTAATGTCATTTATGTTCAGTTTGGTTTACCATTTCATCATGAACAGGTTGACAAAAGAACAACGCTTGCAAATCGTGCAAATTTATTTCGAAAATAACGGTTCAGTTCGCGAAGTTTACCGCAAGCTCCGTCCATTTTATGGTCGACATAATCGTCCATCAGAGCAATTAATTCGGTTAACCATGGATCGTTTTCGCACTACGTTTACTCTATGTGATAATACGCATCCGCAGAGACGTCGAACAGTGCGCACCGAAGAAATAATTGCCGCTGTAGAGCAAAGTGTTGAAGAGGACCCGAATGAATCGATTCACCACCGTGCACAGCAATTGGAGCTTTGTCCATCAACTTTATGGAAGATTTTGCGTAAAGATCTTGGCTTGCGACCTCACAAGATCCAGCTTGTGCAAGAATTAAAGCCGCGAGACCATGCAATGCGTCGTGATTTTGGTGTATGGGCCGAAAATGAGATTGATCTCGATGCTGATTTTCATCGCAAAATTTTGTTCAGTGATGAGGCTCATTTTTGGTTGAATGGCTACGTCAACAAGCAAAATTGCCGCATTTGGAGTGAAGAGAATCCACATGAGACCCTTGAGACGCCATTACATCCACAAAAACTGACTGTTTGGTGTGCTCTATGGGCTGGTGGAGTCATTGGGCCATACTTCTTCCGAAATAATGCTGGAGAGGCAGTTACCGTTAATGGAGACCGGTATAGAGCCATGATAACCGACTATTTTGTGCCCGAATTGGATGGCATGAATGTGGATGAGTTGTGGTTCCAACAAGACGGCGCTACATGCCACACAGCGCACGCCACAATCGATTTATTGAAGGAAACATTCGATGAGCGCATAATTTCGCGGAATGGACCTGTCAATTGGCCACCAAGATCGTGTGATTTGACACCATTGGATTATTTTCTTTGGGGATATGTGAAGTCGCTCGTCTACGCCAACAAACCAGAAACGTTAGGGGAATTGGAAGCCAACATTCGTGGCGTTATTGCCGACATACGGCCCCATATGCTCGAAAAAGTGGTTGAAAATTGGACCTGTAGAATTGGCTTTATTCGAGCCAGCCGCGGCGGCCACATGCCTGAAATCATATTTAAACATTAATGGCATAAAATTATCCTTCCAATAAAGCCAAATTGATGGTCATTAAAACGATTTTCTTGTGTTTTATTTCAATTCGAAGTTCTATACCACTGAAAAAAACACCCTTTATATCTCAAATCAAAGACTATATAATGTTTCTAAAGTTAGCAGGATTGATAACTTTATTATACATTTAATAAGAAACCACATAAAGAAGAGCTTAGAGTGCTATGAAAACAACTTAATAATGGCTCCTTATTACGAGAGTTTTGAATACATATATACAACCTTACAAAGTGGATATGTACCACCTGAGGCTTTTTTGTACCTCGATAATAAGGGTTACATTCAAAAAGAAATCGGCATCCCAATTTTCTACCACATCTATAGAAGAGCCAATGTTAAAGCTGTACTAAGCAAACAACTTACAATTGACAATAGCAGATTTAATACAAGCATTTATTCAGGAGATAAGAATATGATTCCAAACATAGATATTAAAAAATTTTGGTGGCTCACTAAATAACTCCCACTTTTTCGTTTTATTTTCTGACTATTACTTTTACTTATTTTTTTGTTTTTTTTTTTGTGTTATATTAGTAAGGTTTTTCCAAGTTTTCTTTACAAACTAATTATAATAAATACATATAAATACTTGTATTTATTTTGTATAAATTTAAATAATTAATTTTAAAAGATAATGTAAATATTGTATATAGATAAGTAATATACTTGAGAGCCCGAATATGGGTCTATGTAAAATTATTTGTTATATTCCTACTGTTTGCTTATTTATAGTTTAAGCTTATACAATTTCATTAAATAAACGTTAAAAAAAAAAAAAAAGTTTATTTTTAAGAAAGTATTATAATTCATTTTTATGTTGGCGGATGCCGTTTGCGTTCCAAAAACAAATTTTTAAACAGTTCATGGTTTGTTAAGTACAGCTTGCAATAACATCGATTGCATTCTAAGAATTTCCTGAATCATATTACCCATTGTGTTCGTAAAATTATTTAATGTTTCCATGGTTTTTTCTAGACGACTTAAATAAGAAACTGGAGTTTCATCATTACTTGGCGAAGCACCTTGCAATGGCACATGGTTTGATTTTAGGACGTTAGCGTAAGAGGTTCTGTTATTACTAGGCTGCGGAGTCTGAATGTCATAAGTGTTTACCTTATTTGTTACCTGCATTTGAGGGGGATTAGTTTTCGGTCCGACCGAATGCTTGACGAAAGTATATACAGGGCATCTTCTATAAATGGCAGTGTGATTACCGCCACAGTTGCTACATTTTTTTACGTTGGGGTCGGTTTTAGATATGTCGCAAAGAACTGTTCCAAGTAATTCACTACATACTACGCAAACAGGGGGTAAGTAGAAGTATGCCTTAGTATTGCCAAATTCCTGGCAGTTTAGACATTGAACAGGACCATTTCTTTTGTGCGGCTACTCAATAGTTACCCTTCTGTACAGAATATATTTTAAATTATAAATTGGATGCGCTTCATTTTTTTTGGAGCTTAACGTCGCCGGGTTCTAACTCCACTCGAAATAGTGGTTGGGGATTTTTTCCCCTAGTTTTGATATTTGTCACGTTTTTTATTTTAAAGCCCTTCTCTTCCAAAAAAGCTTTCATTTCCCCTGGGTCTACGCATGAGTCTATGCCCTTGATTACTACCTGAAGACCTTTACTGCTCTTCAGTTGAAGTTTTTATTAAGAGCCTCAAATCTTGTAATTACTTTTCGAAAATTATCCTCGTGATTCACCTGTATTTTAGTCTCGTTAATGATACCTCGCTTTATTGCAGCTACATAAAAGGAATTTTCACCTATCATCGAAATTAAACTTTTTATTAACTCATTAGAGTTTTGCTCTCTAAGGCATATCAGGGGTGGCTTAGACGATTTTATGACGTTTGGTGCTTCAGAGGATTCATCCTCCAGAATCGCAAAACGATTTTGTGTATTTTTTCTATCAATAGTTGGTACTTTTGAGGCCGAAGCAACAGCTGAAGAGGTAGGGCTGCGACCCCGTTTTAGCACTGTTATATAGCTGTCCATACCAACTTGTACTTGAAGCTTTTAACAACTTTTTACTAGAGGGTTTTCCATAGTGACTGTGGTTAAATGCATGGCATCATTTCCTACTAAGATTGTTTTTGCATTCGCGGCAATACTTGCGGACTCGGCAACACTTGCGCCTAGAGACAGTTTAATATTTTTTAATGTATCACTATCCACTGTTTTTGTAAATACCGAGGGTGATAAAGAACGTGTTCTAATAATTGGCTTAGCCGTTAGGTAGTTAATATTGTTTTGTTTTGTTTTATTTATTTCTGCATTATTTTCGTTTGCATGAACTGTTACGTAAACGTTTCTTTCATTTTGTCTTAGTGTTGTTTCACTGTTCTTACTCATGCAAAGAGTTTTTGTGTTTTTCACCGTTTTGCATTGCTTTAAATATTTTTATTATTTATTGTATTTTACAACAACACAAAAAAAATAAGAAATTTAAACTTTAATGTTTTTGTTCAGAATATGTATACTGTATGTATCTATTTTTACTATTTTTCTTTATTTAATTTTATTGTTTTAATTGTTCACTATTATGTTAAATAGTTTAAATAACAAAATATATCATTTATTTTTAAGCGTCCATTCGCTGCTTATATTACAAAATCAAATGTGATTCATTAATAGTTCAAATCGTATGCGGGGTTAAAAATACACGTCCGTATCACAACAAAGCACAAACCGAACTTCAGCACAACTTGAAGGACAAATGTAAATATAGGGATTGTGCCTTAAGCTCCTATTAGACGATCAAACTTGGTATGTGAGAATGGTATGTCCTCATACCATCATACTCGTGTAATCGCGAAAAATTTGTGTATGTCAGTTTGGTATGTTGAAAATCAAAACGTATCTACAAATTTGTAATCATATTCTGTTACTTCAAACGAATTTAACAAAATACGTTTCATAAATGGTTGCTTTAACCCATTTCCGGCCGCGAAACATAAAAGTAGTCCGATTTCAATGAAATTTGAGTTCTTATCTAATTTGGGGTTCCTGAATTCAAATCCGTTCACAAAATCAGAACTCGGTGTTCCTAAGTGCGAACATTGGCCGCTATTCAACATTATTTTTTTTTGCTTTGTAAGTTTTAAAAAAATTTTGTTTTAATTGCATAAAACATATTTTTACACAAGTTTCTTTCAATTTCATAAAATATGAGTATTGAAAATATAAAAAATTATAGTTTTTTGTATTTTATAAAAAATTACTTTTTATGGCACGCTTCAAAACTTTTTGGATTTCAATATACATTGCATTTTTTGCACATCCTTTTGATTGGCTTTCTAAAGGGTTTAACCTGCAACGTCTAGTTTTTCCATCTTCCTGTTCAGTAGGAATGTTTTTGCAATCTCGGCTATCCGTCAGTTGAGATGTAAAATCATAGATCATAGCAAAAGTTATTTTGCTGAATTATGAAAGTTTTTTTATGGCATAGGTTTTTCGGTTTTTTTTCTATTAATACGAAGAAGTTTAACCTCTATGCGTTGACAACAGAATGGCCTTGTCATGCAAATTAAAAGAAGCACATTTCTTGGATGTAATAAAAAATATTTGTGGCTGCTGAAAATTTTCTCCGTTTTTTGCCATCTTTTGACAGCGTGCATTGGTTGAATTTAGTCAAAATTAGTAACCGTTGTGACTTCTAATTATCGAATTGAAGTCAGAATCACTCAATTTTGCAAAGAAATGTCTATAATTTTTTTTTGCATAGTTATTGGATCCTTTTGGTAAAAAACACCGCAGTGATCACAATCCTTTAATTTCGAATCAACTTTTTTGGAATTTTTTTGTAGTTTTTTGTGTTGATTTAACAATTTTCATTCTTTGCTGTAAAAACTGCATAGTTACAATTTTAATTTTTGTACAATTTATACATATGACAGGCTGAATGAAATCCCTCTAAAATATGTGGTGTAGAAAAACCATGTATAGCTTAAAAAATATACTATTAATAAAATCGTTAATTGTTTTTTATTAAAGCTAAGAATACACACGGTACGTATTCTACAAAAATTTAGGCATAACAGTTTAAAAAAGCAGAAAAAAATACCGATTAAAAAGAATAAGTTTTCTGTTCGCAAGTGCGAACAGAGGATGGAAATGGGTTAAGGTGTGAGAAGTGTACATTCGCCATGTTTTCATCTCAAACTATAAGTTAATTATACTGTGCTAGAATTTTAAACTTTTTGGCAGCAATGGCAGATTCCAGTGGTGCTAACCGTTTTTTTATGTTAGCTCTTGTTTTTGAGATATACCGTTATTTCGAAAATGGAGGAAGTTGCACAATATACTTATATTCGCGTAACTCAAAAACGGTTTAGTTTATTAAACAAACTAAGAAAACCGAAATTTTCTTTAGGTAAGGTTAAACCTTTTTCTAATATGCGCTATCGTTTTAGGAACATAATTTTTTTTTTGGTAAAACAAAATAATTTTTTTTTGCAAAATTTCGACTCGTCTAGGGGCATCCTATGCGCTGCAGGGGCCAAATTTAAGAATTTCAACCATACAAATATAGCGGTTTAATGAAATTCTTAGACTTGGCCCCTGAAGCGCATAGGATGCTCCTAGACGAGACCGCACCCACTTTATTTTTCACCTCCATCATATATTTCTACACAGCGAAAACAGTTTCGTGATCACAACCGAATTTGGCGCCAATCGAATTTCGTCGGTTGCATGTACTACCACACAATTTGGTTCCAATTACTTAAAATTTTCTTTGTTTAGCATAATATTTTTGATAGCAACATTTGAATTTTAGTACACTATCAGTCATAACAACAGATATTGTTAGTTGTTAGTATGATTATTAGAAACAAAATTGTGCTTATACCCGAATAAATGATAGGTGCAACTGAATTAACACATAATTGGTGTTCATAACAAGAGATTTGATTGTCGTTTTCAATATATTTTTTTTAACCGGTAAAATGTAGCCCATAAGGGGCAAGGACTTGTCCAAAGGTAATCTCAATGAATGGAAAAATGGCTTATTTTACAGTACGATGTCCTAGGGCAGGACCATATAACGCAACTTGCATTACAAAGGAGAAGTCTTAAAACTACTCCATGGTATACTCCAGAGGATTATCTTTGAAATCGCTTCAAAACGAAAACACAACGTTAAAAAACGAAGACATGTCGTTTCACTGCAAACTCTTTTTAATAATGTCCATAATTGCACTACATTGGACCAGAATTAAAATGGATAATCATTCAGGAAAGCAAATTTCGATCTACCAAATGTTAAAATACAATTTGGTTTAAGGATTGATGTTTGACTAGTGACGTCAGCAGTCGTCGATGGCTGCGAGTGTAAGACGGCAAATCCATCTGAGGAGATCGAGTGGTTGCGATCGAAACATGTCATGGTAACCTGCCGGCCAGGGTTCGAGCCCGAGCCACGTCAAGAATGAAAGATTATCAATAAGAATTTTGATTAATTTTCATGTTGTAAAATTCCTTTCTTCACAAAAATAATTTAATAAAAAATTAAATTTCATGAACTTAAGCCTAATTAAAAATATATTAAAAATTAATTTAATCTATCAAATGTTTTGACAGATAATTTAGTAAGCAATTGGGGCTTTTAACTATTTTTTGGTTGTGAATTCCGAATAATTATATTTTCATTTGTTGTACTCGAATTGAATCTATTCCAACAATCAATAATTAGCTGCAATAAATGAATAATCATTTATATTACAAAATTTATTGACGAAAGCAAATTATTGATTGCAATGACCAATATTCAGTATTGCCCTATATTAAATTCGGTTGTGATTCTAACCATTTGTACTAATTTTTAGAGCTTAATTAAATTAGTTATCATAACTAATTAAAGAATTGAAGGAATCATATTTCAGTTGGAACATCATTTTTATAATCAAGAGAATTAAAAATCAGTTAGAACTATACATTTTTAATAGTTGCAATAATAAATCATGTTACTTGATCAATATTTTATTACTGCAACCGTTTCCCAACCAATTTGTTTTCTGTGTGTAGCATACCCACTCGCTATCTCCATTCCTAAAGGGGCTTTCATACAAAATGTTCAATACAGACTAGAAATATATTGAAGAAAAAGTCACTTAACTGCCCAGGAGTCCCCCCAGGGGGATATAATATATGACCGACCTCAATTAGTTTTCTGTCCTTAATTAAATTAATTGAAATTTTTTTAACAGATTTTAATCATTCATAAGTTCTTTAGTTTGCAACTTCGCTTTTTATACATATGTCCGGAAAAAAATATTAAGGTAATTTTATTATAGAATCTAGTGTTTTAAATAAACTAGACCGTTTATGAATTACGGGAATATTTGCTGTGCCAGGTGCCCGTCTTGTCTGTATTTTTTTTCAACTGGCACAGTGTTATTAGTTAATGTCTTCCTAAAGGCTTTATTTATATCTGTTGCAAAGGCTTAAAGGATCAGAGAGTTGACAGAAAATTAACATTACTATAAATATCTCTGATGGTTCAGAGGTGAATTGCTCAACGTAGTTGTCATCAAGCAATCCAAGAGCTCTACATGCAGATTAGATTGTCGGATGATGTGCACGGTCGGATCTCTAACCTCATGGAGTATCAGGCGTAAATGGTAAAATTCCGTTTTGGTAGGATAAATGATAAAGACTATTCGCAGAACGTGTTCTTTTTTTAATCCTCCAGGCAAAGTGCAAACGTGTAAAACTGATTTTTCCAGAAATGAGACATGTCCGCTTATTTTTTTTAGAATAACGATATGTGTAGTTATTTTGTATCTCTTTTAGTTAAGGAAATATGAGAATAAGGAATTCTTATATTTTTTTTGACATCCTTAACATTCGACTTTTTAAAAACCCAGTCTAAGTGGATCGATCGATTTGGCGCACGATGTCAATCTGTATATATAGAAATGAAAAATGTTTGTTTGTTGGCTTATAGACTCCTAAGCTACTGAACCGATTTTCCTCAAATTTTTACAGTTACATCACGTGAGCCCTAAAAATAATAGGGGCAGGGGAATTGGTACCCCCAATAGGATGCAAATATTAAATATCGCATATCTTTAGAGCCGCTGCACGCATATTGTTGAACTTTTGGTAGTAGGATCTTCTGAGCCCCAAAATTGTAATAAAAAAAAAAAAACAGTGGGGGAAGTGGTACCCCCCAAAGGACACCAATGTTCAATATCGCATATCTTAAGAACTGTTATAGTGAGAATGTTCAAACTTGGCAGAAGTCACTCTTATGGTATACTACACTTTTGAAAATAATAACAAAGCGGGTAGGCGCAGGGGGGAATACCTCCCATAGGATGCATATATTAAATATCGCTCAACTGAAGTACTATTAAACGGAGAGTCTTCAAACGTGGTTAAAGCTACTTTTATGGCAAACTACAAATTTCAAAATAAAAATAGACTAAGTTACTGAACCGATTTTCCTGAAATTTTAACACTAAAGGCTCAGTTTGGACGAACGTCGCTGTACCCGTAATTTACCGCACCGTACTGTAAGCACGTTGGTGCACTTATAGAACGTTTAAAAACGTGTCATATGTTTTCGCATACATAAACAAAAAGCAATAGTATACATAAAACAAAACACACAGTGATGGGAATCAAAAATGTTCAAATGGTGACTGTTGTGCAGAAAAGGTACCACGTGATATAAATTGTATTAAAACAGTATTTCGTGTATGTCAAAAATGTTAATATTTATATTATTGATTTACAATAAATAAATTTGTATTTTAGCATATATAAATTTTTAGCATACATATACAAGGTGGCGCAAAAATAACCTTCCGATGTTTTTTGGCTGTAATTTAAAAAAAAAAAAATTAAAAACTTTGATTCTTCTTGTGGATTATTTTTATTTGGTCTTTTAATTTTTTTTACATCAAGTCGAGAATATGATGTCATGTAAATGGCCGCCGCCACAGTTGATTGTCATTTGAGCCCTTTTTATGGCATTTTCCATCACTTTGGGCAAAACTTCCGGCGATAGGTCCTCACATTCTTGACGGATATTGTCTTTAAGAGCTGCAAGAGTCTGAGGCTTGTTGACATAAACCCGCGACTTCAAAAAGCCCTACAAAAAAGTCTGGAGCGGTCAAATCAGGCGATCTTGCTGGCCAGTGCAAATCGCCAAAAAGGGTGATTAGGCTCCCGAGAAATGCATCCTTCAGCATATCGGTTGTGGCACGTGCAGTGTGTGCCGTTGCACCGTCCTGTTGGAACCACATGTTTTCCAATCCCAATTCATCAAGTTGCGGCAAAAAGAACTCGTTGATCATTGCTCTGTAGCGCTCACCATTCACAGTAACCGTTTGGCCCGCGACGTCTTCGAAGAAAAAAGGTCCGATGACTTCTCCAGCGAAAACAGCACACCATACAGTGACTTTGAGCGGGTGTAATGGCTCTTCGTGGGTTACACGCGGATTTTCAGTGCCCCAGAAGCGTAAATTTTGCTTATTTACGTACCCGCTAAGATGCAAATGGGCCTCATCACTCATGATTATTTTTGATGAAAAATCATCTTCCTGTTGGTGGTGATTAAGAATGGGTTGAGCGTATGTTAGACGCGATTGGCGATCAGCGGCTAGCAGCTGATGCACCGTCTGGACTTTGTACGGAAACATCTTCAAATCTCGTACCAAAATTCGCTGTAAAGACCGTCGACTGATACCTATTTGCGTGGCACGTCGTCTGGTCGATGTCGACGGCGCTTCCATGACATCCTCGGCTACAGCAGCAATATTCTCTGCAGAACGGCTACTCCGGGGTCTGCCACCAATCTCGTGTTGTGCCAGTCTCTTCGAGGCGAGCGGCTTAACGTCGCAGTGTTTCACCAGTAGGCGTTGGACGGCTAGGAAATCTGCGACGAAATTCACGTTGTGCCAAAGTCACCGACCGATTATTGGTCAAATAAATAGTCACCAATATTCCGCGTTCTGGAGCAGTGTAGCGTAACATTGTTTATTAACGTGGATTTCGCATGTGTTTACTACACAAATGTCAAAACAGAACTGACATTAGGGGCCAATCGCAAAATTTATAGCATTTTCTGATAGGAGGATTACTTTTGCGCCACCTTGTATTGTAAATGTGCATTAGACTGCCACTTAAAAAAAAAATCTTTCAGCACTCCACAGATCGGTTCCTTTTCAGAAAAAAGTAATTGTTGCAAAATTTTATTCAATTCGGTGGGGGGGAAATGGCGCCTCAAAGCCCCCAAAGTTTACTAAAATCAGCATTTTTGCACAAAAGTTGACTTTGGGCTTGAATAACTCAGCTATTACCCATTACTCATAAAAATGACATATTACTGAAATGAAGAAAATTTAACGCCAAAAGAAAGTTTTTGTTTATCTCCAACCGTTTTCGAGTTATACCCCCCCTAAACAAGATTTGCGCCTTCAATAAGTTAATTTGCAAAACGTTAAATTTTGTGTTATTTATTGTATTACGTATGCAGATATCCCCTTAGAATCTGTAAACCAAAGAATTTACAAAAGTGTTTTGATGTTTGAACTTACCAACGCTGCCGATTACGGTACTTTGTTTTTGCAAAAGTGTTGTTGTGCTTTACTTGATAACGGAACTTTATTTTTGCGACAATAAATGAATTTGAGTATTTCATATTTATACATAAGTAGTTATTATTTTGCAAGTGATCGTTGTGCTAACATGTCTATGTATTTACGTGAGCGAATATATTTGACTGGAAATTATTGCAATAGTTTGGTTGGTTATAAAATTGTCATCTGTTAAAGAAGTCATGAAAGTGATTTTTTTTCAATAAGCGTGTTGTTAAGCTGAGCTTGAGAGAAAGTGCCCGTTTAACAATAAAAGAAGTGCAAATAATTTGGAAATAGGCAAGAATTCCTACAAGAGAAGAAATGCACTGTATTAAAAAATTAGAAAACCTCTATAATGAATGGCGAAATCTGCAAAAGAACTCGGCTAGAAAGACAAAACAACAAGAGAAAAAAGAAACCGTGTCTAAAAAATTTGGTAGGCATCTTTGGTATTTAGGTTCAGAAGCTGTCGCCTTTGCCTTTTTTGATTCAAGCGTAAGTTCGGAGACTAAGACGAAAATGGTGGAAAGATTAAATAGAGAATCATCGTCTAAACAAAATGATAAAAAGGCAAATGTAACAATTTCTGAAATCCTGGAAGAGGGCATCGAACAATTTGTTTCGAAAACAACATTAAATTTTTTTACCAGATTTAATATAAATATAAACTTTTTAAAAAAGCCACCCTCTGAGTGGGAAGTAGATGAAAATTATAAAGAGGCAATAGAAAAAATTAAAACGATAAAAGTTGTGAATGATGCGGCAGAAAGGGGGTTAAATTAATACAAGATTATAAGTCCATACTATCAACAAATGAAGAACAAAAACAATATATACAGTAGTTCCCGCTTAAATGATTACCCCTCTTAAATGCGCAAAATGTGCTGGCAAGCAACATTTTCACATAATTACATGAACAAAATCCCGCTTGAATGATCTCACTTAAATGCGTTCCCCGTTTTAATGATTCATTATTTTTGTCCGATATTACATAAATTTGAACAAAATAAATAACTTAAATGCGTAACCAAAAAAACTTGAAATTTTTTTAAATTCCATCAAGGCATTTATAAAGTTAGTAAAAGTATTTTTGTACTTATATGATGGCAACACAAGCATTTAAAAGGGCAGTTGAAGTAAAAAAGTAAATTTCTCTTGAATTTCAAAAATCATAGAGAATAATTTTAAAGAGTTATCGGAATCTTCCGATGATGAAGAAGAGGAAAGAGTGAATAAGTTGGAGCCTAAATATGGTTTCGAATAAACATTTACGCCTGTTTTTATAAAAAAAAAATTTAAATTTAATAAAGGTTTACAAAACAAATTTTGTATGAAAATTCTCCTTAATAAACGTTTGTTAAATTTAATAATCGTTTATAAATATGGGGGTAAGTTTTTAAAAAAAGTCTTATAGACCTATTTATACTTGAAAATAATAAAGGTCGAATAAAATACATATTATAAACAAAACATATTTATATTTTTAATAAAAATGTATGTCCATAAGTATTTATGTAAGAATGTTTATTGAATTAGTTTTAATATTATATGTATTTAATTTCGTATGAAAACTATGTACCTATAATAAATTGTATTTTCCCTTATATGTAACTTAAGAAGTACTTTTAAATGATTATTAAGTTTTTTAAGCGAGGTTTTTATAAATGCGTTGATTGCGCATTTATACGGGTTATCGGTTAAATGATTCCCCGTAAATCGAAAACGGTTGGAGATTATCAAAAACTTTCTTTGGCAATATTATTCAGCGTTAAATTTCCTTCATTTCAGTGACATGTAATTTTTATGAGTAATGGGTAATAGCTGAGTTATTCAAGCCCAAAGTCAACTTTTGTGCAAAAATGCTGATTTTAGTAAATTTTGGGGGCTTTGAGGCCTTATTTCCCCCCAACCGTATTGAATAAAATTTTGCAACAATTACTTTTTTGGGAAAAGGAACCGATCTGTGGAGTGCTGCAAGACAAATTCCCAAAAACAAAAAATCCCATATGCGCTAATGGCAGTCTAATGTGCATTCACCAAACAAGGTTTTGATACCATTTAAAGTCTTTTATATGTTTCACATTTCCATTGTATGTGCATTTGTTAACTTAAAACATCTAAACATATGTATATTTGTATATTTGGAAATATGTTGTATTGTAAGTTGTTTTTTCGCAATTCCATAAATATACTGAAAAAAGTACAAAAAAGAGCAAAATTACCCGCAATCAATGTAACATACAAGCCGCCCATCACTATCTTACAAATGTCACGTAACAACGGCATGAAATTCTATTTTATACAGATTGGTACGTTGCAACTACGGTACATTGCATTTCGGTAAGCTTTTGTATTGGTTTTCATATAACAAAAAGCGAACAGCTGATGGATACAGTACAGATACGGTACAGCAACGTTCGCCTAACTTAGCCTTAAATCACGTGAGCCCCAAAAACAATAGGCTAATTATTTTTTCGATTGGAGCAGGGGAAGTGGTACCCTCCATAGGATGCCAATATTATGTTTCGCTTTTCTTAAAAACCGCTGCACCCATTTTCTCGAACTTTTCGCAGTACGCCCCGAAATTTAAATTAGGTATCACCAGAGGAAGTGTTACCCCCATAGGACGCCAATGTTAAATATTGCATATCTTAAGAACTGTTGTGTTGATAATCTTCTAACTTGGTAAAAGTCAATCTTATAGTAAACTGCACCTTTGAAAATAAAAGTTAAGGGGGCACGCCCAGGCGGAGCAGGATTCATATATTAAAAATCGCGTAACTGAAGAACTATTATACCTAGAGTCTTCAAACGTGGCTAAATCCAATATTATGGTAAATTATAAGTTTTAAGATAAAAATGGGTGGGTATACGGAGGAAGAGAAGTGCCTCCCATAGAACAAAAATATTTAATATATAAATAATTTAATAAGATAAAAGTCTTCCAGCTTTGTAGAATCCACACTTATGGTAAACTACACCTTTCAAAATAAAAGTAAGGGGGTAGGTGTAGTGGAAGCAGTAAATAAAATATTAATGAAAAATCGTATGGTTGTTTGTTCCCTAAAGACTGCTAAACTACTGAAACTTTCACAGTAATTTTCTAATTATCTGACACATAGGCTATTAATATTTTTTAATTTTTAGGTGAGCGTGGCACTTTCCATACATTGACATACATTGAGTACTGTAAAAGTGAAAGTATTCCAATATTGTACAAATAGCTTAGATAATAATACACAACCTCTTTCAAAAAGTATGTTCAATGGAAAAAGCACGAATGACACCTCCCGCCATACAAAATTTCTGTATATGTGCAAAACGGTTACTGTAAAAGCAATTAAATTTAGTACAAAATACTTTGTAATCAAGACACGAGATCTGTTTTATAAAAATGTTAATAATTTTATTTCGATTGGGGTAGCAAAGCGCACCGAGCTAAGCTAGTTGTAAATAAAACAAACAGTTTTCGGAGAATCATCTAAAATTTTTTATTATTTTAGAAGGTATATGGCAATTATATTTGAAACTAAATTTTGGGGAAATGCTCGCCACGTCTACGTTGGCATTCTTTTATCCGATCCATATTTTTAACGACTCTAAGGCATAATTAAGATTCAATGTCGTAAATGTGCAAAATTATCTAACCCTTAAGCTCTTGAATTGTGTTTGGCTTATTGACGTACACTTTTTCTTTTAAATACCCCCAAAGAAAGAAGTCCAACGGTGTCAAATCACATGATCGTGACGACAAATTTACATCGCCAAAAGAGCCAATTGTTTCGTTGGCTGTGTGACAAGTGGCGCCATCCTGTTGGAACAACATGTCGCCGAGGTACAAATCCTCAATCGCGATACCGAACACCATTCACGGTAACTGCTTGGCCGACCTCTTTTTCGAACAAGTATGGCCCGATGACGCCGCCAGCCCTTAAACTGCACCAAAAAGTCACTCTTTGTCGATGCTTTTCAACAAATACGCTTGCCCAAATGCGGCATTTCTGCTTGCTAACGAATCCACTGAGGTGGAAGTGTGCCTCGTCGCTGAAGATGTTTTCTTTGAAAAGTCAGCATTCACTTCTGTCTGATCTTCAACAATCAACGCGCTGTCAAAATTTGGTTGTGCAAAAAACTTGACATTTATATGTGACTAGTAATTAACATCGTGCACTATGGTTGGACCACCCAGTATATATAGGTAAAATAAGTCTAAAAAAATTCGGTATTATTTAATTTTTGTAATATTGTAATATGTAATATTAAACGATTACACATTTGAGATGTTAAATTATAACTCAATAAGCTTTTATATTTATTTATCATATGATTTAAATAAAATTACAAAATATAATATAATTTAATTGGCCCAGTAGCAGTAACGCAAGCCTTTATCCCCTTTGTTATTTATATGAAACAGTTCAGAGTCACCGGCGTAAATTGAACCCGAGACCATTACACAAAATGACACTAGAGCAGTGTTACCACCAGTAAAATTCAAAATTACACTTGAGATGAAGCAAAATTACCCGATTTAAATAAAATTACACCTGATAAAAAATTGAAGATTTATTTAATAAAAGACATTTACAAAGAAAAAATGATCATTGCCATTCCTTTCTGATGGGTAATTTTTTAGCCTGAAAGATCTAACGAAAGGTTAGCTGTCAAACGAACTGTCATACTTCTCTCTCTTTTTCATGAGATCGATCTTATTTTTTTCACAAATGAAGGCGATGTGTTGATTTAGAGAAAATAACCTGTTAATTAGACTTCAAGGCCGTGCTCGGAAAAGAGGAACAAAATTGGACGTCTGCACTGCATTTCGTCAAGGACAGGTGCGGTGCCTACTTGTTTAGAGTCAGTTTCAATTTTCAATGCCGTGTATGAAACTGCGATTAAAATTAATTATATGTTGGAATATTGGAAACATTTCTATCCCCAGGCTAGATTGTAGTTTAAATAACTTTTTTCAATAAACTTCAAGTTCTAAATCACTATGATAGTCATATTTCTCCAAATCTAAGAGCCTATCTTACGACATTTATTACCATACTTTTGAAAATTTATATTTAACTAGCTGGCCCGGCAAACGTTATTTTGCCTTATAACTTATTTCTTTAAGATGTTGCAGTGTCCGCATGCCAAATTGTAAGAAAACCGGTTGATTAGTTAAGAAGATAATAAAAATTATAGGCTTTAGTTCTTTCCAGATGTTACACTATTTGCCCGCCAAATTTCAAGAAAATCAGTTGATTTCACATCCCATTCCCTATTTCCTTTCAGATGTCAAATTTTAAGAAAACCCGCTCATTAGTTTAAAAGATATAGGGAAGGGGAGCTTTTACCGCTATTGCCCTATTCCCTATTTCCTTTCAGATGTTAAAGTGTCTGCATGCCAAATTTTAAGAAACCCGGTTGATTAGTTTAAAAAATTGGGGAGGGGGAGCTTTTACCTCTATTGCAATATTTCACGCCCTAAATAGTAAAAATTTGAGGCTATAGTTCTTTCCAGATGTTACACTATTTTCAAGAAAATCGGTCGATTTGTTAAGCAGATATGGGGAGAGGGAGCTTTTACCCATCTTGCCCTATTTCGCGCCCTATTCCCTATTTTCTTTCAGATGTTACAGTGCCTGCATGCCAAATTTTAAGAAAAAAGGTTGATTAGCTAAGAAGATATACGGAGAAGGAGCTTATGCCCTATTTTGCGCCCTCTAGCGATATAAAATATACTCTACGACCTATTATCATACCTTACAAAAACAAATACAAAATTTCATAAAAATCAGTCAAGCCGTTTCGAAGGAGAGCATTTTGTTGATATTTGTATGGGAATATATAGGAAAATCTAAATGCCATATCTCCGGAACCGAATTCATGCAAACTTTACATAAACCATCTACAGACTATCTGCAACGTACCCCAACGTTTTTGTTGAAATCGGTCTACCCGTTTTCGCTATTAGTGGTGACATCAAAGTGTACACTTCTTTTTATATATATAGATGATTGAAGTCTTTCCTTAAAAGAAACCGAGACTTTGATTCAGAAGACTGTGTGTATCAACAATATTTAAAAATAAATAAATGTCATCACCAGGGCTTGGATTTTCATGCACTTAAAAATCAAAAATATGCGCTTATAACATGCGTTATTAAATGAAAAATATGCATTTCAAATATGAAAAATATGCACTAAAAATATATATAAATGCATTGAAAAAAATATATGAAAAAATATCAAGTTTAGCTAAATTATATTTATTAATAACAAAAAAGAATAGTTCAGGTAACTACGTAAACATATATACATGTTAAGTATGTATATAAGAATATATACACAAAATTTAAGGATAAACTAAAGCAAAAACAAACTTCAATTGCTTGTTAATTTTTTTAAATAGGTACTTATTAAGATCTAATTTAAATTTCAATTTGTATAAACAAATAAAAGTTTCTTCAAAGTTCCAAAAACATAACTCTGTCTTTTCGGACGCAAAAAGTTTTTGTACATTGAAAATGTAAGCTCAACTTCATTGGAGAATATTTATTTGCAATTGGATTTGTGTTATTAATATCAAATAAGCTCACAATATTCTTCATTTCATGAAATCCTATATTTGTTTGCAATACAGATTCTAACTTATGCTTAATTTTGTCAGGTTCCTATTCTAGTGATTGGTTGGGGTGGAAGAGGTATCCCTGGTAGCTTTTCCTTAAATATTACAATGCAAGATGGAGCCTTTAAAAATACTTTTTTTACCATTCGAGATTACCAAATCTATATCTTCAAATTGGGACCTTCAGCTATACGATGTACACCATGTGCTAAGCATGTTACGTGGATAATTTGGGGATAAAACACCCTCCAAAAATTTGCGGCTTTACCATATAAGGGGCGGCATCCGTCAAAAACAACAAAATTTTAGTTTTGTCGAACTGGTCTCCTAAAAAACTTATAGAGTCGGTTAAAGCTCGAGCAATTGTTGCATTGTTTACCTTTTCCAATTCGACAACGTTAAGTAAACATTTTTTTTGCTAATATCTTCGTCTTTGTCTAGAACACCAACGATAACATTTAGCACATAACGTCCTTCGATATCTGTGGTTTCATCCAGAGATGTCCAAAGAAAATTGTTTTGTAAAAAATTTGTAATTTTACACAATTCACGGTCGTATATTTTATCTACATAAAATTTTCTGAGACTTGGAATTGCCACATTTGTATAGGTTTTAAACAAATTTCTCAAGTCAACATCGTTTAATTTATATAACGGAATGTCGGCTGAAATAAATGCTTCACAAAAGGCCAAAGCAAAGTTGTAATTGCTATCGACTTTTGTCAACAATGTCTGCAAGTTTTTTTCTGCAACCCGATCATACAAGTCTTTTTGTTTTTGGGAATTTAGATGCTGCTCAACTAAAAATTTTCTTTCGTAATGTACACATTTATTGCAAATTTTACAAAAAAGAATATTTCCATCAGTTTTAAAAATGTCAGTCAAGATTTGCTGTTATAAAAGTGTTGTTAAAACATATGCATTAACAACCGTGTTAAAACATGGGAAACCTTTAACATGATGAGTATATTCCTAACACTAACATCATATTATTGTTATTGTTAAGCATTTCATGTCTGTTGTAGACTGGGTGTTATAGAAATAGACTGAGTTCATACGGCTCATGTCTTATTGACAAGATTCTTCCTATTTCTTCTTTGAACATGAATTGGCGTTCAAATGATTCATGTCATGTTGACGACATGTGCTTTTTTGATATTGAAAACAATAACAAAATTAAACAACGAATGAAAAAGCAAAACGTAAAGACAGTACATGCATCTGTGTACTCGATTCTTTTCCCCTCGTCCCTCTCGCCAATAAAGACGCAATCTTGTCAATAAGAGATGAGCCGTATGAACACAGACATAGTGTTGTAAAATAATCAGGGTTGCCAAATAATGATTTTATTTATGTAAAGTATCAAATATTAATTATTTAATTTTAATTTCTTTTAAAAATATGAAAAAGACATCACAAAAATAAAAAAAAATGCAAAATATATGCACTTTAAAGGAAAATATGCAAAAATATGCATTTATAACAAAATATGCAGAAATATGCAAAAACAAACCGATGCTATTTTGCTGCAAATCCTTTAAACTGGAAAAATAACTGGTCGAATTTGATTTTAGATAACTGACTGCAAATATGCATTTGCATGAAAATCCAAGCCCTGGTCATCACTGAAATCGAATCTTGATTTTATTTAGGTATCTGAAGTAAGAAGTTCAAATAACACCTGAATAACACCTATGAGAAATTACACACGCTCTACCCACGACAGTAAAAATTATACCAAATTCGGGTAATAACCCACAAAGTGGCAACACTGCACTAGAGCAGTGATAGCCAAGCCCCGAACGCACGCACACAAAGATATTATGTGCTTGTGTGCGGTCGCAGAGACTGATGATATTCTGATGTTTTGAAACGAACAAAGTTGTTGTATACATGTGAATTACCGACCGTGTCTGTGTGAAAAATACGATTATTGACTGCCTCGCGAGGCTATGGAGTGGCTATCACTGCACTAGAGCACTACTAACTAACTTACCGGTGAACTTATTCTAAATAACTTATTTTATATAATTTATAAAGGTTTAATTTTATTTTAAAAATAATACAAAAATATCACTTACTCAAAAAATTAAACCCGTTTTATTAGATTAAATTATCTAATAAGATTAAAAAAAAAAAAAAATTCCCGGACTATAATTTCACTTTAATTCTTAAGAATATTTACAAATATTTTTCAATCGAGACAGAGTATATTCCTTAATGATATTTTTTTGTGGTTCGAGTATTAAAATTTATCTGAAAAACTTAAATTTGAACTTCGAAAATGTCTTACATTGTACTATTTCAGGATTTTAGATGATGCGGCTTCGAGCGATTCTCCTGTAATAGTTTAAAAAAAATTATTTAACTACCATGTTCTGGAAATTTAAATCACGTAAAATGAAAGTCGGTGGAGATTTTCTATTTTTTCTTTTAAATCGTCGAAGCTTTTACTTATTTCAAAAGTAGTTCTGGTAAAATTAAGTGGTCCTCAAAGTATGGGGATTATTTTTATAAGCTTTAAACACATTATTGTTTTCAAAATTTGTTCGATTTAAATTTTACTCGAATTCGATTTCCAGAATCATATGCATATCGACCCCTAACTGCGAAAATATCGTAAGCGCCAAAAATCAAATTTTACAAGAGAGAGCTTTTTTATTTTATTTCCTATAGATTTTGTATGAAATTTGTCGCTTACAAAAACATTGTTTTTGCTATAAAATCGTAACGGTACCTTTTGTGACCATGACATTTTAGGAGATGATGCAAGTGTTGCCAATAAAGTCATTTATTAAGAAAAACGAAAATTGAAAATCATGTCGCTTACGTTATTTTCGCGGTTAGGGCTCGATAAACTTTATGTATTGTAAAATTTAGTTTAAGACATTATACCGTGTTCAGATATACCTTTTTTATTGAGTCAATATTCGGTTTATTGACATAATTATCTTTCTGTTCACACATACCCAATTTAGCTTACTCAATTGGCAATTAACTTAGCAAAAAGTAAACAACATTTGACATCTTCAAAGAAAAAACAAAATAAACATCTGGCTTTTGTGCAGACCTAATGGATGGACCTTTGTTTTTGTTGTTGGCAAAAATGTCAAAACACTTTGTTTAGTGAGTTGGGTTTTACTCACTAAACACACTTGTGACAGTGCATTGCAGTGTTGCATTTTAATTTTACTCAATATTTGTAACAATTTCGTATTAATTGAGCAATAACTAAATTGCAATTTAGTTATTGCGTAAAACTTTATTAAGGTGCATATCTGAACACGGTGTTACTCTTAATGTCAGTATTATATAAAAAGAAATTGACAGCCAGAATAACGAACAACCTTATGACTGTGCCTTGAGACGTTAATAAGCCAATCTGTTTTAATTTTTTGTTGAAAATTCGAGGGGGTGCTTTAATACTGCGATCGGCAACCTATACTATTACATTTTGCGATTGTATGCGTTGTATGAATTTTGCACGTGTTGTTGTTAATGTTGTTAAATTCTCTTCAATGTGTGTGTACACGTACGTAATTAAAGAGAAAAATAAAACTCAACTTAAGCGTCTCCGGAACTGAAATGAGAAATAAAGCCATTTTCTAATATTGCTTATGTGAGCTAAGGCCATGATGGCTTTATCTCTCATTCAAAAGGGAGATAAAGCCTTTTTTTCATTTGAATGGGCGATAAAGCCATCATGGCCTTAGCTCACATTAGCAATATTAGAAAATGGCTTTATCTCTTTTATTCAACTAAAGTTGAGTTTTCAAATCTGGCTTCGCATACTAAAGTTTTTCACCGTGGCGGCCTGCGGCCGTGCTTACGGGTTTTCTCCTCCAGTAGGTCGCGGCAGGTGGCTTCGCTGAATAAAGTTTTCCTGCGTGCGTCACAAGAATAAAAAAATGTTTTTCAATGATAACTAAGGATTTTCCCTTTTTCAGAATGTTAACACCACGCATAACAATATTCTGGAAAAATATGGCTTTATATCTCATTTGCGAAAAAAATATGGCTATATCTCTCATTTCGCACAATTTTAAGGCCCCTATTACGGTTTACAACTCAACTCAGTTGAGTTGTAATTTAGACAACTGGTTGTGATCAGTTGTAATTTTTGTTATGTTTTTGTTCACCGCAATATAGCAAAGTTGTAAACCATAATACAAAAATTAAGAAATTACAACTCAACTCAAAAATTAAGAAATTACAACTCGACTGAGTTGAGTTGTAAACCGTAATAGGGGCCTAAATATGACCTTACCTCTCAATGAATGGGCAATAAGGCCATCATGTCTTTATCAACCATTCAATTAAGCAATAAAGCCATCAGACCTTATCTCACATGGTTTTAAAGCACCCCCGAAAATTCCCAGTATAACTGTTAAGTCTAACTTACCTTTTTATAGTAATAATAAGCCACTCTATGAAACGGATATTCCACAAATATCGTAACAATAAATGATAGAAATATAGAATACAAAAACAGACAAATCGTTAAAGTCGACTAAAAGATACAAATATGATTGAAAAATATTATATATGTATAATCACTAAAATTTTAAAATATTTTACTTACGTGTCGCAAATGGTTGGTGAAAACAGGCTCACGTTTATGGCCATTTAATAAATATAAAATTGAAAAGTGCCATATATAAATTTGAAATGATAACCTGGCCAGTATACGGAAAGCAGAATGGCATAAAAATCCCATAGCCGATACTGATTTAAAAATAAATTTAATAAGAATAACTTTTTTTTTTGCAAAATTAGCAATACCTACAAGATTTAACAAACATTCCCAATAATACGAGACCACCACCAGCTATTAACAGCCACAAATTACGATTTAAACCCGCATATATTGCAGTCCATATTGAAGGCTCTTTAAATATGAATACAGGTCCCAGCCAACACAACCAAACAGCGATCGCTATAACAGCCCAAAATGCAATTTCATAAATCTCTCTTGGTATACGAGATATTTGCTTGCAGAATTGTTCGTTGTGGGAGTATTTTTGGTAAATGTCACCACAAATAATGCCACATAGATATCCGCCCAGATTGGTGTAGAATGGTGCGTATATTTTGTAAAAAGCATCTTCATCGTTGACAATCGTAAAGCGAAAACTCCTAATATATTGATTACAGAAATGTGTTTTTGTGGAGCTTTGAAATTGTGTAAAAGTTATGCTACTTACTCTGGTGTTATAAGAAAACATGGTTCTAAACGGTACAAGTAACAGATACTCAGGGGTATAAGAACAGCTAAGATTGCCAGGGTTATGAATATTTTTCTTTTGTATTGTGGATATCTAAAATAGACATTATTTGAGCAAAAAAGTATATTCTTTTGAGAATGTTCAAGATATATTTATTTATATAATGAATCGTTTTGGAATTTCTTGCAATTTACATACGAAAGAAATTAATGCAAATAATCTGAAAATGGTATATGGTAATTTCCACAGAAATTCCTACTTTCTGCCAATCTGCGTCAGTAAGCAATAAAAATCGTTTCTCAAGGAATAGTTTATATAGTGGAAATGCCCAAATCGTCGGTCGTTCTTGTGAACACTTGATTTTTATTGGGATATGACCTATATTAAAATGTTGGTCCTTTCTCAGCTTCAAAGCTTACAATTAAAATGTTTGTACGTTCTTAAACTTTTTTTGCGAGTGCCTTTTATAAAGACTATATGAAAACAGGGACCGATTTGACCCATTTCAAATTTCAAACCAATTTTAAAATATTTTTATGAAAATTTCTAGTTGGCTGATGGAGGACTAAGTAACACCTAAGTAAAATATCTCGCAAAGTGCGCAATCCCTTTTAGTAGGAGCTCTAAATAAAATTTGGTAACTATATTCAGTTTCGAACAACCTCGTTTATTTTATTTCATTACCAAAACCTTATTTTGTAAGAAAATTTTTGTGGGGGATAAGTGAAATGTCAATAAAATTCAACGATTATTATATCTCTTTGAACTACTTGTGGGTACTAATGAGCCCAAACACTTATTTAGGTTAACTATTTTATCGGACCAGCTAAGGTCTTGGACTAAGACAATATCAAATAAACCTGGCAAATAACTATTTTTGAAATCTACTTTAAACGTTTCTTAGTACGAGCTGTTACAATGTGCACGTTCAGAAGACGTATGTAACTGTTGAGCTTAACTGCTACAAAACTGTTGACAAGATTTACGTCTTGGAAACGGCATGATGAATATAATGAAAAATTACCAGCTAATAACTGTAATCAACTAAAAATAGATAAAAGCATGACAAAAGAAATAATTAAAATTATTTAGTTTAGCTAAACTAATAAATTACTCTCTTTGATCAGCTGTTGATGTTGAGCACAACATGTTGACTATAGGTCAGTGTTGCCACTTTGTGGGTAATTACACGTATTTGGTATAATTTTTACTGTCGTGGGTAGAGCGTAGGTAATTTCTCTTAGGTGTAATTGAGGCGTTATTTAAAATTCCCTAGAGGGAAGCGGACGGTAGAGTCCGGTTCTACTTCTAACACTTTATATGAATGGGACCTATCACTTTTACATGGGGTTGTCATTGGAAGGGGTCAATTGAACGCGTTTAGTGTAATTTACTACAATGTAGTATTATTTCGATAAAAATGTAGTATTTTTTTCAATAAAAGAAGTCCTAGAACTAAATTTAAGAACCACTTTTAGAAAATCCTAAAAAAATCTGTCACACCATCGGTGACGACTGTACTGTAGTTCGTTACTTTCTCTACCTTTTTGTTCTTCATATACTTGTTAAATGATTGGTTCTCATAAGTTCTTTCTTTTTGTACTTGTTCTCTTTTTACAAATCCCAGGACCAGTCTGTTGGAACAATTGACACAAATTTCCAGCAGAGCTCTTACTTCAGATATCCAAATAAAATCAAGATTAAATTTTAGTGATGACATTTATTTCTTTTTAAATATTATTGCTAAAAAATGCACAGTCTGCTGAACCAACGTCTCGGTTTCTTTTTGAGAAAATACTTCAATCATTAAAGATATATTTTCGGAAGTTTAATAATTAATGTCGCGAGATGGACCTATATATTTGGATAAAGATGCCTATCATAGTGATTTAGAACCTGAAGTTTATTGAACAAAGTTATTCACACTTAAAACCAGCCTGGGGGAAGATATGCTTCCAATACGCCAACATACAATAAATTTTATTTTTATCTTGCAACTTTTTAATGCTTTAGTTTGAAAAATATTTCACGCCCTTTACAGTTGTAAAACTGAATTACGAAAGGGACAGTTGCAGGCATTTTGTTTACTAAATAAGGTATACAGTAGCGTTTAAAAAACTGCTGTCAAAGTAGAAAAACTGCCATTTCTTCCACATCTTCATTTGCCATTGGCAAAAAAAAAAAACTGTTGCAAACCCAAAAAGCGAATAGTTGTACAGCAATTTTCGTATTTTGTTCGTCAGTTTTTGTTTTCAACTGCAGTTGTTTTAACTTAAAATGGTATACAACACAAAAAAAATTAATTTTAAGCGCAGATTGATGCAAGGCATTACCACACAGAAAAAATTATTGCCGAATTATTTTCAAACAAACGCTTGTTTGAAAATTTTTTTGATTTCTACAAATTTTTTTACTGATTCAATCAATATTTTTGTTTGATTTTTATTTAACCAACAAAAATGTGGACAACTATTCAAAAATTTAATAAACGCGCTATTGGTTTGAAGTTTTCATAATTTTGTATGAAATATTTAACGCTCTTTAATGTTGTCGTCTTTTTGCATTTTTTTATTGATTGTAAGCAACACTTCTTTATGATAAATATAAGAACTACAACAAAAAACACATGCAGTCTATTTTTGAACACTTTAGAAAAGTACAGCAATAAGAAAAATGATAAAATAGCGTGACGAGGTTTGTAGTAAAAAAACAACAAAAACAATAGCAGGTAAAAAAAAACGTTTAATTTTTTTTAAACAACAGAAAAAACACATTATCAGAAACAAAATAAATTTTTGGTTGGTTTCAAAGTTGGTAAAAAAAAACAAAATCCCGTATTCAATTTTTTCAAACAGTTTGTTTAAATACATCAAATACAAAAATAGAATGATGGCGGAAAACATATCGAGTCGGTCTGCCGACTCATTAGCAAAGGAAAGGATAAAGCAAAAGTGTGTGATGAAGAAAAACACTGTGAGTATAAATATGACTTCGTTCAAAAATTATTCCAAAAAAAAATATGTCTCAAAGCCAGCCGGCCGCTCTGCTCTGCTTCATCTTCGCCAACAGTGCTTGCTTGTGTGCGCGTCATTGCTTGTGCCAAAACTTTTTTGTTTGATTCAGCAAAATTATTTGTTTGAAATTTATATGAATTTCAGTAAACTTTTTGTTTGATTCTGTAAAATTATTTGTTTGAAAAAATCGGCGTTTTTTTTTCAATAAACAAGATGCAAATAAATTGTTTGAATATGCGAATTTGTTTGTAGGACCGATTTTAGACAAAAAATTGTTTGATTCTACAAATTTTTTGTTTGAATTGGAAAAATAATTTTTTCTGTGCATTTAAAACTGATTTCAAACAAATAGGCACCGCGTCTGCCTTTGACGAAACGCATTGCAGACGTCCAATGCATGTCACGAATAAAATGAACAATGTTGACCTCAAAGACGTCAATTGTTGCTGGCTTATCAGCATAAACCAGTGACTTCACAGCCCTACGGAGCATTTTCAACCTTCTCTAGATATAAGTATGCAACCAAATGTGGAAGTTTATCTCATTATTTTAGGAGTTTTATTTTATATCTTATTTTTTGTTTTCAAGTCGTTAATGTTTTTTTTTTTGTTAATTTATTTAAAAAAAATCTTAACAGTTTGACTAATATTGATCTTATTTCAATGAGTTTGTTGTGTTTTTGCTTCTTTGTAATTTTGAATTTTACTGGTGGTAACACTGCTATAGGTAAATAAAAATATTGTATTATGGAAAAAATGGAAAATGTTAAGTTGAGCGGAATTGCTCAACTATGCGTTTCTAAGACAAATACTCAACGGATGCGCAACAATTACGTCTTAAAAACGTGCCATATAAAAATTTATTTTAAATAGACTTACTTGTGTATCGCAATTAAAATGCAAAAGTAAAATGCAAACAATTGCCAATCCGTGGTCATATACCAGGTATGGGGAAAACCCTAAAATTTGAAAAATAAAAATGTAATTAAAGTTCAGACTTAATAATGTTTTAAAAGATTTAATCATACACTTTCCGAGATATTATCTAAAATAAACAAGTTTTTCCACCATTTTTCACGGGAAAATGTACGACCCGGTTCAGTTAAATGACGCCAAAAAGGTCCATCTTGTAGACGAGTAAAAAATGTCGCATTTACGAATAAAAACAATCCTAAAGAAGGAAGAAATCTATAAAACAAACATTATTTCTTTAAAATAAACTTTTATTTAATATTTTATCTTACCTTATGTAGCGCAATAGCATTCCCTTATAAAAAGTTTTTGCACAATCCCTCCCACTCGATTGTGGAGTTATGGTAAAAGTTTCCTTAAATTTTATAAACAACAGCATACCGCTTAAAACATGAAATACTTCCAACAGTAGCGTGCCATTTGTAAACCACAAATGCACAGAACTTTTGGCAAAGTTTTCAAAATCTTGGGGATTTTTAACAGCATGATATTGTACGAAATAGGCATGACCGACAACTACAAAAATCACACAGAACGAACGTATGCCATCTAGATAACTCAGGTCCATGCCCAATTGGCTAGAGTAGGGTTCGACAAGACGATAGTAGTTGCGTCGTATAGAAAATGCAGTTAGCAGTCGCGAAACTGATTAAAAAATTTCGTAAGTCTGGGTTCACACTATGATAGTTTTCTTTCAGAAATTCTGCGTTTATCGGTGAGAGGGGAGAGAATAATATCATGTTCTCTTCCCCTCTCACCAATAAACTCAGACTTTCTGAATGAAAACTTTCATAGTGTGATCCCAGACTAAGTTATTTGTACTCTGATATGCTTTGATTAAACTTTTAAGAAATAAGATACCTGGTTGTTGGGGAGTTGTTTTATAATAAACTGCATTCTGAAGCTCTACGGGCTGCTTTCTTTTTAAACATGAATCGTAAAGAGTTGATAAAATATTTAATATTACTATTATTTCCAAAAATTTGTAAAAAAATTTTTCAGCACCATCTAAAAAAAATAAATAAATAAAAGAAGTTAGTGCTATATTCGGCTGTGCGGAATCTTTGCTACCCTTCATCGACATGTCGAGACAGTAAGAAAGCATTATCCGTTACGATTTAACTCGTAAACTTTTTCAGAAAGCAGGATTTAACGTATGGGCAAAAAATACGGAAATATTACAACGTTGCATTACAAAAACTACTTGTTGTTTACAAAAAAAAATGTGGCTAAACGAGTTGGACCAACGTAAACTAATATGTAAATTTAGTAATGAAAATCCGGCAAAAAAAAAAAGATTGAGATTGTCAACCAATTTAAAGACATGGGATTTAAAAAACATCTATCTTCAAAACAAAAGGCATGATATAAAATAATAAAAGTACAGAAAAAACCCCTGGTTCGGGTCGGAAGTGCCGTTTACAAGACTCTAAAATTCGAGGTAAATTTAAAAAGGAAACCTTGGGGAAGCCCTGGGTGAATTGGCAGTAAATGCCAGGCGAATTCATACAAGGTGACCTTGGCTTGCTACGTAAGCAACGGCTGATAACTAACTGTGTGTCAAAATGATATGCCGTTACTTTTTTTCGACATTTCTATTTAAGTATTTATTTAAATTCAACTTAAATTTCAAGATTTTTTCTTATAAATTTTAAATTAAAAATGAGGCACACACAGGCACGCAAAACCTAAAACAAAAAAAAAGGAAGCGGAGTACTTCCAGCTTGACGAATATCGTTACATAAACTCAGAAAGTGATTCTGAGAGTATACTTAAGGATTGTCTAGGAACAATATATAAAAGTGCTACAAACATCAGCACAAACGCATCCCAGCTAGCATAGGCTGTTTGGCAGGCAATTGTTTTTAATATGCAACTCCTAAAAGAATCTTCAGATGATTATCTTACGTGTAATCTTGGAATGGTAACCATGCAAGTCCTAAAGCTATAATTTAATAATTATTTCAAGAGTACAAAAACTACAATGTTACACTTTGTTCATCTTTCGTCAAACCATAATCGAGTTAATCTTTTGCGACTCCCTGTATGAGTCATATAACAATTACTGAACTTCCTAAATAAGAGGTTTTTTTTAAACACGCAAATTCTATTGTCAAAACAATTTCAATAAAACAAACCTACGTTAGGATCTTTCAACTAAGATTTTCTAACCGGATGGTGCTGAATTAGCAATCTAAAGGTTTGTTTCTTACCAATTGTATTAACATAAAAAGTATTGACATGAAAAAGACGCTTCCCAGGAAAAAACGTGCTCCAAAAGGAGCAGGTTTTTTGTATGAATTCATACCTCAAATCGCTTCAAACCTGCTGATGGGATGCCTGATTTTTGTATGGGGTGTTCCCGGTTGTCAAAACAATTTCAATAAAACAAACCTACTTTAGGATCTTTCAACTAAGATTTTCTAACCGGATGGTGCTGAATTAGCAATCTAAATGTTTGTTTCTTACCAATTGTATTAACATAAAAAGTATTGACTTGAAAAAGACGCTTCCCAGAAAAAAACGTGCTCCAAAAGGAGCAGGTTTTTTGTATGAATTCATACCTCAAATCACTTCAAACCTGCTGATGGGATGCCTGATTTTTGTATGGGGTGTTCCCGGTTTGGAGGAAAGGTTATCAATAAATTCATCCGTCTCATTTTGATTAAAATATCAGTATCCCACTTGCAAACACAGCTAAGTCAAAAAACAAAATTCTGAGAAAATCGTTTAAAAATGATGATTAACGAAAAGAAAAAGAATTAAAAGATGCGGAAGGCGCATGCGCAAACGTATTGAAGAGTACCAATCGCTATATTTTCTACAATTCTCTTTCGCATCGCAATAGAGAGTAGCTTCCCTGGTTTTAAAATTGAAATGCCAAGCCATACAGCGAGTTTTGTAGGAGTATTGGATAATAAGCAGAAATTGCGCGTAACTTACTGAGTTTTATATGAGGTTGATAATCATTGTTGCCAACTTTTTTTTGAAGACTTACCGCCAAATCGTACATCAAAAACCGCTAGAAGCCGCTAAATAAAAAATTTAAAATGTAAAATGTTTTAAAATATCGCTAAAATCTCAATATTATGCAAAATGTATATACAAATCATGATAAAGGGTGCTTTTTTAAAGGTATACTACTTTTTTTTAAAATTATTTAGTAAGGTTTTTAATTACCTTGACTTTTTTAGTGCCGGGAACGTACAAGAATGTTTCTTATAAAAAAGTGCCTAAAAATTGTTAAAATATGTATATTGAATAAAAATATTTTAAATTCATAAGCGTTTTAAGTTTTTTTCTATCACGTCTAGTTTTTTAATATGGGCTGGTGATGCTAATATATTTCATCACAACTAGAAAATGATTTGTACGATTTTGATCCAATGATTGAGAGCAAAATTTACAAATTATTAGGAATAAAATTTCCTTTAAACATTTTTTTTTAATTTTTAACTGTTTCGGAACTATTCAGAAGTAAGTTGCGATAAATTGGGTTTTTATGCAAAACAAAAAATAGTACTATTTTTGGTTTTCAAAAATATATAAAAAATTATAGGGACAAAAGTTTTACATTTTTATCATTTATCAAAAAGCCAGACATATCACGAATAAAATAAGAAATATATTATTAAAATGTCTTATATTTCGGCCGAATTCATTTTAAACATGACTTTGCTTTTTACTTTATTAAATTGGTTGAATTTATTTCTACTGTTTTATTCGAAAGGTAAGTACACTTGAAAAAATTTAAAAAAAGCAGTTTAGAAAATCAGATTATCTATCAAAGATCTAAAAAAATCTTGGATACGGGAACCTTTAACCCGTAACCTCTTCTTAGCACTAATTATTTGTTGTTTTTTTTTGTTAAATTTACTTATGTTTTTTTCTGAGTGTATGAAAATTTTTTTTCGGTCACTCCCTCTCTCTTAAAAGTTCACCAAAAGTCAAATCCAAAAAGTCGTTCAAATCGGTCCAACCGTTTGGCTGTAATTAATTTTGGCCAAAAAAAGGCGGTAAATGTCCTATAGTGCAGTGTAATAACTTATAACTAATAAGCAGGGACACCAGAAATATGCAATTGCATGTTTTTCCTTGTGCGACTAATGAAGGCAGAAACAATATATATTATCCGTTTTAGAGCTTTTTATGAATTTTGGCATCGATTTCTTAGTGCATATTTTTGCATATTTTATCATTTGCAGAATATTTTAGTTAAAAGAGCCTTTTTGCTGCATTTTTTAGGTTTATAGCGCATATTTTGCATTTTTAATGCATTTTTTGATACAAAATAAATTTTTTTTTACAATAGCTTTCGCAGCAAATAAAAAAAATTTTTTTGGTTCGAAAATCTGTTACTTCAATTTTTACTTTAAAATTGTAAAACAAAGCAGGTTTTCATTAAGAATAAATGTTATGCGAATCTTAGTATTCCGATCGACTCAGAATCACTTTTTAAAGTGATCTAACGATGTCCATCCATCCGCCTGGATGGTTGTCTGTCCATGTTAGCCTTGTGAGCAGAGTACAAGTTCCAATTTTGTAGATAATTTGATCAAATGTGGACGAAGTCTATGCAAATGGTGAGAATCGGTCTATAATTTCACATCCAAATTAGACTCTTTGTGTCCGCAAGCTATCTAATTAGGATGGTATTTAAATTAAATTCGTTATTTTCGAATCGGTTCACATTTGCTCATAGCTAGCTTTAAATTCCTTTTAAATGTAAACATTTGTTAACAATTTACCGACCGTACCTAAAATCCCTTTAAGACAAAAACCCATATGGATGTTAATATCTAGATAATATTCGGCGCAAACATCTCTTATATGAATTTTAACCTTTTTTAGGTTTTTTTTTTAGATTTTGTTATTAAATTAATGAATATTGTGTCTTCAAATGAGCAATTTTAACTTTTAGGGCATATTTTCCAGTTTTTACTGCATATTTAATGCGCATAAAACGTGTTTTTTAGAACATATTTCTGGTTTCCCTGCTAATAAGCATAACCAACTATGAAACTACGATTTTTTTGTTAGCTAAACATAATTTAATTGAATTCCAATTAATCCTAATCAAAAAAAAAAAATAAAAAAAAAAAATATGTAAAATGTTAATTTCAAAAGATTTTGTTATTCGTGCTTAATTCCCAGTTTTTATTATTGATAAAAACACTTGAAATTTATTGTTGATGGGATAAGCTATTCCTATGCATTTCACTGGTTGCTTAGGCCAGATCATCAGGAAACTTCATCCATAAAGGTTTTAGACAAACTAAAGATATTAAACCAAATAAAACTGTTAAACGTATAAGAATTATAGCAACAGTTCTACTTGTAACAATATCAAAGTTTAAACAAAACACATCAACAATAAACAACAGTGGGATCATCTCATCTTACATTTCCCCACTACAATTAGTTGAAATTCTCTCAACATTAATTGTAGTTGTAAGTAGGTTTAAGAAAAACAAAATGAAAAAAACAACAACTTACAAAAGATGTTGTCAATTAAGTGTTTTTTAGGCCGTGCACTGCCTGTTTATTATCAAAAAGTAATTTCAATTTTTGGGAATACAAAATTTTAATTTCAAAAGATTTTGTTATTCGTGCTTAATTCCCAGTTTTTATTATTGATAAAAACACTTGAAATTTATTGTTGATGGGATAAGCTATTCCTATGCATTTCACTGGTTGCTTAGGCCAGATCATCAGGAAACTTCATCCATAAAGGTTTTAGACAAACTAAAGATATTAAACCAAATAAAACTGTTAAACGTATAAGAATTATAGCAACAGTTCTACTTGTAACAATATCAAAGTTTAAACAAAACACATCAACAATAAACAACAGTGGGATCATCTCATCTTACATTTCCCCACTACAATTAGTTGAAATTCTCTCAACATTAATTGTAGTTGTAAGTAGGTTTAAGAAAAACAAAATGAAAAAAACAACAACTTACAAAAGATGTTGTCAATTAAGTGTTTTTTAGGCCGTGCACTGCCTGTTTATTATCAAAAAGTAATTTCAATTTTTGGGAATACAAAATTTTAATTTCAAAAGATTTTGTTATTCGTGCTTAATTCCCAGTTTTTATTATTGATAAAAACACTTGAAATTTATTGTTGATGGGATAAGCTATTCCTATGCATTTCACTGGTTGCTTAGGCCAGATCATCAGGAAACTTCATCCATAAAGGTTTTAGACAAACTAAAGATATTAAACCAAATAAAACTGTTAAACGTATAAGAATTATAGCAACAGTTCTACTTGTAACAATATCAAAGTTTAAACAAAACACATCAACAATAAACAACAGTGGGATCATCTCATCTTACATTTCCCCACTACAATTAGTTGAAATTCTCTCAACATTAATTGTAGTTGTAAGTAGGTTTAAGAAAAACAAAATGAAAAAAACAACAACTTACAAAAGATGTTGTCAATTAAGTGTTTTTTAGGCCGTGCACTGCCTGTTTATTATCAAAAAGTAATTTCAATTTTTGGGAATACAAAATTTTAATTTCAAAAGATTTTGTTATTCGTGCTTAATTCCCAGTTTTTATTATTGATAAAAACACTTGAAATTTATTGTTGATGGGATAAGCTATTCCTATGCATTTCACTGGTTGCTTAGGCCAGATCATCAGGAAACTTCATCCATAAAGGTTTTAGACAAACTAAAGATATTAAACCAAATAAAACTGTTAAACGTATAAGAATTATAGCAACAGTTCTACTTGTAACAATATCAAAGTTTAAACAAAACACATCAACAATAAACAACAGTGGGATCATCTCATCTTACATTTCCCCACTACAATTAGTTGAAATTCTCTCAACATTAATTGTAGTTGTAAGTAGGTTTAAGAAAAACAAAATGAAAAAAACAACAACTTACAAAAGATGTTGTCAATTAAGTGTTTTTTAGGCCGTGCACTGCCTGTTTATTATCAAAAAGTAATTTCAATTTTTGGGAATACAAAATTTTAATTTCAAAAGATTTTGTTATTCGTGCTTAATTCCCAGTTTTTATTATTGATAAAAACACTTGAAATTTATTGTTGATGGGATAAGCTATTCCTATGCATTTCACTGGTTGCTTAGGCCAGATCATCAGGAAACTTCATCCATAAAGGTTTTAGACAAACTAAAGATATTAAACCAAATAAAACTGTTAAACGTATAAGAATTATAGCAACAGTTCTACTTGTAACAATATCAAAGTTTAAACAAAACACATCAACAATAAACAACAGTGGGATCATCTCATCTTACATTTCCCCACTACAATTAGTTGAAATTCTCTCAACATTAATTGTAGTTGTAAGTAGGTTTAAGAAAAACAAAATGAAAAAAACAACAACTTACAAAAGATGTTGTCAATTAAGTGTTTTTTAGGCCGTGCACTGCCTGTTTATTATCAAAAAGTAATTTCAATTTTTGGGAATACAAAATTTTAATTTCAAAAGATTTTGTTATTCGTGCTTAATTCCCAGTTTTTATTATTGATAAAAACACTTGAAATTTATTGTTGATGGGATAAGCTATTCCTATGCATTTCACTGGTTGCTTAGGCCAGATCATCAGGAAACTTCATCCATAAAGGTTTTAGACAAACTAAAGATATTAAACCAAATAAAACTGTTAAACGTATAAGAATTATAGCAACAGTTCTACTTGTAACAATATCAAAGTTTAAACAAAACACATCAACTAATTGTAGTGGGGAAATGTAAGATGAGATGATCCCACTGTTGTTTATTGTTGATGTGTTTTGTTTAAACTTTGATATTGTTACAAGTAGAACTGTTGCTATAATTCTTATACGTTTAACAGTTTTATTTGGTTTAATATCTTTAGTTTGTCTAAAACCTTTATGGATGAAGTTTCCTGATGATCTGGCCTAAGCAACCAGTGAAATGCATAGGAATAGCTTATCCCATCAACAATAAATTTCAAGTGTTTTTATCAATAATAAAAACTGGGAATTAAGCACGAATAACAAAATCTTTTGAAATTAAAATTTTGTATTCCCAAAAATTGAAATTACTTTTTGATAATAAACAGGCAGTGCACGGCCTAAAAAACACTTAATTGACAACATCTTTTGTAAGTTGTTGTTTTTTTCATTTTGTTTTTCTTAAACCTACTTACAACTACAATTAATGTTGAGAGAATTTCAACTAATTGTAGTGGGGAAATGTAAGATGAGATGATCCCACTGTTGTTTATTGTTGATGTGTTTTGTTTAAACTTTGATATTGTTACAAGTAGAACTGTTGCTATAATTCTTATACGTTTAACAGTTTTATTTGGTTTAATATCTTTAGTTTGTCTAAAACCTTTATGGATGAAGTTTCCTGATGATCTGGCCTAAGCAACCAGTGAAATGCATAGGAATAGCTTATCCCATCAACAATAAATTTCAAGTGTTTTTATCAATAATAAAAACTGGGAATTAAGCACGAATAACAAAATCTTTTGAAATTAAAATTTTGTATTCCCAAAAATTGAAATTACTTTTTGATAATAAACAGGCAGTGCACGGCCTAAAAAACACTTAATTGACAACATCTTTTGTAAGTTGTTGTTTTTTTCATTTTGTTTTTCTTAAACCTACTTACAACTACAATTAATGTTGAGAGAATTTCAACTAATTGTAGTGGGGAAATGTAAGATGAGATGATCCCACTGTTGTTTATTGTTGATGTGTTTTGTTTAAACTTTGATATTGTTACAAGTAGAACTGTTGCTATAATTCTTATACGTTTAACAGTTTTATTTGGTTTAATATCTTTAGTTTGTCTAAAACCTTTATGGATGAAGTTTCCTGATGATCTGGCCTAAGCAACCAGTGAAATGCATAGGAATAGCTTATCCCATCAACAATAAATTTCAAGTGTTTTTATCAATAATAAAAACTGGGAATTAAGCACGAATAACAAAATCTTTTGAAATTAAAATTTTGTATTCCCAAAAATTGAAATTACTTTTTGATAATATGTAAAATGTTTTGATTTTTCTTATAAATTTTAATTGAAAAAAATACATACTGAAAACTCTTATTTTATGAAAATATTTTAAATTTTCAAATACCTAGAACAAAAGTTTTATATTCTTTTGATATTAAAAAAACAACCGCTAGATTTCCCGCTAACCGTCAAAACAGAAATTTTGCCGCGATGGACACATGAAAACCGCTAGAATTGCGGTAAAATCGACAAATTGGCAACAGTGTTGATAATGGCTAAGAAAGGCATTTAAAAAAAAAAAACAAATAAAATGGTGACTTACTGAATTTTTTTTTTTACTTAAAGGTGTTTGCAAAAGTGGATTACTCACATATACTATTTCCTTTTTGAATCAATCTTGTAATCCAGTATTACGATCTAAAACTTTTATTAGACTTTTCAACAAAATCTTTTTTAATGACATCTTTAAAATTTGGCACTGTTAAATAAATCTAAGCTTTCACTTATAGAAAGCCCTTTTGTTTGTAATTTCAAGAGACTTGAGGAGATGCATGAAAGTGCTCTATTGGTCACTTTTTACGTCCGATTTTTGCAGCATTCTTTTAGCATTTCCAATAGATTCTGCCTCATATTTGCTAAGCTTATTTAAAAATTTCTTCTAGAATGCAAAAAAGGCATTTTTTGGGCAAGCTGAACCAAAAATGGCTTTTTCAGGAAATAATTAAAGTAAAAAACTTGCCCTGATGATTACTATTGACTGCCAGAAGTCGTCGCTGTGTGTGTTAAAACGGCAAAACCCTCTGAAGATATTCACCCCTATAATGAAAGTCGACGTCGACACAAGTCGACGGCACCTGAACAGTAATGGTATTTTCTGAGTCGTTGTTGACAATTATCGATGACTATTGACAGTCAATTGATATTTTCTAAGGCGCTTTTAAGTCTACGTCAAGTAGTATTATCCCCGTTTTAGTCGACAGGAAATTTTGCGACGACTCAAATGAAAGTTAAAGAAGTTTTAAATGAAATGTAAACATATTTATTGAAAACGCTTAAAATAAAAAAAATGCAAATTTAAAAGAAGTTATGGGCACAAATTTTATTAGTAAATTTAACGCGAAAATTGCGAAAGTTCGGAAAAGTTTCCTAAAATAGCGAAAATTCGCGAAAACGTCCAATTAAAGGCGAACGCCTCAAAGAGCCAAAATTGCGAAAATTCGGAAACATTGCAAAAATAGCGAAAATTCTCGAACATTTTTAATATATAAAAAAAGCCATAAAATTGATTAAAGTCCCTTAAACTGTAACGAATAGCAAAAATTCGGTGAAAATTTCTCAATTAACGGAAATTCGTAAAAATTTGCTAACAGCGGCATGAAAGAAAAGTCTTATATTTATTAATAAACGTTAAAGCTATAAAGAATCAGAAAACTTACAGTAAAAATATCTTTTATCAAAAACATGCCAAAAATTCGTTGGAGATGGGATTTTTTTTTTGTCAAATTTTCGATAACTAGTCGACGTCGACACAACATTCTTATAAAATACCAAACTAACGTCGAAGTGATATAGTCGCCGCCTTGATGTGACAACAATTAAAAATTAATGTCGACGTCGACAACGCCTTACATAATAGGGGTGATTGAGTGGTTGCAATTGAAACATGTCAGGGCAAGCCTGGGTTCGATTCCCGCGGCAGTCAAGAATGAAAAATTATCAACACATTTTAATTAATCTCATGTTGTTAAATTCATTTCTTCATAAAAATAATTTAATGAAAATTAAATTTGATGAACTTTAGCCAAATTAAAATATCAAAATATAATCAAAAAGTAATTTCAATTTTTGGGAATACAATTTTTTTTAATTAGTATTGTGGTTATTTTGTTGAACTATTTATGTTTTTTAATCCAAATTTTTAATATTTTTAATTAGGATTAAGTTCATGAAATTTAATTTTTCTTGAAGTCCAAGTACATTTTTTGTTTTTTTCACTTTGTCTTTCTCTTTTCTGTTGACCTTTTTCAGCACAACTTGAAGGACAAATGTACACATAGAGCTCGTGCCTTAGCTTTAACAATAATTAGTATTGTGGTTATTTTGTTGAACTATTTATGGTTTTTAATCCAAATTTTTAATATTTTTAATAAGGCTTAATTTCAAGAAATTTAATTTTTATTAAATTATTTTTGTGAAGAAAGGAATTTTACAACATGAAAATTAATTAAAATTGTTATTGATAATCTTTCATTCTTGACGTGGCTCGGGCTCGAACCCTGGCCGGCAGGTAACCATGACATGTTTCGATCGCAACCACTCGATCTCCTCAGATGGATTTGCCGTCTTACACTCGCAGCCATCGACGACTGCTGACGTCACTAGTCAAACATCAATCCTTAAACCAAATTGTATTTTAACATTTGGTAGATCGAAATTTGCTTTCCTGAATGATTATCCATTTTAATCGATTTTACATGTTTTTTCCTTTACTTCTGTTTTTTCGTACTTTCGTCAAGAATTTTTCTTGAAGTCCAAGTACATTTTTTGTTTTTTTCACTTTGTCTTTCTCTTTTCTGTTGACCTTTTTCAGCACAACTTGAAGGACAAATGTACACATAGAGCTCGTGCCTTAGCTTTAACAATAATTAGTATTGTGGTTATTTTGTTGAACTATTTATGTTTTTTTTTTTTTTTTATAATATAATTTTTTATTTTTAAAGTTATTTTCGGGAATACAAAGTGTATCTATCAAAAATAAAAACTGGAAATTTAGCACGTCATAGAGAAATCTTATTAATAATTTATTTTTCAAGTAAGATCCACGGGTTTTCAGCTAAAGATTTAAAACAATTTTAAACTAAAATTTTATTTTTCTGTTGCGTCTTTCGGAAATAATCATATTTTTCAAAGACTTAAGGCGGGATTAAATTTGTTACAATAATTTTATTTACCTTGTTCGATAGCGTCTTCGGGACTCTGACAGTATTCGATATAAGTTTTCAGCTTTAAGTTGTATTTATCTTGAAATTCGGAATTTAAACAATTATGAACAAGTTCGTGATACTCAGAACGCATATGAAGATCCAACGGACGTTTGTGTACCACATCAAAAAATTGCGTAATCTTTAAAAATAAATTTAAGTTTATTAGAATTTTATTAATACTTTTTTAAATTGATAACTTACGGCCAATTTTAACCAAGATCAGCTACAATTAACTACTACTCTAACTATCAATAAACATAATATTAATTGACGGTTATAGTAATAGTTAATTATAACTGAACTTGGTGAAAGTGGCTGTTAATCCATTTAAAGTAGATTAAAAATATAATTATAATATTGTATTAAATATAGAATTAATTTAACATTGTACACCTTTTAAAGGTGCAAGGGTGTAAAAAAGCAATTATGTATTATTAGTAATAAATAAATAGTTATTTTTTAACTTGTTTTTCTTGAAAAAAAAAAAAATAAATATAATAACAGACATTATTTTAAAAAATTTTTTAAATAACAAGTTATAATTAAATTATTAAAAATAAAAACGATTTTTCTTAAGATAACTTTTTATATTCACCTCATTAGTGACTTTACTGTCGTTATTTTGAACGTTAACGAGTATTTTGGGAAAGTTTTTACAACGTTCCATACAAACACCAAAGAACAAACGATCCCGCCTATAATGAAATTTATACTCGTGAATATGTTGTGAAATGTCTCTCCATAATTTCGAAGAATTTTGCGGCCTAATTTCGGCATAAATCATGCAATATGTGGATTCAAATTTCGAAGCTTTATTATTGAGACAGGCATCGTAATCATCGAAATCGTATAATGGAGGAAAGCCGCTTGAAAGTTTAGCTGGAAATGAATAAATAGAAAAAAAAAATTAAATAACGGCAAAATTAGAGGACATTTTTTTTTTTTATCAGATTTTAGAAAGATAAGTTTCAATAAACATTTCTCTTATAACTACGAAGTGGACCCCTGTCTAATCACCGCATACGATATCGATCAAAATTGTTCGAAATTATTTATTTTGGTATCATGCAACTCGATATCGAATGAAATGTATTGATTTGAAATAATAGCAGTCGATATCGAGTAACCAATAACATAACATCTCTCGAGTTTTCATTCGATACGTCAGTGTCGTGATTAGACCCCAGGTTGCAACTAAAATTGTATTGTTTAGAAATAGTTGACACTTCGAGCCGTAAACACTAACAAAACAACGCAAAACCCCTCAAGGAGATAATCAAGCGAATTCACTACAGGTGGCAACGAAAATTGATTTGTTTAAAAAAAAATTTACATTTTAAGCCTTAAATACTAACAATGCAGTTTTTTTTTATGTTTTATTGCTGCCACCGTGTACACAAATTCTCCTTGGTTATAATAAAAAAAAATGATACAGATGCGTCAATAGTGATCTGTATAAATCATATTCCTCTCTCTGTTATAAATTCTTTAAATGAAATATAACTGACCATTATCGAAACCAAGTTTTTAATGGATCATGATTTTGGCATAGGGGCAAATCCCAGAAACAGTCCACCAACCAAAAATTTTTCAAATGAATTTTTTTTTAATGGAGTATAAGACTAGATGTATAATTTCATTTTTATATTAAAAAATATGTATTTTAATGATCATTAATGCAATAATTTTTACCAAATCCTACCCCACAGCTGATTTCTTAATGTTATACGTAAATTAAGTATTCTTTTAGCAGACTTATCAAAATATAAATTTCGTTAAAAAAAAGTTGATATTCATTTGTTAAGAAATTCAATTCATAAAAATATAATTTGTTGTGTTAAAATAAATAAAACATAATAATAAAATACTACTGGAAAAACTGTAGCGTGCGTTATGTGGCGTGCGTCACAAAGGGTTCACGGCTTTTGTCAAAAAATCACAACATCTTTTGGCTGCGAATAAGTGCGTTTAGAATTCTCTTATAGTCATCTTTCTTTTACGAATTAGATTTTGTATACCTTATCATGCCAAATTCGCTAAAAATTAGGAAAATGCACTTCAATCTTTGAAGTTACTTCCACTTTTTGTAGCGTGCGTCACAAAACTTTGTGATCAATTATATCGCAACAAATACTTGCTAAGAAATTATGATATATGCCATTCGTAAGTACATATGAATGTCACTAAATACTATATATAAGTTAAAGCTATCTTTTTTGAAAGACCAAAAAATGTTTATATTTCAATAAGAAAACGCGTGCGAATGTAGCGTTCGTCACGCAGGATTTGCCCATATATAAATATTTTGAATCGATTTTTTATCGTCCCCGAGATAAAAGTAAAAATTGGTGTCTGTAAAATCACTGTTTAAACTATACATACAGCCATGTCACAGAGTACAATTCCGTTTGGAAACGGAATTCATTCTGTATATTGACGCTACAGAAAATGACGAAAAAAATTTTCGGAAAAAACAAATTTTTGTTTTCATGAACGGAATGGGAGTTTTCTGTATCTGAAAGGCCAAAAAACTATCAAAATACACTTTCTATCAATAAACAAATATGTTTTCTTCAATTCCGAACGGAATTATACTCTGTGACATGGCTGATAGACTTGTTTTCATTAAATTCGACATTCTCTTATTATTTTATTGTCAAACACGTATGAGCGGCATAATATCAATTGACAACAACATTATGTGGCCAAGTTGACATGTTTTATAGTTCAACATTTGCAGGTCTTTATTACCAGTTAAAAACGTATAATAATTCTTAAATGGTTATTTATTTTTAATCTCTTTCCATAATTAAAATTTGCAAATAATATTTGTATTAGAACATAATACTTTAAAACTGACACACACTCAAAAAACACATTAAAATTTTTTTTATGTAATTCCAAAATTAAACACTTTATTTATTAAAAAAAAAAAAAAGAATGATTGATTACACAGGGCAACACAACCACATTTTCTAGACTTCTGTCTATTGTTTTTGGTTAAATTGAGAGTTTTGATTACGATTGCGTCATTGACATTTTATATTTACATAATTAACACCAGTTTTCGTATTATTCCCTTAATATTTCACGAACGACCTTCCCAACGTTAACATTTCTGGAATATTATTGTACACAAAAATCTCTTTCAATTGAGTTAATCAGGATATCTAACTTTTAACTTGGTAAACATATATAAAATAAATAACTTCTATACCAACTTTTTATATAAACAAACGTCCTTGAATCAGTTTAAGATGAAACAATTTCACATAGATGTAGATATCTAGTTAATCACCCCTATCGTGAAACTTATACCCTCGTAATTTTTCCCCTTTTTACATATTTGCGATCATGAGCAAATATGTAAAAATGTAATTCAAAGGAGAATAATAACGTGAAAAAATGTTCACGGGAAAAAATTCCCCTTATCGTGAAAAGCTTTTTTCCTCGTAATTTGTTCACATTTCCCTTAGATTTTCTCACTTTATTTTTGCTAGGGAACAGAACATGTATGTAATTAGTTCCTCCTATTAATCGAATATTAAGGGTCAATAAAGTTAATAAGGCACAAACCGATATATTACTCAACAAAATACAAAACAACAGGTCGTTTGCCTGTGGATTTGTGAATCTTTCGATAGACTTGGTGGCAGAATTTTGGAAAATATTTTACTACATAAAATTTAAAAAGGGCAAAAAACTAACGTTGTAATCAAACTATCCCTCCAATATTAAATATTTTGCTTTATTTTATATACTTGTATATTTTTGAAAAAAAATTTGATTGATTTTTAATTTTTTTAATCTTCGTTTTTTTTTACATTCACTGGAACTGATAGCGTGAGAAATTTTTCACATGGGATTCACGATTGCTTTTTTCGCTTCGAGGGGAATGAAAATTCCACTTGTTAATCACGATAGGGGTGAATATTTGGCACAAAGGACTCTTATATGAATCTTAAGCTCATAACATCATTTTCTTTTGGTGGGACCATGATGGTCCATTGTTCTAGAATAGGCTACTCTATCAAAAATGTGTCTGTAAATACTGTGGTTAAGGGTATTGACCAGAACATTGCAAAATCAAAATTTTTCTTGATTTATTCATACGCCCAAATTTGCATTCACTCTTTGCCCGCAAAACAAAGTTCAACGTTGGTAATTTTTACATCGTTTCGTACACATTTGAATTTTGCATGGATTCGTTTTTAATTGAAAGTGCTTTGTTTGCATTTTTGTTGCGCACGCAATATAACACACTTGTGTAAATTCAAAAGGCACACATTCTTATACTTTTGCATTCAAGTAGTCATTGTCCACTCGATGAGACGCTTTCCCTGCAAATAAAAGGACCAGTCCAAACAAGCGTGTAAAGAGTAGCCCACAAGGGACCAGGACTAGTCCAAAAGTAACCCAAACGTATGGAAAAAACATGGTCTTTTTAACATTACGATGTCCTAGGAGACGACCATATAACCCACCTTTGGACCATTAAGGAGTTGTCTTAAAACTACTCCATGGTACACTCAAGAGGATTAGTTTTGAAGTCATTTAAAAACGAAAGCATGTCGTTAAAAAACAAAGACATGTCGTCTCACTACAAACACTTTTTAACAATGACATGGTCCATGCTTGTATTACATCGGACCAGTCCATGGAGTAGTCCATTTTATCAAAATGGATCAGTTGGTCCAATTTTATTTGCAGGGTTGTTAACATTAACAACTACTCGATGAGACGCTTTGAACAATAACAAAAATACATTGTACATACAGAAGTACTGTACTTTTTAAGATGATAAAAAAAAGTATTCTGTTTCTATGGAAATTGTTTGTACCTACATCAGTAGTGCGTTTAGTTTCATTTAAATTTTTTTTTCTTGTACTACGTAGTAACTGCTGAATGTCTTCATGAGTAATAATTGCTTGATTTCTGGCTTTTTTGTTTGTATTTTTTTTTTCTTTACCAAAACAATCATTATCGCACCGAACACACAAACATCTTTTTTAAAAAACGAAGCTAACGATGGTATAAATAACAAAGCACGATGTGCATTATTTGAATGACTGCAAACCAGCAGCGAATGTTTGCGGTTGCGCAAGTTTGATTGTATGACCGCAAGCGAGTGTATTTGTTGCTGTTCACTTAATGCGATTTTTTTTGCAATTGCACAAAGCCGTTCTCTGGTATTGTCGGTCAATACTCTATTACTTCCCCCGGGGTATGTGCTGCGCCTCTTAGTGGGCTCAGTTAAACAGCTTGAAAATCTTTGAGCGGAAAACAGGTGAACGCAACCTGGGATGCATCAAACATCCAAGTGACAGAGCTTCTTGGGTAGAATGGACTTCAGGGGATTTCGAAGTTGTGCCTAGTACTTAACTGATGCTGCTACGGGAGTCGGTAGCAAAATCGCGTTAAATTCACATGGAAGGCGGATTTCCACTCTTGTGGGAAAGTTCGGCCTGTGTTGGAGTTCAACAGAAACTGTTTGGATTAAGGAATAGCAGTGGAGGTTAGATAGATGTCCGGCTCCTAAACAAGATATGGGTGTATAACTTTTGGTGAATTATACATTCGGATTGCTGTGTATGCAAATGCTCCTTCACTGACACAGGGGCATTTAATAAGTGATTAATATTAACAAAGCAATTGGTTGAGATTCACCGTGAAGTTAAATCGCATGACAGGATATCACAGTATACTTTCTTATTTGTTACTGCTCAATTTATCCCATTGATATTGACAGGCATCCAAAAAAAATGTTTTTGTTAAAAACAAACCTTTTTTTTTTGTTAGAAAGTTTTAAATTTATGGTAGGTCAAATACTTTTTACTTGTAGTGTATGATATTATGCGACAGAAATTTCTAACTTGTTTGGGGGTAAACAAGTGACATAATATTTATATAATTCTTATAGAGAGATTTGGAATTAAAAACAAAAAATGTGATAAAAAGTTATGTCACGTTTTATTTAAAAAGACTGTATTTTTAAAACATCATGAAGATTGCAAAGATAGCTTCCGTAAATCACTACAGTCTCCGAATTAATAATAAGATTTAGTCAAGTTTGCTTACAGCCCAATTATGAATAAAAATTCCCCGGGAAAAAGAACGAACAGGAATTATGATTTTGAGAAGTTTTTCTATCAAACTAAAGTTCCCTTTAGCATCGATTTCTACACGAATGACCTCTAAAATCAAATGCTGAAAAGTTATAAGTTGAGCACGGAGAGGAGTTAATGGAGTATGATTTTGTCTTTAAGCAGGATAATGATGCGATGCACACTTAACATTATACTTAAGACTGGTTTGCATTATATATTGAGGTTCTGGACTAGCCAGCTCGTTGTTTCGATCTAACCCTATAAAAAACAATTGGGGTAAGCTGGTATAAAATTTTTAGAGGTGGGAACATTTAAGGATGCTATTGGGATAGAGTGGTTAAATATTTCACTGGAAGTTTTAAAAAAATTGTTGAACTGATTAAAAAATCGTATTTTTAAGTTATCTAAGAACAAAGGAGGAAATATTTATAATTAGTTGATGCATATAAAAACCTCATACGTTTATTTTTATACCCACACCACATTAGTGGAGAGGGTATTATGCATTTGTGCTGATGTGTGTAACGCCTTTAAATATTGGTCCTAGACCCACCTTAAAGTATACCGATCGACTTAGAATTACTTTTTGAGTCGAACTAACGATATCCGTCCGGCTGGCAGGCTGGCTGGCTGTCCATGTAACCTTGTGCGCAAAGAACAGGTCGCAATTTTGCAGATAATTTGATAATATTTGGGTCATAGGTTCTTATTGGCACAAGGACCAAGCCTATTGAAACTGGGCCGAATCGTAGGACCACGAGCGAAGATAGGGGGAAATTTCTTCCTCTCAGAAACTATCAAACCGATTTTAATGAAATTTAAAACATAGATAGAACCATATCTATAAGGACACAAAATGTATAAATTTTTAAAAAAATCGGACCACGAGGGGAGATAGGGGCAATTTCTGCCTCTCAAACCGATTTTAATGAAATTTAAAACATAGATAGATCCATATCTATAGGGATACATTAGCTATACAGTTTTTAAAAAATAGGACAACAAGGGGAGGCATGTGACAATTTCTGCCTCTCACAAACTTTCAAACCGATTTTCATGAAGTTTATAAACATAGATAAATCCATATTTACATGGATACATAAGCATGATGTGTTTTTAAATACGATGGTGTAGGGTATCATATGGTCGGGCTTGACCGACTATACTTTCTTACTTGTTTTTTCTTATTTTAACCCTTTCGGGACTACTGGGATAATACATCTCACTAATTTTCAAACTTTCGTATTTTCTTCATTTTCAATGCCTGGTGCCAAAACCAGGTTTAAGTGTTTCTTATTAAATGTAAATAAAAATATAAAAATACATGTAGGCATTTTCATTATACTTAATGATTAATATCACAACATCGTAGAAATTTCAATATGTAGTCTGGATCGTTAATTTGCTGAAAGTGGCTGCACAAACAGTGTAATTTAGTAAAGTTGTGTTAATTTTTATAGAAAAGTGTTTGATTTATTATATTAAATTGTTTCATGGTCTTTTACAATAATAAAAGGTGAGTTCTGGTAGACTTCATAAAATTGGGATATATGGTCAAAATACGTTTTTTACGTGGGATTAATTCTCCCAATACGCATTTTAGATGTCAAAAAGAAAGCTTAAGCTTGAAGATCTTGAGCGTATTTTATGCGAAGATTCAGACTATAATGGCGATTTTGAGGACTATGGCACTTGGTACATATCAGAGAAGGGCTTTGTGCGATTGCAAAAAAATAGCAGTAAATAAACACCAACAAATACACTCGCTTGCGGTCATACAATCAAACTTGCGCAACCGCAAACATTCGCTGCTGGTTTGCAGTCATTCAAATAATGCACATCGTGCTTTGTTATTTATTCCTTCGTTTAGCTTCGCTTGTCAATTAAGATGTTTACGTGTTTGGTCCGACCAGACATATCCCCAAAACTGGGGATTTTTTTTGTAATTGGGGATACAAATTTCGTGAAAATCCCCAGGGGATTTTTTGGGGAAAAACACTTTTTTCGGTGGGGATTTTTGGGGATAATATATTTTTATAAATTCTATTTTTGCAATGGCAAGACCGATTTGGTCAAGATGTGGGTACAAAATTTAGTCTTTTTCGCGGTTAAAACTTTTTCAAGAACTTGTTGAAATGTAATGTTATGTAATGAATACAACTAAAATCAATATTTGCAACAGAATGCAATATAAGTTTTTAGACTTAATAAGGATAAATACACACTTTAAAATAATGCAGCTTGCTCTGACAAATTTATTCAATCATTTCAAATGCAGTTTTTTTAACCAGAAGATTTTGAATCCCTAGTTTTTGAAATGATAAATATTGACGCATATTTTTTTGCGTTTTTACGTTACCCTTGCCGCATACTATTCATGTGTATACGTAGAACTTAAAGACTAAATAAAACAAAAAAGCCAGAAATCAAGCAATTGTTACTCATGTAGGCATTCAACAGTTACTATGTAGTACAAGAAAAAAAAAAATTGAAATTAAACTAAACGCACATATGTAGGTACAAACAATTTCCATAGAAACAGAAGACTTTTTTTTATCATCTTAAAAAGTACAGTAGCTCTGTATGTACAATGGATTCTTGTTATTGTTGTTTTTATTGTTGTTAATGTTAACAAAGCGTCTCATCGAGTGGACAATGACTACTTGAATGCAAAAGTATAAGAATGTGTGCCTTTTGAATTTACACAAGTGTGTTTTATTGCGTGCGCAACAAAAATACAAACAAAGCACTTTCAATAAAAAACGCTCACATGCAAAAATCAAATGTGTACGAAATGATGTAAAACTTACCAACGTTGAACTTTGTTTTGCAGGCAAAGAGTGAATGTAAATTTGAGCGTATGAATAAATCAAGAAAAATAGTGATTTTGCAGTTCTCTGGTACTTATATGCAAAAGCGAAAGAAGTCCCTTTAGCTTCTAATTGTCATTCGCCATCGCTTGTATACATTGATAGGAAGCAAAAGGACGGCTCGAAGAAGAAAGTCAACTGCCCTGAAAGTATCAACAACTACAATAGAATTATGGGAGTAGTCGACTTTGCCGACCAGAAAACGACCGTATAAGATTTCGATCGGAAGTCCCAAAAATGGTGGAAGAAAGTATTCTTCAAACTGCTGATGGCTTGTGGATTGTGTACACCGAACGTAAGAAACAAAAATTATCGTTGAAAAAGTTTCTGGTACCACTTGATGACAAGCGGTAATGCTACGTCTCCGGGGCGGCAGAACTCCCAAACGCCCAAAGACTGATAGAACAAGAAAGGTGTTGCCGTTGTGTCCGCTGTACTTCATATGGTATCGAAATAGATAATATGCTCACGCTGCGACAACGCTTTGTGCTACAAGTGTTTTAGACCCTTCTACAAATTAAAACCCTGATTACGTTACCACAATGTTAAAAAATAATAAAAAAGACAAATAAACGTGAATTAAATTGAAAAACCAATTTTTTTTTTTATATATTTTTGTTATCCGAATCACCCAACAAAAACACTTGTCCCACCGAAAATGCTTATTGGGATAATATGTCCCAGGATTAAAGGCGATTTTAGAATTTCTGAGTATGCAGAACATTTTCTTTTTACCACATCTCTTAAAATATGCAAAAATGTCCACCATATTTAAATTTTCGAAATAAAACTCCGTCCCGAAAGGGTTAAAGTTATCGTTTTTTCACTCTAATACTTGTCAATGCTTAAGTTTGTTGTTAATTTGTTTTGTTATTGTTTTGCATCGAAGTAATTTTGCTTTTACTTTGGATAAGAAATATAAATACATGTTTTTCTTCAAACAAAATATAAAAATTCTTGTTGTGAACTTATTCTTTTTTCGATGGCTGTATGTTTAAATACTTTTGTAAACGGTTTTATTCTGTTTAAGAAATATTTGTGTTAATTCGGTTACCATACATGCATTTGAATTTTAAACGATTTAATTAATAATTTTATCTTGTAGTCATACAAATTCACGCAATTTTGAATAAGCTCTAGCTATCAAAATGTCTGCTTCTTTAAAATAATTTTTATGCAAAATATTTATATATCCAACTTAATACTTTTTTAAGGTTAATGACACTTAAACTTTTAATTCAAGTTTATAATAAAATTATTAATACTATTTATATTATTGTAGTTGTTTTCAAAGCCATTTTAAGTATTTAAAAAAGGACTTAAAATATTTATTATTATATGTAATACACTAACAATATTCAAGACCATTAACTTTTAATATTTGTATTAAAAGCAGAATTAATAAAAAAATTAAACGATATCGACAAAAACTTTGCATATTTTTTTTTTTAATTAAAATAATTTCTGTTTCAGTAATCCTTATGTTTCCGTTTGCTTATTTGATTTAAGATTGATTTAAAACTTTTTCGTAAGAGTTATAAAATGAAACTAATTTTGAAATTTGTCTATACAAATCAAAAACTTTGTTTAAACATTTGTAAAAACAAAAAATGCAATTACTCTATAACTGGTATTTTATAATGCGACATTTAAATGGGTAATTACTTTCTGCTTACAGCAAACATGCATAATTTTTCTTATTAACAATATGTCTGTAAAGAATATAATCTTTTAGAATTTTTAATTGTATATAAAACGGTTTGTTTTATGTACGCTTCGCTACCCCCATTGAAATAAAATTAGTAAAATTGTTTCAATACAGATATCGTGAGTTTATAACGAATCTATTTGTACTGAATTTAGGTACTTTTTCGTTATCGTTCTACAGACATACAGAAATTTATATTGAGTTCGACCCACTTCTTCGTTCCAGTCTACTTTATACCGATGCTGTGTATGGATAACCAAGCTAGTTATACAAAATTTAGATTCTTTTAATCTTACCGCTCTCTAAATATATATCTGTGGCATTTTGACATAACATCTTAAGTCAAATTTAAAAGGATGAAAAAAATGTTCTAAATTATAGATACGAATTTTCATTTTTGTTTACGTTTTTAAAATTTTGTAATATAAACGAAATTTTTCTTTAATTTTGGTTTATTTTATTATTTGATAAAAATTAACCAAGATTAATTTAAAAACTTTTTTGCTATCTTTTCTCAACTTAAGATGTTTTGTCAAAATGCCACAGATATGTATGTTGAAACTTATCTAAAGCTTTATTCAGACCTTTTAAATATATGAAAACGTGTAGGGCGTTTAATTAACGTTTGCCTAGATCAAACATCATTACGCAGTTTCGAAATTACATTATAAAGGTTGGTTAAATTTTAAGGGCCGATGTTGATTTTGAATAAAACACAAATTATTTAGGAAATTATTGTCATTCTTTTTATTATGATAATATTAGTATGGTTCAATTTTGTATGGAACAAAATTTCGGCCAAATAGCCACCGCGACATCGGCGGCACACCTCCATCCGATGGTCCAAATTTTCGATGACATCGCCACCACGGCCATTAAATTTATCGCGCAAATGAACCATTGATTCGTTAGTTGTGTGGCAAGTGGCACCGTTCTGTTTGAGTGCCCCGGTAGCCTAGATGCTAATGAGCTAGGTTATCAACGCCGGGGTTGCGGGTTCGATTCCCGCCAGAGATTCTGGTTTCATTCCTGCAGACAAGCGCAGAGCTTCGCGGATTTTAACTTAGGGAATTATAAAAAAAAAAAATATAAGAATATAAAAAAAAAACACATATCGTCCACATCCATGTCCTCCGATTCGGGCCATAAAATGTTGGTTATCATCTCACGATAGCGTATACCATTCACATTAACTGCCTGACCGGCCTCATCATGAAGATGATTTTCTTCGAAAATTTATCATTCAATGTTGCCATTTCTTACCGCCATTAATACCATTTACGACGTTTGGAATGGTCAAGAGGCTTTTGTTCTTGAGTCAATTGCACCTTGTAAGCGTGTAAATGCCAGTCTTTATGCATAATGTTCATCAACGACGAGCGTGAGAAGTCCAATTGTTGGTCACGACGACGAGTTGAGGTTGACGGCGCTTCAGCCAACACTATCGCGAATAGCAGTAATATTTTCTGCAGAACGAGCATGCAGTGGTGTTTTCACATCTCCTAAAGATCCGGTTTGCACAAATGTTTGAAGGATGCACAGTGTGGCGGCTAGTACAAGCTAGCGGGACAATATTATTTCTTCACTTATATCAATTGTTTATTATGTATATTTATGTATTCCAGGTATCTCAAGCTATTTTAAGAAAAAAAAAGTTGAAAAATATGTACTGTTACTTATTAGCTATTAAAAAATCCTTAAAAATTTAAATGTTTTGACTTTTTCTCAACTTCTATTTTTAAGATTTTTTAGTAGGTAATAAAAAAAATCGGTTGATATAATTTTTTTTAAATAATAATAGGTAGTATATATTGCTAAATCGACCCACCCTAATGTAGCTGCAAGACGGAAGTGGTTTACTCCTGTGTCTCATTTGTTCATTATTCTCGTTAATTGTTCTTTAATTAGCTACGTCTAAATAAAAATCATAATGATAGTGTACCCACATTTATTAACTTACAAAATTTTATTTATTTTTAAATAAATTAATACAATAACAGTTTCTGTTTATCAATTATTAACAATAACAAGGTGTATAAGTCAAAGAAATATAATATTAAATAACTTATATATTAACACAATAAAATAAGAATAATAGTTATCACAAAAAAATACTTAAACCTACTAATCACCATCAGATGAGTCGTCATCACTCTCCCATTCAGTAGAATATTCAGAGAGTAAATAGTCATAATTTAATTCGTGATGATGACTTACTGATCTTCTTTCGGATGGAAATGAAGGTGGGATAATCAACTGCAGAACCTCCAATGGCAAATAACTAAATTTTCTGCGCGGACACTCTATACGAGTTGATAACAGGATCAGACGTTATTAAAAGCATTCTCAAAAGATATGTATTTGTGTGCGTTCACGGAATCAACGACAGTCTTTATTTCTTGCCTCTTGGGCTCCTTTGGAGAGTTGTCCAATGGGAAGAAGAAAAGACTTCATAACTTCCGCGCTGCGCACAAGAATTTTATGCACAGTAACGGACATGGAGTACCAAGAATACAGATCAAGTATAATTTTCTTGTATCAACAAAAAACTTTTCGAATTCAATATAATTCATGTCTTATCCCGATGACAAAGTTCTTAAAATTACATGATATTTACAAATAAGGTTTACGTCTAATCCAGTAATTTCGCAGCTCGATTCAGCTTTGGAAAAAAATCCACGTGCTGTATTTCCATCGTTTGTGTTACCATACCCAGGTTTTGGTTTATCTACAATGAGACCCATACGATCTCTAAACACTTTTTGTATATTGTGAGCGTTGCTTAATAATAGCTTTGTCGTTATCTCCCCTGACTTGGCAATTTTTAATTTCTAAGCGATAGCTGATGTGAAGCAAACTTTCAAACGTGCGGATCCATGCATGTAAAGTAGATAAACCAAATGCAAGACGTTGTTCGTTGATGGAATATTTCTTTAATTCCTCGTTCATAGTAGACAGGGTGGCACCGCAAATATAACCCTTTTGTGTTGAACTGGTGTCTGTTAAGGCATTGCATACTTTGCCATCAGTCATTGTTAAAAACAAATCGTGTTTAACAGAGATTTGAGATCCAGCAACGTTACATAATGTTGGAAGAAGTGGACTCACTTCATCTAAAATTTTAGAAGTCTCTTCTTTCGTGAACTCTTTTGTCTCCTTGGCAAAACTAAACTTAATAGGACGGCAATATAAAGAAGAGGAAGGTCTTGGATTTTGCCAGATCACAGTTTCGCCATCAAGCAGTCTCAAAGGGACATATGAGTATACGAACAAAAATTCATCTGTAGTGTTCTCAAATTTCTGCCTATACGTGCTATGCCCAGAACTCCTATCACAGCTTCATTTGCTTACCAACGTATAATATGAACGAGGTAACACACTTCTAATGACTTCCGTCTGAACTTTAACTAATCGTTCAGCCGTTTTATTTTTTATAAAACGATGGATAGACTTGATGTCCTGCTTTTATTGACCACTTACTTGCTTGTTTATATGAGTGAGAAGTTGATTTCGAGTCCACATAATAAGCTAAAGCTTCGTCTGGTGTTAACTGCCGACTTTGTTCAGAACACTTATTCTTTTCTCTAGTTTCACTCACCGCGACGTTATGGATCTGTTTAGCAACACTTCGATGCCCTTCTTTTCGAGTAGCTAACTCAGCTGCGGTAAGAAGCTCACTTGCAGTTCGCGGTTCCAAAAGATCTTCTACTCTCCATCTCTTCGTTTTCGTTGATGAGTCTTCAAATGATTTTCTGGGTCGTCCTACGGAGAGAGCCGCTGATGATGTTGAAGTGCACGGATGGTTAGAACACATCTTTATTTCGATTTCGGATCCCTCTAACCATTCTTTATGTTTGATTATAAACATTTCTTTGTTATACTTTAAATAAGTCCACTTTTGACTGAATTTTGAGTTGTTTTAGAGATTCATCAGAAACATCAGACATATTGAATTTTTCACTAATATAATAAAAATTGCCATTGTTCCGTTAAATTTTGTCATATTTTAGCCATTTTCGTCATAGCCACGACTTGCTCTGAAAAAAATTAAATAATTTTACTTGCGGGCCTTTTCGGGGTCTATAATATATATCAATCTGTTTCTGAATGTTGTAGGTATAACATATAGAAAAATCTAGGTGGATATATGTGGATAAAAAAGTTGCTAATCTTTAAAGTTTACAATTAATGTAAAATTTGCTGGATTTATCTATAAATTTACAAATTGATATTACACCAAAAGTATACATCTTTTTTATAAAAAATATAAGCCATAATATAGTAGACACCTTCAACAGAATATTCCATCACAAAAAAATCGTTTCACTTTGCTACAAATTTTAAAATATGTTGCCACAAGTGTGCATAAAATGCAACTGATTTGCAAATAAAAATTACCTCTCTTATAAAGGGTAACTTTGACCCCCTGATAAGATACCTTTGTGAGGTGATAAACAAATAAATTTTTGGAATTCGCTACCTGGGGGTGTTATTTACAAGACGCTTTTAGTGTTTAATGGAAATTACGTCATGAATATTGTCCCGCTAGCATGCTGTAGCCGAATCACTGTGCGATGTTTCCGTATGTACGCCCATTTGGACGATAAAGTTGTCCGAAAAAATCACGAAGTGAACGAAATGCATTTTGATTTGAACGCCCATTTCCATAATAAGCCTGAATAACTTTAACGCGTTGCCCGATTGTGTATCTTTCCATGGCTCAAATTGAGTTAGTCTGAAATTGAGCAATGTCAAATGAAATGCAGAAAAAAACTTGTCGGCTCACATTCAACATCGGCCCTTAAAATTTAACCACTCTTTACAATTATCTTCTTGCAAATCAAGTTTAGTAAATCAATAGAAATTGTTAAAAATAAAGGGGTTTCGTCAAATATTTGTTAGGCCTGAATATACCTTAACTCAGTGCACTTTTGAACAAATTTTTAGAATAACCAAAATATTAATATCAAATTTGCAAACTTTTACTGTTACCGTTCTCCAGATATACAAAATTTGAAATTGTCTTTGTATGGGAGTTTCCTTGCCTATTTCTCGCATCCATCCCACTTTTTGACAGATGTTGTATATGGATAATCAAGCTTCTGCTCCAAATATAAAACTTTTTACTGTCTTTGTATAGGAGTTGACACGCCTACTATTCTAACCCAGCCTACTTAATGACCGATGTTTAAAATAGCAAACCCGTTTCCGTTCTCCAAAGGTATAAAATAGACTTCAAATATTTATATTGAAAACTGTAATGTTATTGTATTGGAGGTCGCTCGATCACTTCTCTAACCCAGCCTACTTTTTGACAGATGTTTTGTATGGATAACCAAACTATTCATACCAAATTTAGAAACTTTTACAGTAACTATTCTCCAGAAATACAGAAATTTAATTTGTCTTTGTTTTTTGTCTTTATAAGCTTTTTAAGCGCCGTGTAATCAGGAATATACTATGAAAACTTCAGGAAATCTGGTTCACTACTTCAGGAGTGTAAAGGGAACAAACAAACGCATTTTCATTCTAATTTCTAGTCCTAAAATTGAGCTTATATGTTAACCCAATAAAAAAATTAAGCTCTAAATGCAGCAGTTTTGTAGGGGAAAAAGTTAAAAGTTTTGCTTGCCATCTCGCTTACGGAAGTCATGAAGCACTATATTTTTGACACAAAAAGCCTTCAACGCATGTAAAATGTGGTGAATGTAACGATCAGCTCAAATGCTTTGTCGCTACAGTTATTTATTAATTGAAGTTAATAATATTTTTAAATTAGTTTAGATTCATAAAATTTAATTTTTATCAAATTATTTTACTGAACGAAGGAATTTTACAACATGAAATTAATTAAATTTTAATAGTTATTTATGAATAAAATCTAAATAACTGTTGCTTGAAATGCAGGGCGCTGCTGGTTTCTTTAATTGTTGGGAGAAGATTGTTCCAGAGACGTATTGCAGTTATAAAAAATTGCCATTCCGAAACTAGCGTGCGGTGTCTAAATTGAATAAAATTCTTGTTCCTTCCGAGGCGACTAAAATTTAAACGATTATAGAGATAATTTGGCTCACGAGTGGTTATAACAAATATGAACTAAAAAATTTCCATAAAAAATCGTTTTTATATTTTACTAAATACATAAATATAAAAAATTCAGTATACATATCGTCGCAGGAATTAAAGAACGCTGTAACTGACAAAAAATCGAAAATACGGTTTTTCGCATCAGAAAAAAATACTGCGTCGATTGGTCCCGGTTCCATATTTGTTTGATGAAAAAATTCACTTACGCAAAAAAAAAATTAAATAAAAGCTGTAAGCCGCAGAATCACCGGGAATAAAAAACTTGAGAGGGAATGTTTAGAGCCAAATATAAAGCGAGAAAAAATAAAAATACGTTTTTAAAATCATGTTCCTAAGTTGTATAGTTGTTGTGATATGAACTTTTTTCTACTTTCTTTCATACAGCTTTTTTGGCTCTGTTGAATATTTTATGTTTTGTCAGTTACAGCGTTCTTTAATTCCTGCCACGATATTGTTAATCAAATATCTTTGAAAACCCTAAATAACTAATTTAAATTTTTGTTTGTTTAAATAAATAAGTACTGTTTTATTAAAACTAAGGACCTTTTGCCGAAATATCCGTTTTTTTTTTGTCATTATTTTTTATTGAATCTTCATATATTAAATATGAACTAAGAATAATTAATCAAATCTTAACCTAATGCTTTATTTTATGTCCTGCCAGTGCCAGACAAAAATTTTCTTCATCACGGGTTCTGTTCACATATGTAGGTGTTTATCGCTCATCTAATTGGGTAAGTGCTGCAGTGTCTCTGCTTTTTAAGCGAGTGTGGCCGCCATGATTTAAAATATTTCGAGCTAGTGGATTTGGGTGTTGTTCAAGCCTTTTTAAATATTTTATTGCATATTTTGTAATCATAGTTTTAACTAATGGTACATTGAGATCCTTATGAATGTTTGAGTTTTTAACATACCATGGAGCTGCTGTGATTATTCGAAGAAGTTTATTTTGGCGCCTTTGAATTTTGTCGATATTAGAGGCCGAGGTAGTGCCCCATAGTTATCGCCGATCCAGATGTATACACGTTAATCGCCGATCCAGATGTATACCGAGATATTTTACATGCGAATGTTGAGGAATTATTTGATTATTGATTGTAATAGGGGGGCAAGATTCCCGGCGCACACTGGTTCATATTTTGAGAAGGCGGCCAAAATTATTTTTTTTTATGTTCTCCGATCTTAAAATTTTTTTATTCATGTGAAAGTAAAGACTAGTGAACCTCGGGAGCCAAAAAATTTCAACCCTATTTCAACAATTTCATTGAGAACAGGGTGGTCCGAAATGGACTTTCTCAATATTTGGTTATAGTTTTGAATTTCTGAGTAAATTTTTGAAGTTGAAATGCTCATAACTTTTTTGTTTTTTAAGATTTTTTGACAGAATAAGTTTTGTGAATTAGTTTATTTTATTAGCTACACGTGGTTTAAAGCATTAAACTCTGCGACCTCTAGAACTATTTAATTTTTTTTTTTTTTTAATGTCAAAATTTCTCGGAAATTTCCTACTTTATAGAGCATAAGTCCTGCCCGTCAAAACGCGTCAAAAAAAAATCTATACTCTCTTGTAGTCCAGAATCTAACCTACATTTCTATACCCCATTGTACACACGTCTGGGCACGACCTTGCGAACTACAGCAATTTCTGTGACCCAAAGTAAGATATTCGGTTAAAAAAATAAGTCCTGCAAGGACACATTACTGAAATTAAAGAAGATGAGTCTTAAAGAATTTTCGACAAATAAAGCAGTTCAGGCCACATAAATTATCACAGGAGTACATTTTGAATTAATAAGACGATTCCAGATCATTTTACAAGTTATATCATGTAGCAGAAAGATAAATGCAAAAAAATTTGGCCAGTATGCAAATGAAACAGCAATTCTTTATAACAAAAAATACTCTTGGAGACATATGCCAACCACAGTTCATAAAATTTTATACCATGGGGAACAAATATTTCAACACAATATGCTACCAGTTGGAGATCTATCTGAAGAAGCGCAAGAAAAAAGGAACAAAGACTACAGATTCTTCCGCGAGCATCTATATATATATAAAAATGAAAAATGTTTGTATGTTTGTTTGTTTGTTGGCTTATAGACTCCGAAACTACTGAACCGATTTTCCTCAAATTTTTAAAGTAACATCACGTGAGCCCTAAAAATAAAATAGGCTACTTATTTTTTTGATAGGGACAAGGGAATTGGTACTCCCCATAGGATGCCAATATTAATTATCGCATATCTTAAGAGCCGCTGGACGCATTTTGCTGAACTTTTTGTAGTAGGATCTTCTGAGCCCCAAAATTGAAATAAAATTGCAGCGGGGGAAGTGTCACCCCCATAGGACGCCAATGTTTAATATCGCATATCTTAAGAATTGTTATAGTAAGAATGTTCAAACTTTGTAGAAGTCACTCTTATGGTATACCACACTTTTGAGAAAAAAAATAAAGCGGGTAGGCACAGGGGGGAAATACCTCCCATAGGATGTATATATTAAATATCTCTCATTTCAAGAAGTGGTTAAAGAAGTGTAGCGAAGCTCACCGGGTTAAGCTAGTTAATATATAAAAATAAAATACACATACATCTCAAACCAAAAATAAAAGTTGAATTACCTAAAATGTTATCGATAGCCAAGAATGCTATTTGGGCATTTTTCAAAATATTCCTTTTCAGTTGTATCCTTATAACAACTCGTCTCGTCCCAAAAAAGCCAACCTTTGGCCCCTGTGAATATTGGGACTAAAAAATTTACAGGGGCCAAATATTGGCATTTTCTGACAGGATCTAAGTTCGACAATAAAAAACTAAGTATCAGTTGTAAAATACAAGAGAAATAATGATAAATTATAAAAAAATCATATTTGAAATATTCAACTTTTACACCGAAACTCAACAAAAAAATGAAAATGCATTTTGAACTCCCCATAACTTTTGCTCCTATCAGTCGAATTTTACGTTTTAAAGTGCAAATTAAAGCCTAACATCGCACCTATCGAGCAAAAAAAATCGCATAAAAAATACCGATCCAGTCAAAAGTTATGGAATTTTGACCGCCTTCTCGTTAAATTTCCCACTGTGCGGCGCAAAGTGAATGTTATATGTACGCATTTTTGCTCATTGACCATTATCCTCCATTCTCGTAACCATATTTCTAGTTGAAATATATGATGCTGTAAAGGCGCCCGTACACGACATGTATTTGTCATCTGATATGTCAAATTTTCAAGTCACATGTAATTGTTCATGTCTGTCAAAATTGCTGTTTTACATAAGGTTTATAATATTCGGTCACAAACGTACATGTAATTTGCTTCTGACATTGTCTCTGTTTTTTCGCATTGTTATTGCAGAAACCAAAGTAGTTCTCGGTTTCAAAATAGCTTGCTGCCGCCACGAAAATATTTATTTGCGCCGTAAAATAATTTAGCCATCTTAACAGTTTTTTCTTTTATTTTAAAGATACCAATTTAGAATTTTATAATGAAACGGTTTTTATGTATATATTTACATAAATTCTATTCAATGGTAAGATGAGCATACATATCTTGGTATTGTAAAATATTAACTTCAGCCGGCTAATGATTCCGTCAATAGTTGACGCCGCTGCCAGTTTCTTCCCGGCATAGATTTCTGATGTCAGATGGTTTGTCAGAAGAAAATAGAGCACGCTCTAATTGAAATTTTGTGAGATGACTTTGCGTCTGACTTTTACAGAAGCAAAGTTAAAAAGGTAACACACGACATGTATGTGTTTTGCAGTGGGAAAATTGACATGTCAGATGACAAAAACATGTCGTCTATACGCTCCTTTAGTAACGCGATGAAGCGATTTTCGTGGACGCTTAGAAAGCTGTATCGTCTGCAAATGTTGAAGTTTGTGTATAGTTGCTTGTTGGCATGTCCGAAGTATAAATTAAGTATAATAGGGGGCCCAGGATGCTGCCTTGTGGGACTCCAGCGGCAATGGGCTGAGGTGAACTTAAGAAATTTCCTTCTTTAATAATAAATTGACGACCGACTAAGTAGCTTTCTAGCAGCTTGTGTGTGTTTACAGGTAAATTTTGCTTCAATTTATGCCAGACTTTATCAAAAGCTTGCGAAACATCGATGAAGAGTGCTGAGCAATATTTGTTTTCTTCAAATGCTTTTCTTATGACATTTACTATTCGATGAGTCTGTTCAATTGTGCTGTGTTTTTTTCTAAATCCGAACTGATGGTTTGGAATACATCTATTTACACTTAAAATCGGTGTTAATTTTGAAACTAATAATTTCTCAAACAGCTTTGACATATTTGATAATAAGCTAATAGGCCTATAATACTCAACTTTTGTATGATCTTTACCTGGCTTTGGTATCATGGTAACTAAGGAAACCTTCCATTTTAAAATAGCATTAAAAATAAAAAGAATAATTTTCTTTGCTATGCGAGGTAGCTCCAAAAGCATTTTATTACTGATTTTATCAATACCAGGTGCCTTCTTAGTGTTTAAGTCACAAATAGCCTTTTCGATTTCTCTTAACTCAAATCTGAGGGGAATAGCTGCTCTAGCAGCAACAGGTGGTAACTTGACCGCAATATTGTGAAATATATTTGGTGTAAATACGTTTTTCAAGTGACTAACAAACAGATTTCCTTTTTCAATATCGTTTCTTGCCCAATTACCATTCAAGTTTCTTAATGGTGGCTTAGATATAACTGGCCTTTTTAAATTTCTAGCTGCACGCCATAATGAGTAGTCAGATTGTGGAGTTGCATCAAGTTCCTTAAGATATTTTTCAAGAGAAGCCGTTTTCTGATTCCGCAGTAACTTTCTTGGCGGCATGAAATAACCCCCCAAAATATAACTCCCCAAAAAAAATAATGAAATAACCCCCCAAAAGTTTGTACAGAGAACAACAAAAAAGATTATTGGGGGGTTATTTCATCTTGTTTGGGGTGTTATTTCATTTTTTTAATTGGGGTATTATTTCATATGATATTATCCCCCAAAAAATCATTATGAAATAAATCCCCAATATATTTTTTGGGGGATTATTTCATTTTTAAATGTAAAATGAATCTGTTTTTGGGCGCAAGGATTTATCCACTTTGGTATACCAAACACCGGCTTCGCTAACTAAAGCTGCGTAGCCGGGTCCACTCGGTATTTTTATAGGGGGGGGGTGCGTTAATACCATGGCCTTAGCTCACATTAGCAATATTAGGAAATGGCTTTATCTCTCATTTCAGTTCCGGAGACACTAAAGTTAAGTATTGAAATCAGGCTTCGCATACTAAACTTTTTCTGCATGACGGCCTGCGGCCGTGGTTAGGGGTTTTTACCTCCAGTAGGACGCGGCAGGTGGCTTCGCTGAATAAAGTTTTCTGCATGCGTCACAAGAATAAAAAAATGTTTTTCAATGATAACTAAGGATTTTCCCTTTTACAGAATGTTTACACCATGCATAACAATTTTCTGAAAAAATATGGCTTTATCTCTCATTTGCGAAAAAATATGGCTATATCTCTCATTTCGCAAAATTTTAAATGACCTTACCTCTCAATGAATGGGCAATAAGGGGATTATGGCTTTATCTCCCATTCAATTGAGCAATAATGCCATTATGGCCTTATCTACAATGGTTTTAAAGCACCCCCCTTTTTATACTATAGAGGATAAAATCCTGGTGCTATGCAGAGAAGCTTTAGCTAGCGAAGCCGGTGCTTGTTATACTATGGAGGAAAAATTCATTGTGCCCGGCCGAAGGCCGCCTATGTGAAAAGCCTTAGTTGGCGAAGCTTGTGTTTGGTGTATCATACCATGATACCTATCGCGGGATTCTTTAAAGCAAAACTATATAATTAATTTCATATCAGAAACTGGGGTTTTATTTCATATGAAATAAGCCCCCAAAAACTAGGGATGTTTGGGGCGTTACTTCATTTCGTTGGGGGCTAATTTCATTTTCAAAATTGGGGTTTTGTTGCATATGAAATAAGGCCCCACGCTTTGGGGGGTTATTTAATTATTTTTTTGGGGGGTTATATTTTGGGGGGTTATTTCATGCCGCCAAATTTCTTAGCTCGTAATTCGAATAATTTATTTATTGATTTTAAAATTTTTTTTAAAGGTTTTTTTTTTGTGTATTTAAAAATTATTCAAAAATGTCAAAATATGCATTTAAAACCTAAATATGCAAAAATATGCATTTTCACCAAAATATGCAACAATATGCAGACACAAATCGATACCATTTTAACGCAAATTTAATGATTCGGGAAGCTAATTGGTCGACATCGTTCTTGTTTGTTTATGTCGATAAACATGAATTTGCATGGAAATCGCATTCCTAATAATAACCTTTAGAAACCTGCTTCGTAGCAAGGGAATGTCGTGGCCTTCTTAATGTTATATTTCTTATAAAATATGTTAAGAATGCGTAGTTACTTAACTGGAACTCTGTATAGTTACTGCGTAGCGCATAAATGTGAGCTGTACCATTACACAGTGCAACACGAAAAAAATAACCATATACGGACACCTCTACGTGATAAAAGACCAAAAAAAAAAAGAAGAGACCAGTGTGTCCCAGTTTTGCCTAAAGTCATGCGCTTTTTTTTATAGGCCCCCAAAGATTTGGGGCCTGGGTGGCATTTTTGCAAAAAAGTGATAATTTTCTCGCTCTCATATTTTGCAAACCGTTCGGGATTTTGATTTACCCTCTGAAACAAAGTTGTAGCTCTTGCTATTAAGAACAAAAATTGTGAACATATAAAATCTAAAAAACTTCATATTCAAGATAAAAATCGCAAAAAACTTTAAAAACTCGATTTCATTTTTATCTTTTTTCCCTGTTTTTGTCCATAGGTAGCAAACCGTTCAAAATTCAAGGAAACAATCAGCCACAAACATGTACCTAAGATCTCAGTAAACAACTTTAAAGACCATATAAACTTCCTAGGAATGATCCTTAGCACCTTTTAGGTAGCCGCAAAGTGAAAAAATTCCCGAAAAATCGATTTTTTTTTTACCTTTTTTCCCCTGTTCAGGTCCATAGGTAGCAAACCGTTCAAAATTAAAGGAAACAATCGGCCACAAAAATGTACCTTAGATTTCAATAAACAATTTTCTAGAGCATATGAACTTCCTAGGAATGATTCTTATCACCATTTAGGTAGCGGTTAGGTAGCCGCATAAGTGAAAAATTGGCCGAAAATTTTTTAATTTCATTTGTTTTTTCTCGAACCGAATTTTCGGGAAAATTTTCACTTTTGCGGCTACGTTAACGGTGCTAAGAATCATTCCTAGGAAGTTCATATGTTTTAGAAAGTTGTTTATTAAGATCTTGGGTAAATTTTTGTAGTTTATTGTTTACTTGAATTTGGAACGGTTTGCTACCTATGCTACCTGAAGAGGGGAAAAAGGTAAAAAAAATCGAATATGTTCAAGTTTTTTTACGATTTTTTTTTTGAAGATGAAGTTTTTTTGATTTTACATGTTGACAATTTTTGTTCTATATGATAAGAGCTACAGTTTTGCCTTAGAGGGTAAATCAAAATTCCGAATGGTTTGCAAGATATAAGCCTGAGAAAATTATCACTTTTTGCAAAAATGACACCTAGGCTCCAAATCTTTGGGGGCCCATAAAAAAAGTGCATGACTTTGGGCAAAACTGGGAGACACGAGTCTTTTTTTTTTGGTCTTTTATCACGTAGTGGTGTTTGTATATGGTTATTTTTCCATGACTTAAAAAATTACACACAGTGTTATGTACCATTAGAGCTTCGCAAAATAAGAAATTTTTTTAATGGGAATATACTTATTTAAGCTTTCATAATAATTTTGAATCAGAATAAATTTTTGTCAGATTAATTCGAAAAATGTTTTTTTTTTATTTTCTGATAAAGTTCGGTAAAATGAGAATAACATAAAATAAAATTTCAAATTTTTTTTTCTTAATAAATTTAATTATTATATATATAAAAATAAGTTACATTGTGTTAGTAATTGATGTTCTCTGAAATGCGTGAAGCGATTTTGTTTCTGTAAAGTTCACATGGAAGGTGACGTCAATACCAAGGTTTTTATGTATTGGTTCATGAGTTATAGCCATTTCAGTGAACACTGCATTCATTCCGAAACATGTATTTATATTCCGATACGAATATCAACAAAATGCCCTCCATTTTGAACTCCTCCGAAACGGCTTGACCGATTTTTATGAAATTTTGTATGTGTATTTGTTGGGTATGAGAATAGGTCGTAGAGTATATTTTATATTGCTAGAGGGCGCAGAATATTGCAATAGGGGTAAAAGCTCCCACTCCCCAATCTTCTTAACTAATCAACCGGTTTTCCTAAAATTTAGCATGCATATAATGTAACATCTGAAAGAGAATAGGGAATAGGGTGTGAAATAGGCAAAGAGGGCTTAAAGCTTCCCCTCCCTATATCTTCGTTAATAACCAACCGAAATTTCGCAGGCAAATGGTGTTACAGTTGGAAAGAACTATAGCCTATAGTTTTTATTATTTAGGGCGTGAAATAGAGCAAAAGGGGTAAAAGCTCCCCCTCCCTCTATCTTCTTAACTAATCAACCGGGTTTCTTAAAATTTGGCATGCATACACTGTAACATCAGAAAGGGGACAGGCCATTAAATAGGGCAAGAGGGGTAAAACCTCCGCCTCCCTATATCTTCTTAACTAATCAATTAATTTTCTTGAAATTGGGCAGGCAAATAGTGTAACATCTGAAAAGAACACTAGCCTATAATTTTTTCTTAAAATTTGGCTAGCAGACACTGTTACATCTGAAAGAAATAACCCTACAACAAATGAATGAGCGAGTTGTCACATTTTCCATTTTGGTGTTAAGAAAATTATAGAAAGAAATGACCGAATGTGACCGAAAACTTTATTTCGGTAATTTTTTTCTATCATTTTCTTAACATCAAAATGAAAAATGTGACAACTCGCTCAATCATTTCTTGTAGGGAAGTTATGTGGCAAAACAACGTTTGCCGGGCCAGCCAGTTTATTTTTAAAAATAAACTAATTTTTTTAAAAATAAACTAATTTTTTTGAATTTATGTTAATTAGAACATGATATGTAGTTACATAACTTTTTTAAATATAATTTAACGAAAATAAAATTTAACTTTTAATTATTAGAAGAGAAAATCTTTTAATTACTTAATACTTTCAAATTCTTTAACATTTTTAATAAACTTTTTTTAGCCGTAAAATTCGAAATTATTTTCCGTTTTTCCAGAAAATTAAAAAGTCCTTTGAAAAAAATTTAATAGACACAAATTACGAGAAATATGCTCGAATCAACTAAGAAAATGATTCTGAGTTAATAGGTTCACTTAAACTTGGGTAACGGATTTTAATGCACCACCTTTGGTTGCGTAGGGTGTAAATAATTATGTACTCGTATGTATATCAAATATATTTAATCCGAAAAGGCCTAACTGTCTTATGTAAAACAAAGTTTAAGTTCACGTTAGTTAACACTAAGAGCCAGTTTTTGACATAAAGATCAGCGATTAAATTAGAACTAATCTTTGAAATTCGTTTTTGGGTAGTCGATTATTTCATTTTGTTTCCAAGTTTAAACGCCCGAAGTTGGTGGTTTAAACTTGCGACAGAACTTTCAAAAGTACGAACAGCTTATAAAAGGAAATATTTTTTATTTTTTTTTTTGTTGAAAGTTTTATTAAATATTCCACCCTCAAGCTTAAATAATTAAAAGTAATTATAAAAAAAAGCTCCAATAAGAATAAATATATATTAATAAACATATAATATTATATAACACAATACAAAATTCTCGCCTTTTCTTCTTCTTTTTCACGTTAAGAACAGTAATTTGATGACAATTTTTGGTATTTGTTTTAAACTGCCATACTTATACATTAAAGTATTGTCAATTCATATGGCAATGCTAAAAGCTTTAATCTTTCACTCAAAAACGCCACAGAGGATTAAGGCTAGATTAATTTTATTATAAGATTAACAAATCTTACTATTGATCCTGCTTTAAGCTCTAAGTAAAAAACCCGCTCTAAGCCTATTATACACTTTATACGGGTTTAGAGTATTGGTTAACAAACACGAACTTGTGAATAAAATTTTACGGTTAATTCAACTAAAAAGTCAATAATATTTGCAATGTAAAAAATATAAAAAAATTTCATTAATAACTATAATTATTTACTTATTTGTTAAGGGGCTAAATTTAAATAAACTTGAAATTGATCATATTTATTAACTTACTGTTTAAACCCGGCATTGCCTGGGGTCAAAGTATTGTGGAATTGATTAGCAAATCATAATATAATTTTCCTTACTTTAAACACTTGGTAAGAATATTATGACAAGAAAACCCATAAGTGTTTTTAATTCTAAGGGTTTAATTCTATTTGCTCCAAAATATTCAAGTTGGCTTAAACGTTTTTTTTTTAAATTTTATTAATTTAAGCTCTTTTTTTGCTCAAAAGAATTGTTTTATATCAAGATATGAATTCTGATTGTATAGCATAAATTTTTAAAGTTTTCGCTAAATAAAACTTACTAAAAACATATTTACCAAGTATTTAAAATATTTAAAAGTACCAAGAGTTTTCTTATACACCCATTTTTGTCCTTTTAAATTATATATCGTCCCCTTAGTATAACAATAGAGAATAGATATTATGTCCTGTCAAAATTTCGTCATATTCTACTTCCAAAAAGTGGGCCAAAATGCCTTTGGAAGAAATAGTGTATAATTTCTTGTTCAAAATTTTCCTTCAATAAGTGTGTAAGCTCATATGAGCTATTTTAATTGAAATTGCCACTCCAAAGTTGTAAAAAGAATAATAGTGTATACGCTAGGGTATTCATTCGGTTAACCGTTAACCGGTTAACCGATTAATTACTACGCGATTAACTAATCGGTTAATTTAAAATTTCGTTTTTTCGATTAACGATTAAACCGGTTAACTTCAGTCGATTAACCGATTAACCGATATAACAAAATTTTGAATTTTTTGTAGTATAACAAATTTGTTTGTGTTTTTTTTTATTTGTTTCGTCTCATATTCAAAAGGTATGTGTTCAGAAAATATTTGTTCATACAATATATTTTCTTCTAGCAATACATTCTTAAGATACAGTACAAAAACAGAAACTAAGGGATTCGGAAATAAACTTTTTTGCAGAATGTGCGGTGCTTAGCTGTGCCAGATGATGGCCTGACAACAGAAGAAACTCTCGATAGTAACCGAAACAATTAGAAGTGATCAAAATTTTAAAAAAATAAAACAGAACTATAATGGCATGATGGAAGATTTTATATGTTTAGAGAAATCCAGGAAAAAGACTGAGAAACTATGTAGATATTCTGTATTATGGATTGCTTTGGATTTCTCTAACATCTTCGATAAATGCAAGAATTTTTCTCCAAGTCAAGATTTAACAAATCTAAAGAAAATAATCGCTTAAATGCTAAACATTTAAACCAAATTATATTTCGAACGTACGGGGTCGCGAACTTACGATTTTTCCATATGTTTTTTTTATTATTATAACCATGAATTTTCCTAAAAATATCTTAAAATTTCCTTAACAAAAACCTAATACTCAATTTACAATTGATTGTAATGGAGAGATTGTCAAGAAAAAGTCCAAACATAAAATTTTGTTTGCATGTCAAATAATTATATAAAAATGTCTTTAGATGTAGCTTTAAAAAATATAAAGTTTTCCAGTTTCCAGCCCAATTTCCTCAAGTAAAACCGCTGAGATATGCTATAAAAACCCTTCTTTTATAAAAACATAGACTTTTTTTATAATAATAAACAATGAAAGACGATGCTTACCAACATTCTATTCTTTCATCCTGGTAGAACATTCTGTGGGAATGCCCATATGCATTAATTAGTATTGCATTTTCTTTGTTTGCTCATTTTAGTCCAAGAATTGTTTTGTTTGTTATGTTATTGTTTTTTTTTTCACTAATAAACTCCAAATAATAAATAATTTTTGCCGATTATTAACCGATTAAACCAAAACCTCGGTTAATTAATCGAGCGATTGACCGATTAAAGCAAAAGCCCGATTAAATGAATACCCTAGTATACGCCTGTAGAAAAATATACAATTTATGAAAACTTTAACTCATAAAATAGCTTATATTAATATACACTTGTTTGGGAAATAGTTTCATTCCGACCATTGAAAGCTGCATGATCTATAAAATTTGTGCAAGAAGAATGTAATTCCTCGTGGCTTGCAGTCATTTTCTTTTAACTTACAAGGTGGAAAGAAGCGAAATTGTTTAGATGAGCCAGATGTAGCAGAGGAAGAGAAAGAAGACGAATGAACTTCTAGTTATTTTTGATTTACGCAATGTATACCTTAATTTGTCATAATTTTTTTTTTATAATAACCCAAATTGGAAAGTAATGAATATGTGCCACTGAATTAACAAAACTATGAATTAATCACTGTTTTATAATGTTACAAATTGATATTTTTGAGATCAAATATTTTAATAAAAATACCGTAAAATTATTGAATAAAACAGCGTATACCATACAAAATAAAATAGTGTATCAGAAACATCATACGAATTCCTTAAAATATAAAATAACCTATATGGAGGACTTGCACTTTGAATGACATAATTATGGTCTTAAAGGATGCGTAGAATAAAAAAAATTGGTCAATTTAAAGACAAGAAAATACCGTTTGTATTCACCGAAAAATCCAATATGAAGAATTTTTATTTACCGCGATATGGAGGTTTTAATAGGCATCCGATTTGACAAAAACTTTAAACATGGTTTTCTCAAAACCCCAAAAAAATTATACGCTATTGTTATATTGAGGGGACGATATATATTTTTTGTTTGCTTTATGTTTTGAATTCTTAAGTCAGAAACTAGTTTTGTTAATCTTAAATTGTAAATAATTTAGTAGCATTTTAATTGAATAACAGGGCTGTTCTGAAAATGACTTAAATTCAAGTCACGTGATTTCAAATCACATGTGCCTTCTAAAATCATACGTGTGATGCTGTGGTGTTCCGTATTTGTGTTTCTCGGTGTGATTGCTGAATGCACACTGAGAAACCCAAAAACGTTGTGATTTTCAGAATGCCACAAAATAGCGCGTGTGGTTTTAAAAGGACGTGATTAATAATTAGAACAGGACTGTAATTGTCTAAGGAAAATAATTGTGCTAAGCCCAATCAAAAACTCAAAACGCAGATTTTTGACTTAATACCGTTTTGCCTTACATCAAAGATTTATATTTCTTAATAAAATAAATCGAATTTTATATTTTAAAGTTCATATTTTAACCTAATTATCCAGCACAGTATAATCCTGGAATTTATGCTTGAGGCTGAACACACATCAAAAAAAGATAACAGTTTTTTTTTGGCTAATACTGCAAAAAAATATTGTTTGCAGAAAAAACATGTGGTGTGATACAACATACCCACAAAGAGCAAGATAAAGCAGACTGAAATGAGCCTCGTTGCACGTAATTGCGTGCTTTCTACCTACACCAATTAAGTAAAATGAAACGCACGAAAAACTGATATTCCAATTGAACTTTACAATTCGATAAATAAATTTCATGGCATTAGGGTTTCCATACGGACTTGATTTGGCTTGATTGTTAAGCTTTTTAATGATTGACACCCAAGAAAAAATATAATATGCCAAGCTAAGCCGGAATTTTAAAAAGTTGAATGGAAAACTGTTATAAAAATAAAGAAAATTAACTCTTATTGATCAATTAAAAAAGGAAAAAAGAATTGTCGAAAAGAGCTATGGGAATTTGTATCCCAAGGAATTTTGGATTTTGAATTTTTAGAAGAAGAATGTATAGCAGAAGTACTCTCAGAGTCTTTTTTATTGTTCATTCAAACCATAATCCATTGATTTCATGCACAAATATTGTCTTTAGAAAGCAATTTCGGATTAACAGATATTAAACGAAGTATCGGAGTAAAATTTAGTCATCCTATCTCATATGGTGTGGGCGTGCCTGTTTAAAACCCGTTATTTCCAGAAGAAATTTGTATATAACTAGTTCTTTTATGAACCGATTTTGTTGTTTTCGGAATTTTAATTGCAAGCTATTCCGGACTTAACGCGACATAAATATCTTCTTCAGAAAACCCATTTCAACGTACGCACGGATGGAAATCCAACGGACGAATAAACGTTAAATCAACTCCGCATTTATAAGATCAATATTGTTAAAATTATAAACTGAGCAACAAACTTATATTTAAACGAAAATACATTTTTTTGTCCACCAGTGGTAAAGGGTATAAATAAAATAAAGGTTTTTGTTAATTTAAACGAATTTTTAATTGTCAAGAAAAATCAAGCTTTTTCTTTTGAATGCCAAGCTTTTTGCCGATTTCGATCTGGCAAGCCTCGTTTGAACTATTGTATTCATTCGGTTAACCGATTAATTACTACCCGATCAACTGATCGGTTAATTTAAAAATGCCTATATTCGATTAACGATTAACCCGGTTAATTTCAGTCGATTAACCGATGTAACAAAATTTCTAATTTTTTGAGGTATTTAACCATATTTTTTATGTTTTTAATTATAGTTGAGTTCCAAGACGTCAGTTGCAAAGCTACTCACTTTGCTACATTTTTTTTTCATTATTTATTTATTGAATCTTCATATATTAAATATGAACTAACAATAATTAATAAAATCTTAGCCTAATACGTTATTTTATGTCCTGCCAGTGCCAGACAAAAATTTTCTTCATCACGGGTTCTGTTTACATATGTAGGTGTTTATCGCTCATCTAATTGGATAAGTGCTGCAGTGTCTCTATTTCTTAAGAGAGTGTGGCCGCTATCATTTAAAATATTTCGTGCTAGTGGGTTCGGGTGCAATTCGAGCCTTTTTAAGGATTTTACTGCATATTTCGTAATCATAGTTTTAACTAATGGAACATTGAGATCCTTGTGAATATTTGAGTTTTTAACATACCAAGGGGCAGCTGTGATTATTCGAAGTAGTTTATTTTGGCGCCTTTGAAGCCTTCTTGGGGTTTAAATCACAAATAGCCTTTTCGATTTCTCTTAACTCAAATCTTAGGAGAACAGCTACTCTAGCTGCAACAGGTGGTAACTTGACCGCAATATCGTGAGATATATTTGGGGTAAATACGTTTTTTAAATGATTGACAAACAGATTTCCTTTTTCAACATCATTCCTTGCCCAACTTCCATTCAATTTTCTTAATGGTGGTTTAGGGACAACTGGCCTTTTGAGATTTCTAGCTGCACGCCATAATGAGTAGTCTGATTGTGGGGTTGCATCAAGTTCCTTAAGATATTTTTCCAGAGAAGCCGTTTTCTGAGTCTGCAATAACTTGCTTAGTCTTTTCGTACACTCTTTAAGTAAGTTCTTAAGTTGAGGGGATCTGTGCAATTGCCACTCTCTTCGAGCCCTCCTTTTTTTCAGACAAAAGATGCTCGACATCTGTGGAATATATTTTAATAGTTTTTGTTTTTTTGGGGGCAATATTGGAATGTTGAACAGCTAGTTCGAGAAAACTGTCAAAATTGTCAATAGAGCGATCTACATACTCCGGTGTACTTTGCTACATTGCAAAACATATAGAATTTTACAATGTTATCTGTGGCAAAGTTCACTAAGAAAATTACCAAAGTGCACTAAAAAACTTGTGCTGAGAAATATTTTTGCATACAATATATTTCCTTCTAGCATACATTATTAAATTACAGTACAAAAACAAAAAATTAGGAATTCGGAAATGAACTTTTTTGCATAATGTTCGGTGCTGAGCTTTGCTGAGCTTTGCTGAGCTTTGCTGAGCTTTGCCGGGATGAGTCAGATGATGACAACAGAAAAAACTTTCGATAGTAACACAAACAATCTTTTAGCAGAATTAACCGAAACAATTCGAAGTGCTAAAAATTAAAAAAAAAATAAACAGGATTCTATTTCATATGTTTAGAGAAGTCCAGGAAGAGCCCTGAGAAATTAGATATTCTGTAATATGGGTTGCTTTCGATTTTTTCAACATCTTCGATAAGTGAGTTTTTTATTAAGTCAAGTTTTTTCAAAACTAAAGCAAAGAGTCGCTTAAATCCTAAACATATTAACCAAATTATTTTTCTAAAAGATTGTTTTATAAGATCTCCTTAAACTATTAAAATTGCCCATTTTAGTTCAAGAATTGTTGTTATTGTTTATACCCACACCACAATAGTGGAGAGGGTATTATGCATTTGTGCTGATGTGTGTAACGCCATAAAATATTGGTCCTAGACCCACCTTAAAGTATACCGATCGTCTTAGAATCACTTTCTTAGTCGAACTAACGATGTCCGTCCGGCTGGCTGGCAGGCTGGCTGGCTGTCCATGTAACCTTGTGCGCAAAGTACAGGTCGCAATTTTGGAGATAATTTGATGAAATTTGGGTCATAGGTTCTTATTGGCACAAGGACCAAGCCTATCGAAAATGGGCTGAATCGCAGGACCACGAGGGAAGATAGGGGGAAATTTCTTCCTTTCAGAAACTATCAAACCTATTTCAATGAAATTTAAAACATAGATAGAACCATATCTATATGGACACAAAATGTATGCATTTTTAAGAAAATAGGACCACGAGGGGAGATAGGGGCAATTTCTTCCCCTCAAACCGATTTGAATGAAATTAAAAACATAGATAGATCCATATCTATATGGACACATTAGCTATACAAAAATAGGACCACAAGGGGAGGTAGGGGGCAATTTCTGCCTCTCACAAACTTTCAAACCGATTTTCATATAAACATAGATAAATCTATATGTATATGGACACATAAGCATGATGTGTTTTTAAATACTGTGGTGTAGGGTATCATATGGTCGGGCTTGACCGACTATACTTTCTTACTTGTTTTTTTTTACAAATAAACTGCAAATAATAAATAATTTTTATTTATTGAAATTACTTAATTAAAAAAAAAACTTTGTTAATCGGTTAACCGATCAAAAACAAAATTACTGATTATTAAACGATTTAACCAAAACCTCGATTAATTAATCGAGCGATTAACCGATTAACGCAAAAGCCTGATTAAATGAATATCCTAGTTTGAATTAACAATGCATAATAACTAAGCCAACAAAAAAAAGCAAATGCTTATTTTTTGGTTAAGAAGTTAGTATGTTTTTGATTAAACACAAATTCCGATCATAAAAAAACAAAGAAAATTAGCTATATTTGTTAGGGCTTTTTTTTTTTGCTTATTTTGGCAATAACGGCTTTTTTTTAGTTATTTTTGCAATATCGACTTTTTTTTTACTTATTTTGCCATTTTAAGATAATTTTTAATTTTTTTATACGAAAAAAAAACTTATTCAGTAAATTTTTGCAAAATCGTTATAATTTTTTTTTGACTTTCACCTTTTTATTACTAAAGCGGCCCGTACAATTGCAATTTTATTGTAAATGATATTCGCCATATTATTTCCATTTTGTCCTATATTATGCAATAAGTCGCACAATGTTTTCATTCATTCAATAAAAAGGTGAACATAACCTATAGAAATAACATAAACAACATTGTACAATGTTTCCAATGGTGGCATGTCATAACGTCCAGTGTCAGAGTGTCCATGGACTTTATGACACTTTTAAAAGTGTCATAATGTCCATCGGAGAAGTGTCATAATGTCCACAACTTAACATATAATCAAAAATGTGTAAAATTTTTTTTTAAAATACCTTTAAAATATCAAGTAATTTTTTTAAAGAAACTAATTTAACCATAATATGGTTGTCGGTGACAATGATTTGGTTAAATTAAACATAATATGGATAAAATTTTTTTAAAAATGGTTTTGTAGCTTTTTCTCTGGGTGTTTATATTAAATATATATGTATATCGAAAATGGAAATCTTCTATGGTATAACAAATACTGGCTTCGCTAACTAAAGCTTCTCTGTATAGACGGCCTTCGGCCGGTCGCAAGGATTTTCTCCTCTATGGTATAACAAACACTGGCTTCGCTAACTAAAGCTTCTCTGTATAGGCGGCCTTTGGCCGGGCGCAAGGATTTTCTCCTTTATCGTCATACAAAAACCGGTTTCGATAAGTAAAGCTTCTAAAAACTGCCTTGTTTCCGAACAAGGCCGACTACGCAGAGAAGCTTTAGTTAGCGAAGCCGGTATTTGTTATACCATAGAGGAGAAAATCCTTGCGCCCGGCCGAAGGCCGGCTATACAGAGAAGCTTTAGTTAGCGAAGCCAGTATTTGTTATACCATAGAAGAGAAAATCCTTATTTTCGATATATATATTTAATATATACACCCAGAGAAAAAAGCTACAAAACCATTTTTAAAAAAATTTTACCCATATTATGTTTAATTTAACCAAATCATTGTCACCGACAACCATATTATGGTTAAATTAGTTTATTTAAAAATAGTTTTGTTGTTTACGACCATAATAAAACATGGTTTTCTCTGCGCGTATGTATATCTTTTTTTGTATATACAGTACTTTTCGCTTATAGTCCACTACTATAGTTGCACAACTTTTGTGGACTATAAGCGAATTTGGACTATAACCGATTTTTTTATAAGCCATTTTATGGATAATAAGTGAAACCTAGTATAATCCACATTTTGGACTATATAAATATTATTTTTTTCAATAAATCCACTCTTTTTAAACAAAAGAAAAGTTTATTTAAAACATAACCAAATATTGATTTATTTTAAATAAATAGTTAAAACAAAAATCTTTTTTATTAATTAATTCAAATGCTTTAAAAGATTTCAATAAAAACAAATGCGTATGAGATTCATTTTAATTCTTTGGATGACGAAATCAAACACAACATAAATATCAATTTCATAGGATCTTTACATGGGGTCTTCACCTGACAATTTTTTGTTATACCAAACGTCAAAGTCTATATAAAAAACTCTAATACTTTTATTAGCGTTTTTTTTTTATGAAGTTGGACGTTTATTTAACAAAAAATTGTCCGACGAAGACACCATGTCATGAAATATAAATTGCGAAATTTGGCATTTATAATAGTTGCCAGAAAAGTAAATTAAAACATGTTGCCAGTTGATTAAAAATATATAAAAAACAGAGTGGACTATAAGCGAACATTTTTGCATGAATAATTATATATGCATGCTAAGAAAATGTGGTTTTTAAACAAAAATGGACTACAAGCGAAATGGACTTTAGAACAAATAATTTGTATGAAATTCGAAAAAATCTGTATGTGAATATGACAGTTTTGGCTTATATCCGTTTTTGGCCTTTAAGCGGAATGGACTATAAGCGAAAAGTACTGTAACTTCTTTAGTAATTATGGACATTATGTCACAGTGCCCACGGACATTATGACACTTTTAAAATTGTCACAGTGACCATGGACACTACGACTGGACGTTATGACATGCCACCGTTTCCAACACATTTCACTTTATTTTCGTTGTGCAATAAAAATCAAAAGTCTTTTGATTGTTGTCAATATATTGTGTCACCTTCGAATACCACATACACATTTACGATATAATTTTACAATACGTAAAATTGAACCATTTTATTGCAAGTGTATGATCCGCTTAAGACCGCATTAAAATTATGCAATTATAGCCGAGGTTCTCTGTTCTCTTTTAAAGTTGCTACGAAACTCTTTTCACATTTACATTAAAATATTTTTCAAGCATTTTTTAATCAAATGTAAATAAAACAACAGTGTTCTCAACCAGCCATTTTCTATCATTAAAAAGCGATTAAAAATTCTTACAAATTCAAAAAAAAAAAGAAAACAGTGGCAATCGCCACTTTTTCAATATGGGCATTTCCTGGGGTAACGAACGTACGTTCGTACGCTTTTGATGTATAAATAATATAGAAAACAAAACCTTTCCTAGCATTTTTTTTGCGATTCATAGCATCTGGGTAGCTCTATGTTTAGTACAAAAGATGGATTTTATCGAGTTTAAGTTTTCATAATAAGAGTTATAAACGTGTGGTCACGAACGTACGCAAAATAGAAGTCAACTTCGGCTGACAGTAGTGAAATGTAAAAATCTGCGTAATGAAACGGAATTTTCAAAAGTGATTAATTTATTTTAAAAGTGTATTAATGTAGGTCTCTATCCAGTACTTACAAAATAAAATATCTCTCTTGGTTTTTATTTAATTGGCTTATGTACCGGTCGCGAACGTATGATTTTTCCATATGTTTTTTTATTACTATCACCATGCATTTTACCATAAATGTCTTCAAATTTCCGTAACAAAAAAACTTAATACTCCTTTTGTCTTGGATCACACTATGAAAGTTTTCTTTCAGAAAGTCTGAGTTTATTGGTGAGAGGGGCAGAGAACATGCTTTAATTCACTCCTCTCTCACCCATAAACTCCGACTTTCTGAAAGAAAACTTTCATAGTGTGAACCGAGACTTTACAATTAATTGTTTTTTTTGCATGTAAAATAAGTATATAAAAATGTCTTTAGAAGTAGAAAATACAGGAAATTATAAAATTTTCCAGTTTCCAGCCCAATTTCCTCAAGTAAAACAGCTCAGATATGCTAGGAAACCATTCTTTTATAAGAACATTGACTTTTTTTCTAATAAAAACCAATAAAAGACGATGATAATCAACATATTATTTTTTCATCCTGGTAGACCATTCTGGCGAAATGCCCATCTGTAATACAACATATTTTATTACACTGTGTGTAATTTTTTAAGTCATGGAAACATTACCATATACAAACACCACTACCCAAAATATTTGGGGGCCCATAAAAAAAAGTGCATGACTTTGGTCTTTTATCACGTAGTGGTGTCCGTATATGGTTATTTTTTTTCGTGTTGCACTGTGTTATTATACACTTGGGTATTAAATCACAATTTAAAAATTTTCAGTAGAAGAACAATTTTTATATAATACTAGCTTAACCCGGTGCGCTTCGCTACACTGCTTTAACCACTTTTTCAGTTGAGAGCTATTTAATATATGAATCCTATGGGAGGTGTTTCCCTCCCGCGCCTACCCGCTTTTTTCTATTTTCAAAAGTGTAGTATACCATAAGAGTGACTTCTACAAAGTTTGAACATGCTTACTATAACAGTTCTTAAGATATGCGATATTAAACATTGGCGTCCTATGGGGGTAACGTTTCCCCGCTGCTATTTTATTTAAATTTTGGGGTTCAGAAGATCATACTACAAAAAGTTAAACAAAATGAGTGCAGCGGCTCTAAATTATATTTCTATCTATGAGGGGTACTGCTCCTCCTCTGTCTACCCCGCCCATTTCTATATAGTTTACCATAATAGTAGCTTTAACCACGTTTGAGGACTACCCCTTTAATAGTTCTTCAGCTGAGCGATATTTAATATATGCATCCTATGGAAGGTATTCCCCTCTGCGCCTACCCGCCTTATTTTTATTTTCAAAAGTGTAGTATACCATAAGTGTGACTTCTACAAAGGTTGAACATTCTCACTATAACAGTTTTTAAGATATCCGATATTAAACATTGGCGTCCTATGGGGGGTAACACTTCCCCCGCTGCTAGTTTGTTTAAATTTTGGGGCTCAGAAGATCCTACTACCAAAAGTTCAACAAATTGCTTGCAGCGGCTCTTATTAATATTTCTATCTATGAGGGGAACTGCTCCTCCTCTGTCCACCCCGCCCATTACTATATTGAAATTTAAAGTTTGCTATAATAGTAGCTTTAACCACGTTTGAAGACTATCCCTTTAATAGTTCATCAGTTGAGCGATATTTAATATATGCATCGTATGAGAGGTATTTCCACCCCTGCGCATGCCCGCTTTGTTTTTATTTTCAGTAGTGTAGTATACCATAAGTGTGACTTCTACAAAGTTTGAACATTCTCACTATAACAGTTCTCAAGATATGCGATATTAAACATTGGCGTTATATGGGGGGAACCACTTCCCCCGCTGCTATTTTGTTTCAATTTTGGGGCTCAGAAGACCCTACTACCAAAAGTTCAACAAATTGCTTGCAGCGGCTCTTATTAATATTTCTATCTATGAGGGGTACTGCTCCTCCTCTGTCCACCCCGCCCATTACTATTATGGTAGGTTTGGTGTGAGGAATAAAAAGCAAGTTTTTGTTTGGGTTTTCTTAATTTTATTTACTTTCTGCTCTTGGTTATCCCACTCACTTTGATATTAACACTAATACTAATTTTACAAAAATATTTACACTATCTTATATACTAAATTATAGTCTTAGAATTATATTACCTAAAATGCTACAGCAGCACATCCCACGACCTAGTTGCACATTTTAGTGACACACATGTTTCAAGTACTTTTCCGGGTGGTCAAGATGTCAAACAGACATACACCCAAACGTTTTATGATGCCGTCATAAACGTATCGCAAGTATACAAAACAATTGTAACAAGAAACCTTTTTAGTTATTTTATTTTGGGTTTTTTGGACATACACATTTAATTGTTTTGTTTGTTTACAATTTACCATATGTGGTTCAATGTCAATTGTGCAGTTTCAAATAATTGTTTTGTTTGTTTATAATTTACCATTTACATTTATGTGGTTCAATGTCAATTGTGCAGTTTCAAATAACTGTAGAACAAAGTCGTGGTATTGCTTAGTATTCATGCATTTATATGAATACTACAGTATGCATATACTACACCATCGCCCTTAAGAGGAATCGTACAATTTCTTCAAAAACTTTGAAATTGGATGATTACTACAAATATAAGTGTATGCATACTGTCTGGTTGGTTACATAAAAAAAAATTTATTTCTTTTTGTTTTGTTTTTTTTTTTTTTTTTTTTTGAAAGTCATTAACACTACAATTTTATATACTATTTTTTTTTTTTTTTTTTGTATTAATTTTAGATATTATGTATTATATAATTAATTTTGCTTATTTTGTATTATATTTCTTTAATAAATTTTTATGATAAGCTTTAATATTATTTTTAATTTTTATGTACACATTTAGATCATCTATATCTACTATTTCGTATGGACCATGGTAAGGCGATTCATTTTTCTTCCTACTTTCCAACCTTACCAAGACCCAGTCGCCTACTTCCAATTCTATTCTATTAGCATTGTTATGTGAATCTAACATTCTTTTATCCTTGACTATCTTTATTAATTTTCTAGCGTTTTCTAAAGAGTTTTTTAATCTAATCTTTAGTTCATTCGCGTAATTATCAAGATTATACACCCTATCGCAATTCGTAATCTGGTCGCCTGGTAAACTAGGTAATTTCCCAAATATCAATTCAAAAGGAGAGTATTCAGTGTCTACATGAGGAGTAATATTGTATGCAAAAGTATAGTATGGTATCCATGAATGCCATTCACCTTCACCTACAAAAGATAGGAAATACTCATTTAAAACACGATGGTTCCTTTCAACGGTACCTAGAGTCTCGTGATGATAGGGTGTGGAAAATTTTTGTTCTATCTTCAATAATCCACAGATTTCTTTAAGTAATTCATTAGCAAACTCCGTTCCCCTGTCCGATTTCAGTGTTCTAAATAAACCGTATTTCAATATCAAATTTTCAACTAAGGTCTTTGCTATAGATACGGCTTCTTTTGTTTCCATGGAAGCCGCTATAACATACTTCGTCAGTTCGCACTGCATGGTCAATATGTACCTATAATCTCCAGAAGGACGTAATGGCCCAACTGTGTCGATTACAATCGTCTCAAAACTCTGTGTTGGTGTATCCGTTATGCAGAATGGTTCCCTAGTGTGTCTTACTTGCTTGTTTCTTTGGCAAAGATCACACGTTGATACATGTTTTTTAACCATCTTGTACATGTTTTTCCATATGTATTTTTGTTTTAATTTTAACAAAGTTTTTCTAACTCCGAAATGTCCTCCGCTTGGTGTGTCGTGATATAATTTTATCAATTCTTTTTGTTTTTCTACATTCGTTATCCTTTGGGGGTCGTTGTATAACAGTATTGTGACGTCTTTAACTTTAAGTTTATTTACTTTTTCTTTCAAAACCTCATGGGTTATCATATTAAATACGTTATCACTCCTATTCAGTGCATAAATTTTGTATTTCAATTCTTCCAGTGTTGACAGTAGTTTCTTCAGTACATTATCGAAATAATGTGAATTATCGCTACATCTCACCTGTATCTCATTTAGACTCTTTTGGTCTGTAATTTTTATTCTTGTGCCTAGGTCTTCCTCTAACATAAATTTTATTCTTTTCGCGCGCTTGATGTCGTTGAAAGATGTGCATTCCCACATATTGAGTTGATCAGGCTCATTATGAGAATTGCAGTTCTCTTCGGTTGCATCAATTTCTCTATCCTTCTTACCTCTCTCATTCTGTTTTTCTGTTCTGCTTTCTTTTTCTTGCGTCTTTTTACTCATTCCCCTTGTTATCACCAGCGTTTTCCTTACCGTTTCGTCTATTTCGTGAGGTATCATTTCCTTTAATGTCTCAGAATCTATCTGAATTCTGGACAATGCATCCGCATTCGTATTATTTGCTCCTTTTTTATATACTATGTTAAAGTCGTAATCTGATAATTCTAGTCGTATCCGAGTTAACTTAGAACTTGGATTTTTGTGCGAAAACAACGATATTAATGGTCGATGGTCTGTAACCACGGTAAATTTTCTTCCGTATAGGTATGGCCTGAAGAATTGTATGCCCCAATGTATGGCTAACAATTCTTTTTCTATGACCGGCTTGTTCTTTTCATATCTGTTGAGTGACTTACTTGCGTATGATATAGGTAGATCTTCACCTATCGTACCTTGAGATAAAACTGCCCCAAGCGCAAAATCAGATGCGTCTGTGGTTAATACAAATGGTTTTTCAAAATTAGGATATTGTAGAATGGGTGGACTAATCAAATTTGCCTTCAACTTCTCAAAAGCTACTTGACATTCCTCCGTCCATTCAAATTTAACATTTTTCTTTAAAAGATTATTCAGACAACTTGCAATATCCGCAAAATTTTTTATGAACCGTCTGTAGTAATTACAGAATGCTACAAAACGCCTGACATCATCCGCGTTTTTTGGAATGGGATATTTAGTAATGGCCTCAAATTTACCTGGGTCGGGTTTTATACCATTTGAAGTTATCAGATGACCTAAATATACCACCTCAGGTTTTAAAAAACAACACTTGCCCGCGTTCAATTTCAAGTTATATCTCGCGAGTCTATCAAACACGTTAACCAAATTCCGATTATGGTGTTTCAAACTACATCCAAAGACAATAATATCATCAACATATAAAAATGCCTCTGATTCCAATCCAGATAGAGCAATGGTCAACATACGTTGAAAACTGTTAGAAGAAATCTTAAGACCAAATGGTAGCCGTGTATACTGGTAATGACCATCTAGGGTCGAAAAGGCTGTAAAAGGTCTTGAATCAGGTTCAAGTTCAATTTGGTGGAATGAACTTGTCATATCCAGAGTCGAAAAATACCTCGCCCTACCTAATTTGTCCAAAATGTCATCTAGCCTTGTTAGTGGGAATTTATCATTGACTATTTTGTCATTCAATTTCCTAAAATCAACTACTAGACGCCATTTTTTTAAATCGGTTTGGCCCTTTTTCGGTACCAAAAGCAATGGAGCATTATATGGACTCACGGACGGTTCTATTATTCCCTCTCTCAATAAACCCTTCACTTGATTGTGAATTTCCTCAGTTTGTGCCTGCGGCAACCGATAATTTTTTATGTAGACTGGACTGTTATCGTTCAATTGGATTGTCTGAGAATAGAAGTTGTTAGTTGTCAAATGCTCTCCATCTAAATGAAAAATAGATTGATATTCTTTAAGTATATCAATTAATTCCCGTTTCGCGTTCTCATCTTCGCTATCTATGTTAAGTTCACTCATTAATTTTTGGAATCGTTGTTCAGAATGTAATCCCTTCCGCGTACCTGTTCTATAGATATCGTAGTTCCTTAATGGAATTGTATCGACTTTGAGATTTCTAACTACCGTTGTTTTATCCAATACATTCAGTAATCTTATATGTTGATTACCCGTTTTAGGAACAATCGAATTCGCTAAGAATATGCCGTGAGCAATTTCACGACTACAAACTACTCCGTCCTCTTCTAAATCCAGTTTAAAAGGAAGAATAACTTCGCTTCTTGGTGGAATTTTCACCCAACTTATGCCATAAGTCCTATCATGTATTGGAAATATGACCGATTCACTTCCCGCATTAACCGTTAGTATGTATTTCTCATAGTCAATATTACAATTATACTTGCAGAGGAAATCCCTACCCAGTATTCCATCAGTAGCAATTGGAAAATCATAATCCACGAGTTGTATTTTGTGGTTAACAACAGTTTCTCCAATTGGTATCTTCACAATAGTGGATCCCAAAGACCTTATTTTGTCCTTAGAGATTCCAGTTAATAAACAATAATCATCCGGATCTTCCTCGTAATTTCGAACAGTATTTTCCTTGCACAGTGACACATCAGCCCCTGTGTCTATTAAAAATGTCATTACACTGTTTGTACCTTGAATATTCAATTTTATATAATTCTTTAAATCGGATGAAATATTGTAAATTTTGTGTAATTCTACTAGTTTTGGTCCGGAGAGTCTTGGTACCTTAAGACTTCCGGATCTTGGGAGTTTCCCTGTTCCTGAACGTGATGTACCCTACGACTTCTGTTACCATTTCCATTGTCATAATTATTATTTCTACGCCTACTATTTCCATTATTCTGAGCATTGCTATTGTTTCCTGATCTGCATACCTTCGCAAAGTGGTTAGGCTTCCCACACTTGTCGCAAGTTTTTCCTTGAGCATAGCATCTATCACCATGCTTTCCGCCGCAACTTCCACATCTGCTGTTAACACTGTTCCTGCTTTCGTTGGCATTGTTATTGAAGTTACTGTTGTAGCTGTTGCGTCTACCGTTTCTGTTATCATTGGTATTTCTATTGTTGTTGTCTGGACCCCTCGACCTTGCTGTCTGGAACATAATTTGGCTCTGTCTGATGTCCGCTGATGTCTCCAATGCTATCTCTATGGCTTCGTGAAGTGTTTTCTTCCTGCTGGCCTCAATCGTTCGGACTACTTCCCTGTTCTTTAATCCGTTTTTGAACGAGTTGAAAGCTATTATAGCATTCGTGTTGCTAATTATTTCCCTGCTCGCTTCGCCAAGAGCCTCCGTTTGTAGCTCGTTTAGTTCCATCATCAGGGTTTCTATTTGATCTGCAAATTTTCGTATTGACTCTGTTTGGACTATGGTTGTCAATTCGTTCAAAATGACGTTAGGAGATTTCTTTATTCCATAGGCCCGTTTTAGTGAATTTCTTAATGTTGCAATATCAATTGGTACGGCTATTTGTCTAATCTTATTCTGTACTTTCGAGGTTAGTTTTGTTTTATATATAAAGTTGAAGAATGCAGTATGTTTTTCAGGTACAATGGTTTCCTGTACTATCTCTAGATTTGCCAAAAAGATCTCAAGTTCCCCTTTTGCACCGTTAAATATTGGTATAAGCTTGGAAATAGCTGCCAATTCGGTCGTGTTAAGTACGTTGTCTGTCATCGTGTTATCTACGTCACCTGTTTCCCTTGAACTAATATCACGCGCTTGTTGCGATGATGATTGTTGATCCCTTTGTTCGTGTAACCTAAGAATTTCTAACGCTTCACCCTTTAATTTGCCAAATCTTTCTATATTCCTATCCCTATCTACTTTCGATATTTTCGGATCTTCCAATATTTCTATGGTTTGTAATTCTAATCTTTCCACCTCTTTTCGTTTTGCGACCAAGGTGTCCGCTGTATAAACTTTGCCTATTGATTTTCTGGCGTTTGATATTAATGTTTCTACCTGTTTATATATACTATCCATCAAAGATCACTACAGCAATATACCATTCATGAAGATGTGAGATGATTTTTTTTTTTTTTAAAAAAAAGTTTATAAGTGATATATCATTTTTGGGTTTATATAATACCTTATGTTTTATATAATTTTAAAATATTCTATTTATTGGATAACATTATTTTTTTTTTCTTTGTAATAGCTTTCTATGTTTAATAGTTATGCAATATTATTTATATTAGTTTTTACCATGACTCTATTAATTTGCTTCTTCACATAATTTTTTACATATTTAATCAGTACGTTAAAAGTGAATAAAATGCATATTAAAATTGCTAATTCAATACTGATGCTAATGGCAGGAGGTGCATTAGCTGTTGCTGTTACGACCTCTTTAATTTTATTCTGAGCATTCCCCATTTGATCTAAAACTTTTTTTTTTTGAACACTTTTCTTTTAAACACTATTTCTATATCTTTTGTGTTTTTTTTTTTTTTGTTTTGTGTGTGTATATTTCTTCTTCTGCACTGTATAAAATTAACTACCTCCACTTTATAGGTTGTTTTTTTTTTTTTTTAAAAAAAATTTTCTTTAGACGACTTACATATGCTTGTTGCGTTCTCTAGTTATATATGTTTATTGTTGCTTACTTCTCTTCGTTGCCGTTGTTGATGAAGAATACCATTCGCTGCTATAGTTAATGCTGATGAGATAAAATATTTCCTCCTTCTTTTTTTTCCTTTTTTTTTGTTACGGATGTTGATGATGAATGAAATTCGCTGTTAAAGTTGATGTTGATGAACAAAGTTTTGCTACCTTTGCTAGGTTAGTACTCCTAAGCTGGTACTACTGTTGAGAGAAGAGACTTGGCTTGTCTTCTCCTTCTAGTTCTGGCTTTGAACTAGGACTTCCACCAATGTTCCAAGTTTTTTCCAAGGATCGCCATATGGTAGGTTTGGTGTGAGGAATAAAAAGCAAGTTTTTGTTTGGGTTTTCTTAATTTTATTTACTTTCTGCTCTTGGTTATCCCACTCACTTTGATATTAACACTAATACTAATTTTACAAAAATATTTACACTATCTTATATACTAAATTATAGTCTTAGAATTATATTACCTAAAATGCTACAGCAGCACATCCCACGACCTAGTTGCACATTTTAGTGACACACATGTTTCAAGTACTTTTCCGGGTGGTCAAGATGTCAAACAGACATACACCCAAACGTTTTATGATGCCGTCATAAACGTATCGCAAGTATACAAAACAATTGTAACAAGAAACCTTTTTAGTTATTTTATTTTGGGTTTTTTGGACATACACATTTAATTGTTTTGTTTGTTTACAATTTACCATATGTGGTTCAATGTCAATTGTGCAGTTTCAAATAATTGTTTTGTTTGTTTATAATTTACCATTTACATTTATGTGGTTCAATGTCAATTGTGCAGTTTCAAATAACTGTAGAACAAAGTCGTGGTATTGCTTAGTATTCATGCATTTATATGAATACTACAGTATGCATATACTACACTATATTGAAATTTAAAGTTTGCTATAATAGCAGCTTTAACCACGTTTGAAGACTCTCCCTTTAATAGTTCTTCAGTTGAGCGATATTTAATATATGCATCGTATGGGAGGTATTTCCACCCCTGCGCAAGCCCGCTTTATTTTTATTTTCAAAAGTGTAGTATACCATTAGAGTGAATTGTACAAAGTTTGAACATTCTCACTATAACAGTTCTTAAGATATGCGATATTAAACAATGGCGTCCTATGCCACTTCCCCCGCTGCTATTTTATTTGAATTTTGGGGCTCAGAAGATCCTACTACCAAAAGTTCAACAAAATGCTTGCAGCGGCTCTTAAAATATGCGATATTTAATATTGGCATCCACGAAAAAATATGGCACCGCCCCTTTGTCCAATACACCTTTTTACCAATGTTTTAATTAAACGTATTTCTATTCATGGCAACAACATATATACCAAATATTATCGCCGTAGGTCAAAAAATGTCATAGATAACACGATTTTAAATTTTGGGTTGTATGGGTGTGGCATCGCCTCTTTGCCCAGTCACAATTTTATATAGCCTAATGTCTCTTCCAGGGTCACAGTTACAGGCTGTGAAAATTTCAAGGCCATCGGTCAAGTGGTTTGGCCTCCTATAAGGCACAAATATATATATATATATATACAAATATACATACATTCACTTTAATATATATAGATTAAAGGTATATAAAAATAAATTTTAAAACCAACCGTTTCATCACCAAAAAGTACACAAAATACCACGATATTTTTATAGCGGATAAATATAAATCTGTAGTTGAAAAAAATTTTGTTAATCATAGGAATTTTCATTCAAAAAACAATTTTGTTTGCGTTTTTAAAATAAACGATATTTTTCTTTAATTTTGGTTTATTTTATTATTTAATAAATATATATAATAAAAACTTTTTTGCTATCTTATCTCGACTTAAGATGATTTATCAAAATGCCACAGAAATATAACGTGGCGAATTTTTCCAAAAAGTGAAAAAATAAAAGTTTATGAATAAGTGCGATATGTGTGTTTGTATAAATTTTTAAACATTTATAAAGTATTAAAAATAAAAAGTTTTTTCGAGCTCGAGGCCAATTATTTGTAAACAATAAATATTATTTATTAATTAATTTGTTCCAATATTTCGATATCCATGGGATATCATTATCAAGGCTGTAACAATATAAGAAAACAACAAGGTACGAAAAATATTAACAACGACTGTGCTTAAATAAAAATAAAATACATAATAACAAACAAAACACTTACAATGAGTTACAAGTATATTTGTAAGAGACGTATTACTATCTCCACATTTAATATTGAACTAACTAAACTATTTAATTTTCTTTTTTATTATGTGTCTATAGCTATTGGCGCAGTTTTCCGTGTCTGTTTTAAAATTTATTCTCCTCTCCTTTGGTATGTTTATAATATGAAGCATCTCCAAAGTATACCGTTTATTATATTTTTCCTCTCTTTGTAATAATATAATAAATATAATAAACGGTATACTTTGGAGATGCTTCATATTATAAACATACCAAAGGAGAGGAGAATAAATTTTAAAACAGACACGGAAAACTGCGCCAATAGCTATAGACACATAATAAAAAAGAAAATTAAATAGTTTAGTTAGTTCAATATTAAATGTGGAGATAGTAATACGTCTCTTACAAATATACTTGTAACTCATTGTAAGTGTTTTGTTTGTTATTATGTATTTTATTTTTATTTAAGCACAGTCGTTGTTAATATTTTTCGTACCTTGTTGTTTTCTTATATTGTTACAGCCTTGATAATGATATCCGATGGATATCGAAATATTGGAACAAATTAATTAATAAATAATATTTATTGTTTACAAATAATTGGCCTCGAGCTCGAAAAAACTTTTTATTTTTAATATAAAAAAAAGGTCGAAGAAATAAAAAATTTAATTTAATTTATAAAGTATCATATGGTCGGGCTTGACCGACTATAGTTTTTTACTGGATTTTTGTGTCACATACTTTGTCCTTTTTATATTGTTGTATATATTTTTTATGTGTTTAAGTTTTTAGTATTAAGCCTTTTTATCAACGTATTTTATTATTTGCTTGTTATTTTCTCTCGAAAATTCCATAGCTGTATTCTAACGATCAAATTCCTCAGTCACACGGTCACTTCATACAAAATACTCTTTCTGTAACGTCGGCTAGTTCCCCTTCTCATTGTTTTGGGTATAGCGAAGTCTTTTTTTGCTTTTTTAATATAGTTTTAGCTATTAAGAATTTCTCTGTATATATTGGAATGAAAGTGATTTGCGGAACCAGATATGTATACCAGTTAGGTAAAGGGCACAGTAAAAACCAACTACACAAAACAAGAGGAAGGGACGACCTACGCGCGTTTTCAAGGTTGACCAACAAGTTTGAGATGTGTCGCTTTCAAATGAGACCAATACCAACACGTTCAGCGATGGTACACCAAAGATACAAAGATAAAATGGCTCTCCTGAACAAAACCCTTAGGTCCCTTTCTATTTTCCGCGTCACATATGTACAAAAAATATTTCTGCAAATTTTGGGTTTTTACACGAAGTTGTAACAGAATTGGAAACAAAAAATCTTTCATTGGTTTCCCAAGTGAATACAGTTACATATCGCTCATTTGCTGCAAGACCGGCATAACTCAAAAAAAAAAAACCATTTCGAGATAAACGCATTTCAAGCAGTGTTCGAAAATAAACAGTACATTATTTAGCGTTCGGCTCACACACCGAAGAACGATATCTATTTTTTTAGTGTTTGCGTAAACATACACAAACCTTAATACCGTTCGTAACTATTTTCAAGAAAGAACCGAACATTATATAATGTTCGGTTCTTCGTTAAAAAACAGAACAATTGTAGTGATACTGTAGAAAAACATTATATTTTAATGTTCTATAATGTTTTTTTCGTGTGTGTATTTTGTTTTTGTAAAAAATGTTTGGTTTTTTTTATCAGCAAAAAGCGACGAACATTAACGAGCCGAACCGAACGCATTGAAGTTCGTGGATTTTGAAAAAAAACCGAACGGAATTTAATGTTCTCATCATTTGTTGAGTATGATGAAAACAGCATTATTTTTGTGTTCGAAAGATGACAAACAGGGAAACGTTATTTTTTTTTAATGAATTTCTACACGACACTATTAGGGAAACGTTATTTTTTTTTAATGAATTTCTACACAAACACTATTAGCGTTTGTGCTTTCCACAAATCTACCGAACCGAACATTAAAGAACGATAAAGAACGATATTTAGTGTTTATTTTCGAACACTGATTTCAAGTTTTTGATTTGCTCTAACTACTTAGAAAAAAAGAAGACCCATTCTCTTCAAGCTGGGAAAGTATAAAAGATATAAAGATGATTTTAATACACAATATAAAGAAAAACAAAGCGAAAAATTCTGCATATTTAACTCCAAAATTTCATTTTTTGAGTTATGCCGGTCTTGCAGCAAATGAGCGATATGTACAACGTAAGAAAAATGACCGGTATTCCAGGGGATATAGGAGACAAAGTTAATAAAAAAATGTAATCAGTTTTATTAAAAAATTAACGAGTTTCGGTACTAAAAGATATTGGTGATATTTTGGGAAGTAAGCGGAATTGTGAGTCCAATCGTATAAAATATATTTCAGAGCAAATACTCAAGTTTAAATACGCTCTCTTAACATCTGTAGACGTAGAAAGAACTTTTTCTATGCCCAAGAACATTTGGAGTCCAAATAGACAGAGTTTTATTTTCGAAAATTATCGCATCAATTTAAAATTTACTTTTTAATCCAAATTTTGATATTTTTAATTAGGCTAAAATTCATCGAATTTAATTTTTCATTTAATCACTTTTTATGAAGAAAATAACTTTGCATCAAGATATTAATTAAAATTTATTGATAATTTTTCATTCTTGACTGCCGCGGGGCTCTAGTCCAGGCTTTTACGGACAGGTTACCCTAACATGTTTCAATTGTAACCACTCAATATCTACAGAGGGTTTTGCCGTTTTACACTCATAGCCATTGACGACTGCTGGCAGTTAATAATCAAACATCAATCCTTAAACCAAAATGTATCTAACCTTTGGTAGATCGAAATCTGCTTTGAATGATTACACTGCTTTACAAATTATTAATTTGGAAAAGTACCAAAAACGCCACATGCCTAGATAAGTTAATTGGGACCTCCTGAACACGAAAACCGCTGTAATTTTTTTCCCTAAGTACCATTTTTTAGATACACTATATTCGGCGTCCATCAGTTTTAACGTATTAAAAAAAAAACGGAATTTTATATGAGATGGTTGGTTGGGCTTCACAAGGGTTTGAGTGGGACCATACACGGAAAAACACAAAAGTATATCTAAAAAACGGTACTTAGAAAAAAAAATTACAGCGTTTTTCGTGTTCAGGAGGTCCCAATCAACTTATCTAACCATGTGGCGTTCTTGGTATTTTTTGGATGTAACCCAGTGTTATCTATTTCAATTGATTTACATGTTCTTTCTTTTTTTCTATTTCTGTTTTTTCGCACTTTTTGTCAAGAATTCTTCTCGAAGTCCCAAAGTACATTTTTTTGTGTTTTTGTTTTTTTTGGCCTTTTTATTTTCTTGTTGAACTCTTTCAGCACAACTTGAAGGACACGTGTAAACATAGAGCTTTTAACAATAATTAGTATTGTTCTTATTTTTGTTGAACTATTTATGGTTTTTAATCCAAATTTTGATATTATTAATTAGGCTATAGTTCATAATGGGTGATTTTTTAAGAGCTATAGGAAAGTTTAAAAGAAACACATAAAATTCAGAAAAATGCATGAAATCTTTATTTGAATCGATAGTACGGTCCATATAATTTAATGTTTGAAGATTATTTCATGCAAATGTTGACCGTGACTGCGCCTCAATGGTCCATTCGCTTAGTCCAATTTTGCCATACTCTTTCCAACATTTCGGCCGGTATCTCATGAATAAATGCTTCAATGTTGTCTTCCAATTCGTCAATTGAAGCGGGCATGTGTGTATAGACATAAGCTTTAACATAGCCCCACAAAAATAGTCTAAAGGCGTTAAATCGCACTATCTAGGCGGCCAATTGACCGGTCCCGAACGTGAAATGAAATGGTCACCGAACTCGCCTCTCAATAAGTCCATTGATAAGCGTGCTGTGTGTCATGTGGCACCGTCTTGTTGAAACCACATGTCATGAAAGTCAAGCTCTTGCATTTTGGGCAAAAAAAAGTTGGATATGTATCATCTCACGGTAGCGCTCACCATTCACAGTTACGTTACGATTCGCATCATCTTTGAAGAAGTACGGTCAAATGATGCCACCAGCCCATAAACCGCACCAAACTGTGACTTTTTCTGGATGCATTGGTAGCTCTTGCAATGCTTCTGGCTGACCTTCACTCCAAAATCGACAATTCTGCTTATTAACGTTCCCATTGAGCCAAAAATGAGCTTCGTCGCTGAACAGAAGAAGTGCGCGGATGAACTTTCTTAACAGAGCACGCATTTTAATAATAAAATTCAATAATTTGCAAGCGTTGTTCGTTTGTAAGACGATTCATGGTTAAATTATAGACCAAACTGAAGGTGTTTGACAGTGATACAAAACACGAAACGTGCGTCAGCTGTGTGTGCCAAAATAGATAATAGCTAAAAAATCACCCGATATAATTTAATGTAACAACGTATTAAACGAATAAAGTGGAAAACAAACAAAACATTTAAAGTGCTTTTTTTAAATTTTAACAGCTTATTTTCAAGTTTTTTTAATGCTTTTTTTTAGAGCTTAAAACTGTTTTTATAGCCCTTTTTTGGTTGCCTTAATAATAACTAGAATTTCTTTTAAAATTCGCAAATTATAACTACTTAATTTCACCTTTATACACTTAACTTGACAAAACTAAAGTACAAGTACAAATTTCGCTATTAAACTTTTATTTTCCTATTATTACACATAAAAACTGCAAATTTAAATATTTAATATGGCGCACATGTGTTATATCTAAATCTGATTATGTTTAACTTTTAAATGTACACTGTGAATAATAATTTATAAAGGAAAACTAGTTAGATATTTTAAAGAGAAGCTTTAGAATCTACAGAATCACTTGTAAGTTTACAGGGATCAATAAAATACTGTTAATTTTTAACATTTCAAAAACACAATTTTATCGGTTTGTTTTCATTATAATAATACCGGTAAAAACATCTCTTAAATTCGTTGATGGGCCAAGAGGAACATCGAGAACGATGAGGTATGGACTTTATAGGGTGTGGAACAAAGCTCTAGAATATGCGCCAAGTATCCAATTTGAAGAACTAAAACTGAATCCATGTTGACTGTGGCGCATCTAGTTGACTATTCCCCTCAAACTAGGGATGCCAATCGGGATTGATTTTAGAAAATCCCGGGATTCGGGATTTTGAAATCCCGAAATTCCCGGATTTCTGGATCCAGGGGTTTTTTTTTAAATAAACAACACTTATTTATTTATGAATTTTCAAAAGCTATTATATATTTAACATATATTTAAAAAAAAAAAAATAAGAATTATAAAAATAAAAAATACAACTGAAATAAAATTTTTGATAATTTTTTTTTTTGTATAGAGTATAAAAATTCAATAAAAACGAACATTTTTGTACACAAAAGTTGATATATTAAAAATTTGTCAATCCCGAAAAATCCCGGGATTTGCCGTTTGGCATCCCTACCTCAAACCCAATAGACCCCAGGAATGGGAACATCGCTGCATACAGATTAAATGGAGTATTCAATTATTTTATGTAATTCAGTAATTTTTTACTCGTTTACTCCACAAAGGAGCCGAATTTCTTAAAATTATCAGGCAACTGTCTTGTTGTTTTTCTAATGAGAGCGAGAGAGAGGGAGAAAATATTATTATTTACTTACCCACATGTTTGTTTTGACCAATATGGTTTTCGCAATTATTATACCCTTCACCTCAGGTGGAAAAGGGTATATATAAGTTTGTCATTCCGTTTGTAATTTCTACAATATTGATCTAAGACCCTATAAAGTATATATATTCTGGGTCCTTATGAGGCGAGAACTTGATTTAACGATGTCCGTCCGTCCGTCTGTCCGGCTTACGTTTGATATGTGTTTTCCGGAGACTCCAGACATGATAGCGGCTAGGTTGTTTTACATTTATGTAACATATATATTCAGCAAGATCGGTCCACAAATGGCTGAGATATGACCAAAAAACCACGACTGCCTCTAATTTTTTCAAAAAATCCCTTGTTGTTGTATTTTTATTGCTTTTTTTCGTATATCTGGAGAACGGCAAGTGCTAAACGTTCCAAATTAGGTGCAAACCTTCAAGTTATAAATACACACCAACACACAAAATGTGGGCGGGGTTGGAGAAGTGGGCGTGGTACCCCCTCATACAAAAAATTTCAAAAATTGTATAATAACCTGAATTTTTTGACTGTAATATGACCTATGGTTACGCCTTATATATCAAAGGATCGGAAATTTTTAGTAGAAAATATTTTCTGAAAAACTCGAGAAAATCGGTTCAGATACGAAAAAGTTATGACCAAAATATTAATTTTTTTCTGAAAAATACCCATTTTCGGGAACCATAGATCTTGCCAAGTCCAAGTTTTATAACCAAACTGACTGGCAAATTTCTTCTTAAACACTTCGGTATATAAATCTGTCAAATCGTTTAAAAAATGGCTGAGTTATAATCGAAATACTGAAATCCCAAAAATTATTCTTTTTATACCCTTCACCTCAGGTGGATGTGATGTCCCTATACCCCCCCCCCTTTCAATTGTTTACATATACTAGCATAATGCCCAATATCATTTTCGTCACCCTTCTTTATTATTTCATCTATTTAACGAAATAATTTTTACAAATAGAAACTAGGAATTTTTGTGTTTTTTTGCTACTTAAAAACTCGCCAAAAAGATAAAAGAAAGCAAACAAATACACATACATACATGGCACAAACTATTTTGGTGAATATATTTCCCAACTTAGCTATAGCGGTGAACAATGACAACAAAAGTAATTTCAACTCAACTGTGTTGAATTTTGTGAACAGTAAACGTGCCATATTTCATTTTAATGATATTCGATTAACGTTCCTTAATGGTTCAGTTGTCTAGGGGGTGTGTTAAGTTAGAAACTGAGAGTTCCCTGGAGGCTTATTCTGAATTGCGATGCGAAAATCAATGCGATGCGCAAATGAAATGCGATGCGAAAGAAAATTGGTATTCTGTTAGACTTTCGCAATCGCATTCGCAATTTATTTCAAATTGTGGCAACGCTGCTCAAATATACGTGAGTGTCAATAAACATCAAATTAAAAATAAATAAATTGTTTGTGTTTCGCTGTGAAAATTGTTTAAATAATTTATTTAGGACATTCTGTAATAAAAAAAATAATAAAAATGGATTTTGTGGCACTGTGGTTCGACGACGAAGAAAATGAAAATATTTTGTGTGTACTTTAAAATCGGCCCAATCCTATTAAAATTTAAGTTAAAGTCAAATATTTTTGAACTGGTTTATATATTTCATACTTTTTCCATCCTGCAGCTTCTCTAATAGGTGGTCCATTGATGTTTAGTTCTTCAGTTAACGTTTGCCACAAAGAATTTGCCGACCGATGAGCATTTGGCTGTGCTTATTCATATATTCTATCATTATTTCAAATTGACGCGGTTTGGTGGTTTTATTGCTTGCTTCTCTGAATTAAATAATAAATATATGATGAATAAATAAATAAAATATTATCTTTCACTAACATGTTTGTACTTTGCGAATGCTATTTTGTTGTCGAATAAATTTTGAGAATTTGACATTTGTTTTCGCAATGTAGAATACCGACTTGTCACCTTTTCGCATTTGAAATGCGATTAAAAAAAAACTTGCGAATATCGCAATACAGAATAGCAATTGTTCGCATTTATGCATTTTCACATCGCATTGATTTTCGCATCGCAATTCAGAATAAGCCTCCTGGTTCGAATCTTGGTTTTTTCAAATGAAAATTTTTTTTTTTAAAGTTAAAGTTAAAGTTATCTTTATTGAGCCTTTCCAAGGTTATTAAAAGTACAAAGTAAATAAACAAAACGAAAACTTAAGACTATAATGTAACATCTTAAAAAACTAGAGCGCTTATAGCAACAAGCTTACAATAAAAGTAATTTACATATATAAAACAAAAAAATATTGTTTTTTCCGCCCTTGCTCCCGAGGCTTCCATAACTTGAGAGAAAATCTCCAAAACTTAAATTATCAACTTAAAACTACCTTAAAAATAAACTTTAAATAACAACAAACAAACACAAAACAAAAAAAAAATAAAAAAGAATTAACCCCTATGTGTTCCTAAAGAACTTTTGGAATAAAAAGGATGTCTAATTGATAAATTCAAATCAAAAGAAGGTGATTCATTTATAAACCCAATGGGTGACAAGTAATTTGTATTTGACCAGGTAAAATTTTTCTGATTATTAAAAACATCTGTAATGAATTTATTTTCATGAAATCGTGATCTAGTAACAAACCTACCTAATATATCACAAACGTATAAACCTATAGGTGTAACATTAGATTTTTTATAAATGTAAAGATTTGAATAGCGTTCCAAAATTTCAAGTTCTTTAATTATTATAGGAGAAATGTTAAACCAAATAGGAAAACCATATAAAAAGACAGGTCTTATACAAGTTTTGTACAATAAAAGTTTAGAATTTTTTGATAAATTTTTATTATTAAGGATTTTACTAAAAGAACCTATTATTTTATAAGATCTTCTTATCACAAGTCTTGCATGTTTATTAAATTTTAAAAGCTTATCAAAAGTTATACCAAGATATTTTATTTGATCCTTAAATGGAATTTCAATACCATCAAGAAAAAGATTTAATTTTTTACTCTCAGGAACCACAAATCTACGACATTTTCCGGAAGCATTTCGTATACATATTGCTTCGCACTTTGAGGTATTAAGCTTAATTCCCCAATAATCATAATAATTTTTTACTAAAATCAAATGATTTGAAACCTGACTTAATGCAGTTTGTGGAGATTCACTGTGAGAATAAAGCAATGAGTCATCAGCATACAATAAACCAATTGAATGAGTGTTAAAATGAGGAAAATCATGTACAAAAATATTGTAAAGATGAGGTGCCAATATTGAGCCTTGAGGAACTCCACAGTTTACATTTCCAAAACTACTAAAACTTGTATTAAAATGAACACAAAATTTTCTATTAGAGAAAAAACTATTAAACATTTTAATAATAAAAGAATCAAAACCCAATTGAATCATTTTATACAAAATACCCTTGTGGTAAGCATGATCAAAAGCTTTTTCGACATCTAAAGATACTGCCACTGTGCATTGTTTAATGCGAAGATGTTTAACTACATCATCTTGAAACTTAAGCATAGCATCAACTGTTGAGTGATTTTTTTTGAATCCAAATTGTAGTTCTGGGATATACGACTCAATAATTCCGAAATCCATTTTTTCCCGTAAAATTTTTTCCAACAATTTTCCTATATTTGAAAGCATTGAAATTGGTCTTAAATTATTTACATCATAATTATTTAGTTTTTTCTTAATCGGGACTATTTTGGACAATTTCCAAACATCGGGAAAATAGGAATTATTAATGCAATTATTAAAAATAATTACAAGGTATGAAATGGCTTTCGCTGGAAGTTTTTTAATAATAAAATTCGAAATGTTATCCAAACCAAAAGATTTTTTACTATTTAAATTTTTAACAAAATGTGTTAGATCATCAAAAGAAGTCAACCTCGAACATTTTCGAACGTTGCTTGCCGGAAAATTGTTATCGAAAATAAAAAGATTATCTTGCACATCAGAAATTGTGGAATTAACAACGTCATCAATATTTGAAACATCTCGATTTGGGATAGAACCACTATAAATTCTAGAAAAATGGTCTTTTAAACAATTCAATTTTTGCGATTCCTCTTCCAACAAAACACCATCAACAGAAATTTTTTCAACAAATTTATTTTTCCTATGTCCAATAATATTATAAATCGTTTTATGTGCAGTTGGACCAGGTTTAATTTTTTTTAATTTTTGTGAAAATATTTCTATTTGCTCTAACTCAACTTGCCTTTTTATAATAATATTTAACAATTGGACTTGTTTTGATAGAACAACATAGTCAGGATCTCTTCGATTTAAGGTTCTTCTATAAATCTTTTTCATATCTCTTTGCCATCTATATTTAATTTTGAACAAATTTTTAATATTCTCAGGAACTTCATATTTTTTAGACTTTAATACTACCTTTTTGCAGTTAACCGTTGAAGCAAAATTAACTGTTGTTGAAAATTGATCAATATAATAATCAATCTCAGAATTTAACAAGTTTTTATTTTCAACTGGAAAATGATTTAAAAGATCGTAAATTATATCGTTTCTAAAATTATTCCAGTTTGTATCCTTGAAAGAGGTATACGAAGGGAGTGGATTTGAAATAAATTGAAAATCATCGAAAACAAATTCCAATTTTAAAGGAAAATAGTCGGAAAATGTTGCAAGTGAAGAAGTCTTGTAATTAGGATTAATATTATCTATTAAATTAGAACTAACTAAGAAGTGATCAAGATAAGAAGATCCATTAGGAAAAGAAGGATATGAATTACAAATTCTTATAAAATTAGTAGAAAAATGTTGAAGCCAATTGAAAAATATATTACCATTGCAATTATTCATATTGTCACCCCAAGAAACATTTTTTGAATTAAAGTCTCCACCAATAAAAGTACCATCAAATGTTTCAGAAAAATTTGCTATCGCTGAAAGACCATTGTAAATTCTATGCTGATTAAAATTACATGGCAAATAAATAGAACCAAATAAAATGTGCTTTACAGAATTATTAATTAATATCTCCACATCCAAAAATAAATTTGGAAATTCAACTCCAGGAACTTCAACCCTGGTACATTTAAATTTGTCCCTAATAATAACAGCAACGCCTTGGCTACTACTGTCTTTAAAAACAGTATAACCTGCTAAATAAATTGTATGATCATTTCTCAAATGAGTTTCCTGAATAAAAGCAATATCAACGCAACTATTACTTAATAAATTAAACAAATCAATTCTACGACTCACTTCAATCAGCGATCTTACATTAAAAGTTACTAAATTAAATCCATTACGGACCATGAACTTTTTGTATTTCATCCATTAAACAAATACATTGTTTCCTAGCTTCCTCTTTAGAGAGATCTTGAGAATTCCTCATAAAATGCGCAATTTTCTGTTCCAACGAAATAGGCTCAGGACCAAACAAAGAAACAGCAAATTTAAGAAATTCTTGAACAAATAAAGGCTTATTAGAAGAATTAGGTTTATTTGAATTGGAATTTCTTAACTGACTTGCAAAAGAAATATTAGGTTTTATAAAATTTGATGGATTCATAGAATTTAAAACATTATTTGCAGCATTTGCATTTCTCTCTTTAGCTATGTTTTTAATGTTTTCTTTCAAAAGAACATACTTTTTAAAAGCTGGGCACCCCCTAAAGTTTGAAGGGTGTCCTCTGTTGCTGCAGTTGGTGCAATAAGGCAAATTAACATTATCTGATTTAAATTGGCATTCACCAGGTCCATGCTTTTCATCACATTTAATACAAGCGTATGGTCTATTGCAATTGCGTGAAATATGTCCCCACTGCTGACAATTCCAACACTGAATCTCTTTTAAATTACTTTTAGGTGATTCCCAAGAAACCTTTTGATTTAAAATAAAACGCAAAGCAGTGATTTCATTAATTTTTCTCCCAATAAAAAGTGTAACCAGAAATAAACCCGTATCAAGATCATTTTTCCTGGGAAAATTTGTTGAAAATTTGGAAACCAATTCTACTGTATTAGGAACTAATAAATCTAATTCGCTTTTTATATCAATCAAATCTGTTTTATAATATAAACCACGTAAAACTAAACTTACGCGTTTTAATTCATTAGGGGTATACGAATAAGATTCAATTTTTTCTCTTTTAAGAGCTGCATCATTTCAGAATGAGCAGTAGCATCTTTTAAAAACAATTTACTTTTGTGTTTGTTTTTGTTTACAATTTTAAACACTAAATTTTTCGAGTTTAATTGTTCCACTAACTTTTTTATGTTTACATTGTATAAAAATATTGGAGGACAAAACAATTTATTGTTTTGTGTACTTATCTTACAATCTTCTTTATTTTTTCTAGAGACGCTTGGCTCTTCTTCAATGTTCAGTTCTCCGAGTACTGCAAACCTATTCTGAGAGTTTAAAAGGGAATTTTCTTGAGGCTTCTTTGAATTATTAAAATTTGACAAATCTATTTCGACATCACGGGTTCTTTTCCTTTTGTTATATAATTGGAATTCTTCATCTACAGAAGAAATAGAAATATTCGACCCATCGAAATCCATTGACGTTTGTTTTTGCTTTTGAGATTGAGCCAGCTCAAGTAATGCACAACCTTTTCGGGGAATAGCACCCAATTTATCTGGAGGAATGTTTTTATCCAGGGAGTCATTATTACTATCCATATTAAATGGAAAAAGGTTTTATTGAATTTTTATTAATTCTTTTTTTTTAAATTTGGTATATTTTTTATTGAATTAAAATACGTCTGCTCACTACGATCGTTTTTGGTAATTTTTTTTTCAATATTTTTATTTTTTTTATGTTCTAAAAACGATTTAAAAATAATATTTACCAGTTTTAAGTATTGTAAATATGTATGTTTATGTTATAATTATTTAGTTTTTGTCTAGTTGCTCTGTATTTTGCTCGCACAATGGTGAAGGGTATATAAGATTGATACGATGTCCTTTAAGATTTTTTTTTTTTCAAAAAAAGGACAGTAGATTGCCCGATGACATTGCAAAAATTATTTTGAAGATCCATGAGTTAGATTGTGGTAACATTTGGCATATCCAAGCCGTTATATTCTATACTACTCGTCTCCACCATCCATCAACTTGGTAAGAACAACATGTCGCACATGAATTCTACATCGTGTAGACTGTTCATGTTTCGTCCATGTGCTGCCATCGTTGCCTAAACATTCGCCTTACCATCCATGTGCGCCATTATGTTGGCCAAACAATGTATTTTCTGTATACAACCAAACGCACACGTATTCGACCATGTCATGTTCTAATCGAAAGCGCATTTAGACGTGGTGATAAATACATAAACGGTGCTAAGAATCATTCCTAGGAAGTTTATATGTTCTAGAAAGTTGTTTATTGAGATCTTAGGTACATTTTTGTAGTTTATTGTTTTCTTGAATTTTGAACGGTTTGCTACATATGCTACCTGAACAGGGGGAAAAAGGTAAAAAAATCGAATTTTTTTAAGTTTTTTTTGTTGCTATTTTTATCTTGAAGATGAAGTTTTTTTGATTTTATCAGGCATGTGATGGAAATCGATCGATTTCAAAACGAACGTTTTTAAAAGGTGTGATGAATTTCGAAGGATTTTAAAATCCATTTCTGAATAAAAGTCTTAAATTTTCGTTCAGAATACACTTCCGTTAACGTATATAATATAAAATTTGAAAGAATAAAAATTTTAAAAGATACTGAAAACTATATTTTCGGTTTCAAATCGTTTCGTTTTTAAATTCGAGTTCCATCACATACCTGTATATGTTGACAATTTTTGTTCTTTATGGCAAGATCTTCAACTTTGTCTCGGATGGTAAATCAAAATTCCGAACGGTTTGCAAGATATGAGCCTAAGGAAATGATCACTTTTTTGCAAAAATGACACCGAGCCCCCAAATCTTTGGGGGCCCATAAAAAAAGTGCATGACTTTGGGCAAAACTGGGAGACACGGGTCTTTTTTTTATCTTTTATCACGTAGTGGTGTCCGTATGTAATTATAGATAGCATAGTATCTCAATGTTGAAGTAAAGAAAAAACAAATAAAATTAAAAAAATTTCGGGAAATTTTTCATTTATGCGGCTACCTAAGCGCTACTTAAACGGTGTTAAGAATCATTCCTATGAAGCTTATATGCACTAGAAAGTTGTTTATTTAGATCTAAGGTAAATTTTTGTGGCTGATTGTTTCCTTGAATTTTGAACGGTTTGCTACCTATAGCCCTGAACAGGGGGAAAAAGGTAAACAAAATTCGAATTTTTTAAAGTTTTTTGCGATTTTGATCTTGAAGATGAAGTTTTTTGCTCTTTATGACAAGAGCTACAACTTTGTCTCAGAGGGGAAATCAAAATTCCGAATGGTTTGCAAGATATGAGCCTGAGAAAATTATCACTTTTTGCGAAAATGACACCTAGGCCCCAAATCTTTGGGGGCCCATAAAAAAAGTGCATGACTTTGGGCAAGTCTTTTTTTTTTGGTCTTTTATCACGTAGTGGTGTTTGTATATGGTTATTTTTTCATGACTTAAAAAATTACACACAGTGTTATGTACCATTAGAGCTTCGCAAAATAAGAAATTTTTTTAATGGGAATATACTTATTTAAGCTTTCATAATAATTTTGAATCAGAATAAATTTTTGTTAGATCAATTCGAAAAAATTTTTTTTTTTTAATTTTCTGATAAAGTTTGGTAAAATGAGAATAACATAAAATAAAATTTAAAATTTTTTTTTCTTATTAATTTTTTTTTTTTTTTTCATCATATATCGTCGGTCACCGGTTGACAACTCTTAACTCGCAAAAAAATCGAATCGGGTTTTTGATGCAAAAGACTGTTTCTGTCCTTCTGCATGTTAGTACGTTTCAACACGGTTTAGTAACGGAGTAATAACGTTTTTTTTTGTCTCCTGAAAAGTACAAAAAAACATGTTAAGAGTTGTCAACCTGTGACCGACGATATATTATTTCTAAAGCACTTTTTTTTGTCGGTTGCAAATATCTCCCATACCACCGCATCAAATTTAATGAATGATATCTCATTTTAAAGCTTATTTCTAACACTAATGACGAAAAATAATTAGAAATTGAAAAATTAATATTTTCATTGATAAAAATTACGGTGCGAAATATTCGCACGGGTCATCTAGTCTATATATATTAAAATAAGTTACATGGTTTTAGTAATTGATGTTCTCTGAAATGCGTGAACCGATTTTGGAAGGTGACGTCAATACCACGGTTATTATGTATCAACGGTCTTCAAATGTGTATTGGTTCATGAGTTATAGCCATTTCAGTGAACACTGCATTCATTTCGAAACATGTATTTATATTCCCATACAAATATCAACAAAATGCCCTCCATTTTGAACTCCTCCGAAACGACTTGACCGATTTTTATGAAATTTTGTATGTGTATTTGTTGGGTATGATAATAGGTCGTAGAGTATATTTTATATCGCTAGAGGGCGCAAAATATTGCAATAGGGGTAAAAGCTACCACTCCCCAATCTTCTAAACTAATCAACCGGTTTTCCTAAAATTTGGCATGCACATAATGTAACATCTGAAAGAGAATAGGGAATAGGGTGTGAAATAGGCAAAGAGGGCTAAAAGCTTCCCCTCCCTATATCTTCGTAACTAATTAACCGATTTTTTTTTTACATTTCGCAGGCAAATAGTGTTACAGTTGGAAAGAACTATAGCCTATAGTTTTTATTATTTAGGGCGTTAAATAGAGCAAAAGGGGTAAAAGCTCCCCCTCCCTCTATCTTCTTAACTAATCAACCGGTTTTCTTAAAATTTGGCATGCATACACTGTAACATCGGAAAGAGGACAGGGCATTAAATAGGGCAAGAGGGGTAAAACCTCCGCCTCCCTATATCTTCTTAACTAATCAATTAATTTTCTTGAAATTGGGCAGGCAAATAGTGTAACATCTGGAAAGAACTATAGCCTATAATTTTTTCTTAAAATTTGGCTAGCAGACACTGTTAAATCTGAAAGAAATAAGCCTACAAGAAATGAATGAGCGAGTTGTCACATTTTCCATTTTGCTGTTAAGAAAATTATAGAAAGAAATGACCGAATGTGACCGAATGTGACCGAAAACTTTATTTCGGTCATTTCTTTCTATCATTTTCTTAACACTAAAATGAAAAATGTGACAACTCGCTCATTCATTTCTTGTAGGGAAGTTATGTGGCAAAACAACGTTTGCCGGGCCAGCCAGCTTATTTTTAAAAATAAACTCATGTGTTTAAAAATAAATTAATTTTTTTCAATTTATGTTAATGAGAACATGATATGTAGTTACTTAACTTTTTTAAATATAATTAAACGAAAATAAAATTTAACTTTTAATTATTAGAAGAGAAAATCTTTTAATTACTTAATACTTTCCAATTCTTTAAAATTTTTAATAAACTTTTTTTAGCCGTAAAATTCGAAATTATTTTCCGTTTTTCCAGAAAATGAAAAAGTCCTTTGAAAAAAATTTAATAGACACAAAGTCTGACAAATATGCTCCAATCAACTTAGAAAATGATTCTGAGTTAATAGGTTCACTTAAACTTGGGTAACGGATTTTAATGCACCACCTTTGGTTGCGTAGGGTGTACATAATTATGTACTCGTATGTATATCAAATATATTTAATCCGAAAAGGCCTAACTGTCTTATGTAAAACAAAGTTTAAGTTCACGTTAGTTAACACTAAGAGCCAGTTTTTGACATAAAGATCAGCGATTAAATTAGAACTAATCTTTGAAATTCGTTTTTGGGTAGTCGATTATTTCATTTTGTTTCCAAGTTTAAACGCCCGAAGTTGGTGGTTTAAACTTGCGACAGAACTTTCAAAAGTACGAACAGCTTATAAAAGGAAATATTTTTTATTTTTTTTTTTGTTGAAAGTTTTATTAAATATTCCACCCTCAAGCTTAAATAATTAAAAGTAATTATAAAAAAAAGCTCCAATAAGAATAAATATATATTAATAAACATATAATATTATATAACACAATACAAAATTCTCGCCTTTTCTTCTTCTTTTTCACGTTAAGAACAGTAATTTGATGACAATTTTTGGTATTTGTTTTAAACTGCCATACTTATACATTAAAGTATTGTCAATTCATATGGCAATGCTAAAAGCTTTAATCTTTCACTCAAAAACGCCACAGAGGATTAAGGCTAGATTAATTTTATTATAAGATTAACAAATCTTACTATTGATCCTGCTTTAAGCTCTAAGTAAAAAACCCGCTCTAAGCCTATTATACACTTTATACGGGTTTAGAGTATTGGTTAACAAACACGAACTTGTGAATAAAATTTTACGGTTAATTCAACTAAAAAGTCAATAATATTTGCAATGTAAAAAATATAAAAAAATTTCATTAATAACTATAATTATTTACTTATTTGTTAAGGGGCTAAATTTAAATAAACTTGAAATTGATCATATTTATTAACTTACTGTTTAAACCCGGCATTGCCTGGGGTCAAAGTATTGTGGAATTGATTAGCAAATCATAATATAATTTTCCTTACTTTAAACACTTGGTAAGAATATTATGACAAGAAAACCCATAAGTGTATTTAATTCTAAAGGTTCAATTCTATTTGCTCCAAAATATTCAAGTTGGCTTAAACGTTTTTTGTTTTTTAAATTTTAATAATTTAAGTTCTTTTTTTGCTTAAAAGAATTTTTACTATGTCTAGATATGAATTCTGATTGTATAGCATAAATTTTAAACAAAAGTTTTCGCCAAACTAAAAACATATTAACAAAGAGTTTTCTTGTCCTCCTTTTAAATTAGATATCTATATTTTTGTTTTGTTTTATGTTTTGAATTCTTAAGTCACAAATTGTAGTTTTGTTAATCTTAATTTGTAAATATGTAATTTAGTAGCTTTTTAATTGAATAACGGTGTGATTGCTGAATGATACAAAATTACGCGTGTGATTTTAAAAGGACTTGATTAAAAATTAGAACAGGACTGTCTAAGAAAAATAATTGTGCTAAGCCCAATCAAAAACTCAAAACGCATTTTTGACTTAACCCCTTTTTACCCTACATCAAAGAATTGTATTTCCTAATAAAAATAAATCGAATTTTATATTTTAAAGTTTATATTTTAACCTAATTACCAGGGAAACCATAAATATGCAATTGCATGTTTTTCCTTGTGCGACCAATGAAGGCAGAAACAATGTATTTATCCGTTTTAGAGCTTTTTAAGAATTTTGGCATCGATTTGTTAGTGCATATTTTAGCATATTTTATCGTTTGCCGCATTTTTTGCATTATTTAGTTAAAAGAGCCTTTTTGCAGCATATTTTAAGTTTATAGCGCATATTTTGCCTTTTTAAGGCATATTTTGATACATATTTTTTAGATGCCTACAACAGCTTTGGCAGCAAATAATTTTTTTTTCGAAAATCTGTTGCTTCAATTTCGACATCCTCTTCTCTAAAATTGTATGACAAAGCAGGTTGTCATTAAGGATACATGTTATGCGATTGATTATCTAGACCAATCTTTTAGTATTCCGATCGACTCAGAATCACTTTTTAAAGTGATCTAACGATGTCTATCCGTCCGTCTGGCTGGCATGTTAGCCTTGTGCACAAAGTACAAGTTCCAATAATTTGATCAAATATGGACGATAATAACTTCATGGTAAGTGGTGAGAATCAGTCTTTAATTTCACATTCAAACTATACTCTTTGTGTCCGTAAGCTATCTAATAATTATGGTATTTAAAATTAATTCGTACCAAAATTATTTTACTGCAAATTAAATTATTTTAGAATCGGTTCACATTTGCTCAAAGCTCCCATCCTTAAATAGCTTTAACTTCCTTTTAAATGTTAACATTTGTTAAAAATTTAGCGACCGTACCTAAAATCCCTTAAAGACAAAAACCCATATGGACGTTTATATTTAGATAATATTCGGCGCAAACATCTCTTACATATATGAATTTTAACCTAATAAATATTTTAGGTTTTTTTTTGAAATTTTGTTATTAAATTGTTGAATATTTTGTCTTCAATTTGGGATTTTTAAGGGCATATTTTTACCAATTTTCAGGGCATATTTTCCAGTTTTAACTGCATATTAACGCGTTTTTAGAGCATATTTCTGGTTTCCCTGCTAATTACCCAGCACAGTATAATCCTGAAATTTATGGTTGTGGCTGAACCCACATCAACAAAAGACAAACCCGTTTTTTTAGCTAAAACTGCAAAAAATATTGGTTGCAGAAAATACAGAGCAAGATAAAACAGACTGAAATGAGCCTCGTTGCACATAATTGCGTGCTTTCTGATGTAACCCACACCAATAAAGTTATGCTAGAAACACAACTGGGACGAACGACGAATTATGCGCAACGAATATTTGTCGTCAGAAATAAAACACATTGGTGTAAATGAAAGTACACACGATCATTTTGTAGACCGAAAATCGTCGTGCGTAACTAACTCTACGATAGGATAGGGGCATCGCAGCATGGTAGCAAAGTCCAATATTTATTAAAAATCGTGAAATCTGTAAAGAATTACAGGGATAATTCGCTTCTATTGCCAACTTGGCTAAAATTCGCGAAAAAATTGCAAACTTTTAAACAAACACTAAAATTTATTAGAAATCGAAAATTTTTTTTTTTTTTTTTTTTCATTATTTATTTATTGAATCTTTATATATTAAATATGAACTAACAATAATTAATCAAATCTTAACCTAATGCTTTATTTTATGTCCTGCCAGTGCCAGACAAAAATTTTCTTCAACACGGGTTCTGTTCACATATGTAGGTGTTTATCGCTCATCTTAAAGGGTAAGTGCTGCAGTGTCTCATCTTCTTAAGCGAGAGTGGCCGCTATCATTTAAAATATTTCGAGCTAGTGGATTTGGGTGCAACTCTAGCCTTTTCAAATATTTTACCGCATACTTCGTAATAATAGTCCTTACCAGTGGCACATGGAGATCCTTGTGGATATTTGAGTTTTTAACATACCAAGGGGCAGCTGTAATTATTCGAAGAAGTTTATTTAGACGCCTTTGAATTTTTTCGATATTTGGGGCCGAGGCAGTGCCCCATAGTTGAATACCGTAGCACCATATTGGCTTTAAAATAGGGTTGTAAAGTAGTAGTTTGCAATCGAGACTAAGAACAGAATTTCTTCCAATAAGCCAGTTAATTTGAATTGCTTTTAGTTTCATTTGGGTTAATTTTGCTTCTATATGGCATTTCCATGTTAAACGCCGATCTAGATGAATACCGAGATATTTGACATGCGATTGTTGAGGCACTTGTTGATTATTGATTTAAATAGGGGGGCATGTTTCCCGACGCAGGGTGAATGTTATATGCATGAAAACGCTAAATGAGTGAAGAAAAACAAAAGGTCGGAAAATAACAAAAACTAAAAATTTGAAAAAATGGCAAAAATTTGCAAAAAATTTTAATATTTCAAAAAAGCCAAATTCATTAAAAGTCCCTAAAACTATAAGCATTGGCAAAAATTCGGTAAAAATTGCAAAATTAGCTGAAATTCGCCAAAATTTGCTGACAGCGGCATGATAGAAAAGTCTACTATTTATTCTAAATCGTAAGAGCTGTAAAGAATCAGAAAACTTACAGGAACAAATCGCGAACATGGCTGAAATTCGCGAAAAATTGCAAAATTTGAAACAAACCCAAAAACTAATTGGAGATCGCAAAATCGAAATGCAGAACATCAAAAATGCTGAAGTAATCCATTTCGAGTGGATTCGGATTCTAGAACATACCCTATTAATAGTTTTTTATAAATTAAAAAAAATTTTAGGTTCACGAACTTATTGTGTCTCATTTGACGAATTTACGCAACGAATTCGTCGTACTATGCGATGTTCGTCGTTCGTCCCAGTTGTGTTTATACCATTAAGTGAAACAATCGGAAAACTGATATTCCAACTGAACTTTACAATTCGATTAATAAATGCATGGCATAAATGTCACTAAAATTTTTATAATTATAAAAAATGGGGCAAGATAAAACTTGCCTTTTGTATTCTTTACATAAAGTCCCTTGTTTAAGAAACGGGGCTTATAAGCTGTAGAGTTCACTTAAACTCTTTATTTTATTAACAAACCCATCGTACAAGGTTTTTTTTTTTTATTTTTACTTCGTTTGAACTAACAATGAAAAATAACTTTAATATCTTTTAAAATTCGCAAATTTTAACTATTAAATTTCACCTTAATACACTTAACTTGCCAAAACTAAAGTACAAGTACAGATTTTGCTATTAAACTTAGACAAAGCATTTATAATTACCCATAAAAAACAGCAAATTTTAATGTTTAATATGGCTCACATGTCTTATATCTAAATCTGATTATGTTTAACTTTTAGGTGTACACTTTGAAAAATTACACTGTGCTAGTTGAAAAAACAGACAAGCCGGGCACATGACGTTTTAACATAATTCGGGTACGCTGAATTTTTTTTATCAATATTTCGAAATTTTTGTTTTTTAAAAATTCATAAGAAATTGGAAAATGCAGCTATGCTTCTAGTTTAATGCAATAAATGATTAAAATCTGTCAACAAAGTTTGATTTTATGCAAAAACCACGAAAAAATTTAAGTAATTTAAGAATTTTATGTTAAAGACAAAAAACTAATTGGGGTTTGTCATAAATTAAATTCCCCTGGTTGACTCCTATGCAGTTATGGGACTTTTTCTTCAATGCATTTCTACACAGAAAGAAAAAACTCGTACTACATTTAAGTTTTTACTTCTTACTTTAGTACGAGTCGTACTCTGAAAGAATTTTCTTCGCAATACCAATGAATTTTGACATTAATCCAATGAAAAATTGCATTAAAAAGGAACCTACGCAGCGCTTCGTTGGATCAATGAAACCTGTTTTATTAAAAGGATTTAATGAAACATTACATTAGATCTATGAATATTATTTATTGGATGAATAATTTCAATAAGTAAAAAAATTTTTTTCTTTTTATATTTTTTAATTATTTTTTTTTTCTTATTCTATTTTACTTTATTTTATTTTTTATTTTTTTTTCTGTCTCTGGCGGGATTCGATCGCGCAACCTCGGTGCTGATAGACTAGCTCACTACCAGCTAGTCTACCGCGGCAGTGTAGTTTTTGGATAAAAAAACTATGTTTTTTACTCAATTAAGAGCGCAAATATGAGATTAAATTGTCCTTAATAACAATATCAACGTTGATTGAAAGTGGATTGAAAGTTTTTGTTTCATTACACAGAAAAAATTATTTTTCCAATTCAAACAAAAAATTTGTAGAATCAAACAGTTTTTTGTCTAAAATCGGTCCTACAAACAAATTCGCATATTCAAACAATTTATTTGCATTTTGTTTATTAAAAAAAACGCCGATTTTTTCAAACAAATAATTTTACAGAATCAAACAAAAAGTTAACTGAAATTCATATAAATTTCAAACAAATAATTTTGCTGAATCAAACAAAAAAGTTTTGGCACAAGCAATGACGCCCACACAAGCAAGCACTGTTGGCGAAGATGAAGCAGAGCAGAGCGGCCGGCTGGCTTTGAGACACATTTTCTTGTTGGAATAATTTTTGAACGAAGTCATATTTATACTCACAGTGTTTTTCTTCATCACTCACTGTTGCTTTATCCTTTCCTTTGCTAATGAAGAAGAAATGAAACCAAAAACGGCGGCAGACCGACTCGATATGTTTTGCACCATCATTCTATTTTTGTATTTGATGTATTTAAACAAACTGTTTGAAAAAATTGAATACGGGATTTTGTTTTTTTTTTACCAACTTTGAAACCAACCAAAAATAGTTTTTATTTCTTATAATGTGTTTTTTCTGTTGTTAAAAAAAATAAAACGGTTTTTTTACCTGCTATTGTTTTTGTTGTTTTTTTTACTACAAACCTCGTCACGCTATTTTATCATTTTTCTTACTGCTGTACATGTTTAAAGTGTCCAAAAATAGACTGCATGTGTTTTTTGTTGTAGTTCTTATATTTATCATAAAGAAGTGTTGCTTACAATCAATAAAAAAATGAAAAAAGACGACAACATTAAAGAGCGTTAAATATTTCATACAAAATTATGAAAACTTCAAACCAATAGCGCGTTTATTAAATTTTTTAATAGTTGTCCACATTTTTGTTGGTTAAATAAAAATCAAACAAAAATATTGATTGAATCAGTAAAAAATTTGTAGAAATCAAAAAAATTTTCAAACGTGCGTTTGTTTGAAAATAATTCGGCAATAATTTTTTCTGTGTACTATAATGACATTTTTATTATCATAATGAAAATTTAAATTTATGAAGGCAGTTATTGAAATATGCTGCTTTATAAAAAAATTTTTTGATTTCATAAATTTAATGGCATACATGTAACATTAGATGTATGAAATTATTAAATCTTACATTTTTTAATTAACAATTAAACATTTTTTAAGGAAACTATAATTTTGTATTAATTTATGAATATAGTTATGTTTGTATATTGATTTTTTATGTTCCCAATTAAAATTTTTTGTTTAACTTGGACAAATTTAAGTTTTCATATATCCAATGAAAATTTTTAACGTAATTAAAATATTTCATTATAACTATGAAATTCCATTTAAACAATGAAAATTTCATTTACCCAAGGAAAATTTTTTTATGAAAATGATTCCTTAAATATATGAAGCATTTTTCTTTCAGTGTAGTCCCTCCATCAGTTTTACAGCACGTTCAGCGTTTTGGAGCATACTCAAAAATGTAAGTACGGATTACACTTAAAAATACTTAAAACATTCCAATATGGCATAACTTTCGAAATCCAATATGTATGCGTGCATACGCCTGTGTTTATTAAAGTTTGTTGTAGACACAACAACAACACTACAAGAAGAAAAATATAGATTATTTTCATGTTTAAAAAGAAAAATAAGACACAATAATTACCGCAACAATAAATTTCAGTCTAAGCAACCGGCGAAATGCGCATAGAAGCTAGCTTTCCCTCAACAATAAATTTCAGTGTATTTATCAAATATGAAAAACTGGGAATTTAGCACGTCATACGGAAATCGTATTAATGATAAACTTTTAATTCCCGAAAATAACTTTGATAATATAATTGCATGTGCCCGTGCATAAAACTGAATTGGTAAATTGGTTTTTTTCGTTGTTTTCTTACGAAGACAACGGTTTTTTCTTTTAACCCACTTACAACTACAATTCGAGTCGGAAAGAACCCAACCAATTGTAGGGGGATGTAAGAAAAGATAAACTAACTGTTTATTGTTGGTGTTTTGTTTAAGCTTTGATATTGTTACAAGTAAGACTTAGAGTGTTTATAACTCTTATTCGCTTTAGGGTTTTATTTGTTTAATATTTTTGGCTTTTCTAAAATCTTTGGAAAAGGTTTCCCGATGAGCTGGTCTAAGCAACCGGCGAAATGCGCATAGAAGCTAGCTTTCCCTCAACAATAAATTTCAGTGTATTTATCAAATATGAAAAACTGGAAATTTAGCACGTCATACGGAAATCGTATTAATAATTTCCATTTTCTATTTTTTTAAATTATTAAGTTAAATACATAAAAATTTTAAAGTCACGGGTAGTAAGTATAATAATAATATTCTCTCTGGTTCGGTGGTATAAGTGTTAAGGTTAAGAATCAATCTTATCTCACTTTTGGACTATTTCAAGTATGTATCGAGATAAAAACCTTCTTAGAAATTCTTGAATCAAGCACAGTTTGAGATTAATTTTTCTCACTTTTAATTAGGTCAATCCTGTTTTCGGATTATTTTAAGTATAAAATCAGAATTAAATATGGTTACGTTAAGTTTTTCACACTTGAAAATCCGTACTTGAATCAAGTGTTTTGTACTTGATTTAAGAAAATCCGTACTTACCGTCGTACTATTGACACCGCTTCGGCTTGATTTAAGTAAGGATGGATTGATTTTTGATAGTTTCAATTAGAATTTGCAGAAACAAAAGTCAAAATGGAATGCACATTTTATGTGTTGCACGATTTATTGTAAAAAGCTTTCGAGATTAGCGATATAAAGTTTAGGTTAAAGAGTATAAAAATAAATTCGATTTTAGAACGGGATGTTTGAAATTAAATTTCAACATAAAATAAGATGTATAAAAGATCAATGTTATTATGTATTTCGAAAAGTTTTCGAGATAGAAAGAACAATTTCACAGGTTTCTACTATTAAAAAGGTAAATAAATTGGAAATGTAATTGTTTAAGATATTAAAATAAACATTACAAAACAGTACATTGTATAAATTACAGAACTAGTTAAGGGTTTTTATTAAACAAATAATTCACTAAAGATCGAAAATACAGGATCCTATTACGGTTTACAACCACAGTTCCAGTTTGCTGTAAGTTCAATGAATTAAGATATTAAAACTTTAACAATTTTTCTCTCTGTCTAAATTCTAAGAACAAAATCAAACACGTTTATTTTAAGACCAACTACACGTTTATTAAGGTGAATATTTATTTTAATATGCTTAAAGATCAAGTTCATAAACATACATATCTCATAAAAAAAGTAGTTAGCAATTTAAAAAATTTCAAATAAAACCGTTTCGTTTCGTACGCGCCTAAATAATCTACAATATTTAGCAAAGCGTTTAAGTTGTAAAACTTTTTCTCAAAATATCTTTTTTAAAGTCAATAGCATAAAAAATAAACCAAATTAAATATAATTAAATAACTGGTTTTAATACAACTCTCTATTCGCAAAATAATTTCATTGGATGATTGCAAAATTTTTTTTTTATAAATTAAACAGTTATTCAATATTTACAAAAAAGTGAAAAAATTACCAAAGAAAAAAGTGAAGATATTTTAATTTTTTGAATATTGAACATATTCCGTAATTTAATTTAGTTATTTTGAAATTACAAATATTATGGCTGTTTCCACTTTTCCCCCGATTTTTTATATGCTTAAAGTTTGTCTAGTTTTTTCGGCCCTGTGTCAGGGTAGCATTCAAAGTGAGTAAAACAAGTGTTACCACTTCAAAAAAAAAAAAAAAAATAAACTATTCATATTAAATTATTTCTTCTCCTGCAAGTCGAAGAATATAAACTAATGCCCGCTTTATATAAATTCGACAATTACAATGACTGTGTAAATCGTGTTGATGTCGAACCTAAGTTTCAGGCTAAATATTGTATGGTTTTTGTCCAACTGCAGCTGGCCAATAATTCCTCGGTGTGGCAACAAATAGAGTTGATGAGTGCAAAGAAATATAACTATCGTCACGATTTGCTTTATAGGGGTGTGTGCATGGATAGATGTAAAGATTTATTAACAAATAATAAACAATATAAGAATTTGGATAATGGTTTACTAACCACTGAGGTAAAATCTAAATACATAATTTTTAATTTAATTTACATATTAAGAAATCTTAACTTTTAATTTTGTTAATTTAGCAAACAGAAATGTTTCAAAAATATCATAACAATTCATTAGATTGGACTATGCGCACAAGTTATCAAAATGAAATTTACGAATGTGTTAATCGTGAATATTTGGAGAATTATAATTTAAGTACAAGGACTTTTGTTAACTACTGTATAAATCCTGAACAACGCAAAGAAAAGGGTAAGACAAATTTTTTATATTAAATTTTGATAGACTTTGCCGATGTTAACTTCTGTTTAAGCTACTGTGAAATGCTAAAATGTTGTACTGGTAGGTCCATAATTAGACATAGTAGGTCCCATTAGGGTGACCGTTAAAATCAAAAGTTGGATTTATTTAGGTCTCACTCGCCAATTGGGTGGGTATTGATAAAAAAACAACTCCCACAATTTTTTAGGACGATCATCGAAGGCTAAGCCGTCCCTCAAGCCCGCCAAAGTTTGAGAAAAATCGTAAAGTCCGACTTGTATGACTTATATTTAGGAAAATATTAATTTAACATAAAAATCGTTTTCTAAGAAGTTGTTGTTAGTAAAGTTTCCAACAACTTTTGCCTTAACAAGTTTTCTCTAAAACTCATATTGAACAAAACCTAATTAAAATAAAAAGTAAACAGCATCATTGATGCGAATTTTTTCTTTAGAACTGTTTTTTCTTACACACGTCAATTCAGCTTTAATATTTGTGTTTGTGTGCGTTTGCTTAAAAAAAATAGTCAAACGCATATCATTTGTTTCTAACGTACCACGGTTGATAAAGTTGGTGCAATTGTACTTTTTTGATACAATTCAAAGCCAAAAAGTACGGTGCTACCACCGTGACTCCTTTGGTACTATTTCCAAATTTTTCAAACCTAATATTTATAATTGATATAAAATGGCAACTCGTATTTACTGTCCAATGAATACAGGTGTAAATGGTGACTCCTTTGGTACTATTTCCAAATTTTTCAAACCTAATATTTATAATTGATATAAAATGGCAACTCGTATTTACTGTCCAATGAATTCAGGTGTAAATGGTTTTGCCAAAGTGCAAATGCAGAATTTCGTAGCGTTTTTATGAAATCTGAAATAAACTCTTTGTATGTTGTTGTTGGACTTAACAAAACAGCTAGGATATTTTGCATTTGCTCTTTGCAAGACCATTTGCACCAAACACTAAACTTCGCTATTGTGAATAGATTTTTGCAATTGATCATTGGACGATTGCATATGCCACATTCTAAATCAACTATCAGCGGCAGCATATAAGGCTTCATGGCTAAATATTATAAAAATAAAGGAACGAAATAGACCGTATGTACCAATGGTTTCAAGTGTAACCAAAACAAGTCTTTTTCTTTTATAACAAAAAAATATTTATTACTATTGGGGTCGAAAAAGTACGATTGTAGAAGTTCGTAAGTACGATATTGGTTTTCTCATTTATCATCCCTGTAACATACCTGCACGCTTTCTTTATTCTTTAAGGGAGCTCTCAAATAAAATTGTCAACACAGACTAGAAATATATTGAAGAAAAAGCCCCAGAACTGCCAGGGAATCGCCCCAAGGGGGATTAAATATATGACGGACCTTCATTAGTTGTTTGTGCTTAACATTTTCTTAAAACATAATTGAATTGTATTTCCACCCTTTAGGGGGGCTCCCATACAAATATGCCGGTTTAATATAATTCTTAAATTTGGCCACTGCAGCGTCAAGATTGCCCTTAGTTGGGTCAAAAGTATGACCAACCTCACATAATTTGTTTTATCCCCATTGCCAAAAAAAATTGGCGACTACGCATGTTAGAAAAACCTATAACAATGGTTAAAGGTAATATTATTGTGGAATTTCGTTTCTTTAGTTTATTTTATCAACTAAACCGTTTTTGAGTTACGCTGTGCAACCTCCTCCGTTTTCGAAATTTTGAAAACAAGAGCTAACCTAAAAAACGGTTAGCACCACTGAATTCAGCGTACCCTAATTAGGGTAAAACGCCAGGTGCCCGGCTGGTCGGTTTTTTTTTTTTTTAATAAATAATAAAAATGTTTTTCAACAAAACTAATTCATAGAAAATGCGTTTCTTTAATGAATTAAAAATTAGATTTTTAGTGGCTTTTTCGATATTTTAAGTTTATTTTGTTTAATAAGAGATAAAGAAAAACTTGTGAACAAATTTTCTACAAAATTAATATTTTCTAAGTTATTAAACATAAAAGTCAGATTTCATGTAAATTATAATTTTTCTCAAACTTTGGTGGGCTTGAGGGACGGCTTAGCCTTCGCCGATCGTCCTAAAAATTTTTGAGTTGTTTTTTTATCAATACCCACCAAATTGGCTAGTGAGACCTAAATAAATCCAACTTTTGATTTTAACGGCCACCCTAGGGTACCACCGTACTTTTTGGCTTTGAATTGTATCAAAAAAGTACAATTGCTGTTTACTTTTTATTTTAATTAGGTTTTGTTCAATATGAGTTTTAGAGAAAAATTGTTAAGGCAAAAGTTGTTGGAAACTTTACTAACAACAACTTCTTAGAAAACGATTTTTATGTAAAACTAATATTTTCCTAAATATAAGTCATACAAGTCGGACTTTACGATTTTTCTCAAACTTTGGCGGGCTTGAGGGACGGCTTAGCCTTCGCCGATCGTCCTAAAAATTTTTTTGAGTTGTTTTTTTTATCAATACCCACCGAATTGGGGGTTAAAACATGGAAAAATAGAAAAAAAATTTGATCCATACAGTTAACGACCACCCTAAGGTCCCATATAACCCCTCTTCCTAAAATCACATAAAGACGAAAAAATCTCATGTACACTGAAAAAATTTTCTTCACAGATCCAATGAAATTTACATTAAAATTCAACCTATGTAACCCTTCATTGGATAATTGAAATGTTTCATAAAATCAATGAAAATTTTGCATTAGTTTAATGACAAACGTTTATTTTATCCATTTTTTCAATGAGGATTCATAAAATCTATGAAAATGTTGTCATTGATTTTATTCTTCCTTCATTAATCCAATGAAGGGTTACATAGGTTGAATTTTAATGTAAATTTCATTGGATCTGTGAAGAACATTTTTTCAGTGTAGCTGTAGAAATCTAGTTAATTTTCGGCGTAAATTCTTATATAAATCTTAGGGCCAGTTATTGACTTGATATATAAATTTTATTTATCTTAAAGTTCAATTTGAAATACGAAATCGCAATATTCGGCAAAAAGATTTCTAATATAAATCTAAGGGCAAGTTTTTGACTTATTTACCCCGGACGTGAATAATTTTTCCTTCGTAATTTTAACCCTTTTCACATATTTGCGATCAAGAAAAACTTGAGGTATTTCAAAGGGGAATATTAGCGTGAACAAATGTTCACGGGAAAAAATTCCCCTTATAGTAAATAGTATTTTCCCTTGTAATTTGTTAACTTTTCCCTTTAATTTTATCATGTATGTTAGTAGTTCTTCTTTAAATCGAATATTAAGGGCAAGATCGATTGATAAGGCACAAACTAATATATTGTTTTTAAATTATCAAATAACGAAAAAATAGGGTGTTCGATAATTCGACATTTTTCAGAAACCGGTTTTCGAATATTTCGACCAGGGTAGGAAAAAATTCGACTCGCGAGCACAATTCGAGTCAACTCGCTCGTTTTAAAATTTGTGCTCGCGAGTTTTATTTTTCAACTCTTAAGCACAAATTTTATTCGAGCAGAAAACGATCACAAACGAGTTGAAATCGAGCAACTCGTATAAAAAAATTATTGGTTGCTTGTGCGAAGTAAAAATATACATACGTATGTATTTGTTAAGAAAAGAAGGGAAGGCAAGACGTGTGGGAAAGGGTTTTTAAAGTAATGTTCATACACAATGCTAGTCATAAACATGTAAATAAGTATGTATGTATGTTTAAAAAAAGGTATACATGCAAAATGTTTAAGGATGTGTAATCAAATGTATGCGTTCTTCAACGACTACCATAAAAGCGTTTGAGATTGGTAACATATTTCTTTTCATAAAACTGCCTTTAATTGTGAATAAAATTAACATTTGTCCACCGATTTTCATGTTTTATGGCTCATTTTATTCGTAATATACCAGGCTTTCTCATTCATGATTTAAGAGTTTAAAAAAGTATTATTTACTTACTTTGCATGAAAAAAGCTTGTCGCCGCTAATTTCTAAATAACTCCGAAACAGTAAAAAACATAAAAAATGTTATTCGTATGACTTAAAGGACTTATTCCTAATCATTTGTTGGTGTTTTGATGAAAATCGGAGATAATCGTTCATAAGTTGTGATGAAATGTATTAGCAGAACCGCCTTATTTCGGGTGAAATATTAGTCAAGCCCATAAAAAAATCTAAAACTGCAAACGAATTTAAATTAACTGCTTTAAAATCTTTATATTCTATATATTTTTATTTAAAGGCTTGAATTTTTCTTTTTTGCAGTAATAAATGAATTAAGCGTTTTTTATGGCAACTAAACACTTTTCTCTATAAAAAGAATGGTTGTCAAGACGTTGAGTTGTAAAAGAAATGGTTGTACCCGAATATATGGACTAATGCGATTAAACATGTAGATAAGTACATATGTATGGACACTAGGGGTGGGTACAACCAAAATAAGGCCCTATCACCACGTTGTAGCCGATGTTGTGCTGAAATCGAAAAATGTTTCCTCAGGTCATTTCGGAACAAAAACGTTACGCGTCGAAGCCGATTTCTGAAAGCCCTTTAAAATTTTATTTTTATTTTTCAAAATGTTTAATTTTATAATTATTTAATTATTTAACTATTTACATTTCTTAATGTAATTATATGATTATAATCAAAATTACAATCTTAAAACTAACTTTGTTAAGTGAAATAAATATAGATTAAGAGTTCGTGTTGATTTGCATTGGGGGAATATATCTTGTACGACTTTGATGGCGCGGTCCGCACAAATGTTGCAGCGTTGTGTTTTTGGAGTTCTTGATTCATCTTTCACCCGATGTCTTTGAAAGCATATCTGAACATTAGTAAAGCCCGATAATGATTTGTTTCAGGCTACGAAGTCGTTTTTATTGTAACAATGATCTGAAAACCAAATGTTGTACCAAGGGCTACATGTAAAATTTTGAAAAAACAGAGTTGCATTAGCAAAAATCGGTTGTTTGTTACTAGTTTATCTCAAAAGCTATTTACAAACCTGTTTATGGTTTGTATGGATAAATAAGTTTCACAAACTAGTTAATTACCATAAACAACTTATAAACTGTTTATGGTGTAGGTTTAAATGCACTATTACTGATCCCAAACTTAATTGCATTTGACGGGGAACCTTTTTTTAACGATATCGAAAATCTAAAGATGCAGTTCTTATTGTTTTTATATGCACTACATGGTATGGATAGGGCCATTTTGATATTTTCAAAAATTGTAAAAAAGTTGTATCCCTAATGGACACATGTATTAACATTTTTATGCAAAATTAATAATGATATGTAATAAAATGTATGCATTCATCAGTGACTTACATAGAAGTGTTTGCAATTCATAAGAAATGAATCAGCTACCTGTTTCTGTATTGAAAATTTTTGCGAATTTACATGGAAAAACTAATAAAAAAATATAGATTCCCTAACGCACATTTTTATACCCTTCACCACAGGTGGAAAAGGGTACATATAAGTTTGTCATTCCGTTTGTAATTTCTACAATATTGATCTTAGACCCTATAAAGTATATATATTCTGGGTCCTTATGAGGAGAGATTTAACGATATCCGTCCGTCCGTCCGTCTTACGTTTGATATGTGTTTTACGGAGACTCGTGACATGATAGCGGCTACGTTGTTTTACATTTATGCCACACATAGTCCACCATTTCTTGCTATTGAAATTCAGCCAGATCGGTCCAACAATGGCTGAGATGTGACCAAAAAACCATTTTTTTGACTGTAGTATGACCTATGGTTACGCCTTATATATCAGAAGATCGGAAATTTTTAATAGAAAATATTTTCTGAAAAACTCGAGAAAATCGGTTCAGATACGAAAAAGTTATGACAAAAATATTAATTTTTTTTGAAAAATACCCATTTTCAGTCCAAGTTTTATAGCCAAAATAACTGTCAAATTTCTTCTTTAACACGTCGGTATATAAATCTGTCAAATCGGTTGAGAAATAGCAGAGTTATGACCAAAATACTGAAATCCCAAAAATTACTCTTTTTATAATTAAGTTTGTTTTTATACCCTTCACCGAAGGTCCTACACCCTATAAAGTATATATATTCTGGGTCCTTATGCAAAGCGAAGTTCAATTCCGGTTGTCGTCTCTTCTTCCAATCCCCTCACCCCCCCCCCCCCCCCCCCCCCCTTCGTATTTGTTTACATATACTAGCATAATGCCCAATATGATTTTCGTTATCACCCTTCTGTATTATTTCATATATTTAACGAAATAATTTTAACAAATAGAAACTAAAAATATTTAAAAAAAATATTTACCAGTTTTCGCTTTTAAAATTTCATTTATAATGAAGTTTAAAGTATTGTAAATATGTATGTATATGTATATGTAAAAATTATTTAGTTGCTCTCTATTCTACTCGCACAATGGTGAAGGGTATATAAGATTCGGCACAGCGGAATATAGCACCCTTACTTGTTATATTTATAACATTAAACAGGCAGTAAGAGTTTTTTATGTGCACGGCACTATACTTTTAATAGGAGTTAAAGAAACCAATATAAGAGTTTTTATGGCTGCAATAGCCATCATATAATTGTTTTGTGACAACGAAATTAGTTGACTCTTATAGATTGTAACGGTATAATTTAAATTATTCCTAGTTTCCTCATTATTAAAATACCTTTTTCAAGCTACGTTCACAATCAAAAAAAAAAATTCATTTTTTCTTCTATCTTTTTTCTTCCCAAAGTATTTCATATATTTTCCTTTCATTTTTAGAACAAAAATGTAACTAACATTTTTTTAAAAATGTAACTAAAGTTGAGTCAACTAGAACTTCAGCAACAATTTGTATGAAATTGTTTCTGACGTTTAAAATAATTTTATTTCGTTTTGAATGAAAATTTTAACAAAATGTTTACAAAAATAAATGCATAATATTGATGTGGCTAAAATTTGCAAACGGTTTCTTGATGCAAAATGTGTGTAGTTACAAAAGAAATTGTTGCTCTATTATGAACACCAAGTGAAAATGTTTTTTTGATTGTGAACGCAGCTTAAAGCTTTGAGATTAATGGGTAAAAATTAGAGACAGTCGTGTGGTATTTTGCTCATAGCTCAGTTCCTTGTGCACCGATGTGGCTGAATTTCAATAGATACAAAAAAGTTATGACCAAAATTAAATTAATTTTTTTTAAATAACCACTTTCGGGAACCATTGATCTCCCCGAGTCCAAACTTTATAACTCAAGTAAATGGTAAATTTCTTCTTAAACACGTCGGTGTATAAATCTGTCAAATCGGTTAAGATATGGCTGAGTTATACCCGAAATACTGAATCCCCAAAAATTACTTATTTTTATAATTAACTTTGTTAAAATATATGTATACAAGTAAATATAAATGTTTATATATAAATATAAATTAAGTAAATGGTGTAAAATTCTTCCTAAACACGTCGGTATATAAAACTATCAAATTGGTTAGACAATGGGTAATTTATGATCAAAATACTTCAAAAATGGGCTAAAAAACATCAAAACTTTTATAAAAACCTAAATTTTAGGGCTACCATACGTCCTATGGATATGACTTATGTGTTGTTTCCAGGTGACAAGCAATTGTTTGTGTAGTAAAATTTATATGAAAAGCACTCAAAAAACTGAATGATTTTCATATACATTTTTCCGCACAATCAATTGTTTGTCACCTGGAAACAACACATTAGATACCAAAATATCCGATTTTTTTAGTAGAACATATTTTATGACCAGATTTAATTTTTTTTTCTTTTAAATAACCACTTTCGGGAACCATAGGTCTCCCCGAGTCCAAACTGTATAACTCAAGTAAATGGCAAATTTCTTCTTAAACACGTCGGTATATAAATCTGTCAAATCGGTTAAAAAATGCCTGAGTTATAACCGGAATACTGAATTCCCAAAAATTACTCTTCTTATACCCTTCACCGAAGGTAAAAAGGGTATATATAACTTTGTCATTCCGTTTGTAATTTCTACAATATTGATCATACACCCTATAAAGTATATATATTCTGGGTCCTTGTGAAAAGCGAAGTTCAAAACCGGTTGTCTCTTATTCGGGCCATATTTCATTTTAATGATATTCAAACAACGTTCGTTTATGGTTCAGTCGTCTAGGGGGTTGAGTTTAGAAACTGTTAGTCCTCTGGTTCAATTTTTAAAAGAGAATTTTTCTTTTAGTTTATATGTTCTAAAAACGGTTTTAAAAAAATATTTATCAGTTTTATTAAGTTTTTGTTTCTAGTTGCTCTGTATTCTGCTCGCACAATGGTGAAGGGTATATAAGATTCGGCACAGCCGAATATAGCACTCTTACTTGTTTTTTTTTATAAATATACTATTGTTGTTGTATGTCTTCGATGATACATTAATTCATGCATAGTATGCAGGCCTATAGGCCTGGATAAATTTATTTATCCACGCATACAAACAAATAAACCAGAAAAAAAAAATTTAGTTTAGAAAAAATTTACAACCAAAAATAAAACTCGCGAGCAATTCTTTTCAGCTCGTCTAACGAATTGAGTTTTATTTTGGACTCTTAAAATTTTAATTCTTTTCGCGAGTTATATTTTTCAACTCGCAGAAATAAAACTCGCTCGCGAAATTTTCGACTAAATAAATCTTTTATATAAATCGGCACAGGCAAAACAATTAAGAACGCTTTCTTCCCTTGTTTGTCAACCGAACCTCTATGGGGAGAAACAATTTATCAAAAAGGGTAAATACGGAAAATTAAATTTCTTTCTTTTACTTTTCCATGCTGCATGGGATAGTTTTTATATTTTCTTTAATATTGTAATTAGAAACATAACATTTAAGGTGCAGGGTCCTGACTGAATGAAAACCTATAAGAAGAAAAATGTTGGTGCTTTTTGTTTTTTTTTTCTGAATTTTCGTTAATATTCGACCTATAAAGATAAAATTATACATTAAACTAGGTGAATAAGAACATGTGAGGGGAGCTTTTTCCTACTTATTCGTTCAACATCTGGTACTTTGATTTATATTAGAAATTGAAACATAAAATTAAACATACAATGTTCTGAGTGGATGACAATCTATAAAGAATACTTTTTTGTTTTTCAATTGATATTTTTAATATTTAACTAACAAAATTAAATTAACTCACGTAGAAGATAAAATATGAACCGGAGATTGGTCCCTCGCCAAATCGATCCACCAAGACGGAAAAAATAATTGCTCGAAATATGTAAATTCATATATACTTAGATGAACTATGTTTTCTTCATATGAACATACAAATTTATGGTCGAATTTTGACCACTAGGCGAACACTAGTATATGGGCATTTCCTAAATTTAATTATTTTCTTAAGAGTTGAGCATAGAAGATATTTGTATGAAATTTATGAAGAAACGATATGGTGATTACCTCCACATTATTAGTTAGTAGGCGAACCTATATTCCACTGGGAATTAAGAATTAGCTCAAAAATCTGTTGTTTTGAGTTATGACTAGGGTATTCATTTAATAGGGCTTTTACTTTAGTCGGTTAATCGCTCGATTAATTAATCGAGGTTTTGGTTTAATCGGTTAATAATCTGTTAACTTTGTAATTGATCGGTTAACCGATTAATAAAGTATTTTTTATAAATTAGTTAATTTCAATGAATAAAAATTAAAAATTATTTATTATTTGGAGCTTAGTAGTAAAAAAAAAACAATAACATCAGAATTCTTGAACTAAAACGAGCAAAAAACAAAAAAAAAATCATAACTATGTAATATATATTTTTTAATTAATACATATTCGGCAACGTTGTGTAAATCGAAATCACGTGAAATTGAAATCGATGGAGATTTTAAGTTCAATTTTTTTTAAATGAATGTAGCTTTTTCTGATTTCAAAATTAGTTTTGGTAAAGATATGTGGTCCTCAAAGTATAGGGGTATTGAAAATGAAATATTTTTATCAATTTTAAACACAGGATAGAATTTAAAACTTGTTCGATTTAAATTTCACGTGGTTTCGATTTCCAGAACAAGGCCGATTATGTACATATTTATAAAAAAATAAACTGTGAGATTATTTTATTAGTAATTTAAATAGTTTAAGAAGATCTTATAAAATAATCTTTAAGATAAATAATTTGGTTAAAATGTTTTGGATTTAACAGACTCTTTCCTTTAGTTTTGAAAAATTTTGGCTTGGAAAAAATCCTTTCACTTATCGTAAATGTTGAAGAAATCGTAAGCAACCCATTATACAGAATATCTAAATTATCAGTTTTTTTATCTAAATTTCTCTAAACATATAAAATCTTCCATTATACCATTTGAATCCTTTTTTTTTTTTTAATTTTAAGCACTTCTAATTGTTTGGTTTAATTCTGTTGTTGCGTTACTATCGTAAGTTTCTTCTGTTGCCAGGTCATCATCTAAAGGAGCGAATAGACGACATGTTTTTGTCATCTGACATGTCAAATTTCCCACTGCAAAACACATACATGTCGTGTGTTACCTTTTTAACTTTGCTTCTGTAAAAGTCAGACGCATAGTCATCTGACAAAATTTCAATTAGAGCGTGCTCTATTTTCTTCTGACAAACCATCTGACATCAGAAATCTATGCCGGGAAGGAACTGGCAGCGGCGTCAACTATTGACGGAATCATTAGCCGGCTGAAGTTAATATTTTACAATACCAAAATATGTATGCTCATCTCACCATTGAATAAAATTTATGTAAATATATACATAAAAACCGTTTCATTTTAAAATTCTAAATTGGTATCTTTAACATAAAAGAAAAAAATGTTAAGATGGCTAAATTATTTTAGGGCGCAAATAAATATTTTCGTGGCGGCAGCAAGCTATTTTGAAACCGAGAACTACTTTGGTTTCTGCAATAACAATGCGAAAAAAAACAGAGACAATGTCAGAAGCAAATTACATGTACGTTTGTGACCGAATATTATAAACCTTATGTAAAACAGCAATTTTGACAGACATGAACAATTACATGTGACTTGAAAATTTGACATGTCAGATGACAAATACATGTCGTGTACGGGTGCCTTAACTCATCCTGGCAAATCTCAGCACCGAACATTCTGCAAAAAAGTTCAATTCCGAATTCCTTAATTTCTGTTTTTGTACTGTATTTTAAAAATGTATTTATAGAAGGAAATATCTATTTTCTATTCTCTTTCTCTATATATATGTATAAAACAGGATGACCATCACGTGTGTATGTATGTATGTATGTATGTATGTATGTATGTATGTATGTTTTTTTTTTATACGAGGAAAAAATCATCGAAAGACCCTGGCCAGATGGTAGTGCCAGGAGTGCGAGACTTTAATACGCTAAAACAATCTCGTTTCACATGCCCCTATCAGAGATCAGCAATGAATCGTTTTTTCGCTACTCATACTGACTCATGCAATTGTAAGTATAAGTGCGTAGAAATCATTTACTACCTGTTTTTATAAAACGTACACAAGTGAGTGAGTGAGAATTTATATTGAAAACAACAATACAAAACGAAAATTTGTTTTTGTTTTCAATATAATTTCTCACTCACTCACTTGCATACGTTTTCTAAAAACAGGCAGTTAAACTAAACTACTCTGATTCACTCATACTCACAAGAGAAATATTTATGAGTGCGACGTCGACATTATACGCATACTCATAAATGACCTCAGCTTGATTTATAATTTCAAGAAAATACTAACAATACTCACAATGATTCAAATCATTATCTCATTCATTTACCGTTTTAACACAACAGAGAAAACACACAACTTAATAATCAGCGCTGCCAGATAAATTTGCCGAAAAATCGTCTACTTCATACATGTTACTTTAGTAAACTGTAATTGCCAAATCGTCACTTTGCTATTTCGGGGACAAATCTGGCAGCCTCGCATTTTGCTTCGCCTATACACATTGACTTGAGTAGATTCTAAATCAAACACCACCAATTTTTGTATGTATGAGTACGATGAATAAAATGAAACTTTTGAGTGAATATGAGTTTGAATCACATTGGAATAAGTATGAGTGCGTATAAGTACAAGAATTTATGAGTCATGATTTAGCTCTACTCACTTTTTCACTACTCATTGCTGATCTCTGGCCCCTATCCCTGTGTATGCATGTATGCATTTATGTATGTATGTATGTATGTATGTATGTTTTTTTTTTTTTTTTTTTTTTTTTTTTATACGAGGAAAAAATCATCAAAAGACCCTGGCCAGATGGTAGTGCCAGGAGTGCGAGACTTTAACACGCTAAAACAACCTCGTTTCACCAGCCCAAGAGTCCCTGTGGAACTACCGCAAAGCATTACCTCACAGGGTGGGAAAAGGTAGAAACCTACACTAGACTAATCCGATTTCCCTTCGTATCCTTTCTTCCCTACGAAGTTCAATTAGAACCAATTTCACATAATTACATACATGCTCCCAATTAGCCAAGGACGACAACATTTTATATACAATGTTTGTCGGTCCGACACTACATCCTAATAACACTTCCAAGTTAGCCCTCTCATCATTGAACCGAGGACAAATGAAAAATACATGTTCGGCATCCTCTTCCACATCACCAGTACAGTATGGACAGAACGGATCCCTCTCAATTTTAGAACGATGCAGATACGACTTAAAGCAACCATGTCCACTTAACATTTGCGTTAGATAAAAATTTAAGTCACCATGTTTCCGGTAAAACCAGTCCTCAATGTTGGGGATTAACTTATACGTCCATCTGCCCTTGTCGGATGTTGACCAACGTGCTTGCCATTTAGCAATAGTTATGTTCCTCGACATCCTGCGAATATTCACACTATCTACAGTTTCTGCTGCAGGTGCTATGTTTTTAAAATCTCGAGCTTGCAGGTCGATTGGTATCAGACCAGCAATAACAAAAGCTGCATCGTCTGACACAGTCCGAAACGCACAGCATACTCGTAGGGCAGAAAGCCTATACACTGATGTAATGAGTTTAGCATAAGTTGAATACTTCAAAGAGTCTGACCATATGAGGGAAGCATACAGGATCGTACTTTTGACAACTTCCGATAAGAGTTTTCTCTGTAGATATTTTGGACCCCTTGTGTTTGGCATTATTCGGGACAATGCTAGACATGTTTTCGTAGTTTTTGAACTTACGTACTGCAAATGATCGTTAAACGAGAGACGACAATCAATCATAACGCCAAGATATTTAAGATACGGTGTTGTCTCTATGCAGCATGTTCCAATTTTTAGCTTTAACGTTTCTCTTGATTTTCGACTACTGATTAGTACCGATTCGGTTTTATGATCGGCTAAGGTTAGTCCCACAGATGAGAGCCAGGATCGAACGACTTGTATACTAGAATTGGTAACAGTTTCCGCTTCTTGTAGCTCCTTGGCTACACACAGTAATGCTAAATCGTCGGCAAACCCAACGATTGAAGCCCTTTCAGGTAGTTTTAGCTTTAGTACACCATCATACATTACGTTCCATAGCAGTGGCCCAAGGACAGATCCTTGGGGAACGCCCGTCGTCACCTGATGCTGCTTTATTCCTCTATCTGTATCATAAAACAGGACTCTGTTTCGGAAATAATCCCTTATTATGGCCAATAAGTATGGCGGAATATTCAATCGGGTAAGGGTATTCACAATGACCTCCCAATTAGCCGTGTTGAAGGCGTTTTTTACATCCAGTGTGACGACTACACAGTACTCTTTTGCACCATTTTTCCAGCACTTCCCTTCAATTGCCTTGGATGCAGTTTCTACAACAACGTTGATGGCATCTACAGTTGACTTCGCTTTCCTGAAGCCGAATTGGTTATCCGATATACCTCCGGCGGTCTTGACAAAGGTTTCCGATCTTTTGCAGATGATGCTCTCAAACAATTTTCCGCTTGTGTCTATGATACAGAGAGGTCGATAGGAGGACGGTTCATCAAGAGGTTTGTTATCCTTTGGCAACAAAACCAGTTTCTGTCTCTTCCACATTGATGGAAATTTGCCTTGTCTCAAACACGCATTTATCAGGGATGTAAATTGGTTTGGACAGCACTTGAAGGCTTCCTTCAGTACAAGATTTGGTATACAGTCCAAACCCGGAGCTTTCTTATCTTGGAATTTTACGATTGCATCTTCGATTTCAGAATTTGTCACGAGGGGATAGTTATATAACTCTTCATGTATGTTATTATCAAAGGAAGTCGGTGTTTCATAAGGAAAAAGGTGTTCCACGATTCCTTTAAGGACTGACTCATCTGTAGGTGCTGAGGGATTAAAACATTTAAGTTTCTTTGTTACCAATTTGTAGGCAAGTCCCCATGGGTTATTCTCAAGATCATCACAGATATCAAGAAAACATCTTCTCTTGCTTCTACGTATCGCTAACTTAAGCGATTTTCTCTTAGCTTTAAACGTTTGGTGATGAATTTCATTCTCCGGTCTGCCTCGCGTTCTCGTATATTGTCGCCTAGCATGCAGACATTCTGATCTCAGCTGGGCTATTTCTTCATTCCACCAATAGACTGGTTGCTTATTAATGCTGTTTTTCCTTCTCACCATGGATGCATCACATGCTCGGGAGATTCTGTTAACTAATTGTTCTGCCATAGCTTCAGGTTGGCCATACAGGTTAAGGTCCTCCATTGTGGTTTTGAATACATCTTTATCAAATGTGTTAACTTTCCAGCCTGCCAACTTTTTTGTCCGAATATTGACAGGTGCGGGTGGTTTGTCAAGTGCTATGTCTATGGTTATGTCATAGTGATCGCTGTGTGTGTAAATATCAGACAGATTCCATTTTACTCGACTTACAATACTACTGCTGGCAAAAGCTATGTCAATAATTGACCCATTTTCTCCTCTTCTAAAAGTTTGCTCATTTCCTGTGTTCATTAACACCACGCCAAGTACCGAAAATGCTTCAAGTAGTATCCTACCTCTTCCATCTGTGCGGGAGCTGCCCCAGTATGTATGTATGTATGTATGTATGTATGTATGTATGTATGTATGTATGTATGTATGTATGTATGTATGTATGTATGTATGTATGTATGTATGTATGTATGTATGTATGTATGTATGTATGTATGTATGTATGTATGTATGTATGTATGTATGTATGTATGTATGTATGTATGTATGTATGTATGTATGTATGTATGTATGTATGTATGTATGTATGTATGTATGTATGTATGTATGTATGTATGTATGTATGTATGTATGTATGTATGTATGTATGTATGTATGTATGTATGTATGCATGTATGTATGTATGTATGTATGTATGTATGTATGTATGTATGTATGTATGTATGTATGTATGTATGTATGTATGTATGTATGTATGTATGTATGTATGTATGTATGTATGTATGTATGTATGTATGTATGTATGTATGTATGTATGTATGTATGTATGTATGTATGTATGTATGTATGTATGTATGTATGTAAATTAAATCCTGGATAGAATTTTTTAATAAAAAAATTAATTGTTGTGCGCGGATGGCGACACAACAATGTTCTTTATTTGGTATCAAAACTAAAAGTAACAATATTCTTAAAAACTACCCTACTTATTAACAGGTTTTGTTGATCACGCCATTCGAGTATTTGGTATCAGCAGACGGCGCGTGCGATGTTGTTGCTATCGTTGTGCAATGTTGTTGATGGGAATTTGTTGAGTTGCAGTATTCCTGGCTGTTGGCAGTCACCCCATGTGGGTATCGGATATCAACCATTGGCATGTGCAATGGAATTATTGTGAAATAAGCTGCGTTGTTGTATTGCAAAATACGCAACGTCAGCTTGTGAACTTATTTTGTGTCTTATTTAGTTATTTCCAAAAAAATAGATTTTAAACATAATTTGTGTTAACTCCTCCCTCCTTAAATGCGATCGTCCCGATTGCTTAAAATGTATGGATGTCGTAAATGGTGGAGTTCTTTTTCCCAGTTTTCCTTTCTGTGGGTTTTATAGTAATTGGAGATTCCGGTTGAGTTACTTCCATTTCTATTGTTTCGTTTTTTGGTTTTGTTTTCTTCTTCTTAGCGATCCAAATGATAGTGGCACAAACGGATATAACGATAATGATGCTTGATGTCATTAGAAATTTATTTTTGTTTTCTAATACTTCCAATCTTCTGATGTTTCCCACATTAAGTTTTTGTAGTCTCTGTAATGAGAGAATTTCTTCAGTTTTGCTATTCCATGCTTTTGGTTGTAGAGAGGCTGGAAGAGGTTTATTGCCGCTTATTTCTTTCGAGTAATATTCTCGACCATCGATGTTGACTGTTGTGTTAAAGTATTTCACTAAATAAGTTCCATTCAATTTTATCTCTTCTTTGTTCACTGTAATTTTCCCAATATATTGATTCAGTAGTAGTAAGTCGCTTCCAATTTCCTCTATGGCGGGTACGTGTTCGTTGTTAACCTGTGTGCAGCTTCCTATTTTATTTCTAAATAAACTAGTTATACAAAAGTTATCATTTAATTGTACGAGCTTATCTCTATTACATATAGTTAATTCATTGTAGCTTTTGCAGCTATCCTTGATAGCGAATAAATTATTATTACAATCCAAAATTTTTTCATATTCTATTTTATCAATTGTATTTCCAATCTTTACTGGCTTTGCTAAGAAAATTTTACAAATATCATTTTGGGCAATGGGAATACTTAAAATATATAAAATTTCTTTATTATTTGTTACAATTTTTACACTTCCAAAAGATAACAATTCATCTACATTAAAAATGGGAATATTGTAATTTTCTAAAACATGATTTAAATTTTCAATTTCAGTTTTTGACAAAATAAATGAATTTACGATGCTTACTTTAGCCCATTGGATTGCATATTCAATGTTTTGTAATTCTTTTTCAATTAACGTTAATTTGTGTTCTAATGTATTTGCCAGTTCATTATTAAAATCTTCCCGTTTTACTTTTAATATTTCATTTGTAATATTTGAAATGTCTTGTATTCTGCTAGTTGTCAGTTCGTTTATAATCATTTGTCTATTGTTATTCTCCAATAAATTTTTAATTTTCTGATTTAAGATTTCAAAATCGTGGCTGTCTGGAGTTCCAGCAACCCATTTCCATGCACTACCAATAATATCGATAGATCTTTTCCTCATTTTCGGGCTTAATCGTTTGAGGAGTCCATTAATATCGGACACTTGTTGTCTTAAAAACGGACGGAGCGGATGACTATATGTAATATTACTGTTCAATGTGGATTCGATATCTTGTGACAAAACTCGATATTGTTCTAGGTCAATGGAATGTATAACTTTAAAGGTGCCGTTCTGTTTTCTTGCGATTCCGTTCTGGATGGTTATCAGTCTCGCATTAGAGTAGTCAAGAATGTTAAAATCCGCAAGGACGCTAGTAATTAGTAAACTGAAGAAAAAGGAAAAAAAAAAAAAGGTGAGGAATAAGATGTAGAAATTTATCAATTTCTGATGTGACTCTTGTGGATAACTCGCCCACTTTCCGTAACTATAGTTGTATTACGGTTTTCCTTCACTATCTCCTCTTTAAACCGGCCAGAAAGTTTTGTCCCTAGTCTTTTATTTGTCTTAACGTAGACCAATTGACCCGGTACGTATTCCTTTACTGGTTTCCTATTTTTATTATGGAATGTCAAGTCATTTTCCTGTTTGCGCTTCAGTCGGTCAACGTTGGATAATCTGGTTATCTCCAAATCTTGAGGTGAGAAGTCTACTGTTCGACCAAAGTAGAGATCTACAGGTCTCTTCTTGATCGTCGAATGAATGGTATGGTTGTATTCATTCACAGATCTTTCCAACAGTTCCTCGAAGTTCCTAGATGTGCCATCACTCTTCAAACATCTCATTATCTCCGCTAAAGTGGAATGGAACCGTTCTATTTGTCCATTCGCTTCGCTTCTATAGGATGGGGTGGTAAAGACGTTTATTTTCAAATCGTCCCTCATCATGAATAGGATTGAGGCTGAATTTAAAGAAGGTTCGTTATCCATGACAATATTCTTTGGTACCCCGTAAAAAAATAAAATCTCTCTAAGAGGTCCCCTAACATCTTCTATCGATCGCCCTTTTAGTAATCTGGTCTGGGCATACTTTGAAAATTTGTCAATTGACGTTAGTATCAATTTTTTGTCTGTGGAAAAAATGTCAAGGTGGACCGTGTGACCAGGATGAGTTGGTATAGGTGTCTCTTTTAATTCAGGCGTATTGGGATGCCTTTCATACTTATTTCTCTTACAAGTGGAACATAATTTTATGACCCTTTTAATCTTGTTTGCCATTCCCGGAAAGTAAAACTTTTCCATAATTTGTAACCTATTTTCCTTTTCATTACGATGGGCTCTATTGTGTGTCTCCACGATTATATTTTCCTGGTCGTTTTCTGACGTTATATCGTCGACCACCAGTTGTGTAAATCGACATTTGTAGCTTGAAAAATGATTCGGATAGATTGTCTGAATTTTCCCCATTATCGGTTCAGGAGTTTTTATGCCATTAATAACGGACGGATTCAAGTACCTTTTCAGAATTTCTGTCAGTTTTTGTTCGTCATAGTTAGGTTCGTTTATCAGATGTCGATGAAACCCTGGAAATATAATTTTAAATTGGTACGTGGATGGTTCGCCTATGGTGAGAAAGATTTGATTTTTGAACACGTTTATTGGTGTTTCTATGCTTGGAATAAGGTCCTGTGGAGAACTGTCACTACTGTGCACTGTACCTGACAGGGAATTTATGCTTGTCTCTGGAGGCCTAGAGAGTGCGTCTTGGGATATATATTGGAATATCGGGATTTTTATCTCTCCTTTTACAGTAAAATAATTCTTTGATGTATAAATCACGGCTGATAATTCTTTCAAACTATCGTTGCCCAATATTCCATCAAAGGTTCGTAGCCCTGGTAATATGAAGAATTTTATGGGAACATCATTGATGCCAAACATTTTCAAAAGTGCATGATGTGTTATTTCCACATCTCCCGTAATCGATTTTGCGCTAAATTTCTCCTGGTTAGGTATATGATTAGTAACTAAACTTGGCTTTACATAATTCTTATTACTACCCGTATCTAAAAGGAATTTGAGAGTTTGGCCGTTCCTCGTTCTAACTCGAAAGTATGGGAGCGAGGAACTATTTAACCAAAAAAATTCAGGTCATTGATTAAATCTTCCTGTGGATAGTCAGTTGTTCTGGGGTCATTCTCCCCAATTTCCGAATTTTCAGGCGGATACTCAGCCATCTCCAGCCCGCTATTGGCAAATTGCCTATAATATTCGTCAATTTCATTCATTCCACCAACTGCGCCCTCTTCCTGGTAGTAATTATTGACATCATGGGATGGTTGTTGAATTCTACTTTCGTTGTTCGTTACAACGTGGAAATTCCTTTGCATCTTTTTCTGAGGGGCCTGTATGGATGAAGTAGGTGCCCTCTTGAAGGCTGTATCGTGTGGTCTATTCATGTAATTAACCTGTCTGGATTGTATGGATCTATCTACCTCCATAGGTTCTACTTTAGGTGCCGGTGTAGGATAATTCGGGGTTGAATATTGGGGTCTGTTATAATGGTTCTGGAAACCATTTGGGTTTCCTTGATTAAACTGTGGTCTTGGGCCGAATTGTTGGTAACCGATTGGTCGAAAGTTCTGGTTGGGACTGTAATTTGGGTTATAGTTCGGTACAGGAGTATTACGGGGTGGCAATGGTGGTCTTCTATGTACCGTACCGCCAACATAAGCAAGCTCGGGAAAGAATTTTTGTCTATTTCCCGTGAACGGATTGGTAATTCCAATTCTGTCCCTCTGTATGTTCCCCTTTGATATTTGTCCATGTGCATAGTTCATGCGAAATGCCATGTTGTCTAACTTTAAGCAGATGTGTAGTGCCTCAGGCAAGGAAGCAGGTTCACGGACGCTTAACAACCGTGGAAGATCGCCGTTTAGACCCCTAACAAACGTGTCCAAGGCTTTATCCCTATATGTGTTCGTCATTGATCGAAGGCTTCCCTCATCTAGATTCAAACATGATACTTTGTCAAGTATCAGTGAAAGATGCTGATAAACAGCTTGATAAAACTCAGTTATAGGCCTATTGCCTTGGCACAGAACTGTCATTTGATACTCCAAAGTTCCGATATCTCTTTTATCGGAATAGTGCATCATCAGACATTTCTTCATCCTGGGCCAATCCAAAGGTGTTCTGTATGACTCTAATGCAGTATCTGCATCACCAGTTATCTTTGTTCTAATGGTGTGCAAAATTGCATAATATCGTCCTGTCCCCTGGAGGGACTTAAAGAGTTCCATTACCCTATCCACCGACTTACGCCAGGAGTTAAATTCCCCCGGTTGCCCAGAAAATTCACGTAGCGTCCGTACAATGTCCGGTACTTTGTCTAATTCCTCTAATTTCGTTACAGTTCCGATGGGTTGATCTATTTCCTCCTCCAAGTGAGGACTTTGTGATCCCAGAACTTCGTTCAGAATCTCCCTTATCTGTTCCCTCTGAATGTTATTAAGCCCCGAGGAGCCACTGTTATGGACGGATGATCCATTTAAACTCATATTTAATGTTCTATTTAATCTGTCTGTCAGTTGATCTATAGTCTCGTCTTCTGACATTGTTTTCGGAAATATTTTATGTTAACAGATGAAATAATAAAAGTTTCACTTTTTTTCTTTTAACAATCTGATTCTTGAATACTTAAATATGAAAAAAAAAAATAATAATAATAAAAAAAAGGAATAATCTTACATTAATCTAAGAACCATACTGCTCTCCTGGATGATTTTGAGGCACTTGATGACTGATGAGTAGCTGGTGTTGTTGATATTGTTTGTTATAGCTGACGTTATTTCCAAGTTCACAATTTAATCACAATACTAATAATTTTTATTTATTACAAATTTTCTAATGCTTTTGCTATTTGCACCTTTTTAGGAAGAGTTTTTTTTCGAAATTGCACTTATTTTTATGTATTCTTAATGGTTATTTCTTTTAATTTTCTATTTACTTCCTTAGTTTTCCCTCTAATTCTTGTGTCACTGTTTCCAAAAAAAATTTTCTATAATTTTATATAAAAAAAGAATTGTTTTTCCTTCGTTTCACTCTTCTTTTAATGTCACTGTTTTTTTTTCCAAAATTTTCGATATTAATTTTTATTTAAAATTTTTAAAATTTTGTTTTAATGTTACTATATTTTTTTTATAATTTTTTCTCATTTAAACATTTCCTTTTAAACTTTGTCGTCACTGTTTTTTTTCAGCATTAATTTTTATTTAAAATTTGTCACTATTTTTTTATAATTTTTCCTATATTAATTTTCATTTAAAAATTTTCTTTTAAACTTTGTTGTCACTGTTTTTTTTCAGAATTAATTTTTTATTTAAAATTTTTCCTTTAAAATTTTGTTTTAATGTTACTATTTTTTTATAATTTTTTCTCATTTAAACATTTCCTTTTAAACTTTGTCGTCACTGTTTTTTTTTCAGCATTAATTTTTATTTAAAATTTGTCACTATTTTTTTATAATTTTTCTATATTAATTTTCATTTAAAAATTTTCTTTTAAACTTTGTTGTCACTGTTTTTTTTCAGAATTAATTTTTTATTTAAAATTTTTCCTTTAAAATTTTGTTTTAATGTTACTATTTTTTTATAATTTTTTCATTTAAAAATTTTCCTTTAAACTTTGTCATCACTGTTTTTTTCAGAATTAATTTTTTATTTAAAATTTTTCCTTTAAGATTTTGTTTTAATGTCACTATTTTTATTTTTATTAATTTTTTAAAAATTTTTTTGTTTCACTTTTCCTTATTTATAATTTCTATTATCTAGTTAATCCGCGGGGCACGGGCTTACCAAGCTGTGACTTCACGTCACTCCTGTTTATCGTTTACGGATTACTGAGGGGCTTGGCAAGGCTTGACTTTTGTTTTTTTCGATACCGGGGGACCTTTTATCCTTGGGTCCCTGCTCGGGCGCCAATTAAATCCTGGATAGAATTTTTTAATAAAAAAATTAATTGTTGTGCGCGGATGGCGACACAACAATGTTCTTTATTTGGTATCAAAACTAAAAGTAACAATATTCTTAAAAACTACCCTACTTATTAACAGGTTTTGTTGATCACGCCATTCGAGTATTTGGTATCAGCAGACGGCGCGTGCGATATTGTTGCTATCGTTGTGCAATGTTGTTGATGGGAATTTGTTGAGTTGCAGTATTCCTGGCTGTTGGCAGTCACCCCATGTGGGTATCGGATATCAACCATTGGCATGTGCAATGGAATTATTGTGAAATAAGCTGCGTTGTTGTATTGCAAAATACGCAACGTCAGCTTGTGAACTTATTTTGTGTCTTATTTAGTTATTTCCAAAAAAATAGATTTTAAACATAATTTGTGTTAACTTGTATGTATGTATGTATGTATGTATGTATGTATGTATGTATGTATGTATGTATGTATGTATGTATGTATGTATGTATGTATGTATGTATGTATGTATGTATGTATGTATGTATGTATGTATGTATGTATGTATGTATGTATGTATGTATGTATGTATGTATGTATGTATGTATGTATGTATGTATGTATGTATGTATGTATGTATGTATGTATGTATGTATGTATGTATGTATGTATTTATGTATGTATGTATGTATGTATGCCCAGCGGGAAAAAGAAGGATTCTGGAAGGCCTCCGTACCCCTTCTTTTGGATATAGAAGGCCTTCTCGCTCCATTCCATACTCATATCTTTTTTACACGCGTTGTCATTGCGGAGAAGGCCTTCCGCTTTCCTTTCTTCCCCAGAGCTTCTTAAAGGCCTTCAAATAAATGGCTCTTAGAAGGCTTTCCAGAGAATGACTGTAAAAAGGCCTTAGCAAAAAGGTTATCTTGAAGGGTTTTAAAGAAAGGTATATTAAAAGGCCCTTCAATTAATGCCTCTTAAAAGGCCTTTCCGACCATCCTTCTACAAATGCATTAAAGGTCGTATTGAAGGGCTATCAGTCTAAAACATTAAGGAATATGTATTTCCTTACAAATGAATTTAGAAGACTGAATAGGTTTCATGTACATATCAGATCTACAATATAGAAAATGAACACTTAACTTTTTATATATGTATACCTATTTTACAAACGTGTTAATATATTTTATTAAACTTATTGTATTTTTTTATTAAAGTAATCAAATTTGCTAAATATTGTAAAATAGATTGCAAATAAAAGTTTATAATAAAATAAAACTTTTGGGCACAAGTACCTACATACATATCTTCCTTAATGAACAAAACTCAACTAAAATGATTTACATTATTGTTTTTATAACGGGATCTGAATTCTTTAGCTTTGGCGAAAAAAACAAAACAAAAAATTTTACTCTTTCTCTTTTCCACTTCAACTAAAATGATTTACAAGATACATATGTTACTTTGTTTTTGTTAAGGGATCTGAATTCTTTTGCTTTTGCTTGTGCAAAAAAAAAACAAAAAAAAAAATGTTACTCCTTCTTTTCTCGCTTCTCATACCAAAGAGCCGAGGCCTTCTATGAGGCATTCTTTAGCAGTTACGTAATTAAATCAAAAAATATTTTAAGCAGGCCTTTAAAAAGGCCTGAAGTAAGAAGGTCTTCTGAGTTTTCCTGCTGGGTGTTTGTATGTATGTATGTATGTATGTATATATGCATTTATGTATGTAACGTATGGATTCCAAAACGGCTAGGTCGATTTTGATGAAATTTTTAGGGAATCTTTAGAATATTCAGGCGGGTGACACTGTGAAGTTTGATTTTTGATTTTCGGTCTGCGGGTGAAGGGTCGTGGCAAAATTCAATTTTCATAATGCACCACCAATGACATCTATATAATTTGGACGATTTAGATTTATAGGAAAAGAAAATTTTGCCCCGCCCACTTTTACGCCCACTTTTTTCGAATTACCTTAAATCAGAAAACGGCTCCATCGATTTGACAAATTTTTCTCTCAAATGTTCGTAATAATCCATTTTAAGTTTTTATCAAAAGGAAAATTTACCACGCCTAAATGATTGCCATGGTCCAACTAAGGTTTTTACGGAAAGAAAATTTTGCCCCGCCCACTTTTTTCGATTTACCTAAAAAAAACGGCTCCATCGATTTGACTAATTTTTCTTTTAAATGATCGTATTAATCTATTTTACGTTTTCATCGAAAGAAAAATGTACCACGCCTACTTTTACGCCCACTTTTTCTATTAAGCGCATAACTTGAGAACGGCTTGACCGATTTGGACGATTTTTTCTTTAAAATCATCGCCATGGTCCAACCTAGGTTTTTACGGAAAGAAAATTGTGGCCCGCCTACTTTAACGCCCACTTTTTTCGATTTACCTAAAATCAGAAAACGGCTCCATCGATTTGACTAATTTTTCTTTCAAATGTTCGTATCTTTTTAACGGATTTTAAGAATCGAACGCAAACATTTTACCTATTTTGGACAGGACAACGTCTGTCGGGTCAGCTAGTATTGTATAAAAGCACAACTTTTTTGGTGAATTTTGGTACGGATAACGTTGTAAAATTGTTCATGGTTGCACTGTAGAATGTATTTAAAAAAGCGAGTTGCTTTGCAACTGACGTTTTGGAACTCACCCATAATTTAAAACACAAAAAAATATGGCTTAATACCTCAAAAAATTATAATTTTTGTTACAACGGTTAATCGACTGAAATTACCCGGTTTAATCGTTAATCGAAAAAAGCCAATTTTAAATTAACCGATCAGTTAATCGGGTAGTAATTAATCGGTTAACCGATTAACAGTTAACCGAATGAATACCCTAGTTATGACTCGATATGTACTTTTGATTTGTTGTGCCCATGATTGCACTATTATAAATAATTGTCTGTGGTGTAGGGTATCATATGTTCGGACTTGAACGATTATGCGTTCTTACTTGTTTTTTTAATTTCGTTTTGTTTTTCTTTTTCTTACAGATAAATATTTATATTTAACCATTCTCTTGATCATCGTATTAGTAGCTCTAAATATAGTTTCAACAATATATGATGCAAAATTAAAAACACAACAGTTCCAATCGGATGAAAAGCATAATTATTACGAAATACAGCACAAGGACAAAGGTATTCGAATGAATAAACAAAAAATCATTAATATACTTATTTACTTAGATTTTCTATATTAATTAACTTTAAGTTAACAGATATCTGACTGCATTTTCTTTGTATCGCAACTACAAACGTTTGCTGGTGCCCAACAAAAGTGACATCGGTCTTGATTTGGGTTTCTTAGACGGATTTCGGGCAATTCTTTGCCTTCTAATCATATTCGAACATTCATTTTTATTGCAATTTGTCCATATCGAAAATACGGAATTTATTGAAGATATTTGGAGTAAAATTCAGACAAAATTATTTCTACATGCTTTAATATGGCTGGAATTATTCTTTGTTTTAAGCGGTCTTTTGATGTATGTTAAATTTGAAAAGTCTCAATATGTAACACCCAAAACATCTTTGCTAGATTGTCTTCACGTTTTTGTGCGTTTATTAATTTCGCGGTATTTAAGGTATGGATTGGTTTTTAATATTTTAAAGTTGATTGATTTTGTAATGAACATATTTTAACATTTGCCTTTAGATATCTTCCATCTTTATTATTTGTTATTATCTTTGCTGCTAATATAACCTACTATAACGAGCACGGTACTTTCACTCGAAATATAATTGATGCTAATTGCATTGAATGTCGTGAAAATTGGTGGCAAAATCTCTTAATGGTTAATAATTATGATATGAAAAGTTCGGTAAGTTTGTTAATATAAAAATAGAATTTCGAAAAAAATATAGAAATGTTGAATTAAACTTATTAACGCACACTATTTGCAAATTTAATTTTTAAATATAATTATCCCTGCGGGAAATTTGGTAAAATTGTTCTTAGAGCACTTATCCCGTGACCAGTGAACACAATACTTTAATAAAAAGAAACGAATTGTGAAAGGTGAAAACAAGACTAATCACTTAACTGACGATAAATTGTTGAATGTGTAGTTGCTTTAGAGGAAAGGTAATTGAAACAAAACTAGGCATCTGACCTTGTGGTTTTACGCGGCCGGTGGAATATTCTATCTGGTTCATTTACTTCATATGAAGAGGAGATCTATCATATGAATATCGTTCACTCGGGACAATATCTGCGACAAGCATAATACTAACGTTTAATGAATGTCTTTTTCAGAGGCCTGTGTCAAAAAAAGAGCCATCCTATGTCATCGTCATGTAAAAATGGAAAAGTCCACTTAATATAAAGTGTTAGAACTAGAACCGGTGCCTAGCACTTTAGAACTGTGCCAAGTTTGGTGATAGTTCCCTTTTCCCCTAGGGGTACAATAGATCGAATGACTTTCGAATGTTTAAAAGTTTGCTTCAGATAGTGCGTGAGAATTTCTGTTCTCTCACGCATGGGTAATATGTTGACTAATCGTGATTGTGACGCTTTACACGAGACAAATAACGAAACTCCCACATCTCTTACTTAAGAAATTACTTAAATAAACTTCTAATTTTTTTTAGTTATAACAAATTGCAAATTTCTACTGTAGAAATTTATTATTTCAGTCAAATTTTTTTTTTATCGTTTATCAGAATTTTCTATTTTTATACTCACACTACTTTGTGAAGAAGGTATTATGCGCTAGTGCGAATGTATGCAACACTAATATTTTCTACAAAAAAGTGTGACATTTTATTTAAAAAAATGCAATTTGGCGTCTGTTTCATAAAAATTTTGCCTCCAAAAAAGGGTGAGTTTTTTAGAATAAAACAACCAACCCATTTCGGGAGTAAAATTTGTAAGAAACAGACTCCCAATTGCATTTTTTTAAATAAAATGTCACATTCTTTGTAGAAAAGAAAACACCATAAAAAATATTGGTCCTGGACTCACTTTCTGAGTCGATCTAACGATTTCCTTCTGTCCGGATGGCTGGTTAGCTGTGCATGTAAACAAACTTAGCGCAAAGTAGAGGTCACAATTTTGGAGATAATTTTATAAAATTTGGTGCATAGGCTCTAATTATCACAATAATCCTATAATCTTTCCGGAAAAGAATCTTTGTGCCCATAAACAGAGGTGGCAGATGATTTTAATTAAAAAACTCGGCATATTAAAAAAAAAAATCGGCATTACCGGCACTGTTATTTAAAAAAATTTGGCAAATTAAAAATGCCTATTTTAAATACAATAAAACCTATTTTTATTAATTAAATAGAGCAATTGAGCATTAACTAATATTTATAACTTATGAATATAGATGGAAAGATGGTAAATACCCAATTGGTAAATACCCGGTAAATAGGGAAAATTGGGTAAGAATTGGTTAATACCCTGGTATTTACCCAAAGGGTGGGTATAAACGTTTTATACAAAATGTTATGAAAATTTATTGTTTAATTTAATCAATATTTGCTTGACTTGTAAACACATACCTTCTTCACAATTCTGAATCAAAATACTCTTGTTTATTGTAGTTTTAGTACCATTTAACCAGTTTTTTAATATTAAATGTAGTTTTTTAAATCGAAAAGTAATTTAAAATTAAGTTTTTTGGCATTTAATGATTGCCATATGAATTTGTGTTTTATAAATACCCAAATAAATTCCCAAAAAAGCAATATATGTACCTGGTATTTACCCAGACATCAGGTATATACCCGGTAGTATCTCATCCATACATATAAAATTACAAAAAAAAAAAAAATCAATGAAAATAAACGTTTTAAGCCCTTATGACACTACATTTTTTATTCATTAATTGATATAGAATTGATAGAAAGAAACATTAAATGCTAGAAAGAGCAAACTATAAAAAATGTAAAAAAAGTTTTTTAGTTTTTTTTTCTCATGTTATGGTTTTGTTTCAGGGATGGCGTTGAGAATTTTTTAAATTGTTCAAACAACCTTTAAGGCCCGTTTTCACAACTCAAGGTAGGATTTTACCGGCCGTATAAAAAGTGTTCCATTATTACAACTTTACTTTAACCTACCAGGTAGGATGAAACTTAATCTACTTTATCGCTCACTTTAGGTTAAAGTTAAGTTTTAATAAATGAACACTTTTTATAAGGCCGGTTAAAGTCTACTTTTAACTATCGGAAAGTTGTGAAAACGGGCCTAAAACTTGTACTTTTTTACCCTAATTGTACTAAAAGATTTTTTTAGGTGAAATTAATTTTATTTATGTTCATAAAAAAACACCACAAAAAGTACAATTAAAACAACTTAGCCATCCCTGTTCTGTTAATTTTATTAAATGTTGCCAACTTTTTGCTTACGAGAAACCTAAAAACAAAATGCGGTAAATCACTGAATTTGCCCAGAAACCGCTGATTCAGCAACACTTTTAATATTTCAAGCTTGAAATGTCAATTTTAAGTTGAACAATTTTACATTTTTTTTTGACATAAATTCATTTTTTATCGATAACTTTAGTAAAATTTTTGACAGTTTGCCATTTATCTCAATACAGCTGAACCCTTCGCACTTGGTAAATGTTTATATTACTTTATATTTGCACTGTTCACCAAAACTTGAACAATGCATTAAAAATGAAGTGTCATAAGGGCTTTACAAATAATTGTAGTCAAATAAAAATAGTTTTTTTTTTTTTACTTTCTAATATTAAAGAATATTCCATATATGGGCAATTCCAGCTACATTAAAAAAGTAGACATTTCGCAGAAAAAGCCCATATGTATCTTAAAACGAGCAAAGATTTTTAAAATTGACAGCTTGAAAAATAATTCTATATAAGTCCAAATTTTACTAAAAAAGGTTTTATACAAAACGTCTTGCTCAATTCGCAGTCTTATTAAGTTTTGTAATACAAGTCAAAATCCACTTCCGTTTTTTAACGTCACGCCAGCGCATATTTTTGCTTATATCTACTAATCCTTCACGTCGATTGCTGTAATTTTTTTTCTGAATATAGTGCTACTTCAGTACTTTGTATATCTTAAAACGCTCTTTACAAATTTATCTTCTTCATTTAATTTTTTTACATTTTGTGGTACAAATGTCACAACACTTCAAAATGGAAATGCCCATATACATATGGGGCATTATTTGTAAAGCGGACAACCCAATAAAAAAAATTGTGTAGGAACTCCTTTATATTTGGCATAACTATACTTCTAGTAGGTATGAATAAGTGTGCGAAATATTCTATATATTTCTATGATGTTTATTTGTCGAGTTTCGGGGTGGTAAAGTGTTGCCGTTTTCAAAAAATTATTCAAACAAAAAAAAAAAAAAAAAAAAGATTTTAAGTGATTCTTATAGAAAAACGATTAAACTTTAAATAAAAAAATTTTGCTTTGCAAAACCGGAAATGACGAATTTAAATCAAAATTTTTCTAACTTAGTCCTAGAATGTCCTTATTATATTGTCAAAGTTTTTTTATGTGGTTTTTGCAATATTGTACCGTTAAAGACAGGGACGAACTAGTTAAAATTTTAATTTTTCTCAAACTTATTTTTGAGAATACGAAATTTATTACACTGGTTTACAGCCAAAAGATACAAAGAACGCCACATGCCTAGATAAGTTAATTGGGACCTCCTGAACACGAAAAACGCTGTAATTTTTTTTCCTAAGTACCGTTTTTCCGTTTTTTTTAATACGTTAAAACTGATGGATTTAAAAAAAACGGAATTTTATATGAGATGAAAATATTGTCGTTCCACAAAATCCTTAATAAAAACTTTATTTTTCATCCGATTTTTTTCAAATTACGCTTAAAATGTTGGTAATTAAATATACTATTTGGTTAAAAAATAAAACATTCCAGATATTTAATATAACGTAGAAAAAAACGAAATAAAAATGAAAAATTTTGAAGAAAACGTAAAAAATAGGCACATTTTTGAACTTTGAGGTGCCATAACTCAGCCATTTCCTATCAGATAGAAAATCAGCATATCGACGGAAAAGGCATTCAATAACCTTTCCAACAATGTGCCACTTGTTTCGACCGGATTTTTCGGTTGGGCTCCACAAGGGTTTGAGTGGGACCATACACCGAAAAACACAAAAGTACCGTTATCTAAAACACGGTACTTGGGGAAAAAAAATTACAGCGTTTTTCGTGTTCAGGAGGTTCCAATTAATTAACTTATCTAGGCATGTGGCGTTCTTGGTACTTTTCCAAATCAAAAATTTGTAAAGCAGTGTTATTAATAAGTTTTTTTGACTTGCTAATTTCCAAATTTTTATTTTTGATAAATACATTAAAATTTTTTGTTGAGGGAAAGCTAGTTTCTATGCGCATTTCACTGGATGCTTTGGTCAGATCATCAGGAAACGATATGTGACGCGCAAAATAGAAAGGGACCTAAGGGTTTTGTTCAGGAGAGCCATTTTATCTTTGTATCTTTGGTGTTCCATCACTGAGCGTGTTGGTATTGGTCTCATTTGAAAGCGACACATCTCAACCTTGAAAACGCGTGTAGGTCGTCCATACCTCTTGTTTTATGTAGTTGGTTTTTACTGTTACCTTTACCTTGCTGGTCCCTTTCTCTATGCGCTGTCATATATGCTCATTTTTCTATAAGAATCACTTAAATTTTTTTTTTGTTTGAAAAATTTTTGGTTCCAAACAATAATTTAAATAAATTTAAAAAAAAACTAAGACCGCATTTACATCTATGCAATTAACGCCGAGTTTTTTTTCTATTTTCTTTTATAGTAGTTTCTATGAAACTCTTTTCACATTTACATTTACATGTTTTTCAAGCATTTTTTCAACTTTTTCAACCCCGTTTTCTTCCTTACACCTCTTGCTAACAAACAAAAAGTTGCATGCGAAAGTTGCGGCAAGTTGTGGCGTTAATTGCATAATGTCATGGAAATCGAAAACGTAAAACGAAAGAGTTTAGCAGTTCTTTTTATTATACGTTTAATCTAATTTTTACAATTTTTGTTAAACAATTCTATTTAATAGAGCATTATTTGTGTAATAATTGTCATAAAATTTTTTTATAACATAAATCTTATTGAAAAACGACTCTTAAAATTCTTTCGTTTTACGTTTTCGATTTCCATGACACCCCTGTAAGTTGGAAAAATATTGATTTAAATGGTAATTTCCGGTTTTGCAGACGAAATTTTTTTTTTTTTTTTAATTAAAGATCAATCGATTTCTATACGAATGACTTAAAATTTTTTTGTTTGATTAATTTTTGGTTCGAAAAAAAATAAAAAAACCATTTTTTTGAAAAAGGCAATGATTAATCAAAATTTTTAATAACCTATTAATCGCACAACCCTTGCTATATGTAATATTTATATGTAAAAAACAATTGTAAAATGCGTTAAAACTGATGGATTTAAAAAAAAAGGATTTTATATGAGATGAAAATATTGTCGTTCCACAAAATCTTTAATAAAAACTTTATTTTTCATCCGATTTTTTTCAAATTACGCTTAAAATGTTGGTAATTAAATATACTATTTGGTTAAAAAATAAAACATTCCAGATATTTAATATAACGTAGAAAAAACGAAATAAAAATTAAAAATTTATCTTTGTATCTTTTGTGTACCATCACTGAGCGTGTTGGTATTGGTCTCATTTGAAAGCGACACATCTCAACCTTGTTGGTCAACCTTGAAAACGCGTGTAGGTCGTCCCTACCTCTTGTTTTGTGTAGTTGGTTTTTACTGTTCCCTTTACCTTACTGGTCCCTTTCTCTATGCGCTGTCACATATGCTCATTTTTCTATAAGAATCACTTCAATTTTTTTTTTTTTTTGAAAAATTTTTGGTTCCAAACAATAATTTAAATAAATTTAAAGAAAAAGACTATGTTAGAAAAATATGGATTTAAAATGGTAATTTCCGGTTTTGCAGATGAAAAAAATTTTTTTTAATTATTTTTTTTTTTTATTTAAAGATCAATCGATTTCTATAGGAATGACTTAAAATTTTTTTGTTTGATTAATTTTTGGTTCGAAAACAAAAATAAAAAAAAAACATTTTTTTGAAAACGGCAATGATTAATCAAAATTTTTAATAACCTATTAATCGCACAACCCTAGCTATATGTAATATTTATATGTAAAAAACAATTGTAAAATGCTTCAGCTTAAAATTTTAAAACTATTTTTTATAAATTCTTTATATACATTCATGAATATTCATTTTACAAACAAAAAAAAAAATGCAAATATTAATAATGATCACGTTTTTCTATTAACAGTGTTTAATGCATACCTGGTATATTGCAGCGGATTTTCAACTTTATGGCTTATTTTTAATTATTTTAATTATAATGGCAAAGTAAGTTGAAGAACCATAACTAATGCTAACAACAACAAAATTTATTAGAATATTAATTGCAACTTATAAATTTGAATGAACTGAATATAATTCATTGAAATATATATTTATTTTTTTATTTAAAGGTTTCCCAAGTTCAAAACATTGATCTTAATTGGTGTAGCAATTTTAGCAGCTACTATTAATTTTGGTGTTAACTATCTTCTAAAATTGGATTCAATATTTATGTTGCTGCCAGAGTAAGTTTTTTAATTTGTATGTATAAAGAAATCCTTTGTAATAATTCACTGTATATCGGGCCATGATTGTATGAGTTTCTTTTATTGGTCTTTACTAGGGAGATCGATCGAATAGTATTCGACTGGTTTAAACCTGTTATTTTAGTTTTGCCCAAGTCGAATATCTTAAAATGACCATTTTTCGAATATCGATAAACCGGTTATTTTGGTAAAATAAACCGGTTATTTTTGTAATGTGTAATTTATATACGTTTTCCTTACTTTTATTATAAATGTACACGTAATTGAAGTGTTTTTTAAATTGAATATTGGGCAAACTTAAACTTTTTATAAAAAAAAAAAAAAACGACAAAACAATATATAACAAAAGTCAAAAAACATTATGAGCAATGTAAATACAAATCGATTATAAAAGCGTGTGTTCTTGTAACAAATACTAAAAACAATTCAAAATACTACAAACAAAATATGACATATGAAAATATGAAGACAATATGTCTTCGTTTTTTAACGTCATGCTTTCGTTTTTAACAGTGTTGCCACTTTGTGGGTAATTACCCGAATTTGGTATAATTTTTACGGTCGTGGGTAGAGCGTGGGTAGAGCGTGGGTAATTTCTTTTAGATGTAATTCAGGTGTAATTTGAAATTTTTACTTCAGATGCCAAAATAAAATAAGATTCGATTTCAGTAATGACATTTATTTCTTTGAATGTCGCAAGATGGACCCTTAGATTTGGATAAAGATGCCTATCATAAGCTAAAAACTTGCCTGGGGGAAGATATGTTTCCAATATTGCAAAATATAATTAATTTTAATTCTATCTTGCTACTTTTTAATGCTTTAGTTTAAAGAATATTTAACGCCCTTTACAGTTGTAAAACTGAATTACGAAAGGGACAGTTGTATAAAACTCTGCAGGCATTTTGTTTACTAAGTAAGGTATAAAGGGTATTTTTTAAGACCATGAAACTTAAAATGGTAGACAACACAAAAAAAAATAATTTTAATCGCAGATTGATAATTACGATTTGAAACTGATTTAAAACAAATAGACACCGCGCCTGTCCTTGACGAAACGCATTGCAGATGTCCAATTTTGTTTCTCTTTTTCGAATAAAATTAACAATGTTGACCTCCAAGCAGTGTTGCCAATTTAGCCATTTAGTAGCTAGATTTAGCCATTTTTCACCCTGTTTAGCCATTAAAAATTGAGCCATTTTTTTAAGTCTTTTTCAACTTGTTTAGCCATAAAAATTTGTTTGTCCTTTTTCTTTTAAATGAATAATTTTTAATTTATGTAGTTGCAAGTATTTCAATAAAGAGATGTAGGCGGCAACAATTTTTTTTAGAAATTTCAGAATTGACTATAAGGTTTTTCTCACTTCCATGGTCTTATGCTGAAGTAGAGAGGGTGTTTAGCCAAGTAAACATCGTTAAAAGTAATTTGAGAAAAAAAGGTTACATTTAGCAACCGTAAATTCGGTTTTATCAATTAGGTAAATATTTTTACCATAACAATAAAATATTTATACCAACACCAAAGTATTGGAGAGGGAACTATGCGTTTATGCTAATGTTTGTTACACCTTAAAATATTGGTCCTAAGCCCACCTTTACGTATACCGATAGATAAAATCACTTTCTGAGTCAATTTAACGATGTTTGTCCGGTTGGCTGGCTGTCCATGTAAACATTGTGCCAAAATACAGGTCGCAAATTTGCAGATTATTTAATAAAATGTGGTACATAGGTTCTAATGTCGTCGTGGTTGACCGACTATACTTTCTTACTTGTTTTTAATTGTAGATCAGCAGCCGTATTCCGTAATTCGCTAAAGCTAAATCTCTATCGCTAAAAATCTATAAAGTTGATTTAGCAATTTTTGGCTACAAATATAATTCAGTAACGTGCATTGCTAAATTTGGCAATGCAATACAAATTTAATTTGCCGTAATTTTAGCTTTTAGTGTCATCGCTAAAAATTTTGACTTTTTTTCTCTAAGGAATTTTAGCGATCGAGATTTAGCTTTAGCTAAGCGAATTACAGAATACGGCAGCTGGACTCAAAAGGTGTTGGGTAAATGTTGTCGTGATTATGATTTACCTTAAAATTATTTAAAATAATAGGCACGAGTGATTCCTATGAGGTCAACATAACGACATCGAATTTATCGATGATTTCATTTTTTAAATATCTATCAAAATATTAATTTACGTTTATTCTTATTTAACAAATTGATCTTAACTTACAGTATCATCGTAAACAACTTTAAATGAATTTTTTCAGTTTTGTTATTGAATTTTAATGAGTTTTTAGCCATTTATAGCCCATTTTTTAGCCATTTTTTTCCGTAAATTTAGCCATTTTTGGTCACAAAGTTTTGGCAACACTGCCTCCAAGACACCGATTGTTGCTGGTTTATCAGCATTCACCACTGACTTCACAGCCCTACGGAAAACAATCAATAAGTGTCACATCGCACGGCACAGTTTATTTTCTCTAAATCAACACATCGCCTTCATTTGTGAAAAAAGTTGCTTCATTTAAATCAAGAAGTCACTTTTAAGTTGCGAAAATCGCTGGCTGATTTTCAAAGCATATTTTGATAATTTGGTGGCATTGTTCAAGAATGAATCTATTCATGATGATGTGCCTGTTCAAAAAGTGAAAATAGTCTGACAGTTCGTTTGACAGCTAACCATTCGTAAGCTCTATGGGGCTAAAAAGCATCCATTATAAAGCAATGGCAAGGAACAAGGAACTTTGTAAATGTCTTTTTATTAAATAAAACTTAAATTTTATATCGGGTGTAATTTCATTTAAATCGGGTAATTTTGCTTCATCTCAAGTGTAATTTTGAATCTTGCTGGTGGTAACCCTGGTTTTTAAACGGCTTCAAAACTAATCCGCTTGAGAATACCATGGAGTAGTTTTAAAACTTTGTAGTCCTGCCCTAGGACATCGTAATGTCAAATAGACCATGTTTTTTCATACGTTTGGGTTACTTTTGGACTAGTCCTAGTCCCTTGTGGGCTACTCTTTACACGCGTGTTTGGAATGGTCCTATTATTTGCAGAGTATGTGTTACAACCAGTGTTGCCACTTTGTGGGTAATTACCCGAATTTGGTATACTTTTTACTGATGTGGGTAGAGCGTGGGTAATTTCTCTTAGGTGTAATTCAGGTGTAATTTTAAATTCTTACTTAAGATACCCAAATAAAATCCAGGTTCGATTTCAGTGATGACATTTATTTCTTTTTAAATACTGTTGCTTAAAAATGCACAGTCTTCTGAACCAAAGTCGCGGTTGCTTTTTAAGAAAAGACTTCAATAATTAAAAATATATTTTCAAAAGTTTGGTAATTAATGTCGCAAGATGAACCCTTAGATTTGGATAAAGATGCCTATCATAGTGATTAAGAACCTCAAGTTTATAGAAAAAAGTTATTCAAACTAAAAACAACCATGGGGAAAGATATGTTTACAATATTGCAACACATAATTAATTTTATTATTATCTTGCAACTTTTTAATGCTTTAGTTTGAAGAATATTTAACGCCCTTTACAGATTTAAAAATGAATTACGAAAGGGACAGTTGTATAAAACCCTGCAGGCATTTTGTTTACTAAATTAGGGATAAAGGGTATTTTGTAAGACCATGAAACTTAAAATGGTAGACAACACAAAAAAAAAATTAATTTTGATCGCAGATTGATATACGGCGTTACCATTTGAAACTGATTTCAAACAATTAGGCACCGCGCTTGTTTTCGAGCATTGCTGGCTGCATGTCACTAATAAAATGACGAATGCCCTGAAATCTCATTGACAGTTTATTTTCTCTAAGTCAAAACATTGTGAAAAAATAAGTTGCGCCAGTTTAATCACGAACTCGCTTATAAGTTCCGAAAATCGATGGCTGAATTTCAAAACAAATTTGGATAATTTGGTGTCGTTGTTCAAGCTAGAATCTATTCATGATGTGTGCCTGAGCAAAAAGTGAAAGCAGTATGACAGTTCGTTTGACAGCTAACCTTTCGTAAGGTCTATGGGGCTAAAAAACACCCATTATAAAGGACTTGCAATGAGCATATTCATAGATATATGCAACCAAATGTGGAAGTTAAACTCATTATTTTAGGAGTTTTATTTTATGTTTTATTAATTGTTTTAAGTCTTTAATGTTAATTTTGTGAATTTATTTAAAATTACAATAAGAATCTTAACAGTTTGACTAATATTGATCTTCTTTCAATGAGTTTGTTGTGTTTTTGCTACTTTGTAAATGACTTTTTATTAAATAAAACTTCAATTGTTTATCAGGTGTAATTTGAATTAAATCGGATCATTTTGCTTCATCTCAAGTGTAATTTTGAATTTTGCTGGTGGTAACATTGGTTGCAACAACGATACTAGATGGAAAATCAAAACAATTTAGATTCGACATTAAGCGCACTTTCACGATTTTGACATAAAGCATTTTGACCGTGTACAGAACCCTTAAATATTCTGATGATTTTTTTTGTGTCATCCCATCTCTCTCTCTCTCTCTCTCTCTCTCATTAATTTTATGCAGATAATTTAGGTACGTAAAACACTGATGGGATTTGTGGTACAATTGTACCAAATTTGGTACAATCGAAACTTCATTGGTACACAGGTACAATTTACCCCTTTTTGGTACAATTTAAAAAAAATACCCACGAAGGTTTATCACTTCTTTGAGGTCATACTTACAAACATAAGTATATGTACTCGTATCTATGTATAAGCCTAGGATTGAGTGTTTCCAAATCGCCACTTTATTCGATTGACAACCAAGTGTCTAAATTTTTGTCTGCCTCTAAGAAAAAAGAGAAATAGACAACTTTTTTCTTCTTAATTTTTATATTCACATCACAATAGTGGAGAGGATATTATGTATGTCATTGTGCTGATGTGTGTAACACTACAAAATAATACTTTCTGAGTCGATTTAATGATGTCCCTCCGTCCGGCAGGCTGGTTGTCTGTCCATGTAACCTTGTGCGTAAAGTACAGGTCGCAATTTTTAAGGTAATTCGATGAAATTTTGAACATAGTTTTCAATTGATAAGGACAAAGCCTACTAAAAATGGTGAGAATCAGTCTATAATTTCACATGTCCCCATACAAACTTCTTTCCGGAATAGTGTTATTGCATATAAACTATCCTATTAGTTATGGTCCATGATTGCCTATAAGTCTCACTCTCAAAAAATTGTCTGTATATACTGTGGTGTAGAGTATAAATGCTCGGGCTTGACGGACTATAATTTCTTACTTGTTTTGTTTTTGTTTTTAATAAATAAAAAAGTGTTATAATGCTGTTTGATTTTATAGCGAAATTATGGTACAATTTATGTCAATTTGGTACAATTATGCCATTGAGACGGTACAATTTAAGAATTGTCAGATCCCAACAGTGACGTAAAATATTTTTCATTTGAAAGTTAAAAGTTTATTAAAGGTGATTTTTGAGGTCGCATTTTTTAAGTTACAGTAACTAATCGTATTTTTGACTCTTCTCCAAAAATTAAAATTTTAAGAAATCATAACTATACTACTCTTCATTATGCGATTTTCAAAATTTTTCAAATCAAATATTTGAAAATCACCAAAAATGTGTGAGTTATGGTTGATTACGTTTTTTTACTGAATATGGTGAACCGTTTTCAAATTATTCCAATATCTGTAGTGAAAGTGACTTATTTTTGGACATAACAGTATTTCTCAAAAAGTCGAGCTAAAAAAACGGAGATTTTATTTGAAATCAGCGACCTCAAATTAGTAAAAATTTGCAACAAAGTTCCCGGCTGCAAAATTACTGTTGCCATGTGTAATTATATTTAAATCGATTTATTATTGAAAAAATTATTCTAACGTTATTTTTCTTTTACAAAATATGTTTAATACCTTTTCTGAAGTTATTTTGTATTGGACTGTTTCATTTCGAATCGAAAGTAACGCTTTATCATAAATATTTTTATAACCATGTCGGCATGTCACAAAAAGTAAATTTTGAAGTTTAAAAATTCTGAGTACATTTTTATCGACCCCATTTGGGCTGCAAAATATAACAAGTTTACTTGATTTATTGCTTAATCATTATCAGTCCATGGCTTGTTGTCAACTTATTTGCTTTTTATATCATTAATGTCAAATATTTGGTGCCATTTGCAATAATGGCAAACAATTCAACTTAACATTGCTTTTGCGCCATCCTGTATGTTTTAATAAATTTCCTCTTTAAAAAAAATTTTTTTTACCTTTTCATTTTCAGGTCGTATCGTTATTTCTATTTTCAAAATATTGAAACTGCCAAATATTTATACTTTTCATCTTACACAAATATAAATTCCTTCCAAATTGGTGTAGTTTGCGGGTTCATCTATATGAAGTATCTCAGAAAAAATCCGGAAAATAAAGAGTTATTAGGAAAGATTTTGAAAAATGTACCATATATTGGATGGCCTTGTATTTTCGGTATACTATATTTGGGTACAACCATAGTAATGCATACAGAGACTACAGTATGGACTGCGGCTTATGGTTTGCTACAACGACATGTAGGTCTTGCGATTGTGGCCGTCATTGTCATATTAAGGGGCATGTGTAAAGGGGGAGGTAGGTTTGTTATTATAATTGCAAGAAAAATATTGGTAACAGTTTTCTTTGTTTTTTATTTTTAGGCGTTTTTAAATCTTTATTTTTCCGTTTTTTGGCTCGTATATCTTTTCAAGTTTATTTGTGGCAAATAGTTGTTTTCATGAATATTTTAGTATTATTTAATGAACCAATATCGGTCAGTCATTCTGTAATGGTGAGTGTTATGTTCTTTATACTTTCCTAAATAATGGCATATTTTGTTTTACTGTTTTAGTCCTGTTTTGGATTAGTTTTATACTTTACTAGCAGTATAATCGCCTTTGTGGTGGCTTTGTCGGTGGAGTACCCCATTGCCGAAATTATCAATATAATTGATATAGAAAGTAAGCCTTTTAAAAAACTTAAACTTAGGGCCGATTTAACCAGGTTTAGTTATAAATAACTATTTCTTTAACTGTCAATTAACATCTTATTAAAGTAATAGTTATAGTTAATTATAGCCGAACTTGGTGAATTTGACCGTTAATGAATGAATTCTAAATAATGAACTGGTGTATAACTTAAAAGAGCGCGACTTTTTTCGGCAACTTTTAAGAGTTAATTAAAAAACATTGTTATTGATTTAATTAAAGTATTGGCCATAGTTAGCAATGACCTTTTCCCATATTTCTGGTAACATATGGATTCAGCACAACTAAATTAATCGAGAGCGTTCTGCGTCGATCGAAAGAAATGCTGGTCGGACAGGGCAAGGTCTGGGGCCCAATTCTGGCAATTCTCGCTTTGAGAGCAATTTAATATCTAATTATTTCAGTCAATACTGAACGAATCGGAATTATTTTTTCAGTGTTGTAAAGCATTAATTTGAGTTTCACAATATTCACAATAATCCAGGGCAATGACAAAGGAAGTGAAGCACAGTCTCCTCTTCCTCCTCGTTCTGACAACTCCTACAGTAGTCGTTAAATTCCAGACCCATTCTTGCAGCATGAGTCCCCACCGGCCAGTGTCCAGTCAAAACCGATATCACCGTCCTAATCTGGTTCCTGTTGAAACCAAGTAGAGAGCTAGTTCTCCGTTCATCATATCCAGGCCAAAGGAACCTGGATATAAAGCAGGTAGACTCACAGGTCCACCGCATCTGCGCAACTCTATACGACTCGCGCCTGATAAGTAGTTTACAGTGAGCCATTGGAAGACCAACAAATTGATCGATGAATACGTCATCCATGCGACCACCTTGTCTGGCCAGCCCATCTGCCACTAGATTACCCGGACACTCCGAGTGACCCGGTATCCATATAAGCGTTACCCTTGAATGTTTCGCAATCTCATCCAAAGACATCCGACATTCTACAGTTAACCTAGATGTCGTGTAGACACCCGCTAAGGAAGCAAGGGCAGCCTTGCTGTCAGTAAATATACGTATATCTCCCGATTTGCGATGATACCTCAGCCAGTTTGCCGCCCGCCTTATAGCCGAGATTTCCGCCTGCAGGACCCTACATCCATCCGGCAGACGAAAGGATACCTTCACATCCAGTTCCTCTATGAAGAAACTTCCGCCAACCTAATTCTGGCAGTCGTGATCGAGTACTTTCTCACCTCGAAAGCAATTTTATTTTTAATTCTTTCAGTCGTTACTGAACGAATCGAAATTATGTTTTCAGTATTGTGAAACTCAAATTAATGCTTTACAACACTGAAAATAATTCCGATTTGTTCAGTAGGGAATGAAATATTAAATATATATTAAATTGCTTTCGAATCGAAAAATTACTCGATCACGACTGCCAGAATCAGGCCCCAGATCCCCCGAGATCTGTGGCTCGACATCACCAGCTCTGGTCCTACTTAATACAGATCATGGTTATTCGTCTTTAATATTGATTCGGTTTGTTGGCAGGGCTTCACATACGTTTTTTCGCGCTTCGATTTGTTGTAATGGATCCATTTCCTAATCGTTATATATACTTGGGTTGCTCTCAATACGCCATCTGTTGTTAAGTTATACACCCATTTATTTAATTTTAGAAAGATTAAGTTAAATATTAAAAAAATCTTATTTTATTTCTATTTTTTTTTTAGGGAAAATAAAACCAATTAAAACATCTTAGATCATCTAACACATCCCTTATTTAACTGTACTTTTATTATTGCTTTTGTATAAAGAAATAAAATCTTGCGAGTTTTTTTATATACCAGAGACGTTTTTACGCTTCAACTTTAACTGCTGAATTTTTTTTCAATTCCCTCTTCAAGTTGCCAATATGATCACACACAGCAATCTGTTTCAACTTTTATAACGTATATAAATGTGTGTTAGATTGTAGAACTGGGCGTGGCGCTTCCCATATTGTAGTGTACCTCACAAGTGTCTACTGCGCACACATTGCCTACTCTGATTTGGGTTGTATGTATTAATTTCAGAGTGGGCAATGTGTGCAATATAAACACATTATAGATTTCTGTATATCTAGAGAACGGCAAAAGCCAAAGTTTCCAGAGCATCTTGGTTATCAATGGACAACATCCGAAAAATGTTGGCGACAGTGAAGAAGTGGGCGTGGAACCAAAAAGATTTATTTATATCTAAAGCACGGTAAGAAAATAGTACACATAACTGGGTTATCGACACACAACCTCTCTAAGATTTGGGTGTGGTACACAATATATTTACTTATACAGTACTTTTCGCTTATAGTCACATCTCTTAGTTGCAGACAAAACGCGGACTATACCGCTATTTTTTTTTTTTCTTTTTTTTTTTTTTTTTTTTTTTCTTTTTTTTTAATTTTTTATTTATTTATTTATTTCTTAAAGTCTATGGAATAATCCTTACAGACTAATTTAAATACAATTATACAAAACATAATTAAAAAATTAGAAATAATTTTACAAAAAAAAAAAAAAAAAAACAAATATAAATGCCATTTTTACATATGAAAATTAAAATATAATAACATTTTTTAGGTAATTGTATTTAAGTGTATTATAACATCTCTTTTCACGATTTCCAAACTTTTATTAAAATCTATAAATGGGTACAATAAATTGAATTCATCACAGATTCTACGAAATGGATCAAAATTAGCATAGTTTGTGTTATAATATTTTATGCTTAGGATATTATAATTTCTTAACGATCGAAGAGGAATATGTAAATTTATTTTGCTGAGAAGAAATTCGGAATGAAGACTACCGTTCATTAATTTTAATAAAAATGTAACATTTAACATATGTCTACGACTTTTTAATGTCGGCAACTTAATAAGGGCGAGGCGATGTTCGTAAGATGGCAACCTTATGTTAGGGTTCCAACGCAAACCGCGAAGACAAAACAACAGAAACTGTTTCTGAACTGACTCAATTTTGTTAGAGTGTACTTGATATTGAGGGTCCCAAACAACAGATCCATATTCAAGAATTGGTCTAACTAGGGTAGTAAACAGTTGCTTTGTTGTATATGGATCGGAGAACTCCTTAGCCCAACGTTTTATGAACCCAAGTACTCCAGTAGCCTTATTAATTGTTAACAATATGTGACTTTTAAAGTCTAATTGTCTATCCAAAAGTACGCCAAGATCATTAAAATTGTCAACCAAGTCTAGAACTATATTATTCATAATATAGCTACCCTTTATTGGACTTGATCTTGTAAAAATCATATATTTACATTTTTTCGCATTAAGATCCATTAAGTTCATGTTACACCAGGTAGTTAAATTATTAATATCATTCTGCAAAAGAACTTGCTGATCAGAGTTGTTGAAGGAAATAAATAGTTTTACATCATCTGCATACATTAAAGTTGTTGAGTGTTTAATTGCGGAAGGAAGATCATTTATAAATAGTGTAAATAGGAGGGGCCCAAGGTGACTACCTTGAGGAACACCTGATATTACATTTATACAATTTGAATATGAATGACGAAATTTAACAGATTGTGTTCTGCCTTTTAAGTAAGAACCAAGCCATTTAAGTAGCGTTAAACTAAAACCCATCCGATCAAGCTTAAACAGCAAAAGATCATGATTAACTCTATCAAACGCCTTACTAAAATCATTATATATAACATCCGATTGCATGCCATTAACAAACCCTTCATTTACCCAAGTTGTCAGTTCTAGAAGATTCGTAGCTGTAGAGCACGATTTACGAAATCCATGTTGTGTTGGAGATAATATAGATGATGCGTGATGCGACAATGTATCATATATAAGTTTTTCAAATAATTTTGGTATAACACTTAATTTAGCTATGCCTCTATAATTTAAAATATTAGCTTTAGATCCAGATTTAAACAGTGGAATTATAAACGATTCTTTCCAAATTGAAGGAAAATAACCCGTCTTAAGAGATATATTATATATATGAGTCAATGTAATGTATAATATTTGTGAGCATTGCTTTAAAATACAGCTGGGAACACCGTCTGGGCCAGAAACATTTGACGATTTAAGCTTAGCTAGGGCGTTTAAGACGGTTTGTTGGCTAATGGATGGTATAGAAAAAGTTGTGGATTCAAGGATTGTGTACGAATATTGATAGTTAAAGGATGACGAAGAGTAAGTTGATGCAAAAAAGTCAGCAAACATATTACTAATGGACTTATCATCCGAAGATTCTGAATCACCATATTTCATAATCGAAGGATATTCAGCCGATCGTCTTTTAGAATTAACGAATTTATAAAATGATTTTGGATCCTTTTTGAAATTATGTCTTATTTTATCTAAATAGTTTTTATAAGCTAATTGATTAGCAATAGTATATTCAGATCTTGATATTGAGTACTTTGCATAACACAACAACGTTCCAGATTTTTTATAAATTTTATACAATTTATTTTTCCTGTTTTTAAGCCGAGATATAAATTTTCCAGGGGGGGCCATTAGCTTTAGAAGGAAATAATCTAGGTACAGATGCCAAAAAACATTTAGTAAGTATTTGGTAAAATGTCACTAAACAGAGGTCCAAATCATTTTTACAATTATTTAGTACATCTATCCAATCAATTTGAGACAGTTGACATTGAAGGTTCTCGTAATTTGTATGTTTAAAACAAAATATTTTATTGCGCTGAGATGTGTTTTTCTTCTGGATAGGATAGGAGCAAAAACACGATATTTCAATTGTTGGGTGATATATATCCTCAGGGTTAGAAATTGGGGGATGGCGCAGTATAGAAAAGTCAGATGAATCGTTCACAAATATAAGATCCAACATTCTATCATATGAATTTTTAATAGAGTTGATTTGAAAAAGACAGTTATTAAACAAACTATTGATAAACTCTGCTGAAGAATCCGAAGAGCGAACAGGAACTAAATGATTAGAATCCGGAGCACCAATCCAATCTACAGATGGCATATTGAAGTCGCCAATTACTACAATTAAATCAGAAGATTTTAATTTTCTTAAAATTATATCAACAGCTTTCAGATGATCTTCATATATAGAGGAATCCGAATGAGGCGGAATATATGAGCAAATAATATATATAGATTTATTATTAATTTTTGTTAAAACACCTATGATTTCAATATGCAAAAAATCATTTAAAATAATTTCCTCAGATGAAAACTCACTTAAAACGGCAATTAATACACCACCACCGGTTTTTTTTACTCTATTATCAGCTTGTTTTTCATCGGATTGCTTTTTATCACATACTATTTCACAACTTTCTCTATCTTTTCTAAAAATTTGATACTTAGGACAAAAAATTTCAGAGTTATTGACCTTTTTACTGAGCCACGTTTCTGTGAATACGATTATATGGTTACTTAAGCCAAAGCTGTTACAATAAATGGATGATAGTTTAGAATTTATGCCTCTTACATTTTGATAAACAATGGAAATTAGTTTTTTGGAATTGTATCTACGGATTTTGGAAAGCGAGCCATATCATCCTCTCTATACACAAATTCTCGTATTAAAGCATTTTTAGGCCAAAAAGCACGGTCAACAATTTTTGGGAATAAATCTTCAGGAACTATTATCTTGAAAGATGCTCTATTTCTGGAATTCATTTTATAAACGATAATATCATCTGGAACACAGTTTTTAATGTTTGCCAGCACGTGGTGCTTCATCTCATCTGTTGTTGTATCCTGTGCAAAACGAGTAGCGAATATAGTTTTTTTCGGTGGAATAGTTCTTAGTACTCTAAGAGCGGATGATGATCCAGTACCTCCAGTATGATTTGCATTATTGTTACCAGCCATTGATGTATGCGGCTTAGGAGATGACGCGTCAAAATTAATCAACCGAGCAGAATTTTGAGCAACAGTACTCAAATTCTGTCCATTAGTAAATGATGATGTATAAACAGTTGGAGGAATCGAAGAAGCATTATTAAAAGATAGAGGAATAGCAGTTTCAGGCATGAATGGAGTCTGAGTAAGCAAATTAATGGGAGTTTGAACATCCTTAGCAGTTGTAAGTGTTGGAAAAGCAGTATTTGTATTTGAAGTAGGTGTCGGTTCATTAACTAATATTTCAACATTATTCGCGGGTGGATTATACGCTGGTGGATTATTGTTAGCAATTGTAGCATTCGGAAAACCAGTAACATAAGGATTATCTTTATTTAAGAATCTTGGTGATTTACGGCGATTTGGAGACGGTGGTTGAAGTTCATCTAATGACTTAAAGTCATCAAATAACTTACCATACGAATTAACTTGCTCAGTTAAGTTACTTAGATTTTTTTGAATTTCCATAAACATTTTTTTTTTGCTTTGAAAGAAGCGGTAAAAATCGGCACCAATTTTTTGACATTCATTACACCGCCAATGCAAGTTCTTATGCTTCGATATTGATTCAGCTACTAAGACAGATAAGCCACTACATTTAAAATGACATAAACCATGGCAAAGCCAACAAATAATCATTCTCTCATCATAACCTTCCAAAGAACAGCCTTTTTTTACACATTCCATTATAAAGGGATTTATTTACTTTTATTGGGAAACTAAAAAAAAATTTATAAAAGTGGCAGCACTGTTTAATTGTTAATTTACTTATTGAATTCTGTTGTTTTGTTATATTTAAAATTGTATGCACTTGTTGTTGTTATTTGATATTAAAATTTTCTTTTTATGCTTTGTACTGGAGTATTTCTTTTGTTTTGAGCTTATTGTTTTTAAATGTAAAATGTTATTGTTGTATATCAATGTATTTAATAAGAAAAAATGTTTTTGTTATTTTTTATTTTATGATTGTTTATTAAAACGATTGATTTTGTGGAGTTTCTTTTGATTCTTATTCTTATTGTTTTTGAATGTAAATTGTTATTGTTGTTAATCACTGTATTTAGTAAGAAAAAATTTTTGTTATATTATTTTATGGATGTTTATTAAAACGATTGATTTTGCTGTTTTTTTTTTTAAAACAATATAAAAACAATTTAGTTTTTTAGAGTTTTTTAATAAATCACAATTTTCAGGTATTTAGTTTATAATAAATTAACAAAAAAATTCGGAGCACAATTTCAATGCGGCTTTACACAAAAAGTGTTGCCAATGTTAATGAAACTATAAGGCTTATTTACATATATGCCACTATGAGGCATATAACTGAATTCGAATATAATCAAGTTATGTGAATATATTAAATAAAAAGTTCATATAAATTACACCGACATCAGGCTTATAGTTTTGCAACAGAGTTGTTAAAAAGTTTAAATAATAACAAGATATTTCATAACTGATACGAAAGGCAAAAACAAATTTTTTACGAGTAGAGAGTTGATGCTAAAAATTAAACGATTAAATTCTTTCTTTCTTTGTATGGATTGTGGGTTTCGAAAACTAAAAAGAACTTAGCAAATATTGCTAATGTGACTATATCGCCATTAATTGGCTTTACTTTTCCCTTTGATGACTGTTGATAGATGGCATATATTGCAAATGTGCTTATATCGCTAAATGGACTATAAAGTAAATACTTTATATTGAGTTAACTTATAGTGCCAAAATAAACAGATAAAATGGACTTGATCGCTAATGTGACTATAAGCGGTAGTGACTAAAAACGAAAATGTATCTTAAAAACGATATTTAAGTATACAACTTTCTGTTCTTATCGCACCATGGTGAAAGGTGAAAATTAAGTATAACACCTTCTGTTCCAGGGATGATAAATGAGAAAAGCAATATCGTACTAACGAACTTTTAAAATCGTACTTTTTCAGCCCCAATGGTACTAAATCATTTTTTTTATAAATTTTTTTGTTTTATTTTCAAAAACAAAAATTTAATGCAACAAAAACAAATTCATTTGTACATTTAAAGTATAGATAGCAAAAAGTACATGATCATTAATTATACATAATAATAGGGTGGGTAAAATTTTTTTGCGTCAAAAGCACATCGCGAGTCTTGTTCTATAAGTCATTCCAAGAAACTTTGTCAAAGAAACCATAGGTCAAAAATTAATTTCGAGCCCCGGATTTTTCAAAATATGTAGTTAGTTTTCCAAAAATTCAAGAATAGAGGCAAACAAATTGTAGTAAGTCTAACCAGACCTGTATCATGCGGTTTTTAGGGTCGAGCAATCCATTTATTTTTGATTGCCGCCAGAGAGCGTTTTCATAAACTTTTTAGAATTTATCGTCTTTTTTGTGGAAAATTGGCGAATATTTCTCAAAATGCAATCTCGAATTTTAAACGAAAATATAATACTTAAGCGTTCTAAAAATATGCGCATACAAGCATCTTCGGATTGCATTTCGAAATTTATTGAGTTTACAATTTTCAATATGTTCTGCAGAAACAGAAAAGGAGTAGAAAGTTCGAATATAATAAAATTGTATTTAGCGCTTGTAAAATCTCCTTCAAAATAATACGGAGTAAAATAATAATGGAGTGGGCTCCCACTGTTACAAAATTCTGTTAATTACTTCTTGACGTGACACCCTTCTTGTTGATGAATATTTGAAAATATTATGAATTCCTTCCAAAATAATCTTGAATTGAGAGGAAGTCGTCTTTACTACTATGTAGAACTCTTGCAGAAGTGGTCTCTTATATCTTTTAAAAACTTGTCAATACAATCAGAAAATTCACGCTTATATGCTGCCGCTGATACTAAATTTAGAATGTGGCATAAGCAATCGTTCAATGAAAAAGTGCAAAAATCTATTCACAATAACGGAGTTCAGTGTTTGGTGCAAATGGTCTTGCAAAAGAGCAAAGCATAAAATCATAGCTGTTTTGTTAAATCCAACAACAAAAAATAGAACTTCCCTTAGATTTCATAAAAAAGCAAGAATATTTGCTCCAAACACTAAACCCCGCTAATATTCATTGGACAGTAAATACGAGTTGCAATTTTATATCAATTATAAATAAGTAGGTTTGAAAAATTTGGAAATAGCACCAAATGAGTCACAGGCGTACAAGCGTACTTTTTAGTTTTGAATTGTACCAAAAAAAGTACAATTGTACTAACTTTATCAACCCTGTTCTGTTTTTATCGCACCATGGTGGAAGGTGAAAATGAAAATGTGTTATTTAAAATCTCTATCCAGCCAACAAATTTTTAGCCCGGTCAAAAAACTGAAAAAACTAAATATCGTCGGCTTAATATGCAATGCTGCTAATATTCTTTTAGTAAATTTTACAGGAGAGATAAAACAAAACTTTTTATATTTCCTATGTGCAGCTTGAGAAAAACCAAAAAAACTTTCCGTTGAGAGAAAAACCAAAAAACTTTCCCTCAACAATAAATATAAATAAACAAAAAAATTTCAGTATATTTATCAAATATGAAAAAATTGGGAATTTAGCACGTCATACATAAATTTTATTAACAAAAATTAGTTGGTTTAACACACTTCAAGACTTAAACTAAAGAAAAACTATATGCTGGTCGACGTTTTAATCATTTTTTTTTTTTTATTATTTCAAATTTATTATATTTAATAATTCAGCGACAGGATATTCAATTGTTATAGCAAAGATTAAAGCTATAATATTCGCATTTACGTAAGTCATCGCAAGAACAATCAACTGTAAAGAGAATTTTTTTTAATTAAATACATTACAAAACGCTTGACTTTGTTAACCCATTAGCGCTCAATTTTTATTTTAAAGATTTTCGAAAAATATAATTTTATGTATTCAATTTATTCAATTATTTGTGCATGTTCCTAAATGGGGTCATTGGGCGCTAATGAGTTTGTAAACTTTAGTTATTAATTAAAATAACCCACCATTAAATAATACGTTACGTTAATAGGCTGGCTAAAATAATTGGCAATCATTAAGACAATATTAAAATGCCATAAATACACCTGATAGGAAATACGAGCCAATAAGCGAAATGGCAATGAAGAGAGAATTTTTGTAATATCTGAAATTAAAAGTTTAAAATCAATTTATAAAGTAAATTTTTAAATTGGTAGTTTGTGTAAGTTTTGGCTGTTTGCCAACTGACGGCTTCAATTATTGCATACTGGTAAAGCTGGGGCCTGATTCTGGCAGTCGTAATCGAGTACTTCCTCGATTCGAAAGCAATTTAATATCTAATTATTTCAGTCAATACTGAACGAATCGGAATTATTTTTTCAGTGTTATAAAGCATTAGTTTGTGTTTCTTAATACTCAAAAAATGATTTCGATTCGTTCAGTACCGACGGAAATAAAATTGCTTTCGAATCGAGAAATTGGTCGATCACGACTGTCAGAATTAGGCCCCTGCTGATTCACTATCCTATTTAGTCGTAAGGTTTGTCAAAAAAGTTGTGTGTGCTCAAAAAGTATTATACAGGCCTGTTTTGAAAATCACATTTTATGAAAGTGATTTGAAATCACAAGAAAGGTGTTCTGGGCATATTATTTTGTGATTTCAAAACGTTCAGCTACGTAAACTACTTTTTGAAATCACTTTGTTATTTTTGCGACTATTGTAAGATGGCCGTCATAATAAATTACTTAAATAAAATATTCAATGTGTTGTTTATTAATTGTTTATGCAATAAACTATTTTATTTGCAACAAATCCTTTAAAAATAGGAAATTCAACGACACTAAAAAAAAATTATATTTGCTTTTGAGACTTCTGTTGTGATTTCAGTTTGTTTTTTTTTAGTTGAATTAAAGATCGCTAATTTGCTAACAGCGGCATGAAAGCAAAGTGTAATATTTATTAAAAATCGTAAGAGCTGTAAAGAATCACTGGAAAAAATCGCTTCCATCGCGAAAATGACTAAATTCGCGAAAAATTGCAAACTTGTAAACAAGCCCTAAATTTTATTTGAAATCGCTAAATGGGTAAAAAAAATAGCAAAAAAAAAAAAAAAAAAATATTGCAAAAATGGCGAAAATTCGCGAAAAACTTTTTTATTTCAAACGAGCCATAAAATTGATTGAAAGTCCTTAAAACTTCGGTAAAAATGTCTAAATTAGCGGAAATTCGCAAAAATTTGCTATCAGCGGCGTGATAGCGAAATTCTATTATTTATATTAAATCGTTAAAGCTATAAATAATCGAAAACTTATAGCAACAAATTGCTTTTATCGCGAACATGGCTAAAATTCGCAAAAAATTTTGAACACACCCTAAACCTAATTTGAGAACGCTAAATCGGTTAAAAAAACAAATTTTTGGAAAATAACATAAAAAGCGTTAAGAATTAGCTATATTATTATATTATTGATTTTCAGAACAGACCTGTATGTGTGATCTAAAAATAAAATTGATTGACAGATTCTTTCACAAGACTGTTCGACATGAAAATGTTTATGAAAATTTTATACGATCAGAGTTGTAAGTATTTTCTTGTAAAGTAGCGGAGTCATGTGATTTGCATCTTTTTTTTGTAACAAGGCAAACAAACAACAATAACAGATTTTGCTGAAATTTTTTTATGTCAACAAGAATTCTGTCAGTTTTTCGTGTAAATGAATGATGGTACGATTGTGTAGGATAGTGAATCTTTATTAGAGTTGTAAATTATTCGCCTTTCAGCTTTGTTCGAGTAATTCAAATAATTGTTTTTGTTCGTTCAATCAAACGATTAATTCTGTAAAATTATTCGATTAATCGATGAGAATAACGAATAAAAAAATTAATTCCATAATTTACAGCTATTGAAAATCTTCCGTTATCTTCTTTATGTTTTCTCAAATCCTCTCCGACTTCTTCTTTTTTTGATGCGTACAACTTTTCATCTTAACTCCATATCGTTGTAATTTTTAAAGGAATCGTTAAACCCTAATTCTTAAATAATCCGATACAACTTTGGATTTTCGAAAGGCGTTTGCAGACCTTCCATCTTCAGCCAAACTTCTGCGTACAATTTCGTCCATAGAACAACCGCTGTCCCTCTTTATGTATTTTCCATTGGAACAAGTTCGGTATTTTTTGATGTTGGATTATCTTCTACCACATCGTTTTCAAAGGTAATATTGTGACACTTATACTATGTTCACACTTGGGTTCTTTAAGCAACTCGAATGTGATTAAGCTCTAATCACATCAAAATCGAGATGAATAACCATATATTGAAGTTATTTGTTATAAATAAATAATTCATAAAATTTCATAATTCCGTCATTAATATGTTTAAAATAATCTTCTGATAACTTAATGTAATTATTTTTTATCCATTTTTTAATAATTTAAGAAATATAAATTAGTTTGTTGTGTTTTTTTTTCTTGATCAACTGTCATCTTAATCATCTCAAATATAATGTGAACGGCTCTGATTAACTTAATCAACATTTTGCTTAATAGCAAAGGTATATTTAATATAAAAAATATATATATGACGCGCAAAATAAAAAGGGACCTAAGGGTTTTGTTCAGGAGAGCCTTTTTATCTTTGTGTCTTTGGTGTACCATCAATGAGCGTGTTGGTGTCGGTCTCATTTGAAAGCGACACATCTCAACATTGTTGGTCAACCTTGAAATGCGCGTAGGTCGTCCCTACCTCTTGTTTTGTGTAGTTGGTTTTTACTATTCCCTTTACCTTACTGGTCCCTTTCTCTATGCGCTGCCACATATATAATATGTATAATACCAATAGTTTCTTCTTTCATGATATGATTTCTATAAATCAATTCTTTATTTTTAAGCTTTTTGTTTATTTCTAAGTTCTTCGCACGAGAGTGAAAGGTCCCATTTCTTGAAAATTGTTAACGTTTGATTTAAAAAGAAAACAGCTGTTAAAATTTTTGGCAAAGATTTGTTTAATAAGAACATAAAATACATTTTTGAAATGCTATGAATACTAATCACGGGTTTTTCTAACTAAACATTGAGTTTATTTACAATCAGGGCTATAGCTACAATATTTTTTACCTTTCCTACATTTTGTATAAAATCGCTAAAAACGTATGAGAATAAATCAAATTCTAAGCATTTATATCTTATAAAAAAAATTGTTCGATTAATCGACATAATTTAATCGATTTATTCGTTATTCGAAAATCGCAATTTTAAAATAATTCGAACAAGAGTTTCTTTTTGTTTGATCGATTAATCGAATTATTCTTAATCGGTTGACAACTCTAATCTTTATGCATGCGATCAAGGCGAATTTATACAAGGTGGTCTTATTTTGAAAACGTTTTACAGCACTGTAAAATATTTTAATGTTGTGTCAAAAATTCAAACAATTATTTGATTTTGTTTTTATATTAAATTGTGTTTTTTTTTTTTTGAAAAGTTATAACTTAAAAAAGTTTTAAATATCACAATTTTAATCGAAAATTATAAAATTTAGTTAAGATTCCCCAGAACCAACAGGACGGTATACCATTTTGACATCAGCTAACGTAGCAAGATAAGTTCACCTGGTGTAAATTCGCCTTGCATGCGATATTTTTTGTTGCAGAATTTAAATATCTGGCAACAATGTACAAAACATAATTTATTCTTTTTTTTAGCAACATCAGAAATAAATAAATTATTGCCATAAAAATAGAAAACTTTTGAAAAAAAGTTTTTTTATATGAAAATTTTGAATAAGTTTGTTTGAAAAAACCATTTGCAAAAGGTTTATGGCGAACTTGGTTCCCTTGAAATCATAAGAAGATATAGATTTAGATATTAAATATGGCTATTTCCAAAAAAACGTCAACCACAAAAAATGGAAAAAAAAAATTTTTCTTTTCAAGATTTATTAAGAGAATTGCTTATATTTTTTTAATATATGCGTATAAATTAATTGATTCGAAAAAAAAAAGATAAATGGTAAACGAAGTACTACAACTTTTAGCACATACTTGTGTATATTAGAAAATATGCATTTGGAACAACAATACTCTAATCTAAGGCATATTTATGATCTGAAAAACATTTTTTATTATGTTTCTTATATAAAGGATTATAAATAGCAACATAAAAAAATTTTAAATCATGGTGGAAAAATTGTCCCGTTTACAATGTCCCGTTTACAATTTCTTTAACAATCTATTTAAAAAAATGTAATTCATATTTTATTTTGAAATCGAAACCATTTTTAGGGCGCATTAGTACGCAACATTTTAAAATTAATCCCAATTAAATATTGTGTCAGGTTTCGCAGAAATCACTGTTTAAACGGTTACCCCTTAAAACCCACTTCCGTTTTTTGTCCCGTTTACAATCACTGGTTTTTTGCAATTATCTCGGAAACCACGACAGTAAGCGAAAAATTTCATTTCCGAAAATTAAGAGCTAATTGAGAGTTAAAAGAATCATTAATTTTAAAAAATTAAAATCAGGTTGTTTTTTACAGTTTTGTCAATATAAACGTGTGCGAATGTCCCGTTTACAATCTTGGAAGTGCCCATATCGATATTCAGGTATATAATGGAGAAGGATTTTGAAAACAAACGATTTGAAATCGATAACCCATCATTAAAAATTGATTTCTTAAACATGCACTCTTTTCCTGCCTATATACTGTTTTATACAATTGATTAGACTATAATTCAGAAACAGATCTTTAAATCGCTCAAAATTCATCACACCTGCTAAAAACGATCGTTTTAAAATCGATCCATTTTAATCACATACCTGAAAGTTTAAGAATATAAAATTAAAGGCACTTTTTGATAAATATCTATATCAAATGCAGGAGTACTAGTTTAGCTGACAATTTCCTTTCATTCAAAAGATTTTAGATTTTTTCAAAGGCGAAAAATTTAAGAGCATTAGTTTTGATACACAGTAGTAAGTATACGTATGCAGCACTAAAAGCTACTTTTTAATAATTTTAAAATTCCCGCCATTTCCAAAATTTTGTTCGTGACCCAATCGATCCAACATAAGTACCAACACAGGGTACAAAAATTTGTTTGTCTAGATTTATATGATTTTAAACAACTTAAACCAAACAGACGTGTAACTTTTTTGTTCACTGGGGAAACAGACGACCAAAAGATCAGCCTTCAAACAAAAAAAAAAAAAAAAAAAAAATAAAAACTATTTGATTTTCTTCAATTATTGCCGATAAAGCGTACGTGCCCAACTAGCATTTTGTATCATAATCTAATCATTTAGGAATAAGCTTCAAGGGCAAAACTTCCGAATATGAACTCATTTTTCAATCATAAATGATACTCTCGTTGTGAGAAATTGTACCCTACCGATGAATCACCTGAAAGAATCATTTGTGATACAATTTTCTGATTCCTTTTTGATCATTTTAATTTTAGTTTTTCTAATTATTATTGAATCGTTTTTGTCTCATTTTTTAATCGTAAGTTATATAGTTTTTGATTATATGTATGTATGTATTTCATATCATTTTTTAATTGTCATATTTTTTTTTAATTTTTCTCCGAAAAATCAGCACCATTATGGCTTTTGAACCAAACAAAAGTAATTGGTTTTTCGCAAAGAGGATAAGAAACAATTTGCACTTACATTTAAGTTTATAAATTGAAGCACAGCCGCGAATAACGTTTTAAGTTACAAAACAATTTTTTTTTCAGGAGAACAAAAAAAACGTTTTTATTGTTTATTTTGTTTTTTAGATAATAATGATAATAAAAATTTGTATGCAAAATATCAACAAATTTAAAACTTAAATAACATGCAAATTTACAGTTTATATCTACAATCACGATGTTATTTAAAACGTTCTTCCACTACGCAAAGCATCATGACTGGTGCCTTTTAAAACGTTATTCCACGTTTAAAACCATTTACTTTGCATCATTTTTAGGTAACTTACAACGTTATTCCACCAGCTGACTCTTTGTATATCCTTTTTAAAGGCTTTAAGGTGTATAATTTTGGGTGATTTAAGGTGTACGAGAGTAATGTTAACGGTTATCTGCAAAAAAACAGTTTTTGCAAAAAGTGGCTTTTACAACGTTATTCGCGGCTGTGCTTTAATTGTCAATTATTTTTAGTCTTCTTTTTTCACCAATCTTTTTTTAATATTTTTCATTTGGCGAAAACGAAAATTCAAAATATTTCAAAATCATTATTTAAACATATAAATAAATCATATATGAATTCTTTTTCAATCACTTAAGTGATTAATCAGTTTTTAATCCTCAAAACTGATCTAAAAAGAATCATTTGGGTCATTTTTACCAAAAATGATCAGCCAAATGCTAGCTGGGTGTAGCCAAAAAAAAAAAACGACTGCACGCATACAACTATGTGATTGATGTGTTTATTCCAGTGAAGGGCACTTGCAAATCCTATGTACGCGTGCATAGGAAATCAAATGCTGCTTGTGGGGCGTCGACACATGTACACTAGAGTGGCACTTATTTTGTAAAATATCGAATTTGGAGTACTGCGCCCCACTATTTTTTTACACTTAGTCTAAAAAATATATGGTGAAAATTTTAGCCAAATCGGACAATTTAAAACCGAGGCGCACGGAGGTCAAAGTTTAAGCTTTAGAAAATTTTCCATTTTTTTTCAAACAAGTACTTCTAGGGTTTTTTTTCGAATATTGTCACCAAAATGAGAAAACTAATTCCTTCGCTTGGTTCTCAAATTCTGATTATTTTTGTCCAAAATCATTAACCCTGTTATTGCCCTTAAGTCAGAAATGACCCATTTAAAAAAATTTGTGCTATATATTGTATATTCAATTAGCAGTTAATTAGTTATTTTTCTTATTGTTTTATATTATTATTAATTTCTTTTTTTTAATTTGTTTGAAACTTCTAACTGAAACAATAGTAGAGTAATAGTTATAAAGGTAATGATTCTTTCGTTATATCCATTGAATGAAAAGTTAGATATATTAAAACTTTATAGGTTAGGTTTGTAATAATTAGGGCTAAAAAATCAGAGCAAGTTAAACTCTCTTTTTGGTTTAAAATGTGTTTAAACCAACAAATCTATTACTCACTAAACACATAAACCCTCTTTAAACGCATAAAGTTATACGTTTAAACTACCAATACACCCCATATGAATTAGATAAGATTTATCGTAGTGCTGCCACATGTTATTTTTTTGATAACATATATAACATGGGACACTGATTTATAGTTGTTGAGTTTAAACTACATATAAGTTCAAGTTTAGTTCAACTAAACCAGCGTTTAAACCATCAGTGATTTATTAGCCATAAGAAATACAATTTATGAGTCGAATTCTATTGATAAATCTTTCAGAGTGGCATCTTTGGAGAATTGCAGTCCAAAAAGTTGAACAATCTAAAACACAAGAAAAATAAGCAATTTTGTTTCAGGAATTAAATAAAAATTTTGAACAAATACTATCGCTGCTCCTCGTCTTTTTTTACTTTTTTTTACTACAATTTTTATGTTTCAACAATGCTTTTACCTTCCCTGTAATCTTCTAAATTCTCCCATGTTTTCAGGTCTTCTTTTAAGAAACTCGTACAAATATTAAAACGGTTAAATGTTTGTATTGTATATGTAGAAAATAGTTCTACCAGAATTGTAATATCATATCTCATTAAGGCCATTTTTCCGCTCTTCTCTTCTGCTTTTATAAATGTCTTCATCTTTATTTTTAGATTTTAAAATGCTTTTCCACTCATTATACAAATCCAAAAGCTTTTTAAGCAGCTCGGTGAAATTGTTGAACAGGAATTTTTGGGGTTTCCCAAAATAGTGAACATTATTTTACAACTACACCTTTTCCAATTGTAATTCAGAAAGCGTCAATTGTAATTCAGATTGGTCAACTGTAATTCAGAACGCGTCAATTGTAATTCAGATTAGTCAGCTGTAATTCAGAAAGGGTCAATTGTAATTCAGATTAGTCAAGTGTAATTCAGAAAGCGTCAATTGTAAATCAGAAATTGTCAATTGTAATTCAGAAAGCAAAGAAAATTTATAACAAATTTTATTATAACAAAAAAATAAAAAAGTGTGCACCAAAGAGCTAAATATATTAATATATATTCGTATATATTTTGTTGTATTTTTATTATATTCTGAATTACAATTGACGCTTTCTGAATTACAATTAACAATTTCTGAATTGCAATTGACGCTTTCTGAATAACAATTGACTAATCTGAATTAAAATTGACTCTTTCTGAATTACAACTGACTAATCTGAATTAAAATTGACGCGTTCTGAATTACAGTTGATTAATCTGAATTACAATTGATGCTTTCTGAATTACAATTGACTGATATGAATTACAATTGACGCTTTCTGAATTACAACTGGAAAAGGTGTAGACGAGCAGCTTTCTCTACCCTTAGCTTAATGAGTCTTATAGACAATCTCCTTTAGAGTGTAGCTTAGCTCCCGTTATCTGAAGATTTGGAAAGCCAACCAGGTAAATTTCCTCTTTTTCTGTGGCATTTTTCACCAATTATTAATTGAAAAACAAAAGTTACTTCACTGCCCGTAGCGTATACAATATTCATCTGATTAAAAACATTTAAAACAAAATGCATTCGGGGAAATCCCCGTGCAATATTTATTCATATTGCGGGGAAGTGATTACACTAACCCTCCGTTTCCCCATGCAAGTGCAAGTTCGAAAAATTCAATGCACTCGCACTTTTTCACTAACATTCACACAATTTTTGTACTTTCAGCCAATCGGCTGTTTCCTCGATTTTTCGTTGATAATACGTATACGCTTCTTGCAAGTAATTATATACTTGCATGTGGAAACGTAGGGTAACAGAGTTTTAGGTTAGTCCTGCTAGATGCGAAAATTTTTCGTCATTTTGACAATATTTTTTTTACGACTTTGAACAAAATTTTGACGATTCTATTTGAAAGAGTTTTTGAAAAAATGTCTAGAAGCACTGCATTAGTTGCTTTTGAATTATCGTTTACTTACCATTTATAGGCATTCATTTGAAAACGCATTTACATGGGAAAATTAACACATATTGTATTAAAATGGTAATTTCTGACCCCAGGCCGACAAGAGGGTTAACGATTTTGGACAAAAATAATCAGAATTTGAAGACCAAGCGATTAGGAATTAATTTTCTTATTTTTATTATAATATTCGAAAAAACAAAAACCCTAGAAGTACTTGTTTGGAAAAAATGAAAAATTTTCTCAAGCTTAAACTTTGACCTCCGTGCGCCTCGGCTTAAAATTGGCGGATTTGGGTCAAATTTTTCAGCATATGTTTTTTAGGCTAAGTATAAAAAAAAAGTGGGGCGCAGTACTTAAAACTCGACATTTTACAAAATAAGTGCCACCTTAATGTACACTACAAACTTCTTCGTGTGGTCTCTGGCAATGTACGTTCGGCTGTTATTTTGTTGTCATTTCGTCAAGTTATTTAAATCAGTTGCAGACACAGAGCAGATCAGCACTTGTTGATGAGCGTCATTCGTTTTCTGCTGCTTCCCACACAAGCATAAATGTGATTGTATGTGTGTTGCCCTTCACTGGTTTATTCCCAGCCAGCCTTTTTTATTATCATAATCGAATCTTTTAAGAATCAGCTTTAAGAGCATAACAACCGCATATGAGCTAATTTTTCGATTATAAATGGTATTCTCGTTGTGAGATAATGTTATCCTTAAAAAATCATTTGTAATATAATTTGCAGATTCCTTTTTCAACATATGAATGAATCATTATGAATCCTTTTTCAATTTCTCAAGTGATAAATCATTTTTTAATCACTAAAAGTGATCTGAAAACACTCATTTAGGTGATTTTTACAAAAATAATCACCCAAATGCTAGCTAGGCCTGATCATCTCCTGGGACTTTTACTAACGTTATTTTAGAATTCAGCTTTTTTGGAATCTAAGCTAGGTTTTGTTTTTATCTTTTTATTTTTTCTATGCCATATACAAGCAACTACACTAAGTAACAAAAATCTACATACAACAACAATTTTAGGCATTTATTTAAAGTTTATTAAATAAATTCGTACACATATGCATGTACACCGCTAGGCTAGCTGGTAGTGAGCTAGTCTATCAGCGCCGGGGTTGCGGGTTCGATACTCGCCAGAGACTCTGGAGCTGCAAATGTAAACAATATTTTATATACCGTATCTAAAACCCCAAAAAGCATAAATCAACGCATACAAAATTAAACGAAAGTCTACATACTGATTATTATCGTACGTAGATTTTTGTTACATAGTAAAGTTCATTATTTTAATTTCAAAAGATTTTGCTATTCGTGCTTAATTCCCAGTTTTTATTCTTGACAAAAACACTTGAAATTTATTGTTGATGGGATAAGCTATTCCTATGCATTTCACTGGTTGCTTAGGCCAGATCATCAGGAAACTTCATCCATAAAGATTTTAGACAAACTAAAGATATTAAACCAAATAAAACTGTTAAACGTATAAGAATTATAGCAACAGCTCTACTTGTAACAATATCAAAGCCTGAACAAAACACATCAACAATAAACAACAGTGGGTTTATCTCATTTTACATTTATTTTATTTTACAAACAAATAAAGGAATAATATGAAAATAAACTTATAATTCCAAAATCAACTTGGATGTTAATGAGCGATCAGTTAATCAAGTATGTAACGGAAATCGACCGATTTCAAAAAGATCTCCTTTACTAATAATTAGTATTGTGGTTATTTTGTTGAACTATTTATGGTTTTTAATCCAAATTTTTAATATTTTTAATCAGGCTTAAGTTCATGAAATTTAATTTTCATTAAATTATTCTTATGAAGAAAGGAATTTTACAACATGAAATTAATTAAAATTGTTATTGATAATCTTTCATTCTCGACGTGGCTCGGGCTCGAACCCCGGCCGGCAGGTTACCATGACATGTTTCGATCGCAACCACTCGATCTCCTCAGATGGATTTGCCGTCTTACACTCGCAGCCATCGACGACTGCTGACGTCAATAGTCAAACATCAATCCTTAAACCAAATTGTATTTTTAACATTTGGTAGATCGAAATTTGCTTTTCCTGAATGATTATCCATCTTAATTGATTTTACATGTTTTTTCCTTACTTCTGTTTTTTCGTACTTTTGTCAAGAATTTTTCTTGAAGTCCAAGTACATTTTTTGTTTTTTCATTTTGTCTTTCTCTTTTCTGTTGACCTTTTTCAGCACAACTTGAAGGACAAATGTACACATAGAGCTCGTGCCTTAGCTTTAACAATAATTAGTATTGTGGTTATTTTGTTGAACTATTTATGGTTTTTAATCCAAATTTTTAATATTTTTAATCAGGCTTAAGTTCATGAAATTTAATTTTCATTAAATTATCCTTATGAAGAAAGGAATTTTACAACATGAAATTAATTAAAATTGTTATTGATAATCTTTCATTCTCGACGTGGCTCGGGCTCGAACCCCGGCCGGCAGGTTACCATGACATGTTTCGATCGCAACCACTCGATCTCCTCAGATGGATTTGCCGTCTTGATCTCCTTTACTTTTAAATTCCATTTCTAAACTATAGATTAAATTTTTGTGTAAATTACAGTTCAATAAACAAACATTAATGGTGTTTTCTTTTCTAAAAAAAAAATACCACATTTTAAAAGGTGCATGTATAAAATGTCTTGCCGAACATGTAATACTGCAATTTTTTATTTGACGAGAACAAAACACTAAAATGGATCGCCCTGTTTTTAACAGCTGCCAAAAAGTGAAATCTTAAAACTATAAAAAAATTTACATAAACAGAAATTTGTTAATAGATTGATATTAAATAAATAAATAAACGAATAAAATGAACGACGAAATTCCAATTTCTTTAGCTTGTTTTTCATAAGATATGTAAACAAGAAAATACTTTTGGCAGATTGCCGATTTATTAACATCAAGTTTTTACGATTTCTTGATTTGACGTTTTTTTTCAAAAACAATTTTTTAACACCGAATTCATTTGAATTTTATATCACTGACAACCTACCATTAACAATGTAATGCTCTCTTTTGTTTTTACTATAAAATAATAGAAAAAATAAAAATTTTTACTGTCCTGATTAGAGGCTACTTTCCCCAACTTCGTCTGGTAACCCTATATATAAACAGAAGCCATCTTTTAACAGGGCATTATCAACACTCTCGATTTATACGGGGCGTAAAGTGCAATGCCCTATGACATTTAAGGGTGAATTTTTTTTGAATAAAAAACGCTGCCCTTTTAGATAGCAAAGCATTTTTAAGAATCGAACACCAAATTGCATTTTTTTAAATAAAATGTAACATTTTTTGTAGAAAATAAATAGGTATACAGTAGATAACGGATATAAGAACATCTCATATAAGAAAAAACGGGCTTAAAAAGTATTTCAAAAGCACCATATTTTTTTCCATATGTGTCAAAAACTAAATAAATTTATTATAAGAGTAAAAACTTTTATAAAAATTTATTTCTTATAAAAAATAATTGCTTTAAGGAAAAATAAACGCTTATAAGAAACATTGTTGTAGTTTTTTTTATTTTTTTTTGTAATTTCTTATATCTGTTACTTACTGTAATATGAAATTTAAAATAATGTAGGCAGGGAGTTAGAGGAAAATTTTTGATTCTTAATGATACTAAAAACAATATTTTACTTACTTCCTGGTCTAGACATCATTAACAATATTGTTGTAACTGTAAGTATAATTATGGTTACATGTCTTTGCAACAGACCGTAGAGTGATGTCCATATTGAGGTTTGTTGTCCTAAAGCCAAAGTTCCTATCGAAAATATACCAATTATACAAGGCCATCCTATATAGGGCGTATATTTCAATATATTTCCAATAAATTTTTTAGCTGTAGGATTTCGTCTTATATACTTCATATAAAATTCTCCACACACAATACCCAGCAAGAAACTATGCAAATTTGTGTAAGAAGGTAAATATAATTGGGCACCAGTTTCAACGTCAATCGGATAAAAATAACGAAAACTTCTGTAATAAATATATGAAAAAATATAGTATAAACATATTTAACTTATTGACAATTTTGGGTAGCTGTAGTGCGATTCACTAACTTAAATAAAGACATACATAAGTAGAAAATTGAGTTTGCTATTCAGTAACATTCATTTATGATAATCGCTGCCGGTTGAAGTGAGCTGTTGCTTTAAGCAGTCTATTTTCGATATTTAAGCGAGTATAATTTAGATAGTATTTATTAAATAGATAAAGTATATTTTTTGTTTAAAACAGCTTTTGTGTATTTGGCATACAATATTAAATGATACCAAATACATGATATTAATTAAATCGAATACACTATCGTTACTGCAAGCAAAAATATATCGCTCCTTTATTGCAACATAGTCATATCTGAAAAAAAATCAAACTTGGCAAAATGCGATTAAAGTTTTCAAAATGTATCTTTTTATACAAATTTAATAAAATATAGATAATATAAAATATATTTTGCTATAACTGCGATTCAGTTTTAGATAAAACCCTTTTTGATTTTTTGTTGTAATAAAGAAGCGATATGTCGACAAATATTACAATTGTTGGTTCGTTAAAAGGTAGTAATTCGCAGTGCTGCTTAATTCCATTGTACTTACAAAAGGACTTATCGTCAGCTTATTATTGGTTTGACCTACCGACCATTTAAAAATAATTGAGTTAGGTATATAAGGAGGTATACCCCACCTTTCTGGATTCAAACCCTGTTTTATAAAAATTTTAATGGTTTCTGAGATATTAAACATTAATTTGCTCCATATCAACTATCTTTCAGTTTATTATTGTTTTGCACTACACGCCACTGTTTGGCGAATGCTGCAAATTCCTCATACAAAAACGTATAAAATAAATTTCACTCTTGCTTTGATTCATTGCCGTAAGTAAAACAAGTAGTTAAAGCGAAAGTAAAATAAAATGACAACAGGAAAATAAATTTTACTATTGCTCTGCTTCATTGCCGTTAAAAAGAAGAAGTAAAAGCAAAATAAAATGTCAACAACGCACTTTAGGTCAAATGGAAATTATTCTGTGCGAAATTAGTAACTACTACAAAAACATGGTGTTCAAAGCAAAGCCTGTAAGAATTCCATTAGTAAGCTTAACGCTTTAAAAAAAATGGAATTTAACCCATTAACGACCAATAATTAACCCTTTTTCAACCATTATAAAAACATGCATACAAAAACATGGTATTCAAACCAAAGCCTTTAATAGTTTTATAAGTAAGCTTAACGCTATTTAAAAAATGGAATTTAACCCATTAACGACCAATAATTAACACTTTTTCAACCATTACAAAAACATGCATACAGAAACATGGTATTCAAACCCAAGCCTGTAATAATTTTATAAGTAAGTTTAACGCTATTTAAAAAAATGGAATTTTACCCATTAACGACCAATAATTAATCCTTCTTCAACCATTAAAACTAACATAATACATTGAATTGATTTACTCTGGGCATGTCCACCCAAAGCCCAAGTTTTCTCCAAAAATCGTTTTGTATTTTTTCTTTTCTTTATAAGATAGTTACTTTATCATCTCCTCGTATTTGCCTCTTTTGTTATTTGCATTTACAGCCTAAATGTAATACAATAATACAAATTCGAAAATCTTAAAGCAATGAAGGGGGCTAAGTCCAAACTTTAAGTTTTCCTCTTTTGCACAGAATACTTCACTTTTATAATCAAATGTATTCATGAAGTCCTTAGGTGTAGCAGCTCAATTGGGACAAACCTGGTTGATTTCGTTCCAGTAATATTGAACATTGAATATTGAACAACTGTTCCATTAATAAGTGTTAAAAATAATTTCAATGAAACTTCAACAAATTTTCGTTCACCAATTGGTATCCGAAGGTTAGTCAAAGCTTCAATTTAATTTTGTCCTTTTCTTCTGTTAGTACAACTTATTTTGTCTCCTTCACGTACTCCAGTTTCATGGGATGACAAAATCATACAGATTGCGGTGTGCTGTTGTTCTAAATTGGCTTTCCCGATAAGAAAATTAAACGTAAGGGAATACCTGAAGTAGCTGAAAGGGAGGCGTCACAGTTTTTGACGAACTTGGCTCATCAAATGCTTGCTTAAATTGAGCTTGACCAGTGCTACTATCAAACCCGTAACTTAACATTAATTCAGAGCTTAAACAATCTGTCTCCTCCGCTTCCATTACAGCTTGAACTACTTCTTTTTGCATTGCAATAACGCAGTGCCACACCAATCAAAAAAAATAACCATATACGGACATCACTACGTGATAAAAGACCCTTGTCTCCGAAAGTTATGCACTTTTTTTTAAGGGCCCCCAAAGATTTGGGTCCTTGGTGCCATTTTTGCAAAAAAGTCATAATTTTCTCAGGCTCATATCGTCAGCTCAGAATTGGTTTGGCGCATATGCCAAAAAGTCGGAGTGGAGAAAAACGACGAGAAGATTTACATGAAGATTTCTCAAAATGTACCCGATAGAATTTTTTATATTTTAGCCACTGCTTCCGGTATATGTTTTGAAGAAAAATGTAAGTTTTTGCGCACTTTCATGAATAAATTTAGAATTTAATGGTATTTTTTTGAAAATGAAAAATATTGTTTTGTGCCGCATACGCAACTTTTCTAAAAAAAAATGAAAAAGTGGTTTTTAGTGCTGCATACGTATACGTATTGCGTGAGTGACTGTCTCATTCATCATCGTACAGCCTAAACTTCTAAAGCTAAATACTTGAAATTTGGACCGGAGGTGGATCTCTTCCCAAATCGATCCACTAAGACGAGATTTTTAAAAATTCGACTCTTTAGAGGGTAAAAAAGGGTAAATTCGGAAACCTTTTATCTCCAAAACTAAAAGAGATCCAAAAAAACTGTAATACATACATATCGTTGTTCTTTTGAAAAATAAGTGGACAGGTGTGTGGTACTTTTTTGAAATTCGGCTCTTTTAGGGTGAAAACGGGTAAAACCTGAATTTTGGTACGTTTTTGTCAGCCCATCTATCTTTTGATCTGATAAACCTAGAAAAAAAGTTAATACCACATTCGAAACTTATCGAAAAAATGCGAACACAACTTTGGTACTTTTTTGAAAATCGTGAAAATCGTAACTATTTTTGGTACTTTTTTACAAAACATTTTGCATTTTGCAATTTTTGATACTATAATGGGGGGAAAAAATAGTACCAAAATGGGAAATACGGGAAATATAATATCTTTCTCCAGTTTTTTGGTTATACAACTGGTATTTTTTAATTATCGTTAATATTTGACCTCAAAACATAAAATTCATCATGCAATGTCCTGAATGAATGCTTTATATCTCAGAAACCACAAAAAATTTCGCGAAACAGATTTCGGATTCAAAAAGGGGGTATTCAAAATATATATATATATACCCCATACCTAACTCAATTTTTTTAAAAATGGTGGGTAGGTCAAATCAATTCTGAGCTGACGATATCTTGCAAACCGTTTGGAATTTTGATTTACCCTCTGAGACAAAGTTGATGGCCCATGCCATAAAGAACAAAAATTGTGAACATATAAAATCAAAAAAACTTCATCTTCAAGATCAAATCGCAAAAAACTTTAAAAATTCGATTTTTTCTACCTTTTTCCCCCTGTTCAGGTCCATAGGTAGCAAACCGTTTAAAATTCAAGGAAACAATCAACTACAAAAATGTACCTTAGATCTCTCGTAAAACAACTTTTTAGAACCTATGAACTTCCTAGAAATGATTTTTAGCACCATTAAGGTAGCCATAAAAGTTAAAAATTTCCCGAAAATTCGATTTTTTTTTACCTTTTTCCCCTACAAGAAAAGGCAAATAATCGCAATTTGTTACAAACCCAATTTAACTCATTACATTATATTTAATCCACCTTTTAAATTTGAAAGGGGTCAAAATGTTTAAACGCTTTAGGAATGTAAAAGTTTAAAAAAAACTGAACCCTTTTAAGGTAATGTTGTCTTATGAGTTCTTTTCAATTATATCGACATAAATACAATACGGTTATAATTAAAAACAGTTGTTATTACCTGTCTCTTTATTTTCCAATTTAAATTATAATAGACACAAATCGAGAAATACAAACTTAAAGTTGACTTTGAACTATTGAACACTCTAGCAAGTTTGTAAAAAAAATTTCATTGATTGATTTTGACATACAAATGTGTAACGGTACTTTTTTTTAGCACAAAAAAAAAAAACATTAAACGTCTTTGTTTTGAAGCATTTCCAATTAAAATAACAACAATAACAATAGTAAAACGGTACTTTGATTGTTATCAATTTACCATAGAAAAAGTTGTCATTTGACCTATAGTGCAACGCAATAAACAGCAGTAAGTAAACGTATGCAGCAAAAAACTACTTTTTAAAAATAAATTTAGAAAAGTGGCGCAAATCAATAATTTTCACTTTCAATAAAATACTACATGTTAATTTCTAAGTTTGGTAATGACCGTACACGAAAGTTAAAATTTTTCTTCAAAACTTATGCCAGAAGCAGTGGGGCGATTCTATTCTGACGGGTGCAACATTTAGACGCTTTAAACGTCTTTTACTAATAGAAAGGAAACACATTTGCAATTAAGTTATTTCTAGAAGGGGTAACTTTTTTTTATATACTATTGTTATATATTTACAATAATTTATATGAAACAATGAAATAGCCACGAGAGAGCTTTAAAGTGCATGACGGGTGCAACCAAATCGGCCCACTTTCATAAGATCATACCACAAAAACACAAAACTCTGCTTAATTTTTAAACTTTTATTGTATTATTCTTTTTTATTGTGAAAGATGAGATATGAGACGAAGATTATCAAATCAAACATCGTAGAGAAATAGAATCCAATAATAAGAAATTTGCTCTTTAAGCCATGACGGGTGCAACATTCAATGAATTTTCTGTTCGCGCCAAATCTATGAATCTTAATGATTCGAAGTGCACAACAAATTTATATTTAAGATTGCGTTTAAAATTATATTATTATAAAATATAGATATTTTACTTTAAATTCGCATCAAAAAGTGTCAAATAGTTTGATTTGAAAATTGATGTTAAAAGTTGTCTAGAATAGAATCGCCCAGTGGTGGAAATAAATAAAATATGCCCGTTAATATTTTCAGAAAACTTAATTGTAAACCTTCATTTGCGTTTTTGATCACTTTAATTTTTTGGCATGTGCTCTAAACCAATACTGACCTTATATGTTTTTGCTAAATTTTTTAATAAAGCAGAAATTTTGTTTTACATTGGAACTTTTTAGAAGACGGCCAGTCTGTCACTTAGTTTTATGAATGACTAATTAAACTTTCTATAAATGTTAACATAAGTCTTTTTGCGTGCACAAAGAAATCAGGGACCTAACAATTTTTTTCGAAATCAAAATATAATCGTTATATTCTGATTTTTTATTTCTTTTTTTTTTTGGAAATATTTTTGTTTTAAGGCGCCCGTACACGACATGTATTTGTCATCTGACATGTCAAATTTTCAAGTCACATGTAATTGTTCATGTCTGTCAAAATTGCTGTTTTACATAAGGTTTATAATATTCGGTCACAAACGTACATGTAATTTGCTTCTGACATTGTCTCTGTTTTTTTCGCATTGTTATTGCAGAAACCAAAGTAGTTCTCGGTTTCAAAATAGCTTGCTGCCGCCACGAAAATATTTATTTGCGCCGTAAAATAATTTAGCCATCTTAACATTTTTTCTTTTATTTTAAAGATACCAATTTAGAATTTTATTATTAAACGGTTTTTATGTATATATTTACATAAATTCTATTCAATGGTGAGATGAGCATACATATATTGGTATTGTAAAATATTAACTTCAGCCGGCTAATGATTCCGTCAATAGTTGACGCCGCTGCCAGTTTCTTCCCGGCATAGATTTCTGATGTCAGATGGTTTGTCAGAAGAAAATAGAGCACGCTCTAATTGAAATTTTGTCAGATGACTTTGCGTCTGACTTTTACAGAAGCAAAGTTAAAAAGGTAACACACGACATGTATGTGTTTTGCAGTGGGAAATTTGACATGTCAGATGACAAAAACATGTCGTCTATATGCTCCTTTAGCAGTAATAATTGGTATTTTTTTGCCGTAATAATTGTTTTTTTTTTTTTAATTTTTTCCCCCAGACGTTGTGTTTTTCTGATTTTTATGGATTTTTTCCATAAGGCTTCTGATATTCACTTTTGGCATTCATATGACCGTTTTCTCATTAGGTGATTATCTTTTTCCCCAGCGAAAAACTGCAGATTAAAGAAATTTGGTTTTCTCAATGTGTCGCATTTGATTCTATTCTGTCGCAAAGCTAACCCGCCCTTATTTGCCAATTATTTTTTTGCCGTCAGATAAATTCAATCAACTGACTCCCAGCTTTTAAATTTATTTTGAGAGGTTTTGCCAGCTGAAAATAATGTTTTTGTCGGTAAATTGAGAAAATCAAAATCGTTAACGGACAATTTACCAATCTAATAAATTTATGTCGAGATTTAGTAACATACCATCTAGACTATACCCAGTAAAAAACGTGCTCCAAAAAGAGCAGGTTTTTTGTATGAATTCATACCTCAAATCGCTTCAAACCTGCTGTAGGGATGCCTGATTTTTGTATGGGGTGTTCCCGGTTTGGAGGACTATTTTCTGCTGACAATAAGCGCTTCTTTAAACATGCAAACAAAGCGCTCCTAGAGTGCTTTTTTAAGGGCTAACTATATTAACATATTCATGAATGTTTGGCTTTTACTTGTTTAAATGCCTTTTTTCAATCATTTTCGTAAGCCATAATATATTTTATTTTCGCTTGAAAACCCTCTTCGTTGTCAGCACTAAAATAGCAGCTTTTTTGTATGTTTTATTCGTTATCATTTACTGCTTTATAAGAGCTCTCTAATTGAAGCGCTTGAGTATGCGCTTTTTCTCTGTAGTGCTTCAAAAAACCCAAATTTTTTTTACTGGGTATATATTGTTATGTGTGCTCAAGAACAAAACGTTGGCAGAATTAGTTGAGAAAACGTAAGGAAAACGCAATGTTGTGTTTTTGGTGTTGTTACTTGTTGTAGTATCGCCACCACCGTTTACATGAATTCGCCTTGGCAGTGATGTTAAAAGTCGTTGTGCAAACAATTGTTTTAACAACGAACAAAACATCAACAACAGCAGTCTTCACTATCCAAATTTATGAATGTGTGCACAAGAAATTGTTTGTTGTTTTAGCATAGTGATGGCTAAACTAGACGGTTTGTAACAGGCAGTTTGTCGATACATTGAGAATGCGGCCATTAGGCCAGCAAACAAAGGATTGATTACAATTGTACAAGAATTTCAACCAGAAAATTTAAGTTATATAAAATTTAAAAAAAAATTATTTCTGCCGAAAAAGAAATCAAAAACAAAAATAACACTTTTTCCGGCAATTTAAATTAAAATCAAAAACAAAAAATTATTTCTTGTGGAAGTTTTTTTTTCTCTTAAAAAACTCTAATATAATAATTATTTTCGGTCCCTGGCTGATATAAGTCTGAGTTCATACGGCTCATGTCTTATTGACAAGATTCTTCCTTTTTATTCTCTGGACATGAATTGGCGTTCAAATAATTCATGTCATGTTGACGACATGTGCTTTTTTGATATTGAAAACAATAACAAAATTAAACAACGAATGAAAAAGCAAAACGTAAAGACAGTACATGCATCTGTGTACTCGTTTCTTTTCCCCTCGTCCCTCTCGCCTATAAAGTAGCAATCATGTCAATAAGACAAGAGCCGTATGAACACAGACTATGGTTTTAATTTAATAACAAATTTGCAAAAAAAAATTAAATATTTTAAACTTACTCTAGTGTCATAAAAGCAATTGAGTCCAATTTTAGTAAATAGTTAATTGAAACCGGTATTGTTGCTGAGAATAAAGCAAGTATCCCAAACGTCTTCATTTTTAATTTAGGATATCTGAAAGAATTTACATATATGTAAGTATAAAGTTTATTTAATATCAAACAAGTAAAACGGTTTTATTCGGCTGTGCCGTACATTAGTTATCCTCCACCTAAAGTCAGAACGGATTTATATAGAATATTTAAATCATAAACAAATTTCAATAAGTCTGAGTTCATACCAGAGAACAGCTTTATACGATTGAAAAAAAATCGCATTTAATCAACGACAACAAATACACTCGCTTACGGTCATACAGTCAAACTTGCGCAACCGCAAATATTCGCTGCTGGTTTGCAGTCATTCAAATAACGCACATCGTGCTTTGTGTGTTCGGTACGACAATGATATTTTTGGTAAAGAAAAAAAAAAAAAAAATACAAACAAAAAAGCCTGAAATGAAACAATCATTACTCATGAAGACATTCAGCAGCAACTATGTAGTAAAAGAAAAAAAAATTGAAATGAAACTAAACACACATACATATGTATTTACACACAATTTCTATAGAAACAGAATTTTTTTCATTTTAAAAAGTACAGTAGTAGTAGTAGTAGGTATGTACAATGTGTTCTTGTTAGTGTTGTTAATTTGGAAAAAGCGTCTCATCGAGTGGTTTATTGTTGTTGTTAATGTAAACAAAAGTATAAGAATGTGTTCTTTTGAATTTACTCAGTTGTGTTATATTGCGTGAGCAACAAAAATGCAAATAAAGCACTTTCAATAAAAAACGAATAAATGCAAAAATAAAATGTGTACGAAAGGATGTAAAAATTACCAACGTTGAACTTTGTTTTGCAAGCAAAGAATGAATGTAAATTTTAGCGTATGAATAAATCAAGAAAAATAGTGATTTTGACGTTCTCTGGTTCATACACCTCATGTCTTATTGACAAGATTCCTCCTTTTTCTGCTTTGAACATGAATTGGCGTTCAAATGATTCATGTCATGTTGACGACATGCTTTTTATTTTGTATATTCGTGCGTATGGATATGTGCTTTTTTGATAATGAAAACAATAACAAAATTAAACAACGAATGAAAAAGCAAAACGTAAAGGCAGTACATGCATCTGTGTACTAATCGACTAAGCGCATCCGCGTTCTGGTGTTTTCTTCCTTCACGATATTTCATACTATACTGGTAAGCCCCTAACAACAATGACCACCGTAGCATTCTAGGAGATATATGTGGTGATATTGGCTTTGTTGGATCAAATAACCCCAAAAGTGGCTTATGATCTGTCACTATGGTGAATTTTCGACCACTTAAAAACTTTTTTATGCCATAAATTATTGATAGAGCCTCCTTATCCAATTGGGCATCATTTTTTTTCGGCTGGCTGTAGTGTCCTGGACCCAAAAGCGATAGGTGCCTCCCGACCGTCTGGCATTATGTGAGCTAGGACTGCCCGTTCACCATATGGTGATGCGTCTCCACTTAAAATTAGGGGTAAGTCTTCTGAGTAATGAACTAAAAAATTCTCGGATTGAAGTACTTTTTTTTGCCTGGTTAAAACTGGATTTTTGTTCACTTCCGCATTTAAATTTCGCATCTTTTTTTAATAGCCTGTAGAGAGGTTCTAATAATTTACCTTTATTCTGGAAAAATCTGTCATAAAACGTTATTAAGCCAAGAAATGCTTGTAGTTGCTGTTTATTTCCTGGTTCAGGTGCATGAGAGATCGCCCTGATTTTTTCATCTGTTGGCCGGACACCCTGTTGATTTATGGTGAACCCCAAAAAAGTTACTTCGTTTACTGCAAAAATACACTTAGATTTTTTTAACTTTAATCCGGCTTCATCTATGCGCTGGAGTGTAGTTTTTGTACGTTGCCACCAATCAGGATATCGTCTAAATACACAACAACTTCGTCTACGTTAGCCAAAAGTCCTTCCATTATTCGTTGGAAAATACTTGGCGCTGTTGAAATTCCAAATGGTAGCCTGGTAACTTCAAAAAGTCCACGATGCGTATTTAGTGTCAGTATTTTGGCCGAATCATCATCTACTTTCACTTGGGTATAAACACGATCCAAGTCTAATCGCGAAAACCACTTACAATTTGCTAGAGTTGTCAAAACTTCTGTATTTGTTGGAAAGAATAATAATGCATTCATTGGAATCGAGAAGGTTATTTTATCAGACAAAATAATAATGAATTAATTACCACATATATTCCCACATTTGCAGAAGATGGAATGAATTGTTTCCGTTCGTGAGTATTATTCGTGTTTTTCTATTACATATTTTCCTAAAAAAATCCGTTATTTCTTGCTGTTTTTATGTCGTCTACTAATTTTTATTATCAAGGATGAATTTTTTAATTCATTCGCAGGGTACATTAAAACAATTTATTACAATCATAAGACATGGTCTGTGTTTAGAATAATGAATTCTGAAATCAAATATTATACAACATATGTATTACTTTCTCGATTCCTATTGATTACATTTTCGCGCTGGGTTGCTTCTCTACACCGGTCGCCAACAAATTCCAAAAGTCATGTCTTAAAAATCATGGGAATAAACCAACGTCTGAACTTAGTGTAAGTTATCTACATTATGTTCGGTACAGAGAACTTTAACATAAATCTTCACCTCATAACGTAATTTTGTTGTGGCGGGTACGCAAGACTTTTTGAAAATATTGCTAATTTATGGGTGAAAGTGAGAGACGAGGGGAAAAGATACAAGTACTCAGCTTTATGTATTATCCGTACGTTATGTAACATATGTTTTCTCATTCGTTATGTCAAAAACACACACATACATACACACTATTTTCCATTAAAAAAATCGTCAGCAATAAGTCTTGCAGTCAATTCACACGGGGGCTTTTAAGACGTCGCTTTTTCGACGTCTCTGTTTGAGGGCAAAAGGTGTAGAAAACAAAGATGGGCAAAGAAAAGGGCTCGGTTTGTATTTTTTATGTCGTTTTTTATATTTCTCTTTAAACTTCTTCTTGTTACATTTTATTGTTTTTCTTAAGGTTCAAATACACTGATCAAAATACTCATCAAGCATTGTGGTAGTATTAGTTAAAATGTGTTTGTGTGTGTCACACCGACAATGCTAGATGAAAAATCAAAAAATGTATATATGACGGGGAATATTACGACCAGCACACGTACACGTGTGAATTCGCCTGCTAGATAAGCATTTGACAAGTGTATTTGGCCCTTTACTTTGAAGTGTCTGGTTAAAAGTACAATAAGACCTCGATTATCCATAACAGACGCGACCGGCAGCATTCTCGATTATCAATTTTGTTTGTGCGTTTCTTATTTTATGTAAATATTTAATGTATTGTTATTTAAATAGTTAAATAAAATGAGGAAAAATGTAATTTTACTCAAAGGGAATGAGGAAAAAACGACGTCGTAACAGCCCTCATGAGAATTGGTTGTTGTACTGTGTGACCGCCGAAGATAGTTCAAAGTAAAATTAGTAAGAGTCTTATCGATAAGACTTGCATTGTCCGAACACAGACTAAATAATTTAATTTGTATTAAAATTCAAAAATAAACATTAACAGCCTGTAGGCTGCAAATTTCTTTCGTATTTGACAGGTTTTGTTTTCCGATACTTAGAAATAATTCCTGCAAATTAAAGTAAAAACTTTAATACATATTTAGTTTTATAAATAATTAACTTTTGTTTTTTTTTTTTATTTAAACTTAAAAACTTACTTTGCTACAAAAATCAATATCATCAGATAAAATGCATATAATTGAAAATCGGCTGCTAAATACCAGGTATGACTTAAACACTGTAAGATAATAATAAAATAAATTTTAAATTTATTAATTAGTTTAAGAAATAAGCGACGACTTACGGAATCATATATATCCAAATTATTTATTAATAATATATTTTTCCACCAGTAGTTGCTGCAAAAATAACAATTTGTTTCCATCATAAATCTCCAATATGGTCCATTTTGTAGGTGTAACAAAATATTAGCATTAAACAAAATTAAAAATCCCAAAGACGGTATAAGTCTAAAAAATCAATGTATTAAATTACAAATATACCTAATTAATTGATTTTGTCGTAAATTACCTCAGATATCTTGAAAGTATCAATCTGCCATAAACTTTAAAACATTTAACCATATTTGTTTCCCGGGTAATATACCGACCATTTTCCACTTTAATATACAACATTAAGCCACTTAGTACAAAAAATAGCTCCACCAATACCATCCCATGCAGCATAACTTTCATAAAAAATTGATGATATAAACTTTCAAAATATTCGGGGTTTTTTAAATGAACAAATTGTATATAATACGAATGTTCATAGACGATTAGAAAGCAGAGAACAGAACGAAACCCGTCCAGAAAAGCTAAATCATTGCCAATATGACTTGTGTTGGGCCTAAGTAGGCGGCAGAAATTGCGATAGAAAGAAAAAGAGGTTAAAAGCCTGGCAGCTGAAAATGATTAAAAATGGCATTATTAATTTAACACGTGTATATCGTTGGTCTCATGTAGAGGAAAGGCAAAAACATAATCACCTTTATCGTGAATAATTTTTCAGTCGTAATTTTTCCCCATTTCACATATTTGCGATCATGAACAACTTCCATGAAAAAATGTTATTCAAAAGAGAATAATAACGTGACAAAATGTTCACGGGAAAAAATTCCCCTTATCGTGAAAAATTTTTTCCCTCGTAATTTGTTCACATTTCCCTTAGATTTTCTCACTTTATTTTTGCTAGGGAACAGAACATGTATGTAAGAAGCTCCTCCTATAAATCGAATATAAAGGGTTAATAAAGTTAATAAGGCACAAACCGATATATTGCTCAACAAAATGCAAAACAACAGGTCGATTGCCTGCGGATTTCGTTTGACTTGGTGGCAGAATTGTGGAAAATATTTTACTACATTAAATTTAAAAAGTGCAAAAGCTAACGTTGTAATCAAACTATCCCTCCAGTACTAAATATTTTGCTTTATTATTTTAACTTTTCTTTAAAATATACACGCAGAGAAAAAATATGGTTGGGCATGGTTACGGCAACAACACTATGTTTAATGTAACAATATATTGTTGTCGTACACAAATAATTGTTATTTTTATTTAATATCAACAATATTATAGTTACTGTAAACATATCAATGTTTATCGCAATTATAAATTTGAGTATTGTTGACCGAAAAATAATTATTTTTCTAACAACTTTATTATGATAACTTTCTAAACATATTATATTTCTCACAACCATATCATGATGTTTACTAGCCATAACATGATAACTTTCTATACATTTATCATATTATGTTAAAGATGCAATCAAACTATTTTTACTCTAATCATATTATATTAGCGCCATTTGTAAAATAATTTTGAAGCAGTTTTGTCGTTTTTTATTTGTGAGCGGTTAAACAATTAAAAGATAAAGTTCCATAAAAAAAATAAGTTTAAAGAAATTAAAAAATTAAAATATTAGCGGAGTTCATTCAAGTATTAGTGATGTAATAGTGTAAATGCCAAATATCATAGTTTTTTTGTAAAATCCAACAACAAAACACACAGAGATTTCGTTATATTTTATAAAAGTGCTACGATATTTCATCAACATCTTAAAATCGAAAAAATGGACACACGCGGTAGCCCATGAAAACCACAGATTTTTCATTTGCTCTTTTGCAAGCCTTATATTGAACGCCACTATTTGATTAACATTAAGAAAAATTGTAAAAAGCCACAAAATAAAAAATCGATTCAAAAATATTTTAATTTATTTTGTATTTTTATGACAGCTATGAAAGGTGCTGTATCATAATATGATTGTTTCTAAATTTATTATGATTAACATGATGATAATATGATTACTTCTTAGCTTATTATGATTAACATGACAATAATATGATTAATTTCTTAGCTTATTATGATTAACATGACAATAATATGATTACTTCTTAACTTTGTATGATTAACAGAATAATAATATGATTAAGGGAAAAATATTATGATGACATATTACGAGTATATTTAGTCATAATATGATTCAATAATAATCTTAATATGGTGACTACAATCATAATTCTTATCATAATATGTTGCTCTTAGAATATGTTTACCACAACCATGTTTTTTCTTTGCGTGTATACATACTTGAATATTTTTGAACAAAAATTTCATTGATTTTTAATTTTTTTATTCTTTCTTCATTTTTTACATTCACTGGAACTGATAGGTATATTTGTGGGAAATGTATCGAGAAAAAAAATCGAGTTAGGGCCTTTCTACATGAGTCCGACGATATGTACTATATACAATATAAAAGTGCTTTTTAAATTTTAGTTTATTTTAAGTATAAATAAGCTCTTACTATTTGTAAATTGATGATATCTAGTTCCTTTTGTAATTTTTGTTGCTGCAGTTTTTAAAAATTGTGCTTTGAAATTTTATTAGTGTCCAGATTATGAAATTATAGTTTTGCAATTTTCGTATTTTTATCTTGTCTTTCCCCTTCACCTTTTTATATTTTATATATAAATACAAATACACCTAAAGCCAACTTTAAGTTTAACAAGTAAGGAAGTATAGTCGGTCAAGCCGGACCCTACACCACAGTATTTAAAAACACATCATGCTTATGTGTCCATATAAATATGGATTTATCTATGTTTATAAACTTCATGAAAATCGGTTTGAAAGTTTGTGAAAGGCAAAAATTACCCCCTACCTGCCCTTGTGGTTCTATTTTTGAAAAACTGTATCGCTAATGTGTCCATATAGATATGGATCTATCTACATATGTTATAAATTTCATTAAAATCGGTTTGAGAGGCAGAATCTCCCCTCGTGGTCCTTTTTTTTTAAATGCATAAATTTTGTGTCCATATAGATATGGTTCTATCTATGTATCTATGGAGTACTCCGTCCCAAACATCTCACCAATAACCCCGGCAAAATTGAGTTTGCCACATTTTTCACTGGAAATTTTAGATATCTGGCAACAGAACTGCAGTTACACCATGGTTAAATTATTTAAGAGTACATTAATAATACTTTGTGATGTTCTGAACATCACGAGATTTCAAATCATTGTAAATTTTTGGCTATTTGTTTCTTCATGTTCATCCTCATCATAGTGAACTATTAAAAGCGGTTCGCCAAGTTATTTCCACTCAAGCTCACAATCTTTGATTTTATACAATACACGACCGTGAACTTAACTGCTCTTATGTATTTTGAAACCAGAAATTAAAAACAGGGCAATAGCAGCAGGAGTGCCCCGATAGGCTAGATGGTAGCGAGCTAGTCTATCAGCGCCGAGGTTGCGGGTTCGATTCTCGCCAGAGACTCTGGTTTCTTTCCTGCAGGCAAGCATAGAGCTTCGCGGGATTAGCTTAGGAAATTAAAAAAAAAAATAAATTAAAAAAAACAAAAAAAAAGGTCTTATATACTCAATGCACTCAATGAAAGAATTTTTACACCCCCTCGATCGAGTAGTTACCTCAGCCTTGGGTTTTCTGTATCCAGAGTCTACTGTGCTACGATATACATATATACTTGTAAAGCATCAAAAGGTTTGCTTTGTGTAAATAACAAAGCATAATAAATAGAATGTGGGAATTATTAATTTTTTTATAAATTTAATTAAAATTTTTTTTCGAATGTGCTTAACAAAAAGTTCTCTTGCAAAAAAGCTTTATAAATAAAAATTTGACTCAAAGAGGCACATTCGAAAAAATGTTAAATTAATAAAGAAAATTAACAAAGAATAATTGTATTAAGGCTTGAATTTTCCAAGCGCTTTGGGAATACGGCAAGAACAAATTTATACTATTAAGTTGTTTTTTTTTTGCAATATTGATTTTGTAAGAAAGATAGAAAAATCAAAGAGAGTTAATTATATTAAATCTAGAAAATTTTGGAGTGAAATAGAAAAAAATGTACACAATACTGGGTTAGATTTGTTAAGGGCCCCGAAGACTATCAAATAATCCCATGAATCAGTTTATATCTGTTAGTGTCGTTTATTCCAATCAACATTTGAATTGTTTTTATGTAAATTTTTTTAATTTATAAAATTAAATATATCGTCATCTTAAAGACTTAATAACCTATTTGCAAAAATTTCAAAATTGAGTTTTTTATGGATTTTTATTCCCTATATCATAACGCATATGTGTGCAAACATGTAATATTACAAATGACAAAGTTTTTGTACCTAGAGGACCGTTACGCACAAAAAAAGAGAAAAATAAATCATCAAAAATCACGATAAAAGTTAATTTTGTTGCATAGTGTAATTTAAACAAACATTAAGTACTTGTTTTTGCTTAAACCAGTAAAAGAAACTACTACTGTAATTATTTAATGTATATGGGTGTTTCTACGTTAATAGGTACTATCGACGGCTGCATTAAAAAATCATATATAATTTTTAAATTTGCGGAAATATCAAACGCGTTTAATAATAAATACAGTATACTTTTTTACCAATAAATTGCAATACCTAAATTACCTTAGTTTGGTCATAACTTCATGTTTACCTAGAAAAAAGTATCTACCCTGGCCTGTCCCTTTAGTATTCTGTAACAAAATATTTGAAATTTACCACGTTACTAATTCATAAAATATTTAATCGTTAGTTATAACATAAAGTAGTTTAAATAACAATTTATTGAAAAAATTTACATATTTTTTGTCCCTCGTATTTTAAGTCTCTTCCCCTGCACATTTTTCGATCGTTTAAAAATGCCCCTAAAATGCGTTCACGCTGCAAATTTAAATAGCAGAATATTTGTTTTGAAGTGAATTTAACAATAAAAGTCGCGCGAGCCACTAGCGTGTTCCTATTGGGCCAATAATTCGACCAAAACACTCGGGTTACTCGCACGTGTCAGTGATTAATGTATCTCCACTGGAGAGTTTTATTCACTTGTTATTTCTGGTTAAAGTTTGTTTATAATATTGATTTATTTTAATTTCAGTATTATTTACTGTGTTAGTTTGATTTTTCGTTACAATACATATTTTTCCGATTATGCTAGTTTTTTAAGGAAAACATCTCTCCCCTGCCGTATTTCCCCTGCTTCATCTGATGCCAGGGTAAAGATTTTGCGTCCAGGGTAGATAAGGAATTGAGAAATTAATTCTTTCTTAGTATTTTACGTTAAACCAACACATTTCCACTATATACGTTATACGTGTTTTAACGCTTCAAAAATGTATGTATGCCTTATTTAATGTGAATTTTGGTTTAAGTTAGTTTTATACTACTAACATACATATGTTGCATTATACAATAATAGAAGGTAGTCAAGTTCTTTCTTTAGTTGCCATATTAACGTTCTGACATTCAAAATTTATACAAAATCGTGCTAACCAACTTTTTAATCAAATCCAATATTCGTTTTTTATGTTTTATGCACTGGCAACCAAATTGCAAGAACTTTACCTAAATTAAGTAAAATTCACGTGGAATTACCACGAAGCCGGTCACGGCAAGGGCGCGCCTGATGGAGTAGGTGCGACGTGCAAAAGGACTTCTGATAGACTTGTTGGAGCTGGGAATGACAATTCAACGCTGTCCAAATGTAATTGATGACGAAGACATTTTAAAGAAAGAAGAGGGACTTAATAAAAAAAGTTCTAAAAGCTTCTCAGCCACTATGAAGGTCCAACAAATTACTGGATGCCCCAATAAATTGACAATGAAGAGCTTAAGCTGTTTCTGTGATCTTGAAGTATACAATCATTTTGTGGTCTGCACCTTGGATTTTGCTTTCATGAAAACCAAACCGCGCCTTAATGTTGATTATGTATATGGGCCTGAAAGAGAATCTTAAGACGAACCACTAATAAAGTATCTTCTTAGTATTGTTCTCAAGCAGTTACCGAGAAGGCATGCCAGCTTGTAAACGAAGGAAATGAAATAATTAGCTTTTTTTCGACTACGTTTATGTAAGCAGATGTTAAGAATTTTTGTTTTTAAGTAACATAAAAAAATACTCTATCCAAATTTTGTTTTGTTTTAAACTATCATCAAATATTGAATAATTAAAGTTGATTCTTACGAAAATAAGGTTTGTTTTCAATTTATCCTTAAGGTATCTTATCCTGGTCGTCATGTCTTTACCCTGTGTAGAGTATCTCCCCTGGTTATTTGAAATACCGGAAAAAGTAGATAACTTGACTGGCCATTATTAAACATGCATTCAAACTTCCTGATTAATTACGATTATATTGAAAAAAATCATAATTTTAAATATTTTTATTACGCCGCCATTCATAATATCAGGTAACCTCTTACCGTAGAATGACCCATATAATATTCATGTGTAAAGAAATTTTTATTTATTCATACTAATTAGTACTGCAGATAGGTTATTTGGTTTCAGATTTTTACAATTCCAAAAAACCTAAGTGTCATAACATAAGCTGTGATTAGAAAAACAAAATTTTCTCAACCGATATATATTACTGGTTTCATTTTAATCAAAATGTGTAATTTTCGTTTCAATATCGTTAATATTTCCAATTTTATTACGTTTTTTCCCTCTCCTGTAAACTTTTGAAAACTGCAGATAGGTTATTTCGTCTTTTAGGTGACGATATAAAATATAAAATATTTTTGTAAATCACAACAGGAAACTATCAAATAATCAGCCATCAAATAAAAAATGTGAAGCCGAAAAAGAACGACTGCAGGCTCACAACTATGTGATTGGTGTGTTTATTTGATGGCCTCCAGGGCGCTTTTTATTTTTAAATGTTAGTGACAAATTTTGTTTTGATAAACATGTGCTATTTACCTCGATTTGTGTGATTTATTCTGTAATATTTATTTATATTTGTTCCTGTTTGCTGGGATTTTAAGTATCCGTCATATGACGATGACAAAAAATTTAGCCCGATTATTAAAATACAAATACTTATTGTAAATTTAAAACCAAAATCTGGAAAATTTAAAATATTTAAATGTTTTTTTATTATTTGGAAACAATTTTTTTTCAGAATTTGATATTAAGTAATCAATTAAATTAGCATATTTATTAAATTGCTGCCTTTACAGCATTTAGAAAAACTTATTAAAGCAACATTTTTGTCTAATTTGAGATTTGCATTTCCATCTTTTGTTGTTAATTTGTAATTTTTTCTTCGTGCTTATTGCTGTTATTTCCTTATTTATTTTATTATACAGTGGTATAATATATATTGTATATTGGTATATTGTCAGGCCCTTTCGTTATATCGAAAAATTCGTTAAATCCCGAAGTTTTTTTAAATACATTTTTAATAATAAAACAATAATATTTTAATAAAACAAAGTAAATTCGTTTATTTCCATTCATAACACAAACAAAAAATAAATACTTCATATCATTTGCAATTAAATGAGGGCTTCTGCTTTAAATATAGGATCACTAATAGGAAAGTTCGCCTTCCTCTTGTTTTGAAACCAATTTAACAATTCTGTTTCGATTCTTGGAAACTCACCTGTTTTTAAGGCCCTTCTATTCTTTGATCCGAAATTAGTCATTTCCATTTCGCTCAAAAGTTTCCGTTTTGATTTTATAATTGTGCATATTGATGACTTTGACAGCTGATATTTATTAGATAAAGCACTTAGTAGCAGGCCTTTTCAAAGTCGTCAATAATGTTTAATTTTTCTTTAAGAATTAAAAGTTTTCTTTTGGGCATTTTGATGTAACTTGTACAAAAACTTCACAAAAATTACGTAAAATTTGAAACAGATAACAAACATTTGTTTTGTTAACAAAAGTAAAAATGACTTTGTAACGTACAAATTTTTATTTTGGCGAGCAAGTATTTTCTTTGCTTTCTTTGTAAGAAAAGAAAATACTTCTCTAAAGTCGTTGTTTTCAGCAAAATCGCTATTAAAATATGGTTAAAATCATGGTATAATAAGTACCAGGTAGGTTCATTAGAGAGAGTTGTAAATTTTTTTACCCATGTAATGTCAAACAAGAGAAATAGAATAAAAAATAAAACAAATTGCCGAATGATATAGAAAAAAATTTTGTTTAAGTAAAAAAAATTAATATTATAAAGGAGAATTTTACCGGAGAATTTATTAGCATACATCAGAAATTCGTCTATTCGTTTTACATCAATGACAGATGGTATAGCACAGCGCATCAAACGGGCACGTTTTGGTTTTTGATTCAGATTAAAAAAAAAAACTGTGTTTTCTAAATGAAACATACAGATTTTTGAATGTTTTTTTTTATGAACACCGCATTAATCACTCCACAATTTCGTTTTATTTTCCGGACAATTTTTTATAAATTCTTTTGTCTGATTTAAAAAATTATATTAGTAACTTTTTTTATTTTAATTTTTAAATTTTTGTTTGTATTTTTTTTTAATTTATTTTATTTTTTGGCATTTTCTTTTGTTTGAAATAAATTTGACATTCTATGGGTTTTCTAATTGAGAACAAAATTTCTAATGACTATACCTTGTATTATTCTACCATGGTTAAAATGTATACAAAAACAAAAGAGAATGGATGCAAATATGTTTGCATTCATGATATTTTGTTTTTTTTTAAATTATTTTGTAAAAATTCGTTATATAGAGTACAAAAATTTGCTGTTTGTTCGTAATATAAGGTACTCAATGGAAAAAATATGACCGTACGCTAAATCGCGAATTCGTTAAACTGAGTATTCGTTAAACCGGGATACCACTGTATTTTATTTTATGAGAAAAATGATCAGATATTAATTTTTAACGGGAATGGAATCTGTTAGCCCATTAGCAAATGTGGTGGATATTGAAAATATGTTGAGGATATTATTTTCAATATTGAAAAACTTTGATTTCCTGCAGTTGCAATCGGCAGTTTAAAGCCCGTTATTTCAACAAATAGATATCTAGCTGTGTATAGGTATTAATGATTTTCATAATTTTAAAACGTATTTCTTACCTACGGGTAAAAGTGTAATGTATTTTACACCGCCGAATTCACATAGGTAAAATTAACGTTTAAATTTCCACAATTGTGGTACCGGATAGTTAAATAGAACTGTTAGGTACGAACACGACTAGATATCTGTTTGAAAATATTTTCCGATTAAATTGATGCTAAAAATTTAATCGGAAAATACATGCATATGTACATATAAAACAGACATGAATAACTTTTTTCGGCCGTAAAAAATATGTGGTTCCCACGAAGAATTTTTTATCTAACCATTCTTTTTTTTATTTCAGAAAAATTTTTGATTGGAGTCTATGTAATATAGTAATATGCGGCCATTGTTCTGAAAATTGAAATCATTTTTAAATTTAACGCATCTTTTCCTGAATTCCTGATGTTCGATTTTAATATTTCGAGATTTAAATTTTCTGAATATGGCTGATAATCTGTTCCTTTTTAAATTTTATCGAAAATATTAAAAATTAACTTCATCATATGGTAGTTGCTATCATAGCAAATTACTTACTTTAGTTTTTATGGGGTTAAAGTGAAATCATAAATCTATTTGTCAAAATTTTAATAAACTTTTGAGCCTAAGGTCTTTTTTTTATAAAAAACTTTTAACTTTTATTTAAAATCCAATATTTCGGCAATTACGTATTCTTAAATTTTGTATAATAGATAGTAGATATTTTCAATTAAATAATCATATATACATATAATCAAATGAAAGGACTTCTTATGGGTTCGCCAGCTTCTCCAATTGTAGCAGATATAGTTATGGAAAGGTTATTAGATATATGTGTGGAAAAATTAATTATAAAACCGAAGATCTTAACAAAATATGTTGATGACTTATTTTGTATAATTTCTGAATCAGGAATAGAGCAAATGTTAGATATTTTTAACTCTTTTCATTCAGATATTAAATTTACAATTGAAAGGGAATACAATTCAAGAATATCATATTAAGACACCTTGATATTTAGAAGAGGAAATAGGATATTAATAGATTGGTATCAAAAACCAGCATCTTCTGGAAGAATTATTAATTATTTCTCGAAACATCCAAAGAGAATAATTATTAATACAGCTAAAAATTGTATAGAAAGAGTTCTAAAAATAAGTGATTCAGAATTTCATAGAGATAATAAAAGGAAGATTTCAGGTATTTTAACTGATAATAGCTTTCCTAAACAATTAATAACAGATTTATTAATACAACATAATAATTGTAGATTAAATAACCGAAATAGAATTACAGAACAGAGGATTTTTAAGTCGGTAACATATATACCAAAATTTTCAGAAAGATTAGAAAAATCAAATATATATGATAGCAAAATATACAAAATAGCTCATATATCTTTTAAACTATTTACTAAAATGAAAAACAAAGTAAAGAGGATGGATATGTCAAATATAGTTTATAAAATACCATGTAAGGGTAATGATAGTGGACAGTGTAATAAAATATATATATATAGGTACAACAAAAAATAAACTAAAAACTAGGATAGCAGGACATAAATCAGATCAAAAATATAGAAATATTTCATCACAAGAAACAGCTTTATCAACTCATTGTGCTAATCTAAACCATTATCCAGATTTTGAAAATACAACTGTTTTAAATACAGAAAATAATTATAAACGTAGATTTATGTTAGAAATGTTACAAATTATAAAGGTTCCGTCAATTTCTAGAATTAATTTCAAGTCAGACACTGAAAATGTAGCACAAAATTATAGACACTTAATTTATAAAAATAGAAACGGAAGTTTAAAGTTTATTTATATTGTAATAGATCAAGTTTGATTTGAAAAATATTTTATTTTGTTTTTGAATTAGAAAAATTTTTAAATTTGTCATTTATTGTTACATTTGTGTTTAATAATTTATAAAATAAGGAAAGAAAAAAATAACCCTGAAGAAGGCACTCAAGGAAGTGCCGAAATATTGGATTTTAAATAAAAGTTAAAAGTTTTTTTTATAAAAAAAGACCTTAGGCTCAAAAGTTTATTAAAATTTTAAATAATAAAGGTCGAATAAAATACATAATTTATCTATTTGGGTCATTTAAAAGGAGGATAGCATATGTATATCCTTTAAACTAGTAAGTAAATAATGGATTCCATTGGCTTAGTTTGAAATTCAAAACTAATTTTATTAAAAACAAGTAAGAAAGTATAGTCGGTCAAGCCCGACCATATGATACCCTACACCACAGTATTTAATAACACATCATGCTTATGTGTCCATATTAATATGGAGATTATCTATGTTTATAAACTTCATTCAAATCGGTTTGAAAGTTTGTGAGAGGCAGAAATTGCCCCCTACCTCTCCTTGTGGTCCTATTTTTGAAAAACGGTAAAGCTTATGTGTCCATATAGATATGGATCTATCTATGGCTTAAATTTCATTAAAATCGGTTTGAGAGGCAGAATTTGCCCCTATCTCCCCTCGTGGTCCTATTTTTTAAAAAATGCATACATTTTGTGTCCATATAGATATGGCTCTATCTATGTTTTAAATTTCATTAAAATCGGTTGGATAGTTTCTGAGAGGAAGAAATTTCCCCCTATCTTCCCTGGTGGTCCTACGATTCGGCCCATTTTCAACAGGCTTGGTCCTTGTGTCAATAAGAACCTATGACCCAAATTCTATTAAATTATCTTCAAAATTGCGACCTGTACTCTGCGCACAAGCCTGCCAGCCAGCCGGACGGACATCGTTAGTTCGACTCAGGAAGTAATTTTAAGTCGATCGGTATACTTTAAGGGCGGTCTAGGACCAATATTTTAAAGCGTTACACACATCAGCACAAATGCATAATATCCTCTCCACTATTGTGGTGTGGGTATAATTAAATATGTATGTACTTAAATCTTTATTCTGGGATTATTTTTGTGTTATTTACAGATAAGGATAATTTTCAACACAAAATAACCAAATTATTTTACCCAAATTTACCGTGTTCCCAATATTGTGCCCAAAAAATGGATGGCTTTTTCTTAAAAATTTTATACCCGGCTTTATTTCCATAGAATATTTTTTGCACAGGCAGTAAAGTGCTTTAACCAGACGCACAGACGGATGGACTTTTCTATATACATATGTATATAAATAGAATCAAAATATTTGTCACACATTTTTTAGAGGTAAATAAATAAAAAGGCATTAAAATAAAATAAATAATCAAATGACTTAAGATACATACGTGAATTTAATTTAAAAGACTTAAGAAACATGCGCTATTGTTTACAAAACAAACGAGGACTTAGAACACAAACACAAAGAGAGATAACTAGAAAAAAAATTCCCTAAAAATTTTAGGAAAATACATTATTAGTGATGCCAATTTAGCGCTATTTTTCTAATTTTCGTCTTAGCGCGTTTCTTTTGATTATCGGCGTATTTTTGGTAAAGTAAATAAAAACGCTTCAATTCCTTTCTTTTTTTGCGTACAAATATATGAATAAATCTAAATCAGTTTAGATTAAGTTTCAGTACCAAAAATTATGTTCGTGAACATTTTTTTATTAAGCTTTATTCATGCAGACGTTGAGAGATCTTTAAGAGTGATGCATTATTTTAAGACAAAAATAAGAAATAAAATCTCACATACGAAATTCTAATGACACTAATAATAATAATTTGAAGTATTGTTAATTAATTTTTTGAATACCAAGAAAAACTTTGATAACTAATATGCATGTGACAGTGTAAATAAAATTGAACTGGCAAAATAAAATAAAGTAATTTGTTTTTATTTTTGTTTTTTCTTTACCCACTTACAACTACATTTAGGTCAGTTTTCCATCTTACCGATAGCTAAAGGTAGGATTTTATCGGCCGTATAAAAAGTGTTCCATTATGACAACTTAACTTTAAACTCTCAGGTAGGATGAACCTTAATTTACTTTATCACTCACTTTAGGTTAAACTAAAGTTTTAATAACACTTTTTATAAGGCCGGTTAAAGTGTACTTTTAGCTATCGGTAAGTTGTGAAAACGGGCCTTAGAGTTGACAAAAAATCAACTAATTGTTGTAGGGACTGTAAGAAAAGATAAACTCACTGTTTATTGTTGTTGTTTTGTTTAAGCTTTGATATTATTATAAGTAAGACTGGGGTTTATTATTCTTATTCGCTTAACAGTTTTATTTGTATAATTAGCCCAATTATGAATAAAAATTTCCCTTTTCCCATTTTCTTTAGTTTTTCTAAAATCTTTGGATGAAGTTTCCTGACGATCTGGCCTAAGCAACCAGTGAAATGCGCATAGGAATAGCTTATCCCATTCACAATAAATTTCAGTTTATTATAAGTTTGAAATGGGAATTTAGTACATTTAAACGAAACCTTGTACATTAAATTGTGTTTGTGGCCTTAAGATGAGCCAAATGATGTAAATGAAAATATTTGTTTATTGACGACGATCAATCTTAACTCTACTCTTCCAACTTATTTTTATCATTTTAACTGACTAACGCTGGGCTTTTAAGATGTGGATTAAGTTTAAACTTAGCTTAACACTGTCTGAAACTCGGATTTTTCCGGCGAAATGTGATTTTTATTTTATTATTTCATTAAATACCAACATTTTAAACAAAGCTAAGCTGTTCCGTCAAAATTTTGTATACAAACTTGGTAGTGGCGGTACAGATCTGTTTTTAAGAACAAAATTCACCTAAAATGCAAAAGGGCGTAACAACACTTTTTATTATTTTTTTTTTTAATTTTATAGGGACATATAGGCTGTAGGAAATATCGCCCAAAGAAAAATGGCCCAAAAAAAAAAATGAAAAATCGCCCAAATGAAGAATCGCCCAAAAGAACATGAAAAATGACCCAAAAAGTTATATATGAAATTTTGCCCAACAAAAACGAAAAAGGGCCAAAAAAAAAAAAAATGAAAAATGACCCAAAAAGCAAAAACGAATTTTTCCGAAAAAAAATTAAAAATTACCCAATTTGCAAAAAAGTGGTTATTATTCATATAAATTTAGTTCCATACAAGTGTAAGTTTTATGTAAAAAATTGCATTCTATATTCAACAGCTGCTCGGCAGTAAGGACAGTAATACCGGCTGCGCAAACTTCGCTAAGCTTCTCTGCATAGCCGGCCTTCGGCCGGGCGCAAGGATTTTCTTCTCTATGGTATAGCAAACACCGGCTTCGCTAACTAACGCTTCTCTGTATAGCCGGCCTTCGGCCGGGCGCAAGGATTTTCTCCTCTGTGGTAGAACAAGTACCGGTTTCGCTAAGTAAAGCTTCTAAAATCTGCCTTGTTTTCGAACGAAGGCCATATACGCAGAGAAGCTTTAGTTAGCGAAGCCGGTGTTTGTTATACCATAGAGGGGAAATCCTTGCGCCCGGCCGAAGGCCGGCTATACAGAGAAGCTTTAGCTAGCGAAGCCGGTGTTTGTTATACCATAGGGGAGAAAATCCTTGCGCCCGGCCGAAGGCCGGCTATACAGAGAAGCTTTAGTTAGCGAAGCCGGTGTTTGTTATACCATAGAGGAGAAAATCCATGCGCCCGGCCGAAGGCCGGCTTTGTAGAGAAGCTTTAGTTAGCGCAGCCGGTATATATTATATCCTTGAGGAGAAAATCCTTGCGCCCAAAAGTGTTTTCGTTATATATTTAATATAAACACCCAGAGAAAAAACAACAAACTTATTTTTAAATAAATTACAATTATATTAAATAAAGATGGCCCGAAAAAATGGGCTATTTTTCATATAATATTTTTGTTTAAAAAACGAAAAACCACCCAATAATAACGAAAAAAAGCCCAAAAATTTTGGGTCACTTTTCATATGAATTAAGGCCCAATTTTACATGGAATTTTTTTGGGTGATTTTTCATTTTTTTTTTTTGGGCCATTTTTCTTTGGGCGATATTTCCTACAGCCGGACATATACATAATTTAGTGTAGTGCATCATAATCTATAAAAAAATCAATTTGAATTTGTTGTAACGCCCTTTTGCATTTTAGGTGACGATATGTAGATAATTTTTTATTTTGTTTCAATTAATAATTGATTTTTTTTCTCTTATACAGTATTTATCGCTTACTTCCATTTTAATTTTTTTTACGACTTTTGGGCTTTATACGAGAAATACATCTATAAAAATCCGCTTATATGCATGCACAGTGCTTCCAAAAAAATGTTTAGTTTCATTAGCATCATAAATAAAATCTATTTAAATTGCATAGATAGCGCATCTACGTATTTTGAAAGATTAAAATAAGGAAAATTAAGTTTTGATGGAATCATTTTTATAGGTCTTATACACAAATACCCCGGCTTGCGTCTTTGCGTCTTTTTAAACTTTCTGTGATTTCGAAGTTGCATCTTTAGTGCTTTGATTTGTGTCGTAAATATAAAAATCTTTGCACAAAGCTAAAACAGAAAAAGGAGATAACTCGTTTAAAGGCCCCAGGCGCGGATCCAGCTTGAGCCTTAGGGGGGGGGGGGGGGAAATTTTGTATGACAAAAAAAAGTAAAAAATTTGTTTTTAAAATTTTATTAGAAACAATATGTGTATTAGGGTAAGTACTTTTTGCAATTTTTGCGAATATCAAATTCTTCATCGCATAGCCGTACAGGCCGTGAAAAAATATTAAGAAATGATGTATTACTTTTTCGCGATCGTGAAGAAAGTTTCCGCACCAAACGTGAATTGAAAGTTTTAAATTTCAATTTTTCTCCTTACTATACAAAATTAACATTTAATTACAAAATTTTAAGTATTTTCTAATAATTTCATGAATATAACAAGATCTTACCATTTGTACGGAAGAAGGGCGCAAAAAAATCGCTACTCTATTTCGCGGTTTTTTTAATAAACTAAATTTTAATGGCAAATGATAGATGTTGTGATAGATGAGATGTTTGGCGGATATATAAAACAGTGATAATTTTCAGCAGCGTAGTAATATATGCGCGGAACGAGCTATTAAAGTTACACTAGATATTTTTTCCATTATGTAAACAACTCGCACTTTAAACTTAAAATTTATTTCATTAAACCCAAAAAAATTGATTTTAATTTTTGTTATACAGTTGCTTATTTTATGTTTTTATGCCTGCATTCATAAAAATATTTTAAATTTTATAAAGGCTTGAAAACCAAATTGTCTATAAAAATTTTCCTTAATAAACGTTTATTAAATTTTATAATCATTTATGAATATGTGGGCTAAAATATATAACATATATAAGCAATAAATGTACCATATATAGTTGGGGGATTCACAAGGTGTGCTATCAAGTCTTATCGTTATAATGTCCTAAAATGGCCTAAAAAAATTATTTTCATTATAAATACTAAATTGCCCGTGGTGGGATGAAGAAATTTTGTCCAAAAAAGTCATTACCCTAATTCAAAAAACTCAAAAAAAAGGTTAAATAAAGTATAAGATCAGTTCAATATACATTAATCTTTTTAAATAAGCAATTTATGATTTCCTTGTGAGGCAAATTTAGACAGTACAGTCTATCTTCTGTCATTGTTGATCTGAGCCATGTTTTTATTCGACGAAGGGTAGGGAATCACCTCCCTCTCGTAGCTTTACTGACGAGCATTGAAACGAAAATTTTTAATATTTTTCTTAGATTTGGGTAGATATCTTCATCACAGTTTATTAAAGCATCTACAACGCTATCTGATAGATCAGGCTCAAGTTTAGATGTTAGTAGGTGTTTATCTCTTTTATCAAATATAATCAGCTCTTCAGCTAGTTGTGATTTTAACAGATACAATCTGTATATGACTGGATAACACTTTGAGGTAGAAAGTTAGGTATGTTCAATACATTTGGGATATCTATTGGGAAAGTTGTTATGAGATCTTCTAAAATAAATTCAATAAGAGGAATGTAACTACAACTCGGTAGTAATCTTCAACATTTTGGAAGTGATTATTTCGTTTATATCTTGTCTTTTCGTTAGGAACCTCGACTTGAACGCAAATAACTTTAACTTTTTCAAAAATAACTTTAAATTGTTCTTCGGCTTTATTTCTTTTTTCTACAAGGCACATGATTAAAATTTTGATAAGGCTTGATCCTTTTTGAAGATATATATCGTGCTTTCGTAAAATTATACTAAGCGGCTGTGTTACAATAAGTATCACCCTTAATATGTATATTCCGCAAATAAATTTAAAAGTACTAAGTGAGTTCCTTAATATAAAGGTAGAGATACTACCTTTTCACTCAGATATTTTTTCCAAAGCTTCTACTATATGATGTACACTTGTTGCAAAGGCGCATAATGAAGAGAGTTTGGCTCCCAAATACTTTGTTAAAACTGTTTTTCGCTTGGGATGATTATAAAAATTTTGTCGTTTCTTTAACAAATTATACAACTTTCTGTATTAATGGCACTTTTTGTATTAATGGCAATAGAATAGCAAGGCGTTTGTTTCGCATTTGTCGCTTTTCCAGAAATTTTGAACAGCTCAATTTTCTGCTGACATCAGAGGACACCCATCTGTTCCATCTCCTACACAATTTTTAAGGTCAATACCAAAATTTGTCAAAGCTTTAAGAACTATTGATGATAGTGCCTCAATTGACACATCAACGTTATCAATATATTTTGAAGCCTCTTCAAATGCGTTTACAATAAAGCCAATAAATTCTTCCTTAAAAATTTTTTGTTGTATGTTGAAATATCTTAAAGATAAGGAAATATGGTTTTTCCCCAACAAATCCGTGCTTTCGTCAAAAATTATCGAATAGAATTTTGATTCATATAACACATATATACATAAATATTGCATATTCAAACTAAGGCTTATTAACCCTGGGTCTTCACGTAGCAATTTTTATTGCTAAGTACAAGCAATAACGTCGGCAGAACAATGAGAGAACAATGGAGCAATAATTGCTAATTATATTGCTGGAGAACACTTGAAATTGCTTTGCCATAAATTTGCAATTTTCACCGCGAGTAGTTGTATACAGTTTTGTGGCTGTATTTATAACAAATGTTTTATGTTGTGTTTTGAAGTGGTTGTTAAATTTTTTTTTTTTTAATTAATAAATTATATTAATAAAATAATTAATTGTAATTGTCGTAGCTGTGTTTTGTATTACTTTTTTGTTTATTTGCGTTTGCTTTTGTTGATATTGACGTTTATTTAAAAATATAATATATAAAAACTTTTTCTGAATTTTTTTGAAGTATTTTTTCACTTGACGGCTATTTCTTGATTGTTTTTTTAATAAATAAACACACTTATAAATAAACAACCGTACAGAGGAATGAAATTACAACTGATTTGACAGCAGATTGCTAAGCAATAATTGCTCAAGCAATATTGCCACTCATGGCAATTTGCGGTCTATACGTCGCAAATTTAATGGAGCAATCAAATTTGACGTTTGCCGCAATAAATATTGCTACGTGGAGACCCGGGGTAATAATTCAACCGCACGCATTATCAAGTCAGACGTTTAGGTAAACTAGATGTTTCATTGAAAATATCTAATAAATAACTTTTAGGATTAAGATTTGGATACTTATTGAAAATTTCGTTAGAGATTCAATAAAAAAAACAAAAAAATACTTACTGAAAATTTTGTTAGAGATTAAAAATTAAAGTTAAAAAAAAACCTTGATGGGATTTCTAAAAATTTTGTACTTTAAAAAAAATATTATTATTGGGAATTCTTGTATTAACGAAATTAACAAAACATATTTTTATAATTTACGGGGGGGAAATTTCCTTATTTCCCCCCCCCCCCCTGAATCCGCGCCTGAAAGGCCCAAATACAGTGATCAAAATACTCATCAAGCATTGTGGTAGTATTAGAGAAAGTGTCTTTGAATGTGTCACACTGACAATGCTGGATGGAAAATCAAACAATTTAGATATGACGGCGAACATTACGTCCAATACACGTCGTACACGTTTGAATGCGCCTGCTGGACAAGCATTTGACAAGTGTTAATGGATCTTAAGTCTACTGCAAATATGTGTATTGGTGGAGTTTGTCTGCTGGTTGCAAGTTCAAGGTCGTTAGTAGTGTCAAATTCCTTTTGCTCATGGGAGTTAAATCTAAATATTTTGCAACAATGAGCCGAAAAAGAAAGGAATATGCTAAGAGCAAAAACTAGACATTCTAAATCAGGGCAAATTGCGGTTGTTATTGCATGAAACCTTGGACTAGCCCATTCTAGTTACATTAAAATCAATTTGTTGTTCCAGAGACGCTGATAAAATTCAAAAAATTTTATCAAAAAGTAATTTCAATTTTTGGGAATACAAAATTTTAATTTCAAAAGATTTTGTTATTCGTGCTTAATTCCCAGTTTTTATTCTTGATAAAAACACTTGGAATTTATTGTTGATGGGATAAGCTATTCCTATGCATTTCACTGGTTGCTTAGGCCAGATCATCAGGAAACTTCATCCATAAAGATTTTAGACAAACTAAAGATATTAAACCAAATAAAACTGTTAAACGTATAAGACTTATAGCAACAGTTTTACTTGTAACAATATCAAAGCTTGAACAAAATAAATCAACAATAAAAAAGTGGGTTTATCTCATCTTACACTCCCCACTACAATTAGTTGAAATTCTCTCAACATTAATTGTAGTTGTAAGTAGGTTAAGAAAAACAAAATAAAAAACAAACAACAACTTACAAAAGATGTTGTCAATTAAAACTGTTGCTATAAGTCTTATACATTTAACAGTTTCAAAATTTGTTGAAAGCAAAACATCGTTACAACATATTATTTGGTTTGAATATCAAAATGAGCGAAGTATGTCCTTAAAACAAATATTAATGCAAATTATGAATCTCGGTAGCAATTAAATGAATATCAATACAAATGTATGGGAAAACGTGCTTCAGTTTGCGTCGTTTCGTCTTGCGCCGCATTTCCCGGTCCCAATTAGCGACGCAAGCCGCGATATTGGTATATAAGAATTTTTCTTAGGCAATTTATTAAAATTTTTTTATATTGTGATGCTTTAACACGGAATATGCATATAACCGAGTGCTTACTAATAAAACCATTTCAATTACATATTTTAATTAGTTGGAATGCATAAAAGCGATTAATGCTTATAAATATTGTATACGCATAGATTTTATGAGTCGATTACGGATGGCAACTAAAGTGAAGTTGAGTTGCCATTCGTAACCGACCCATTAATTAAAATATTGCTTAGCGCATTTGGAAATAGCACCTTTTGTTTATAAATATTTGTAAACGCTTTAATTTAGCTTTTTCTAGCCCGCGTTGAGAAAGTGCATAGCGCAGCGCGTAAAAAGCTGCCAACGCTGTATTAAAAAAAAAAATCATTTCGTAAAATATTTTAAGAGAATATTTTGAAATTTTAATAACTGAGAACTATTTACGCTACCCAGGGGCGAATTTTTCGATTACTGAAGCGATGATGTGATAGACACGAGTAAGATTGTAATGCAATATCTCAATTACAACCTAGTACACTTTTTAGAATGCATTGCCGCATTTATGGAGTGAACGCCTACCACTTGCTCACAAAGTAAGCGGAATAGTGAAGTGTTCATTTAATAAATATAAACTCTGTACTGCTTCACATACAAGCAGACAGTGGACAGTAGGGTGATTACTATTTGCATTATTTTACATTACAAAAATAAAACCCCTTAAATTCGACGAATAATTGCATTCAGATGACATTAGTAACATCAAATTTAAAAAAAAATAAAAAATGTTCCCTCTTTTTTAATTTTTATTATTTTTTTAAATCTTTAGTGCAAGTCTTACTAAGAAGAAGTCATTTAATCACTTTAAAACCACCATAAAATGTCTTCTAAAAATTCCAGCAATAGTGTAAAGGCAAACAGGTATACTTGGACGAAGAATCTACCTTCCTCTTCTAAACAGAAAAGGGATCCAAACATTCCATCTGTTGAAAAGCTCTCCAATCTCACACGGATGCCGACAAACCGCCAAATTCTTGGAAACTTCACTTTTCTGTTCAACAATGAGAAACGGCGACTGGATCGAATCAAAAATATGATTACGGATATAGAATTGCTCTGGAGGGAAACTCTAGACTTTCCACTTTTATCCAGCGCACTCATTCGATAGAAACTCAATCGTTTGATTGATCTAAATGACAAAAACAAAAAGAAACCGTCTGAAAAAATCACTGCAACTCTTTCTCAGTTATTTGATGTCACCAACGTGAATGGAGAATGGAAATGCTCGGAAGATAAAGAAAGAGTCAAGTTGAAAGTGGAGGTAAGGTTGGCTATTCAACGGTCAAACAAGCCCCTTTGGAATCAATTCACCCAAGAAAACGAATCCGACTATCAATATCTCAAGCTCAAACCAGTACTTTTCAAACGCAACACACACATAATATTGTCTCTGAATCTGCCTCCGATTCTTCACCCAAGTCTCCAAGCTGTTCTTCCACGTCATCTTCTTCGGAATGTAAACCGAAATACAAAAGAACAAGAACTACAACAGCAAGTTTATTGGTACTGGAAAACAACATTTCTACACATAAAGCACATAACGTTCTTGCAACCATTTCTAAACAGGATCATGATGTGCCGGTTCCAAGTCAGTCGGGTGTCTGGAAACGAGTAATCTCCGAAGGACAGCAAATGAAAGCCAAAATTTTTAAAAAACTTAAAAGCAAAGATCCCTATTGTCTTCAGTTTGATGGTAAAAGAGTCCAAGGGAAAGAGTATCAAGTACTTCTGCTGAAAAATACCACAACCGAAATAAAACTCGGTATTCTAAAATGTGAGAGTGGTTCTGCCGCGGTCATTTACAAGGAACTACATCAACTAATTGATGAATACGATGCTTAGGGAAATATTCGCATGATAATCTGCGACACGACAGCAGTAAATACTGGTCGTTTACACTGGATTGTAAAGCTTATACAGAATGATGTCTTGAGCAAGGGCTTTCAAAAGCCACAATACATTGGCTGTCAGCACCATGTACTCGACCTCCTTCTGAAGCATGTCATGAATTTCCTTATTCAAGAGCCAATGAGCAAACCAGAACTCAACTATTCTTTCATTGACAAATTAAGAGAAAACTATGCCTCTCTTCAGGCTTATTACCACCAAGTTGCGACAGATGATGTTTACACAGACGAGAACCCTGGATGGCGAGATGATTTAAAGTTCTTGTATGAACTATGTCAGGCATATCGTCATTACAAAACACAATGGCCCCGAATCAGCTGGAAGAAACTCCCAAACTTACACCAGGCAAGATCGAACTCGCGTGCAATATATGCTGTTATCACATTTTTTCTGATGCCAGAGTTGCGCCACATACTTAGTACAGCATGCGACTTCATCTGCTATGAATGGGCAAATGCTTCCAGTCGCAACACTACAACGAAGCGTCTTTCAATGAACTGTTAACCTCACTCACCAAGACAAAATGCAAGAAGGCAATTAAGTGTTTGAAGATGCACTGGTCGGTCGAGGAGTCATTAATTGACATTCCCAGATCTAACCAAAATGCTGAACGTGCTGTAAAACTGATGGAGGGACTACATGCGAACTCGAAAAAATTTGAATTTTTTAATCTAAAGTTCATAGGAAAAAATAATTTTTAAATTTTTGTTTGTACATTCTGTACTTATGCCCGTAATTTCTACAAAAAGGTATCTAGCTGTGTATAGATATCTATGGTGTAACGAATTTTTCATAATTTTAATACGTAGTATGTCTTATCTACTGATTAAACTGTATTGTATTTTACACCATCCATTTTTGACAGTTAATTCACAAAATTAATAAAAACACAAATATTGCCATATTTTTAAAGAAAATTTAAAGGAAAAAACACGTAGGTAAATTTAACGTTGAAATTACCAAACTAGTTGTACCGCATAGGTAAAGATAACTGTTAGGTACGAACACGACCAGATATCTGTTTGTTGAAATTACGGGCATATTACTAACTGTTTTAAATTATTAATTTTTTTTAGTATTAACCTTTTGAATAAAGCAAAAACAGTATGTAATTTTTAAAAAATAAATTAATTTTTCACTTTCCTTCATCCGAATGAAAGGGGGAACTTTTTTAAAAAAACACAAAAATGCAGTTATTATTCTTAAATTACACAAAAAACTTCCTCGATTGCAAGTGGTTTCATATTTTTTTTTTTTTTTTTTTTTTGTAATTACACTAGTGGATAGGCTACATTCTCGCTTACTTCGTGGGCAATTGGAAGGCGTCTTGCACACTTCTTCGCACACATTGTAAGCAGACAGTTGGCAGCCTATAGACATTGCCTCTAACTTCGTGGGCAAGTAGCAGGCGTCTTGCACACTACTTCCCACACATTGTAAGAATCTAACTTTTTTTAGATTTTCGCGTTATTTCAGAATTTTCATTAACTGCCTGTTTTTAGAAGACGTAAACAAGTCAGTGAGTGAGAAATTACATGGACAACAATAAAAAACGAAAATTTGTTTTTGTTTTCTATATACATACATATGTAATTTCTCACTCACTCACTAGTTTACGTTTTCTAAAAACAGGCTGTAAATGTCTTATATTTCACGAACTAAGTCCTTTTTATGCTGGGTACACACTATGCAACGCGTTTACGCAATCCAGTGAATTAAATTCATTTTCATTCATTCTAGATTGCATCAATATCAAAACGCCTTGATATTTTGAGGTTGCATTGAAACAGATTGCATGTAGGTTGCATTGTGTGTACCCAGCATTATAATTTTTTGTGGACATTTTTTACCTTTTGGACACTATTTTTATATTGTTCCTTTTTGCACAACAGTCGGCAAACATTTGACTGACAATTTAAAATAAACTACTCTACAAAGTAGCAAATGAAAAATAACGGGACAAAACAAAAACCTACACATATGAATACATACATACAGAACATATCAGCACATTATAAAAGATGAACGAAATTCATTTTTGTAATTCCATACACTGCCGTCATACACTTTGTAAGCTATAATTCACTGAACACAAAGTGTGACGTGTGATGTGATGTGATGTGGTATGCAAAGTTCGCCGCTGGTTAGTTACTACTTACCCTTCTCTCTAGGAACTTCCTTTCTATTACAATATAATGTTAAAGTTTGTACGCTTAGATTCAGTTCTCTTTGAAATTCTTGATTTAATCGAGTTTCTATTTCATAATGATAATGCAATTTAATGAAATCATCTCCGTTATTTTGGTAAATTTTATTAAAAATTTTTATTAGCTAGAAAAATGCAATTATTTAAAATAGGTTTTGTGAAAAATAAAACGTATTGTATGTACCGGATTTTTCGATAAATTTGTATCCCAAGTAGTGTCAGCAATCCCGGTAGCGTTCGAATAGTTATTTAAACACATTCCGCGAAATAAATGATCATGTCTGTAGTGAAATTGATAAGAATTGGAAAATTCTTCAATTTGTTGCCATAGTAAAGAGCAATTATTTGGTATTATTTCGACATAAGTCAGACAATAAGCTTGATTAACGTTGGAAATATTTGTATGCAAACATTCATTGTAATCCTCAAAAATATACAGAGGCGGCATGTTTCTATAGAAAGTCACTGAAATGTTTTAAGGAGTTTGTACGAAATAAAACTTGAAAATTATTTCTTTTTTTTAATGACTGTTTTTCGTTTTTCTTTTATTAACTATTATTTAATTTTAATAAAATATTGTACTTACTATTTATTTGTCCTTTACTAAGAGTTATTGAAATAACACAAATAATAAATTTTGTTACAAATTTCGAAAAATTAAACATTGTATACAATTTCTTAAACAAAGTAACTGACACTATTCAATTCTTTATTCAGATAAAACTTAAAGATTAACAACTAAAAAGTTTTATATTAATTTGTTTTTTGGTTATTTAAAGTCACCCTGCACTTAAAATATAAGTCTACTTCAACTTGATTTTTTAATATACCAAAGATAAGTTGTAAAACTTTCTTTTTGAAAATTGTATTTTCAAAGTACACGAAAAAAATTCTAGCCAATTTTTTTTTCAATTAAACCATTAATCAAAAAAAATTATTTTTAATTAAAAATGTTATCAAGTTAATTTAACCTTTACTTAATCAACACCATAACTGAAGAAAATTATGTTAATATCAAAAAATATTTAATTGATACTATTAATTTGCTTACCTTTGCAATTTAATTATTTTTTTTATTAAAATCTCAAATTTTTTAATTGAAATTAATTATATTTTTTTCATGTGTACCTTTTTTTAATATTTATGTATTGAATATATTAAATATAAACTAACAATAATTAATTTAATCTTATTCTAAAACTTTTTTATGTCCTGCCAGTTTCCACATGCAAGTTCAAGTTCGAAAAACTCAATACACTCACACTAGTCCACTAATATTCATAAAATTTTTGTACTTTCAGCCAATCGGCCGTTTCCTCGATTTTTCGTTGATATAAACTACTTGCAAGTAATTACTTGCATGTGGAAAAGTAGGGTAAACTGAGAGTTCCTTCAATATTTATTTCTCCTAAAGTGAGTGTGGCCGCCATCATTGAAAATATTTCGAGTTAGTGGATTTAAGTGCTGGTTCACACACGTCAAGTTTGACTCTTCAAGTCTGGATTTTTTAGGAGACAGGGGAAAAGAAATGGCATTCTCTTTTCCCTTCTCTCCTAAAAACTCAAGACTTGACGAGTCAAACTTGACGTGTGTAAACCGGCACTAAGTGCAATTCAAGCCTTTTTGAATATTTTATTCAGTGTAACCAGACTTTTAAATGTTTTACAGCTAAATCTGGCACTACTTGGAGGCCACACGATCAAGTTTTGCCTTTCAATTCCTTTCAATTTGCAATACACTCTCACTTTTTTACTAACACACTCACACTTTTTAAATTGACCACGAGATGGCTTTCAATTTCACCTTTCCATTTATTTGGCAATTTTACTTTCAATTTAACAGCTGATAACATGTTTTTCTTTATAAGTGCTGGTTCACACAGGTCAAGTTTGACTCTTTAAGTCTTGAGCTTTTAGGAGAGAGGGGTGAAGAGAATGGAAAGGGGGACATACTTGACCGTACCAGTCAGTTTTTATTTTGCTTTTCTTTTTTCATCCGTAATATAATAAGAAGCTACAAAGTTGAAGGAAAAGAAAACAAAAATTAATTTTGTGCATGAACGTGAACGCAAGTTCAAAAGAAAATTTAAATAAAACTGTTCAAGTAAACTTGACCTGTGTGAACCAGCACTAAGTTGTTTGTTTTTATGACATCTTGAAAGTAAATTGCTTACAAATTGAGTGCAACCTACGAAACAGTTTTCAATATATGTAAATTTTGACAAGCAGTATATGTAAAAAACTATCAAGAACAACTTGAACGTGTGGCAAACGCTAAAATTGTCTTTCAAAAATGCTAAAAATATTTCTGAAATTTTGTTAATATTTAATTTATTAAAGTGATTAAAAAAATTAATTTTAGTGGCACATTAAAAAAAAATATAAAACAGGTTTTTGAAACGAATTTTCTATGAAAAATATTTGAAATTGGAAAATTTAAATAAAATAAATAATTACACCATAGCACTATGGGTAATTTATCCAATTTTTTTGGCCAAAATTGATAACAGGCGGACAGAATTTTAACAAATCTGGATATGAACTTTTTTATTAACTTTTTAACTTATTAACTCTAAAACTAAGAATAAACTTGGAATTTCTAAATATCGCATTCTTATGAAAAGATACGTGTTAGAACAAAATTTTTAGAATTTCTTTTTGTCTACTTTTGGTATATCTTATTAATTTTCTAATTTAATATCATCCAAATCATTTGTGTAAATTGTGTATGTTAACATATTGACATCATTTGCGCACTCATCGTTTTCACTGGCGCTAAGATCCTCAGTGTTTTCAGAGCTTAAGCGAAATAGACGTTGCCTGCAAAAAAATGGGATATCTTAAAAAACGCACAAAAACGCACCATGAAATTGATTATACAATCTCAAAATCAAATACTTATCAAGACCTTATTACTATTAGCTTTAAAAAATTTTAAACTTTTTTTAAAAGCTTCTCCAAAGTTGTATAAAACTTTTATTTTTTTTTTAATTGAGATAAGATCAAAAGATTAATTTTTTTCACCAATAAACTATTTTATTTTAAACAACGATTATGTATTTACATATTAAGCACTTACTATTAATATTGTTTTCCATATTTTATTGTATTTTTCATTTGTTTTCTTATTAAAAACTAGTGTCAGGTATTGTTATAAATAATAACACAAAGCGCGCCCCACTTAAACTGTTGATTGTATACATTGACTTTAAGAGTCGAGCGATGAACGGGTTTTTGTTATTTATAAAAGAAAAATTCAGTTCTACTTGCTTTGAAGTGTTCTTTATCACATTACAACAAAAAAAACTACTTTTTCTAAAGTGCAGATTTTGAATTTTGGCCAAAAATATAGACCAAATTACCTACTGTGCATAGGGGAGAAAACCCTTGCGCCCAAAAGTGTTTCTGTTATATATTTAATATATGCACCAGATACGAAAGACAAATGGGCAAAAGCATTAAATAGTACCAATTGGTAGATTTGCTACAATTTTCTTTCGCATCGCAGTAGAGAGTAGCCCCCCCCCCCCCCAGATTTTTATAACAGTAAAAAAAAACATTTTTAAAATAAATAGTTTGGGTTCACACTCTTCAACTTTTAAATATTATGGATAGTGAAGAATGAAAAAAGAGGCTTGGTACGGAAATGCACGCTTTGTGCTTTCATCTGTAGTTATATGCACAACATTGGTCTCAAGAATTTTTTTCTCTGTGGTTTGCTACAAATAAAATTTTTATTGTGTTGAAGCATATACAATCGAAAAAAGTTAAAATAGATTGTTGTCACACGCAGCAATCATTTCGGCAACTTAAAAAGGGAATTGAAGCGTATAAACCTTAATTTTTTATTAAAAAAGTATATTTAGAAAAACTAATGTAGTGCCATTAAAAACTAATTTGTCTGAAAAACTATCCGTTCCTTCGAAAAGAGTTGCTTTTTATCAAAATCATACGTATTTTTAAAGAAAATAAATCTCAAAAAATATTCATTTACAACGTAATGAAAAATTATGATGATGTTAAAAAAAGTTCCTTTTGAGTTATGACTTATTTACTTGAGGAAACGGACATTACTTTTAATTTGATGGGCAAAGGGCGCAGAAAGACTTGCCTTTCTTCATGTCATGAAGAAAGTTCAAAATTATAAAATTTTAAACTGAAATAATTTTTTTTTTTTTAATTTTATAACAGTTTTAGTATTGTTACAAATCCAGAACAATTTTACATTTTACTTTTCCAACATTTTAAATCATCGTTTAATTTTTTTATAGAGAATTTGTTATCCTACTAAAACCAACAAAAATTTGTTTATTTCAATACTATATAAATAATTCGTGCTGACTTAAATTAATATAAATGCCACAAATATTCTCAATTTAATAGTCTGTAATCAAAATTTGCATGCAACCCTTTTTGATCAGACACCTGTGGGCATAAAAATAGTATTTATTATGTATGCAGTGTTGGGCAGTATAAGGTTACCTTGGGCAGTATTTATTTGAAACTTCTTGCATTGATACAAAGCCATATGGGCAAATCCCAGAAACCGTCCACCAACCAAAAATTCTTCAAATTAATTTTTTTTTTTTAATGGAATATAAGACTAAATGTATAATTTCATTTTTATATTAAAAAAAATGTATTTCAATGATGATTAATGCAATAATTTTTACCAAATCCTACCCCACTGCTGATTTCTTAATGTTATACGTGAGTTTAGCATTGTTATAGGTGATTTTTGTGCTTAAAATAGCACTTACAGCAGACTTATCAAAATATAAATTTCGTTAAAAAAAACTTGATATTTATTAGTTAAGAAATTAGTTTAAGAAATGCAATTCAAAAAAATATAATTTGTTTTATCAAAAAGTAATTTCAATTTTTGGGAATACAAAATTTTAATTTCAAAAGATTTTGTTATTCGTGCTTAATTCCCAGTTTTTATTATTGATAAAAACACTTGAAATTTATTGTTGATGGGATAAGCTATTCCTATGCATTTCACTGGTTGCTTAGGCCAGATCATCAGGAAACTTCATCCATAAAGGTTTTAGACAAACTAAAGATATTAAACCAAATAAAACTGTTTAACGTATAAGAATTACAGCAACAGTTCTACTTGTAACAATATCAAAGTTTAAACAAAACACATCAACAATAAACAACAGTGGGTTCATCTCATCTTACATTTCCCCACTACAATTAGTTGAAATTCTCTCAACATTAATTGTAGTTTTAAGTAGGTTAAGAAAAACAAAATGAAAAAAAAAAACAACAACTTACAAAAGATGTTGTCAATTAAGTGTTTTTTAGGCCGTGCACTGCCTGTTTATTATCAAAAAGTAATTTCAATTTTTGGGAATACAAAATTTTAATTTCAAAAGATTTTGTTATTCGTGCTTAATTCCCAGTTTTTATTATTGATAAAAACACTTGAAATTTATTGTTGATGGGATAAGCTATTCCTATGCATTTCACTGGTTGCTTAGGCCAGATCATCAGGAAACTTCATCCATAAAGGTTTTAGACAAACTAAAGATATTAAACCAAATAAAACTGTTTAACGTATAAGAATTACAGCAACAGTTCTACTTGTAACAATATCAAAGTTTAAACAAAACACATCAACAATAAACAACAGTGGGTTCATCTCATCTTACATTTCCCCACTACAATTAGTTGAAATTCTCTCAACATTAATTGTAGTTGTAAGTAGGTTAAGAAAAACAAAATGAAAAAAAAAAAAAACAACAACTTACAAAAGATGTTGTCAATTAAGTGTTTTTTAGGCCGTGCACTGCCTGTTTATTATCAAAAAGTAATTTCAATTTTTGGGAATACAAAATTTTAATTTCAAAAGATTTTGTTATTCGTGCTTAATTCCCAGTTTTTATTATTGATAAAAACACTTGAAATTTATTGTTGATGGGATAAGCTATTCCTATGCATTTCACTGGTTGCTTAGGCCAGATCATCAGGAAACTTCATCCATAAAGGTTTTAGACAAACTAAAGATATTAAACCAAATAAAACTGTTTAACGTATAAGAATTACAGCAACAGTTCTACTTGTAACAATATCAAAGTTTAAACAAAACACATCAACAATAAACAACAGTGGGTTCATCTCATCTTACATTTCCCCACTACAATTAGTTGAAATTCTCTCAACATTAATTGTAGTTGTAAGTAGGTTAAGAAAAACAAAATGAAAAAAAAAAACAACAACTTACAAAAGATGTTGTCAATTAAGTGTTTTTTAGGCCGTGCACTGCCTGTTTATTATCAAAAAGTAATTTCAATTTTTGGGAATACAAAATTTTAATTTCAAAAGATTTTGTTATTCGTGCTTAATTCCCAGTTTTTATTATTGATAAAAACACTTGAAATTTATTGTTGATGGGATAAGCTATTCCTATGCATTTCACTGGTTGCTTAGGCCACTGCACTGTAACCCACTGTTGTTTATTGTTGATGTGTTTTGTTTAAACTTTGATATTGTTACAAGTAGAACTGTTGCTGTAATTCTTATACGTTAAACAGTTTTATTTGGTTTAATATCTTTAGTTTGTCTAAAACCTTTATGGATGAAGTTTCCTGATGATCTGGCCTAAGCAACCAGTGAAATGCATAGGAATAGCTTATCCCATCAACAATAAATTTCAAGTGTTTTTATCAATAATAAAAACTGGGAATTAAGCACGAATAACAAAATCTTTTGAAATTAAAATTTTGTATTCCCAAAAATTGAAATTACTTTTTGATAATAAACAGGCAGTGCACGGCCTAAAAAACACTTAATTGACAACATCTTTTGTAAGTTGTTGTTTTTTTTTTTTTTTTTTTTTCATTTTGTTTTTCTTAACCTACTTACAACTACAATTAATGTTGAGAGAATTTCAACTAATTGTAGTGGGGAAATGTAAGATGAGATGAACCCACTGTTGTTTATTGTTGATGTGTTTTGTTTAAACTTTGATATTGTTACAAGTAGAACTGTTGCTGTAATTCTTATACGTTAAACAGTTTTATTTGGTTTAATATCTTTAGTTTGTCTAAAACCTTTATGGATGAACTTTCCTGATGATCTGGCCTAAGCAACCAGTGAAATGCATAGGAATAGCTTATCCCATCAACAATAAATTTCAAGTGTTTTTATCAATAATAAAAACTGGGAATTAAGCACGAATAACAAAATCTTTTGAAATTAAAATTTTGTATTCCCAAAAATTGAAATTACTTTTTGATAATAAACAGGCAGTGCACGGCCTAAAAAACACTTAATTGACAACATCTTTTGTAAGTTGTTGTTTTTTTTTTTTTTTTTTTTTTTTTTTTTTTCATTTTGTTTTTCTTAACCTACTTACAACTACAATTAATGTTGAGAGAATTTCAACTAATTGTAGTGGGGAAATGTAAGATGAGATGAACCCACTGTTGTTTATTGTTGATGTGTTTTGTTTAAACTTTGATATTGTTACAAGTAGAACTGTTGCTGTAATTCTTATACGTTAAACAGTTTTATTTGGTTTAATATCTTTAGTTTGTCTAAAACCTTTATGGATGAAGTTTCCTGATGATCTGGCCTAAGCAACCAGTGAAATGCATAGGAATAGCTTATCCCATCAACAATAAATTTCAAGTGTTTTTATCAATAATAAAAACTGGGAATTAAGCACGAATAACAAAATCTTTTGAAATTAAAATTTTGTATTCCCAAAAATTGAAATTACTTTTTGATAATAAACAGGCAGTGCACGGCCTAAAAAACACTTAATTGACAACATCTTTTGTAAGTTGTTGTTTTTTTTTTTTTTTTTTTTTTTTCATTTTGTTTTTCTTAACCTACTTACAACTACAATTAATGTTGAGAGAATTTCAACTAATTGTAGTGGGGAAATGTAAGATGAGATGAACCCACTGTTGTTTATTGTTGATGTGTTTTGTTTAAACTTTGATATTGTTACAAGTAGAACTGTTGCTGTAATTCTTATACGTTAAACAGTTTTATTTGGTTTAATATCTTTAGTTTGTCTAAAACCTTTATGGATGAAGTTTCCTGATGATCTGGCCTAAGCAACCAGTGAAATGCATAGGAATAGCTTATCCCATCAACAATAAATTTCAAGTGTTTTTATCAATAATAAAAACTGGGAATTAAGCACGAATAACAAAATCTTTTGAAATTATAATTTGTTTTGTTAAAATAAATAAAATATAATAATAAAATATTTATAATACGATTTCCGTATGACGTGCTTAATTCCCAGTTTTTCATATTTGGTAAATACACTAAAATTTATTGTTGAGGGAAAGCTAGCTTCTATGCGCATTTCGCCGGTTGCTTAGACCAGCTCATCAGGAAACCTTTTTCAAAGATTTTAGAAAAGTAAAAAATATTAAACAAATAAAACCCTAAAGCGAATAAGAGTTATAAACACTCTAAATAGTTGTTCCGAAAAGTGTGAGTAAAAAGTAAACAATAAAAAATTTTATTGATTTTTTTATATTTAAAGTTGTGTGTTTATGCACCAATCTTAACAAAATTTAATGGATTCTATGTTTTAGAAGTTTTAAAGAGAAATATAAATTTTAAAGGCACGTTTTTACATTTGGTTATTTGACTCGTTTCCTACTAAACCGATTGTGGTAGAGTTCAATTCCGAAATGCTTAGGAGAAGTGGAAAGAATTGTACACCAATAGTTGCGTTCGAGAACACAAAAGTTTTTACTATTTTTTACTAAACTTTACTGCATTTTACGAAATTGCGTTCGAGTACACAAAATGCAGTAAATGAGAACATAAATTGAGAGCGAAAAGTGACAGTTCTTGTCTGAGTATTTACAAATGTTTACTGCAGAAATTTTTGCAGTAAAATTTAGTAAATCAAAAAAACATATGTTTCAAAAGGTAAACAAACAAAAGTAACAAATAAAAAGCATACAAATTGTGAAAAAATTGTTAAATAAAAGAAAAGTTGAAAAAAATTTAAACAAAACCAAAAGTGAATAAATATTAATTAATAAAACTGGTTTGTGAAGCATTTATTTGGCTAAATACAAACTTTTGAAACTTTTTTTTATGTTAATTTTTTAGAGTTGTAAAAGTGTGAAGTATTTGGATACTTAATGGCGATTTCTTTTCTGAAAACAATATGCTACAGTATATACATGTAACATTTTCTAATGTTACCTATAATCACTGGAAGTGTTACATGTTGTGCAATTTTAATAGAACACAATTAGCTGCTTTTATTTACAACTATTACACTTTCATAATTAATGTACTTCATGAGCGATTTTTAATGCTATTTGAGCGGTTTCTGAACGCAATTATGGCTTGAAAACAAATATTGACATCACTAATGGCTTAGAAAAATTTAAACGATTATAATATAAATAGACTTTTTTTGATTTTAATGTGTAAATATATTTATATTTTCTTTTAAAATAATTTTTTTTACAAAATTATGAGCTGTATGAGTTATGACAAGCAAAATAAAACATTGGTTGTACAAACAAAGTAGTAAGTACCAAAGTTGTAAGACAGGGCAGTATGAACACCTTAATGGCGATTTCTTTTCTGAGAAATATGTTGCATAAATGTTACATGCTCTATCTCTTTTGTGTAGAGCATGTAACATTTATGCAACATATTTCTCAGAAAAGAAATCGCCATAAGTAAAAGTAAGGGTAAAACATGCAACATGTTTTGCATGTTTTTTATCAACATATTCACAAAAGAACTTGAAAATTTTTCCCACAGTTGTATTTTATGTACAAACGAACACAAAAATGTAGAACATGTAACATTAATGCAACATTTTTCTCAGAAAAGAAATCGCCATAAGTAATCAATAGCAAACAAATTATTCATGTTCTTTTAAATAATTTAACCCGCTACAAATTACTAAAATCAAATAAAATAAAAAACAAACAAATATGAAAGATTACATAAAATAGTTTGTTTGCATTTTCCAAAAATGTTCGTGTTATAAAAAGTATTTAATCGAGTACCGATAGTAATCTAAAGTGTCATCATTTTCAACACTTCAATTATTTGCCATCAGCTGTTGCCTTTATTTTACGAATTTTTACATATTTTGCGTTCGCGTACTTTTTTGGACAACAGCTTTTTGTGAGAGCAAATTTTTCAGTTTACTCATTTACTGCATTTTACTGTAAAAGTACTCAAACGCACCTAATATTGTTCTTGTCTTTTGAGTTCTTTTGAGAGTGTTTTGAACAGACGGACATGGTTAAATAGACTAAGAATTGCTCAAGGATCCAGCATATACATAAAAATTGGAAAAAAGACTAGCTTACCAACGCAGAAAGATAAAAATTAAATGGCAAAATTATAGGAAACGCATAGCTTCCGATTACTGGACCTCTGAAGTTTTCAAATGAATTTGCGATTTTCCACTACATTTGTAAACGTATGTGGCCAATTAGGCTTACCACCTTTTCAAATTGCCAAAACGGGACACTACTAGGGTATTCATTCGGTTAATCGTCAATCGGTTAACCGATTAATTACTACCTGATTAACTGATCGGTTAATTTCAAATTGGCTTTTTTCGATTAACGATTGAACCGATTAATTTCAGTCGATTAACCGATTAACCGATGTGATAAAATTTTCAATATTTTGTAGTATTATAACACATTTTTTTGTGATTTTAGAAAATATTTTTTCATAAAAACAAATAAGGTGTTCAGTGATCTTCATTTTAACACATTTTCCGCCGACTGGTGACAAAAATTACAATGTTTTTTATCTTTTATCATCGATCAACAGGAATGTGGCAAAAAATGGGTTAAATTTTTGATTACCAACACGTTTTTTCTGTTTTATGTACGTGTTAGTTATGTATTTGTTTCTTCTTATATCTTCTCATATCAGTCTTTTAACAGAATTAACCGAAACAATACGAAGTGTTAAAAATTAAAAAAAAAACTCGAAAGGCATAATGGAGTATTTTATATGTTTAGAGAAAACCTGGAAAAGGACTGAGAAATTATATATTCATCTACGATAAGTGAAAGAATTTTTTCCAAGTCAAGTTTTGGCAAAAAAAAAAATTTTTTTTTTTTACAAAATTATTTTAAAAGAAATCCTATAACTACAGTATTAATCGGATATAAGAAACTTTAAAAATCCACGAAAAAAGTTTCTTATAAGCGTTTCTTTCTTATATACAATTATTTTATATAAAAAACTTATTTCTTACATAAGTAGCTATGGCAGAATTTTGGTTTTCTGTCTCTTTTTTTGTTAACATTTCTAACTTTTAAATAATTATTTTCTATGTCTTTTGAGTTTTTCACTATTTTAGATGTTTTTGCAATTTCGTTTCTTTTTATACCGTTTTGTATTTCTTTAAAAATTTTAACTTTTGTTTTTATTGGCAAAAAACACAAAGCTTCTCATGAGTACCAGCTCGCTCATCTAAAACTAAAAGTAAAAAAAACTTTGTTCTTGTTGTAAAACTGTCAGAAAACAGCGTTGTCCATGCAAACTACATAAATTCTGAGTGCCGTTGGAAGTTTCTTATATAAATTCTTTTTCTATACATTTTGTGGTTTTGGTGTTTAAGAAAAATGTTCTTTAATCAGTTTTTTTCTTATAAGCGTTTTTCTTATATGAAACCTTTTTTGTAAGAAAAATCACTAAAAAGACATGGTGTTTTTGAAAATGGTTCTTAAAAGCGTTTTGTTCTTATATGAGATGTTCTTATATCCGATAAATACTGTACTGAAATTATCTCAGTTTATTTTTTTATAAATACTTATTTGGGGGATATACAAGATAGTCATAAAGTCTTATGTTTTTAAAAAATTACAAGAAATATATATCGTCGGCTTAATATGCAAACCGGCTAAATCCACTTTTTATGTAAATTGAGATTTTGATGCCGTGTGGCAGAGAAAGGTACACCCCGTCGACCAGCATGTGGTTTTTATTCTATTTAAGTCTTGAATGGTGTTAAACTAACTGTATTTTTAATTTTCTATCAAGCTGCAAATAGGAAAATTAAGAAGTTTTTCGTCTCTCCTGTTAAATGTGCTGAAAGGATATTAAGCCGACGATATAACTGTTGTGGGCAGTTATGAAGAATCAATGAACACAGCATTATTTTGTTTGAAATACAACAATATTTATTTTAAACAATTGTAAAATATTATTTGGGATAATATGGCGATATGACTTGATAGCACACCCTGTGTATTAATTGAAAAATGCATATTAAATATTTATGAATTGTTTTTTTTTGCTCGTTTTAGTTCAAGAATTTGGTATGTTATTGGTTTTTTACTAATAAACTCCAAGTAATAAACAATTAATGCGTTTTTATATATTGAAATTACTTAATTTACAAAAAAACATTATTAATCGGTTAACCGATCAAAAACAAAATTAACCGATTAGTAACCGATTAAAGCAAAACCTCGGTTAATTAATCGGGCGATTAAAGCAAAACGCCGATTAAATGAATACCCTAGACTCTACTAAAAAATCATAGAAAAATTCAAACAAATCCGTTTATGTATAAAAAATATAAAATATTATTTGGAAAATCAACAATAACACATTAATTCAAATTGTGTAAAATCTAGACTTATAAAACATTACCAAAACATAAACGTAAATAAATATAATATATCGCTCATTTGCTGCAAGACCGGCATAACTCAAAAAAATCAATTTCGAGATAAACGCATTTAAAGTTTTTGATTTGCTCTAACTACTTAGAAAAAAAGATGACACATTCTCTTCAAACTGGGAAAGTACAAAAGATATACAGATGAATTTAATACACAATATAAAGAAAAACAAAGTGAACAATTCTGCATCTCTAACTCCAACATTTCATTTTTAGAGTTATGCCGGTCTTGCAGCAAATGAGCGATATGTACATAGTTAATAACAATAGTTACATAAAATAAAATTATAAAAAGTGTAATTATTTCAGTACATATTTAGTTTTAAATTTATATTTTTTATAAATTTTAGCAACTTTTATTAAATCTTTATTTAAAGTAGTAAATTTAACAAACTCAGCACATCTTAAGCTAAAATTGAAATGAACCAACAACTTAGCTTTAAATAAAGGAACAAGCATCCTAAAGCGCGTATCGTGCCATTTATTTTTCATGACGCTGAAAACACGCTCTACATAGCAATTACTAGGTGGTACAATAAAAATATATTGCACTATAATAAACAAATTTAGACTTTCCCCATTATCGAAAAATGTTAACCATTTTTGTATTATTTTATTTGAATGGGGTATTTTGGTCATAGAAATTGATGCACTACGACGAAAGGGAATCAAAATGTTTCAGTGTTGCTAATGCAGAATTATTTACCAGGTAGTCGCAGTTCCTTGAAGATGTCAAATTATTAAACACAAGGCGAATTCTTTTTACATGTTCTCGCCTTTCTCATACACAATATTAAGGCCCAAATACATTGATCAAAATACTCATCAAGCATTGTGGTAGTATTAGTGAAAATGTGTTTGTATGTGTCACACCGACGATGCTGGATGGAAAATCAAAAAATTTAGATATGACGGCGAATATTACGTCAAACACACGTATACGATGAATTCGCCGGCTGGACAAGCATTTGACAAGTGTATTTGGGCCTTTACTAGTGTATTGTGATACAAAGTTGACAGCTACAAATAAAAAAAATTAATCTGCTGTGGAATCAAGAGTATTTAGTAAATATATCTGCTTTGGTTGGTAACAACAATGTATAAAAAACCCCAGTTCTGCTAAAAAAATTTGTAGTATTTAACCCTTAAGCGAACAACTGGTCCTGGCCAGGCATTTTTTACTTTTTCCAGTTTTTTTAATATAATTATTAAATATACTGGAACGAAACTTTATGTTTTCCTCATCAAAGTGTTTTTTACAAGAAAATGAGAAAAAAGTGTAAATTTAAACACCGTGGGCGTGGCAATTGCCCAAATAAAAATTTTCTGCATATTGTATCCACCAGGGCCTAGTCAGGCCCAACCCTATTATATTTGTACTGTAGTAAATAAAATCAAAACGAAACGTATTAAAAAGCATGCGCAACACATAAGAATCCTTTCTTTACTTTTTTTTCGAAAAATTATTCTATTTGACAACAAAATGTTCCTGCTATAGCCATAAAACTCCATACATATAAATGTAGTCCCAGCTAGGCCCAGGGGTTCGTTAGTGTGAGGCTTTTCTATAGCCACAAAAAGCTCCATACAAAATATAAGAAGTCCCAGCCAGGCCCTGGGGTTCGTTTCTGTAAAATCATTTTGGTGTTTGCTTAAGGGTTAAATAAGTGCTAAAGCTCTCGATTTTTTTTATTTGTAACGGCAGGTAATAAAAAAGTAAGTGAAAGAAAAACGGGACAAATAGCGTCCCGTTCAGAGTATCGACGGGACACGGGACATTCCACTCTAAAACTGGACTGTCCCGGCGAAAACTGGGCAGTTGGCAAGTCTATGGCCAATATTGGTGTCTTTTGAAAGCTTTTGAACAGATCTTTCCGAAAATGTAAAATTTATCCAAAAATTTTTGACTCTTTAGCTCCTAAAACCATTTTTACGAAATTGTTTATCAAAATGTTACGGAAGTGCACTAGGAAACAAAAATTTAATCAAATAAATCCCAGCTTCGCTAAATAAACCTTCTCCGCATAGCCGGCCTTCAGTCGGGCTTAAGGATTTTCTTATCTATGGTATTACAAACACCGACTTCGCTAAATAAAGCTTCTCCGCATAGCAATTCATATGCTTACTACCTATAAACTTTTGTATTGTCGCAAACTCATCGCCGCTCCTTAATGTATTAAGAATTTTTAAATAAAATGTTCATATTCAGAAAGATCTATTTAAAAGCTCTTAAATTATAACAGTATTAGCTATATGCGTTCAGAAATGTAGTGGGGCATCGCAAATTTATATGAAAACTTTATTTTTCCCTTTTCTATTCCCCTTTGTCTTTTTTATTTGGAGCTGCGTTGGCAAACTAGAATTAAGCCGCAATTTTTTGTTCTTGCACATTTTGCTCAAATTAAGGATCTTCATTTAAAATAACTGTGTAATAGAATAGAAAAAAAATTTCACAAATTTCAACAATCAAAATTTTTTTTAAATGGAAAACAAAAATAATTAAAAAAAAAATTAAATTTATTGACAAATCGGACCTTACAGCTGACGAACAGATGTTCTAAAGAGTTTACCTTGTTGAATTCGCCTTGGTTGGGAGTTACTATAAATACATAAGACATGCTGCTCTATAAAAGAAACCAAGTTGTCAAAATTGTCTTCATATAAAACAAAAACAATTTAACGCACACATGTACACATTTTGGCTCATATACACGAAATTTGACGTGTGGGTTCCAACTAGGGGTAATCAGCTGACAAACATATGGGCCAACGAGTTTACCTTGTGTACATACATATACCTTGTAAAAACAAAAAAATGTATTCCACTCCCTGATATTAATGCTAACATTTCCCAGTAAATGCCAAACATTGTCACGCAAAAAAGAAGCTGTAAAATCCCTAAAATTTTTAGTGGAAAAAAATACACAAGAAATTACTTAAAATAAAAAATAATAAAATAAAGTTATCAACATAAACAAAACGATAAGTTTCACAATGAAACTTCAGTAGCAAAGTGATGATTCATGATAAAAGTTTACGATATGCCAGAAAATATCCCATAACGATTCAAACACAAATCCCTTCATTAAAAAAGGGCGTCTTGGTTTAAAAGATAAGAAAATATATTAATTTCGAGCTAATAAAAACTTAAATTAAACTGCAAGTGTGATACAAACAGCAAAGAAAACTTGTTAAACACATTTGCCAACGAGTGTACATTATAAAACGTCAAAATTGCTACTTTAACTCCTTCAACGAGCACACGCAACGCCCAAGACAGCGTTTGCAAAGGCTCCAAAACGTCTAAGCCTAAAGCAGAGGGAGCCAGTTTCAGCAGTACTTCACAGGTAAAAACAGAACAATTAACGCCGTCGACATCGTCCGGTCTTTATCCTAGTGGCAGTGCAAGTAACAGTACTTGTTTGGTGGCTGTTACTCGTGCCATCGATAGTAAACTACAATTAACTGCCAGTCCTTGTGACGATTTGGTATTGGTGACCACTTCTAAAATGTCGGGAGATCAAAAGTCTTTAATTAAGGGTCATAGTTCTCAGTATGTCAAACTGAATGTTGGCGGACGTTTGTACTATACCACAATTGGAACTTTGACCAAACACAATGACACTATGTTGAGCGCAATGTTCAGTGGACGTATGGAGGTGTTAACGGATTCGGAGGGTAAGTGTCTGGATTTTCAGGTATCTTTAAATTAATATATTAGATAACTATTCTGCTTAACTTCTGAAATGGAATGAACGAACAGATGCGATATCTACATATATACATATCGCTCCTTTATTGCAACATAGGGAACAAATATAGTTTACCGATGCAGCTCCAAATAAAAAACGGAAACACTTAGTTTTCGAGTTATGGACGTTTTAAGTTTTTATATAAAAGTGTGATTTTCCACTACATTTTTATCTTTATATGGTCAATATTGGTATCATTTTAAAGCTTTTGACTTATCGAAGCCGGTACTTACTATCCTAAAGAGGAGCAAGTCCTTGCGCCCGGCAGAAGGCCGGCTATGCAGAGTAGCTTTACTTAGCGAAGCCGGTTCTTGCTATACTATAGAGGAGAAAATCCTTGCGCCCGGCCGAAGGCCGGCTATGCAGAGAAGCTTTAGTTAGCGAAGCCGGTATTTGTCATACCAAAGAGGAGCAAATCTTTGCGCACGGCCGAAGGCCGGCTATGCAGAGAAGCTTTAGTTAGCGAAGCCGGTATTAGTCATACCAAAGAGGAGCAAATCTTTGCTCCAGCATTATATCTCAAACTGTTATGAAGTTATATTTAGCAAAATAAATTTTATTAAATCTGTATATGGGCGTTTCCCCGGAAGGGTCTACCAGGATGAAAAAATAAAATGTTATAGGTAATCATCGTCTTTTATTGTTTATAATTATAAAAAAAGTCTTTGTTTTTATAAAAAGATGGTTTCATAGCATATCTCAGCTATTTTACTTGAGGAAATTACGCTGGAAACTGGAAAATTTAATTTTTTTCTTTTAAAGCTACTTCTAAACACATTTTTATATTTACATGCAAAAAATATGTTATGTTTACACTCTTTCTTCATAATCTCTCCATTATATCAATTGGCAAAGGAGTATTAAGTTTTTTTTTTTAAGTTAAACTTTTTTTTCATTTCTCGAATTTATTCTATGAGTTAAATTGCAGGTCTGTATTTTATAAAGCTTTTTTGTAATAGTTCTATTCTTTTAATTTTTCAGAAATGACTTTATACACTATCAGACTATTATATTGTATTTTCTTTTTACATTTTACCTTAGCCTTCCTTTGGAAAGCAATGAAGTATATTGAATGTACAGAAAAATTTACAATTATTAGACACCAGCAGAATGTAAAGCATTTTCTGGCCCGCTACGGCCTTCGTCAGCATTCTTTGTGTCTCACTGGATAGTGTTACTTTATAAATTGAATGTATTTAACTCAACTATTTTAACAATTAGAAACTGGGAATTATTTCCTTGTGAAGGTTACTTTATGAAAAAAATGTTTAATATAATATAAAGTAACCTTCACAAGGAAATAATTCCCAGTTTCTAATAGTTTTTTTTTTAAGGAAATTTTAAGATGTTTATGGGAAAAGGCATGGTGATAATAATAAAAAAACATGGAAAAATCGTTTGTACGCGACCGGTCCAAAAGCCAATTAAACAAAATCCAAGAAAGATATTTTATTTTGTAAATACTGAATGGAGACCTACATTAATACACTTTTAAAATAAATTAATCATTTGAATATTCTGTTCAGTTACGAAGATTTTTACATTTTACTACTGTCAGCCAAAGTTTACTTCTGTTTTGCGTACGTTCGTGATCAAATGTTTATAACTATCATTATGAAAACAAACGCGATGAAATCCATCTTTTGCACTTAACATAGAGCTACTTAAATTTTAGGAAAACTTTTGTTTTCTTTATTATTTGTACATCAAAATCGTACGAACGTACGTTCGTGGCCCCATGAAATGCCCATATAAAGGTACATTTTGAAAACTTTAATCGCATTTTGCCAAGTTGGATTTTTTTTTTTTTTTTTTGAGATATGACTACGTTGCAATAAAGTATCCATATGTTTTTAAAAGTTTTATTTCTGCAGAAATAGAAATGTATAAATTACAAACCACTTTTTTGCGTTTACAAATTTGAAAAATTTTCAAGTTTTTACAGAAGATATATAATAGGGCTCGCAATGCAATCTATGATTGAAGATCATCGAGATAGGTCGGAACTTTTGACTCAGGCCATCGGTAGTGCGATGGCTGTACACATTGGTGGTAAAATCCATTCTTAAGAATAGATGCTTTGGTGGGAGGCCATGATGCTGGCAAGTCAGGTGAACGACAAGTCCGGGTAGATTGAGGGTTTCCTCTTTTTACTAATGGCTCGGGGATGAGAGGCACGTGTACAGGGTCTACCTTAAGGATATACATACTAAGATATTAGAAGGTCATATAGGCTTCCAGACGACTGCAGTGTATTTCTGGCGGATGTTCTAGGGATTTTAAAGGCCATATAATTGATCAGGAGAACATCACTGGAGGCTCGGAAGTCAATATTGTAGAGGAATTTTACCGAAAAACGTAGGGGAGTTTGTAATGGGGCTATGCTAGGTACCGCGTCACTGCAACATCACCAGTAATGAATTGACCGATGAGTTGGCGAGCGTGGGTTAAGAAATTAAAGATACTCAACGTGAGAAAATAGACAAAACTCCAATAGCTTTTTATTTGCGGAATATTGCAGAATGGGTTGTAAAATGGACTTATCGCGCCTGGAGTGGATTGTAAAGTATCACAGACGTTATGGCCCTTTACACAGGATGACCTATAATTATTCACTACTAGTCAGGATGGCTGTGATACTATGAAGTTTGTGCGATGAGACAGAAGATAGAGAGTTGAGCACATTATGTGTCGCTTTCCTAGGCTACAGAACGCTCGACTGAGAGGGCTGGATAGTAGATTCAAAGGTAAATTAAGAGATGCCTTGGGCTCTGTTCTTGAGAATCTGGCGGGAAATTGGTCTTGATCTAGCTGTATAACAGTCGGCTGATGACTGCGTTTATGTGGGACTATTGGGCTTAGAAGCGTTGTTTTTCTACTCCAATATCAACTTCCACTAGTTCACTCTTTTTTGTTTTTTTGAGGGCGTGGAGATTGAATTCACACCAGCCTTTCTACTAAGTCAAATTTTTTAAGGATGATTTTTATGCTTTAATAAAATTTGTGGATTGCCTAAATATACATATCGCACTAATTCCTCTAAAGGGTGTTAACTCAAAATTTATAAATTTACAGTAGACAAAAAACTGTTTTTTTATACATATGTACTCTTAGAGAACTGCAAAATCACTATTTTCCTTGATTTATTCATACGCTCAAATTTACATTCACTCTTTGCCTGCAAATCAAAATGTAACGTTGGTAATTCTTACATCATTTCGTACACATTTGATTTTTGCATGTGTTCGTTTTTTATTGAAAGTGCTTTGTTTGCATTTTTGTTGCTCACGCAATATAACACAATTGTGTAAATTCAAAAGGCACACGTTCTTTTACTTTTGCATTCAAGTAGTCATTGTCCACTCGATGAGACGCTTTATTAACATTAACAACAATTTTTTTTTTTTTCATTATTTATTTATTGAATCTTCATATATTAAATATGAACTAACAATAATAAATCAAATCTTAACCTTTTACGTTATTTTATGTCCTGCCAGTGCCAGACAAAAATTTTCTTCATCACGGGTTCTGTTCACTTTTATAGGTGTTTATCGCTCATCTAATTGGATAAGTGCTGCAGTGTCTCTTTTTCTTAAGAGAGTGTGGCCGCTATCATTTAAAATATTTCGTGCTAGTGGGTTCGGGTGCAATTCGAGCCATTTTAAGTATTTTACTGCATATTTCGTAATCATAGTTTTAACTAATGGAACATTGAGATCCTTGTGAATATTTGAGTTTTTAACGTACCAAGGGGCAGCTGTGATTATTCGAAGTAGTTTATTTTGGCGCCTTTGAATTTTTTTTAGATATTAGAGGCCGAGGCAGTGCCCCATAACTGTATACCATAGCACCAGATTGGCTTTAAGATAGAGTTGTAAAGAAGAAGTTTGCAGTCGAGACTAAGGACAGAGTTTCTTCCAATAAGCCAATGAATTTGGATGGCTTTTAGTTTCATTTGAGTTAATTTTGCCTCTATATGGCTTTTCCACGTTAAACGGCGATCTAGATGAATACCGAGGTATTTTACATGCGAGTTTTGAGTTATTATTTGATTATTGATTTTTATAGGGGGCATGATTCCCGACGCAAGCTGAATGTTATATGTACGCATTTTTGCTCATTGACCTTTATCCTCCATTGCTTTAACCATAGTTCGAGTTGAAATATATGATCCTGTAGGTATCGAGATGCTTCTTGACTGTTTTCGTGCACGCTTAGAAAAGCTGTATCATCAGCAAATGTTGAAGTTTGGGTGTAGTTGTTTGTTGGCATATCCGAAGTATATATTAAGTATAAAAGTGGGCACAGGATGCTTCCCTGAGGGACTCCAGCGTCAATTTGCTGAGGAGAGCTTAAATAATCACCTTCTTTAATAATAAACTTTCGACCGACCAGGTAGCTTTCTAACAGCTTGTGTGTGTTTACTGGTAAGTTTAGCTTCAATTTATGTAATAAGCCTTCATGCCAGACTTTATCGAAAGCTTGAGAAACATCGATGAAGAGAGCAGAACAATATTTTCTTTCTTCAAAGGCTTTTCTAATTGCGTTTACTATACGATGGGTTTGCTCAATTGTGCTGTGTTCTCTTCTAAAGCCGAATTGGTGGTTAGGAATACATCTATTTTCATTTAAAATTGGGGTTAATTTTGACGTTAACAGCTTCTCAAACAGCTTTGATATATTAGAAAGTAAGCTTATAGGCCTATATGACTCAACTTTTGTGTGATCCTTTCCTGGTTTAGGTATCATGGTGACTAAGGAAACCTTCCACTTTTGAGGATAGTATTCAAGGCGTAAAATAGCATTAAAAATTAAAAGAATAATTTTCTTTGCTATGCTGGGTAGTTCCAAAAGCATTTTGTTGCTGATCTTATCAAAACCTTGAGCCTTCTTGGGGTTTAAATCACAAATAGCCTTTTCGATTTCTCTTAACTCAAATCTTAGGAGAACAGCTGCTCTACCTGCAACAGGTGGTAGCTCGACCGCAATATCGTGAGATATATTTGGGGTAAATACGTTTTTTAAATGATTGACAACCAGGTTTCCTTTTTCAACATCATTTCTTGCCCAATTTCCATTCAAGTTTCTTAATGGTGGTTAGAGACAACTGGCCTTTTGAGATTTCTAGCTGCACGCCATAATGAGTAGTCTGATTGTGGGGTTGCATCAAGTTCCTTAAGATATTTTTCCAGAGAAGCCGTTTTCTGAGTCTGCAGTAACTTTCTTAGTCTTTTTGTACACACTTTAAGTAAGTTCTTAAGTTGAGGGGATCTGTGCAATTGCTACTCTCTTCGAGCCCTCCTTTTTTCAGACAAAAGATGCTCGACATCTGTGGAATATATTTTTATAGTTTTTGTTTTTTTGGGGGCAATATTGGAATGTTGAACAGCTAGTTTCAGAAAACTGTCAAAATAGTCAATAGAGCGATCTAAATAATCCGGTGTACTGAGCGGAATATTTTCTGTGCAATCGGTACTGAGATATTTTTTATATTTTAACCAATTAATTTGCGTAGCTGTCGTCGCTAAGTAACCAGTCGGAGGTACAATTCTATTGGGGTTCATTATAGTAACAATTGTAGGTGTGTGGTCGGAAGATAGTTCTAGGGAAGCTTCAACATGAATCGTTTCTATGGGAATGTTTTTAACCACGCCGAAATCGATGACATCTGGAATTTTTTGATGATCAGTGGGCCAATATGTTGGTTGTCCGCTCGCTACCACATTTAAATCCATTTTAGAAATTGTGTTAAATAAAACACGACCCTTTGGTGTTATAAGTCACGACCCCCAGAAGGTATGTTTAGCGTTATAATCGCCAGCGTCTAGGAAACACGGTCCTAATGATTTAAAATATTTATAATATTGGTTCTCCGATGTAGTGTATACTTGTTAAACATTTTATAATTTTGATCTAGTAAACCTTTTTATATGTTTTCAAATATTTTCATTTTAAAATAAAATATTAGATTGTTTTAAAATTTTGAATATAAAAGTAATTTTTATTAATATAAAACCTTTATATTTTGGTGACCCCGAAATGCCTACGACACATTCTCCTACTCGCGACTCTATTGGAGACTCTGCTGCTCATAGCTGGCAACAACAACAAGTATTGCCTCAACGTTATGGAAGTGTTACGAATGCAGAAGTTGCTGCTGCATCCACAAATATTCAAAAACTGCCTCAATTTTGGTCGGAACAACCACAGCTATGGTTTATACAAATTGAAAATATTTTCTCGCTAGCTGACATAACAAGAGATGAAACAAAGTTTTCTTACGTTATTACAAACTTGGATCCAAAATATCTTAAATTTATTGGGGATATTTTGCTTTCGCCACCTCCAGAGGGTAAATATAATGCAATTAAAGAAAGGCTTTGCCATTTCCGAGGAAGCAAAACTCAAGAAATTGTTTGGTGGTTTGATTATTGGTGATCAAAAAACAACACATCCGATATTGAAAATCTAGGCGGGGAGTATAATGATGAAATTACTAGGTTTCTATTTAATTCCTCAACGCAAATGTTCGTTGCTTGGAGATAATCTTCACGATGATCAAACATTAGGTAGTGTTTGATTAGGGTTTTTATTAAAATGGCAGAACCTCCACAAGCTTTATCTCGAGGGTCCTTGGTATCATATAGTATATAACCATTGATTTTAAACGTATTTCTTGAGGTCAAATGAGTTTCAGAAATCATCATGACATCAATTTGTTTATTTTTAAGAAATTATTCTAATTCATTTTTATGTTGGCAGATGCCGTTTGCGTTCCAAAAACTAATTTTTAAACAGTTCATGGTTTGTTAAGTGCAGCTTGCAATAACATCGATTGCATTCTAAGAATTTCCTGAATCATATTACCCATTGTGTTCGTAAAATTATTTACTGTTTGCACTAATGTTTCCATGGTTTTTTCTAAACGACTTAAATTAGAAACTGGAGTTTCATCATTACTTGGCGAGGCACCTTGCATTGGCTGATGGTTTGATTTTAGGACGTTAACGTAAAAGGTTCTGTTATTACTAAGCTGGGGGGCTTGAATTGCATTTGTGTTTACTTGATTTGCAACCTGCATTTGAGGGGTATTTGTTTTCGGTCCAACTGTCTGTTTGACTATATTATATACAGGGCATCCTCTATAATTGGCAGTGTGATTGCCACAGTTGCTACATTTTTTTACGCTGGGGTCGGTTTTAGACTTATCGCAAGAAACTGTACCGTATAGTTCACCACATACTACGCGGACAGGGGGTAAGTAGCAGTATGCCTTGGTATGGCCAAATTCTTGGCAGTTTAAGCACTGAACAGGTCCATTTTTTTTTGTGATTTTTCTGTATAGAATATATTTCAAACTATAAATAGGATGCGTTTCGTTTTTTTTTTAACTTAATGTCGCCGGGCTCTAATTCTACTCGAAAAAGTGGTTGTGGATTTTTGTCCCTATTTCTAATATTTACCACATGTGTTATCTTGAAGCCTTTTTCTTCCAAGAAAGTTTTAATTTCCTCTGGGTCTACGCATGAATCAATTCCCTTAATCACCACCTGGAGACCTTTACTGCTCTTGAGTTGGTATGTATAAAAACTTTTTTTAAGTGCCTCAAATTTGCTAATTATTTTGCGAAAGTCATTTTCCTGATTTACTTGAATTTTAGTTTCATTTATACTACCTCGCTTTATTGCGGCAACATAAAAAGAATTTTCACCAATCAACGAAATTAAACTCTTTATTAGATCATTTGAGTTATGCTCCCTAAGATATATCGGGGGAGGCTTGGACGATTTTATTACGTTTGGTGCTTCAGAGGATTCATTCTCCAGAATTGCAAAGCGATTTTGGGAATTTATTTAATCGAAAGATGTCACTTTTGATGCCAAAGCAACAGTTGAAGAGGTAGGGCTGCGACCCCGTTTAAGGACTGTTATATACCTGTCCATACCAACTTGGACTTGAGCCTTTTGGCAACTTTTTACAGGGGTGTTTTCCATTACATTTGTGCTTAAGTTCATGGTATCATTTCCCACTAAATTTGTTTTTGACGTCACGGCAATACTTGCTGGCCTGGCAACACTTGTCACCAAGTCTAGTTGTAGTTTTTTTTAATGAGTCACTATCCACCGTTTGTGTAAATACCGAAGGTGAGAGGGAACGTGTACGAATAATTGGCTTAGCCGTTAGATAGTTAATATTGATTTGTTTTGTTTTATTTATTTCTGCATTATTTTCACTTGCTTGAACTAAAACGTAAACGTTTCTTTCATTTTGTCTTAGTGTTGTTTCACTGTTCGTACTCATGCACCGAGTTGTTTTTGTTTTTCACCGTTTTGCTTTGCTTTTAATATTTTTACTAGATGACCCGTGCGAATATTTCGCACCGTAATTTTTATCAATGAAAATATTAATTTTTCAATTTCTAATTATTTTTCGTCATTAGTGTTAGAATAAGCTTTATAATGAGATATCATTCATTAAATTTGATGCGGTGGTATGGGAGATATTTGCAACCGACAAAAAAAGTGCTTTAGAAATAATATATATGATTATTTATTGTATTACAACAACACAAAAAAATAAGAAATTTAAACTTAAATGTTTTTGTTCAGATTATGTATACATACATACATGTATGAACATGCATACGTATATATTTTTACTTATTTATTCTATTTAATTTTATCGTTTTAATTGTTCACTATTATGTTAAATAATTAAAATAACAAAATATATTATTTATTTTCAAGCGTCCATTCGCCGCTGTTATATGTCAAAATCAAATGTGATCAATTAATAGTTCAAATCGTACGCGGGGTTAAAAATACACGTCTGTATCACAACAAAGCACAAACAACAATAAACCACTCAATGAGACGTTTTGTTAAAATTAACAATAACAAGAATACATTGTACATACAGAACTACTGTACTTTTTAAGATGATAAAAAAAGTGTTCTGTTTCTATGGAAATTGTTTGTACCTACATATGTATGTAGTGCGCTTAGTTTCATTAAAATTTTTTTTCTTGTACTACATAGTAACTGCTGAATGCCTTCATGAGTAATAATTGCTTGATTTCTGGCTTTTTTGTTTGTATTATTTTTTCTTTGGCAAAACAATAGGTGCGTTTGAGTACTTTTACAGTAAAATGCAGTAAATGAGTAAACTAAAAACTTTTCTCTCACAAAAAGCTGTTGTCCAAAAAAAGTACGCGAACGCAAAATTTGTAAAAATTCGTAAAATAAAGGCACAGCTGATGGCAAATAATTGAAGTGTTGAAAAATATTGACACTTTTGACTACTTAACTCGTTTTCCTATCGGTACTCGATTAAATACTTGTTATAACACGAACATTTTTGGAAAATACGAACAAACTATTTTATGTAATCTTTCATATTTGTTTGTTTTTTATTTTATTTGATTTAACTAATTTGTAGCGGGTTAAATTATTTAAAAGAACATGAAATTTTTTTTTGCTATTGATTACTTAAGTACCCAAATACTTCACATTTTTACAACTCTAAAAAATTAACATAAAAAAAAGTTTCAAAAGTTTGTATTTAGCCAAATAAATGCTTCACAAACCAGTTTTATTAATTAATATTTATTCACTTTTGGTTTTGTTTAAATTTTTTTCAACTTTTCTTTTATTTAACAATTTTTTCACAATTTGTATGCTTTTTATTTGTTACTTTTGTTTGTTTACCTTTTGAAACATATGTTTTTTCGATTTACTAAATTTGACTGCAAAAATTTCTGCAGTAAAAATTTGTAAATACTCAGACAAGAACTGTCACTTTTCGCTCTCAATTTATGTTCTCATTTACTGCACATTGTGTACTCGTAAGATGAAGTTAAAGTTTTGTAAAAAATAGTAAAAACTTTTGTGTTCTCTAACGCAACTAATCATTGTCGGACCAAACACACAAACATCTTAATTGACAAACGAAGCTAAACGATGGAATAAATAGTAAAGCACGATGTGCATTGTTTGAATGACGGCAAACCAGCAGCGAATGTTTGCGGTTGCGCAAGCGAGTGTATTTGTTGGTGTTCATTTATTGCGATTTTTTTGCAATCGCACAAATCCGTTCTCTGGTACTCTAATAGTACAAAGGGGGATACAACCCAACAAACACGGAGGTTTGATTTCAAATTGAAAATGATTTGAAATCAAACGTTTTCTCAGACGACAAAGGTTTGATAATGATTTGAAAATCATAGCGTTCTCAACAAAAAGGGGAAATTATTTTCAAATTGAAAAATGCCTTTATTTTCAACTTGCTTTCAAACGTAATTCTCAAATATTTTTGAAATGTGGATTATAATACAATGTGGAATATAAATAAAAATATTTTATTTTTTTTAATTTAAATTTATTATTTATTTAAAAAAACTGTGAGAAAAACATTCGGCACCATAGCTAAAAGACGAAATAATGTTCTTTCCGTCTCTAATTCTTGGAAAGACAAACTACTTGGCTCCCTTTTATTTTGAGGATTGTAGCACCGCGATCGTTCAACAAACTTTCTCCACTTTCCCGTTTTATTTTCCTTTTTTTAGTATTTTTAATCATTGTAATTACTCACAAATAATTTTTATTTTTCCCAAGAAATAAGCTGTTCACTTTATATTAAAATTTATTTTTAATAGTAATAGTTTAATTAATCGCCATTTTTAATGATAACATTTATTTTTCGCTTTAGTATTGCCAAGTTTATTTTTGATTTGAATTTAACATTTGACATCAAATTGATAAAACATTTGATATCAAATGTTTATTTTCAAATCATTATCAATTTGAATTTAAATGTTAATTCAAACAATTGAAAAACGTTTGAGAATTGTGTTTGATGTCAAATGATAAAGTAATTTCATATCAAAGGTTTGACTTCGTGTTTGTTGGGAACTGTATTTTTTTTTTTTTTTTTTTTTTTTGCAAAATGCTAGTTTGATCTAAGATTTTTACATTTTTTCATATGACCACTGTTCATCTTTTTTTTTTTTTGCAAAAAGTGAAAATTTAAAAATTTTGAGATGACTTTAGAGGAACCAGTGCGATATGTTTATTTAGGCAATCCACAAAGTGTTCTATTGTGTCATATTAGTTGTATATGCTATAATTTTATGAATGTGACATTCATATTACTAGATTACCCGTGCGAATATTTCGCACCGTTAGTTGTCATTTTTGTAACATAAAATAAAAATAATTAATAGAAATTTTAGTAACTTCAATACATTTTATTAAAAGTATAAAAATATTAGAAATCATAATATATATCATACATATTTACATACATACATACTAGAGGTCTGCAAGAATAAATAAAAACCAATTTCAACACACTCATTTGTTTTTTAACTACAATGTGTCGAGCACCCAATAATAAAGAAACAAATGAAAGAATAACCAAAGACAAAACGAATAAAAACTCATTCAATTCAGTCAATTCAAGTCAAATGAGTGAAATATTCATATATAATTTGAATGTAAAATTTCTGTACCTACACATTACGTATGTATGTGTAAGCTTAACTCTTACAAATAAAAGAAGCCACAAGCTTACACACATATTATGTCAATGTATTCAAATAAATGTATGGACATTCAATAATTCAAAAATTATTCGAATATTTTTTGTAAACTTGCTCTCTCTAACGGGTCATTCCACTGTTTTGTTATTTATGAATGACTCTCAAATTAATTTACAGTAAACAAGTATTTTATTCAATTTATTCTCTTTTATTTATGTATATGGTTTACTCTTTTCTTACATTTTTGAATGTTTAATATTTGAGTAAATGTTGTGCACTTTGAATAAAGGCAAACAAGTGAATTATTCAAAGCAGACCTCTAATACATACATATGTTTAAATGCTTTTATAATACTTCGTTAACTTTTTGCCCGTACAAATCCTTTATCAATGAAAATATTAATTTTTCAATTTCTAATTATTTTTCGTCATTAGTGTTAGAAATAAGCTTTAAAATGAGATATCGTCGGTCACAGGTTGACAACTCTTAACATGTTTTTTTGTACTTTTCAGGAGACAAAAAAAAAAACGTTATTACTCCGTTACTAAAACGTGTTGGAAGTAAATAAAAAAACCAAAATTAGTAGGAGATATTTATTGTAAGATGGTGTAAAAATATAAATGAAACGTACTAACATGCAGAAGGACAGAAACAGTCTTTTTGCATCAAAAACCCGATTCGATTTTTTTGCGAGTTAAGAGTTGTCAACCTGTGACCGACGATATCATTCATTAAATTTGATGCGGTGGTATGGGAGATATTTGCAACCGACAAAAAAAAGTGCTTTAGAAATAATATATATGATTACAGCAAAAACAACCAATATGAAATTGTCTGCTTATTTATATTCAATATTTGCACTTTGTACATTAATAAGTTAGAAAAATCTTATAATGTCAATATTTTTTCAGGTTGGATCCTTATTGATCGATGTGGCCAACATTTCGGCACAATTCTTAACTACCTACGCGATGGTACTGTACCCCTGCCCGAATCTCATCGAGAAATAGCCGAACTACTAGCCGAAGCAAAATACTATTGTATTACTGAACTGGCCATGTCATGTGAACGTGCCCTCTTGGCGCATCAAGAACCCAAACCAATATGTTGCATTCCCCTGATAACATCGCAGAAAGAAGAACAAATGTTGATTAGTTCATCATCGAAACCAGCTGTCATTTTAGTGGTACAACGACAAAATAATAAATATTCCTATACGAGTAACTCAGACGACAATCTACTGAAAAATATTGAACTATTCGACAAACTTTCGTTGCGTTTTAACGAACGTATTCTGTTTATAAAAGATGTCATTGGGCCGAGTGAAATTTGCTGTTGGTCGTTTTATGGACATGGCAAAAAAGTGGCCGAAGTTTGTTGCACTTCCATTGTGTATGCTACAGATCGAAAGCACACTAAAGTAGAATTTCCTGAAGCTCGTATATATGAAGAAACCTTACAAGTGTTATTGTATGAAAATCGTAATGCTCCCGATCAGGAGCTATTGCAGGCCACCTCTTCGGTACGTAATCCTTCGGGTGGAGGTTCTTCGTCAGGTGCATCAGGTGCCGGTTCCAGTGGTGTGCATCAGTATACCTCGGATGAGGAAGAAGAACGTACTGGCCTGGCACGTTTGCGTTCGAATAAACGAAATAATCCTACATGATTTGTAACCCATTATGTGGTACGGCCACGACCCATACTTCCCTAACTATGGCGTACCAGTGGTAGTGATAGTGCTTAAAACAAAACTACTTCAGCACAGATAATGGAAAACACCAGTCAACAAACAAAACCCATAAATATTCTAAGCATATTTAAACAAAATATTTATCAAAAACAATAGTTGTCAAAATTTTTAATTTCCTATTTAAAGAAAAAATGTGCGAATTGCCAGAGGAATATAAGGATGATTGCTTTGGCTGTATTTTTTATATATATGTATATATTGGTTAAAGTTGTATTACTTTTTACGAATTTATTTTGTTGGGTGTAGCAAATTTCCCTTGAATAAAAATAAAGACGAATTCATACAGTTGACTGCATCATGAGATAGGGTTATGCTAGCTATCCCTCATTTTTGAAAAATATTGATATTGTTACAAGTAAAACTGGGGCTTTTAATTCTTATTCGCTTAACAGTTTTATTTGTATAATATCTTTAGTTTTTCTAAAATCTTTGGATGAAGTTTCCTCACGATCTGGCCTAAGCAACCAGTGAAATGCGCATAGGAATAGCTTATCCCATCAACAATAAACTTCAGTTTGTCAATAGTATGAAATGGGAATTTAGCACATAATAACGAAACCTTGGTAATTAATTTTTGAATCCCAAGAAAAACTTTGATAACTACATATGTATGTATTTTTGTTTTTGTAAAAAGTTAGAGGGAATGTCAAAATTATTTGTTGCAAATATAAAAAAGGGATTTTTTTTTTTTTTTTTTGAAATATACACAAATAGTTCATCAAATTTAATTTTCATTAAATTATTTTTATGAAGAAAGGAATTTTACAACATGAAAATTAATTAAAATTGTTATTGATAATCTTTCATTCTTGACGTGACTAGGGGTTGAACCGGCAGGTTACTATGACATGTTTCGATCGGAACCACTCGATCTCCTCAGATAGTTTTGCCGTCTTACACTCGCAGCTATCGAAGGCTGCTGACGTCAGTAGTCAAATATCAATCCTTAAACCAAATTTGTATTTTTAACACTTTCTTTTGGTAGATCGAAATTTGCTTTTTTTACTGAATGATTATCCATCTTAATTGACTTTACATGTTTTTTCCTTACTTCTGTTTTTTCGTACTTTGTCAAGAATTTTTCTTGAAGTCCAAGTACATTTTTTGTTTGTTTTTTTCATTCTATCTTTCTCTTTTCTGTTGACCTTTTTCAGCACAACTTGAAGGACAAATGTAAACATAGAGCTCGTGCCTTAGCTTTAACAATAATTAGTATTGTGGTTATTTTGTTGAACTATTTATGGTTTTTAATCCAAATTTTTCAATATTTTTTTTAATTAGGCTTAAGTTCATCAAATTTAATTTTCATTAAATTATTTTTATGAAGAAAGGAATTTTACAACATGAAAATTAATTAAAATTGTTATTGATAATCTTTCATTCTTGACGTGACTAGGGGTTGAACCGGCAGGTTACTATGACATGTTTCGATCGGAACCACTCGATCTCCTCAGATAGTTTTGCCGTCTTACACTCGCAGCTATCGAAGGCTGCTGACGTCAGTAGTCAAATATCAATCCTTAAACCAAATTTGTATTTTTAACACTTTCTTTTGGTAGATCGAAATTTGCTTTTTTTACTGAATGATTATCCATCTTAATTGACTTTACATGTTTTTTCCTTACTTCTGTTTTTTCGTACTTTGTCAAGAATTTTTCTTGAAGTCCAAGTACATTTTTTGTTTGTTTTTTTCATTCTATCTTTCTCTTTTCTGTTGACCTTTTTCAGCACAACTTGAAGGACAAATGTAAACATAGAGCTCGTGCCTTAGCTTTAACAATAATTAGTATTGTGGTTATTTTGTTGAACTATTTATGGTTTTTAATCCAAATTTTTCAATATTTTTTTTTAATTAGGCTTAAGTTCATCAAATTTAATTTTCATTAAATTATTTTTATGAAGAAAGGAATTTTACAACATGAAAATTAATTAAAATTGTTATTGATAATCTTTCATTCTTGACGTGACTAGGGGTTGAACCGGCAGGTTACTATGACATGTTTCGATCGGAACCACTCGATCTCCTCAGATAGTTTTGCCGTCTTACACTCGCAGCTATCGAAGGCTGCTGACGTCAGTAGTCAAATATCAATCCTTAAACCAAATTTGTATTTTTAACACTTTCTTTTGGTAGATCGAAATTTGCTTTTTTTTACTGAATGATTATCCATCTTAATTGACTTTACATGTTTTTTCCTTACTTCTGTTTTTTCGTACTTTGTCAAGAATTTTTCTTGAAGTCCAAGTACATTTTTTGTTTGTTTTTTTCATTCTATCTTTCTCTTTTCTGTTGACCTTTTTCAGCACAACTTGAAGGACAAATGTAAACATAGAGCTCGTGCCTTAGCTTTAACAATAATTAGTATTGTGGTTATTTTGTTGAACTATTTATGGTTTTTAATCCAAATTTTTCAATATTTTTTTTAATTAGGCTTAAGTTCATCAAATTTAATTTTCATTAAATTATTTTTATGAAGAAAGGAATTTTACAACATGAAAATTAATTAAAATTGTTATTGATAATCTTTCATTCTTGACGTGACTAGGGGTTGAACCGGCAGGTTACTATGACATGTTTCGATCGGAACCACTCGATCTCCTCAGATAGTTTTGCCGTCTTACACTCGCAGCTATCGAAGGCTGCTGACGTCAGTAGTCAAATATCAATCCTTAAACCAAATTTGTATTTTTAACACTTTTTACATTTGTCCTTCAAGTTGTGCTGAAAAAGGTCAACAGAAAAGAGAAAGATAGAATGAAAAAAACAAACAAAAAATGTACTTGGACTTCAAGAAAAATTCTTGACAAAGTACGAAAAAACAGAAGTAAGGAAAAAACATGTAAAGTCAATTAAGATGGATAATCATTCAGTAAAAAAAGCAAATTTCGATCTACCAAAAGAAAGTGTTAAAAATACAAATTTGGTTTAAGGATTGATATTTGACTACTGACGTCAGCAGCCTTCGATAGCTGCGAGTGTAAGACGGCAAAACTATCTGAGGAGATCGAGTGGTTCCGATCGAAACATGTCATAGTAACCTGCCGGTTCAACCCCTAGTCACGTCAAGAATGAAAGATTATCAATAACAATTTTAATTAATTTTCATGTTGTAAAATTCCTTTCTTCATAAAAATAATTTAATGAAAATTAAATTTGATGAACTTAAGCCTAATTAAAAAAAATATTGAAAAATTTGGATTAAAAACCATAAATAGTTCAACAAAATAACCACAATACTAATTATTGTTAAAGCTAAGGCACGAGCTCTATGTTTACATTTGTCCTTCAAGTTGTGCTGAAAAAGGTCAACAGAAAAGAGAAAGATAGAATGAAAAAAACAAACAAAAAATGTACTTGGACTTCAAGAAAAATTCTTGACAAAGTACGAAAAAACAGAAGTAAGGAAAAAACATGTAAAGTCAATTAAGATGGATAATCATTCAGTAAAAAAAGCAAATTTCGATCTACCAAAAGAAAGTGTTAAAAATACAAATTTGGTTTAAGGATTGATATTTGACTACTGACGTCAGCAGCCTTCGATAGCTGCGAGTGTAAGACGGCAAAACTATCTGAGGAGATCGAGTGGTTCCGATCGAAACATGTCATAGTAACCTGCCGGTTCAACCCCTAGTCACGTCAAGAATGAAAGATTATCAATAACAATTTTAATTAATTTTCATGTTGTAAAATTCCTTTCTTCATAAAAATAATTTAATGAAAATTAAATTTGATGAACTTAAGCCTAATTAAAAAAAATATTGAAAAATTTGGATTAAAAACCATAAATAGTTCAACAAAATAACCACAATACTAATTATTGTTAAAGCTAAGGCACGAGCTCTATGTTTACATTTGTCCTTCAAGTTGTGCTGAAAAAGGTCAACAGAAAAGAGAAAGATAGAATGAAAAAAACAAACAAAAAATGTACTTGGACTTCAAGAAAAATTCTTGACAAAGTACGAAAAAACAGAAGTAAGGAAAAAACATGTAAAGTCAATTAAGATGGATAATCATTCAGTAAAAAAAGCAAATTTCGATCTACCAAAAGAAAGTGTTAAAAATACAAATTTGGTTTAAGGATTGATATTTGACTACTGACGTCAGCAGCCTTCGATAGCTGCGAGTGTAAGACGGCAAAACTATCTGAGGAGATCGAGTGGTTCCGATCGAAACATGTCATAGTAACCTGCCGGTTCAACCCCTAGTCACGTCAAGAATGAAAGATTATCAATAACAATTTTAATTAATTTTCATGTTGTAAAATTCCTTTCTTCATAAAAATAATTTAATGAAAATTAAATTTGATGAACTTAAGCCTAATTAAAAAAAAATATTGAAAAATTTGGATTAAAAACCATAAATAGTTCAACAAAATAACCACAATACTAATTATTGTTAAAGCTAAGGCACGAGCTCTATGTTTACATTTGTCCTTCAAGTTGTGCTGAAAAAGGTCAACAGAAAAGAGAAAGATAGAATGAAAAAAACAAACAAAAAATGTACTTGGACTTCAAGAAAAATTCTTGACAAAGTACGAAAAAACAGAAGTAAGGAAAAAACATGTAAAGTCAATTAAGATGGATAATCATTCAGTAAAAAAAGCAAATTTCGATCTACCAAAAGAAAGTGTTAAAAATACAAATTTGGTTTAAGGATTGATATTTGACTACTGACGTCAGCAGCCTTCGATAGCTGCGAGTGTAAGACGGCAAAACTATCTGAGGAGATCGAGTGGTTCCGATCGAAACATGTCATAGTAACCTGCCGGTTCAACCCCTAGTCACGTCAAGAATGAAAGATTATCAATAACAATTTTAATTAATTTTCATGTTGTAAAATTCCTTTCTTCATAAAAATAATTTAATGAAAATTAAATTTGATGAACTTAAGCCTAATTAAAAAAAAAAATATTGAAAAATTTGGATTAAAAACCATAAATAGTTCAACAAAATAACCACAATACTAATTATTGTTAAAGCTAAGGCACGAGCTCTATGTTTACATTTGTCCTTCAAGTTGTGCTGAAAAAGGTCAACAGAAAAGAGAAAGATAGAATGAAAAAAACAAACAAAAAATGTACTTGGACTTCAAGAAAAATTCTTGACAAAGTACGAAAAAACAGAAGTAAGGAAAAAACATGTAAAGTCAATTAAGATGGATAATCATTCAGTAAAAAAAGCAAATTTCGATCTACCAAAAGAAAGTGTTAAAAATACAAATTTGGTTTAAGGATTGATATTTGACTACTGACGTCAGCAGCCTTCGATAGCTGCGAGTGTAAGACGGCAAAACTATCTGAGGAGATCGAGTGGTTCCGATCGAAACATGTCATAGTAACCTGCCGGTTCAACCCCTAGTCACGTCAAGAATGAAAGATTATCAATAACAATTTTAATTAATTTTCATGTTGTAAAATTCCTTTCTTCATAAAAATAATTTAATGAAAATTAAATTTGATGAACTTAAGCCTAATTAAAAAAAAATATTGAAAAATTTGGATTAAAAACCATAAATAGTTCAACAAAATAACCACAATACTAATTATACACAAATAGTTTAGAATTTTAATTTTTTTCCTGTATGCAAATTTATTGTGGCTTCACTTATTCCTTGCGCATTTTCAATTCCTTGTGTTTCTATTTTATATACGTTTTTTTTTGTTTGTTTTATAACCGTAGGAACACAATTGCACCGCATGAACGTAGTAGCGTACGACGTAGATACATTGTCAAATTAAGGCCCGTTTTCACAACTTACCGATAGCTATAGGTAGGATTTTATCGGCCGTATAAAAAGTGTTCCATTATTTAAACTTTTCTTTAACCTTAATTTACTTTTTCGCTCTCTTAAGGTTAAACTAAAGTTTTCAAAATGGCACACTTTTTATAAGGCCGGTTAAAGTCTACTTTTAGCTATCGGTAAGTTGTGACAACGGGTCTAAAACGAATAATATTTTATATAAAGGCACAAAATAGCTGGCGCAAACGTAAAAGCGTGGGCCTGTTCGAAAATGCATCACTGCGCAGCATCAGAAAAGCAAACTTTTTTTAATGCCGATAAAAAATAATTTTAATTTTTTTATTGTGTGACTATTATTTGGCTGACTTCCAAAACGTACTAATACAAAGTTTGTATACAGTTTTAGTACAGTATTTTAACCATGCACATGTACAAAGTACCGAAACAATGCAACTATGTGTTCTGTTTATTTAAACGTTTTGAAATGTAAGTCATGCAATGCATAATATTAAAATAATTAATACAGATTTAATTTATTTATTAAATTATAGATTAATTTATTTATTTATTTGCAAATTAAATGTCAAATATCACAAAGCATCAACTTTAAAACCGATACTCAGGGGTCTAATCACCGCATACGATATCGAACAAAATTGATCGAAATTATTTATTTTGGTATCATGAAACTCGATATCGAATGAAATGTATTGAATTTGAAATAATAGCATTCGATATCGAATAACTCGACATTACATTTGTCGAGTTTTCATTCGATACGTCAGTGTCTATCGTATGCAAAACAATTCGATAGTTTATTCGATACGATAGTATTGAATGCGGTGATTAGACCCCTGATTGCTTTTTTGCTGCGTTACTAATACTTACCATTGCTGTTCTGGAAGGGTTTGCATTGCATACATATATATTGTACTGCGGCGTAATGAAACATTATACTTTGTTCTTATACAAAGCATTTAACGTTTTGGAAGTCAGCCTTTTTGTGGAGTATTTGCCAATTTTTTGGTCCACATCTACTACACTGGCATATATTTAAGCATTTGAAATCACTGATGCAGCGCAGTGATGCATTTCCGAACAGGTTTCGTATCTACGCCATACGTCTAGTAGCGAACTGAAAAACTGGCTGCAGGACTTACAAAAAAAAAAAAATCTAAATCGCGATTTTTCGGATGCCCCACCAGTTGCCGATTAACTCAAAAGTTTTTATCTCAAACTCATAGATCTACATAACTATCCACTTCAAAACAATACTCAGCTTAAGTTAAATAATTGTGAGACTTAACCATAAAGTTCTGACCAAGTTGGTTTTACATCAGAGTAAAAATGTGCTTGATAAATTAACCAAAGGTGTAGCTGGAGCCATACAATGCCATTGATCAAGTGCTTCAGGGAATGATATATTCAATATATGAAAAAGTTTTAAGATAATCACAGGCCAAGGATCATTTTATAACAACAGCACAGCGAAAACTCACACATATGGATAATGTTTTGGGATTGAAAGTGGAAAGAATTGAGGAACTATGTGCACAACTGGCCAAAGTATCGGTGAGATTTTATTGTCACAGCATAATTTAGATAACTCTCTTCCAATTTGAGTTTACTTTTAGAGCAAAACAAGATTAGAAAAAACAAAACTGAATATTTTTTATTCAAGGAAAATTTAGTGCAAACAACAAAATAAATTAGTAATACATATGTATGTAATAAAACTTTAATCAATATATCAGGGGTGTGCTGGAAATCAAAATCGTAAAACGCAAGAATTTTAAAAGTCATTTTTTATGACTAAAATTCTACAAATTTTTCTCTATGAAACAGAATTATAAAACAAAAATTATAAAAATATGGCTAAGTGTATTAAAAACAACTTCCAAATTCTTGCGTTTTACGTTTACGATTTCCAGCACACCCCTGTATATACATATATACTAGCTGGCCCGGCAAACGTTGTTTTGCCATATTACTTATTTCTTTCAGACGTTACAGTGTCTGCATGCCAAATTTTAAGAAACCCGGTGGATCAATTATGAAGATAATAAAAATTATAGGCTTTAGTTCTTTCCAGATGTTACACTATTTGCCCGCCAAATTTCAAGAAAATCAGTTGATTAGTTAAGAGGATATAGGGAGGGGAGCTTTTACTCCCCTTGCCCTATTTCATGCTCTTTCTCTTTCAGATGTTACAGTGTCTGCATGCCAAATGTTAAGAAAACCGGTTGATTAGTTAAGAAGATATAGGGAAGGGAGCTTTTACCCCTCCTGCTTCACGCCCTAAATAACAAAAACTTTAGGCTAAAGTACTTTCCAGCTGCAGCACTATTTGGCTGCGAAATTTCAAGAAGATATTGGGAGGGGGAGCTTTTACCCTTCTTGCCCTATTTCACATCCTATTCCCTATTTCCTTTCAGATGTTACAGTGTCTGCATGCCAAATTTTAAGTAACCCGGTTGATTAGTTTAAAAGATTGGGGAGGGGGAGCTTTTACCTCTATTGCCCTATTTCACTCGAAAAATAATAAAAATTTTAGGCTATAGTTCTTTTCACTTTTCACTATTTTCCTGCAAAATTTCAAGAAAATCGGTCGATTTGTTAAGCAGATATACGGAGAGGGAGCTGTTACTCCACTTGCCCTTTTTCATGCCCTATTTTCTTTCAGATATTACAGATATTACAGTGCCTGCATGCCAAATTTTAAGCAAACAGGTTGATTAGCTAATAAGATAAATGCCATATCTCCGGAACCGATTTCATGCAAACTTTACATAAACCATCTGCAGACTATCCCCAATGGTTTTGTTGAAATCGGTCTACCCGTTTTCGCAGTTAGTGGTGACATCAAAGTGTACACTTTCTTTTATATATATAGAAGATATACCAAACGCCAAAGCAACCCCTCTCACAGGAAACCCTTTGGAAGGGAATAAATGAACTGAACAAACAAAAAATTTTCCTCTAACATTAAACGAATTTACGAATAAAAAATTCTTTTTTTATAACATGTTTTTTTTTCCTAATTCCCATATCACGAGTATTTAGAAAAAAATACACACACTTATAAATGGTTCAATGTTCAAAAATATATTTAAAGAATATTGTTAAATAAAGAAGTAAAATAATTAAAACATTCTACAAAAATCAGTTGAAAACGCAAACGTAAAAATATTAAATAAGACTGTATTACAACTATGTATGTAATATATAATTGTTTTTTTTTTTCAATTAATTAATGATTTAATTGTTGAGTTATTGTAGAATGATAGATTGATAGGGCCCAAATTGCAGCATTCGATTTCGACGGAAATTCCTAGTTAAATGCCCCTGTAGGAACACATCTAGTAGGTCATGTAAATCTTGATTTTAAAAAATACGGCAACAACAAAATGCATAAATTTTAAATTTACTGGCCCATAATCATAGTCAAAAATAAAGTATACTTTAAGAAAACTAAAGTCGACTTTACTTAAGAGCCGACTTTAGGTCTTTCATAAACAAGTTAAAGTATACTTTTGACGTTAAAGTTGACTTTATATATAAAACTAGATGAAGCTGTTTTTAACTCATTTAACAACAGCATCAGCTGTTTTTCGCCAAATAAAAAAGTACTTGCAAAAAGTTAAAAATGTTTATGTTACAAGATATTGGCCGATATTTTGCAATTATAAATGATTTGGAGGAAAACTTTTATGGAAAGAAACACAAAATACATATGTGTGGGCCCTAATTGTGCAAAACGCTAGGCCAAAATTACATTGAAAGCAAAAACAAAGCCAAAATGTTTTGTAATTTTGTTGTTGCTTTCTATATAAATTCATATGTCGCGTTAAAAATTTTTTAACCCCACAAGATATGCAGTGTTTTATTTATATTTTAAGTTTCAATGTCGGCTGCTTAAAGTTGCCACTTGCTTATATTTTGTTGTATGTTGTATGAAAAATTTTCTACATTTGAGTTGGCACCCAGTTAAAGTCGGTTCAATTTAAAACATACTTTAGTTTCGACTATAGTAGCAAAATAATTAAAAGTATGTTTTTATTTTAAAGTTGTTTTTAAATAGAACCGACTTTAGCGTTTGACTATGATTATGGGCCACTGTGTTTAAGCCATCTACAACACTTCATAAGTCATTATTAGCTTCTAATGGAATTTTACAGATAAAAAACAGTACAGATTTAAACAGTATGAAGTTCTATTAAGATTTATTTAATTGCTATGGTTTTAATAAAAATAAAAATACTAAAATAAAAGCGAAACAATTGATTTGTACATTTATATGTTTGAGTGCAGTATGAAAACATATCTTTTCGAAATATACAAGAAATTGTACAAATTAAATGTTTATTTGTCGATGTCTAAAAAAAACTTCGTTCGTTTCATTAACATTTAAACAAAAACAAAATGTTAAAACTTGTTTTTTTGAATTAAATGTAAATGCACACAGGAAAATTTTACTTTCGATAGCGGCAAACATCAGTCCATTTATTGTTCTATCTCGAATTTGCAACAACATAATAACATTTCAAGATGTTGAAATTTGTTATTCATTGTCTTCCTCAGAGTTGGAACAGTAATTTTTGACACTAGTTTCTTCAAAACAATTGGTTGAAGAACCATCGGGTACAATAAAGCTGTCATTCATTGCAGTTTCCCCAGCTTCATTTTCGATATAAAATAAAACATTTTGCTTTTCACTTTTTGGGGTTACAAGTTTATTCCTGCTTGTTGAAGCTCCATTGCTTATATTTGTTGGGCCATCTGAAGTAAAAACTTCTGCTGAGCAATCCAAACTGTTATAATACTCTGTTGTGTTTCCTTCATTAAACACATTGTGGATTTGTACAGTATGGCTTAATTGAAGTTTTTTTAAACAACCTAAAAATAAAATAAAAAATTATTTTTTTTTTTTTGTTTCATAAAAAAGTTTTTTCTGAACAACCTTGAAATAAAACATCTGAAATAATTTTTCGTGCAATCACTTTCTGACTTTTATCCATTTCCTCATATTGTGTTCCCCATGATTTTGCTAGCAAATCACTTTCTTTTGTTTGACTGTTGCTCCCAGCTAGTTTCTCAACCGCTAATTTGATTAAACTGTCTTCTTGACAAAATTTTTTCTTTTTTGCTTTTTTTGCAAATTCCTGTAAGGTAAAGTAATTATTATTGTATTAGGTATGTAAGTTATTTTGTGGACAAACATAAATTTATTTATTTCTGGGGTCTAATCACCGCATTCGATATCGAGTAAACTAACGTATTTTTCTGCATACGATAGACACTGACGTATCGAATGAAAAATCCAGAGATGCTTACTCGAAATCGAATGCTATCATCTCAAATTACGATACATTTAATTCGATATCGAGCGCATGTTACCAAAATAAAAAACTTTGATAAATTTTCTCGATATCGTATGCGGTGGTTATACCCCTGTTTTTTTAGCTATCAAAACGCAAAATTAATAAACAAAAAGGCTTTATGCTTTTTCGAACTGCCTATGGAACTGTAGATGTTAAACAAATCAGCATATGCAACCACCTGAATCATGATATATATGTGGACATTTCCATGTCATCGTATAGATTTTGCAAAAATAATTTTGAAATTATGTTCCATTTGAAAAATAAGTATGTATCACAATACCGAGCGACAGAAAACGGAAGTTATTTTAAAGTGCATGTAAAAATATGCGAAAATCTCTGAATTGTCGGAGTCTTTTTTTGGTTCTTACGCTAATGGCCAATTTCACCAATTTTATTTAAATATCAATTCATACTTAAATATACATAGTTTGTTCATATCAGTGGCATTTTGACAAAACATCTTAAGTCAAGTTTAAAAAGTTGAAAAAAAAAATTTTGTTAATCATACGAATTTTCATTGAAAAATCATTTGTGTTCACGTTTTTAAAATTTTGTATTATAAACAAAATGTTTCTTTAATTTTTGTTTATTTTATTACTAGCTGACCCGACAGACGTTGTCCTGTCCAAATTAGGACAAATGTTTGCGTTCGATTTTTAAAATCCGTTAAAAAGATACGAACATTTAAAAGAAAAATTAGTCAAATCGATGGAGCCGTTTTCTGATTCTAGGTAAATCGAAAAAGTGGGCGGGGCCAAATTTTCTTTTCATATAAATCTAAGTTGGACCATGGCGATCCAACAATTATATAGATGTCGTTGGTGGTGCAATATGAAAATTGGATGTTGCCACGCCTCTCCGCCCGCAGACCGAAAATCAAAAATCAGACTTCACAGTGTCACCCGCCTAAATATTCTGAAGATTTCCTGAAAATTTCATCAAAACCGGCCCAGCCGTTTTACAGTCCATACGTTACATACATACATACACACACATCATATTTTATATATATACGTATGTACATGGATTTAATAAAACTGATTTATCACAGAGTTTTTTTTTAAACTTTTTTGCTATCTTATCGCAACTTTTCCTTTATACTGGCCTGTTCTAAAAATAATGTGATTTCAAATCATGTTCTTTTAAAATCACACGTGCGGGTTTGCGGTGTTCTGCAAGTCATACCGTTTTTATGTTTCTCGGTGTGCTTTCGGCATTTGAAAATTACACCAAAACACACATGTGATTTAAAACCACGTGAGTTAAAATGATTTTCAGAACAAGCCTGATAGGCCGTAATTTTTTGATAAAAAAATAATTTTGGCTTTATGTTTCAATTGCTTAGAGTGAATTTTATTTCCAATTATGTATTGGCTGGAAATTTTGTCCGAATCGGAAAAATCGTTCTCAAGTTATGATGAAATCTGTTGGCATAACCGCCTTATTTTGGGCGAAATATACGTAAGTCATGCCCATAACAATTAATCTATACTACTATGATAAAGCTGATAAGTTCGTATGTTTGCAAGAGGTAATCTCCGGAACTGCCGGTCAGAATTTAAAAATGTCTTCAACAAAATGAAGAATGGAACCTCCTAACGGACATAGGCTTCTCGAATTGAAAGCAATTTAATATCTAATTATTCCAGTCAATACTGAACAAAACGGAATTCTTTTTTGAGTGTTTTAAAGCATTAATTTCAGTTTCACAATAGTGAAAAAATAATTTCGTTTCGCTCAGTATCGACTGAAAGAATTAGAAATAAAATTGATTTCGAATCGAGAAAGTACTCGATCACGAATGCCAGAATTAGGCCCCTGTGTAGAAATGCATTTTTTGGCCATACAATTTTCATCTAGTTTATTGGAACAGGGAGATGGCAAGAACTTTTTAAATATTTTGGGAAACGTTGGTATAACCTTTACAAACGATTCCAACGAAAAACAACATTTGCGTGTTAATAACAAACACACATATTGTGCGACATAGCTAGGTCATTGCTGAAAAAAAATGATTTGCCAGCACTTTCTATGGTGAATAGTTGATAAACTTCCCCAACAGTCAAGAGCATAAAGCGTTTGGCAACTATTTTTTCCATCGTAGATTACTGTGACTGTTCGCACACTTATTCCATCTCGTAACTACAATTCTTTGATTATATCTCCTTCTGTGGGTTATGTACATTTTCTTTGTAGAGTTTCAATTACTTCAACTTTTATACTTGAGTCCCTTGGCAAAGCCCTTTCTACCCTTCTTAGGGCCATTATTACAACTTGAAGTTAGTTAAAGTTAAGATTAAATTGACAGATAATAATATGTTATCTGTCAAAAAGCGTATGTTAACTGTCGGATAACAGCTAACGCCAAGTTATAATAATGGCCCTTACAGGTTTTCCCAAAGTTTGCCTACATTTATAAAAAGATTCAGGGATAAAGTTACCTACACATTTTTTAATTTCTTCTCTCCGTCTTTGCTGTCGAATGCGATCTTTTGTTCTTTTTTCTTGAAGAAGCTTTTTGTCTTTTTTTGCTGCATCTGCCATCTTTTTTCGATAGGCACGTTGTCTTTCAGCTTCTTTTTTACGGTACTTGTTCATTTTTTCTTCATTTGTTTTTAACTTTTCTCTCCATTTCTTTGTAGTCTCATAGCTACTTTTACCCATATTTATAAAAAATTATAATTACCAAGTGCACAATGAAATTTGTTGAAATTACAATATCGTACGTGACAAAATTTATAAGCATACAAAATTTCAATTATTCCAATTTAAAAAAAAAAAATACGATTATTATTTGTTTGCGATTTTGAGCACTTGCGACTGATCAAATACAAATGAAGTAGACAAATGATGTTTTTGTACCACGTACGTGACATTAAAATATCATCTAAAGCAAATAAAAAAATACTCCGCTAAACTACATATAAATTTGCTCTTTCCTAATGCGTCTTATAATTTTTATTGCAAGAGTAATTTTAAAGTATACTTGCAATGTTGAAATGAGCTAAAATTATACGCTAGAAAAGAGAAAATATTTGGTTGCAATGATTTAAAATGAATCAAAGAGATAATCAGTGGAAAATTTTACTTTTTTGTCGTTAAAATTGTACATAGTAAAGTTTGAAGGTTTTTTTTCAGTATTGCTGTATTTTAAACAAGTTTCAAGCGTTTTTATTTTGTGTCGCGGACGTTCAAATGGAAATGCCCATATTTATCTGTGGCAATAAGTAAAATGCGCTAAGTCTGTTTTTTTTTGTAGAAAAGTCCTCGTCCGTATTATGAAACATTTGAGTTTGTTAATGAAAGGGAAAAGACGAATGGAAAAGTGTACTTTGTTTCGTCTACAAGCAGTTTTTGTGAGTTTGTTATTAAAAGAAAGAGAGAAGTCATACAAAATGCTGCAAAATAAAAGTTTTGTTTTATGGACACGAATGCAGTTGCTAAAAATAATTAAAGAAAATTTCTGCTGCAAATGTTTCATAGTATGGACAAGGACTTAACACTCCTAACATCACAAATTGGAAGTAAACTTAAGTTTTTATTCCAAATGTTAATGCACATTAAAAAAAATAAATAAAAAATAATTTTGGTTTAACTTCTTGAAAAATAGTAAACAATAATTGAAACTTTGTTTATTTCTACTTTTAGACATGGAGTTTACAAAGGTGCCATAAACTAAATTTTGCTTAAGTCGATTAAGACACTTTTTCCCTTTTGCCAAAAATCGTTTTTCATTGGCCTAAAAAATGCTTTTTGTATATGCAGCTGATTATTTGTAACCAATAAAAGTAAGCGTGAAATAAAAAAAAAAATGCTTTCGGTTTATTTATATATTATTGCTTGTAATTTATACGTATGTCGATTACCATCGTGTAAGCTAGTTATTTACAGATTTATTTGAGAAACAAAACGATTGTTCTTATTTCGAAGGTGGCTTTGGCAGTGAGCAAATGAAAGCAGTTTACATAGGTAATGTAATTTGGAGATGGCTTAAATGAGAAAAAAACTACAGGCTTCATTATTCAGTAATCTATTCCATTATTTAAAATTCGTAACATACATATATCAAAACGTTTGGGTCTGTGCCAAGACAAAATATAATTAATTAAGTAGTCTCAACTAGGGGTCAATGTTCGATTGTTTCAGTTGTGCTCAGCGCCCTTAAAGCTGGTAAAGACAACAAAAAATGTTATACAAAATCAAAATTCTGTGTTTGTAACGAAACTGCAGAAGCACTAAAAAAATAGATATCGCTTTTGGGTGTGTGTGCTGTACGCTAAACATGTTCAATTTATTTTCGAACGCTGATAAATACTGTACATATTGTTGGTATTTTGACAAAACATCCTAAGACGAGATAAGATAACAAAAAAGTTTTTAAAAAAAATCGGTGAAAAAATCAATTACATATATTAAATAATAAAATAGATCAAATACACAATTTTTATAAAAACATCATTATTTTCAACTTTTTAAATTCGACTTAAGATGCTTTGACAAAATGCCACAGTTATGTATCTATCATATATACCCACAACTTAAAATTTTTCGAAATTTTTAATCGTATTCGAGTTTTTTTTACTCTAAATTGCGATTAAAAACCAGATTTCTGAACACAAGATATAATTTTATCGGATGAAAATTGTACCCTATCCGTGAATCTTGACTAAAATCTTTATTGTATCGAGCCCTAATAGCAAAAAAGATGTAACCAACAACATTTTAGATTTTTGTTTTTTGATGAAAACCGATAATTTTTGATCATTTGCATCATCTCTATAAATCTCATATCTCTGGGAAGTACCGTTACGAAATAAGAGCAAAAGCAATTTCAAACGAAACCCTAGACTTGAAGCAAAAATATTTAAAAAAAACTTTCTCCTGTAAAATTTTATTTTTATTGTTTACATCATTTTTGCTATAAGGGCTCGATATAACTTAACAAGATTGAAATCGAAATGTTAAGACCCATCTATAATATGCTTGAGCTAGCTTAAGCTACAGCCAAAAATTAACCTTTAAAAACAAAATAAAACAGCATCTGATTCCGTACGGAATATGCAATTAGTTTTGCACTTTGCTAAAGGCTAGATTACACTATTATACTTTGTATTAATACATGTCAAAAACTCAAGTAATATGACAAAGTGTGATAGTGTGAATGCAATGTGTCACGAAAATGACAAGTATTATGAAAAGTTTGGTGTGAACTGAAACTGTCACGTTAAATTAGATTTTTTGACAGTCGCAACAAAACTCATTAGATTTCTATCTCACAAAGTATTATGGAATACGTAAGACTTGTGAGATAGTGTTATCTAGGCTTAAGCAGTTTCGTAAAACTTAAAAAAAAGTTTGCTTACGAATCATATGTTGTACATGAATTTCCACAGTTGCTTAAGCTCATGCATACTATGGCTTGGCCTTTGGTCTTAAAAATTTTACGAATAAAAAACAACGTATATTTTAATAAATTTAAAACCGATGAATTTATTTACGCACAATCTCCATGGCAAACCAATCATCGCAAGACAAAAACTTTGATATATCATACTTTAAGATCCGACTGTAAATGCCAAAGGTATAAAGAAAAAAGCGACCCCTTCGTTCGAAAAAAAAAGAAATATTTTATTTCGAAACCGTATTGCAAAAATTCTTTTTAAACTGGGATGTACTGCGCCCTTTTTTTTTGTAAGGTGGTTCGCTCTAACATAAATTTTTAAATAATTGGAAGCCAATTAAAAAAAATCGACTGATTTTTTACAAAATTGCACGCATAAAATACCCTATTTTATAAAAAAACGCGTCAATCTTACATGCGGTATAGCTTATGGAACTGCAGCTTACAATATACCTTCTTTACTTCTTTTTAGGGTACTAAAGCGTAACACAAATATCAACTTGTTTTTCAGCCGTGTTTATATTCTTGATTTGATACTGACCGCCCTTGAGTACGACTTTGTTTAAGGGTATTTAAGAGTGACATATGTATGTATGTGAATATCAATTTGGGTTTCAACCAAGTGGATAGGAGGAAAGGATAGGTACAAACATACAGCTAAACATACTCAAGTGGAACAGATAGAAAGTCTTATGTTTATATGTTTCGAAAACAACATAAAAATCTAAGTTAAATTTAAGAATTTTTATTTAAAACACTTAATTTTATATGAATTATATGAAAATTATGCCAATTTAATTTATGCATATCGACCCCCTTGCGCGAAATTATCGTATATGCCAATTTTTTTGAAATTGAGTTTTTGATGCAATTTTGTTCTACATTCAAAGAGACGTCTCCTGACAAAATATTGTAGGCGAATTCCACTTCGTTGCTCCAAAAAGTGAATGTATATTTTCATTTTGCTATTGCAAGTGATAGCTGAGAAGAGTAGAAAAATGGCTCTCCTGTAAAATTTGGTTTTTGTAACATACGATAATTTCGCGCAAAGGGGTCGATATGTAGCTAAACAAAATGATTAGCATAAAGTTGAAATCTAAGTATTTTTATGAGGTGCCCCATTTAAACTGCGAATAGTTGTACATATGTATGTAAAATGGCATTTTGATAAAATCATTCCATATTACATTGCAACAATAGGAATATATCGGCGTCATCAATTGGCATTTTTAATTACATATGTACTTTATTGCACTCTTTCAGGATTAATTAGATTCACAATTTTTATTATGTATTGCAATGGTATTTGTAATTGTGCTTACCTCACTCTCGGCTCCTTCATCCATACTTTTTGCATTAAAGTGCTCGTCCTGTCCACCGAGAAATGCGAGTGAATCAAAGCACCAAAGGGTTGGAACGTATTCCTCGACTGTGCCGAAATCAGTTTTCAGTTTAATTTTTTGTTTTCTTAGCTCGCGCCGATACGACGTTCGCAAAATATTAATCTTTTTTATTACCGTTTCTTTATTGGCATCAGGATTCTTCTCTTTTAACTTTTCTATTAAAATATTATAGTCTCTATTTTTTGCGGCTCTATTGTTATATTCCTTGCACTTTGCCTGCCACAAAGATGGTAGACTTTTATACAGTTTAATAAATTGTAATAAAAATATTTTTTCTTCATCCATTTTTATGCCTCTTCTTTTCCTTCTTCACTCTGCAAAATTTTCACTGAAATGATTAAACACCATTGTACAAACAGTTTGACAAACATGTCTGCCAAAAACACCACAATTTTTGATTGTTGTATAAACAAGGTTCAAACTTTTGTGCAATCAAGCAAACACCTCTGTTAACAAGGCAGATGATTGTACAAGCTAAGATTTTTGTTGTTTCTCAAGCCGTGTGTGTAGTTTTTTAATAAAAAGAAAAATTAAAATATCACAAAAGTGTCAACAAATAAAGCTATGCTTATTTTATTTTAGCATCTGGTAGTGCCGCTCATAACAATTGTGTTATCACAACCCGGTGATTTACTTAAACAGCTGCGATTTGTTTTGTTTCTATAGCTGTCGTTGTAAATTAATGTAATAATTATGGGTAAAAAAGATAAAGAAGGTAAGGTAAATTGTTTTCAATTTAATATTTTTTAATTAAAATTTAAAATTGTTTAGATTATACCAAAGAGAAGCACAAGAAAAAGCATAAACATCACAAGGCTTCTAAAAACAAATTAGAGGGTCTGGTAAGGCCTAAGGAATCGATTATGAATTTACAACAGGATAGTGAAGATATTGACGTTGAGGATGATAGAAATGATACGCCTACAAGCATAAATCAAAGTAAGGAATCTTTTGTTAATGATGATGAAAATATTGATGTGGAGGTGGAGGAAGAGGAAATAATAGATGACAATTTGGAAAACCAAAATAAAGTGGAAGAGCAAACAGAATTGAAAAATATAATCACTGTAGAAAAGCCTTCCAGTGCTAAGAAGTTGGTAAAAAGGTCTGATAATTTAGAAGTTACAGGCATAAAATTGCCTGTAACTCCATCCTCATCAAATGCCAAGAAAAACAAAAGGCGACGTGATAGTGGCACCTCCAGTGAAGAAGAACGTTGGCTTACCGCTGTAGAATCTGGTAAACTTGAAGAAATTGAGGATGTTGAACTGCGTAAAATGAAAGATCCCAAATTAATGACCGCTCGTCAAAGAGCCATGTATGATCGTAATAATGATACAGAATCTGCACCTGGATTTTCGGAAACCTTAATGGCTTTACCAACTGGTTATAAGGAAAAGGAAAAGCCACAAACGGCTGAAGAGTTACAAAAGGCGGCTTTGAAAATACTCAAGCGCAAACAACAGGCGGATGAAAAACGTGAAAAGGATAAAAAGAAAACAATGGAACGTTTATTGAAGAAACAGGAAAGTAAACACCGAGCAAACCATAAACCGAAATCTACTAAAGAAGCTATGCCTATGATTAGTTATAGAAATACTTTAGAGGGAGCTGTAATACAATTACCAGTTGGTGTGGAATTCCCTTTGGCGGCACAATTGCCCAAAGAACCTCCAAATTTGCAATTGTGTGGTATAGTTGGTTGTGGCCGGCCCAAAGTTTATAATTGTTCAAAAACTAATTTACCCTTATGTAGTTTTGCTTGTTATCGTAAAAATGTACAATCTCTTAAAGAAATTATTTGCTAAATTTAGATATAAGTTTTTTTGAATATTTAACTTAGTTGTATTCCTATATGTATTAAAATTCACAGAAATTATTAACTTGTGTTAGCAAATACGAAAAATTTAGAAGTTATAAGTAAAATTTGTAAATTTAATACGAGTATATTAAACCAGTTCTAAATAGTACATATCGCTCATTTGCTGCAACATCGTCTTAACTCAAAAAATTAGTTTTTGATTAAAAAGCAAATTGTATTCTTCTCTCAAGAGTTGAGTTCACAATATTTACATAAGAAGAATTTACAATAATTTCAGTGATATTTAGCCAAAATTTGCGATTTTTGACTTATGGCGTTGTTACAGCAAATGAGCGATATGATTTTGGAATTATTGGTTCATTAAAAAATTATTAATAAGTTCCTGTTGCTCGGATTCAATACGCTGCAAATATTGATATTCACTTTTTAGGCGATCCAATTCCTGATTCTTCTCATGGATTTTACTCTGTAATAAAAAAAAATATATAAGGAACTCTAAAAACCATTAAAATTTGTTTAATCAACCTGATACAACTGCTGCTCAGCCTGCCTTTGTTTAGCCATAGTTTTTAGCGTATTTTGGGTCCCTATAGCTCTCAATTTTTCCCTCTCCACATCTTTACCATAGTTGTTGACAATTTTTTGAAATTCTGTAGCCAGCTTTTTAAACTCTTCTAATTTATTGGCATATTCCAAGCATTCTTCTCTTAGTTCATTGGTTTCGGAGGCTATACGAGGATCTTGTACCCGTAATCTATAAATGTCATCAATAAATAGACCAGCTTTTTGTAATTCTTCAGACATGTTTCCTTATTTTTTTTCTTTCTAAATTAATTTAAGTTGAGTGTTTAGTTTTTTTTTGGAAGGTTGCTATAGTAACGTATACTCCATGTATAAGAATTTTTTTATTATACATATTGCTTGCTAAAGTAAAACACTCATAAAATGTTTGGTCTGGTAATACCTTTTTCATTATGGTTAATTTTGATTTTTATACCCACCACCACAATAAGTTGTGAAGAGGGTATATTAAGTTTGTCATTCCGTGTGAAACTTTTTTGTTATTCATCTCAGACCCCATAAAGTATATATATTCTGGGTCCTTGAGTAATTCTAAGGTGATTTAGCCATGTCTGTCCGTCTGTTGAAAACACGCTCACTTTCGAAAAACTCAAAAGATATAAACAAACTTGGTGTCAAATTGCTTGTAGTTATCCTAAGCAGTTTGGAATTGAAATCCAGCAAAATCGGCTCAGTAGGATCGGAGCTATGAATCAAAATGTGGACCACCACCTAAAAAAAAATGATAATTTTATTACAAAAATTAACATAAATGCTGGAACAAGACACGGAATGAGATAAGATTTTGCAAAAATTAGTTTTATTTGACTGGAAATCACGCTGTTAAATTTCGTGAAGATCCGTCCATAATTTACCCTACGCCCCATATAAACACTACTCCCGGGAAACAGTTTAGTACGCCTAAAACCGTAAAAAATAAAGCTAGCGTAACAAAATTTGGTACGTCACATTTTTTAGGACTAGAAATAACACTGTGAAATATCGTGACGATCGGTCCATAATTTACCTTAGGCCCCATATAAACCCTACTACCGGAAAACAGTTTAGTACGCCTAAAACCGTAAAAAAATGCAATCATAACAAATTTTGGCTCGTCACAGTTTTATAGGACTATAAACGATACTGTGAAATTTCGTGAAGATCGGTACATAGTTTACCCTAGGCCCCATATAAACCCTACTACCGGAAAACAGTTTAGTCGCCTTAAACCATAATTAATAACAAATCGTCACAGTTTAAGATAATAATAACATCATACAGATATTACTCCTTAAACATTCGAACTGTCGGTGGAGGGCATCAAAGATTCGGCACAGCCGAATATAGCACTCTAACTTGTTTTTTAATAATTTCTCTTTATGTACATATGTAATTGAAAATACAAATTGTTTTATTAATAAAATCGGCTTTCAGTTACAATTTCGGAAAAATCGATTTTAGGTAAAAATATCATTATTCCGCATAAAATCGATTTTCGGAGAAAATACCGATTTTTGGTGAAAATAAAGATTTTTAGTGTTATATTAATTTTCAGTAAAAATTTCGTTTTAGAAAAAGATTAATTAAAAAAAAAAAATATTTTCCACTGTTCGCAATTTTCATTTTGTTAATCGTACGAATTTTCATTTAAAAAAATTTTTTTACGTTTTTAAAATTTTGTATTATAAAAGATAAAAATGATTTGTTCATCGACTGAAGATGTAAAGTCAAAATGCCACTGATATACTACATTTTTTTTTTATTAAATTCAATTAAGAACATTTAAAACTAAAAACTTTTTTTTTTGTTAAAAATGTTATCATGTTGTGATGGGGATTAAGTTTAAACGTTCTCTGCAACTCGGATTTTCCGGTGAAATTTGGTTTTTTTTTTTTATTATTTCAATAAAGACCCACTTTTTAAGCAAGACTGAGCTGTTCCGGCATCATTTTGTTTTCAAACTTGGTATTGGCGGCACAAATCAGTTTCAGATTAAGTAAACCTAGTTTAGCTGAGATCTCAAAAACCCAGCCTTAAGAATTAAAGTCGATTCGTTTTGCCTATACTACTCTAATTTTAAACGAATAAAAACAATCGCAGAACTCCAAAAATACTGAAGTTATCCACTTTTGAGTAAATTCAATTCTAGAACCCACTCATATATACCGATTTTTTTCTTGTTGCGTAAATAAAAAATCAAGTTTTTTGCGATTTGGCCATACTAGACTTTTCAATTATTTTTTTATTAATATAACATTATGGCGCCTATTCTGATTTTCGACTTTAGTCCAAATAGCTTATCGAACGATTTTCATTTGGAATAATAGCGCACATTTGATTAAAAAAGTACTACATATTTTCAATTTTACTGATTTGTTTTATTAACAGTAGTATTTTAAATAAAAAAGTTTTGCTTAAGAATTTGAAAAATAAAATTAAAATAAAACATGACCACGACGGAATTATGATCCGGCTGATGATGATGAACGTTCACTGAAAGTGGCCAGAAGTATAAAGATAACTTATAAAGATACTTTCAACATAAAATGGAAAAGGAAACCACTTCGCTAGTAACTCCCAACCATATTTTAATTGGCAATATATTTGAGCTAAGGGATGGGATTGTATACCAACTCAGTCTTAAAAATAAAAATATGCTTAGCATTGATCAGCCCACTGTATCTGTAGGATTGGAAGTTTTAAAAAATTGTATTTGACAAAGATGGATTTAATACAATTATAGAGCGGCAAGAAGAAAAATTGTAACGGCTGCTTTTAAGTAGTGCTGGCAAAGTATTTAGTAGTGAGTACAGAGTATTTGAACTTGTTTTTGTGCATTCAATGCTTAAAAGCAGTTACTGAATACATTCAGAGTTGTATTTTTTGAAAAAGTTCAATTGAAAACAACGGTTTTCTTTCAAAATACAATTCTGTTCAAAAATACATTTGCAAAATTTGACGAACATCCAAAAACAAGTTAAGCAACGACGAGAAGTGCCAAGAAATTAGCCCCTATTGGAGCCCTGAATTGAATAAGAGAAAAACTCAGGTAAACTGTATCCACTGTTGTCATTTAACCGGTTGGTATCCCCAAATAATATGCCAACCGGCGAAATAAATAAGCTGTTCGACCAATTAAAACCAGACTGCGATTGTAAAACATTCGTCATTAACTCGTTCTCGTGACCCTCCAGACGCTTAACGAACTTATCTAGCAAAAGTAAAGAATACATTGCAAGAGGTTGCACCTCGGCCTTTTTATATATGACCGCGTAAGAAAATCTCTTAACAAAGCTTAAAGCTACGTTTCAATCTCTCCAGCTCCACCATTACAGTATTTTATTAACTAACGCACAAAAGTGTAATTAATATATAATATTGAATTAAACATTTTATAATAATTAATGTTGAAACAGTAACCGTGTTATTATTTGAAACGAGAGTACAACACGAGCTATAAATTTAACAAAATTTTTATAATTTCACAAAACTATTATTATTGAGATGTGTTCTTACGGTCTATTTCTTTAACAATTTTTTAATAATTTAGTTTTTTAATTTTTAACAACTTTGTAATTTCAGAAACACCAGTTGATTTATTTTGAATTTTTTTTTTTCAAAACAAGCGATTTGTTGCTCATGATCTTTGTTTTTTTAATTCATACCGGAAATTTAATAAAGATTCCTCTTATTCATCTGGCAATACCGCTTACTAAAATTTCAACATTGTTTCATTTCATATTGTTTCACTTTTCCTAAACAACTTTGATTGTTCCTGTTTGTTATTTAGTTTCCGCGCTTTTTATCTGTCGCAACAAGTGAAAAATTCTTAATATTCCTTTTAATTTGAAAATTATTAATATTTATGTGTAATTTAATTGCAAATTTATTTGTGTAAATTAAAAATTGAATCATTTTTTATGCCTACACATAAAAAATGATGAAATGTTTGTGTATTTCTTAAAATTGGCGTGAAAATAAAGCAAACTAAAATGTTAACTAAGCAAATGCAATGCTTCGGGTTAAAGTGTTTCTTTATGTAAAAGATAAATTTCTTGATTTTTTTGTTGCAAAATTTGTTAAAATTATCATAAAAAGTGATGAAGAGTTTAAACTGTAATTACGTGTTAAATTTGTGTTTAGATTAATGTCATTTAAATGAGTGAGAACTGCACCAACCTTTAGAAGACCGTTTATGAATGTATGCAAAACTAAAAGCATTGGTGACAGATCAGTTTTTGTAGGTTTTGTTAAATGATTTGTATTGCAATTGGGTATGGCTACAGGGCCAAACAAACTGTTCAATGTTAATTGGTGAGTTTGTTTGTTTGACAAAAAATAATAATAATTAATATCTCTACGAGACCAACCTCTTAAATGCAATTTTCTTTGTCGCTGGGTGTAGTTTTTTATGAAACAGTGCTCTTATTATGCGTTAGTACTGATGTGTGTAACACTTAAAAGTATTGGCTTAAGACCCACCATTAACGAATGTCCGTTCGTCCAGCTGATTGGTTGTATGTCCATGTAACTTTGTGCGCCAAGTACGGGTCACAATCTTAAAGACAATTTGATGAAATTTTGTCATAAGGACGATTTGAAAATTGTGAAAATCGTTCCATAATTTCATACCTAAGAACCCATACATTAAAAGTTATTTTGTTCAATAATTGATATTGTATAATACAAATTCCTGTTTCTGTTTATTATAATTAGATGGCAAAATGTATTGGATACAATCAAAAGACGTTAGATTTATATTGCGGAAAAAGAAAACTTGTAATGTGTTTACAACATTGTTCAATACGCGCATGTGGGCGTTGGTTTTGTAAAAAAATGGAGCCATATTAGCGCAAATTATTGAAAAGTAGTGAGCAACAAGACAATAATAACAATAAAGTACTCAATAATATTGTGTAGTCGATTGGTATCTTTATAATTTTTTGTATACTCTACTACCACTAGTGGTTAATTAGGGTATACTTAGTTTGTCATTCCGTGTGAAACTTTTTTATTATACATCTAAGACCACATAAAGTATATATGTATATTCTGGGCCCTTGAGTATTTCTAAGTCGATTTAGCCATGCCCGTCTGTCCGTCTGTTGAAAACACGCTCACTTTCAAAAACTCATATGAAAGAACAACCTTGGTGTCAAATTGATTGTAGTTATCTTAAGCAGTTTCGGTTAAGTAGGATCAGAGCTATGAATCAAAATGTGGAACCACCACCCTAAAAAATTTATAATTTTGTAACAAAAATTAACATTAATAGTGGAATAATGTACGCATTGATATATGATTTTGCACACGTTCGTTTTCTATGACTGGAAATAACATCGTCAGATTTCGTGAAGATCGGTCCATAATTTACCCTAGGCCCCTTATAAACCCTACTCTCGGAAAACAGTTTAAAACCGTAATTAATAATGTTATCATAAATTTGGTACGTCACAGTTTCATAGAACTATAACTGACAGAAATAGAACTGACAAATATTGTGAAGATCGGTCCATATCTAACTATAGGCCCCATATAAACCATACTCCCGGAACACAGTTTACTACGTCTAAAACCGTAATAAATAATGCTATCATAAGAAAATTTAATACTTCATGGTTTTATAGGACTACAAATCAGACTAAAAAAAAATTTCGTGATGATCGGTCCATAATTTACCATAGGCCCCATATAAAGCCCACTTTGGGAAATTTAATTAATACGCCTAAAACCGTAGCAGATATATCTTTTTCGGTAAAATTTCTTCCAACTTAGCTTCATATGGCCAGAAAAAATGTGCTGCAATTTTGTGATGTACGGTCCATAATTTACCTTAATTTCACTGCTGCTTTGAAATTTATTCAAATTAATGTTTTTTAATACCAGAAATCATATACAGAGTTTTTGGATGACTGATAAGTTCGGATAAAACTGTTACGAATCTTGATATTTTACTCAAGCTACTTCAAATTTCTAAAAATAAAAACATAAAACTTTCTGATTGCCGGTCATTAATTTAAAATATGTCTAAACCGCAACCAATTTTAATGCTGCCGTCCATTTTTATAAAGATTAAATAATAATTTATAGATATCATATAGAGCACACTCCTGAAATATTCGAAGTGTCGGTGGAGGGTATCAAAGATTCATTACAGCCGAATATAGCACTCTACCTTGTTTTAAATAAAGATGTACACATATATATAAATATATATATATATATATATATATATATATATATATATATATATATATATATATATATATATATATATATATATATATATATATATATATATATATATATATATATATATACTTATGCACAGGGCATATTATGCGAACACAAAAAATCTTTACTTTTTTTGATGAAATATTATAAATTGCAATATTTTCGAAATACAAATTCATTATTTTTCGTCTAAAAGTCTTAAAAGTCTTTTAAAAATCGGTTTTTGTGGGAAGAGCATATTTGACGAACAGGTGCATACGTTGCGTTTAATTGCCGAAACTGTCTGGAAAATATGCTCCTTGTATATGAAATTTTTTGTTGCCATGTTTCCACATTATTATTCCCAAATAATTTGGGAATAATAATGTGGGAATATTAAATTTCCTATACAAGGGGCATATTATCCAGACAGTTTCGGCAATTAAACGCAACGTATGCAGCTGTTCGTCAAATATGCGCTGTATTTGCCGACTTTGATGCTGCAGGTTGTTGTCTGTGCTTATTTTGCCGTTGTAGTCAAATTAAACTAATTTCTTTTTTTGTGCACTATAAAACAGAAAAAGTGTTGCTTATAAAAAAATTTTTTTAAAGAATGAGTGCTTAAATTTTTTTTTTTTTTTTTTTTGTTTAACAGAAAAGAATATTAACTCGGCTCAGCACCAAATTGATATTTATATAATTTTTTAGTATTCTTGAAAGAAGTTTTATAGGAACATGTTGTTCGCGCCAACGCTCCTAGTTAAGGAGTTATAGGTCGTAAAAATTGCAAAATACTTTATCCATATCTATTTAGGTAAAAAATTAATTTATAAAATATGGGAATCGTTGCAAAATGCTTCAAAATGTGTTTTACATGGAGTTTAAAGCATCCAGATTTACCAATTTTGAGGTAATATTATATTCATACTCCGTGGCTGACATTTTTTTTAACAAAATTGGCGTTATCTTTTAATTATGTCGATATTTATGTATTTAACTCTAGATATTTGCTTAATAAACTTTCTTTATTGCGGGTTTTCGGCCTTGCGTAACACTTAGGTAATTATGTACATATAACAATAATTAAATATGTAACAAGTACATAAATTATTACTAAATACATACATATTTTTACTCAAACTTATAAATAAATTGAGAAATTTTCCAAAATAAAATTTTTTTATCTTTATAAATATAAAATTCTATATGATGGAGTTACTAAAAATATGGTTTATAAAAGCTTGAAGTATTCTTTCCTATTCATAGTCTTTTGAGTTGTATTTTAGGAAAAATTTTTATGAAAATTTTGCATCAAAACACATTTCAAACTTATTTTATTTTTTATGAATACGGCAGATTATGTTTAATAAATATACTAACAAAATTTTAAGTTTCGTAGAAAAATCTTGCTAGAAATATTTAATTTGGGAATTTGCTCTTAACGGAATTTTTAACACATCATGTAAAAGATATTTCGAAGTAGTTTCTAATAATACCAGTACTTCGTTGATCCTGTTTTTCCTAAAATGCAGTTGTTGGGTATCACGTGCGCAGAAGTAAAGTTTAATGTTCGAAAAACATCACTTTTAAGAAACTTGACATGACTTTTATGTGTCAAAAGTTTTTATTATGTTTATTATGCAGCAAATTTTCGCAATTATTGTTTCCGTTGATTTTCTGAAGCAATAGCTTTTGACATAAAAGAAATCGTTTTATTTTTTTGCTTCCAAAAACAACAAAATTATAATATTTATTATATTTTATAACAAATTCAATTGTTTTTACGTTATAAAATTTATTATAAATAAGTATTTATATATTTATAATTTTAAATTAAGTTTGTATAAAAGTCTGCAATTATGCATGTTTTTCATTTTATAAAAGTAAAAAAGTGATAGTGGCACCACTGAAATATAAACAGACATTAAAAAAAACAGCTGTTTATATTTTTTCAATTGTAGCTGCCGCCTTCAACATAATTCAGTAGCTGACTACACGACTATAATTGCACCCAGCAGCATTTGTAGTCTTGTGTCCGTGTATCCTGCTGTGGTGAATGTGTTTAATGCATTATACATTAATTTTAATTAGTGTTGTCAAAACAGTAAAACGTTTTTTTCAAAGCCGATTTTCAGCAATGAAGCGTTTTTTTTTTTTAAAACCCCGCAAAAAAATTTACACAAATGAATTTTTATGCACTAAAATAGTTTTATTAAATAAGTGTTTGTGAATGTCAAAATATTTGTTAAAAATATAAAAAAAAGGAACATTTTTTTGTTTATTTTAAATTTATTGTAAAATATAATAGTTTTGGTGCTATAGTTGTACGTGATAATAAACGAGAAAATGATAACTGTATTTAAATTGTACTTTTATGCGGGGTTTAAACAACAATTGTTATCATTACAAAATGGTAAATTTTGTTTGTTTTTTAATAGAAATTAAACAATTAAGTTAATTTAATTTTCAAAAGGTTATTCTGAACTAGAACATTGCACACCAGAGGCTCCTCAAGCTATGTATGTATGCATATTGTTTTGGCAGGTAAGTTTTACTATATTTTGTTGTTGTTAATTATACAAACCAATTTTAATGATTTTGTTAATTTTTGATTCTCTCTTGTAGAGGTTTTTAGACTTTTGTAATTTGTTACGGGCTCTTTGCGTGTTTCTTAACAAGGTTTCCGTGCTTTATAGAGTTCAATAGATGCTGTAGAGCCACGACTCTACCATAAACTTAACCCAAGATGTGCCCAAACAAAATTTACACAAAGCTCATACATGTTTCAATGTATTGATTTGGCGTTCTAAGACAGCTATCAACTGCTTTATGTCAAACTTACACAATCAGTGAGAGAAACTTGTGGATTTGCTGTGCGATAATAAAACCAACATGCATGAAATATATGTATAAGGAAATAAACCGTTTATAAAAAATCTGAAAAACTTTGAAAAAGCAAAATTTGTTTCAATAAAACTAGTGGTTTCGCGTGAGACGGAAAATTAGAGAGATGTTAAGGTTTAAATGGGGCTTATCATAAATTATGTACTGATCTTCACGAAATTTGACAGTGTGATTTCAAATCATATAAAACAAGGCTTGTATGGGGCCTATTATAAATTATATACCAATCCATAAAAAGTTGACAGAATATTTTCTATTCATATAAAACTGACCACCAAAAGTTCATAATAATAGGATTTGTCGTTACGGTTTAATGCTTCTATAGTATTTCCGACTGTGGGCTTTATATGGGCCTATGGTAAATTATTGACAGATTTTCACTTAATTTTATAATAATTCAAGTTATACAAAACGAATATGTGCAAAATCTTATACCAATAATTGCATTCCGCTACTAATTATGTTAGTTTATAACAAAACTATAAATTTTTAGGTTGGTTGTTAGACATTTTGATTCATAACTATTATCCTGCTATACCGATCTTGTTGGATTTCGACCCCAAACTGCTTAAGAAAGCTAGAAACAATTTGACATCAATATTGTTATTTTCTTTTAGATTTTCTAAAAAGAGTTTTTTACAGACGGACATGGATAAATCGACGAAGGTTAGTTCACATATATCAAATATTTCACTATACACGCAAAGAAAAAACATGGTTGTGGTAAACATATTCTAAGAGCAACATACTATGATAAAATGCATGATTGAAATCACCATATTAAGATTATTATTGAATCACAGTATGACTAAATATACTCGTAATATTACAACATAATATTTTTCCCTTAATCATATTATTATTCTGTTATCATACTAAGTAAAGATGTAATCAAATTATTGTCATGCTAATCATAATTAGTTAAGAAGTAATCATATTATTGTCATGTTAATCATAATAAATTTAGAAGCAATCATATTATCATAAAGCCCCTCTCATAGATGTCATAAAAATACAAAATAAATTAAAATTTTTTTGCAACGATTTTTTTATTTTGTGGCTTTTTTTAAATTTTTCTTAATGTAAATCAAATAACGGAGTTCAAATAAGGCTTGCAAAAGAGCAAATGCAAAATCTTTGGTTTTCATGGGCAACCACGTATGGCCATTTTGCCCATTTTAAGATGTTGATGCCATATTGCCTATTTTAAAACGCTCTTTACATGTTTCAGAACATTTTTGGAAAAAGATGAATCAATTCCGATTTTTTACTTAATGCCAAAGTATAAAAAGTGAAATACCTAGCGCATTGGATATCGAATGGTTTTTCGGCTTTCCTGAAACATTTGTTTTAAGACATACGCCGTTGCCCATGAAAACCACAAAAATATCGTAACACTTTTATCAAATATAACGAAATCTCTGTGTGTTTAGTTGTTTAATTTTACAAAAAAACTTCGATATTTTGCATTTGCCCTATTAAGCGGCTCATATACTTGTAATTAAATTGTTCAATTTTACGTATAGTACAATTATATTGCCAATGTGCATGTGATATTCGAAGGTGGAACAATATATTGGCAACAATCAAAAGACTTTTGATTTTTATTGCAAAACGAAATTAAAAAGAAGTGTGATTGCATCATTGTACAATGCTATTTATGTTATTCCTATAGGTTATGTTCACCTTTTTATTGAATGAATGAAAACCTTGTGCGACTTATAGCATAATATAGGACAAAATGGAAAAATTATGGCGAGTATCATACACAATAATATTGCAAGTGTATGGGCCGCTTTACATCACTAATACTGAATGAACACCGCTAATATTTTAAATTTTTTAATTTCTTTAAACTTTTTTTTTATGGGAATTTATCTTTAAATTGCTTAACCGCTCACATATAAAATAAACGACACAACTGATTCAATATTATTAGAATAAAAATAGTTTAATTGCATCTTCAACATAATATGATAAATGTATAGAAAGTTATCATGTCATGGCTATTAAATATCATGATATGGTTGTGAGTAATATAATATATTTTGAAAGTTATCGTAATTTAGTTGTTAGAAAAATAATTATTTTTCGGTCAACAATACTCAAATATATAATTGCGATAAACATTAATATGTTTACAGTAACTATAATATTGTTGATATTAAATAAAAATAAAAATTTTTTGTGTACGACAACAATATATTTTCTCTGCGTGTAGAATCCGAAAAAAGCTTTCCCACAAATTCCATCCACTATTTACTTTGTCACAGTTTTTATGGATTTACTTAACAATATTTCTTAAATTGTTATTAATAAAGTCTGAAATGCTTTTTGATCTAGTAAACGTTGTGTAAAATCATTAATTTTATGTTTTAGGCCAAATACTAACGCAAATTCGAAAAGAACCAGTTAAAGACCAAAAATTTCCAAAAAGCCCTTTTACATGTTATCATTCACTCATGGCATCTAATTTTATGTTTTTAGGTCCAATAATAATAAAAATTTAAAAAAGTTCAAGTAAAGGAACGAAAGAGTACCAAATAGATCCCTTAAAAGATTATCATTCATTCAGGGCCTTGCATGTTTAATTTTATGTTTTAAACTAACAGTTAAAGACCCAAAAAGTACCAAAATGCCCCTCTTAAAGATTCTAATCTACCCAGGACATTGCATATTTGATTTTATGAAAATTAAAAAAAGGACCACTTAAAGAACGAAAACGTACCAAATAGATCCCTGTAAAGATTCACATTTACTCAGGATCTTGCATGTTTAATTTTGAGTTTTAAGTCCAATACCAACGTAAATTCAAAAAAAGTAACAGTTAAAGACGTACCAAAAAGTTCCGCATTGAGTCTTATCACTCTGGATATTGCATGTTGAGTTTAATGTTTCTAGGTCCAATATTAACGGTAATTAAGTACACGACCTTCACCCATAATCGTTAGAATTTCAAAAAAGTACCAAGTTTGTATTTGTATTTTTTTAAATAAGTTTCTTAAATATAAAATTTTTTTGGTATTTTATGTTTCTCGGAAAAAAAGCTTTGAAGAATGAAATCGGAAAAAGGCAACAATTGCAAATTCTGAAATTGAATATAAAAATTTTTCAAATTTATGGGACATAAAACGTGTTTGGTAGAAAAGTTAAAAGTTCATAAATTGACATTTTTTGTATGTGGTCTTTCAACGACAATCAACGAATTTCTTCAGCTCATTATTGGTTTAACCCGCCGACCATTTAAGAAAAATTAGTAAGGTATGGGTATATTTATTTTGATTACCCGCTTTCTGAATATTAAGCATTAATTTTGCTCCATACCAACTCTTTTGAAGTGTATTAAATATTGTTTGGCATAACGAGCCAGTGCTTGGCAAATGCTGTAGAAGTTAAAGCAAAATACTTTGACAAGAAAATACATTTTAATCTTGCTTCGCTTCATTGCCGTAAAAAAGGAGTAGAAGTTAGATAAACTGTCAACATCACAATATACAGCATTAAATATATGTTTGCGGAACAAAAAGCTTATTTTGTAGAAATAAATTTTGAAAAGTGGCGTGTGCGGCACAAAATAATAATTTTCACTCTCAATAAAATACCTTTTTTGCAATTATAAGTGGATAAATCGCTAAAAACCACACTTTTTGAAATAAAATTAACGAATTATTATAAAACAAACACAATTAATTATAGCTAAATTGTTTTAATAATAAGTGCATTTAGCTATAAATCGCTAAAAATAACTCCTTTTGAACTAAAATTATTAAATTATTATAAAACAAACGCAATAAATAATAGCTACATTTTTAATTATGAGTGAATTTACCTATAAATCGCTAAAAACCACCCTTTTTAAATAAAATTTAAAGTTAAAAAGTTTGTCCTATAAATTTTATTAAAAATCGCTTGATTTGATAAGAAAATAGCTAAATTGGCAGCAATGTGGAAAGAAACACACAGAGTTGCATATTACCAGCGTTACCATTTGTCATGTAATCTCTATTTTATAAGTATTTTTAGACGTAAAAATGTTTAAAATTTTTATGAAGATTTTCATAAATAATAATAAACTACAATTTGCAGTATATTAAATGAAAGGATGCAGTGAAGTTTTTATGAAACAAACCATCTTAGACTCTATGTGTGCTTTATTACTGTAACGTTGTATAATTCTGTTTACTCCTTTAATACTTCATACCTTAACGATCCCAAATATATTCTTTTAGGTGCTGAAGTATCTAAAGATGATGAAATCGACTGTTATAGTCCTAAACATAACTGACATTAAGCTCATAGAATAAATTCGAAAAATAAAAAATGTTGAAAATATAAAATTTTTATAAATATTTCTATCTATATTATTTTTGTTGTTTCGCCAATGTAGTTGTTTATAAAAATATATGCAATTAAAATGCATTTAATCCATATTTTCCCAACGTTTCGTGAATGTTATGTTCACTTTATCAAGGGATTCGTAAAAAGAGAAATTAATTTTTTATTACATTGAACAATAATTTGTTGTAGACAAACATAAAAACATTAAACATGAAAAATTAAATTAAACACAAACTTAAAAATTATATCACAGGTTAGTTTTTGCACTATTTGCACTTGTATGGGGCCTATTATAAATTATATACCAATCCATAAAAAGTTGACAGAATATTTTCTATTCATATAAAACTGACCACCAAAAGTTCATAATAATAGGATTTGTCGTTACGGTTTAATGCTTCTATAGTATTTCCGACTGTGGGCTTTATATGGGCCTATGGTAAATTATTGACAGATTTTCACTTAATTTTATAATAATTCAAGTTATACAAAACGAATATGTGCAAAATCTTATACCAATAATTGCATTCCGCTACTAATTATGTTAGTTTATAACAAAACTATAAATTTTTAGGTTGGTTGTTAGACATTTTGATTCATAACTATTATCCTGCTATACCGATCTTGTTGGATTTCGACCCCAAACTGCTTAAGAAAGCTAGAAACAATTTGACATCAATATTGTTATTTTCTTTTAGATTTTCTAAAAAGAGTTTTTTACAGACGGACATGGATAAATCGACGAAGGTTAGTTCACATATATCAAATATTTCACTATACACGCAAAGAAAAAACATGGTTGTGGTAAACATATTCTAAGAGCAACATACTATGATAAAATGCATGATTGAAATCACCATATTAAGATTATTATTGAATCACAGTATGACTAAATATACTCGTAATATTACAACATAATATTTTTCCCTTAATCATATTATTATTCTGTTATCATACTAAGTAAAGATGTAATCAAATTATTGTCATGCTAATCATAATTAGTTAAGAAGTAATCATATTATTGTCATGTTAATCATAATAAATTTAGAAGCAATCATATTATCATAAAGCCCCTCTCATAGATGTCATAAAAATACAAAATAAATTAAAATTTTTTTGCAACGATTTTTTATTTTGTGGCTTTTTTTAAATTTTTCTTAATGTAAATCAAATAACGGAGTTCAAATAAGGCTTGCAAAAGAGCAAATGCAAAATCTTTGGTTTTCATGGGCAACCACGTATGGCCATTTTGCCCATTTTAAGATGTTGATGCCATATTGCCTATTTTAAAACGCTCTTTACATGTTTCAGAACATTTTTGGAAAAAGATGAATCAATTCCGATTTTTTACTTAATGCCAAAGTATAAAAAGTGAAATACCTAGCGCATTGGATATCGAATGGTTTTTCGGCTTTCCTGAAACATTTGTTTTAAGACATACGCCGTTGCCCATGAAAACCACAAAAATATCGTAACACTTTTATCAAATATAACGAAATCTCTGTGTGTTTAGTTGTTTAATTTTACAAAAAAACTTCGATATTTTGCATTTGCCCTATTAAGCGGCTCATATACTTGTAATTAAATTGTTCAATTTTACGTATAGTACAATTATATTGCCAATGTGCATGTGATATTCGAAGGTGGAACAATATATTGGCAACAATCAAAAGACTTTTGATTTTTATTGCAAAACGAAATTAAAAAGAAGTGTGATTGCATCATTGTACAATGCTATTTATGTTATTCCTATAGGTTATGTTCACCTTTTTATTGAATGAATGAAAACCTTGTGCGACTTATAGCATAATATAGGACAAAATGGAAAAATTATGGCGAGTATCATACACAATAATATTGCAAGTGTATGGGCCGCTTTACATCACTAATACTGAATGAACACCGCTAATATTTTAAATTTTTTAATTTCTTTAAACTTTTTTTTTATGGGAATTTATCTTTAAATTGCTTAACCGCTCACATATAAAATAAACGACACAACTGATTCAATATTATTAGAATAAAAATAGTTTAATTGCATCTTCAACATAATATGATAAATGTATAGAAAGTTATCATGTCATGGCTATTAAATATCATGATATGGTTGTGAGTAATATAATATATTTTGAAAGTTATCGTAATTTAGTTGTTAGAAAAATAATTATTTTTCGGTCAACAATACTCAAATATATAATTGCGATAAACATTAATATGTTTACAGTAACTATAATATTGTTGATATTAAATAAAAATAAAAATTTTTTGTGTACGACAACAATATATTTTCTCTGCGTGTAGAATCCGAAAAAAGCTTTCCCACAAATTCCATCCACTATTTACTTTGTCACAGTTTTTATGGATTTACTTAACAATATTTCTTAAATTGTTATTAATAAAGTCTGAAATGCTTTTTGATCTAGTAAACGTTGTGTAAAATCATTAATTTTATGTTTTAGGCCAAATACTAACGCAAATTCGAAAAGAACCAGTTAAAGACCAAAAATTTCCAAAAAGCCATTTTACATGTTATCATTCACTCATGGCATCTAATTTTATGTTTTTAGGTCCAATAATAATAAAAATTTAAAAAAGTTCAAGTAAAGGAACGAAAGAGTACCAAATAGATCCCTTAAAAGATTATCATTCATTCAGGGCCTTGCATGTTTAATTTTATGTTTTAAACTAACAGTTAAAGACCCAAAAAGTACCAAAATGCCCCTCTTAAAGATTCTAATCTACCCAGGACATTGCATATTTGATTTTATGAAAATTAAAAAAAGGACCACTTAAAGAACGAAAACGTACCAAATAGATCCCTGTAAAGATTCACATTTACTCAGGATCTTGCATGTTTAATTTTGAGTTTTAAGTCCAATACCAACGTAAATTCAAAAAAAGTAACAGTTAAAGACGTACCAAAAAGTTCCGCATTGAGTCTTATCACTCTGGATATTGCATGTTGAGTTTAATGTTTCTAGGTCCAATATTAACGGTAATTAAGTACACGACCTTCACCCATAATCGTTAGAATTTCAAAAAAGTACCAAGTTTGTATTTGTATTTTTTTAAATAAGTTTCTTAAATATAAAATTTTTTTGGTATTTTATGTTTCTCGGAAAAAAAGCTTTGAAGAATGAAATCGGAAAAAGGCAACAATTGCAAATTCTGAAATTGAATATAAAAATTTTTCAAATTTATGGGACATAAAACGTGTTTGGTAGAAAAGTTAAAAGTTCATAAATTGACATTTTTTGTATGTGGTCTTTCAACGACAATCAACGAATTTCTTCAGCTCATTATTGGTTTAACCCGCCGACCATTTAAGAAAAATTAGTAAGGTATGGGTATATTTATTTTGATTACCCGCTTTCTGAATATTAAGCATTAATTTTGCTCCATACCAACTCTTTTGAAGTGTATTAAATATTGTTTGGCATAACGAGCCAGTGCTTGGCAAATGCTGTAGAAGTTAAAGCAAAATACTTTGACAAGAAAATACATTTTAATCTTGCTTCGCTTCATTGCCGTAAAAAAGGAGTAGAAGTTAGATAAACTGTCAACATCACAATATACAGCATTAAATATATGTTTGCGGAACAAAAAGCTTATTTTGTAGAAATAAATTTTGAAAAGTGGCGTGTGCGGCACACAATAATAATTTTCACTCTCAATAAAATACCTTTTTTGCAATTATAAGTGGATAAATCGCTAAAAACCACACTTTTTGAAATAAAATTAACGAATTATTATAAAACAAACACAATTAATTATAGCTAAATTGTTTTAATAATAAGTGCATTTAGCTATAAATCGCTAAAAATAACTCCTTTTGAACTAAAATTATTAAATTATTATAAAACAAACGCAATAAATAATAGCTACATTTTTAATTATGAGTGAATTTACCTATAAATCGCTAAAAACCACCCTTTTTAAATAAAATTTAAAGTTAAAAAGTTTGTCCTATAAATTTTATTAAAAATCGCTTGATTTGATAAGAAAATAGCTAAATTGGCAGCAATGTGGAAAGAAACACACAGAGTTGCATATTACCAGCGTTACCATTTGTCATGTAATCTCTATTTTATAAGTATTTTTAGACGTAAAAATGTTTAAAATTTTTATAAAGATTTTCATAAATAATAATAAACTACAATTTGCAGTATATTAAATGAAAGGATGCAGTGAAGTTTTTATGAAACAAACCATCTTAGACTCTATGTGTGCTTTATTACTGTAACGTTGTATAATTCTGTTTACTCCTTTAATACTTCATACCTTAACGATCCCAAATATATTCTTTTAGGTGCTGAAGTATCTAAAGATGATGAAATCGACTGTTATAGTCCTAAACATAACTGACATTAAGCTCATAGAATAAATTCGAAAAATAAAAAATGTTGAAAATATAAAATTTTTATAAATATTTCTATCTATATTATTTTTGTTGTTTCGCCAATGTAGTTGTTTATAAAAATATATGCAATTAAAATGCATTTAATCCATATTTTCCCAACGTTTCGTGAATGTTATGTTCACTTTATCAAGGGATTCGTAAAAAGAGAAATTAATTTTTTATTACATTGAACAATAATTTGTTGTAGACAAACATAAAAACATTAAACATGAAAAATTAAATTAAACACAAACTTAAAAATTATATCACAGGTTAGTTTTTGCACTATTTTTGGCTCGTAGCTGCCAAACGGTAATCTTCAGAAAAAATATTTCTCTAATTCATAATTCCTCATATGCACATAAGTATGTATGTATATAATTACCGGAAAATGCATTTTCCACATTTTCCAGATGTATTTTTGAAAGAAAATTCGTGATATTTATGAAATGCATACAATGTTGCAAAAAGTAAAAAAAAGTTAATTATTCAATTGTAATTTTGACACATACATATTTCAAATTTTTGATAATAACACAGCTGAAAAAGGTAAAATAAGAATTATGATGTTCTAAAGAATTTTGAATTATATTTAAGAATTAATTTTTTTCTGAATATTACCACAGAATACACAGAACTGTTAAAAGTGACGTGTGAAAAAGGCCCAAAACAGTTGCGAGGGCAGCTTTCGAAGAGACCGAAAGCGATTTTTGGTAGTGAAGTGGCAAGGTGTGAAAACAGACCGCAACAATCAACACAAATGGCGTTATCAAAATAACAAAACACAAACCACGTTAAACAAATGCATTAGTTCAACAAATGATGTTTTTTGTGCAAAAAAAAAAATGTATTTAGTAATATTGTTTTGTATTATAATGTTATTTACTTACTTAAATATTATTTACTCGTGTTGTGGTGAACTAAAAAGTTAATTTTTACAACAGTTTTGCAAATAAATCTTAACTAAATAAATTTGTGTTCATTGCGGCAAAGAATATGATGAACAGAGAAATGCAAAAGGGGAGCTTTCTTAGAAAGAGACAAAAAAAAACGCAAAATCGTCCGTCTCGTGACAGTTCTCTTAGTATTCTGTGATATTATTGGTTTCCGAAAAAATTCATGTTTTTTCCAAAAAAAATCAAGTTTTAGACAAAATTTTCAATAGGCCCAAAAACTAGTTCGGCAGATAAACTAGGAAAACCCAAATAGGGGTTTGTAAGTTGCGAAAAGTACTTCAAGAAATTCCACACGAGAAGGAGCTTTTATTTTATCTGTTGCATAGTGTAATTATTCTTATAAAAGTAATATTAATAATATTTTCAGTTCCATGATGGCTTTTTACTAAAATAAAAAAAATTATTTTACCCTTTTTAGCTTTTTTTCTCTTACACACAGAAAAAAATCAAGTTAAAAATGTCGAAAACAAGGTTGATTTAAATTTTTTCGGTGGTGATTTTGCTTCATACGGGATTCATGTTAATTCAACCTGATTTTACAATAACTGCGAACAACATTTTTTTCTTTTGATATAACTATAATTCATGTTAATTTAACATTGCAGTAAAGTTAGAGCAAAATGTGATTTATATTGAAATAACAATCGGAATCACGTTGAATGAAAGTTATTTCCAGTTGAAACAACGTGAATTTCATGTAGAATCAAATGGGTTTGAGTTTATTTTAACAGTGTGAAGAAGCTTCAGACAACATTTGCATTTATGTAAGAATAATTCAAAACCCTGTAACACATGTTTCACTTATTTTGTATTCTCCTTTGTTAACAGAAGCATCAGCAGAATCGCCCGATATGGTCATCATTCTACTTTGAAAACTTGATGTACTATTTAAATAAACAATTTTAATTAAAAGAATACGGGAATTGTCTTCTTTTTATAACATATTTTAAAAGTGAAAATAAAAAATGTACATAATTAAGTAGGTATGCATGTTAATTTAACAAGATAAACTTTTGATTTTAATACAAAACAGGTTTTTATGGGTTCAATATTGAATCCAGATTTATTTATATTTTAATATTTTTTTTATTTTTATTTTTTTAGCAGTGAATAATATTAAATAAACGTAATTTAAGGTTATTTTGATATTTTTTATTAAAAATTAATATGAAATAATGATACATTTTAGTAAAGGGCATAATTTTTCTGAAATTTAACATGATTCTCAATCAACATTTTTCCATGTTAATTTTACATGGGTATTTTTTTCTGTGTGTACGAACTCTTATATGAACTACATTAATTGTGTTTTGAACTTGAAACACTATTTTAAAGTTTATGTAAAATTGTTTTGAAAAACATTTTTACTTTAAGAAAAGTAACAAGCGTACAAAACTTTACACGTTTTGTCCGCCCCGGTCAAAATTTTTACTTCTAACTTTTTTAATTCCAATTTGCTTACTGATTAGAAACATAGCGCTTTACAAAAAGTACGAATTTGAACCCTGTTTTGCCACTTAAATTTAATTTGTTTGTTTGTAAGCTTTTTGATTTATTGTCCTTGTTCTAAATACATACCACAAGTTGCAAGCTTGCACAAAATTATTATTAAAAAAATTTGTTCACAAAAAATACGAATTTTTTACATTTTTCTCTTCAAATGTACTTTATTTGTATGCTGTCTCTATGTTTAAGGCTAGTATACCCTATTATACTTTGTAATAATACTGTGAAAAACTCAAGTGATAAAATGACAAGTATTATAAACAAAATTTTACATTTCTAAAGCTTCGTACAGACGATGGTCAGATCTTACAATATTGGTAAGCAGCGTTGCTTAAATTGCATTAAAATTGGCTAAAATGTCTTACAACTGTGTGAACATTGTAAGCTCATTTGTATTTGCAGAAGTGCAAAATTAATGCATCTGACAATGGAACATTGTCAGAAAAATATTGCTGTTGGCAACGCCTGCTTACAATATTGTAAGATCTGACCATCGTCTGTACGAAGCTTAAGCAATAATACTTTTCATTGGATCAGGGATGCATTTCATTACATGTGTGAGTGTTTATACTTTGTGAGATCGTGTGAACACAAACTGTTATGTTAAATTAGATTACTTGACAGTCGCAACAAAACTTATTAGATTTCTATCTCACAAAGTATTATGGAATACGTAAGACTTGTGAGATAGTGTAATCTAGCCTTAAGGAACACAATTGTACCATATAAACGTAGTACTGTACGACGTTGATTCGATGCCAAATTAAAACGTACAATATTGTATAGAAAGGCACACAATAGCTGGCGCAAATATAAAAGCGTATCTACGACGTAGGTCGCCTTACAGTTAATTCAGGCGTGGGCTTTTACGACGTCTCTTTTGGTTTGGTGGCCACGGTTTAGAGAAGAAAGAGGGGTAAACAAAAATACTTGGTAAGTGTTTTTTATGTCTTTTTCTCATATTTCTCTTTCAACTTATTTTCTTCTTGTTACGTTTTATTCTTTGACTAACTTTGAAATATCAGTTTGAAAATACAGTAAGACCTCGGTTATCAATATCAACAATTTTTAGTAGTTTTTTGTGTGTTTCTAGTTAAAATTATTAAGAGATTTTATATACAGATTTACGTATGTACATTAGGGATATAACTTTTTAACAATTTTTTAATAGATAGACAATAAAAAACTGTAAGGGAACGTATATTTATTTTTTCGCTAAGGTCAAAAAAGTTCACACACCAACCGCGATGAAGTTTTGAAAATTTTTGATTTTCTTTTTTGCTAAGAAAAATTAATAATATGTTTATTTAAAACAAAAAATAGCTCAAGTATGAAATCTCATTAATATTTAGAGATGGTAAGAGATTTTTCCGCAAACGAAAACGTATTTTTAACCTTTAATAACAAAAGAAAAAAGAAAACAAAACACCGTATAAAATTATGAATATTCAATATCGCATTGGTTTAGAAAAACCAATTGGTGCGTGAAATTTTTTGAGAAAAATTACAAAAGATTATGATTTTCGTGGTTACTAGGACATGGTTGGCCTCATGGTAATACGCCAAAAAATTGGTTGTACCCTAATGTACATGTTTAAATAATATGAGTAAAAATGTAATTTTTGCAGAACATGCTTCCCAGTAATTTGCAAGAGAATTCGCCTTTATTCACATTTTTATGATTGTTCAAAAGTATTTTAAGTTGATTAAAGACTTTTGTATATTTACTATATAATTGATGTTGCTGGTTAATCGAATGACTGATAATCGAGGCCCTTTCTCAAATAAAAAAAGATGTTACTAAAAAGCGCGTCGTGTTACAGCAAATTCAGACGGGGATTTTTACGACGTCGCTTTTTTGACGTGTCTTTTGTTTTGGCTTTCAATGAAATATTTGGCGTTGCGTTGCGGTTTAGACAATAAAGTCCAAAGAAAAAAAGAAGCCGCAAAAGCGCTCGTATGAATTGTGTGTTAGATATAATTCTACTTCGTACACCGGATGCGCCCGCATTGCCATAGAAAAGAAAAATCTAAATTAAATTATTTTAATGTTTTCAAATTGAATATTTGAAAAAAAAAAACATAAACGAAGTACAAAATAAACAACCATTTCAATAAATTTTTCCACCTGTTTTGTCGACTTTTCTCTTTTCCTAAACCTTTGCGTACCAATTATAAACAAACACGAAGAGGAAAGTGTCCAATTTAGCCTTGGCGTTTTTAAGTTTTAAGCAGTTGAACAACCAAATAAAACATATAAGAAAATTAAATTAAAAAATATATTTTTCTTTAAAAAAGGAGGATACGATAAACTATTTATTAAAAAAAAAAAAACATAAAATAAATCAGCAGATCTTTAAAATTACACATGTCGCTCTTGATCAACAATAGTGTACTAATCCAAAATTTCAGTTTAAATTAATATTTGGTATAGATTTGGTTACGACAAAATTGTTTAACTTATTTTTTTTTAATTATGGAAAAACTTCAGAAAAACTTCATCGCAACATCTTTATTTTGCTCTGTCCATTAATCATGTGCCTTAAAATTTAAACGTTGTAGGTAAATCCACTCTAGAGAGAATTTTGAAATCAAATTCGGTTAAAGTATAAAAAAACTTGAAAGGCAAAACTTCATCGTGCAACCCTTAATTAAGGTATGTTGGACAGATAAAATAAGATCGGTCAGTAGCCAAAAATCATCATTAGATATTTTCATCATTATTTCAGCCGTATTTAAAATATAAAATAAGCTTAAAACATGTTTTAAGGCAAAATGTCCATGCACTGTAATTCTTTATGAATACGGCAGGATATTTTTAAAAACCTTCATTAACTTTAAAACATCGTAAATTAACCTGTAAAAAACAAGGGAAAATTGTTTACAATGGCAACGCTGAAAAATGTAACGGTTTGTCCTCGAAGTCACATGTATATATTTTTTCCCTTTGTGTCCTCGAAGTCACATGTTTATATTTTTTCGTTGTGTCCTCGAAATCACTTGTATATATTTTTTACGGAGAAAAAAAATGGGAAAATATATGAGAGTACTTGGCAATACTACGCAACAAAATTTGTTAAAAAAATACAAAATTAAGGCATTTAAACCGTATATATAGAAGTTTTAATAGTAATTGATTGATATATAACCACAGTGCAATCAAATAAAGTAAAAAAAAAGAATAAACCAAAAAAATTAAAATTTGTGGGGAAAAATTGACGTGTCCGGTAAATATGCTCTAGGCATGTAATCATTTGGCGGACTGTTCGCTAAGTATGCAACTGTCCGCCGTTTATGCGCTAGCTTCAAAAACTGTTCGCTAAATAAACGCTGTGCATATATATATATATATATATATATATATATATATATATATATATATATATATATATATATATATGCACAGCGTGCTTTTTCGGCACTTTTTTTCGAGCTACCGTATTTTTTGGGAACATTTGCATTCTTTGAGGACGGTGCCCAAAAAAATCGTATACCACCAGTAGATTTTGGACACATAACACTTTGAGTACTATTTTTTTAAAATTTTTTTTTTTTTTGATTGTTAATTTACTTTTAATTCTTTTTATAAATAACGTATCCATTAATTTATAGACTCTAAATAAATGCCTACATTTTTAATTTTTATTTAAAATTTTCCATTCGTGTGCTGCCATATTTTCAATTTTAAATTAATACATTTGACGCCATTAATTCTGTGCTTTTGCGTTTTTTCTTTGTTTTTAGAGATTAAGCATTATATCCAAGGTGGGTAGTAAGAAACAGCTGTTTACTTTTTAATCCCATTTGTCTATGCTTGTTGTTGTATTGGTTGTAATACTTGGACCACCTTTTAAGTACACATGTGCATTTCTTACAAAAAGCATAAACAAAACGTGTTACCACTGAAAATCATTATCGTTTTTTTTAGATATACATGTGTACATATAAAGATATTGGAATGTTATTTTTTTTTGTATGTATGTATGTCTGTCTGTCTGTTCGTATGTTTGTTGGTTGTAATGATATTGTAATGTTTATTTATTTGAATGTCTGTAAGTCTGTCCGTATGCTTGTTTGTAGTTTGTTTGTTTGTTTGTTTGTTCGGATGTTTGTTTGTTTGTTTGTTTGCTTGTTTGCTTGTTTATTTGATTGTTTCATTCAGTTAAGAAAATCTTATAGCAAGTTAAACAGCTGCTTTTGTGAAGTTTTGTTATTATTTTTTAATTGTTTACATACCCCTTAAGATGGTTAGCGACGCTAACCGAAATATTGGGAATTAAAAATAAAAACTTAAAAACAAAAATCACAAGTTTTTAATTTTTATTTCTTTACTTGGACCTGCAGCCAAACAAAAACAACCAATAATTAATCTGTTTGTTTGTTTTTAATAAATTTGTTTGTTTGTCATACATTTGTTTGCCATATATTTTATCACCCAAGGGCGCGTCCTGGGCAGCTATGGGACTTTTCTGCAACATTTTTCTAGTCTGTATGGTAGCCCCCTTAAGGAATGGAGAAAGCGGGTAGATATCTTAGAAACATATTGTGGGGATAAAAAATAAAGTGGGGTTGGTCATACATTTGACCCGTCTAGGAGCATCCTACGCGCTGCAGGGGCCAACTTTAAGAATTTCATTAAACCGCCATATTTGTATAGGAGCCTCCATAAGGGGTGGAGATGAGGTGCAAGTATATTTAAAGAAAATGTTGGGGCCAAAAAACTAATAGAGGCCGGTCATACATTTTATCTCTCTAGGGGCGATTCATGGGCAGTTATGGGTCTATTTCTTCAATATATTTCTAGACTGTATTGAAAATTTTATATGGGAGCCCCATAAAGGAATGGAGATAACGGTAAGGTATGTTAGAAATAAATGATGGAGATGAAAAATAAAGTGAGGTTGGTCATAGATTTGACTCATCTAGGAGCACCCTATGATCTGCAGGGGCCAACTTTAAGAATTTCATTAAACCGCCATATTTGTATGGGAGTCTCCCTACGGGGTACAGAAAAGTTGCAAGTATGTTTAAAGAAAATGTAGAGGATAAAAAACTAATAGCGGTCGGTCATACATTTTATCCACCTAGGGGCGATTCCTGGGCAGTTATGGGACGTTTACTTCAATAGATTTCTAGGCTGTATTGAACATTTTGTATGGGAGCCCCCTTAAGGAATGGAGATAGGGGTTATGTATGTTAGAAATAAATGATGGAGATGAAAAATAAAGTAAGGCTCGTCATAGATTTGACCCGTCTAGGAGCACCCTACGCTCTGCAGGGGCCAACTTTAATAATTTTATTAAACCGCCATATTTGTATGAGAACCTCCCTAAGGGGTTGAGATAAGGTGCAAGTATATTTAAAGAAAATGTTGGAGCCAAAAAACTAATAGGGGTCGGTCATACATGTTATCCCCCTGGGGGCGATTCCTGGGCAGTTATGGATATTTTTCTTCAATATATTTCTAGACTGTATTGAAAATTTTATAGGGAAGCCCCCTTAAGGAATGGAGATGGCGGTTAGGTATGTAAGAAATAAATGATGGAGATGAAAAATAAAGTGAGGTTCGTCATAGATTTGAACCGTCTAGGAGCACCCTACGCTCTGCAGATGCCACTTTAAGAATTTCAAAAAACCACCATGTTTGTATGGGAGCCTACCTACGGGGTGCAGATAAGGTGCAAGTATATTTAAAAAAATGTTAGGGCCGAAAAACTAATAGAAGTCGGTCATACATTTTTACCCCCTAGGGACAATTCCTGGTCAGTTATGGGTCTTTTTCTTCAATATATTTCTAGAATGTATTGAAAATTTTATATAAGAGCCCCCTTAAGGAATGGAGATAGCGGTTAGGTATGTTAGAAATAAATAATGGAGATGAAAAATAAAGTGAGGTTGGTCATAGATTTGACTCATCTAGTAGCACCCTACGCTCTGCAGGGGCCAACTTTAAGAATTTCATTAAACCGCCATATTTGTATGGGAGCCTCCCTACGGGGTACAGAAAAGTTGCAAGTATGTTTAAAGAAAATGTTGAGGATAAAAAACTAATAGCGGTCGGTCATACATTTTATCCCCCTACTGGCGATTCCTGGGCAGTTATGGATATTTTTCTTCAATATATTTCTAGACTGTAATGCAAATTTTATATGGGAGCCCCCTTAAGGAATGGAGATAGCGGTTAGGTATGTAAGAAATAAATGATAGAGAAGAAAAATAAGGTAAGGTTGGTCATAGATTTTACCCGTCTAGGAGCACCCTACGCTCTGCAGAGGCCACTTTTAGAATTTCACTTAACCACCATATTTGTATGGGAGCCTACCTACGGGGTGCAGATAAGGTGCAAGTATATTTAAAGAAAATGTTGGGGCCAAAAAACTAATAGAAGTCGGTCATACATTTTATCCACCTAGGGACGATTCCTGGCCAGTTATGGGTCTTTTTCTTCAATATATTTCTAGACTGTATTGAAAATTTTATATGGGAGCCCCCTTAAGGAAAGGAGATAGCGGTTAGGTATGTTAGAAATAAATAATGGAGATTAAAAATAAAGTAAGTTTGGTCATAGATTTTACCCGTCTAGGAGCACCCTACGCTCTGCAAGGGCCACTTTAAGAATTTCACTCAACCACCATATTTGTATGGATGCCTTCCTACGGGGTGCAGATAAGGTGCAAGTATATTTATAGAGAATATTGGGCCAAAAAACTAATAGAGGTCGCTCATACATTTTAACCCCCTAGGGATAATGGCTTCGTCAGTGATGCCATTAGGATACGAAAGATACATTTTTCGTATCTTTTGATGACTTCAGGTACCATGTATAATCCTAAGATTTTATGTTTTTTTTTTTTTTTTAATCAGCACGCAAAATGTACAGAAATAAAATATTTAACTTTCTGTTTCTGGCAAAGTTTTTCAAAGATATTTTGTTATGAATACTAAAAAACAGTGACAACTAAATTGTTTTATTTTGCTGTTAAGTTTTCTAAGTTCTTCTGTCGTCTGCTTATTCTTGTGTATATGTTAATTTTTATAAATTAATAACATCCAATTTGTTTTAATAACATCCAAAGATAGTTACATTTAAATTATTTTAATGTTTGCTTAAAAATTACATAGGTACCCTATATTTATGACTTAAATAGATATAAAAATGAATTTATATGATATCATTATCTTAAAAGTAGTCATTAAATATAAAATAAAAATGTTATGTTAATAAAAGTTAAACGTTAGAAATGGATATTCAAATTTTTTTCAAAATGTATCTATTTGGGAAAAAGGGTATCATTTTGGAAACTAAAATGTATCTTTCTCGAAATTTCACTGGTAACACTGTAATACATATTAATGTAAGAATGTGCTAGTGTACAAAATTGCACACAGAGTTGCATTACATCAGCGTTGCCATTGTGAAAAATTGTTCCTCTTTTTTTATTTACGAAGTTTTAAAGTTAAAGAAGGTTTTTAAAAATATCCTGCCGTATTCATAAAAAATTACTGTGAATTACAGCGCATGAACATTCTGCCTTAAAGCCTATTTTAAACTTATTTTATTTTTTTAAACGGCTGATACAATTAAATTTGCTGTATATTGGATGACTATTATATGATGATTTTTTGCTTTTGACCGATCTTATATTTTATCTGTCCTTTATTAGTGCAACGTTTTTGAGTTTTGTGTACCCCTTAGTGCCAATTCACACGTTGCAAGTCTTATTGACCAGCTTGCTACCTTATAGGCGAGAGAGAGTGAGAGAGAAACGTTTATTTTCCTCTCTTCACTCTCGTTATAAAGTAGCAAGCTGATCAATAAGACTTGCAACGTGTGAATTGGGACTTAATGTGTACCCCTTAATGCCTTAATTAAGGGTTGCGCGATCAAGTTTTAATACACTCGCACTTTTTTACCAATTAACTCACACTTAGTGAGTGGATTGACCTACTTCGTTTAAACTTTAAGGAACATATTTAATGGAAAGAGCAAAATATTGGAAATTTTTGCGTCTCTAAAGTAAGATATTACGATGAGTCTGAATTTTTTCCATAATATATATTTTGTCGCTACCAAATCTATACCAAATATGAATTTAAACAGAAATGTTGGATTAATACACTATTGTTGAACAAAAGCGATATGTGTCATTTTAAAGATCTGCTTATATGAATTATGTTTTTATTTTTGAAATACAGTAGAATCCCGATAATTCGTAATCGCAAGGGACCAGCAATTTCCTACGAATTATAGGGGCTTTTGATTTAGCGGGCTTTCGATTTAACGGGGTTAAACTAAAAAATACGAATTAAAGGGGTTTTTCAATTTATTTACTAAAACGATAAAAAAAAAACATAAAAAACAATTGTTGAAAATAAAATATATAAAAATTATACATGTAACAAACTGATATTAAGAAAATAAACACAGACACAAGCAAAAACCCACAAAAAACAAAGCGGTAAACAAAAAATTATTCTTTCCATGTTTCTGTTGGTTTTATTATGAATGATAAGTGGTAGTTAGCAAACAATTACGATTTATAAGAGATAAAGAAGATTTTATTTGAAAAAAAATTTATAATTAGCGAGGGGACCAAAATGTATGGAAATTTTACGAAATAACGAGATTTTTTCAAAGGACCGACAGTTATCGGGAATAACGATTTACCGGGGTACGACTTATCGGGATTTGACTGTAAATAGTTTCTTGTTATCAATTTTTTTAAAATAAAAATATATTTTTTTTATTTAATTTTCTTATATCTTTTTATGTGGTTTTTTTGACTTCCCTCTGTGTGTTTATTTGTAATTGCTACGCAAAGGTTTAGGAAAAAAGACAAGAAGATAAAACAGGTGTAAAAAGTCCTACTTTTGGGTACTTTTTGTAAACACTTGTTTTTAACAATTTTGCTTAAAATTGAAACCTATGTTCTTTACGATAAAGGCAGCAAAAACACATAAGAACGTTGTAAAGCGGCCCATACATTTGCAATATTATTGTATATGATATTCGCCATATTATTTCCATTTTGTCGTAAATTATGCAATAAGTCGCACAATGGTTTAAATTTAAATATTGCTCAACTTTCATTAAAAAAAAGGTGTACATACATAACCTTTATGAATAACATCAACAGCATTGTACAATGTTAGCAACAAATTTCAGTTTCTTTTCGTTGTGCAATACAAATCAAATGTCTTTTGATTGTTGCCAATATAATGTGTTACCTTCGAATATCACATACACATCGATATAATTGTACAATATTTAAAATTTAACAATTTTATTGCAAGTGTATGAGCCACTTAAGAACGTAAGTTAACGGTCGTACATTTTTTAAAACACGATCTATTTACTTACAATTCCGTCGTACACAAATCGAGTTTTCTTTTGAAAATAATCTTAAAAAAATCTAAATTTTTGTTAATTTTTTCCTTGGTTTATGTTGTTATCAAATATTCAATTTGAGAACACAAAAATAATTTAATTTAAATTTTCAATTTTTATTTCCCTTCTCCAGCAACTTTCAAAAATCCTTTGTGTTTATACGATGATTTAAAGTTACGTATTTTTTATTTGCAGAAGCGCCTCGATTATCTGTCATTCGATTAACCGGCAGATGCAACACTATTCGTTTGTAACTTAATTAGAAACACACAAAAAACTACTCAAAATTGTTGCTATGGATGATCGAGGACTTACTGTATTTTCAATTTATAAAACGTAACGATAAGAAAATAAATAAGTTGAAAGATAAATCTGAGTAAAAGTCATGAAAAACACAAACCAAGTATTTTTGTTTACCCCTCTATCTTCACTTAACCGTTAGCCACCAAACCAAAAGAGAAGTTGTAAAAGCCCCCGTCTGAATTTTCTATAAGGCGACGTACGACGTAGATACGCTTTTAGATTTGCGCCAGCTATTGTGTGCCTTTGTATACAAAAGTATACATATTACTTTGACATTGTATCTACGTCGTAGACTACTACGTTCATACGGTGCAATTGTGTTCCTTATCATAGAGACAGCAAACAAATATAGTACATCTGAAGAGAAAGCTGTTACAAATTTGTACTTTTTGAAAATTTTGGCTAACCCTTGATTTTTAATTTTTTAAACATGCATATTTTTCAGAAACCAATTATGATTTTGTTTTAATAATTGCAGCTTTACACTAGGAGACAAAAATTGTATAACGAACTAACGCAAAAAAACTGCAGCTAGCGCCATAGAATTGCTAAAATGTCGACAAATTTAAATTTATTTTTTTAACATTCATGGCCCGCCGCGGCCAAACTGTGGATACTTTAGTAAAGTTCTATTCAGAAAAAATAATTCTTATAATATAATTCAAAATTCTTTAGAACATCATAATTCTTTTTTTACATTTTTCAGCTGTATTTATATCGAAAATTCGAAATATGTGTAAAAAATTATTATTGGATAATTTACGTTTTTACCTTTTGCAATGTATTTCATAAATTTCACGAATTTCCGATAAAAAATACAACTGAAAAATGTGAATGTTATTTTGTTCTACTTATTTTCTAAGAGTCTATAGCTACAATTATGGCGAAAATAATTGCTTTCCGAGATTTAGACATGAGAAAAATAAAATAAAAACTAGCAAAACGCAAAAGTTTCGTTGGTTACGAAAAGTACTTCGAGAAATTCCACACGAGAAAGAGTTTGAAAAATTGGACTATGGGCCAAAAATAGTGCAAAATATTTAAACATTTAATATTTTAGCAATTTTAATTCACTAAATACTGTTTTTACGCTTATTTTGTTTTAAGCTTTCCTTCTCCCAGTTTATAGCTAAGATTATGGTGAAGACAAGAAAACAAAATGCTAAATGGTTTCCGAGATAAAGAGCATGGAACGGGTGCATAAAAAAACCTTGCTACATTTTTATTAATAATAAAATACAATAAAATTTTTTTAGAGCCAATTCATTATAGAATAAAAAGTGCTTAAAGTAATAAAAAGTAAAACTACAACTTGTTACAGACGGTCATTATTAAAATTTAACTTTTGAACAGAACATTGCATAATTCAATATAAGACTTTGAACAGTGAACACTAAAGTCGATTTCATCATTTTTAGATACTTCAGCACCTTAAAGAATACATTTGTGATCGTTAAGGTATGAAGTATTGAAGGAGTAAACAAAATTAAGCAACGTTACAGTAATAAAGCAGATAGAATCTAAGATAGCTTTGTTGCACTTAACTTCACATAACGTTTTCATCTAATATACTGCAAAGATTAGATTATATATTGACAAAAATCTTTATACAAATTTTAAACATGTGTACGTCTAACAATATTTAAAAAAAAGGGAAAATATGACAAATGGCAACGCTGTTCAAGTGCAACTCTGTGTGTTTATTTCTACACTGCTGCTAATGTAGCAATTTTCTTGTCAAAACCAGCGAATTTAAATAAAATTTATTAGTAAAACTTTTTGGCGTTTTATCGCTAAATTATATAAAATTTCAATAATTTCTTTTCAAAAAGGGTGGTTTTTAGCGATTTATAACTAAATATAATTTCTATTTAAAATATTGAGCTATTTTTTATTGCGTTTCTGTTATATTATATCAATCATTTTTTCAAAAAGGGTGGTATTTATTGGTTTATAACAAAATATACTTTCTATTTAAAATATTGAGCTATTTTTTATTGTGTTTGTTTTACCATATTTCAATAATTTCTTTTCAAAAAGGGCGATTTTAGGGATTTATGACTAAATATACTTTCTATTTAAAATATTGAGCTATTTTATATAGTGTTTGTGTTATAATATTTCAATTATTTCTTTTCAAAAAGGGCGGTTTTTATTGGTTTATAACTAAATATACTTTCTATTTAAAATTTTGAGCTATTTTTTATTGTGTTTCATTAATAATAATTCAATAATTTTATTTCAAAAAGGGTGCTTTTTAGCGATTTATGACTAAAAATACTTTCTATTTAAAATATTGAGCTATTTTTTTTTTTGTTTGTTTTACCATATTTCAATAATTTCTTTTCAAAAAGGGCGATTTAAGGAATTTATGACTATATATACTTTCTATTTAAAATATTGTGCTATTTTATATTGTGTTATAATATTTCAATAATTTATTTTTAAAAAGGGCGATTTTAGGGATTTATGTCTAAATATACTTTCTATTTAAAATATTGTGCTATTTTATATTGTGTTTGTGTTATAATATTTCAATAATTTCTTTTTAAAAAGGGTGATTTTAGCGCTTTATGTCTAAATATACCTTCTATTTAAAATATTGTGCTATTTTATATTGTGTTTGTTTTATAATATTTAAATAATTTCTTTTCAAAAAGGGTGGTTTTTAGCGATTTATGACTAAATATACTTTCTATTTAAAATATTGTGCTATTTTATATTGTGTTTGTGTTATAATATTTCAATAATTACTTTTTAAAAAGGGCGATTTTAGCGATTTATGTCTAAATATACTTTCTATTTAAAATATTGTGCCATTTTATATTGTGTTATAATATTTCAATAATTTCTTTCTAAAAAGAGCGATTTTAGCGATTTATGTCTAAATATACTTTCCATTTAAAATTTTGAGCTATTTTTTATTGTTTCATTAATAATAATTCAATAATTTATTTTCAAAAAGGGTGGTTTTTAGCGATTTATGACTAAATATACTTTCTATTTAAAATATTGTGCTATTTTATATTGTGTTTGTGTTATAATATTTCAATAATTTCTTTTTAAAAAGGGTGATTTTAGCGCTTTATGTCTAAATATACCTTCTATTTAAAATATTGTGCTATTTTATATTGTGTTTGTTTTATAATATTTAAATTATTTCTTTTCAAAGAGGGTGGTTTTTATTGGTTTATAACTAAATATACTTTCTTTTTAAAATTTTGAGCTATTTTTTATTGTGTTTCATTAATAATATTTCAATAATTTCTTTTTAAAAAGGGCGATTTTAGCGATTTATGTCTAAATATACTTTCTATTTAAAATATTGTGCCATTTTATATTGTGTTATAATATTTCAATAATTTCTTTCTAAAAAGAGCGATTTTAGCGATTTATGTCTAAATATACTTTCCATTTAAAATTTTGAGCTATTTTTTATTGTTTCATTAATAATAATTCAATAATTTATTTTCAAAAAGGGTGGTTTTTAGCGATTTATGACTAAATATACTTTCTATTTAAAATATTGTGCTATTTTATATTGTGTTTGTGTTATAATATTTCAATAATTTCTTTTTAAAAAGGTCGATTTTAGTGATTTATGTCTAAATATACTTTCCATTTAAAATTTTGAGCTATTTTTTATTGTGTTTCATTAATAATAATTCAATAATTTCTTTTCAAAAAGGGTGGTTTTTAGCGATTTATGACTAAATATACTTTCTATTTAAAATATTGTGCTATTTTATATTGTGTTTGTGTTATAATATTTCAATAATTTCTTTTTAAAAATGTCGATTTTAGCGATTTATGTCCAATTATACTTTCCATTTAAAATTTTGAGCTATTTTTTATTGTGTTTCATTAATAATAATTCAATAATTTCTTTTCAAAAAGGGTGGTTTTTAGCGATTTATGACTAAATATACTTTCTATTTAAAATATTGTGCTATTTTATATTGTGTTTGTGTTATAATATTTCAATAATTTCTTTTTAAAAGAGCGATTTTAGCGATTTATGTCTAAATATACTTTCCTTTTAAAAATTTTGAGCTATTTTTTATTGTGTTTCATTAATAATAATTCAATAATTTCTTTTCAAATAGGGTGGTTTTTAGCGATTTATGACTACATATACTTTCTATTTAAAATATTGTGCTATTTTATATTGTGTTTGTGTTATAATATTTCAATAATTACTTTTTAAAAAGGGCGATTTTAGCGATTTATGCCTAAATATACTTTCTATTTAAAATATTGTGCCATTTTATATTGTGTTATAATATTTCAATAATTTCTTTCTAAAAAGAGCGATTTTAGCAATTTATGTCTAAATATACTTTCCATTTAAAATTTTGAGCTATTTTTTATTGTGTTTCATTAATAATAATTCAATAATTTATTTTCAAAAAGGGTGGTTTTTAGCGATTTATGACTACATATACTTTCTATTTAAAATATTGTGCTATTTTATATTGTGTTTCTGTTATAATATTTCAATAATTTCTTTTTAAAAAGGTCGATTTTAGCGATTTATGTCTAAATATACTTTCCATTTAAAATTTTGAGCTATTTTTTATTGTGTTTCATTAATAATAATTCAATAATTTATTTTCAAAAAGGGTGGTTTTTAGCGATTTATGACTAAAAATACTTTCTATTTAAAATATTGTGCTATTTTATATTGTGTTTGTGTTATAATATTTCAATAATTACTTTTTAAAAAGGGCGATTTTAGCGATTTATGTCTAAATATACTTTCTATTTAAAATATTGTGCCATTTTATATTGTGTTATAATATTTCAATAATTTCTTTCTAAAAAGAGCGATTTTAGCAATTTATGTCTAAATATACTTTCCATTTAAAATTTTGAGCTATTTTTTATTGTGTTTCATTAATAATAATTCAATAATTTATTTTCAAAAAGGGTGGTTTTTAGCGATTTATGACTACATATACTTTCTATTTAAAATATTGTGCTATTTTATATTGTGTCTGTGTTATAATATTTCAATAATTTCTTTTTAAAAAGGTCGATTTTAGCGATTTATGTCTAAATATACTTTCCATTTAAAATTTTGAGCTATTTTTTATTGTGTTTCATTAATAATAATTCAATAATTTCTTTTCAAAAAGGGTGGTTTTTAGCGATTTATGACTAAATATACTTTCTATTTAAAATATTGTGCTATTTTATATTGTGTTTGTGTTATAATATTTCAATAATTTCTTTTTAAAAAGGTCGATTTTAGCGATTTATGTCTAAATATACTTTCCATTTAAAATTTTGAGCTATTTTTTATTGTGTTTCATTAATAATAATTCAATAATTTCTTTTCAAAAAGGGTGGTTTTTAACGATTTATGACTAAATATACTTTATATTAAAAATATTGTGCTATTTTATATTGTGTTTGTGTTATAATATTTCAATAATTTCTTTTTAAAAGAGCGATTTTAGGGATTTATGTCTAAATATACTTTCTATTTAAAATATTGTGCTATTTTATATTGTGTTTGTGTTATAATATTTCAATAATTTCTTTTTAAAAAGGGTGATTTTAGCGCTTTATGTCTAAATATACCTTCTATTTAAAATATTGTGCTATTTTATATTGTGTTTGTTTTATAATATTTAAATTATTTCTTTTCAAAAAGGGTGGTTTTTATTGGTTTATAACTAAATATACTTTCTTTTTAAAATTTTGAGCTATTTTTTATGGTGTTTCATTAATAACAATTCAATAATTTCATTTCAAAAAGGGTGGTTTTTAACGATTTATGACTAAATATACTTTATATTTAAAATATTGTGCTATTTTATATTGTGTTTGTGTTATAATATTTCAATAATTACTTTTTAAAAAGGGCGATTTTAGCGATTTATGCCTAAATATACTTTCTATTTAAAATATTGTGCCATTTTATATTGTGTTATAATATTTCAATAATTTCTTTCTAAAAAGAGCGATTTTAGCGATTTATGTCTAAATATACTTTCCATTTAAAATTTTGAGCTATTTTTTATTGTTTCATTAATAATAATTCAATAATTTATTTTCAAAAAGGGTGGTTTTTAGCGATTTATGACTAAATATACTTTCTATTTAAAATATTGTGCTATTTTATATTGTGTTTGTGTTATAATATTTCAATAATTTCTTTTTAAAAAGGTCGATTTTAGTGATTTATGTCTAAATATACTTTCCATTTAAAATTTTGATCTATTTTTTATTGTGTTTCATTAATAATAATTCAATAATTTCTTTTCAAAAAGGGTGGTTTTTAGCGATTTATGACTAAATATACTTTCTATTTAAAATATTGTGCTATTTTATATTGTGTTTGTGTTATAATATTTCAACAATTTCTTTTTAAAAATGTCGATTTTAGCGATTTATGTCTAAATATACTTTCCATTTAAAATTTTGAGCTATTTTTTATTGTGTTTGTTTTATAATATTTCAATAATTTCTTTTAAAAAAGGGTGATCTTTAGCGATTTATGTCCTAATATACTTTCTATTTAAAATATTGAGCTATTTTATATTGTGTATAACACAAATTTTGTGTTTGTGTTATAATATTTCAATTATTTCTTTTCAAAAAGGTTGGTTTTAATTGGTTTATAACTAAATATAAAAAAGCTCAATATTTTAAATAATAGTTAAATTTAGCTATCAATCGATAAAAACCACCCTTTTTTAAATAAAAATATTGAAATATTATAAAACAAACAAAAAAAAATAGCAAAATTGTTTAAATAATAGTTAAATTTAGCCATCAATCGATAAAAACCACGCTTTCTTAAATAAAATTATTGAAATATTATAAAACAAACAAGCACAAATAGCTAAATTTTTTAAATTATAGGTAAATTTAGCTATAAATCGCTGAAAACCACCCTTTTTGAAATAAAATTATTGAATGATTATAAAACAAACAAACAAAAATAGCTAAATTTTTTTAATAACAGGTAAATTTAGGTATTAATCGCAAAAAACCACCCATTTTGAAATAAAATTATTGAAATATTATAAAACAAACAAGAAAAAATAGCTAAATTTTTTAAATAATAGTTAAATTTAGTTATCAATCGATAAAAACCGCCCTTTCTTAAATAAAATTATTGAAATATTATAAATCAAACAAGCAAAAATAGCTAAATTTTTAAAATAATAGGTAAATTTAGCTATAAATCGCTGAAAACCACCCTTTTTGAAATAAAATTATTGAAATATTATAAAACAAACAGCAAAAAGAGCTAAATTTTTTTAACAATAGGTAAATTTAGCTATAAATCGCTGAAAACCACCCTTTTTGAAATAAAATTATTAAAATATTATAAAGCAAACAAGCAAAAATAGCTAAATTTTTTTAACAATAGGTAAATTTAGCTATAAATCGCTGAAAACCACCCTTTTTAAAATAAAATTATTGAAATATTATAAAACAAACAAACAAAAATAGCTAAATTTTTATAATAATAGGTAAATTTAGCTATAAATCGCTGAAAACCACCCTTTTTGAAATAAAATTATTGAAATATTGTAAAACAAACAAGCAAAAATAGCTAAATTTTTTAAATAAATTGAAATATTATAAAACAAACAAGCAAAAATAGCTAAATTTTTAAAATAATTGGTAAATTTAGCTATAAATCGCTGAAAACCACCCTTTTTGAAATAAAATTATTGAAATATTATAAAACAAACAAGCAAAAATAGCTAAATTTTTTAAATAATTGGTAAATTAAGCTATAAATCGTTAAAAACCACCCTTTTTGAAATAAAATTATTGAAATATTATAAAAGAAACAAGTAAAAATAGCAAAATTTTTTTAATAATAGGTAAATTTAGCTATAAATCGCTGAAAACCACCCTTTTTGAAATAAAATTATTGAAATATTTAAAACCAAACAAGTAAAAATAGTTAATTTTTTTAAAAATAGGTAAATTTAGCTATAAATCGCTGAAAACCACCCTTTTTGAAATAAAATTATTGAAATATTTAAAACCAAACAAGTAAAAATAGCTAAATTTTTTTAAAAATAGGTAAATTTGGCTATAAATCGTTAAAAACCACCCTTTTTGAAATAAAATTATTGAAATATTAAAAAACAAACAGCAAAAATAGCTAAATTTTTTTAACAATAGGTAAATTTAGCTATAAATCGCTGAAAACCACCCTTTTTGAAATGAAATTATTAAAATATTATAAAACAAACAAGTAAAGATAGCTAAATTTTTTTAATAATAGGTAAATTTAGCTATAAATCGCTGAAAACCACCCTTTTTGAAATAAAATTATTGAAATATTATAAGACAAACAAGAAAAAATAGCTAAATTTTTTTAATAATAGGTAAATTTGGCTATAAATCGCTGAAAACCACCCTTTTTGAAATAAAATTATTGAAATATTATAAAACAAACAAGCAAAAATAGCTAAATTTTTAAAATAATTGGTAAATTTAGCTATAAATCGCTGAAAACCACCCTTTTTGAAATAAAATTATTGAAATATTATAAAACAAACAAGCAAAAATAGCTAAATTTTTTAAATAATTGGTAAATTTAGCTATAAATCTTTAAAAACCACCCTTTTTGAAATAAAATTATTGAAATATTATAAAACAAACAAGTAAAAATAGCAAAATTTTTTTAAAAATAGGTAAATTTAGCTATAAATCGCTGAAAACCACCCTTTTTGAAATAAAATTATTGAAATATTTAAAACCAAACAAGTAAAAATAGCTAAATTTTTAAAATAATTGGTAAATTTAGCTATAAATCGCTGAAAACCACCCTTTTTGAAATAAAATTATTGAAATATTATAAAACAAACAAGCAAAAATAGCTAAATTTTTAAAATAATTGGTAAATTTAGCTATAAATCGCTGAAAACCACCCTTTTTGAAATAAAATTATTGAAATATTATAAAACAAACAAGCAAAAATAGCTAAATTTTTTAAATAATTGGTAAATTTAGCTATAAATCTTTAAAAACCACCCTTTTTGAAATAAAATTATTGAAATATTATAAAACAAACAAGTAAAAATAGCAAAATTTTTTTAATAATAGGTAAATTTAGCTATAAATCGCTGAAAACCACCCTTTTTGAAATAAAATTATTGAAATATTTAAAACCAAACAAGTAAAAATAGCTAAATTTTTTTAAAAATAGGTAAATTTAGCTATAAATCGCTGAAAACCACCCTTTTTGAAACAAAATTATTGAAATATTTAAAACCAAACAAGTAAAAATAGCTAAATTTTTTTTAAAATAGGTAAATTTGGCTATAAATCGCTGAAAACCACCCTTTTTGAAATAAAATTATTGAAATATTATAAAACAAACAAGCAAAAATAGCTACATTTTTTTAATGATAGGTAAATTTAGCTAAAAATCGCTGAAAAACACCACCCTTTTTGAAATAAAAATATTGAAATATTATAAAACAAATAAGCTAAAATAGCTAAATATTTTAAATAATAGGTAAATTTAGCTATAAATCTTTAAAAACCACCCTTTTTGAAATAAAATTATTGGAATATTATAAAACAAACAAGCAAAAATAGCTAAATTTGTTTAAATAATAGGTAAATTTAGCCATGAATAGCTGAAAACCAACCTTTTTGAAATAAAATTATTGGAATATTATAAAACAAACAAGCAAAAATAGCTAAATTTTTGAAATAAAAGTTAAATTTAGCTATAAATCTCTAAAAACCACCCTTTTTGAAATAAAATTATTGAAATATTATAAAACAAAGACAATTAAAATAGCAAAATTTTTTAAATAATAAGTTAATTAAGCTATAAATTGCTAAAAACCATATTTTTTAAATAAAATTATTTATTCCAGTAAAATTTTATTAAAAATCGCTGGATTTGACGAGAAAATAGCTAAATTAGCAGCAGTGTAGAAAGAACACACAGAGTTGCATATTACCAGCGTTACCATTTGTCATGTTATTTTTTTTTTATAAGTATTTTTAGACGTAAAAATGTTTAAAATTTTTATTAAGATTTTCATATATAATAATAAACTAAAATTTGCAGTATATTAGATGAAAGGATGCAATCTTAGATAGTATCTGTCCTTTATTTCTGTTAAGTTGTTTAATTTTTTTTACTCCATATATACTTCATACCTTAAAGATCCCAATTACTTATATTCTTTTAGGTGCTAAAGTATCTAAAGATGATGAAATCGATTTTAGAGTTAACTCTTCAAAGTCTTATGTTGAATTATGTAATGTTCTGTTCAAATGTTCGATTTTGATAACGCCCTTATGAAACACGTTATAGTTTTACTTTTAACTACTTTAAGCACTTTTTATTCAATAATAAATTTTGGTTCTAACAATTTTTTTATTATATTTTATATAATATACCCTTCACCTCGAAAACCAATTAGAAACTTTGTTTTCTTGTCTTCGCCATAATCTTAGCTATAAACTAGGAGAAGGAAAGCTTTAAAAAAATGGCCATGAAAAACTGTAGTTAGTGCATTAAAATTGCTAAAATATAAAATTTTTATAAATATTTCACAATTTTTGGTCAATTGTCCAAATATTTAAGGATATCGACTTCAAACTCTTTCTCGTGTGGAATTTCTCGAAGCACTTATCGCAACCAACGAAACCCTTTTGCGTTTTGCTAGTTTTTGCGTTTTTTTTTCTCATGTCAAAATCTCGGCTAGAAACTATTTTTGCTACAATTGTAGCCTACAGAATATAAGAAGAAAAAAGTAGAACAAAATAATCCGAAAAATTGCATCTAATGCCTCAAAAATGCTAAAATGTAGAAAAATTTTAATTTATATATTTTTTTGCACCATTTTTAGCCTGTAGCTGCCACACGGTAATCTTCAGAAAAAATAGTCTCTAATGCATAATTCCTCATATATCATTCCTAGAAAATGCATTTTTTCACATTTTTCAGTTGTATTTTTTATCGGAAATTCGTGAAATTTATGAAAAACATATGTTGCAAACAAACAAATAAGCAAATAAACAAATAAGCAAATCAACAAATAAGCAAATAAACAAAAAAACAAACAAGCAAATAAACAAATAAACAAACTAGCAAAAAAACAAATAAACAGATAAATAACTAAGCAAATAAACAAATAAACAAATAAGCAAATTAACAAATTAACAAATTAACAAATCAACAAATAAACCAATTAACAAATACACGAACAAACGAATAAACAAATTAAAAAATAAGCAAATAAACAAATTAACAAATAAACAAATTAACAATTTAAAAAATTAACAAATAAACAAATAAACAAAAAAGCAAATTAACAAATAAACGAACAAACGAATAAACAAATTAACAAACAAACAAATAAACAAATTAACAAATAAACGAACAAACAAATTAACAAATAAAAAAATAAACAAATAAGCAAATTAACAAATTACTTAATAAACAAATACCCAAATAAACAAATTAACAAATTTAAAAATAAACAAATTAACAAATAAACAAATTAACAAATAAACAAATACCCAAATAAACAAATTAACAAATACACAAATAAACAAATACCCAAATAAACAAATTAACAAATAAACCAATAAACAAAAAAACATATAAACAAACAAACAAATAAACAAATTAACAAATAAACAAATTAACCAATTAACATATAAACGAACAAACTAATAAACAAATTAATAAATAAACAAATTAACCAATTAACAAATAAACGAACAAATGAATAAACGAATAAACAAATTAACAAATAAGCAAATTAACAAATAAGCAAATAAACGAATAAACAAATTAAAAAATAAACAAATAAACAAATTTACAAATAAACAAATTAACAAACAAACAAACTAACAAATAAACAAAAAAGCAAATAAAAAAAATAACAAATTAACAAATTAACAAATTAACAAATAAAAAAATAACAAATTAACAAATTAACAAATAAAAAAATAAACAAATTAACAAATAACTAAATAAACAAATAAACAAATAAACAAATACCCAAATAAACAAATTAACAAATAAACAAATTAACAAATAAACAAATTAACAAATAAACAAATACCCAAATAAAGAAATTAACAAATAAACAAACAAACAAATAAACAAATTAACAAATAAACAAATAAACAAATACCCAAATAAAGAAATTAACAAATAAACAAACAAACAAATTAACAAATAAACAAAAAAACAAATAAACAAATTAACAAATTAACAAATAAACAAATTAACAAATAAACAAACAAACAAATTAACAAATAAACCAATAAACAAATAGGCAAACAAACAAATAAATAAACAAATCAACAAATAAACAAAAAAACCAATAAACAAATTAACATATTAAGATATTAACAAAAAAACAAAAATCGATACTTTAGTATCACAACGGTAACATTGTTTTCCAATAATCACAGCGGTAGCACTGTTTTTCAATAATGAAAAACATGATGGCGGAATAAAAAACGCAGTTTTTTATGAAATATGTGGCAACAAAAATTTTCATATGCATAGTGTACAGATTCGGCACTCGTCCTTTAAATGTACACAATGTAGAGCAATGTACCCTAAAAATACGCTTTATGCTAAAAACGATTTTCCTCCGATTTTTCTAAGAATAAGGGCAAAATATTTGAATCTATATGCCCGATTTTCAAAAATTTTGTAGATTCCGTTAAAAAAAGTGAAAAAATTTCACGTGCCCGAAATACACTCTGTGCAAATATATATATATATATATATATATATATATATATATATCATATATCGGTGTAATTAGTAGTCTTAGGATTTTCAGTTAATGAGTATACATACAAAACGGTTGGTGTAGAAAATATTTTAAACTTCATCACACGCAAAATATTTTTTAATCCAAGTCAACAAGTGGATTAATTGGCATCTGATAATTTTGGTAAGTAGATTTTTAACTTCTTTCAATTTTACAAATAATTACAAATACAAAATAATTAGGAAAATTTAGTTGGCCAAGTCGTCATAAACTTAACCACTTATAAGGCTGAGAGTTTCAAATATTTTCTACTCATACTATAAAGATGCATGTTAAGCATTTTAATCGAGTATAGACATACCCCTTAAGTCATGGGAATAAAAGAGAGGTGTGTTTAAGTGCGGACCTATTTTTAAAGATTTTGTTATTTACATATTTTTTTACATCACATTTTGTCCATTTACCAACGTTTTATTGAATTAATATGATTTTCTAGATGGGGCCATTGTTTATGGGATCTAAAACTAACCTCACATTAATATCGCTTTTTATTATGAATTTTGTAAGAGTAAAATTATTTTTATTTATTATTCCTATATTTTTATACCCTTCACCTCATGTGGAAAAGGGTTTATATAAGTTTGTCATTCCGTTTGTAATTTCTACAATATTGATCCTACACCCTATAAAGTATATATATTCTGGGTCCTTATGAAAAGCGAAGTTGATTTAAGCATGTCCGTCTGTCCGTTGAAATGGATTTTCCGAAGACCCCATATATGATGGGGGCCAGGTTATTATACATTTATGTCACATATGGTCCGGAATTGTTTGTTATTAAAATTCAGAAAGATCGGTCCACAAATGGCTGAGATATGAGCAAAAAACCACGACTACCTCTAATTTTTCCCAAAAATCCCTTGTGGTTGTTGTATTTTTATTACTTTTTGCTGTATATCTGGGGAACAGCTAAAGCCAAAGTTTCCAAATTAGGTACACACATTTAGGTTGCCAATACACACCATCCTACAAAATGTGGGCGGGATTGAAGAAGTGGGCGTGGTACCTCCCGTACAAAAAAAATAAAAATTGTATAAAAACCTAAATTTTAGGGCTGCCATATGTCCTATGGATATGACTTATATACCAAAATATCGGAAATTTTTATCCGTTCAGATACAAAAAAGTTATGACCAAAATTAAATTTTTTAATACCCACTTTCGGGAACCGTTGATCTCCCCGAGTCCAAGCTTTATAACTCAAGTAAATGGTAAATTTCTTCTTTAACACGTCGGTATATAAATCTGTCAAATCGGTTAAAAAATGGCTGAGTTATGAGCAAAAACCACGACTACCTCTAATGGTGAATATATTTCCATATTTCGGTTCACAACTGAAATAAGTTTTATGGTTTACAACTTTGCTATTGTGCTGAACAAAAACATCAAAAGTAATTACAACTCAACACAGTGAACATTAAAGGGGTAATATTTCATTTTAATGATATTCAAACAACGTTCCTTCATGGTTTAGTTGTCTAGGGGGTGTGTTAAGTTAGAAACTGTGAGTTCTCTGGTTCGAATCTTGTTTTTTTAAAAAGAAAATTTTTTTTTAATTTTTATTTTTTTTATGTTCTAAGAACGATTTAAAAAAAATATTTACCAGTTTTCGCTTTTTAAATTTAATTTATAATGAAGTTTAAAGTACATATTGTTAATATGTGTGTATACATATGTAAAAATTATTTAGTTTTTGGCTAGTTGCTCTGTATTCTGCTCCCACAATGGGAAGGGTATATAAGATTCGGCACAGCCGAATATAGCACTCTTACTTGTTTATTATTTAATGGTTTGCAACTATAATTCGTTCAAAAAATTTCTTTAAAAGGTGTTGGTAAAGCAAAAGCTATTTAAGTCCATATTCAGCCTGTGCATAGAAAAGAATTTAAGCTTTGGAAATACATATACTCTTGTGGATTCATATAGAAAATGTTTTTGCAAATTTAATTTTAAAGAAACTAGATGAGGGCTTAGTAAAAAAGTTGATCATCATAATTTTTAGTAAAAATAGCGCCACAATTTTTTGGTTATAATACCCACGACGAATTCATCCTGTTATGTAGCTGATAAGCAGCTGTTTGATTAATCCAAAATGTCAAAAGGTGTTTTTATTTTGTTTGTATGAGCAAACAAAATGCGCCTGTGTTCGTGGTTTTAACTGTCACATATTTAGTTGGATTGACCCATGTTGTCCGGATAAAATTTTTTACTGAAAGTTTTATGCAGTACGATTCACTTATTTCGGAAAATTAAAATTGCCAAATATAAAAAAGATGATCATATCGAGTTTAATTTCACAAATACAAACTTTGTATTAAAAAATTTAACCTATTGTGCATCAGTGGGGTTATATAAATATATATTAGTAGGTAAGTTGCAAGACACGCTCGTTAAAAAATTTATTATACGAAATGTCAAACGATTCTAACAGTTCTTTTGGCGCATTTTGAAAAGAAATATAGTACTGATTGTACCAATGCATGTCCTTGGAAAAACAAGTATATGAAAATAAATATGTACATTTTTATATTCATATAAAAATCACATATGAAAAAATTAGTAATTTTGTTTTCAAATTTAAAAACCGTCAAATAAATCTTTTAAAATAAAGAGATTTTCTCTTAATTCTGTTGCTAAAACATCTCCTTATCATATTTACTTGAAAAACGATTTATGACCAACGTTAGTTTTTCAACTATCACAGTGTAATTAGGTTTTTGTTTTTAAATTTTACGTGAATGCCTTTATTAAGTTTTTTATTTAAATTTTATTTAGCACTTTTTGAATAGAAATAGTTCACAATTCTGCTCTGTTCGTTTATCACTTTATTACACCGATAATTTAATAACTTGGTAACTCTACTTTTAACATACATTTTAGTTTTCGCACTGCAGTTAATAAAATCGGTCCTCTAATAAACATCGTCCGTTTTTAAATAAATTTAAAATAAAGTTAAAATGTGGAAATCAAAAAGATTTAAAAAAAATAATAATGCTTAAAGTTTAATGTAAATATTATCTTTTAATTTATATAAAAAAAGGAATTGAACAAAGTGTTTTTATTAGAAAAAATGGCGAAATAAAAATATCATTTAATAAGTTTAATGTTTGTAGTTGTGATTGTCGGTTTTTAGTTCTTTTGTTGTTGTTTCATAGTAAAGTACTAAAAGTTTGTTGTTGTTTTTTTTATATAAAAATTTGGGAGATGATAAAAAGAGAAGCAAAAAAATCTCAATGGTAAGAGCAAAGTAAAATTGGTGATTGTGTTTGTTGTTTTTGTATACGCATAATTATTGCATTGAAATGTTTTTGTTTACAAATAAATGCAAAAAGTGTGAAATGGAGTTGCCAAAGTATGAAAATAGTGTAAATAAAACGGGTATCGGTTCGCGCGTTTGTGGAAATAAAAAAATTTAATTAATAAATATTGCAAGCAATAAATGTGCAGGGTAAGTAAATGTAAATATCTTTCCATTATTTTCTTTTGTAAATATTAGACTGGGTTCACACTATGAAAGTTTTCTTTTAGAATGTCTGAGTTTATTGGTGAAAAGAGTAAGAAGAATATCACGTTCTCTTCCCCTCTCACCCATAAACTCAGACTTTCGGCAAGAAAACTTTATACTGTTGGCATTGACTTAGGTTATGTAACAAAGATTTTAAAATGTTTATAAAGTTTTTAAGCTAAATATTTAAATACAAATTTTTGTTTCGGTTAAGGGCGAGATTTTGTTATTGAAATTATTTTTTAATTTAATTTTTTTTAAGGATTCCTAGTCAGCATTCTAAGATAATATTAATGGTGTACACATATTATTTTATTTTGACCTGAATCATTATTAAGTGGAAGCTCCTGTAGGCGGTCACCTATCGTCGACGTGAAAAAATTACTTTTTGTGAAAATTTTGACTTTTTGTAGAAAGTTTTAACATTTGGTGGGAAATGTGACTTTTTGTAAAAATTTAACTTTTTCATTAAAATGTTACCTTTTGTGAATATGTATTAAAAAATGTAATCTCTGTTAAAAATATAAATACATAGAAAACAATTTAAATTTTTTTGCAAATTAGGTATAAACATGACAATAACTCTTATTTTTTCATATAAACAGCCGATGTTAATTAAGTGTTGTTAAATAAGCTAAAAACAACCTCAGCTAGTTTAAAAATTAAGACCGTGTTTAGCGTGTTTGTAAATTATGTTTTTGCTTGTCTATAGTAGACCAAAAGCATATTTTTTATAAAAGTTTATTTAGAACTCTTATTGCCGTATTCATAAAAAATTAAAATAGATTTGAAATGTATTTTAAGAAAAATTTTTATGAAAATTTTGCCTTAAAACACATTTCAAACTTGTTTTATTTTTTACGAATACGGCAACTAAAGTATACATACTTTATTTATGACTATGGTTATGGGCTTATATGTATACCCTTGTATTAAAATGACTTTTGTTCAAAATTTCACAAAAAATTTAAATTATAAGCAAAATTGATCGATGAATCGATTTTTACGAAATTATAAAATTTTTTTTTGCAATAAATCGGTTTATTTTTTGTAACAATTTAACAAAATTTTTATAATTTTACAAAGTTATTATTATGTGAGATGTGCTTCTGCCGGTCTATTTTTTTTTAACAATTTTTTTAATTATTTAGTTTCTTAATTTTCACCAATTTTGAGATTTGTTGCTCATGACCTCAATTTTTTAAATTCTTAACGTATATTTACTACAGTTGCTTTCATTATATTCATCTGGCAATACTTAATATTATAATTTCAACACTGTTTCATTTCCATATTGTTTCACTTTTCCTAAACAACTTTGATTGTTCCTGTTTGTTATTTAGTTTCCGCGCTTTTTATCTGTCGCAACAAGTGAAAAATTCTTAATATTCCTTTTAAATTGAAAATTATTAATATTTATGTGTAATTTTATTGCAAATTTATATGTGTTAGTTGAAAATTTAATAATTTTTTATGAATACACATAAAAAATGATGAAATGTTTGTGTATCTCTTAAAATTGGCGTGAAAATAAAGTAAACTAAAATGTTAACTAAGCAAATGCAATGCTTCGGGTTAAAGTGTTTCTTTATGTAAAAGATACATTTCTTGATTTTTTTGTTGCAAAATTTTTTTAAAATTATCATAAAAAGTGATGAAGAGTTTAAATTGTAATTACGTGTTAAATTTGTGCTAGATTTATGTCATTTTAATGAGTAAGAACTGCACCAACCTTTAGTAGACCGTTCATGAATGTGTGCAAAACTAAAAACAGATCTGCTTTTGTAGGGTTTGTTAAATGATTTGTATTGCAATTGGGTATGTCTGAAGGGCCAATCAAACTGTTCAATGTTAATTGGGGTGTTTGTTTGTTGGACAAACAATAATAATAATGAGTGAGTTTCTCTAAAGCAGCCCATACACTATTCAATTCAATTGTCAACTGAGACAGTTGTCCAATTCAAAGCGTGTTTGGCTTTATCAATTGATTGGTTTGACGGTTGCCGAGTTGGTTGAAGAGAAATCAAAAGGTTTTGATTTTTTCAGGTTGACTACTAAAGGCCCAACCACAATGTGCTTAAGTTGGCTTAAGCGAATGAGCGAATACATGTAAATTATATGAGGCAAACCATATTGAACTTAAGGAAACTTTTTGCTAAGTTTAATGAAACTGCCATTTGCTTAAGCAAGGTGCGAATCTAATCGTACATTCCGTACGGAATCAAATGTTTTCTATTATGTTTTTCTTTTCTTAAATACCTTTGAGAGACTTTTTGTTAATTTTTGACAGTAGGTTAAGCAAGGCTATGCATATTATGGTTGAGCCTTGAGTCTTTCAATTCGCTTGTACTTTGTGTGCTCGAGTCTCTTGATCAGCTGTCAAAATTAATGTTTGTAGTTTTCTTTTGCAAAAAAAAAGTTAAGTAGGTATTTACAAAATTGTCTTTTATTTTATTAAATTTTAAAATTAATTTAAAGTCTTTCAATTCAGTTGATGAAGTGAGTGGCCAAGCATAAATTAAGTTGAAAGACTCAGTTGACAATTGAATTGAAAAGACCGACCCCTTTAATGGAATTTTTTTTTTTTGTTATTGGATGTTGTTTTATATGAAACATTCCTCTTCTTAACATTTTTTAGTTACATGTTATGCGTTAGTGCTGATGTGTGTAACACGTTAAAATATTGGCTTAAGACCCACCATTTACGAATGTCCGTTCGTCCGGCTGACTGGTTGTATGTTCATGTAACTTTTTGCGCCAAGTACGGGTCGCAATTTTTAAGATAATTTGATGAAATTTAGGATATACTAGGGTATTCATTCGGTTAATTATCCGATTAACTGATCGGTTAATTTAAAATTAGCTTTTTTCGATTAACGATTAAACCGGTTAATTTCAGTCGATTAACCGAAGTAACAAAATTTTTAATTTTTTGTAGTATTAAACCATTTTTTTTTGTGTTTTTAATTATGGGTGAGTTCCAAAACATCAGTTGCAAAGCAATTCGGGTTTTTAAATGTATTCTACAATGCAACCTTGTACAATTATACAACGTTGTCTGTACCAAAGTTCACCAAAAAATTTACCAAAGTGCACCAAAAAAGTTGTGTTTAGAAATATTTTTTCATACAATATGTATATTTCCTTCTAAAAATACAGTACAAAAACAGAAATTAAGAAATTCGGATATGCAAGCTAAACTAAAGAAAAGAATAGCTTAAATCCTAACTGCCGTATTCATAAAAAAAAATTAAAATGGATTTGAAATGCATTTTAGGAAAATTTTGCTTAAAACACATTTCAAATTTATTTTATTTTTTATGAATACGGCAGTAAACATTTTAACCAGATTTTTTTTTCTAAAAGATTATTTTATAAGATCTTAAACTATTTAAATTACTAATAAAATGATCTCACAGTTTTTTTGTAATAAATACATAATGCATAGTTATGTATTAATTAAAAAATATGTTTTACATATTTACGAATTATTTTTTTTTTGCTCGTTTTAGTTCAAAAGTTGTTATGTTATGTTTTTTTTTACTAATTAACTCCAAAGAATTAAAAATTTTTGATGTTTATATATTGAAATTACTTAATTTATAAAAAAAAACTTTATTAATCGGTTAACCGAACAATAACAAAATTAACCGATTTAACCAAAACATTGTTTAATTAATCGAGCGATTAACCGATTAAAGTAAAAGCCCGATTAAATGAATACCCTAGCATATACGTTTCAATTGTCATAAGGATGAATTAAAGAATGGTGATCGGTCCATACCAGCCAGCATTTTCTATCGTCTAGGAGTCTACTGGGAATCTCACAAAGTGCGATTATTTATCATCGACGAGTTCATTTTTTAATTGAAGATGATTCCTAGCACGAGAGAAACTGTTACACGTGCTGATTCGTATGAGAGATACTTCCATAACGCAGCGAAAGAAGCTTATATAAATCATAAAGGGAATCGTTTATTATTTATGTAGAGATTATCTAACGAGTCTTTCAAAAAGCATGCCAAGAGTCGTATGAGGCTCATGTAGAGATTATTTTATAACTCGTTAAATGCTCAGCCGTATAACTGAGCTACCTTAAAAGGGGCATCAAGCGTCTTTTTCATGTCAAAACTTCTAATTTTCATACAACTTATATGAAACAACGCGAAATCAACACCATCCTGTCGGAAAATCCTTTTTACAGATCTTTAAGTCGGATTGTTTTATTTTATATTTCAAAAACGCTCCTATTTATATGACTCTTACAGAGAGAGTCGCAAAAGATTCATTGCAAGATTAAAAGACGAGCTTGTCAAAAAATGTATAAAAAAGTTATAAATAAAAAAAAATTTTGATGTTTTTGTTACTCCTCAGATAATCATCAGAAGATTTTTTTGGGAGTTGTGTATTAAACATAATTGTCAAACAAACAGCCTATGCTAGCTGGGTAATTTCATACTTTATAACCCATAAATTAAGAGTAATTTTGTTCAATAATCGATTTTATGCCTGTGTCTATTTCTTATACATAAGAAGATGGCGCAATATATTGGATACAATCGAAAGCCGTTTGATTTATATTGCACATTGTACAATACGCGCAAGTGTGGGTGGGTTGGTTTTGGAAACGTTTAAAAATATGGAACGAAAAATTTAGCCATATACATATTTTTCTCTATATTGGGTAAATTTTTTGAAAAGTGTGGAGCAATAATATAATAATTGCAATAAAGTACTCCATAATATGATGTACATACATATGTATGTATGGTATGTATATTTGTGTAATTAGTTGATAAATCTACTTTTTATAAAATTTTCCCAAACGGTTGAATAATTTATTTAGCTTCTTATGATCTTAAGTTAATGGGTATACAAAAAGGTTGGTGTAGAAAATATTTTAAATTTTCTTACAAGCAAGATATTATTTAACCCAAGTCGTTTTAGATGTCATCTAAAAAATTTGGTAAGTTAACTTTAAACTTCTTCCATTTTTTACAAATTAAATTAAAGTATTTAAGAAAATATAAATATTTTTAATAAAATTTGCCATCGCTATTGTTGATAAAATTTTTTTTAGCTTTAAAAATTTAGCTCGTGTTCAAAAATTCAAACTTTTCACAGCTGTTGTGCAGTAAAAAAGCATTAGCGTCACAATCGCAACTGGTGATCACGCATCAGCCACAAAATTTTTAATCACTGCAGCAGTGATGCACAGTTTTGATGCATTTACGAACGTACCCACATTCTTCTTCTTTCTTTGCCAATCCGTATTCGGATATTAGCGATAATACAATAATTATAAAGTAGCAATATTTTTTTTTTATTCAATTATAGAGAGTTGTCTGTCCTTGGCTGCCCTCAGAAGACTTTTTTCGTCTTGGTGACCTATCCAATCTTGAATGTTTTTCATCCATGTCATTTCTTTTCTTCCTCTCGGGCATCTTCCTTCAATTTTAGCCTGTAAAATGGTTTGGGGAATAAGAAATAAGATCTTTTCCGTGTTTTATATATTTTATTAGTTCACGTCCGATATTCATACGTCTCATCACTTCTTCATTCGAAACGCGGTCAGTCCATGGGATCTTTAATATTCGCCGGAAAATCCACATTTTAAAAAATATTTTTCAAAAGCATTGATTTATATGAATATATATGATGTTTATTGTCGAGTTACGGGGTGGTAAAGTGTTGCGGTTTTCAAAAATGTTTTTTAAATTATTTTTTCGGACTTAAAACTAATAAAAAAAAAAAAAAAAAAAATAAAAAAAATTTAAGTAATTCTTATAGAAAATCGATTGATTTATAAAAAAAAAAATTCCTTATGATCTGGCCTAGGCAACCAGTGAATTCGCATAAAAGCTAGCTTTCCCACAACAATAAATTTCAGCGAGTTTATCAAATCGCTCATTTGCTGCAAGACCGGCATAACTCAAGAAAATCCATTTCAAGATAAACGCATTTAAAGTTTTTGATTTGCTCTAACTACTTAGAAAAAAAGAAGACACATTCTTTTCAAACTGGGAAAGTATAAAAGATATAAAGATAAATTTAATAATCATTATTAAGAAAAACAAAGCGAACAATTCTGCATCACTAACTCCAAAATTTCATTTTTTTAAATTATTCCGGTCTTGCAGCAAATGAGCGAAATATGAAAAATTAGGAATTTAGCACGTCATAAAGAAATCTTAAAAAAAAGTCATAATTTTTGAAATCATTGAGATGTGTATTTTAAAGAATTAAAACGATATTGAAAGAGGACACTTTAGGCTTAAAAATAATGTTTACGACATACTGCTAGAAGTACAGGGTGCTTTAAAAAGTCAAAGTGGGATAATTTTTCCGGTATAAATTTAACATGTTTATTTTATATAAATTTTTTATTTGTATCGCTTATACACATTTTTCTACACTTTTAATTACTCTTGGTACCCATTTACATTTGGTACTTCTTCTCTTTTTTTTTTTGAGAAATTGCATATGGCCCAGGTTAAAATCTAGGATACTTTTTTCGACGTGAAACGGCAAAATTGGTACTTTTGGTACTCTTTCTCTTTTTGGTAAATTTGGCTTATAGGGTACTTATGGAGGTAAAAACGGGGAAAAAGTGGTACTTTTGTACTTTTTCTCTTCTTGATAATTTTTTTATACAGATTGCTAAGGTAAAGATTAATATATTGGGTACTGTTTCAGGGATAAGATAGGTACTTTTTTAGGGGTAAAACATGATAAAATATGTAATTTTTATCTTTTCGATATATTCTATTATATAAAAATAAGTCGGGTTTTCCTTCATGACGCTATAACTCCAGAACGCTTGAACCGATTTCCACAGTTTTGCATTCGTTGGAAAGGTCTCGGGCACCGTGAGGTTTATAGCATATAAAATTGTTCCCCGCCCACTTTTACGCCCACTTTTTCTATTAAGCACATAACTTGAGGACGGCTTGACCGATTTGGACGATTTTTTCTTTAAAGTGATCGCCATGGTCCAACTTAGGACCATTTTTACTCCCACTTTTACTCCCACTTTTTTCGATTTACCTAAAATCAGAAAACGGCTCCATCGATTTGACTAATTTTTCTTTCAACTGTTCGTATCAATGCATTTTAAGTTTCCATCGAAAGAAATAATTTACCACGCCTACTTTTACGCCCACTTTTTCTATTAAGCACATAACTTGAGGATGGCTAGACCGATTTGGACGATTTTTTCTTTAAAGTGATCGCCATGGTCCAACTTAGGTTTATACGGAAAGAAAATTGTTCCCCGCCCACTTTTACGCCCACTTTTTTCGATTTACCTAAAATCAGAAAACGGCTCCATCGATTTGACTAATTTTTCTTTCAAATGTTCGTATCAATGCATTTTAAGTTTCCATCGAAAGAAAAATTTACCACGCCTACTTTTACGCCCACTTTTTCTATTAAGCACATAACTTGAGGATGGCTAGACCGATTTGGACGATTTTTTCTTTAAAGTGATCGCCATGGTCCAACTTAGGTTTATACGGAAAGAAAATTGTTCCCCGCCCACTTTTACGCCCACTTTTTTCGATTTACCTAAAATCCGAAAACGGCTCCATAGATTTGACTAATTTTTCTTTCAAATGTTCGTATTATTCCATTTTAAGTTTTCATCAAAAGAAAAATTTACCACGCCTACTTTTACGCCTACTACGAAACAATCAAAGCCGATTTGGAGGTACGATGATTTGTTGGCAGGTGATTTTTGGCAAACACTTCCAGTGATACCACGATCAACGCCCGCCGATGAATTAAATGCATGTTTGAAGTCGTCTGCTTTGTGGAAACACGTTAGGAAGCTCAAATTGACTCTGAAAATGCGGGTCGAGCTGCAAAACAATCAATCTCGAGACGTATTTTCCAAACAATTGCTGGACATAGAAAACGACAAAATCCCGGTGGATATTTTAATTTCTGCCGGTTCACCGAATCAAAGTTCGAAATCATCCGAAAGGTGTTTTCAAACATTACACAAAATTACAGAAATCATGATTTGTTGAGCTACGTTGATGTCGACGAACTGAATTTTAAGATTCAAAGTGGAATCGCTGGCAAATTGGAGACGTACAAATCGGTAGATTCCATTACTTCTCAGAACGATGTTGTCAACTATCCAATCGAACTCCCTGGGATTACCCGGATTACCTCCTCATAAATTCAAACTAAAAGTTGGATCGGTAATCACAATGTTACGAAATATAAACCAACCACGTCTTTGTAACGGCACCCGACTTACGGTAAAAAAAAACTGATGAATAACGTCATCGAAGCAACAATGCTTAAAGGAAAGTACAAGGGAGAAAATGTTTTGATACCTCGGATCCCAATGATTCCAATCGACATGGCATTCAATTTTAACGCTTGCAGTTAGTTTCCAGTAAGGCTCGCATATGCAATGACAATCAACAAACCAGACAACCAAACAAAAAATTTTGTATTTTACAAAGCATTGCAATTAAAAAATTATGATATCCTAGCAAAGCAACCGAATAAGTTTTACTTTTTTTACTGTTTACCTGAATATTGATCTTATCAACTAAAATGTAAATAGAATACTATAAGATTCACAGCATATATATACAAACATATGTATTTTCAAATCAAATGTAAATCATATATAAACAACATTTTAATTTAAAAATACTTTTTTCCTATTTTTAACGGATTTTAAAAATCGAACGCAAACATTTTTTCCAATTGGGACAGAACAACGTCTGTCGGGTCAGCTACAAAAAAAAATTTTCTTCATCTTTTAATCACCACACGAAATGTTACATAAAACGAAGCCATCTGGTGGCGAAACGGAGTTCGCCGGGTTTGCTAGTTTAGTATATATTCCTTATAGTGAACTTGATGGCGGCCTAAAATGAGGAAAAGCTCGTACACTTCTTACTCTCTAACCTTTGGTACTATTTCCCTTTTCGAAAAAAGTGGTATAGAGATAGCATATGGCCCATATTAAAGATGTATGATATAAAAAATTGGTATTTTTGGTAATTTCTTTCTTTTTGATAAAGTTGGTATACAGATAAGATATAGTTCAGTTGCCAAAACATACATATTGAGAGACCTCTTGCTTTTGACGTGGACAGTTGAATGTCGGTTGCTCAAGATTAATAAAAATAATTAATCACCCCTATCGCAAACAACTACTCCCATGAAAATATTCCCATATTTTTTTATTTCGTTTTGTGAATGATTCCCAAAACAAATTTTTTTGGGAATGAATTCCAAAACTTAAAAAATTTGGCATCGCCAATGTTTACTCCCGCGAATTTTCTTAATGAATTAATTCCCAACACGTGTTGATGTGAACGAGAAGGGAGCATGTACATTTTCAGTAGGACTAAATTAAATTACTTCTTCCTTTTATTGAAGGAGTGTACATAAAGAAAATGAAGATTAACACTATTCATTATTTATTTTATTAGTATTTTATTTTGTATATTTTTCTTTCACAATACAAGCACTGACAAGTTACTCACAATAGAGACTTTTGTTTACAAAGCACTGACAAATAATTGACAATATAAATTTTTACTCCCAAAATATTTGCGATACCGATTTGTTGGGGATGGGAATTTAGGTTTGATCCCATATATCATATTCCCATAACATAAGAAAAAGTGATTTTTCAAATTTTCTCTATATGTAAAAAAAATCAGTGTTATATGTATCTCAAACTTAACCGAAGTTATAGCAAAAAAAAAAATGTTCCTAAATGTATATAAAAAGGTACATTTGGAAAACTTTAATCGCATTAGCCAAGTTTGATTTTTTTTGGAGATATGACTACGTTGCAATAAAGTAGCGATATATTGAAATGTTTTCTAAAAATTATTATTCAGGTACTTACTTTTTTTGAATATTTATTGAATCATTTAAATGTTGACATTGTTAACTTTTTTATTATAAATGGTTCATTTACAAATTTTTTTATTTTATATTTTAAATATTTGTTTTATTTTTTTTACAATTTTATTATAAATTTTTTAAAAGTTTAAAATAAGAACACAACAATATATATTAAATTTAAATTTCAAAATTATAATCTTAAATCATAGAATTTTGAAATAACTAAATAATACTTTAACAAAATAAGAAAAAATATTATTAATTCAACGATATGGGCGGTACGAAGTTGCCACATTTTGGAAAATTAGCTGGCACTGGTGGCCAATCCTTCTTCGTGCCCACCTGAAATAGCAAATTCATACCAATCACAATGTGATATTGAAAATGACAATGAAACATCCAAACTCCCGGATTATCAGCACGAAATCTTATAACCGTATAACCATTATTGGGCACTGCCACTGTGTCTCTTAGTGAGGGCATTGAGAATTTTCTATTCAAAATACCACGTCTATCTAAATCCAGTGCTAGTTTCAGACTCATACGTTGAGTTTCCTCATCTGGTGATCGACCCATACCGATCACATAAAACGGTATACCATGTAAATGAAACGGATGACTGATGTTGATCTGTTGCACCTCATCGATTAGAACCACTTCGACTACAGAATTAAGAGGTAAATCTATTTTGTGGACACATTCACAATTCTCTCCACAATCGGCAGGACGATTGTCACCGTTACAGAAATAGCTCTTTGGTATATCATCGAATTGAGAGAGTACGGGCGAGGGTGGTGATATATAGGAGACTTCATCAATTAGAGATGTTAAGTGATCAGCATCAGACGCAACTGTTTTGGGATGAGAGTTAATAAAGAAATGTTAGCTTTTGGTTTTAAAGGGTTGCGGTGAAAGTGTGCGAGCAGTTAGTTTGTAGTGAGTTGCAGAGTTTACAGTCATCAAAAGTAGGAAAAAATTTAATTTTGTAATTTTTAGTCATATGAAACTTACGGTGTTTGTGACAATAACCTAAATCATGCGTGTATAACGGGTGTGAGCCTTATATGAGAGGCAAGGACTTTTTCGCTTAACAATTTTGTTGTTTTTATTCCTATGTTATTGTATGTTTGCAACGACGATATGATTTTATTTGCTATGGGAAATTGTAGTGCACAGAAAAAATTATTTTTCCAATTCAAACCAAAAATTTTAAGAATCAAACAATTTTTTGTCTGAAATCGGTCCTATAAACAAATTCGCATATTCAAACAATTTATTTGCATTTTGTTTATTGAAAAAAAACACTGATTTTTTCAAACATATAATTTAACTGAATCAAACAAAAAGTTTACTGAAATTCAAATACTAAATTTCAAAATAAAAAAAAAAGTTTTTGCACAAGCAATGACGCGCACACAAGTAAAGGTGCTATCAGACGGGATGTATTTTACATATGTACTGTCAAATTTTCCATCTGTAAAAGTTGTACACATCGTGTGATACATATGAAACTTTGCATGTGTAAAATACATGTGGAAATACATATGTAACTTTTTCGATTAGAACACGCTCTATTTTCCTGTGGCAAACATAAACAATACAGCTGGTTTGTTTTGAAACGTAAACAAAAGTCAGCTTTTGTTTACATTTATAGGTTATGTCATAAGGAAAAACATAAGCAGGTGTGATAGCAAAAATTATAAATCGTATGTAAAATGGAAATTTTGACATACAGACGGAATTACATATGGGTAAGAAAAGTGACAGTTAGGTTAGGTTATGTAAAATACATCCCGTCTGATAGCACCTTAAGCACTATATGAGAAGATGATGGCAGAGCAGAGCAGCCGGCTGGCTTTGAGACACATTTTTTTGTTGGAATAATTTTTGAACGAAGTCTTATTTATACACACAACACAATGCTTTTCTTTATCACTCTCTGCTGCTGAATCCTTTCCTTTGCTAAAGAAGAAATGTAACCAAAAACGGCAGCAGACCGACTCGATATGTTTTTCGTCATCATTCTATTTTTTTATTTGATGTATTTAACCAAACAGTTTTAAAAAAATTGAATACGGGATTTTGTTTCTTATAATGTTGTTTCTGCTATTGTTTTTCTTATAGTTGCACTTACGTGTTGCTTACGATCAAATAAAAAATGCAAAAAGATGACAACATTAAAGAGCGTTAAATATTTCATACAAAATTATGAAAACTTGACACCAATAACGCGTTTATTATATTTTTGAAGAGTTGTCCACATTTTTGTTGGTTTAATAAAAATCAAACAAAAATATTGTTTGAATCAGTAAAAAAATTTATAGAAATTAAAAAAATGTTCAAACAAGCATTTGTTTGAAAATAATTCGGCAATAATTTTTTCTGTGTGGAAGTTTAGGGTCATATTAATATTTTGACTGCCAGCGTTATTTACACATTTAATATTGAAACGAATACGGTGTGCCTTATGCTCGGCTTCGCAAAGAAATTTTGAATAGACTCGACCATGCTCTATATTATAATAAATAGACCACCAAATGGTTTTGCAAACTTGCCAACATTTACGTTTGTACAAATGTTTTGTATTGTCAATTAGGTTTTAAGCTGTATGGTCAAACATTTGAAGCATATTTGTTTCAGTGAACAGTGGCAGAGTCAAGAAAAAGCATTAAAACCATTTTTATTGCTTGCCTCAAATAGCCCGTTGTATATAATTTTTCTTTCTTTTGCATTTCTTCTTCTTTTTAAACAAATAGCTAGCAGAATTGACAAAGCAAAGAAATATATTTGTGTTGTTTATTTGCAAACAGAAACAAAGTGTGTGTTTGCCAAGCCATTTGTGTGGTTTATTTCGTCCCTAAGACAATAATATGCATTTATTATTTGTGCAATTTTCACAAAATTACAAAATTTTATTGTAAAAACAATCAGGCAAGGACGACCATTGGCTTGTATGGACAAAATGATTTTCGAGAGCAAGTCGTATAAGGGACTAACAATTTTGTTGGAGAGACTAAATGAAATCATAACCGATTCTCATTAAAACTTAAATATTTTTTTAGTTATGTTTGGTTAAAATTTAAGCTACCCTTCCAACAGCAAAGCCACTGAAGAGGAATTATTTGACCTCGAAATTGTCTGGAGCCACTACAAATTACGGCTTTCACCTGATGAGACACCTATACAAGCTATGGAACGACCCATAACTTCATTTAAAAAGCCGAAACTACCAGTAAACAAATAAATAGTATCAAATACATTTTTTTTGATATTAACAACATTTTCTACAGTAATGTTGTTGATATAAGTAAACGTTTAATTCACTTAATTAAAGTTTTAATCAAAACTGATTTTAGTTTTGATTAATCGTTTAATTGAAAAAAATTGCGAGAATTTTTTCTGTGTTCTTTAAAACGATGCAAAAAGTTACGGCTAAAAGCGAATGGTTAATGTCGACCGCCAAAGAACTGCAACGTGTTAAAAATATGCCTCGCCAAATGATTAATCAATGCCGACGAAACGTATAACGCGCAAAGACAGGCAAACAAAGTCTGATTGCCTTCACACACCTTCTGGAATATCCATTGCTTTGTGTGCTCAAGAACAAAACGTTGGCAGAGTAATTAACTTATGTTCATTGATATGGCAAAAACGTTTGGCATGACAACCCGAAGTCATATGAAACTTATTTGCGGCAACAAAAATCAAAATGACCTTAATTTATATAGCAATACCGCAGTGATATTAGACATCGTTGTGTGAACAGATGTCTGAACAAGAACAAAACATCGACAATAGTAGTCTTTATTATCCAAATTCATGTGTGCACCTAAAATTGTTCAAACACATAACGATGTCTCATGAAGACGGTGTGGTGTGTTAAGAAATAATGACAATGTTGGGAGAGCTGGCTGGCTTCACCGAAGGAGGTTGCACAACATTTGTATATTCGCGTAACTCAAAACGTTTAGTTGTTTAAAACTGCATACAAAATTGGAAAATGCGTATAGAATGTTAAAAACTAAACAATCCATAAAAGATTAAAATCTGTCTATAACTTTTAATTTTAATTAAGCTTAGGAATTTCACAAAACACCATATTTATATGGGAGCCCTGCTAAGGGGTAGATATAAAAGTCAAGTATGTTTTGGGAAAATGTAAAGGACAAAAAACTTATGGGGTCGGTCATACATTTTATTCCCATAGGGGCGACTCTTAGGCAGTTACAGGACTTTTTCTTCAATATTTATGAGAAATATTATTCATATGCGACTATTTGGGACTGCCCATGGTGTTAAGTATTTTAGTTATGTCTAGTGCAGTGATGCGTAGTATTTAAATTTCTCAGTACTCGCGCTGGGGTCCTAAAGTTATTCTCTATCTGTTCTCTTTGGTTCTCTCGGGAAATTACAAATATATCAAACTGTCGCTGTTTTGTAACATGGGGTCTTCATCTGACAATTTTTTGTCATAATAAACGTCAAACTTCATACACACAGAGAAAAATCAATGTAAATTCGTTCAAAACAAGGTTGATTTTACATTTTTCAGTAGTGATTTTGCTTCATTGTTGTTTAATGTTAATTTAACATGATTTTACAATAACTTGCGAACAACATTTTTACTTTTAAAATAACTACGATTCATTTTAATTTAACATTGCAGTAAAGTTAAAGCAAAATGTCATTTATATTGAAATAACAATCCGAATCATGTTGAATGAATGTTATTTCAAGTTGAAACAACGTGAATTTCATGTAGAATCAAATTGGTTGGAGTGTGACATAACAGTGTCAAGAAGCTTCAGAGACAACACATGCATTTATTTAAGAATAATTCAAAACACTTGCCCCTGTAACACATGTTTCACTTATTTTGTATCTCCTTTGTTAACAGAAGCATAAGCAGAATGGCCCGATATGGTTTTCGTCATCATTCTACTTTGAAAACTTGATGTACTATTTAACTAAATAATTTTAATTAAAAGAATACGGGAATTGTCTTCTTTTTATAACATATTTTAAACATGAAAATAAAAAAAATGTACGTAGTTAAGTGTGTATGCATGTTAATTTAACATGATAAACTTTTGATTTTAATATAAAACAGGTTTTTATGAATTCAATATTGAACAATGTTATTTTAACAGTGATTAAACGTGATTTAAGGTTATTTTAATATTTTTCATTTAAAATCAATATGTAATAATGATAAATTTAAATAAAGGGCATACTTTAGCAGAAATTTACCATGATTCTCAATCAACATTTCGCCATGTTATTTTAACATTGGTATTTTTTTCTGTGTGTATAAAAAGAAGCTCACAAAAATATTAGAGTTTTTTATATAGACTTGGACATTTAGTATGACAAAAAATTGTTAGGTGGAGACCCTATGTTATGTCTACAAAGCAAGATTTATACTGATTTACATTCACAATTTTAAATTTCATATTAAATTTTAATGTCTAGGATACTTTAGCCTCTTCAGACCATGGGTACACATATGTGCACCTTAAAATATTACAAGTTTTAATTACTTGCTTTAAGCTACTGCGCTTCTAAACAATATTAAAAGATGGCAGGGTTTAGAAGTTTTAGCCATTAATTTTACATCTGAATTTAACTGTTTGAAAAAACCATACTGTTGGGATATTTTTCCTAAAAAACGAAAAGTTTTTTCTGGAACAATACCGAAAAACTATATAATTTAGTTTTTTTTTATATTAGAAGTAAGCTTCATTTAGTTCTTTACGTCATTGTCAATTAACGGTCAATTTCATTAAGTTCAGTTATAATTAACTATCAGTTGTAACTGTCAAAAACATATTGTTAACTGGAAGTTAACGTAATAGTTAGTTATCAAAGTAATTTTTGGGAATACAATTAACAAGATTTTGTTTGTCGTGCTTAATTCCCAATTTTTATTCTTGATAAAAACACTGAAATTTATTGTTGATGGGATAAGCTATTCCTATGCGCATTTCATAAATGTCAGTGTTTTTGTCTGAGTTCATACGGCTCATGTCTTATTGACAAGATTCTTCCTTTTTCTTCTTTGAACATGAATTGGCGTTCAAATGATTCATGCCTTGTTGACGACATGTTTTTTTATTAGATATTGAAAACAAAAACAAAATTAAACAACGAATAAGAAAGCAAAACGTAAAGACAGTACATGCATCCAGTGTTCCCAGTTTTGGGGATTTTTCCCCAAATTGAGGATTTTTTTTTGTGATTGGGGATAAAAATTCCGTGAAAATCCCCAGGGGATTTTTTGGGGAAAAGCTCTTTTTTCGCTGGGGATAATATATTATTATAAATTTAATTTTTGCAATGGCAAGACCGATTTGGTCAATATGTGTGTACAAATTTAAGTATTTTTTGCGGTTCTAAACTATTTCAAGAACATGTTGAAATAGGTTTAAATACGCTTTTTGTACCAACTAGCGTTTCTTCTGTTGAACTAGCTTTTTTCTGTAATGAATACAACCAAAATCAATAGTTGCAACAGAATACAATATGAGTTATTAGGAGCTCTTCTTAGAATAAATACACACTTTAGAATAATGCAGCTTGCTGTGACACATTTATTCAATAATCTTAAATGTACTTTTTAAACAAACAGCATGTAAAACAAAATTGCATTGGCTTATGAATTAGAAGATTATGGATACCCTAGTTTTGGAAATAATAAATATGTATTGACGCATAATTATTTTTCTTTTGCGTTTTTACGTTACCCTTGTTACCTACTATACATGTGTACATTAGGGATATAACTTTTTAACAATTTTTTAAAATATCAAAATTGGCATAGCACAGTCCGATAGAGCATAAACAACTATAAGGGAACATATATTTATTTTTTCGCTAAGGTCAAAAAAGTTCACGCAACAACCGCGATAAAGTTTTTCAAATTTTTAATTTTCTTTTTGGTTAAGAAAAATTAATAATATGTTTATTTAAAACAAAAAATAGCTCAAGTATGAAATTTCATTAATATTTAGAGATGGTAAGAGATTTTTCCGCAAACTTAAACGTATCTTTAACCTTTTTTAACAAAAAAAAAAAAAATTAAAAAAAATTAAAAACACCGTATAAAATTATAAATATTCAATATTGCATTGGTTTAGAAAAACCAATTGGTGCGTGAGAAAAATTATAAAAGATTATGATTTTCGTGGTTACTAGGACATGTTTGACCTCATGGTACTATGCCAAAAAATTGGTTATACCCCTAGTGTACATAGATACGTAGAACTCAAAGAATAAATAACATTTGTTTTAATTATATTACACAAATGGATTTATTTAAAAAAATCGATGTATGCATATTTTTCCATTGACATAATAGATAGTATTGTTACGTTTTTCCTTTAATAAACGCGTTTGAGTTCTTTTAATTGCAAATCCGAATAAAAACTCACACTTATTCAACTTAGCAAACTTTATTAATTATTTTGTTCACAATTGTTAGTTACGAACAGAACCGTTTTTCAAAACAAACTAAACTAATTATGCAGGAGTCACCCCTTTTTATATTTCATAATTATTTCTAGATTTTTCCTGAACCTTCCCGTAATAACTATTTATTATGTTCTATAACCATTTCTAGAAATGACTGGGAAATTTATATAGGAATTATTTTAAAATAACAGTTGTGTTGAAAATTATACATGACAATTTTAAGTAACATAAAACTATAACTTTCAAGATAACTTATAACTATAACTATAAATAATTCTTAGATAATTTAACTTTCGTAACATTATGTATTTTATTTTTTTGTTATTAATCACAAATTGGGGATAAGGCTTAAAATAAAACTGGGAACTCTGCATGCATCTGTGTACTCCTTTCTTTTCCCCTCGTCCCTCTCGCCTATAAAGTAGCAATCTTGTCAATAAGACATGAGCCGTATGAACACAGACTTTATAATTGGGAATTAAGCACGACAAACAAAATCTTGTAATAGTTAGTTTTAACTGAACTTGGTGAAATTGGCCTTTAGTATTTTATAGTTAAGTGTAATTTTAGGTTTGTGTCAATGATAGTGTCTGAGCTAGTTAAAGAATTATGTTGGCATAAATAGCAGGTACCTCAGAATATTGGGCACTAATTTATTAGTATTCAATGTAACAGTTTATAATACTGCAGTTTGATGGGTTTTTAATTTTTGTTAGTTAACAAGAGATAATAGAATCAAAAACTTACCCTTAGATGAGTTTAGGGTTTTCGTATTGGTTTATTTTTGTCATAAAATTTTTAAATAAATAAAGTTTTTACATAAAGCGGAAATAATATTTTTTTATATAAACAATTTCTTTTTTTATTAATTTAGTTAAATTAAACATAAAAAATAACAAAAATTAAAAACAAAATTATAACAAAAAATATAAAGAAATATTGACTTAAATGTTATTGACAGTAGAAATATCACTACATATTTAAAAATAAAAGAAAATAAAATGAGAAAATATATTCATAGTCATTTGTAAATTCACAATTTTATATATAAAAGCATTTAATTTTTTCGAGAAGTTGTTTTATATTATAAGCTAAAGAGAAAATATTAGTAACTTTATATTTTGGAACGTATTCGTAGTAAATAAATTTTTGTTAGCATAAACAAAGTGGATGATATGTATGATTAGTTAACGAAATTTTTGAACGAGCCTGCTTAATAGCTTTCCTTTAATATATACACAAAATATAACGCGACTCGCTCTATCTAACTGAGTTTCTCTCTTTCTTTTTATACAATCCTTTATGAGTTCCGTAGCCATCTTTCTTTTCTTCTCTTCTCTTCTCTTCTCTTCTCTTCTCTTCTCTTCTCTTCTCTTCTCTTCTCTTCTCTTCTCTTCTCTTCTCTTCTCTTCTCTTCTCTTCTCTTCTCTTCTCTTCTCTTCTCTTCTCTCCTCTTCTCTTCTCTTCTCTTCTCTTTTCTTTTTGTTTTCTTCCTACTAGTATTTCTTTTTACATTAACACTAAAATAAATGTATAATTTAAGTTAAGACATCGACCTTACTCTTAATATATGAAGTAGTTTCCTTTTTTTTTTGAAAAGAAAAAAGTTAAAATAAAGAAACCGGTGGCCTATGATCGCCGCAGGTAGGAAATTTTTCTGGCACGGGGGGTAGATCTGAATGAGTGCCGATATGAAAGACCAGATTCATCCCAATCACAATATGAAACAGAAAATGACAATGGAACATCCAGTAGCCAGGATTGTCAGCACGAAATCTCATAACAGCATAACCATTATTGGGCACAGCGATGGTATCCTTGAGAGGCGGATGGCTAAAGTCACGTTCAATCATGCCCATGCGATCCAATTCCAGCGCATGTTTCAAATTGATTTTCTTAATAGATTTGTCGGGAGAACGACCCAAACCCACCAAATAGAAAGCCGTACCATGTAAATGAAATGGATGACTGAGGTTTGTCTGTTGTACCTCATCGACTAACACCACTTCCACAACCGCTCCTAATGGTATATCAACTTTGTGGACACATTCACAATTGGGACCACAGTCTGCCGGTCGATTATCACCATTACAGAAAAGCTCTGGCGGTATGTCTTGTATTTGCGAGAGCATCGGTGATGGTGGTGAGATATAAGAAATTTCATCAATTAATGATGTCAAATGATCACCACTAGGAGCCACTAAAAGTGTTTGTAAATATTCCATAAACACAATGAAAAACAAAGAAAATTTAACATTACTCTTAAGATCTAAGAAAATAAAGGAACTTTTTAACGTTTTTTTAGACAGTCATAATGGTCTCAAACATTTAACCTTTTTATTCGAGGCATTTAAAGTTCCCTTATCACTAAACATAAATTTTTACACAGAAACATTAATTTATGAACATGAAATTAATAACAAAAGTTTCATTAGAAAAAAGCTATAATCGGTTCAAAAACTTACCCAAATATTTATTATAAGTATTGGGAATAAATAGATTTTTGGGTTCATAAACATAAAAACGGAATGGCAAAAAGATTTTCACATCGGGTCGTTCAATTAAAACACTTTTATCCACAGCTTTGGCATTTTTCAAATTCGATACGCATATGGCATCGGTACGTTTACGATCACAAATGGCATCTAGAGGGTTAAGAACCTAAAGGAGATAAATTTATGAAATAAATTAATAGTTGCTTTAAAAATTAAGATGATATTCCTTTAAATTGATAAGTTCTGAAAAGCTTTTATAACACTTACATGGCTTCGTTTTTATAAAGACTTACTTGAGCTTTTATTAAAATCAGGTGCTTTTTATTTACATTGGAAGGAGTGGGTTTCAACTATCCTGTTTGATTTATTAAGGAAATATTATCTATATTTTGTCCTTTCTTATTAAGGATCTAAAAATATAGTGTTATTTTTTATTATCATGTATAATGGGATTTTAAAAAATATATTTACAAGGGCTAATTTTTCTTAAAATTTTAATTTTAAGTTTGATTATTTTTTTGGATTTATCTCAAACAAAATATTTTATAGTAAAACTGTAGAACAATTTCGAACTTTTTCCAAAATAGCGGGATTTTGTTAATGGATTCTTGTAAGGGAGACAAAAAAATATACACGTGTCGGCGTTTTGAAAGATCACATCGGAATTTTATTTTAGGGGGAATTAAAGTTTCCCCGTCTTTGCCTGCTCGTGCAGCATATCGGTGTATGAAACTGTGTGTTCTTTATATCTGAGGTATAAAGTATGTTCAGCAATATGTTAAATTTAATTTTTCTGGAGCATATTGAACCTCCAACTCCCTTTTATAGCGGTAACTTTTGCCTCTATTCTAATTAATCGTATACAAAAACTCCTAAGAAAGAGGAGGGAAGGGTTAAATGTTCCACAAAAACGTTGGCCATGAAATTTTACTACATATGTTAGAACAAGCCATAAACATTAAATCACAAGAGTGAGTAAAACTAGTCAGATACGATAATAATATCGCACTAGTGATACACCAGCCTACTGTCGAGTTAGTCGAGATCATTACAAAAGACGGCCTAAGCCGCTGTAACAGTGTTTGTGGGGACATTTTCTTCAACCAGCGTTACCAAACACCAAAGTAATATTCGTAAGGGAACGTAGAATGCCTTCAATATACCTACAGCAAAGTGACATAACCATTAAACGGATCTTATACCATCTGGGTTTCAACTGGATGATAGGATTGGTTTTGGACAAAACGTACGGACCTTTTAGGAAAAACCATTGTACACGGCAACATATATAGCTAGGATAACGCCAAACTGTAGAGTCCCAAAGCCTTATGTATTGTACATTCCCAGCTAATACACGTGACCCCAACTTTCGCTAGAGCCTAGAGCGTGGAGTAAAACCTAAAAGAGTTATGGAAACCGTAGAGACTGGTTGCTCCTCCTTAAGAATATTGTTTATCTATATATATAAAATTGGATGTGTGTGTGTATGTGTGTATGTATGTAACGTATGGCCGATTTTGATGAAATTTTCAGGGAATCTTCAGAATATTCAGGCGGGTGACACTGTGAAGTCTGATTTTTGATTTTCGGTCTGGGGGCGGAGGGGCGTGGCAAAAACCATAACATGAGAACGGCTTGACCGATTTAAACGATTTTTTCTTTAAAATGATCGCCATGGTCCACCTTAGGTTTTTACGGAAAAAAATTTTCCCCGCCCACTTTTACGCCCACTTTTTTCGATTTACCTAAAATCAGAAAACGGCTCCATCGAGTTGACTAATTTTTCTTTCAAATGTTCGTATTAATCAACTTTAAGTTTTCATCGAAAGAAAAATTTACCACGCCTACTTTTACGCCTACTTTTTCTATTAAGCGCATAACTGAAGAACGGCTTGACCGATTTGGACGATTTTTTCTTTAAAATGATCGCCATGGGCTAACTTAGGTTTTGCGGAAAGAAAATGTTGCCCCGCCTACTTTTACGCCCACTTTTTTCGAATTACCTAAAATCAGAAAACGGCTCCATCGATTTAACAAATTTTTCTTTCAAATGTTTGTACTAATCCATTTTAAGTTTTCATCGAAAGAAAAATTTACCACGCCTACTTTTACGCCCATTTTTTCTATTAAGCGCATAAGTTGAGAACGGCTTGACCGATTCAAACGATTTTTTCTTTAAAATGATTGCCATGGTCAAACTTAGGTTTTTACGGAAAGAAAATTTTGCCCCGCCCACTTTTTTCGATTTACCTAAAATCAAAAAACGGCTCCTTCGATTTGACTAATTTTTCTTTTAAATGTTCGTATTATTCCATTTTACGTTTTCATCGAAAGAAAAATGTATCACGCCTACTTCTACGCCCACTTTTTCTATTAAGCGCATAACTTGAGAACGGCTTGGCCGATTTAGGTTTTTACGGAAGGAAAATTTTAAAGGCTGTAAATTTCGTTTAAAGCTCAACTTAAATCGTCTGGTAATACAACACTAATGTTTGCTTGGGGCCAGCAACGCGGACCGGGTCAGCTAGTTTTTAATAAAGATTGATTTGAAAACATTTCTTCCTAAAATTGCTTTCTTCAAATATTTATTTCGCGATCATTTTCTATTATTGATATCATCTTATACTTTAGGGGAACCCTGTAAAATAATCAGATCAAATAATTATATATTCTCTACAACCTTTAAAGCCCCCGTTAGCCGAACATTGCTGCCACCGTATGGTATCATACCGTACGGTACTTTACGGTACATATAAATATAACAATGTGGTGCATAAGTAACGTTATGATTGAATAAGCGAATAAATTGTTTGTTTTTTTTTATTCAAAATTAACTTTGAAAAACTTGGGAAATGTATGAAGGAAAGGCTCACCACAGAACAGAGAAGCACAGTTATTCAATTTCATTTTTAAAATCAACATTCGACACAAAGATCATATCGAATAATGAGCGATGAGACCAATTTTCACCTCAATGATCACGTGAATAAACCAAGTTGCAGAAGAATAATTGTGAACATTAACTGCACCCACTAAGATTTACATATTTTGTTTTTGGACCATATTTTTTTCGAAATCGACAAACAAGTTACTGTAAATGGAAATGACAATAATTAAAAAATTGCTTAGGCCCGAGGTAGAGAACATTCCAGAGTTGTGGTTTCAACAAGATAGAGTCACACTTAACATAACTGTTCAACTCTGGCTCTCCTGCGAAATACTTTTGGGGATCGAAAGACAAGTTTTGCCCCCAATGGTTCTTCGAACCAACAGTCAAAGTCATAGATCTATGTAGGCCGAACAATGACAGCGAAGGTTTTTCCGTTGAGTCTTCCTTCTCCCCGTCGATGCAACTTCTACACAGGTGATTGTTAGGGAGCCCTAGCCTTTGGGCGTGTTTCCCAATGGGCCAGTGGCCAGTTATAACCGCAATAAGGTTCTTGAGGTGAAGTCTGGATACCTTTATATACTGATTTAATAAAATATTTTTTCCTATAACTTGTGTTCATTGCGAGATAAAGTACTGGTAAAGGTATGAAGGAGTACTTTGGCTAAGTAACTACAAAATTTTAGATTTTTTTTAAATATGATAAAAAATTAAGAAAATAGCTTCATTACTTCATCTTAAGTTTGTCTGAAATCCGACCTTCAATGCATAAAAATAACTTATCTTTTGAATATAATGAATTTCAGTGATTATACAAAAGGTTAAATGTTGCATCATATGATGTTTTACAAATTGATCGAGTTGATCTCATTTTCAAAATCTTGAAGCGGTAGTAGGGGGCTAAAAGAAGGTCCACAAATTTTCTACTATTTTTCTCATGTATCTGATAATAAAATGCAACATTTGAACGCTATTCGATATTGAAGTTCGTAAAAAAATTTTACCCTTTGTAATAGAGTAACTTCGGGTATTGTTTTGGCAATTTTTAAAAAAGTAAAACCAAACTCCTCATCGGACTAGTTGGAATATGTTTCTAAATCGATTGCCTAAAAATTATATTTTCTAATACTAAAAAAAATTAGAAATGTAAAATCCGATGTACCTCAAAAACAGTGATTTAAAAAATTGGAAAGTAATATGGAACCCCCTTGTGGGTTATATGGAATACTATTACATATTAGATAACAAATAAAATTCAATTTAGCATATAATTTTTTCATTTTAATTCATTAAAAACATAAGACTTCCTTTATAACTTGTTGTTAAAAAAAAAAATTGGTGGAAAAGGTTCCACAATACCCGCCTTCAGTTATTCCACATTAACCGATTGTCAAATTTTTTAAAACAAATCTTTTAAATATTACAAAACTTATTAAATTTCCATGTTAACCAATTAAATTTATTATTTAGTTGACAATTTGTAAACATTGTAAAAAACACAAATAAAGTATTAGTATTTGGAGCAAAAAACAGACCGACAAAAAACTAACAGTGCGACCATATACATAGCCAAAGCCGTAATGTTAATATTACAGAGAGCGTTTCTAAATAACATTTAGTTTGGGAAATAAAGAGGGGTTCCACATTGCCCACCTATTCCACAATACCCGAAGTTACTCTAGTGGAAGTTCGGCTAACTCTACATTTAGTCTTTGAAATATAATACCTAAATTTGTTCTCTTAAGGTCGGGTTTTTGGAACGTGGATTTATTTGGGTTAAATTGGTTTAACGAATTCTGAAATTTGAATTTTTCCGGCAAAATGCAATACTAAGCTGTTCCGTCAAAATTTTATATACAAACTTGGTAATTGCGGCATAAATCTGTTTTCAGATTAACTAATCCTAGTTTAACTGAGATCTGAAAAAACCCAGCCTTAATGCTCTTATGTGAACTCTAAAGCTTAACACTATTTTTTTTTTGAAAGAGAATTTAAATTGCTGGTCCTAGAATTTTTAAATCTTACAGAATAAATATCCAGTGTGATAAAAGTTAAATGTTATACAGTATTTACCGGTTATATGCACGTCGGTTATAAGCATTTCCCGCTTTTTTGCATGTAAGTTCGTGCAATTACAGGTCGCAATTTAAAATATACATGTTTTTATATTTGCATTTCCCGCTTATATGCAACGAAAAATTGTGAATTTTCAGGAATGCTTATAACCGATAAATACGTATGTTACAAAATTAATCAAAATCGGCTATATTTGATAATTCTTATATGGTTTTATATCCGAAAAGTTAGCTTAATGGTCAAAATTTCTTTTAATTAAGTTTAACTTTGGAATTTCGTTATTTTATTTAAACATATCCCAAGTTATTTTGAATACAATATGCTTAGGATTTCTTTCCACAAATTTTACATTAGCCCAATTCACGATCTTGTGCATTTCAGATTTCAAATCTATGAAAGTGTTATTTTCCAATGTTCAAAAATAAACAGAACATTATTTAGAGTACGGCTCACACACCCAGAAACGGCATCTATTTTTTAGTGTTTGCGTATACGAACACAACCCTTAATACCGTTCGTATCTATTTTCAAGAGAGTAACGAACATTATAGTGTTCTGTTCTTCGTTATAAAATAAAACCATTGTAGTGGTTATGAAGATATACATCATATTTTAATGTTCTATAGTGCTTCTTTTTACATGGATAACGAAATGAGCAAACTAGCATTTTTAGCGACGACCACAGCACGAATAGCTTGTGTGTGTATTGTGCACATGTTTTGTTTGTATTAAATTTTTTCTATGGCTTTCTGTTTTTTTTATCGTAAATGTATTTTGTTTTTGTAACAAATTTCTAGTTTTTTTTTTATTTACCAGTCAAAAGGGTGCTAAGCACAACTGAAAATGCTACAATGAAAGTTTGTGGTTAAAAAAAAAAAAACGGCACGCAATTTAATGTTCTCACTTATTGAGTTGGATAAGTACAGTATTATTTTTGTTTTCGAAGATCACAAACAGAAAAACATTATTTTTTTTTAATGATTTTCTACACAAACACTATTAGCATTTGTGTTTCCCACAAATACCGTACCGGACAGTTAATAACGATATTTAATATTTATTTTCGAACACTGGTTTTAAGTGTTGCACATTAGCAAAAGGACCCAAAACAACCCAATAAAAACTTATCATTTTGCGAAGCACTAATGGTACATTTATAAAATTAAACGCACAATTATGCGCTACACAATGAGACGTACAAAGATGCAGTTAAGTAATTAAAGGAACTCTAAACAAGTTTTATAAAAGAAAAAATAACATTTCAAGTGCTACGGCATTCCCTTACTACGAAGCAGGTTTGTAAGGGAGAATACTAAAAAATAACTGTAAGACCATATTTACATTATGCAATTAACGCCGCAACTTTCGCTTGCAACTTTTTGTTTGTAAGCAAGAGGTGTAGGGAAGAAAACTGGGTTGAAAAAGTTGAAAAAATGCTTGAAAAAAATGTAAATGTAAATGTGAAAAGAGTTTTCTAGCAACTACTTTAAAAGAAAATAGAAAAAAAAACTCGGCGATAATTGCATAGTCTAAATGCGGTCTAAGAAAACATTTAGTGTGTAAAGCGGAACGCTACTTTCAAAAGTTTTTATATGCGTTGAATAAAGCGAATTTTGTGTCAAAAATGTTTTGCTTCAAAGTGGGAACTCACCATAAAAAATTCATGCTTTCCGTTAGCGAGATGGTAAGCAAACATCTTACATATCTCCCTTACAAACCTGCTTCGTTTGAAGCTCAAGTTTTTTTATTGGGAAGTGCATTGCTGTATATTTTTTTTGGCGTAGAGTAAAAATATACTATACCATTTTTCAAATGCTAAGATGCAAGACCATTTGCACAATATTGTGAATAAGGCTGTTGTGGACTTAGTGAATTTAGGGAAGGAAATCAATCGTAAATCTAATTTAAAAATTAAAGGCTAGTACTCTGTTCGATCTTGCGAAAAATGTTAAGCAATTTTTATTATTTCACAGGAAAATTTTGGCATATAGGTATAAATAGTTATTGTCTATCTCGCGGTTTTGCAAAACTAATGGCTATTTTCTCAATGTATCAATAAACTGGCTGTTACTTAATGTCAACAAAAATTTATTAGAGCGATAAACTGTCCTTTAACGATTTTGGGTTTCTCAATATACCGAAAAAAAACATTGTTTTCAGCTGGCAACACCTCTCAAAATACATGTTAAAGCTGGGAGTCAGCTGATTGAATTTATCTGTACGGCAAATAAAAGGAAAATTACTTATTGGCAGATGAGTGCTGGTTAGCTTTGCAACAGAATTGACGCAAATTAGACATTGAGAAAACCAAATTTCTTTAATGTGCAGTTTTTCGTTGGGAAAAGAGATAATCGTGTAATGAGAAAACGGCCATAAATGTTTTTATTAGTAATAAGTATACACCATTGTCAACACAATTTGACATTCTCAGATGTCAAATCATAGTTATCAATATCGAAAGATTTAATGCAGCGAAACAAAAAAATACACCCGATATAAACGGAGTACAACTCTATCCACATTTTTTCGTATGCATGTATTTTACAGAAATTTTTTTATATTTATGGCCATTTTCTCAATGTATCGACAAACTGTCTGTTACTTAATGTCAACATAAATTTATTGGACCGATAAACTGTCCGTTAACGATTTTGGGTTTCTCAATATACAGACAAAAAACATTGTTTTCAGCTGGCAACGCCACTCAAAATACATGTAAAAGTTGGGAGTCAGCTGATTGAATTTATCTGCTCGTCAAATAAAAGGAAAATAAATAATTGGTAGATGAGGGCCGGTTAGCTTTGCGATAAAATCGAAGCAAATGAGACATTGAGAAAACCAAATTTCTTTAATGTGCAGTTTTTCGTTGGGAAAAAAGATAATCACCTAATGAGAAAATGACCATTAGTTTGACAACATTTCGCACGAAATACTGAACAGAATACCAGGTTTAACTTAATAATTATTTTTATACATATTTGTATTTACATTGTACGTGAATAAGTGTGCAAGTATTTTTTTTTATATAATTTATTATGTTTTTATTTTATTTTAAAAATAATTAAATTTAATATTAACGGCTGTAATATTCGTACGAAAAATATAATAATATTTAATATTTTACATGTTTTTATACAATTATTTTATCTTCTTTCTTCTTTTAATAATTTTTCAAAAATTTCTTTTTTTTTAACATAAAAAACTAAAAAAATAATAAAAATTAACATTTAAATAAACTGTGCAATTCAAAAAAAAAAAAAATAAAAACAATTAATACGAATATTGAAAGGATAAAGGCAAGGGATAGAAATATTTTACCAGTTACATATTTTTAAAAATTCTTTACAAAAAGTAAAAAACTTAAAAACAAAAAAAATAGTAATAAACTATTGCAGTTCTGTATTTAAAAATTTAAATAATAAAATATAAACTAAGAGAAAAAATACAAGTAGAAATTACTTAACATTTTATACACAGGCTAACAGGAAAAGTAGAAGAGCAGAGAAAGTTAAGGTAACAATTTGAAATTAAAAATATCTAAACATAGATTTTAACAAAACAGTGGTTTGGCGGCAGAAAAAAATGGGAAGAAAATTTTCTTAATTTACAAACAAAACAAAGGGATCTTTAAAATTAAAAAAGGTTAAAGATTGTTTAGATAAAACATAAAAAATTAACTACATTTCTGGTAAAGTGTACTCGAATAAACAAAATTTTTTTTAAAAATAATTCATAGTTCTATGACTATTGCGCCGGAAAAAGCTTTAAGCTTTTCCCAAATCAATTAATAATGCTTTTGATCTTCTAAAGCTTTAAAAGCTTAAAAACAAACAGCTTTTTGAGACAAAAAATAAATATTTTGTATGGCTTTTTTACAAGGTTAAATTTGGTGTTTTTTCTATTAAAGCTTTAACGCTTGTTACGGTATACATACATACATATTTCAAAACAGCATTTTAAGCGCAAATGATTATAGTATAAACAAAAAAATAAAATTCAAATACATAATTGTTTAGTCAGTAGCTGATGGTACTATTTAATCATAATTTACACAAAAGTAGTGCATTTTTTTAGCTTATTAAATAGATTAAAAGCTTTAAGCTTAAGCAAGCTTTTAAAGATTTTTTTTCTCGCAAGTGCTAGTTTTTAAATAAACTTTATTTGTTCTGTTAAGGAGTTTTTCGTTTTCTTTTTAGGGATTTATAATACACTTTTATTTTGATCTATGTCTTGTAAAACTTTGTACATGTGTTACATGGAAAATGATTAAACTTAGTTCAACAAACTTTTTTCGTTCTAAGGAAAATCTATTTTGTTTCATTTGCCTTTTCATTCAATCATGTTCTCTAACACCTTTTTGTTCTTGTCTTTTATTTAGTTTAGTTTTTGTGTGTTGTGGTTATTGTTTTTCCTTCTTCAAATTCTGTTAAATTGGTTGTTTTTTTAATTAGTTTAATAAAAGAATTTAATTAATTGGTATGGGGGGCGTATGATCACCACATGTTGGAAAACCTGGTGGCACTGGTGGCAAATCGGCATTTGTACCCACTTGCAATATCAAATTCATACCAATTACAATGTGGAACAAGAAATGACAATGGAATAGCCAGAAACCTAAAAAAGAAACAAATTATTAAAAAAAACAAAGGTTTGAAAAGGTTGTCAGTGGCAACTTACCGGGATTATCAGCTCTAAATCTTAGCACCACATAACCATTATTGGGCACTGCAATGGTATCTTTGCTGGGTGGCAAATTGTATTGTCTGTGCAATAGACCCCGTCTATCCAAATCCAACGCATGTTTTAAATTAATCTTTTTCACATTTGTGTCGGGTGAACGTCCGATGCCCACTACACTAAAGCTATAACCGTGCAAATGGAAGGGATGCGACAAGTTGGGTTGTTGGACTGAAATAAAGAGTAATAGTGAAGATTAGGTTAAGGTATGGAACAACTGATTTGGCATATTTTTAATGTTAGGAATAAGCGATTTCTGAATTTTCGTTAAAATAAAAATTCTTAGAAAATTCTGAATTTTCGTTAAAATAAAAATTCTATAGAGGAAAAAGTTATGATTTGATAAGTAAATAAATTTTGTTTTACGGTTTGGTTTTTTTTTTAGAATTAACCAAAAATAATTCGCGATGAGTCCCATTTTCAACTCGATGGTCGCGTGAATTAACAAAATTGCAGAATATGGAGTACCTAAAATCCAAGGACCGGAAAATGTTTTTTTATTTTGTTTCTAAAAAAATATTTATTGTGCAAGTTTAAAAAATTCTACATTTTACAGAAAATAAAAAAATTCTAAATTAGTTTTGAAAAAAATGCCGTCGAAAAAAATAAATAAAATAAAGTTTTTGAAATAAAACGTTTTCTTAAAAACATAAAATAAAGTTTTTAAAATAAAACGTTTTCTTAAAAACATAAAAAAACAAAAACAAAATAATTATATTTAAGCATTGTCATAAAAATTTCATTCATCAAAACAAATTCAAATCAAATTTATGAAGAGGCTTCTGAATATACATACATACATATTTCATTTTTTAAAAATACATACATAGAAAAAAAAATTCTAAAAAAAAACGTTTTAAAAAATATTTTTCAACAAAAAAAAAAGTTTTTTGAAAATTTTTATTTGTTTTTTTTTTTACAAAAAAAGTTTTTGCTTTTTTTTGAAACTATAAATTTTGTTTTCAAAAAAAATGTTTCTTTTCTTTTTCGTTTAAATTTTAAACACAGAAAAACAATATTCTTTTTTTCACACACAAAAATTTTTTATTTAAAAAATAAAATTTAATTTTGTGTTTTCCGTTCGTAATTTCCGGTCCTTGAAATCCAAGAACAATCCCAATAAAAAATTTTATCCTTTTTCGAAGCACTAATTGTACATTTAAAAAAATAAGTGGACAATTATGCGCTACTCAATAAGACATACAGAAATGCAGTAAAGTTAGTGAAAGAACTCTCAAAAACTTTTATATATAAAAAAAAAACATTTCAAGTGCCACGGCATTCCCTTACTACGAAGCAGGTTTGTAAGGGAGAAAAAGTAACTTTATCAAAACATTCAGTGTGTAAACCCAATAAAAAATGGAGCTTCCAACGAAGCAGGTTTGTAAGGGAGAAACATAAACGTTTCGCTTACCATTGCGCATACAGAAGGCATGAATTTTATATGGCGAGTTCCCACTTTGAAGCAATACATTTTGGACACATAAAGCGCATTATTCAGCGCATATAAAAATTGTTGGATGTAGCGATCAGCTTTGCACACAGAATATTTTGATACAGTTATTTTTTAGTATTCTCCCTTAAAAACCTGCTTCGTAGTAAGGGAATGCCGTAGCACTTGAAATGTTATTTTTTTTTATAAAAGTTGTTAAGAGTTCTTTCACTTACTTTACTGCATTTCTGTATGTCTTATAGCGTAGCGCATATTTGTGCGCTTATTCTTTTAAATGTACCATCAGTGCTTCGCAAAATGATAAAACTTTTTATTGGGAAGCTACTCGTTACATCCAACAATTTTTATATGCACTGAACAAGCGCTTTATTTGTCAAAAATGTATTACTTCAAAGTGGGAACTCGCCATATAAAATTCCGTATGGGCAATGGCAAGCTAAACTTTTATGTTTCTCACTAACAAACCTGCTTTGTTGGAAGCTTGAACATCATATGCACTTAGATGCTCAGTATGGTGTTGTATAACTGCCGAAATGAGCATTGTACCACATTGTTTAAAAAACGACGAACAAGATTGAAATTTTTTTCAAGCCCGAGGTAGAGAATTCCCAAGAATTGTGATTCCAATAAGATTGAGCCACAGCTCATACAGGTCGTCCAAGTATCGCTCTTTTTTTGGCAATTGAATAATATCGGGGTGTTTCTGATTTTGGCTTCTTCGTCGGGCTTACCTAAAGCCTAAGAAGCATCCAACAGCTTAAGGCGAATATCCAAGAGAAAGTGAGGGCTTTGGGAAAAGTTATGGGAAATGCTTCAAAATATGATGTGAACATATTTCCAACCTATAATCTCAATTTTAATAAATGTCAACGTTAAATAAAATCAAAAAGAAAAAGCTATTTTTATATAACGGCTAGACAAATAAACACTTTTCGCTCGCAAAATAAATGACACAAACATGATTCGTGCTAACATTAGTTTTTCAATAAATTAAAAAAAATTTTCCTCGTCTATTTTTTTATCATTCTTCTTTTCCTTTTTCACTTTGCCAAATTTTTACTGAAAAAAATTCCAAATGTTTGTGTAAACAAACCAGCACCCCAATTAAGAACGCAAATCGTTTGTACAGGCGTACGTGTAGCCTTTGACGCTTGTGTTCTTTACTTTTTTATTATTCATCTCAGACCCCAAAAAGTATGTATATTCTGGGTCCTTGAGTAATTCTAAGTCGATTTAGCCATGTCCGTCTGTCTGTCCGTCTGTTGAAAACACGCTCACTTTCGAACAACTCAAAAGAAATGAACAAATTGGTGTCAAATTGCTTGTAGTTATCCTAAGCAGTTTGGAATTGAAATCCAGCAAAATCGGTTCAGTAGGACCAGAGCTATGAATCAAAATGTGGAACCACACCCTAAAAAATTGATAATTTTGTTACAAAAATAACATAAATGCTGGAACAATGCACGGAATGAGATAAGATTTTGCAAAAATTTGTTTTATTTGACTGGAAGTCACGCTGTTAAATTTCGTGAAGATACGTCCATAATTTACCCTAAGCCCCATATAAACAATACTCCCGGAAAACAGTTTAGTACGCCTAAAACCGTAAAAAATAACGCTAGCGTAACAAAATTTGGAACGTCGCAGTTTTTTAGGACTAGAAATAACACTGTGAAATTTCGTGACAATCGGTCCATTATTTACCTTAGGCCCCATATAAACCCTACTGCCGGAAAACAGTTTAGTACGCCTAAAACCGTAAAAAATAATGCAATCATAATAATGGCTCGTCACAGTTTTATAGGACTATAAATGATACTGTGAAATTTCGTGAAGATCGGTACATAATTTACCCTAGGCCCCATAGAAACCTTACTCCCGAAATTGGTACGTTACAGTTTTAAAGGACTGGAAATGACGCTGTGAAATTTCGTGATGATCGGTCCATAATTTACCCTAGGCCCCATATAAACCCTACTACCGGAAAACAGTTTAGTACGCCTAAAACCGTAAAAAATAATGCAATCATAAAAAATTTTGGCTCGTCACAGTTTTATAGGACTATAAATGATACTGTGAAATTTGGTGATGATCGGTCCATAATTTACCCTAGGCTCCATATAAACCCTACTACCGGAAAACAGTTTAGTCACCTAAAACCATAATTAGAAACAAATCGTCACAGTTTAAGATAATAATAATCAATAGACATCATACAGATATTACTCCTTAAACATTCGAACTGTCGGTGGAGGGTATCAAAGATTCGGCACAGCCGAATATAGCACTCTAAATTGTTAACATTGCTTTTGTAAAAGTCATCTGACAAATTTTTGTAGAGTTTTTTTTTAATATTTGCTAAAGTTCGGTTCTGAACTGATATTAGTTTTATGAATGATACCTGCCGGTTAAAGCAATTTCCGGGAATGGAACCTATAGTAAAAGCCATAAGTCGCAGACTTTTTCATAGCCATTTTTCCAAATAAGATGCTTGATAAATCATGTCGAACTTTTATTTATTGACCTTAGTAATCGCAATGGCGGATAGTAGACCTGGTGCTTTAGACACGTCTATCATTTCATCTTAATCACTCACCTTCAGCTGACGATCATCTAATACCAAATTTATGGCGTGGACACCGCAGTTGGTCGACCACTGCGGCGTTAGTCATTGCTGCTCGTACGGCCTCGTTTAAATCTAATGTAGAGTAAAATCTAACTCCTATTGGTTGGACTAAGACTTTTAAAATAAAAGTATTGAGTTACAAAATGGTGACCAATTTTTTCCACGTTTACAAATTCAGGGAGACAGATGTAAAAGGTTGCCACTTTCAATAAACGTCAGGTTGGCTTATATTGGGATCGTCATCGTATATAGGAAATGTATGGCATTATATTTATTTCCCTCTTAAAAATATCTGAAGAACTTTTGAATAAGTGCCCTATATGGAAGTCTCAGTCAGATATAGAGTAATTTGATCTGATGATCAACTCTACAAACGAATTTAATACAGTCCTTTTCGTAAAAAGTTATATTTATCACATCGAGAATTGTCCAAGAATACCGGAGGTCTCTGGATGAGACAACCAGTGGTTACCCTTTAGTGGGTCCCTGGACGCAGGGAAATACATGGAAACTATAACGCTGACTCGTTGGCGCATGGAGGCACCACTTTGAATCGAAGCGGCTTAAAATATGATATAGGTCCTTCACTCCCGAGGAGTAAGCAACTTATTTCACACAAGTTTCATCATTGCTAGTAAGAGATGCTTTGATGAAACTACCTGTAGGGAGACCAGGAAAATCTGGCCCATCATAGGTGAAAAAAACTCGGCGGGCGTTAGAGCTGTCCAATTGCGTTTAAAACTGGTCACTGGACTGTTTGAAAACACGCCTAAAAGCTACGGCTCCCTTAAAATAGCCTTTGTAGAGGTTGCGGCGGCGAGGAGCAGGAAGAGTCAACAGAACATCTTCTTTGTCACTGTTTGGTTGAAGAACCCTATTTTTTGTATCAATCGCCATTAGTTTCACCTCGTTACAGGATACACTATGATCTTGCAATACGTTTTCAGTGTTGTGCCTTTACGTATTGGCCAGCCTGCCAAGACTTCTGGAACTAGGTGGCATGCATTTAATGGATTGCCTACACATAGAAAATTCTCCAAAATTTTTCACCAATTAAAGCATTAATCAAAAATAGTTTTAATTAAAAATTTAATCAAGTGAATTAAACGTTTAATCAAGTAAATTAAACGTTTAATTAATACTATTAACTGGTTTAATTGATACTATTAATTTGTTACACATAAAAAATTCGCCAAAATTTTTCACCAATTAAAGCATTAATCAAAAATAGTTTTAATTAAAAATTTAATCAAGTGAATTAAACGTTTAATCAAGTAAATTAAACGTTTAATTAATACTATTAACTGGTTTAATTGATACTATTAATTTGATTACTCGTGCAAATTTAATTAATTTTTTAATTAATATCACAAATTTTTAAATTGAAATCTATTTTTATTTTTTCTGTGTAGATGTATCACTTGCAAGCTTTTGCAATAGCTGTCCATCCAATGGAATTCACAGATCTGGATTTTAAATCGGACAGAATATTCTGAGTATCCGCCTAAGACATCGATTTAATAATGCTTGCATACTGCCCATCTCGCAGCTCGATACACAGAAAAAAATAAAAATTGATTTCAATTAAAAAATTTGTGATATTAATTAAAAAAATTAATTAAATTTGCACCAGTAAACAAATTAATAGTATCAATTAAACCAATGTAACTACTAACTGCTGTATTCAAATTTTAAAAATGTCTTCTAGTTAGGCTCAAAGTATCGGTTCTTTTTAGCCTCTGGTGACCTTCGAACTGAAGCAGACCCCGAGCGAGGTAGTTAGGGTGGGCCATTAGTTTATCTATGTAGCTTATTGAATATTTTTTTTAATTTCCTCCTGGATAGTGGGGACATTGAGATCTCTGTGGATAATATCATTACGTATATACTATGGGGCGCAGGCAATTCGTCGTAATATTCTGGACTGTCTTCTTTGAAGGTTTTGGATGTTAGATGCGCATAATTGGTTTTATGATGGACTTGTATAAGAGAATTTTGTTGTCTAAAGACAAGTTTGAGTTTCGACCTAGGAGCCAATGTAGTTGAGCAGCTTTAAATTTCATAGCCGTTATTTTCGCTTCAATATGACCTGACCACGTCAATCGTCTATCTATATAAATTCAAACTTATTTTACATAATTTTCTACCGGAACACTGACGTTATTTATTTTGACTGTAGGGCACGTTTGTCTTCTGAGAGTGAAAGTTAAGTGAGCACATTTAGCCGGATTAACCTTTCCTTTCCATTTGTCCAACCAGGCCTCTAGTTCGTTGATGTGAGACTGTAGATTTTGCGATGCGACTTTTGGGTCATGGTTAACGCTAATAAATGCTGGGTCGTCTGCAAATGTAGAGGTATGCGTGCTCAGGTTTGTTGGCATATCCGCTGTGTATATTATAGTAGCGGTCCTAATATGCTGCCTTGGGGAACACCGGCAGTAATTTTCTTGAGGAGGGAGTATTCTATGAATGTTCTGCCTGTTCGATAGCTCTCCAGATGCTTGTGAGTGTTTTGAGGATGCATTCTTGTCATTTTGATGAGTAGTCCATCATTCCAAACATTGTCAAATGCTTGGGAAATGTCTATAAATATATTTTGCTTGCTACCTTCACTTTTGGGTATGATGCTTCCAAGGAAACAAAAACTTTCAACGAACTCTATGTGAATCCCGAGATCTAGAAGTTTGTAGTGCAGAGTTTTTAAGCGTATTGACTTCGTTTTACCGATGTTAATTTGTAAGCTTGCTTTAACCTCTGATGGTGTAGGCTATAATTATGCATTTATTGCTTATGCATAATATTCAATTTCTTAATTTAGGTTAACTTCCTTTTAATATTAAATATTTTCTTTTAACACAAACTGATCTCTTATACCTCTGGATATAATTTTTTTTATGACTAAACTAAGTTTAAACTTAAATTCTCACCCTACCCAAATAAAACCCAATATTTGTATTGTTTAAATATTTTTAAAAACTTTATCCAACTAAAACTGGGTTTGGTTTTCCAACAAACAATAGTTATAATAGACTCAGTTAAACTAGAGCATTTATTTGACTAAAGTATTTAATATTTAATAATACCAACTCGTACGAGTTTCATTCAAATTTTATTTTATTAATGGAAATTATAGATTTTATTTGTTAAAAAAAAATGGAAAACTATAATAAACTTTTGTTATAACAAAAACCAAACAAACCAATCCAAACTCGTAATATCAAATGACCGGTAATAAAACCTAGAAATAATCATACGTTCACAATTTAAAACTAAATTATAGACATTGCAAAAACTGTTCGTATACTTTTGTTTAGTTTCAGTTCCATTTGTTTTTTTTTCGTTTCTAAAAGCACCCAGTGATTATTTCTTTAAGTGTTACCCACTTAGTATTGTAAATTTTTCCCGCGAAAATTTATTTTATTATTGAAAATTCATTTCATTTTAAATAAAATCAACAACAATACAATGCGTTGGAGTTTTTTTTTTTTTTTTGTTATGATTGCAAATAGTTGCAGCGATTTTTTTTCTCGTAGGAACGGAAACGTTTAAAATTTGTAACTTTTGCAAACATACGAGCGTGCACAGTTTCCATGTGGGTGTAATTATGTTCAATTGTTTTTTAATTTTTGTTTGATTGTTTAAAGAACATATGGGACATAATACAAAAGGTGATGAAATGTTGTGTAAAAATTGAGATAAAAGTTATTATTAAGAGTTTTCAAGGCGCTACAACTTCAGTCAGAGTGGGCTATAAATTTAAATAGATAGTGGTCACTATGTTAAAACATAACATTTAAAAATACATAAAACATAAAATAAGTTTTTATCACCACAAATAACTTTAACTTAAAGTTAAGAAAAGGTTAAAATAAAAACTTTTTTTAATCTTTTTTTTTTATTATTTTTTAGGTTTTGAAATGGAAAATTTATTAAAACTAAATTTATTTTGGTTAACAATAAATTTTTGAAATGTTTTGCAAAAAACTTCTCTCTAACCGATTTGAAGGTTTTATTTTTGGTTAAAAAGCGAAGTTTATAGGAAGAGGTTTTTTTATTAAAGCTTTTCTGAGAAAAACTTTTCAAACAAACAAAAAAACTTTTTTCTCTTATGGCTAATAAATCAAAATGTTTAAACGCTGGTTAAGTTGCACTAAACTTAAGTTTATATGTAGCTTGAACTCAACAGTTATAAATCAGTGCCCCATATATTATATGTAGCATTAGGGTGACCGTTAAAATCAAAAGTTGGATTTATTTAGGTCTCACTGGACAATTTGGTGGGTATTGATAAAAAAAACAACTCAAAAAAAATTTTAGGACGATCGGCGAAGGCTAAGCCGTCCCTCAAGCCCGCCAAAGTTTGAGAAAAATCGTAAAGTCCGAATTGTATGACTTATATTTAGGAAAATATTAATTTTACATAAAAATCTTTTCTAAGAAGTTGTTGTTAGTAAAGTTTCCAACAACTTTTGCCTTAACAAGTTTTCTCTTAAACTCATATTGAACAAAACCTAATTAAAATAAAAAGTAAACAGCAGCATTGATGCGAATTTTTTCTTTAGAACTGTTTTTTCTTTCACACGTCAATTCAGCTTAAATATTTGTGTGCGTTTGCTTAAAAAAAAAATAGTCAAACCCATATCATTTGTTTCTAACGTACCGCAATTGATTAAGTTGGTGCAATTGTACTTTTTTGATACAATTCAAAGCCAAAAAGTACGGTGGTACCCTAGGGTGACATTTAAAATCAAAAGTTGGATTTATTTAGGTCTCACTCGCCAATTTGGTGGGTATTGATAAAAAAACAACTCAAAAAAATGTTTAGGACGATCGGCGAAGGCTAAGCCGTCCCTCAAGCCCACCAAATTTTGAGAAAAATTATAATTTTACATGAAATCTGACTTTTATGTTTAATAACTTAGAAAATATTAATTTTGTAGAAAATTTGTTAACAAGTTTTTCTTTATCTCTTATTAAACAAAATAAACTGAAAATATCGAATAAGCCACTAAAAAATCTAATTTTTAATTCATTAAAGAAACGCATTTTCTATGAATTAGTTTTGTTGAAAAACATTATTATTATTTATTAAAAAAAAAACCGAACAGCTGGGCACCTGGCGTTTTACCCTAATTCGGGTAAGCTGAATTCACAGGGCCTAACCGGTTTTTAGGTTAGCTCTTGTTTTCAAAATTTCGAAAACGGAGGAGGTTGCACAGCAATAATATTACCTTTACAATAATATTACCTTTAACAATTGTTATAGGTTTTTCTAATATGCGTAGTCGTTTTAGAAACCAAATTTTTTTGGCAATGGGGATAAAACAAATTATGTGAGGTTGGTCATACATTTGACCCAACTAAGGGCAATCTTGGCGCTGCAGGGGCCAAATTTAAGAATTATATTAAACCGGCATATTTGTATGGGAGCCCCCCTAAAGGGTGGAGATATAAGGCAAGTATGTTTAAGAAAATGTTAAGCACAAAAAACTAATGAAGGTCCGTCATATATTTAATCCCCCTTGGGGCGATTCCTTGGCAGGTGTGGGGCTTTTTCTTCAATATATTTCTAGTCTGTGTTGATAATTTTATATGAGAGCCTCCTTAAAGAATAAAGAAAGCGTGCAGGTATGTTACAGGGATGATAAATGAGAAAACCAATATCGTACTTACGAACTTCTAAAATCGTACTTTTTCGACCCCAATAGTAATAAATAATTTTTTTTTTTTATAAAAGAAAAATACTTTTGTTTCGGTTACACTTGAAACCATTGGTACATATGGTCTATTTCGTTCCTTTGTTTTTATAACATTTTGGCATGAAGGCTTATATGTTGCCACTGATTCTTGATTTAGAATGTGGCATATGCAATCGTCCAATGATCAAGTGCAAAAATTTATTCACAATAGCGAAGTTTAGTGTTTGTTGCAAATGGTCTTGCAAATAGGAAATGCAAAATATCATAGTTGTTTTGTTAAATCCAGCAACAAAATACACAGAGTTTCCTTAAGATTTCATAAAAACGCTACGAAATTTTGCATTTGCACTTTGGCAAAACCATTTGCACCAAATACTGAAATTCGTTTATATTCATTGGACGGTAAATACGAGTTGCCATTTTATATCAATTATGTATAAATATGTAGGTTTGAAAAATTTGGAAATAGTACCAAATGAGTAACGGGGGTACCACCGTACTTTTTGGCTTTGAATTGTAACAAAAAAACGTTAGAAACAAATGATATGCGTTTTCCGATTTGTTTTTTGTTAGGCAAACGCACACAAACACAAATATTAAAGCTGAATTGACGTGTGTAAGAAAAAACAGTTCTTAAGAAAAATTCGCATCAATGCTGCTGTTTACTTTTTATTTTAATTAGGTTTTGTTCAATATGAGTTTTAGAGAAAACTTGTTAAGGCAAAAGTAGGACTTTACGATTTTTCTCAAACTTTGGCGGGCTTGAGGGAAGACTTAGCCTTCGCCGATCGTCCTAAAAATTTTGTTGAGTTGTTTTTTTTATCAATACCCACCAAATTGTCCAGTGAGACCTAAATAAATCCAACTTTTGATTTAAACGGTCACCCTAATGTAGCATAGATGGGGGTAGTTCACTCATTTTGCAGTTTCAACTCACAGTTTGTGATAGTACAAAAATATTGCAATTATTTTGTTGATGTTGAGTTATAAATTGAAGATCTGCAGCCTCACTTTAAAGAATTTTGCACTCAAAAAAAAAAAAAAAATTGTTGGATTTAAAAAAAGCAATCATCTGTTTATTGGAACTTTTTTCCTTCACTCATTTTAGTGCAACTTAATATGTTGCACTAAATATAAAATCAAAAACTTGTTTTTTCATGATTAAAGCCAATAATTATACCGTTATTGACAAATTTTCATTCTGTTTAATGTTCTTTGCTTATGCATATCCTCAAAAAAATCAAAAACCATGCACACACAAAGTTACATTTCTTAAATTTTAGTAAGACAATATTTGTATGCAGCTTTTTTTGCAAGTCCAAATTTTGCACTGTTTGAATTGAGTGCAGATTTTTGCATTCAATCTGCGTTTAGTGATAGTCAACTTTTCAATTTCAATTTATAATATCATCTTTATTTCATTTTGTTGTAGCTAAAAATAACAATCATCACTAATGCTAATAAAAAAGAGTGCAAACTAATTTTTTTGCAGTTTTATTTAGTGAAAGTGCACTGTTGACTTAAATCAATATCTAGTGCACTACCCCCAACTATGATATGTAGTTTAAAAAATAATACTATGGCAACACTACGATAAATGTTGTCAAATTCATATGGCTTTATTGGTAGTTAAAACCCCAATTTTATGTGTTTAGAGATTTAAACCAAAAAGAGAGTTAACATTTCACTGGTTAAAGATTTTCTATTAAACTGGAGTTTTGTCTCAGAGAATTACTTTTCTCTTATACATTTTTTAAAAAAGAAAACTTAAAAGTGTAGAAAAGTTTTTTTCAGAGAAAAGGCCTCATATTTAAAAATACGTAAATGTGAAAGAATAAAACAAAACAATTTTTCAAAATTTATATAAATTTTGGCTTTTGTTATTTGTGCGTTTTTATATAAAAATTTAAAAAAACGTCGTGTACGTCGCCTTAGAAAATTCCAATCTTATCAGGTTCTTCCACAACGTTTACGTAAGAATACCCCTATTTATACATAAGCTTGATAAGGGAACCAGAACAGCTGTTCCGTAACGTATATGTGTACGTAAAAATTACGTGGCCTTTAGGCGTTTAACATTTTTAGATAAAAGCTTTTTTAACATAAAAAGATTGTGACGATGCTACAGAAGTGGGTTATAAGTCTTTTTTTGCACAAGCACAAATTGCATCGAATTAAGTGAAAATTAGTCCATGATTTCTTTATCGGAATTTCCATATTAAGCTTTTGATCAAGACAGAGATCGCAGTTTTAAATATAAATTAATGAAATTTAGTGGATATATAATTGTTTAAGCCTAAAGTTTGAGCCTTTTGAAATTAGGAAAAGGTCTCCTGAAATAGGCTTTAACGCAAATACTAAGCCGGAGTAAGTTGATAATAAGCGTAAACGCTTTTACCAAATTTCGATTTATCTACAGCTTCTATAGAAATCCTAATCCGAAAATTGCTCTAACCCAATAAAAACTTTTGGAATTTTAAGAAGCACTAATGGTACATTTTAAAATATAAGCGCACATTTTTGTGCTACATACATAGATGCCGTACCGTAAGGAAAGGAACTCAAAGACCCCTTTCACACTTCCCAAGTTACTTGCGCAACTCTTGGTTTGTAGACGTCAGCGGTAAGGTCGGGGAAAGAAAAAAACAATTTTTTTGTACAGACTTTGTTGTACTCGGCAGGTAACTTGCGCGATTTACTTGCCGAGTCTGAAAGGGGTCTAAGCAAGTTTTATAAAAAAATAACGTTTCAATCGAAAAATTTTTTCCCTGAAATCAGATTTATAAAACAATTTTATTTGCTTTCTTACTTACCTTCATCAACCAGAACAACTTCAACAACAGCATTCAATGGAATATCGATTTTATGGGTACACATACAATTAGGACCACAATCAGCCGGTCTATTATCACCGTTACAAAACTGTTCGGGATTAATTTCATTATATTGTGAGGTCAAAGGAGCTGGTGCCGAAAGATAGGAAATTTCATCAATCAATGAAATAACATGATCACCAGTAGGAGCCACTAAAATTATTTAAAAAAATCCATTTGTTTTTCTTAATCTACAACCTTTTCAAAAAAAAAAGAAGAAAATTCTTACCCAAAAATCTGTTATAGGTATTAGGCTGGAACAACTCTTCGGGTCTGTACAAATAGAAACGGAAAGGTAAGAAAATCTTGACATCAGGTTTCTCAGCCAAAAGGCCACGATCAATTTCCAAAGCACTCTTCAATTGACTGACACAAATAGCATCGTTACGTTGGCGATTACATTGCGCATCCAGGGGGTTCATAACCTTTTTTTTTTAATTTTTTTTTTTTTTTTTTTTGTAAAACAGTGTTATTAACATTTTCGGCGCAGTTATGGTAGTGGTGGTTGTACAGTGGTGCAAATTGCCATTTGTTTTAAAATTTTTACACATTTTTAAATCATTTATTGTTTTTTTTTTAAAGCATAGTGCATATTTACATATTTTTTTTTAAAGTTTTTAAACAATCACCGTTTTGCAGGTGTTGTGGATTTTGTTTAAAAAAATTTTTTTTTTAAGTTTTTATTTTTTTTGGGAGGTGGTGAAAAAAGGTGGGTTTTGGTTTTTATTTTACAAAAGGGTTTAAGGTTTTTTAATTTTTGGTTTTGGTGGTGGTAGTTGTGGTTTTATTTTACATGGAATTAAAAAGAAAAATAAATATTTTTAAAATATTAAATTATAAAAAAAAAAGATTTGTTAAATATATTTTACAACGTTTTTTTAGTTTTTGTTTAAAAAATTTACAAATAAGTATTTACAAATTAATAAAAATTAAAAAAAAAAAAACAAAATAGATAATGCAAATATTCGCTTATATTTTTTTTTTGAAAATATACGAAATATTAAGTTTCAGAACTAATCCGGGTTGATATTTAGTAATTGATTCTTTTGAGAAACAAAAGTTTTAAAAAGCTCGAAAAATTTAAATAAAAAAATCTAGATGCTTTCTTTTAAAATTTAAAAATAAACATTATTATAAAAAGCTTTTCCTATAAAAAATTTTTTATATAAAGGTTTTTTTATATAAAAGCTTTTTTATATAAAAGCTTTTTTATATAAAAGCTTTTTTAAATAAAGGTTTTTTTTATATAAAAACATTTTATATAAAAGCTTTTTTGTATAAAATCTTTTTTATCTAGAAGTTTTTTTATATAAAAGCATTTTTAAATAAAAGCTTTATCATACACACATTTTCGAATGCGAGTTACTTTAATAAAATATAAATTTTAATTCTAATTTATTTTATAGGTTTGGACAAAAAAGGTAATTTTTTAACAGGATCATTAAAAATGTTTGCTTATAATCAGGAATTAATTTTGTTTAAAGTTAAATCTTTAACAAAGCTTTACTAAATTTTGAATGGCTTACATAAAAAAAAATTTAGTAATCACAAAAAAGCCCAAAAGCTTTATTAATAAAAAACAGTTTTTAAGAAAGTAATATAAAAAAAATTTTCTTATTCGATACAAAAGCTTTTTTATTAATTGCCTGTTTAACGAGTTCGATCGTCAACGTTCGCATAGAAAGTTACATAAAATTTGAAAATTTGTTTTTGTCTTAAATACAATTTTCTATGCAAACATAAACGTTCGAAATCGATGAACAGGCTGTAAATAAATGAGGTTATTAGAAAATAAATACTTTTAAAATTTAAAATTTTTTAAAAGCTCTGAAATTTGAACTAAGCTAAATTTATAAGATCAGATTATATAAAATTTTTTCCAAAGAAAGTCATATAAAAAACTTTTCCTAGTTCAATGAAAAAAGCTTCTTTAAAAAAATAATTACTTCTCTATGGACCAAATGGTAAATGTATTAGAAAATTGTTTTTTTTAATTTCTTGAGCTTTATAAAACTTTTATTAAAGTTTTAAATTATAAAATGTATATAATCGTATGGTTTTTTGTTGTTATAATTTTGCCTGCTGCCAATTCTATTTCACATTATTATTATTTTTATTATTATGTCCTGTGGTTCCTATAAGGAACAAAGGGCCACTCTATTTCACATTAAAGCTTGTTTAATGTTAAAGTTCAAATAAATTAAAAATAGAATGAAAAATATTTTTAAAAAAAGCTTTTTATTAAACATTTTCAGTGATATTTTTTAAACAAAAAACTAATAATATTTTTTTTGTTGTTCGTTATTCCAAATTTTTATTTTTGATAAATACACTGAAATTTATTGTTGGGGTATAAGCTAGTTTCACTGCGCATTTCACTGTTTGCTTAGGCAAGATAATCATTTGTTTTTAAAAAGCTTTTTACAAAAATCGTTTAATTGCAGATCTTTTATTTTTGACATTTTTGTGGTAAAGGGTTTAAAAGAAAAACGTTGTTCATTATAAACTTTATTAAAAAACTTTTTTAAGAACTATATTTTAAAAATTAAAATTTTATTTAAAAAAAACAGTTTTTTTAGTTTAATTTTGTTTATAAATTAAAGTTCTTTAATAAAAAAAGCTGCTTTGAATTAAGATGAGGGGCTAAGAGCACAAGGGGTTTAAGTGCCTTTTTTCTGAAATTCAGTTTACATATGGAATTAGTAGGTGGAATTAGAAGGAAAATTTCAGAGCACAAGAGGTGAATGTGGGATTCTCATCCGTTAGCGAGATATGGCGACCAATTATAGCAGTTGTTATTAAAATACCTGTTTCGCTTGGAGCACAAGAGGTATATTAGCACTTAAACTCTTGTGCTCTATGCAAATATTAAAATTAATTTTTTTACATGGACTGAGTGAGTTAATTCAGACTTAGAGCAATTGTATCACTTGTTTTCAAAACATCTGTTTCAAAATTCCTTAGTGCACTTTGTGGTTTAATAATTGTTGATTGCTTGTTTTTTTTTTTGGGTACGTCAAAACTGAGTGAATCTGGTAATTTTAAAATATTTTACCTTTTATTACTTATTTTTGAAACTGGACTTATCACTTGTAAATACTTTTGTATATGAGAGTGATGTAGATCCAACATGGGAAATTCATGAGACAAACTTGCAAAAAATCTTGCCAATTCCTGTACTGCCATGTACTCACGTATACAATGCCCGTCAACTTTGGACGTACATTTTTTGGGTCCACAATTTGTCAACGGGAGACGCCAATATGTATATGTGGAATGAAAGCCAAAATTCACGTGGATGCCAAGAAATAAGTTCTTGCCTGTGGAAACTTATTAACTCTTTACCTCAGAATGTTACTCACATTACATCTTATAGCAATAACTGTGGTGGCAACAATAAGAGTCACTACATTGTTAAGTTTTGGATGTATGTTATTCCAAATACTCACATTGATGAAGTTAATCACAAAGAGAAACTTCACCACAGATAACATAAAAGCTCGAAATGTTGACTGAGCCATGCAGTTACTCCCACAACTTCCTCTAAAAACATCGTCAAATCAATAAAGTTTGAGAAATTTAAAAACCCAAAGGATCTTTGCTATATACCAACAATTTACCATGAATGGTTTCAAACACTTCCTTACGAAAACATTCCGGAAAGAATTGAAAGTCATGGTGAGGAGGAAGATGAAGATGAGCTTGACGATGAAATAGAAACTGATTATGACCATCAAACAACCATAAAAGCTTAACAAAGTAAAAACTGTCGTCTCTGCAGTTTTATTATTAGGTATGACTAACATTTTTTGAGCTACAAGTTCATTTGTTAAGCAAATTTACAAAAAGTTAAAGCACAAGGGGTATAAGTGTGACTTTCCTTACTTCAAAGGTAATTTTTGGGTATTTGAACATGCAAAAGACGGTAATAAAAAAATCTTGTAAGATTAAAATATATCTCAGGATCGCTATTAATCAAAAAGTAATATTCCAAATAGCATCTTACCTTTTTATTGCAATTTAACTTTAACCGCTTTTTTCTCATTATTTAACAAAAGTCACTTGAACCCCTTGTGCTTTAAGCCCCTCAGATGATTTTGCATTTGAAAATTATATATATAAATTGAATTTAGATGAGATTTAAGAAAAGTTAAAAGATTTGTTTTAATTTTTTGATCTTTTCTGTAAAATCATGAAAAATAAATTAATGGTTGTTTCAGAAAGAGCTTTTTATTTTAAAAAAATCTCTAGAATTAAGGCAACATATTATTTAACGCTAAAAGCTGTTTTAGTATAGAGCTTTTATAAAATCAAACTAGACTTTATAGCTTAATTTTAAGCAATTTTTTTGATTATAATTAATTTTTGGACTTTTGCTAACTTTTGTGTATAGCCTTATAAAAACCGAACTTTTATGTTTAGATGATAACAAGGCGAATTCATCCTAGGTAATCTCGGTACTGCAACAAGTACAACTCGTACAAAAACCACAAGCAATTTGTTTTTGTAAAATCATTGTACAATGTCAAAAACAGAAATAAAACAAAACAGAAACAAAGATAATAAAACAGAATAAACAAAATTTTGACATCCAACAGTGATTTTAGCTAATATCAGCAGGGCTTTTAAGACCACCTGTAATAAATTCTCCTTGGATGATAAGAAGAAAAAATATTAAAACTTTTTTCTTTTATCAAAAAGCTTTCTACTAGAAAATTGGAAAAAGATTTAAATATATTTTAAATGGAAAAGCTTTAAGCTTTATTATTTGCTTTCAAAATTTTATTAATTTGGCAAAGGTGACTAGATTTTTTTTCTTCGGGGAACTTTAAATTTTTGTATACAAAGGCCGAAGAAAAGAATGGTGGATAAAATTTAAAGGTATGCCTGATTTCCCTTAGCAAATTAAGTATACACGGCTATCATGAATAAAAAGTCCACAGTTTTTACCCTCGTAATTTTTGCTTTTACCCATACATTTTTGTTGTTGATTGTTCCCTTTACCCGAGAGAAATTTTATTCACTCGGTTTTTCGGTTTCGGTTCAAAAAGCCGCTACAAAATTTATTTATAACTTAATTATTAGATTTTCTTTTAAATTCTTTTGAGCTTTTATGAATTGAAGACCAAATTTTTTCCATTATTATTATTATTATTATTATTTTTTTAAATTGAATATTTACATTTTCTTTTGTTTTTCTTTTCTATGACTTAAAGCTAAAATTGTAATAAAACCAGTACTTACCTTTAAACGATTGTTCATAAAGATTTTTATTGGAAACATAATATAAAATAAAAAAACTAAAATAGATCTTATGTAGGTGTCTAAGCTTATATTCCCTATTATGTTAATCAGCAACTACAAAACTAATCTGAACAATTTTATTGCCAATAAATAGCATCAAATTCGCTAAAAATTATCTAAACTTTAAAGTTTTGGTTATCTTTGAAATTTTAAATCGTTATTAAAAATTTTAAACAATTCAAGCCATGTTGTTGAAACAAAAAAAAAAAAAAAAAAAAAAAAAAAAACAAATAAAAAAAAAGAAAGAAACCTTTGAGCTTAAAAAAAATTCTTTACAAATTTAGCAAAAACTAAACAAAAGAAAAACCATTAAGTTATTATCAGCCAACAATTTTTTTCCTCTTTGATTTTAAAAGTTACAAACTTTTTTTCTTTGCAATTTGCATATTTTTATAGTTTAAACAATTAACTACATCCATAAAAAATGTTCTTATGAATGTTTTATTTTTAATTTTGTTATTATTATTTTACTTACCACACCCTGTGGTATACCAACATCGTAAGTTGGTGGCGCTGATGCTGGCTGATAGGGACCGCGTGCATAACGCAGTATGGCCAATTGTTGTGCACGTCTAATACCACATTCGCCCAGACCTCTGAGCTGTATCCAGTAAGCACCAACTGCTTGATCGGCTGTTATAATGAAATCATAACGTTCACCTGTAATTATTATGTAAAAAAGGTAAAACAAAAAAAAAAAAGGTTAATTATTTCATAATAAATTAAAGTTGAATGGTGAGAAAAATTTATTTATAAGCATTTAACATGCGACACAAAATGACATCTAAAGTTATTGATTTATGTTAATTTTTTTTTTTTTTGAAAATTTTTATAGATTATTTTACAATTTTAAGATTAAAACCAAAAATTGTTTATTAAAAAAACTAACTTAATCTGCTGAGAACTGTAAGCTCGTTAGCGAAAAAAAACTTTGAAAGTGTATTCCCAAAAATTCGGTATGTTTTATAACTAGAGTTTCAGGGTTTCCCGTCATATGGGCACTTCCACAGAAAAGCTCTCTTTTTGTCACGTCACGTCACCTAGCAATTATTCTTGTATTTTAGAACCACGTTGTTAAAATTTTTCCTCTCTTTCACTAAATGAAAACCTAGTTGCGCTCTACACCCAAATGCAAAAACGTAAATAATATTCTCATTATTCTTTGAGAAACAATTAAAAATGTTTGGTGACGTTACGTGACAAAAAGTAGACATTTCTGTGAAAATACCAATATGCAAATGTTTTGAATTGCCCCAATTTTTTGCTTAATTTATTAACGTGTAAATTCGGTAACCTCATATCTTCAAAACGAGAAGAGACAAAAATTCAATACTTATTGTTGTTAATTAGAAAAATAAGCAGATATGTAGGTGTCTGGTACTTTTTTGAAATTCGGCCCTTTAGAGTGTTAACGGGTATAACCTGTAGTTTGGAACTTCTTTGTCACCCCATCTGTCTTTTCAACCTTATTAAATTATGAGCTCTCACAACAATTTTAAAATGTTTGATATTTAAATGGGGAGAAAAAAAGTATTAAATAGGTGAAATACGGGAAATTTAAACTTTTTCCATTACTTTTCCGTGCTGCATGTGTTAATTTTCGAATTTTCTATAATATTGAACTTGGAAACATAAAATTATAGGTCCATGGTCTTGAGTGAATGAGAACCTATAAGATGAAAACGGTTGGTACTTTTTTGTTCTTCAACTGGTACTTTTTGAAATTTCTTTAATATTGGAACTAGAAACTTAAAATTAAATATGAATGGTTCTGAGTGAATAAGAATCTGTATGGAAGAGCTTTTTTTAACTTTTTCGTTCTACAATTGGTACTTTTTTGATTTTCGTTAATATTGGACCTAAAAACAGAAAATAAAACATGCAATGTCCTGAGTGGGTGAGACTCTATAAAGGGAAACTTTTTGGTACTTTATTGTTATTGAACTGGTACTTGTTGATTGTTCGTTAGTTAGGGAGCTAGAAACATAAAATTAAACATGCAATGTTCCGAGTAAATGAGAACCTATAAGATGAAAACGGTTGGTACTCTTTTGTTCTTCAACTGGTACTTTTTGAAATTTCTTTAATATTGGAACTAGAAACTTAAAATTAAATATGAATGGTTCTGAGTGAATAAGAATCTGTATGGAAGAGCTTTTTTGAACTTTTTCGTTCTACAATTGGTACTTTTTTGATTTTAGAAGCTAGAAACATAAAATTAAACATGCAATGTTCCGAGTAAATGAAAATCTGTAAGAGGGAGCGTTTTGGTACTTTTTCGTTCTGCAACTATTTTTTTTTATTTTCGTTAATATTGGACCTAGAAGCATAAAATTAAACAATATCCTGAGTAGGAAAGAATAAAGGGGAAAGTTTTGGTACTTTATTGGTTTTCAACTGGTACTTTTTCAATTTCCGTTACTATGGAACCTAAAATCATAAGAGAGATCTTTTTGGTACTTTTTCGTTTCTCAGCCGGTACTTTTGGAAATTTATTAATATTGAACCTACCAACAAAAAGTTCAATATGCAGAGTCCAGAGTGATTAAGAAATTATAAGCGGAGACTTTTTGGTACTTTTTGATTTTCAATTGGTACTTTCTGATTTCTTTTTTTATAAAATTGCAATTCGAAGACTAAATTAAACACTTACGGACTTGAGTGGAAGATAACATATGGACCGGAGGTTGGCCCCTCGACATATCGATCCACTCTGACGAAAAAAAACAAAGGCTCAAAACATGTAAATTCGTATATACTGATATGTATGGGTTCTTTTTATTTTAATAAATAATTAAGCTCGAATTTCGATCACTAGGCAAACACTAATAAATCTAAATTCTCCCAATTTTTAAAGTAAAAATTAGAAAAATTAAGAAAGCAATACTCTACCGTATTTTTATATATTAAGATAAAAGTTATTAAGTTAAAATGTTACTATCATTTGCAATCCATAGAAATAAAAAGAAGGTCTCCCGCAGGCTAGTTGGTAGCGAGCTACCCTATCAGTGCGAGGGTTACGGTTTCGATGCCCGGTTTCACCACAACGGGCTAAAGGTCTCAGTTACTATTGCTTGGTGAACTGAGTTAGAATATAATTTGTAATTGTATTTGTATATCTCAATTAATAAATAAAAATAAATAAATTTTAAAAAATTGGACAAAACAAAGATACATTTTTTATTCAATTTGTTCTATTCTGGGATTTTGTTTCCTTAATAAAGAAAAATCCCGGGAACTGGAATTTCTCGTTTGGCATTCCTAGTCTATAAAAAATAAAGCCTGTACCCATGTTCTGTAACTTTGGTGAGAAATTCTCGCATCGAAGATATGTGAAACAAAATATTCCATAGTTTCTCAAAAAGTGAGAAAAAGTGTGTCTGTAACAGAGAACGGCTTTGTGGAATTGTAAAAAAGCGCATTAAATCAACAGCAACAAATACACTCACTTGCGGTCATACAATCAAACTTGCGCAACCGCAAATATTCGCTGCTGGTTTGCAGTCATTCAAATAATGCACATCGTGCTTTGTTATTTATACCATCGTTAGCTTCGTTTTTTAATAAAGATGTTTGTGTGTTCGGTGCGACAATGATTGTTTTGGTAAAGAAAAAAAAAAAGATACAAACAAAACAGCCAGAAATGAAGCAATTATTACTCATGAAGACATTCAGCAGTTGCTGTGTAGTACAAGAAAAAAAAAAATTTTTTTTTTTGAAATGAAACTAAACGCACATATGTAGGTACAAACAATTTCCATAGAAACAGACTTTTTTTTCATCTTAAAAAGTACAGTAGTTCTGTATGTGGTACAATATATTCTTGTTGTTCATGTTAACAATGCGTCTCATCGAGTGGACAATGACTACTTGAATGCAAAAGTATATGAATCTGTTCCTTTTGAATTTACACAGTTGTGTTATATTGCGTGCGCAACAATAATGCAAATAAAGTACTTTCAATAAAAAACGAATACATGCAAAAATCAAATGTGTACGAAACGATGTAAAAATTACCAACGTTGAACTTTTTTTTGCAAGCAAAGAGTGAATGTAAATTTGAGCGTATGAATAAATCAAGAAAAATAGTGATTTTGCAGTTCTCTGGTCTGTAACTCATGTCGGTTACTATCAAAATCAATTACGTCGTTACGTTATAAATGACAAAATATTTTACTCGAAGCCGATGTGAAATTGTAGACGTTGAGAACGCCAATCGCACATATCTTTAACGACAACCAAAATTTACTAAACTGGAAAAATTTTCAACGACGGCGGCGAAATTACAATCTTCTAATATACCAAATAACACTGGTTTACAGCCAAAAATTGCCAAGAACGCCACGTGCCTAGATAAGTTAACTTTGACCTCCTGAACACGAAAAACGCTGTAATTTTTTTTTCATTAGTTAAGTTGGAACGAAAATATTTTCATCCCATATAAAATTCCGCCTTTTTTTAACCATCAGTTTTAACGTATTTAAAAAAAACGGAATTTTATATGAGATGAAAAATATTGTCGTTCGACAAAATCCTTAATAAAAACTTTATTTTTCATCCGATTTTTTTCAAATTACGCTTAAAATGTTGGTAACAAAATAAACTATTTGGTTAAAAAATAAAACATTCCAGATATTTACTATAACGTAGAAAAAAAACGAAATAAAAATGAAATATTTTGAAAAAAACGTAAAAAATACGCAAATTTCGAACTTTGAGGTGCCATAACTCAGCCAATTCTTATCAGATAATTTTTAGCATATCGACGGAAAAGGCATTCAGTTGCCTTTCCAACGATATGCCATTTATCTCAATCGGACTTTTCGGTTGGGCTCCACAAGGGTTTGAGTGGGACCATACATCTAGGCACGTGGCGTTCTTGGTAATTTTCCAAATTAAAAATTTGTAAAGCAGTGTAATGTAAAGTGAGACTTCAATGTTTGTTGTTAACAAAATAGCTTTGAAAACATTCGTATCTTTTTCAAAAATGTGAAAAGCAAAATAATTAAACAATGAAAAAATCTGCCAAGAACAAAATTTTTTAGTGTTAACATTTTCTCTCACGTCGTTTTTTTTCGTGAGTTTATTTGACAGTTTAAAGCAGGAACATTCTCACAAAAATTTTACAGCCACACTTTTTCTGTAAATTGGCGAATAATTTCCTTACGTGACAGCAATTACTCGCCAAAAATTTTAAAGATGCAGTTAAGTTGGAAAAACAGTTGTTTGTTTCAATTGATGACAATTTTGCTTCATTTCTCACATTTCAATCGAAAAGTTTCTATACGCGGGAGTAGCAGAACACGTGTACTAGAGGCTTATTCTGAATTGCGATGCGAAAATCAATGCGATGCGAAAATGCATAAATGCGAACAATTGCTATTCTGTATTGCGATATTCGCAAAGTTTTTTTTTTAATCGCATTTCAAATGCGAAAAGGTGACAAGTCGGTATTCTTCATTGCGAAAACAAATGTCAAATTCGCAAAATTTATTCGACAACAAAATAGCATTCGCAAAGTACAAACATGTTAGTGAAAGATAATATTTTACTTATTTATTCATCATATATTTATTATTTAATTCAGGGAAACTAGCAATAAGAACACCAAACCGCGTCAATTTGAAATAATAATAGAATTTATGAATAAGCACAGCCAATTCGCAAGAGGCCATTTGAAAACACCAAATGCACGTCAGTCGGCAAATACTTTGTTAACGTTAACTGAAGAACTAAATATCAATGGAACACCTATTAGAGAAGCTGCAGGATGGAAAAAGTATGAAATATATAAACCAGTTCAAAAATATTTGACTTCAACTTTAATTTTAGTAGGTTTGGGCCGATTTTAAAGTACACACAAAATACTTTCATTTTCTTCGTCGTCGAACCACAGTGCCACAAAATCCCTTTTTATTATTTTTTTTATTATAGAATGTCCTAAATAAATTTTTTAAACAATTTTAACAGCCAAACAAACAATTTATATATTTTTAATTTGACGTTTATTGACACTGACGTATATTTGAGCAGCGTTGCCACGATTTGAAATAAATTGCGAATGCGATTGCGAAAGTCTAACAGAATACCAATTTTCTTTCGCATCGCATTTCATTTGCGCATCGCATTGATTTTCGCATCGCAATTCAGAATAAAGGCTCAGTTAGGCGAACTTTGCTGTACCGTATCTGTACTGTATCAATCAGCTGTTCGCTTTTTGTTATATGAAAACCAATACGAAAGCTTACCGAAATGCAATGTACCGTAGTTGCAACGTGCCAATCTGTATTAAATAGAATTTCATGCCGTTGTTACGTGACATTTGTAAGACAGTGATGGGCGGCTTGTATGTTACATTGAATGCGGGTAATTTTGCTCTTTTTTTTGGTACTTTTTTCAGTATATCTATGGAATTGCGACAAAACAACTTACAATACAACATATTTCCAAATATAAAAATATACATATGCTTAGATGTTTTAAATAAACAAATGCATTTACACATACAATGGGAATGTGAAACATATAAAAGACTTTAAATGGTATCGAAACCTTGTTTGGTGTATGCACATTTACTATGTATGCTACAAATTTATATATGACAAAAAAAAAAATTTATTTATTGTAAATCTACAATATAAATATTAAATTATTAACATTTTTTACATACACAAAATACTGTTTTAATACCATTTAAATCACGTGGTACTTTTTCTGCACAACGGTCACCATTTGAACATTTTTGATTCCCCTCACTGTGTGTTTTGTTTTATGTATACTATTGCATTTTGTTTATGCATGGGAAAACATATGACACGTTTTTAAACGTTCTATAAGTGCACCAACGTGCTTACAGTACGATGCGGTACATTACAGGTACAGCAACGTTCGCTTTACTGAGCCTTAAGCCTCCTGTTGTGTTGTGTGGTACCATAAAAAAATGTCATATTCGTTTAATCCTTCTTATCTCTGATTCATTTTATAAACAAATTAACTGCAAATATTCCCCATCTTAAAACGTAATCTAATTATAAATTTTTATTCCAGGAAATAATTATTTCTTCTTATTGTGTTTCTTAAATACTTGTCTTCTTATATTTTTATTTGTAGCTGGAAACATAATTATTAGAAATCAAACAGATTCATTCGTTACCACATTAAAACACTCATTCGTATTCAAATGTAATTGAATTCGAAACCACAAAATCCAACAACAATGAACAAATAAATTAATTAAACAATCGAAAGTTTCGTTTGTAATTTCAATCCAAAGACTTTAAGCCGACACGATTTTTTTTTTTAAATATTTTATGACAAATGCATCGAAATTAGCAAAACGTAGGTCGAGATAAAGATAAAAATGAAATTGCTACAAATTGTTATGAGAGCAAGATAAAATAAAGATTAGTCATAAAACATTTTTCGTTATAAAGAAATTAATTGTTGTAAAATTGGTTTGGGTTTTTTTTTTGTTTGTCTCAAAGAATTCAGAATTTCCAAATAAAAAGTTGTTTATTTTGAAATTCTTCATGTTTTTGAAAATTACTAAATTTAAAAAAAACAAGTAAGAGTGCTATATTCGGCTGTGCCGAATCTTATATACCCTTCACCATTGTGCGAGCAGAATACAGAGCAACTAGACAAAAACTAAATAATTTTTACATATACATACATATTTGCAATACCTCAAACTTCATTATAAATAAAATTTAAAAAGCGAAAACTGGTAAATATTTTTTTTAAATCTTTTTTAGAACATAAAAAAAATAAAAATATTAAAAAAAAAATTTTCTTTTTAAAAAACCAAGAATCGAACCGGGAACTCTCAGTTTCTAACAAACCCCCTAGACAACTGAACCATGAAGGAACGTTAATCGAATATCATTAAAATGAAATATGGCACGTTGACTGTTCACAAAATTCAACAAAGTTTTGTTGTAATTACTTCTGATGTTTTTGTTCACCACAAAGTTGGGAAATATATTCACCAAATATGTGTGTTTGTTTGTTTGTTTTCTTTTATCTTTTTTGGCGAGTTTTTAAGTAGCAAAAAACACAAAAATTCCTAGTTTCTATTTGTAAAAATATTTTCGTTAAATAGATGAAATAATAAAGAAGGGTGATAACGAAAATCATATTGGGCATTATGCTAGTATATGTAAGCAATTGAATTGATTATCCGGAAAACACATATCAAACGTAAGACGGACAGACGGACAGACGGTCAGACGGACAGACGGTCAGACGGACAGACGGTCAGACGGACAGACGGACAGACGGTTAAATCAAGTTCTCTCCTCATAAGGTCCCAGAATATATATACTTTATGGGGTCTAAAATCAATATTGTGGAAATTACAAACGTTATGACAAACTTATATATACCCTTTTCCACCTGAGGTGAAGGGTATAAAAATGGGAAATTTTTAACACCCTATTTTTTTTTTTTGTAATTATCTTGTCGCATTTGAATCTTAAATATTTTGTCTGTAGTTTTTTTTTATAAAGAAATAAATTTCAAATTGCATAAAACTAAATCAGTACTGAATCATGAAAGCAAGTTGCTTTTAACTCTTATACTCGTATATGGTTTTAATACAGATTTGTCACTCTAATTGATGGTTGATTGATGTTAATCGATTAAATTTTTCAGATGTCAGTTGGAAATTATTTCCTGGCTGTTTTGTTTTTGTCTTATAACTACATATACCAAGTTTTGTAATGGCTTGTAAAACCCATTAATAATTGAAGTAATTAGCAGCTTAGTTAAATGGTCATTAAGAAAAGTACCTAAGGTACTTTCTAATTAAGGCTTGTGTAACATTTAAGCTATATTAGTCATTGTGTGATTAAAATAGAAAAGAGTTAAAAAGAAATTGCACAGACCTTTTTTTTATTTATAAAATTTAGTCCTGTTAAATGAATGAAGACTTTGTTCGCTAAAGTTATTTTTAAAGCAAAAACAAATTATAAAATATTGTTTTTGTTTTACATGTTAGTCAAGCGAACGAAGTCTTCATTCGTTATCGACGAACATGCCACTAATGTTCTACGTAGATCTTAAAAAAAGCGAAATGACGAGTCTTTGAAGGGTTTTGTGACAAAGCAGTTTGAATCTTAGGTCCCTCTAAAAGACGTTTTTAAAGAAGGCAGAGTGTAAGAGTGAGTAAAAGTTCATGCAATTGCAGACCGTCTAAAAGGCCGGAAAAAGGGAGCGCTTGCAAATGTTTTCCGCTGGGTTGTTGGAGTCAACCAGGTATGGGCCTCACAAATATAATGAAATTTATACATGTGTGTGTATAACTTAATTTGCTTATTAAAACAAGTGACACAAAGAGAATTTAAAGTCAATTATTTTACATATAGCTTTTGTTTCTCCTGCTTTTAAGAGAAAAAATGAATATTTGTATAAGTTTTTAAAACAGGAATATGATAACCTGAACATTGCTGATGGAATTTAAAAGTGTACGTGTGTCGAGTATTTTATTACTTGGGCGTACCAAGGAATTGAGAAGTGCCCATTTATACGCAGCCGGTACTGAGACCCAAAACATACTACTTTGTTTCTCTTGAAAAAGGTTTGTTTTTATACCCACCACCAAAAGGACGGGGGTATATTAATTTTGTTGTTTCGTTTGTAATACATTGATATAAATAGCAGATAACCTATAAAGTATGAATATATATGTAGGTCAGGATAATTGTTATACCCAAGGCTGATAGGGCAGGCCATTCTAAGCAGGGGGATTTCAGGCATATTAGTCAATCTTCATTCTTGTTGAAGACTCTCGTGAGACTGATTGATCTCTATCTTAGAAGTAATTATAATATCCTCCTCATAAGCAGCGCTCAACATGCCTTTCTTAAGGGTAAATATCGAGCCCTAACCGCGAAAATAACGTAAGCGCCAAAAACCAAATTTTACAGGAGAGAGTTTTTTTTTGTTTTATTTCATATTACATTTTAGGAGACTCAGCAATTGAAAATTATGTCGCTTACGTTATTTTCGCGGCTAGGGCTTGATATGATGAGAGTGCGCTACAGGAGGAGGAGGGTTATATTGAGCACGGCCTGGGGCATAAGGATTTTACTCTCGCCGGTTTCTGGATATAGAAGAGCCTTGAATAACATTATGATTGGGGCGATTAGGGATTCGTTGGTAGAGCTGGGAGTTAAGGATTTTCTGGTGGAGTGGATAGTCTGCATGCTTAGCAGCAGGATTATTAACTCGTGCCTGGAGGCTCATGAAACATAGAGGAAGGTTACCAGGGGTACATCACAGGGGAGGTGATACTATCGACTCTTTGTGTTTGCTTGCGGTCAATGGGATTCTCAAGTCATTTGATTCCATGAGTTGGAAAGTCGTTGCCTATGCGGACAACGTAGGTCTGCTGGTCAGTGAAATTATGCAGGGGATGTTGGGTTAACTCTCATCATGGACTAGGGAAAGGGGGATTGGCGTAAATCATGGGAAGACAGAACTGGTGCTTTTTTCCAGAAGGTAGAAGGTTTTAGGGGGCCAGTGTTGGAAGGCGTCGCACAGTGCTTTGGCCCATAGACATAAATCAAGAATTTTGAAGAATTTTTTAGATTTAACTCTTTTTGGCGGCGCTAGAGGGCGCCAAAGTTTGAGAATTTATAGTAAAAATGGCCAAACAACTACTTGAGTTTTACATGCTTTAGGAAAACTGTTGTAAAACTGTTGTTTTTTAAAGCACGAGATTGAAATTTTTTTCTGTAGTAGTTTACTATATTTAGAACTAACTGTAAAAAAATTTTATTGATTTATTTTCTCATAAGTGTTTTTTTATTGGTTTGAAAAATGCTTATTATTTACTTAAGCTCTAAAAATTTTCTAACTTTGATGGAATATTAAAAAAAAAGAAAAATATGGTCTATGGGTTTTTTTCTGATTTCGAATATTTAGACTGTTTTCTAATAACTACAAAAAAAAAATTGAAAAAATTTTACCACAACTTGAAAAAAAAAAACTTTTTTTAAATGGCTATTTTCATGATTTTTGATCAAATTTTGATAGTTTTCAGGAGTTTAAAAGACAATTAACTACAAATACTGTGAAATATTAATTCAAACTTATACCATTCAATAAAAAACAACAAAAATCAAAATATGTATAAAAAATTGTTTGTGTTTGTCTGCATTCTACGGCATAAGAGGGCGCTGAAATCACAAATGCCCTTGGTTTTTTATTGTTTCAAGAAAATAATTGTAAAAAATTAATTTTTTGGATTACGAGATTCAAATTTTTTTCTGTAACAGCTAACTATATTCTAAACCATCTATAAAAAACTTTTACTGGAATTATGCTCCTATACATATTTTTTAATGGTTTGAAAAATGCTTATTATTTACTTAAGCTCTAAAAATTTTCTAATTTTGATGGAATATTAAAAAAAAAAGAAAAATATGGTCTATGGGTTTTTTTCTGATTTCGAATATTTAGACTGTTTTCTAATAACTACAAAAAAAAAAATTTAAAAAATTTTACCACAACTTAAAAAAAAATTTATTTAAAAAAAATGCTATTTTCGTGATTTTTGCTCAAACGTTCATAGATTGAATTAGTTAAAAAAAAATAAACTAGGAACATAATAAGAAAAAAATCCAAATATATATACTATTGAATTAGAAAAATTGACAAGATAAATTAAAAAAAATTAGTATAACAGTTGTGTCTGTTTCTTTTTGTCGACACAAGATGGCGCTAAATTCCCAGATGACGTTGGTTTTTCATCGTATAAAGAATATTTTCAAAATGTGACTTAGTGCCGTTATTTTTTATTTAAATTGAAGATGGTTACGTGACAGAAGTTTTTTTTTGGTAACAGCCTTTGTTTGTAGTAAGAGCAATTCTATTGTGGAGTGTTCGAAAATATTGCATACAGGGTTTTCAATTTAAAAGAAAATAAAAATTTTCTATTAAAATGTTAAATCAATTTATATATTTAATAAATACTTACTTTTACAAACGAGTAAAAGTGAGGGCGCGTGGTTCAAAAAATGAACGTGCACATCTCTAATCAATTTTATTGCAATCAAAATCAGCTTATCAAATTTTATTGGAATCTTTCTATTTTTGAACATAGCTCCTATACAAATCATTCTCCCGAAAATAGCTTTTAATGCCAGCTTCCTTAAAAATATATGTAGTAACATACCAATATAAACCATAGGTTACATATAAACCCTCATCCAAAAAACCCATATATGAAGATGAAGATATCTAAATAATATTCGGCAGAAAGAACTTTGAAACGAATCTTAACCTCATAACATAATTTTGTTCTGGTGGGTCCATGATTGCCCATGGGTCCCAAATAGATTACAATCTAGGAACTTTGTTTTTAAATACTATGCTTTAGGATATCACATGGTCGGGCTTGACCGATTATACTTTCTTACTTGTTATTTTTGCACGAGCATTTTAAGCGTTTTTCACTCATTTTTCATTAAATGATGTTTTTATATTTTTCACATTTATAATCCGATTCTACCAAAATTTGGCACACATATATATCTAACAAATATCAATTTTCATACCAAATTTTATTACGATCGGATAATTTTTGAAAGTGTTATAACATTTTTAAGAAAAAGGATATATGGCAGGACCTTGAGTCCTTGTTCAGATTTAAGTGAAAATTTGCACATACGTTGCTAGTTGTGTGTGTATTAGTATGACCATTTTTTGTAGTTTTGTGGGCATTATTGAAGCTAAAATTACATTTTTCCATTTCAGGACACATGGGAGGTAGGCGTGTCCTTGGACCGATTTGTCCAAAAATTCACATTTTTCTTAACTAAGCTATTCTATGCTTGTGTACCAAATTTCAAAAATTTCTGACAACTCCTTCTATTTATGTCCCTTCGTTATATGGGGACAAAGCACTGTGCGTCGTGTTTACTCTATCTGACAAAGCAGAATACTCAGGAGAGGATGAGAAGGGGACACAATGCCTAGGAGAAGCACTCCACAGGCACCGTTAGACATCCTGTTATATCTATCCCCCATTGAACAGTATGTGAAGAGTGTTGCTGCTAGGAACTTATTTAGACTCTAAGAGTCTTCTTTGGTTGAACCAAGGAGGGATGATCATACGAGAATTTTGTACGAGTGGGTCTGCTTGATCAGGGTACTATTGTCGAGGGAATCTTGGATCATAGGATTATGACCTTAGACTTTGGTATGACACCACCTGTCCCGAATAGGAACGATTGGCGTGGATCAAATGGGCTGTTTGAAGGGTGGGCAGTATTTGCGGTCAGGTTCAAGAGGGACATTGGTACTGGTGCCGGTGTTTATGTTGCTAACACTGACGTGAAAAGGTCATTCAGGCTTCCGGATAAGTGCAGTGTCTTCTTGGCTGGGATCCTAGCGATCTGGCGGGCTAAGGAGGTTATACTGGAGCGCATAGGGGGTCTGTGGTGACAATAAACGTCGATATTCATGCCGTGCTCAGGGCATTGACAAATCATACGGTGCGATCGTGCCTGGTCGCATAGTGTAGGATTGCTCTGAGAGAGCTCTTGGGGTTTTCACGGTAAGGCTGTGTTGGGTACCCGGACACTGCAGGGTAAATGGAAATGAAGTGGCGGACGATTAACCGATCCTGGAGGGATAAACCTGATTGCAGGGTGTATAGGGCACTACGGGCCGATTTGGACGCGGGGGCAACCAGGGTTCTATTAGGATTGGATAGAAGTGGTCTCAAGACGCTAATTAGGTTTAACGGGTTATTGTTCTGTAAAGGATTTTACGAGTAAAAAGGACAATGCTATACCGGGCTTCTGCAGGTTATGCGAGGATTCTGAGGAGCTAAGGACGATTGAGCATGTACTGTGCCTTTATCCTAGGAGCCAGAAATGGATATGAGATAGATTTCACGACGAACTGCGGTCCATCGCTAGATGTAATCCAGTCGATATTTAATTTATTTATTAACTGATCTAGCGCAACAAGATAAAATCTTATAAATTACAGCGCTAGTGATATTACCAATATAATTTCAAAAAAAATAAAAATGTAAAATATTAAAGTACATAGATAAAAACATTTATAAACAATACGAAAAAGTAAAAAGTAAAGATTATTACAAAAATTAAGGTATAAGGTATTAACCAAGTATTTCTAATAGCTTCTTTTTAAACGTGTTTGCGTTGCTTAAGAGTTGAAAGTGGGTTGGAAGGGCGTTCCAAAGACGGATTGTAAAAACAAAAAACTGTCGTTCCGACATAAGGCTGACAAACCTGTGCTGAATTAATTTGTTTCCACGATTTGATCTGGCAAATTGCAGTTTATTATAAAGATAGCTTGGTTCTTTGGATGTAATAATTTTATGTAAAAATAAAAGGCATCTAAATTGCAAAAGATTTTTAAAATTCATTCCATAAATTTGATATGAAAACATACGATCGGATAATTTTTGAAAGTGTTATAACATTTTTAAGAAAAAGGATATATGGCAGGACCTTGAGTCCTTGTTCAGATTTAAGTGAAAATTTGCACATACGTTGCTAGTTGTGTGTGTATTAGTATGACCATTTTTTGTAGTTTTGTGGGCATTATTGAAGCTAAAATTACATTTTTCCATTTCAGGACACATGGGAGGTAGGCGTGTCCTTGGACCGATTTGTCCAAAAATTCACATTTTTCTTAACTAAGCTATTCTATGCTTGTGTACCAAATTTCAAAAATTTCTGACAACTCCTTCTATTTATGTCCCTTCGTTATATGGGGACAAAGCACTGTGCGTCGTGTTTACTCTATCTGACAAAGCAGAATACTCAGGAGAGGATGAGAAGGGGACACAATGCCTAGGAGAAGCACTCCACAGGCACCGTTAGACATCCTGTTATATCTATCCCCCATTGAACAGTATGTGAAGAGTGTTGCTGCTAGGAACTTATTTAGACTCTAAGAGTCTTCTTTGGTTGAACCAAGGAGGGATGATCATACGAGAATTTTGTACGAGTGGGTCTGCTTGATCAGGGTACTATTGTCGAGGGAATCTTGGATCATAGGATTATGACCTTAGACTTTGGTATGACACCACCTGTCCCGAATAGGAACGATTGGCGTGGATCAAATGGGCTGTTTGAAGGGTGGGCAGTATTTGCGGTCAGGTTCAAGAGGGACATTGGTACTGGTGCCGGTGTTTATGTTGCTAACACTGACGTGAAAAGGTCATTCAGGCTTCCGGATAAGTGCAGTGTCTTCTTGGCTGGGATCCTAGCGATCTGGCGGGCTAAGGAGGTTATACTGGAGCGCATAGGGGGTCTGTGGTGACAATAAACGTCGATATTCATGCCGTGCTCAGGGCATTGACAAATCATACGGTGCGATCGTGCCTGGTCGCATAGTGTAGGATTGCTCTGAGAGAGCTCTTGGGGTTTTCACGGTAAGGCTGTGTTGGGTACCCGGACACTGCAGGGTAAATGGAAATGAAGTGGCGGACGATTAACCGATCCTGGAGGGATAAACCTGATTGCAGGGTGTATAGGGCACTACGGGCCGATTTGGACGCGGGGGCAACCAGGGTTCTATTAGGATTGGATAGAAGTGGTCTCAAGACGCTAATTAGGTTTAACGGGTTATTGTTCTGTAAAGGATTTTACGAGTAAAAAGGACAATGCTATACCGGGCTTCTGCAGGTTATGCGAGGATTCTGAGGAGCTAAGGACGATTGAGCATGTACTGTGCCTTTATCCTAGGAGCCAGAAATGGATATGAGATAGATTTCACGACGAACTGCGGTCCATCGCTAGATGTAATCCAGTCGATATTTAATTTATTTATTAACTGATCTAGCGCAACAAGATAAAATCTTATAAATTACAGCGCTAGTGATATTACCAATATAATTTCAAAAAAAATAAAAATGTAAAATATTAAAGTACATAGATAAAAACATTTATAAACAATACGAAAAAGTAAAAAGTAAAGATTATTACAAAAATTAAGGTATAAGGTATTAACCAAGTATTTCTAATAGCTTCTTTTTAAACGTGTTTGCGTTGCTTAAGAGTTGAAAGTGGGTTGGAAGGGCGTTCCAAAGACGGATTGTAAAAACAAAAAACTGTCGTTCCGACATAAGGCTGACAAACCTGTGCTGAATTAATTTGTTTCCACGATTTGATCTGGCAAATTGCAGTTTATTATAAAGATAGCTTGGTTCTTTGGATGTAATAATTTTATGTAAAAATAAAAGGCATCTAAATTGCAAAAGATTTTTAAAATTCATTCCATAAATTTGATATGAAAACATTGATATGCTTTCACGGCCATTTTTGTTGAATACATATCTTGCAATATTATTGTAGGTAACATTTAATTTTTTAAAGTCGACACTGTCACAATTTGCAAAAATTTCACATCCGTATAGCAGAACTGGAATCAAATACGTTTTGGCTAATAGCATTCTTATTTTAAAAGGTGTTGAATTTTTTACAACCCATAAATTTCTCAGCATTCCGTACACTTTTCCAACGACCGAGCTTATGTGATTTGACCAAGTTAGTTGGCTGTTGAAGGTAACGCCGAGATTTTTTGATGTACTAACTAGGGCTATAGCATTGTTATTAATTTTTATTTCAATATTATCGTGAAGAAATCTAGAATTTTTTGAAGATTTAGACAGAAAAATACATTTCGACTTAAGGGGGTTAAGGACTAATCCATTTTCCATGGCCCAATTATAAATTCTATTCAAATCATCATTTATATTGCAAACACACGATTGCACATCAGCTAAACTAGCACTACTATAAAGCTGAACATCATCAGCATACATATGTATCTCGCTACTTTTAAGAACGTCTGGTAGATCATTAATGTACAAACAAAACAGAAGAGGTCCAAGAATTGATCCCTGTGGAACACCTCTGACGACTGTGAGAGGATTCGAAAATTTACCATAATAGTCTACAATTTGGGATCTGTTATCGAGATATGATGATATAAGCTTGCAAGCAGAACTAGAAAAGTTGAATAGTTTTTCAAGTTTTTTCGCAAGAATACCGTGATCGACAGTGTCAAAAGCCTAACTGTGATCCAATAAAATTAGAAATGATACATTATTATTATCAAGTTTCATCCGCAGAGATTCAACTACATCTGCCAATGCTGTTATACAACTTTTTCCTTTCCTAAAGCCAGATTGTTTTTCCGATAAAAGGTTATTGATGTCCAAGTAATCATTTATTTGCTTGGACATTAGTTTTTCCATTACCTTTGATAGAAAAGGAAGGATAGCGATAGGTCGAAAATCGTTGTTTGATTTGGGAATGGGAATAATTTTAGAAAGTTTCCATCCTTGAGGAAATACTGATTTTGCAAGAGCCGTATTGAATACATGTGTCAAAAAAGGTAAAATTTTGGGAATAATAGCTTTCAGAAAGATGGGATTAATATTGTCCATACCAGTGGCATTTGATTTAACAGCCAACATACTTTCTAAAACCTCGAACTGGTCTACGCAACGGAAATAAAAACAATTTTCTACTGGTACATAACAGAGGTTATTATAGACGTTTCCGGAGGGAGGTTGAATATCTATATTAACAAATTTACTATTTAGGGTGTCCACATCAATATCCTCATTGTAAACTGTGGTGCATTTCCGGCCTATACCTATGCTTCGAATTTCCTTCCATTTAGATTTACTATCAACAGCAGACGAGAATTTTCTCTGGTAATAAGAAGATTTTGCTATTTGTATATTTTTAACAACATTTTTTCTTGCACATTTAAAAATATTTTGAAGTACAGGGGTTTTAAACCTTTTCCATCTGCAGTAAGCATCATTACGTAATTTTATTAAATGTTTGATATTGTTGTTGAACCAGGGATGCTTATCAGCTTTTATAGATTTAGTCTTCAAAGGAACACTCAGGTCGAAAACGTTATTTATGTTATCTTGAATAAAATTTAATTGATCATCGACACTAACTAAAGAGTATACAATATTCCATTCAACGTTGTCAATGTGTTGATTTAAAATGGCATAATCAATGTTGTGGAAATCACGATAAGTTATAAGTTTATCTTCTCTGGTCACGCAGAAATCATAGGCAACGAAAAGCATATCATGTCTTGAAAACACTGATGCTGAAAGTTGGTCATATAAAAGTACATTAGATTTATCATTTACAAATAGTAAGTCAATTAAACTGTTGGAGGTGCTGTGATAGTGTGTTGGAGTTGAAATATTTACAGGTAGTAGACCAATTAACTGCATTTTCTCAGTCAATGTGTTGTCAACAAGAATATTATGATTGAAATCATCTAGAATGACAATATCATTGTATTGGATAGAAAAATCTTCTATAATATCAATTAAAGAAATAAACTCAAGGTCCGCTTTAGGCCTGTAAACGCATCCCACGAGCATTTTTCTTTTATCTATACTTGTAATTTCAAGAAAAAGATATTCAATCTTGCTATTTTGTTTTGTTTTTAATTTCACCATACAATTAAAACCATTTCTGACAAATATTGCAACTCCACCACCTTTCCTGTCTTTTACGACACCGTTAGTTACGACTTTAGTTTTCCTATCAGCTCGAAATAAGCTGAATCCAGGTAAATTATATACAGAATCCTGAACGTCCGACGGAAACCAAGTTTCTGAAACACAAATAATATCTATTTTAGATGACGTAAATAGGTATCTGAACTCATCGATTTTGCTATTGAGACTTTGCGCATTTATATGAACAATTTTTAGTCCCAGCCTTTGTCTGGACAAAATCCTAATCATATTGTAAATATTGTCTTTGGAACGAGAAGTATTATTAACGATTATCATCAATAACGAAATAAGCAACGCATTTTAATATATGTTTTGGAATAATTGGGTTAATAAAGTTGTAACGTAAAAAGAAGCTGTACACGTGTAAATAAATTAATAAAAGTAAAAATAAAATAAATTTAAGTAGAAAGTAGTGCTTGAGAGAAAATAAAAATATATTATAATTTTTATAATTAGTTCTAAGTAGGAGACACGTCACTAAAGCTTTTATTGACTGGTGCATCCGATTTATTTGATCCAGGAAACAACCGAAACAGATGCTGAATGTCATCAATTTGCATAATCGGATCATTTGGAGTTTTTTTAATAAATATGAGATTCCGCATGCTAAATGCACTGTGTATAATTTTTTTCTTTTTAAGGCGAACAGCAGAACGAAGTAGATTAAAATTAGATTGCGTAAGATTTTCGTTGACAAAAAACTTATGATCAGAATTAAACCCAATGTGTCGAAGACAAAAGAAAAAGTCTTTATTGATTTTCCTATAATTTGTAAATGATTTCATGAAAAAGTTTTTGTCATACTGTGACCACATCTTCACAATTATGGCTGCATCTTTTGAAATATTCGAATGTTTATTGTTTTGGTTTTGTAGACGGTAGATAGTTTTAACGGCCGGAACCGAAATATTTATAGTGTTACAAATACTATTGAAAATTTTCTATAGGTTCTCATCTTGTACGAATGGTATTTCATTGAGACGTAAGTCACAAGCAACACTACTGTTTTCCTGGTGTATAATTCTGGCCTTTAAAGTTTTTATTTCGGCCTGCATACTATTAATGTTTACTGTGACTGTTTCTAAATTTTCCACTCTTTCCCTTAGAACAGAAACCTCACTCTTAACTTCGTCGATTCTCTTATCAATTTCATCAAAGAGTCGAGATTTAAACTCCTCAAGCAGACTCATTATTTGTTCCGTTTGTTTTTCTAGACGTTTATCCAATATTTGAATGTATTTTAGAGACGAGTCATTGCCAGATAGCCTAGGTGTTTTATTTGGAGTAAAATTATCTTCGAGAGCAGAGACTTGTAACGAAGCTATTGTTCTCTTTGCAGTAGTCGACATAATTGTTGTTATTGAGGATCTTTTTTTCCTACTATAGCGAGTTATTGGTGGCATATAAAGTTTTAATTGTTCAGGGTATTTTAGTCTAATTGTTGTTATTGTTTTTTAGTAATGTTTTTTTTTTTCCACTGCTTTGTTTGTTTAGTTTGCGGTTTAAATAAAAATTATGTGTATATCTTTTTTGTTATTGTTTTTAGGAATATTTTTGTTTGTTAATATTGTTTTAGTATAGTTTTTTAGATTTTATTTTTGGTTTTTTTTTTTTTTTTATTTTTTTTATTTTTTTTATTTTTTAATTGTATCTACTTATTTGTTGAAATTTGTGGTTCGTTTAAATTAAACTCTTTTAAAAAAAAAACTTTTTATTTGTTTATTTTTAAATAAGTGCAAATAACAATATTATTACAGGAGCAATTTAAAAACACGACCGATTCTCTCAACTGTTCTCTTACTTTTTGGGGCTTGTCTGGGAAATTGGTCGGCTGTTTCTGATGAGGGGATTATTTTCCTTCTTAATTTTTCTCTTTCTTTTCCCCTATATTGAAGAGATTCACAATGGACAGCATGGGTCTACGATTGGAGATGTGCCCTTGGGCGCATAACTTCTCCTTACCTTACCATGTAGGTGTATACAATCTGGATTTTCTTCAAATTCTAAGAGCTCGAAAATGGCAGCAACAAAAGACTAAGGAAGATTAAATTAAGAAAAACCACTTTTTGACGACAGATTCGTTTGTCACTAAAAATGATTTAAATCAGTCGATTATTTCACCCAAGCCCTGTAAAGAATTTTCCCTTGGTATAAGACTTTCGGCGTGATAACGGCAATACAAAACGAGCTTACGAAAAAATCGTTAGTGTCAAAGATTTGGCACCGCCGATTATGGTGTTCGCACTTGTTATATTCCAATGGATCGGGTAGTCACAAATTTGATTCACTTTCCTGTTAAGTCATACGATATATCAAAAAAAATCACACTAAGTATGATAGTGTGATTTAAAAATGCAACTCTGTAACAGTCCCCCGGGAAGAAGAGGAATAATCTCAAGGGTATTTCACCTTTAGCTGTAACATCCTCCCGACCCAATGAGGTGCACGCATAACTGGAATTCGACAAATATCCAAAATTACGGGTCTTCTAAAGTCATCGTGATTTATTGAGACCGGAGTAGCTCCCGGTGAGTGCAAGGCACCGGTCTGACTGTTGGTTGAAGCCCAGGAAGCATTTCCCGTCTTTTTGGAAGATTGTCTTCGCGAAAGACTTGCTTTTCCAAAGAAAAGATGACTTTCATAGAATCTGTTTATGAGGCACAATTGCGTACAAAAACCGTTGCAAGAGAAGGGTATATTCTTAAAGAAGGGATACTTTCGGAGGTCACGCAGTGGCTGTGGCTTATACCCAACAGCGCGGAAAGGAAGACTTCCATATGACAGGCTGATTTCTTTTATTATTCTTGAAAAGTTCGGACTGTGGAGATTCTCCCAAGACGTTGTTGCTATTCAAAAAATTCTACTCGGCTTCTAATCAAGCGCCTGTGTGTAAAGCTGAAGGTCCACACCATGCGTTCATGCGTATGATACTTTTTGTGCATTTTATGCGTTTCTAAATTCAAGTTACATGCAATGCGTTTCGTGCGCCAAATTTGTTTTTTTTTATCAGCTGTTGTGCTAGTATTTTTAACAATTAAAAGTCAATTTTGCCAAAAATGGAGAGTGTAATTGATATTTTAATGGAATTTATTTAATAGATTTCATAGAGGAGTAAGCTTTTATTATAAAAATAATCGTGATTTTTCACGGCATCAAAAAGTTTCAATTCATGGCATTTGTTAAAAAAAATAATAAAAACACAACAAAGATGACACTCAGAACATAAAAGTAATCGAGAATGGCAAATGTTGTTCGTGGTAAAATTGTGCTAAAAATAAATTTTAATTTATTTTATTCTTTAAAGTTTATAAAATCTTTATTACGAAACCTTTTTCTCTTATTAAAAAACCTTTTTAATGCAAAAAAATAGTAATAAGTAATCCACCACAAAAACATATTTATCGATAACATTGAAAATAAAATATGATTTGTCATCCATTGCCATCCATAACAGCTGACTTTTTTTCACCACACATGCGACGGATACAAAAGTAGAAAGTAAACCTACTTTCATGCGTTTATGCGTCTATGCATTCTATGCGATTTGCTGTGTAACTTGTCATATACAATTACACAGATTCGACTTTTTTGTCAAATGCATAAAAAGGACAGACGCATAAACGCATGGTGTGGACCTTCAGCTTATAGTATTCGTGAACTCACGGTGGCGGTTGGTAAATGCATATTTGTTGAGATTCACTATGATATTAGGTTATATGGCAGGTGCTCATTTAAATTTCCACATTGTGTAACAGATTATTTTGATCCGTCTTACAAATGATAGATTCTATGCGATCAGCGTTGAATTACACGCAAAGATGCTGATAGGCTGCCATTGTGGCAGCAGATTTTGCAGACAATTTTTATATATCAGACAGAATTCTGTCAGATTTTTGTGTGAATGAAACGTACGATTGTGTAGGATAGTTAGTCCCGGCCTTAAGAGGTATTTTGATTTTAATATTTATTTTGCAATCAGATTTATTGGTTTGGGTTTCTATCAAATTTCCTATTGGACCCATTATAGTCTTTGTATATGGATAATTAGCCAAGAACCTTTCACTTTTAATTAAATTCTCTGCAACATTGTTAATCTTTACTCAAGCATAACAAAGCATTCACATTGGTATTTCATAATTGTAAATAAAACCAAAAGCTTGAATTTAAGCTTTTATGTGTGTAAATTAATACTAAAGCTCGTTAAGAGGTCAAGTTTAAGTTCTTGGATTTTTAATTAAATTATAAGCAACAACAACAATATTAATAACTTTATAAAGAAACGAAGTTGCATTTATTAGTCCAATCATCTTAAAAGACAAATTAGAAAAGCGCAATAAATTATTTAGTATTGTTTTTTTGCTATTTGTAAAACAAAAAAAAAAAAAATTTATGTTAATACAAATAATTGCAATAATAAAATAACAAATTATAATTAATAACAAATAGATAAATCTATTTATTTATTTTCTTTTTTTTCCAAAACAATATCTTGTACTTAAATTTGATTTGTCTTTTAAACAAATTCAACAAATGTTAAGCAATTTATTTTAAAAATTACCCAGATATTTTAAAAGATAATTATCATTGTTGTTGTATTTTGTTTCAAACATTGTAGGGCGTTTAATGAAATAAGTAATTGCTTTGATTACATTTTTTTTATGTCTACGTTTCATTTGAACTAAATTAACAACTTGACTCAACTACTGTGTGATTATTACGACAAATAAATTTTATTTTTTTTGCTAAATTTGTTACAATAATTCATTATTTTAGCGCTTTTTTACAGTTTGCTGGCTGGTGTTGCCGGTGGTGGTGGAAGGGTTTTTGGTGTTTTAAAAGGTGGCAATTCTGTTTGTAAGCATTAATTATGGAGTGTTTTAAGAAATATTTTTAAAGTCATGGTCAAGTACTTGTTAATAATTCAAAGCCATTTTTTCAAATTAAGTAATAAGAGACTTTGGAAATTTTTTATTGAAATGTCAGGGCCTTATGACGAATGCTAGGAAGGGCTGCATTAAGTTGCGCAGGGCGTTTTTAAGAGGTGGGGTTTTTTTTAATCAGTTTGCAAATTTTTAATTAGTGGTGAACGTAGAGTGTATATTATTAGTAAATTATAGCAATGGTTTAAAAAAAGTTTAGACTTATTTAACCAAGAGAAGATAAAGTTGGCCGAAGCAGACCAAAAGCATTTCCGTAGCTTCTACGAAGTAAAGAATTATGGGAAACAGCAACCACCTTTTAAAATCCTGGAAATAAAATATCAGGGATTAGTTCAGAAAGCTTAATCACATTTTTAGTGGGATCTTGCAACTTAAAAATCTAACTTTAAGGTTTTAATTCTCAGCAACTTATGAATGAAAGTGTTTCAAAAGACTCTGGTTGTTCGCTTCGTCTACCAACTATAAATCAGGCCAAAAGCTTTTAAAAGTTTTTTTTTGAAAAATGCATGCATATTCCTCTTTCTAAAACATAAAAATATGTTCAGAGCTTTTTTTCTTTATATTTTTTCAATGGCCTCGTTACTCTTGCCTAAACGTATACGTTGCCGATTGCCGAAACGTGATGTTATACATATCGTTTTTTTTTTATTTTTATACAAAACACACAAATAACATAAGCTTTAATTTGTAAGTTACATATATAAATTTTTACAAACTCTCTGCACATTTCAAGACGTATACGTATTTTAAGTAACTTAAGGCTTAATGGCACAATGGCTATTGTGCGTTGCATGGTGTTGTCAAAATTACGTCAGAACCATATGAGCATGTGGATTTTCACATTCCGTGTACTCTAGACTTAACAACCGTTAAAGTTTACCGCAACATTTACGTGTCCGCATCATTTATGTATGAGTAACGAGTAGAGTTGTCAACCGATTAAGAATAATTCGATTAATCGATCAAACGAAACCAAACTCTTGTTCGAATAATTTTAAAACGATGATTTGCGAATAACGAATAAGTCGATTAATTAATGTTGATTAATCGAGCAATTTTTTTTTTATTAAAAAATAAATTAAATAAATGCTTAGAATTAGATTTATTCTCGTACGTTTTTAGTGATTTTATACAAAATGTAGGAAAGTTAAAATTTATTGTTGCCATAGATAGCCCTGTGCCCATGTTCTGTAGCTCTCGCGTCGAGAAAGTTTTCGATTGAAATGTGTGAAATGAAACAAATAAGCCATAAATTGAAACAAACAGGTGTTTTTCTCACTTAACTGTGTCTGTAACTTTTTTGGTGAGTACAAGCTGTCACGTAAGGAAATTACTCGCCAAATTTCAGAAAAAGTGTTACAGACACCATTTTTGTGCGAAAAGTTTCCGCTTTGAACTGTCAAATAAACTCACGTATAAAAACGGGGCGAGAAAAACTTGTAACACCAAAAAACACTTAAAAATGCAAAATACAAAGAATAATAATAATATTTTGTTCTTGGCACATTTTTTTATTGTTTAATTATTTTGCTTTTAACATTTATATAAAATATACGAATGTTTTTAAATCGTTTGCAAACAACAAACATTAAAGTCGCACTTTACATTATTTGGTAAAGCCGACGGTTCTAATTTCGCCGCCGTCGTTGAAAAATGTTCAATTTTAGTAAATTTTGGTCGCCGTCAACGTTATTTGTTACTGGCGTTTTCAATGTCTGCCATGTCACATCGGCTTCGAGTGCAATGTTATGACATTTATAACGTAACGACGTAATCTCTTTTGATAGTTTTCGACATGAGTTACAGACACACTTTTTTCTCACTTTTCGAGAAACGATGGAATATTTTGTGTCACATCTTTTCGACGCGAGAAGTTCTCACTATAGTTACAGAACATGGGTACTGGTTGTAATTAATCTCAATGTTTAGTAAGCAAGTACTCATTGTATTTCAAAAATGTATTTTATGTTTTTATTAAACAAAGAGAACTGTAAGAATCATTTACCATCTAGTATTTTTAATTTTGCAGCAAACGAGTCTTGCGACTCACCGACTCAATTGTATCAGCTGTTTTATTTTTAAATCAAACGTTAAAAAAATTTCAAGAAAGGTGATTTTTCAATTTCGGTTGAAAAATTAAGAAATAAACAAAAAGTTTAAAAATAAAGAATTGATTTATATAAATCATATCTTGAAAGTAGAAATGTTGTTATTGTATTATATATTTTTTAAATTATATCTTTACCATTTTCGTAAGTGTTACAATATTACCATTGAAAACGATGTAGTGGAAGATTAAATACATTAAGAGAGACATCGGCTGTTCTATATAAGAAATTGTAGACAGAAGTTTGGCTGCAGATGGTACGTCTGCCAACGCCTTTCGAAAATCGCGAGTACTATCGGATTGCTAAGTAATTAAGGATTTTACGATGCCTTTAAGTAATACAACGATATGAAGTTAAGATGAAAAATTTTATGCACCAAAAAAGAGAAGTCATAGCGGATGGAATGGAAGATTTTCCAAAGTAATTTTTTTTTTTAATAATTTTTGTATTCGTTACTCTCATCGATTCATCGAATACTTTTTTAGATTAAATCGTTTGATCGAACGAACAAAAACAATTATTTGAATTATTCGAACAAAGTTGAAAGGCGAATAATTGACAACTCTAGTAACGAGGCATTCATTTTATTTTAAAATGAATTAGTTTCTCCATTTGTATCCCAAATTTTTTAAACCTAAAGTTTTAATCAATAATTATCAAAGTTTTATTTAATAAAAAACACATTTTCTGCAACTTTTCCGCAAAATAAAGTGTTCTTTTTAATATCTATTTAATTCCCTATTAAAGTCCCTCTCTTTAAAGCACTTTACGTTTAAAAGCTTTTTTAAAGCTTAGCTGACTTTATTAAAAAAAAAAGAATTTATTTAAAATTCGCCAAATCTCGCAATTTGCATTCTGCTTTCCAATTCTAAACGGATGGGTCACAACTTCCCAATCAGCTTTTCAAAATACTTTTTATGTGGAACTTGAACATTGTCCTGATGGAGTATAACGGCTTCATGTCTAGTTACGGTTTTCCAAGGGATTTTTCAGACAAATCGCTCCTTAACCGACCCCTCAGTCCCAGTACATGATTACCTGCCTTGCTGCCTAAGACCATGGGGGATCAAATCCATTTTGTGCCAGAGTATGCGTTTACCAATTGCCCCCGTGTGTGCACAGATACTAAACTCCCAGGTGGAAAAACAATTCAATTGCAATTGCGAGCATAGGATTAAACAATGAACGACCATTAGAGGAAAAGTCCGCTAGATTGATTGCCTTTTGGGTTGAGAATCAAATCCAATTAAGAACATTATCTAAAGTTGCATTAAAATATCGTATAGTCACTGTTACTTTGGTTCCTTCAGAAAGGTGCTTATCAGCATCACAATTTTTAAGAACTGTCATCTAAAATATCGTGCGTACATTGATACGTCTCATACGTTCAATAAAGTGATAAAAACAACGAACTTTAGCCTGATAAAAAACTAGTTACAGTTTTCCTACTTGAGTACAAATATTCAGTCGATAGTAATATCGATAGTGAAATCTGAACTATCGATATTTTATTATTTATTTAGAAAACATCGATAGTATCCCAGCACTAGCATCTATCAAATAGCAGCAGCACCTAAGGAAAACCTCCACAGGTCGAACTTTCGCACAATGATGAGAAATCAGCCTTCTATCTGGAAGCCGCTCTTCCCACGATTTTGGATATACTATAAACCGCAGCTGCTAAGTGAACCCCGAAAGTATCCATTAGTAATAAAGGCAAGGCTTTCGCAAAGACAATCATCCTGAAATACAGGAACCATTTCTCGCAAGAAGAATACTTATGCAGACCTTAGACAATAGTCAGTACGGTGGCAGGTTACTGACTTGCATATCACCAGATAGCAAGGTTACTTGGTGAGTAAACCGGTCTTAAGCAATCAAGAATTCTTTATGGGCCCTGTAATTTTGGATGTTTGTCTCATCCCAGGTATGCTTTCATACATCTGTTACGCCCATAAATTTTCAATGTCCGAGGAAAGAATATCGACACAACAGAAACTGTTATGCTCCTCTAGCTCGTCTACTATAACTCTCTTAAATGAAATCCAGGACAGTAAGACTATAAAACAGAAAAGATACATATTCCGATGCCTCTTTGCGACTTCTCTATGGCCGCGTTCTGTGTCCAGGCACAAATTCTTTCAGATTCAGGCATTGACGATCCCTCTAGTCTTACCCAATACAAAGGATTATCCGGCCTCGGCTGGCCTTCTCATACGATTTCTTGCGCTTGCGGTTGTCGTTATAGATTTGTTTTCATCTATTATTCATCGCCAGTAAATATTCAATGCAAAGAATTATCTTTTCAATGACAAGATGGGAATAAATGAATAACGTTTACTCTTCAAAATGACATAAGTGCAAAAGTTATTAAAGGCATAAACCATATGCTAAAATAGATGCCATCTGTTGTGAATATCATACTTAAAAGTTGAACACCTAAAATATATATAAAATTGCTTTCTAATCTTATTCATGTTTTGAGTTAAATTTACCATTTGTATCATCTCTCTTTAAATAGTTAAAGCTGAAACAGCTTTTTTAAAGAATATTTTCTAGAACTGTGTATACAAAAACCGTTTCCATTTTTTGTTAAATTAGAATCTAAATTTCGATTAAACTCGACCATTTTTTGGATGCAAAGTTTATAGAAGCTTTTAAAAAATCTGCTTCATTTTCAACAACTCTTGCTTTTCTTAAAAACTAGTGTTGGTTAAGGCCATTTTACACTATCAAATAAGTCTTACGGATTTTGACGAAAATGCGTCTCTGATCTTATTATTGTTTGAAAATTTTCAAAACACAATAACAACTTATCATGACAGTGTTGTATTTTTTTTAAATACGTTAGGCTTGTGTGATAGTGTAAAGCAGCTAAAAGTGATCGTCTAGATTTGCAATTTTTGTTATAGCAATTTTTGAGTTTATTGGTGAGTGATGTGAGAAGATTGGAGAGGGGTTCTCCGCTTCATGTACTCTGCATTACTGTTTAATTTTGTTATTATCTCACTTTTTAACTTGAAGTTGGCTTTAGATATACAATTTGTATTTATATTTTAAAGATAAAAAGGTGCAGAAGCAAAACAAGAGAAAAATTTAAAAATTGAATTGAATTAGAATTCCATAATTGCAAGTCTTATGGATTACTTTTTTGATTTCTATACAGCACTTTAAGCCCCTATACTAAAAGGCGAAGCTCTTTCAAGCTTTGAACCTACACAGAACAAAATTTTTCACCAGTAGAAGCATTAATCAAAAATAAAATCAGTTTTAATTAAAAATGTAATGAAGTGAATTAAACGCTTAATCAATTTAATTAAACGTTAAATCAAGTGAATTAAACGTTTAATTGATCTTATTAATTTGCTTACTAGTGCAAATTAATATTGTCAATTAAAGGTTTAATACACTTGTTTAAAGGTTTAATTAACTTGATTAAACGTTTAATTAAATTGATTAAATTTTTTTACTGTTGAAGATTTTTTTCTGCTTTGATTGATTTCAATTAAAAAATGTATGATATTAATTAGAAAATTAATTAAATTTGCACCAGTAAACAAATTGTTGGTATCAATTAAATACTTTTTGATATAAAACACATTTTTTGCAGTTATGTAGTTAGTACAAGTAAACGTTTAATTCACTTGATTAAATTTTTAATTAAAATTGATTTTGTTTTTGATTAATGGTTTAATTGCAAAAAAAAAAAAAAAAAAAAAAAAATATTAATAGGCGGGAATTTTTTTCTGTGTTCTTACATAAGTTTGACTTAAATTCCACCATTTGCTTAATGAATTTTTTTTGTACTTCTCTTTTAATAACTTTTATTTTCTCTTTATTTGCACTATTTACTTATAATGATTTCATTTTATTTATTTTATACAACTTGTTGTTGCTTTTATAAGTTTTCATTTTCCATTATACATATGTACATAATTTTTTTTCGCCAACCAACGTGTGTTTTTTGTATTTTTTTTTTGATTTGCAATTTTAAAGAAATCATGCATTTTTTTTATTAAATGAATTGTTTTGAACGAAAAACAATTGGTGCATATTATCTAGTACAATCGATACAAATGCATGTTAATGTGCAAAAAAAAAATAACAACAAAAACAATATTTAAACAAATAATAAGTAAAAGTGTTGAGAAAAACAGACAGACAACGAATTTGTGAAGGCCGCTACGGTGGAAAATTTCCATGCCTGCAATTTATTTTTTCGTTGAGATATTTTATTTTAGAATTTTTGGTAATTTTAAGAAGTGGGCTAATGTTATAAATTATTGTTGACGAAAGTTAAAAAAAAAATCGAATTAGAGTTTTAAGCCTTAAATTTTTGCGGTATTTAAATACTCTTTAGGCGGGAATGGGTGGAGTTGGGTATCATACGGTCAGGCTTGACCGACAATACTTTCTTACTACTTTAATTATGGTGAAGGGAATATGTGTGCAAATTGTTCAGCCCACCTGAAACAAGTACAAAATTATTTGAAAAGTTTCGCTTTTGTTTAAAGGAAACATAAACTAAATACCAGAAACTACAAGATAATGTTTGTTGCAGTTTGAAAAAGCATGAAACGAAAATATTTTAATAAAAAAAAAAAAAAAAAAATTCACAAGCTTTAAAATATTTTAACATTAAGTTATTGCAATTACGAGAAAACTTTAAGTAAATAATATGATTTTAAATATAGACAAATATTTGTTTGTTTATTTAAAATTACAATTAAAGAGGGTGTTAGAAAAAATTACGATCAAATGCAAATAAGCAGCGGAAAATCTAAAGTTTCACAGTGGGCAAGAATGAATATTATTTCCAATATTTCATTGAGAAATTCTAACCACAAAAAAAATTTATTTTTTGCCTAGAAGGACTACTACTCTGATAAGACTTTTGAAAAGTGGACGTATTTTGTAGTTGAGTTACTTTTGAACTGCACTGTTTCCAATTTTGTAGAAATAAACTGAATCAGCCAAAGTTTTAATTTAGTTTTATTAATTTTAGCAAATTTATTCGGTTTTCTAACCCACTGTGCATTTTATTTGTTTATTTATTTATGCAAATTTATGTTGCCACCATGTCATTGTCTCGTAAATGTTAAATGGCAAATACGGATATATATTTTCTTTAACCCAATTGAGTTGATTTTATTTTTATTCTTTCTTTGCAACAAAAAAAAAAAAACTAGATCAGAAAGACAAAACAATTATGCAAATTCTTCTTAATAAATAATAAAAAAAATAGCTAACACCACTTACCAGAGAACGATATAATCGTGTTAACGTCAACCGGATGTACTGGCTCACCATCTGTAGCAATCACTGTCAAACCATGACCTTCAATTGTTACTTGTGCCGGGCATACAGACGCGAAAGCATTGATCATACGGAAACGATAACGGCGTCCAGGTGTTATTGTAAATATTTCCAAGGGGGTATTTGTCATGAAACCAGTATTTGGATCACGGAATTGACCCTTACCATTGATCAGCAATGACTCGGGATCTTGACCGGTATTGACAGCCAAACGACCAGGATAACGTTCAGCAGCATCTTCATGCAACCAATCGCTGATCAACATTATGTGGGTTGTCAAATCGAAATCATACATATGGGAATTGGGATCACGAGAGGGAGGCTGTCTGACAACAATACTACCATAAAGGCCATCTAGTTTTTGTAAGCCTGTGTGAGCATGCCAAAAGTGGGTACCCGCATTACCGGTCCATTGATAACTGTTAATATAAAGAGAAATTATTCAAAAACAATAAAACATTTTTTTTTGTAATAAGAAACAAAAGCAGTTAATCTGGGAGATCTTAATTACATTTGTAATTACTCAATTACAAGTAATTGTTTTTTTTTAGTTGCGTTATTCAGTTTAAAGTTAGCATCAATTACATTTTAATGTTATCGAAGTAAAAATAATAATAATAAAAAAAAATTCTCATAATAATGATTATAACGCAATAAAACAAGTAACAAAACAAACTTAAAAGTAATTGTTTGCTCGTTAATTACAATTACTTACCATGTTTAATTGAACTTTTTTTTTATTAAAATTGTAAGTAAATTTGCAAAATTATTAATTAGAATTTCTATATTGTAATTTAAGATTTTTGATTACATATGGGCATTTCCATGTCATCGTACGTGACATTTGTACGCCTTCAGAGCGATAGATATTTGGCAAAAATAGTAGTAACTGGAAAATTTTTTTATCATTATGTTTCATTTAGAGGGAACTTTATATGAAAAAAAAAATTTTTCTAATTCGGAACCTTGTTGTCCAAAATATCGGGCAAAATAAGTGCATATCGTACGTGACATAAAACGGAAGTGATATTTGTGTGAATGTAAAATAATACGAAAATCTGCGAATTGTGGGAGGCTTTTCTCCTTTTTTTAATTTCTTACATTAAACCACATATTTTTTCTTTATAATCCGTAATTGGAAAAAAAAATTTTTTTTTGATGGTTTTATAATGAACCAAATGTAATATCGTACGTGACATACCGTACGTGACATATTTTTCTCTTATAGTATTTACAAGGTATGAAATATATTTTTTGTAAATATATGTATATTAAAACTTAAAACAAACAAGTAAAATAGTATAGTCGGGCAAGCCCGACCATGTGATACCCTACACCATTATATTGAAAAAAAAATTTTTTTTTGAGAGGGTACCCTATTTGGGACCCATGGCCAATCAAGGTCGCCAAAACAGAATTATGCTATGAGGTTAATAATTATATAAAATTTCTTTGTGCCGAATATTATTTTGTTGTATTCATCTATATGAGCTTTGTTTGCCCCTAACCGATTTAAGAAAGGGGGTTTATTTGGGACCTATGGTTAATTTTGGATCTAACAGCACAACATTTTGTCATGACCTATCATAAAAGTCATTGTTGCCAATTTTTATGTAAATACCAACATTTATAAGGAAATGGCATTAAAAGCTTTTTTCGGGAGTAGTACTTGTATGGGAGCTATGGTCAAATATGGACCGATTCCATTAAAATTTGGTAAGATGATAGTGATTGTAATAATATAAGGTTTGATGCATTTAGTTGCATTTTAGTACTTACAACATCGTACGTGACGAACTTTAAAAGCTTATAAAATTTTTTTTATACCAATTTAAAAGAAAATTTCGATCAATATTTTTTTGCAACAAATATTTTGCTTTGAACTTTTATTTTAAAAGTCCTGAGACTGATCAATTTCAAATGACAAAGACAAATGATGTTTTTGCACCATGTACGTGACTTTAGAATAGCATCCAAAACAAACACAAAAATATACCGCTAATCGAACTATATATTTGGTCTTTCCTCGTGGATCTTGTTAATTGCTGTTGTAACATTAATTTCAAAGCATAATTCCAGGGTTGCCAGTATCTGTATTTATTTGGCAGAATATTGAAGATTGTCAATTGCAGTTACTAAAAATGAATTAATGAGAAAGTGAGTTAAAACTTTTATTTTTTGATTTTTAAAAATTGTAATAAGCTATAAGTACCTCGGCATAGTAAAGTTTGAGTGTTTTTTTCCTTTCTACCATATTTGAAAAAAAGATTCAAGCGTTTTAAATTTTTGAGTCGTGGTTGGAATTCTCATGGAAATGCCCATATACAAGTTATTTGCAATTAATTTTTATTTCAATTACTTTACTTGGTATTGGTAAAAGTACTTCAACTTTATTTTACATGTACTGTTTATTACATGTAAGGTAAAATTATATGTAATGTAAAATTACATGTTGTGTTAAATAACATGTAATGTAAATCTACATGTTATGTAAAATTACCTATGAAATTTTTCAATTAAATTAATACAAAATTTAATTGAATGTACTTTGACCGAATAACAATTTTATTCTGATTACGTAGTCAAACGATTAAAATAAAAAAAAAAAAATTAAAGTTATCATATGTTAAGAAATCATAATTACTTGTAATTGATAACTGAATATTATCAATAACATGTAATTTGCAACTAAACATTTTCATTTACATATAATTTGCAATTAAAGAGTTTTGATTACCGTTACAAGTAATTTGCAATTAAATATTTTAAACTACAATTACGTAACATTAAAAGACCTCAACTCAATTACCTAAAATGCAATTAAGCTCAGCCATTCAATTATATGTAACCTGTTGTTCAAAGTTAATTGAAATGTAATTGACCATATCCAAACTCAATATCTCTGAAAACGTTTACCAACTTACCGGAATGTATTACCCTGCTGAATGGGACATTGTGTGACAAATGGTACACCATCGTAATATTGTGAGCCACGCTGCCAGATACCGTGCCAATGAATGGTGACCTCCATACCCTCCATATGATTCTCTACATCAATGACAACTTTATCGTTTTCACACACTTGTATACTGGGACCGGGTATCATACGATTGGCAGTTAAGATACCACGTTCAACACCATCAGCTAAAACGCATTGACAATGAGACCACACTGTGTTGGTGGCATTGGGTGTGCAAACTTGACATGCTCTGTGAGAATTAAATAAAATTAAAAAAAAAATGCAAGTGAGAAACAGAAATACAAAGAAGTTTAATATTTGTTTAACAAAATAAAGCGGATAAATGAAACAATTAAATTTTAGATTTTTTTGTTTTAAAAATATAGCGATACAGCGTTAGTGTTTCATAATAAGGAGATCAATATAGTCCAATACAATTCATAGAGTTGCCGATTTATCGCTTTTTAACAGTCAAAAAGCCGCATATATTTTCTTAAGCGCTTTTCTTAAAGAACGCTTAGTTAGCGTTTTTCTGTAAACATTTTTTAAATTGTAGATACGCCACATTTTTCGTTCTTTTATTTGCATACAAAGAAAAAATAGGAATTGATTTCAACTAAAAAATTGGCGATAGTAATTAAAAACATTAATTCAATCTGCAGCAGTAAACAAATTAATAGAATCAATTAAACGTTTAATTCACTTGATTGAACGTTCAATTCACTTGATTAAACATTTAATTCACTTGACTAAACGTTTAATTCACTTGATTAAACATTTAATTAACTTGACTAAACGTTTAATTCACTTGATTAAATACTTAATTCACTTGATTACATTTTTAATTAAAACCGATTTATTTTTGATTAATGCTTGAATTGGTGAACAATTTTGGAGAATATTGGAATAAAGTCAAATATTAACAAAGACAAACGATTTTAAAAAAATCTCTAGTAATAATAAAACTATATTTATTCAATAAACTTATTGTATTCGCCTGCCGATTTAACATATCTATTGAAAAATATGTCACAGATTATCGCAAATTTTAATGCCTTAAATTGTTCTCTACAACAATAAAAAAATTTATTTGGCTTTTGATCGATAAGCTAGTCTTAAAAAATGTATTAAAAGCCCTAAATATTTAAAAAAAAAAAACCTTAACAAGTTAAGTTATTACTTAACGCTTTAAAGTGAAATGTGACATCTGCTCGTTGCTACCTTGTAGTTCGGGTAATATGTAACAATTAAAACAGTTTTAAGAAAGTAGGCTCAGTTTACAAGTAGCATGTCGTTTAGCTAGAGAACAATTGCTTTTAATATGTCAATAGTTAGATAATAAATTAAAAATTTCCTGAAAATCAAAACATGGTCACATGATATTCAATGAACCCTTAAGTCCACGAAGCATTAATATATTTGAATATTGGAAAACAAGTCCATTTAACAACTTTAAGGCAGTAGCAATAAAATATCTGTCAGCACCACCAACTAGTGTTGCCAGCGAGCAACTGTTTAGTGCAGACGGTCAGTTTTATTGCAATCGGTTAAGTAGCCTTAATGGTATCAATGCAGAAAAATTAATGCTCTCTAATTCCAGCATAAAACGGCTTCGGCATCGGCCTAAAAAAATGTCTTCGGTCAACCACTATTTATCTTATATTTTTTGGTAGGGATTTTGCTAAATAGTTAATTCATGTTAACTTAACAATTTTTTACAAAAACTTGTGAACGACATTTTTATCTTCAAAAATAACGATAATTCATGTTAATTTAACATTCCAGTAAAGTTTAAGCAAAACGACATTGCTATTGAAATAAAACTATGAATAACGTTTAAAGAAAGTTATTTCAAGTTGAAACAACGTAAATTTCATGTAGAATCAAATTGATTTGAGTTTGAAATAATAGTAAGAAGAAGAATCAAGCACTACAGATTTATTTATTTTGTTTACAGAAGCACTCACAATGAAAAGACACAAGCAGAAAGGCCGATATGGTTTTCGTCATCATTCTAGTTTTATAATTTTATGTATTTAACTAAATAATTTTAGCAAAAAGACTACGGGAATTTTTATTATTTTTATAAATTACACTGTGAACAGCTTGCAACGCGAAATGAAACTAGACTATTGAAAGAGCAAATCTGACAAAGGGTTTTGAAAAGTAAGCTCGCGTTTCCGAAATATCGGCCTCTTGAATTTTTTGAAAAGGCGTTTGGTACAAGTGAAAAAAATGTACTTCTGAGCTAAAAAACTATCTCAGATGTCTTCAGTATAATTCTATGGCGTTTTTTTTCTTGGAATATATTAACCCTCCAACACTAATTTTAAGGGGTAATTTTTGTCATTTTTTTTTAAATGACACTCAAAAGTATACTAAAACGGCACGTTGGGTCTTCTAAGACCAAAAAATCGTGCAATGTATGTGACAGAGATCAGCAATGAGTAGTGAAAAAGTGAGTAGAGCAAAATCATGACTCATAAATTCTTGTACTTATACGCACTCATAGTTATTGCAATGTTATTCAAACTCATATTCATACTCGCAAGTTTAATATTATTCATCGTACTCATACTTAGCAACATTTGAAGTGTTTGATTTAGAATATACCCAACTCAATGTGTATAGGCGAAGCAAAATGCGAGGCTGCCAGATTTGTCCCCGAAATAGCAAAGTGACGATTTGGCAATCACAGTTTACTAAAGTTACATGTATAAAGTGGACGATTTTTCGTCAAATTTATCTGGCAGCGCTGATTATTAACTTGTGTGTTTTATCTGTTGTTATAAAACGGTAAATGGATGAGCTAAATGATTTGAATCATTGTGAGTGTTTTCTTGAAATTATAAATTAAGCTGACGCCATTTATGAGGATGCGTATAATGTCGACGTTGCACTCATAAATATTTCTCTTGTGAGTATGAGTGAATCAGAGTAGTTTAGTTTAAATGATTTTTACGCACTTATACTTACAATTGCATGAGTCAGTATGAGTAGCGAAAAAACGATTTATTGCTGATCTCTGGTATGTAAAACGGATTTTCGAAATTGCGAGCATTGAAATTTTTAAATTTCTTGAAAAGGCGTTTGGTACAAGTTAAAAAAATTTACTACATGTACTTCTGAGATAAAATACTATTTCAGATGTCTTCAGTAGAATTGTATGGCGATCCGTTTCTTAGAATATATTAACCCTCTAACACTCATTCTAAGGGGTAATTTTTTATCTTCCACACAAAAATTAACTAAAACGTCACTTTACTAGGGGTCTTCTAAGATCAAAAAATCGTGCAATGTATGTAAAACGGGGTTTTCGAAAAATTTCAAAGCCCTGAATTTCGATAAGAAGAAACAAAAATATTATCAAATAAACGCTTTTTGCACCACAGAGGGATAAAAAGTTTGTGACTCAAAAATAACAATTATGTGATTATTTTGCTTTACATTTTGTGTTAAAAAATATGTATAAAAAACAATAATGCCGCGACAAAGGGACTTAAAAATTACGTTCACAAAAAGCTCCTTGTTTCTCCCAGGGTTGGATAAGTGCACATTTTTTTTATACAATGGATGATTCTGAGACTGATTAAGTGGCGAGCGGGAAATTTTAAGACAGTTTCAGTAAAAATTTTCATTGCAATTTTTATTCGTTTGAAAGGTCTATAGTGCAAATATCTGCTGCGGCTTCGTGTTAGCCGACGCGCATCTGAAATGTCCAATTTTCAATAACTCTGGAGCATAAATCAGGCGAAATTTGATAGTAAACGCCGCCAGCCCGAAATGCACAACAAATAGTGAATTTTTAGGGATGCCTTAAACGCTCTTGAATACTTTTATGTTAGTATTATCCCAAATTTTAATTTTTTTTTGTTTCCAAAAGTGAGCCTTATTGCTGAAAGTGATTTCTTGATGAATTTGGGTCAGTTTTCAACAGCTCCAGGGCCTATTTAGCGCTCAAATTTCGTTTACTGCTACTGGGCCAGTTGAATTTTGTACGGGTACAGTCCAAAATCTCGACGCACAACTTGGCAAGTGGTGGACTGCGAAAGGCCGAGTTCTTGTGAATGAAGCAAAATGGACTGCCTGGATTCTTGTGCACATTTTCACGGGCAGAGATGTTTTTAGCAAAATTTGATTGCGAATAGTTCTCTCGCTAGTGCGATTATGGCGATCGGAAAATGGGTAAAGCAAGCAAAATATTGCCCCATAAACAGAAGACCAATTTTCATAAAACAATTATACCCTTTGCACGTGTTGTTATACGCTATATGTGTCAATGGCAAATGGTAAACAGAATGAATAAATGACAGCAGATTCGATAGTTAAAGCTTCACCAACACGGCCGCTTTTAGCCCTCAAAGTTTTTAGTTTCCTATTTTAAGATCCTTTTTAAGCCATTAAGTACCACCATAACTTATTTTAGTAAATAGAAGTTAGCTGTATCCTCCAAAACTACCGGGTATTAACACCTTTCCTTTTGCAAAAACTCTAGACTCGTGTTTAACCGCAAAATATTCGAAGCAACACATGAATGAAAAATGGTTTTGTTTTTATTGTGTCTGCAAACAAAAAATCGAATTTTTTTTCTGATGTTTTGTCTGGCTGTTTGTTTGTGGTTTGTTTGACTAGCGGCTTTAATAATAGTTTAACTAACAACAGCAATACATACTTTTTGCTTAACTAAACCAAAAATGTGTGAAAGTATACCATCAATATTATTGTTGATAGCGATGATGATGATATTGATGATGATAATGCAATCATCTTGTTGCTATTTATAAAATAACTTGTTAAGGTAAAACTAAATTTGCTATAAATGTTTATTAAGCTAATTTAATTAGGTTAAATTAATTTTACAAGTCGTTTTAACTACTCTTAGCAAAATTTGCTTGCTAATTTTAGCAACAGGAAATATTATTTTGGATATTATTTAAGATGTTTAAGATTGTTGTTATTGCAGGTTTAAGATTTTATTTTGATTAATTAAATAATCAAAATTGCGTAATTAAAAATTAAAATACTAGAAAATAAGAAAGAAATTAATTTTGGTAATATGATTTTTTTCTTTAGAAACGACCGGCTCTGGTAGCTTTCTGGAAACAGAGATAGTACATTCTTATCACATGTACACAAAAAAAAATTCTCCAAAATGTTTCACCAACTAAAGCATTAATCAAAAATTAAATCAGCTTTAATTAAAAATTTAATCAAGTGAATTAAATGTTTAATCAAGTTAATTAAACGTTTAATTGATTATATTAATTGGTTTAATTGATTATATCAATTTGTTTAATTGATTATATTAATTTGTTTACTGGTGCAAATTTAATGAATTTTTTAATTATAATTACAATTTTTTTTATTGAAATCAATTTTTTTTTCTGTTAATTTTACGAACTAAAAAAAACTTGCATAAGCGCGATTAAAAACTGTTTTTGTTCTTATTAAAACTCTTAATTGTGGTTGTATTTTATTAATGTTCGTGCTCAGATTCTGGTTCCTGTTGTAGCAGTTCAATGCTTTCAGGCTAAAAATTCGTGTTTGTGTTCTAAATCTTTTGTTCTTAATACGAATTTACTTTTGTTTATTAATTAAATGTTACAATTACAAATTAAATTCTAACCTCCTGCCTATTTTTAGAACGCGAGTGCAAAAGTGGCTCGTTTAACTAACATTTAAAACAAGAACAACATTTCAAAATTTGTTTTTGTTAGTTAAACGAGTCACTTTTGCGCTCGCGGTCTTAAAACAGGCAGTTAATTTGCAGAGTAGTGAAACAGACCAGAATTTGTGGTGCGAATTAAACCTGAAACCCTCACCCTCATAAGCCAGCTTACTACCAAAAAGCCAACAAGTAACGGAAAATAAGGATAACTAAAAAAAAACTTACTTAAAAAACGCTTAATAATTTACTAACATAAAAGAAAACAGAATTAAAATTTGTTTAAAGTGATGAAATTTTTTAATTAAACAAAAAGGTTAAAATTAAAAAAAATCAATTTAAAAACAAACTCTAAAATGAAGATAAATTCTAAAAATAAATAACTTCAATTCAAAACTTTTTGATTGATAAAAAAAAAAAATAAGAAGTTAATGTTACCAAAGGAATGAAAAACGCTAGAATTTTAAAAAATCGCCAGCTTTGATGCAATTGATAAATCAACAAAGTTATTTATACCGTTATAAATGCTTAAATAAACTTTAATTTCTTTAAAATTTAATATGTTTCCAACATAATAAAAAACGCAAAAAAATCGCCTAAAGTAAAAATCGCTTAAATTTTCAAAAAACGCTAGATAGAGAAAGAATGGCAAAAAAACCCAAAAAATTAATTATAGTACACTCACAAAAAATATAACAAAATTCGATTTTAAAAAAAAAACTGAATATGGCATCAAAATCGTTAAAAATAAACTTAAATTTCTTGAAAATTTCAAGTTTCTCAGTTTTTCAGAAAAATATTCTGAGAATTTTTGAAATCAAAATATAAAAAATAAAAAATCGCTCGAATAAAAAAAAAAAACGCAAATTAAGAAAAATTCCCAAAGTTTAAAACAATTTTAAAAAGTAAACCACCGCTTTAAAAAAAAAAAATTAAAACGCTGATTTGCTTAAAATCGTTATAATCATAAAAGTTTCTAATTTTACGAAAATTTCAAAAACTGCGATTAAATTCAAAAATTTTATTTCATATTTAGTTTTTTGTTTATCTTCCGTACATCTTAACATAACAATTGTTTAATAAACTTTGCTAATGTCGTTAATTTTTATAATTTTATTTGTATACATTTTTTTTTGTCTTTACAACTTTCAATAATAAAAATAAACAAAATTATAAAACAAACAACAAACTTTCATTTGCACTTTATGTTTCACTCTCAAGCTGATGAAATACTTTCATGTCTTTAAGAAACATTTGTAGAAAAAAAAAAAAAAAAGCCTCAAAGCGGAAACTTGTTGGCTTTTATTTTCTTATAATTTTATTTTGCCAAATTATCGAATGCCTTGAGGGGGGTAAAACAAAAGCATAAACAACACAATCAAATAATAAAAAAAATCCAAGTCAGTTGCATGCATGTCTTCAATTGAAAACGCAATAAATTTAGTTTATAAAAGCGCATAATTACCAATTGGCTGGCAATGAAATAATTATTTTCAACGTCGTCTCTAAGTCAAAATAGCATCCACTAAAACAAGTACATCTGGCACTTAAATCCGAATCCTAAACAAAGACTCATTTTAAAAGATTCAAAACTGGCGTTTTCTAAATCTCTTATGTGGCACACAACAAGTCATCTTTCTGCAGACGCATAAATGGCTTTAATTTAAAATAAGCAACATCTTCCTTCCATCCTTAAAATAACAATTAAAGTTTGCCGGAAAAGCAGATAGTCTTATTGTTGTTGTAGTTGATCAACTACCGGTATACCAAATATGACATAAGATTTTATGCAGAAATGCAAGAAATTGTTTTAGTTTTGTGCCATCGCTTAACTGACAATTGCACGAGTGCTTTAAAATACATAAAAAAAAAACTATTAATAAAATATGCCTTGACCATACGATACCCTACACTGCCATAAAGCTGGATTCTTATTAGGGAACTCTGGGGAAGTATGGGTCTACCACCTTACAGAAAACTAAAACGGGTTTTAGGGTTTACAAAAAAAGGAATTCGCTTTTCCCTCAACAATAAATTTCAGTTTATTTATCAAAAATAAAAATTGGGAATTTGGTACGTCATGGATAAATCTTATTAATAATGGAATTAATGACAAGTTTTATCGCGATAATAATATTTGTATAAGATTTTTTATAAATTAAAGGGATTTTCATAACGCGGGCTTTGTATATATATGTATATGGGAGCTATTCAAAAAATAGATCTGCTTTCATAAAGATTTTAAGGGCAAATTTTAGTTTAATATCATTACAAATACTAAATCATAGTGGTAAAAGAGGTTCCTATTCAGACAAAATTTCCTGGGAATTACCTGACGCAGCTGCAGAGAACCTGGAACTGAAAAGACGGTATTTCATCTCTTATGTGATTGCCGAGTGTTCAAGTTAGCACGACATAGAATATTTGAGAATTACCTTCTAAAAGGACTCTCTGAGATATCGCTGGTGAAACTCGGCAATTTGGTGAAAAATCTCAATGCAATGGGCTGGCTCTAGTCACTCCAGTATCACCACAGCGTTACGCTTGACACGGGGTTCCTACTCTTGACAAGTTGTGTGGTGTTAAAACGGAGTCACTGTCAACTCAATGTATCGACAAACTGCCTGTTACTTAATGTCGATAAAAACACCTCTCAAAATACATGTCAAAGTTGGGAGTCAGCTGATTGAATTTATCTGTATGACAAATAAATGGCAATAATATAATTAGCAGATGATGGCCGGTTAGCTTTGCGGCAGAATAGATGCAAATGTGACATTGAGAAAACCAAATTTCTTAAATGTTGTTTAATGCATTTTTTCGTTGGGAAAAAAGATAATCGCCTAATGAGAAACCGGCCATAAGTCTGTTAAGTTGTTTGTACTGCGGCGAGAAAATTCGAGGACGATGGAATGAAAGGTAAGCTAAAAAGCCCTTGTATGGCTTGGGATGGTAAGGTGAGGTTCAATAGTCATCCGACACAAGGGCGGCTTACTGTGATCCTGCAATTGACAATTTGTGATAGCCTTATCTTGTGACCAGTGTTGCATCTAGATTATTCCTTATGGATCACTTTAACCATTGTCTGCTATAAAAAAAACTAACCTCGGTCCTATCTCCGATAGAATATCCAAAGAGGGAACTTTTAGTCTCCGGAATTCCCTTTTCTTAATATCCATTAAACCAAGTCATTGACTATGAAAGCAAAAATACATTTTTAAAGCTTTGAAGGGCTAGAGTTCTTATGCGGGAATATTTTTTTTAATCAATCCTCTTAATTTTGAAAAGATTAGCGCTTTGACTAATAAATTTACCAAATTACTTTATAATAGATTTTTATAGATACGTTTAAATTAAAAAGCCATCCAGAAGGTCAATTAGTAGTAGCACCAAGAAAAGATTTATTTGTAGCAATATTTTTAAGCATTGCAGATAAGTTGCTACAAAAAGTAAATTATATATTTGGAACAAAATACGAACATGTTTAAAATTTCCTTCAAAATTGGTTTTGTTGGAGATGGCCCTGTTAAAAAATGTTTTTTCACTGCGTGTACCACATGTTTAACGGAAAAGTAAAAGAAAGAATTATAATTTGCCATTTTTGATACCCTTTTACCACCCCCCATTGAAGTATAAAAAACTTCCATGATGTAGTGGGCGCCAATAATTATATACTTATATCGTCAGCTTATTATTGGTTTGACCTACGTACCTTTAAAAAATGTGTAAGATATGGGGGTATATATATTTTGAATACCCACTTTCTGAATTCAAATCCTGTTTCACTAGATTTGTCATGGTTTCTGAGATATTAAGCATTGATTTTGCTCCATATTAACTTTTTTAAAGGTTATTAAGTATTGTTTTGCTCTACACACCACGGTTTGGCGAATGCTGCAAACTCCTCATACAAAAATATACAAAATAAATTTCACTCTTCCTTAACTTCATTGCCGTAAGCAAAAAAAGGAGTTAAAGCGAAATCAAAACAAAATGACAACTAAAAGTAAATTTTACTCTTGGTTTGCTTCATTGCCGTATGAAAAAAGTAGTTAAAGCCAAAGCAAAGTAAACTGTTAACAACTCAATACGCTGTGTATTATACGTATGCAGCACAAAAAGCTTATTTTTAGAAAAAATTTTTGAAAAGTGACGTATGCGGAACAAAACAATAACTTCTAGGATCGTTCATGAACATTCATATAAATTTATGGGTCGCTTACGGATAGCGAAGAAAAATGTTATCGATTACGGATGACGACTGAACTTAAGTTGAGTTCTAAGCAGCGAAATTAGGCAAAGCCGCTCATGTTAAAATATACAAATTGTTTTTATTTTGTATTTTAAATTTTAACATGATCGGCTTTGCCTGATTTCGCTGCTGAGAACTCAACTTAAGTTCACTCGTAATCTATAATCGATAACATTTTTCTTCAAAACATATGCCAGAAGCGTATCGAGTTTGTTTTCAGAAAACTTCATGTAAACCTTTATTGTCGTTTTTCTCCACTACGACTTTTTGGCATATGCGCCAAACCAATAATGAGCTAAAGAAATGTAATTTTCACCCATTAAACTTTCGAATTTCGAAAAAGTACCCAATTAATATTTGTCTTTTTAATAAAAGTTACGATTGTAATATAATTTTTATTTCTCTGTTTATTGATTTAAAAGATACATGTGGACAAAAAAGTCCCGTTTACTGAATTTTAAAAAAAATTACCAGACACCTGTTCGCCTATTTTTGAATGAACAAAGATATGTATTAATATTTTTGGTTAAGGAGATATGAGGCTGGCGAATTGACGCTATTTAACCCTTCTAAGTAGATCGCTTTGGCGATAGTCCAACCTCCGGTCAAAATGTTTAGATTCAGGTGTTTAGGCTCTGCTATGATAAATGAAAGTGAAGGGCATATTTTTATTATAGGAAATATATTTTATCTTAAATTATTTAAGTCTTCTATTATCAAATTTTAGTATAAATTACTTGATTGCCAAAAGTCTAATTATTATTAGTCAAATAAGTTTTAACTTTCAAATATTGTTTTTTTTTCTTCAATTATCCATAAATTCAAATACATACTTTTCTTTTTTCCGTAAATATCAAAAAATAAATAATTCATTTATGATGTTTATTTTTATATTAATCACACATTTATTAACAGTTTTTGATTATCATTATCAACATCAACATAATTATATGATCATTTATAAGCATCAATATAAAACACTTCCTAAAAGAGTACACTTAAAAAAAAATAGGCAATACACAGACATGTTTGGTCTTGTCTGAGGCTATTTCGGCTTAATACACAGATTTTATGTTTATATTTTAAAAATCAGCCAGACTTTAAGCTGTCAGTTTCAATTTGTTGTTATAATTTATAATTTTTGCTGTATATATTTTTAACTTGTTTTAAAAACACATACGAAAGAAGCTATTTAAACAATATTTAAACAATTGTTATACAAAATAAAAAAAAAACAAACAAAAATTTTATTTCTTTGGCTTTTTATTACTGTAACAAAAGGTGTTACAATAATTTACCAGCAATAAAAGCCAGTGTTTTAGAAATAATCATAAATTGTATCGAAAGACGAACAAGAAAAATGAGAAAAGAAAAGAGAAAGAAGTAACGGGGTTTTCATTAAGAGCAACGCATTGAAAATTGCTTCAAAATTGATTTCAATTAAAAAATTTGTTATATAAAACATAATAAACAAATGTATTCAGGTTTTCAAGACAAAGTCTGGACAGAAAGAATACGAAAAGACCGAAGAAAAGGAGGCAACATGTAAATAAAATTTAAAACTGATAATTACAGAAATGGCAGGCACCGCAGTTGTGAAGAGGTTAGATCTCAAAGAATCCGGATGAAAGAATGTGGTTATTCTTGAAACAAGTAAATTGAACACAGGCTCGAGCCCCAGCTCAGACAAGAAAATTATCAATAAATTTTAATAAAATTTCATGTTGTAAAAATTCCTTCCTTCAGTTAATAAGTTAAAAAATTAATTAAATTTTAACCATTTAACAAATTAATAGTTTCAATTAAATACAAATTTTTTAATATTAACAACATTTTCTGCAGTAATGTTGTTATAAGTAAACGTTTAATTTAGTTAATTAAATTTTTAATAAAGCATGATTTTATATTTGATTAATGGTTTAGTTGAAAAAAAAGAAATTGGGGAAAATTTTTTCTGCCAATTTTCACATTAAATAAAAGTACAATCGATGAAATTATTTGTGCAATAGGCTATGGCGTTGCATCGTTTTCTTCTGCGTAAGAATGCTTGATCGCGTAAATACGTTGGCTCTAATTTTCCATGACTAGAGTGCACAAATCGGCCGAAATACCGGGAATTTCTCTTTTGATGTTTGCTTGAAGCAATTTCTTCAAAATGTTTCACCGATTAAAGCATTAATCGAAAATAAAATCAGTTGGTATTAAAAATTTAATCAAAGGAATTTAACGTTTAATTATGTGGATTAAATGTTTAATTGAAACAAATTATTTTTTTATTTAATATCACAAATTTGTTGATTGAAATAAATTTTTTTTTTCTTCAGAGATAAAGTTTTATGGGCGGTTATTCTCTTGCATTCGCAGTTCGATAGTTCGTACTCTGTATGGCACATTGTATCATCTTGTCGGAACGACATGTTGCCTAGCACACCAACCTTAATCAGCGTGCCAAGCGTAACGTTTTATATTGCCTAAAATAACATACTTTAATAAAAGCGTCAACGTTGTGTTTTGAACAGAAATGTCTTATAATCTTAAACAACACAAAAATATAAATAAAAAGAATTGGCCATTTAACCGCTTTATTGATCTTAAAATAGCAAACTGGCCATTACTTTTAACAATCCTACTTGACTCTCATTTAGGAATTGGCAAATAAAAAATGCATTTTACCTACTGAAAAACCCGTTACATAGATTTGATTGTAATAAATATGAACAAATAAATTTTAGACCTGGCCAATGCAAAATGGATGAACAAATACGAGTATCGAAATAAATGCAAGTTATAAAAGAAATATTAGAAACAAAAGCATTGTTTTTAAGTTTGTAGGGTAATAAAGTTTTTACAAACCATTGACTTTTTCTGTGCTCGTTTCAAACTTTTTTATGTTTAAAAATGGTTTTGTTGTTATTTTTATACTGAATTTGATAATATGTTTAATAATATTATAATAGAAATAAAATAAGTGATTAATTGTTTTAATAAAGCAACAAAGAGGGGCGCATTGAAATGAAGTTTTGGAGGAGACAATGTAAACTTACTACACATAGGTTCACTGAACGGTGTAAAATTATAAAAAAAAAAAATAATAACATGTTCGCTATTTGCTGAACAGGTAATTTTTTTAAAAATGTACTTTTTTTAAAAAAGGTTACTTCTTTTTAACTAACAGGTTAATTTTCAAAAAAAGTTACTTTTGTACTTAAAGGTACTTTTAAGCAAACAACAATATATTTTTTAAATTAAATTAAAATTTTTAACAAAAAAGAAAATTGTAAGAAGAGAATATCTTTTTTAACAGGATATTTTTGACTAAAAGAAACCTTTGAAATCAAAGGCCAAGAGGTACTTTTTTTACAAAAATATTACTTTTTAATAAAAAGGGACTCTAGAGCAAAAGGTACTTTTTAGTAAAATTGTGCTTTTAACCTTAATGTATCCTCGCGTTTGTCTTTTTTTTTGACTTTTTTACACACATTCTTATTTTTCCAGAAACGCTATGAAGTTGAGTTTTCTGTTAGCTCCCGGACTTATTACAAGCTTTATTTTAGTGCATACTTCTTGTTTTTAAGAGTAATATTCGATCTGTAGGACCGCGCGCGTGTACTAAAAACTTCATTATGCAACAGGGTCCTTTTTAAAAATAGGTACTTTTCAAAAATCAAATCTTTTAAAACGCAAAGGTTTACTTTTTTTTACCGTAAAGGTACTTTTTTTTTTTACCAAAAAGGTACTTTTTCACCAAAAAGATACTTTTTTTTTGCCAAAAAGGTTCTTTTTTGTTTTAGCAAAAATGTACTTTTTTTTAGAAAAAGGTACCTTTAAGCAAAAAGGTAGATTTAAGCAAAAAGGTACATTTCAAAAATGGTACTATTTTAAGCAAAAAGGTACTTTTTAGCAAAAAGTCACTTCTTATCAAAAAGGTACTTTATTTAAGCAAAAAGGTTTTTTTTTTTAGGAAAAAGGCACTTCGTAGCCAAAAGGCACTCCTTAGCAAAAAGGTACTTTTTTTTTACCAAAAAAGTACTTTTTTTTTTACCAAAAAGGTACTTTTTTTGTTTTACCAAAAAGGTACTTTTTTTGTTTTACCAAAAATGTACTTTTTTTTTACCAAAAAGGTGATTTTCAACCAAATAGTACTTTCAAAGGCATATTTTAACTAAAAGTTACTTTTAACAATCATGTTAAAAGTAAAAATCCGTTTTTATTAAAACTTTTTAACTTCAGCGTACTTTTAAGCAAACCAGTTGATTATGTGGACTTCTGGCGAATATATTAAAGTGTATAATGAAATTTTCGAAACTTTAGGGATTCGGTGCAATTTAAGCATAAGGTATATACTAGTGCAATAGCTGACGCTGAGGAATTTGATAATTCGATGTGGTTTTACAATTATCAAGCCTGCAAGTGGACTATGCGGTAAAAGTTTCCCGAATAAATGGGAACAATTGCAGAATTATATAATAATAACGAAGGAACTATTTTTGAAAATCTTAAGGGTAACAGTTACTTTAAATATAATGACAGGATTTATGCACAGTGTAAGGAGGGATTACGAATGGGATCACCAGCGTCGCATTGGGGCTGGGGACAAATTATGGCAGTCGTGATAGAATACTCTTTCGATTCCAAAGCATTTTTAGCTCTAATTCTTTCTGTTCATACTGAACGGATCGAAATTATTTTTTAAGTGTTGTAAAACATTTATTTGAGTGGTCATAACACAAAAAAAATAATTACGATACGTTCAGTATCGACTGAAATAAAATTGCTTTCGAATCGAAAAAGTATTCGATCACGACTGCCATAATTTGCCCCCTGGTATGATAACGGAAGAACTATTAGAGAATACCATAGATAAACTTGATCAAAAACCAAGATTATTAATGAAATATAAAGACGACCTATTTGGAATTAGGAAATCAGTGCAATAGAACGGACCCTAGTTCCTTCCACAGAATATTTTACAATAGAAAAAGAAATAGAGGGAAAATTACGATACCTGGATCCCTAAGTTACTAGAACAGACAATTTCATACTGTCACATAAACTTGCAGAGATGGAAGGGAAAACGAACGGTCTTGTGAAGTAAGCAAAAAAGTCGGCTTTTGGTCAAGTTGCTTTAATAACAACAGCAACGATCGTATTTTCATCGACAACCACCGAATATAATTCGTCTTCTGCTAATAAGGAAGTATGATGTTTATTAACGTTGGGACTAAGAGGTATGCCGCAAACTGGCTCAATAAAGCTAGAATTGCATTCGGCAGACTCTCAAAGGCGCCTTAAGTCCGCATTTTTAACGTATACCTTAAATCGACACGATGGCTGTATAGTAAAGCGACCAGCCAACGACTTCAAACTTTTTTAGACAAAAGCCTGCGCATAATATGTGAAATATTCTTGCCTAACACCAAAACCAACATAAACCTCTGGTGTTTCACCAGCGAGGAACCCATTTACATACAAATAAAACACAGAAAGTGAAAATGGATAGGACATATTTTGCGAAAGCCAACTGAAAGCGTTGCCAAAATGGCCTATGAAGGAAGTGGACGACAAGACGGCGCAGAACCGTGATGAAAGAGCTTGCAGTAATTGATAAATTATAGGACGAAGCTAAAGTCATTGCAAAAAATAGACAAAGTTGGAAATATCTTAATGAATCCCTTTATGCCCTCGAGCAATTAATAAAGAAAAAATTAATCTTTTAAAAGTGAAACCGTTTTCGATTTCAATCAACATTTTTTTCAATAATTCAAGACAAAGTCTTAACAAAAAATACGAAAAACAAACGTAAGAAAGAACCATGTGAATAAATTGAAAATAAATAATCAATTAAACAAATTTCGATCGGTAAAAGATGGATGTTTGATTATAGATTGCCAGCCGTCGCAGAGCCGGAAAGGGTAAATCTGCAAAGAATTCTAACGATAAGAATGTGGTTATTCTCGACATGTGAATTTGACCCGAGTTCAATCCCCCGTTCAGTTAAGAAAAAAATTAGTAACATTTTTTAATTCATTTCATGTTCTAAATTTCCTGCCTTCATTAAAATAATTCAATGAAAATTGAATTTGATGAACTTAAGCCTAACTTTTTATCTTACTTCCTTTTCTCTATTTTTCACTTCCTCTTATCTCTATCTCTTACTTCATATTTTCATTGAAGGGAATCACAATGGATCGTATTCGGTCTCCGAGTGGAGGTGTGCCTGTGGGCACACAACCCTTCTTAACCTAACCTAACCTAACCTAAGCCTAACTTTAATATATTAAAAATTTCAATTATATTCAAAATTTTTATTGCTTTGGCGCACCCTGTATGAATTGTATTGCTAAATGCTCTTTTACTCATATATAAATTTGTATCTCAACATTAACTCTTATAAAACTACAATACTTACGCTCCCAATACAGTATAATATTCCAATGTGAAATGATAATAACAAATTCTTGGTGGTTCACCCTCACGACAAGCTCTGGCACACTCATCGGGAGCCGAAAGTGCTGGATTTCTTCTCAGTTCCGCCGTGGCACTTGTCGAATAATCTAAATGTCTAAAGGGAGATTTGGGATTTGGATTGACCACAGTACCCGCAATTGACGGCGATGGCACACTGGGATAACGGGCTGACGAGGGGAAACTGCCGCGCGAATTTAAATAACTGCTGCCGGCCGTTAATGCGGGCTTGCTTCCGGGGCCCAAACTGTTACTATTCAAAGGCAGGGGGCGTGGTATATTGCCATTGAGGGCAGGATGTGTTTGTACAATGCCATGAGTGGCTGAGAAGAAGGGTGAGTCGAAGGGCGTACTGGAGGAGGGTGTGACTACATGAGATTGCCAAAATGAACTGGCTGGCGTTTGGTCGGTAAGTTTATCTGAAAGAAAAAACAAAAAACAAAAGAAGGTTAAAGTTTGTTTGAAAAGGTGTTAATTTGGGATTATTTATTAAACACTTTTTAAAAAGTATTTAGATTTTTTATTTAATTTTGTTTACAAGAAAAAAACGAAAAAAAAAAATAATAATTGCACAATTTTATGATTTAGAGCAGAAAATTAAATGTCGAAAATTAACATTTATTACCTTGAATATTTTAGTTCAACTTAAATTTAAGTTTTAGGTTTTAGTTTTTTTAATATATTTTCCATTTTTTTAAGACTTGTTATCTTGTTTTGCTTAATTCTATTAATTTAACAGTTAATTAAAATGGTGTTCTTTTTTTTTGGAGGGGGTTGGTTGTGAGGGGGCGGGGGTCTTTAAGTCATTGTTTGCTTCTTTAACTTTTGGGTTGGGTTTTTAATAAAATTTTCCAATTTGATTTATTTTGTATTGTTTATAAATAAATTTATGGTCGATAGAATAAAAAAAAAAAAAAAAAATAAACAATGCATTATGACCAATATCATGTTTTAAGTGAGAAAATGTCGAAAACTTTGAAAAAGCTTTTAAATTGGAGTTCTGATACCTGGAAAGTTCATGTTTTTTTTTTATTAAAAATAACTTTTTTGGTAAAATTTGAATAGTTTTGTACAAACAAAATTGTTTACAAGTTAAGAAGGACACAATGCTTAAATAAATTTTAAGCTCATATTTGTTAAAAAGTATTTCTTAATTCAAAATATCATTTAAGGTTCTTTTTGTGTAAAAGTACCTTTTTCTGTAAAATTTAAAAAAGTCGTTATTTTTGCTAAAGAGTATAAAAGTGTACAATACATTTGTTGTTTTGTTTGTAGTGCTCTCTTTTAAGAAAACACTACTCTTTTTTAGAAAATGTACTTTTTAAATGTCTTTTAAAAATATTTTCTTAGGAAACATCCTTAAAAGAGTACTTTTTTGTATTCCAAAACGAAAAATGAACCATTATGCAAACTCCCCTTGCAATAAAGCCAAGATCGGTTGTGTTGTTTGCCTCTTGGCAACGTCTCGTTGAAACCACATATCGTCCAGCCTTATAATCTTCAATCGCAAGACAAAAGTCGATTATTATACCGCCATAGTTCTCTGAATTGACGTTTATGGTTCTTCCAGCGTTATTTTTGAACAAATACGACCCTCCAGTGACACCTCCCATAACCATAATCCGCACCAAACAGTAACTTTTTCCGAATGCAATGGAATTTCCACACTCAAAATATTATGTAGTTAAATTCAAACGAAAATTCATTTTAAACAACTTAAAATTCACTTAAAAAACGGATCATTTACATTTCATTTAAAACAAATGATTTTTACATTCATTTTTAAATTTTTTATTTTTGAACAGCATATGCCTTAAAATTGAAGGATTTTTACCATTAAAAAATGTATTTTGAACTACAAAAATCAAACTACATTACCAAGGCGAATTCATCCCAGGTAATCTCGGTACTACAACAAGTACAACTCGTACAAAAACCACAAGCAATTTGTTTTTGTAAAATCATTGTACAATGTCAAAAACAGAAATAAAACAAAACAGAAACAAAGATAATAAAAGAGAATAAACAAAATTTTGACATCCAACAGTGATTTTAGCTAATATCAGCAGGGCTTTTAGGACCACCTGTAATAAATTCGCCTTGCTACATTACAAAATAAATACGATAAAACACTATTTTTTGGTAGTTTGTTTTTTGAACAACAATCATAAATGTTAAAAAATAAAATTATTCGAAAAACAACTACATATATTTTTATTCAATTTTAACAGAACAGAAAACGAATTTAATAACCCACAATCAGTTACTGTAATAATTTTATAAGTGCACAATCACTTCTAGGATCTCCAAGCCCCATATATGACCATTTTGCTTGTTGACGCAACCACCGAGCGAGAGATAAGCTTCAGCGTTGAAGAGAATTTTTGGCAGCCAAGCAGCATATCTACGGATTTGTGAATGGTCAGGTGTCTACACTGTGGGCCTTTGGACTTTATAGGAACTAAAGGAAATAACTGTCCAATTCACAATGAATAGACGAATTTGTTGTATCATTACTTTTCTGTTTTGATAAATGTCAAAAATTGAAAATATCAATTCATTGTACATTGTCAATTCACTATGAGTAAACTATTTAAGAAGATTAATTCATTTCATTCTACCAAATAATAAAAATATATGAAAAAAAAATTGAAAAAGCAAATTATTTAATTTTTGTTACAATTTTATACTTCACTCTTCGTTTTTAGTTATTTCTTCTTCTTCTTTTATAAAATTTGCAATCCACATTGGTTGATACCATGAAATTGAACCAGGCATGGGAGTTTTCATTTGAGATGAATTGGTAATAAATACTAGTTGATGGGCAATTTCAATGAATCAAATTTATCAAAGTTTTTCTTGGGATTCAAAAATCAATTAACAAGGTTTCGCTTATATATTTATATTAATCATTACGAATAATTAAGCTTTCTACACACTGGGAGCAACCATTTCGTTTTTTCTTTTATCGTATTTCTTTCCAAAGTATTTCATATATTTTCCTTTCATTTTTCGAAAGATGTACTAAATATTTTTAAAAAAGTTGAGTCCAAGGCCCATCTATCAGGTCTGCTTACTTGTACAAAAACAAAAAACGATTCTTTTTAGTTGTCAAAAATTTACTACCACATATACAAAGCAAAAAGAAAAACCGTGTATGTGTGGCAAACCATAAAAGTAAACAAACGTATACATGCACATGTAAGCAAAATGAAAACAACTTTTGACAACTAAAAAGAACATAAACAATGATCATCAGGCTTCTTGCGCAGACCTTTTCAATGGGCCATGGTTGAGTCTACTTCTTTTCAGCAACAATTTTATGAAATTGAAAATGACGTTTTTTAATAATTTTTTTAGATTTGAATGGTAGTTTTAACAAAATGTTTAAACATTTATAAAAGTTTTTGAGTAATACTGTCGTGGGTAAAATTTGCAAATGGTTTCTGAATGCAAATTGTGCGAGCTTGTGAAACAAATCGTCGGTGTATTTTGAACACCAGTCAAAATGTTGCTGCCTTTTGTACACAAAGCTTTACATTTTTGTTGGTAGTTATCACAATCTAAAACCATTTTTACAAATTCACCAAACAAATCGAGCTTTTCCAGGCCTGGCATAAATACAACATTTCTCAAAACACATAAAAATCAATCGTATAATGAGACAATACTTTTGTATGAAACAACAAATATACAATATTGTATACGACGAATACGACGTTACTATATCAGACAAATATTTATAGTAGATTTTAAAGAAGTTTTATTGATGAGGAAATAATGCCATTTTCGGGAGAGATATAGTTTAATAAAGACCGATGCCAATAAAATTTGTTTAGATGATTAAGGTAGCAATAAAATAAATCAATAAATAAATAATGGGTGATTTTTTAAGAGCTATAGGAAAGTTTTAAAAAGAAAACACATAAAATTCAGAAAAAGGCATGAAATCTTTATTTGAATCGATAGTACGGTCCATATAATTAAATGTTTGAAGATTATTTCATGCAAATGTTGACCTCAAATGGTCCATCCGCTAAGTTAAATTTTGGCATACTCTTTTCCACATTTCGGCCGGTATATCATGAATAAATGCTTCAATGTTGTCTTCCAATGCGTCAATTGAAGCGGGCATGTGGGTATAGACATGAGCTTTAACATAGCCCCACAAAAAATAGTCTATAGGCGTTAAATCGCACGATCTAGGAGGCCAATTGACCGGTCCCGAACGCGAAATAAAATGTTCACCGAACTCGCCTCTCAATAAGTCCATTGTTTAGCGTGCTGTGGGGCATGTGGCACCGTCTTGTTGAAACCACATGCCATGTAAGTCAAGCTCTTGCATTTTGGGCAAAAAAAAGTTGGATATCATCTCACGGTAGCGCTAAAGATTCACAGTTACGTTACGTTTCGCATCATCTTTGAAGAAGTACGGTCAAATGCTGCCACCAGCCCATAAACCGCACCAAACTAAGACTTTTTCTGGATGCATTGATAGCTCTTGCAATGCTTCTGGCTGATCTTCACTACAAAATCGACAATTCTGCTTATTAACATACCCATTGAGCCAAAAATGTGCTTCGTCGCTGAACACAAGAAGCGCGCGCGATGAACTTTCTTAACACAGCACGCATTTTGATAATAAAATTCAATAATATGCAAGCGTTGTTCGTTTGTAAGACGATTTCATGGTTAAATTATAGACCAAACTGAAAATGTTTGACAGTGAAACAAAACACGAAACATGCGTCAGCTGTTTAAAGCAGTGTTGCCAAAAAGATAATAGCTAAAAAATGACTCGAACATAATATGACGACTTATGGGCACAAATACTCTATTCTTGAAAAAAATTTTTATGAGGGCCAAGTGAAGTTATGGACCGATTCTCGGCATTTTCAGTAGGCTTTGTCCCTTAGACAAGTAAAACATACGTATGTACCTAATTTCATCAAATTATCTTTAAAAGAACGGCCTGTACTTTGTGAACAATGTTTACGTTAACAGGCAGCCAGCTAGCCGGATGAACGGAAGGACATCGTTAAATCGCTTCAGAACGTTATTCTGAGTCGATCGGTATATATAAAGCTACCACCAAGTGTTTAAGTGTTACCTACATTTACACAAGCGCAAAATATCCTCTCCACCTGGGAGAAAATACTTTTTAAGGAAAAATATCTTTTTGGAAAAAATATATATGGAAAAAGTAGCCTAAGGGAAAATTATCATTTTAAACTACCCTTAACAGAATTAGGGGTATTTTGTTTTAGAAAAAAACCTTTAAGCAGAAAGGCTGAAAGAAAAAAAGAGAAAGTGGCTTTTGAAGAAAAAAGTTGTGAACCGATTGTTCTGCCTAAATAAAAGACGTGTTTTTTTTTTAATTTTAAGGCCACATATTTGCATTTTTGCTTCTTCCTTTTAATGCTTTATGTATTCAGTTCAGTGTTCTAAACAAGTTAAGGTTAAAATTTAGAAAAAAAACTAACTTTTCATTTAAATCGCCGTAAGTAATAACTAAAAATTACTCAACGAAACTAAAAAATGCAATTAGCTGGGTTTTCGATAACTTTAAGAGTTTTAAGCAGTCAAAAGAAATTTGCTCAACTCGTTTTTCTTTTTAATGCTTTTGATTAAATATGCTAAATACTTGTGTGAGATAAATATCACTAGCATTTCAAAAGCTTTTTCCTAAGCTTAACATTTTAATGATTTGTTTTGCAAGTAAACAAAAGATTTAAGACACAAACATGTTTCGTTTTCATTGCTGTTGTTGTTGTTGTGGTTGCTGTTTAAACATTTAAAAAGTAGCAAATTTTACATAAAAGTTTCGTTTTAAAACGTATGCAAACTGTTTCTAGCACTGACAGTGACTAATCGGTTTAAAACAAAAACAATTTTCAAGTAAATAATTTTGTTTTGTTAAATGTCTTGTTGCACCTGCTGCTGCTTAAACAACAAAAACGAAAGGTAAATTTTGTTTTTTTTTTGTTGGTTTCGTCTGTTGCTATTGTTGTTGAAACAATAATCATTTACTTTAACACCAAGAAAGAGAAAAAAAAACATTGTAAAATGCGTTACTGGGTTGTAAAGGTGTGTCCGTCCGTCCATCTGTCTGTTTGTTTATTTGTTTATTCGTGTAAATTTTACACTCAAGTGCGAAATCATGTTACAAAGTCAAGTTTATGCAAATTGTTTAAAACAGTGAATGAAGAGTGATTGTAAGAAATGTTTAAGTAAAATAGTGAAACAAATAATTAAAAATAAAAACATAAACTTACAATTTGTAAAGACTAATAAACGGAAGTTAATATCCTTTAAATGTAATTCGAATTATTTATTTAATAAGTTTTTTTTTTTTTTTTGCAATAAATGCATAAAAAAGGGGATTTCCTTTTTGCTGATAATTTTTTTTATTTCTTTTTTGATTTTTATTATACATAGTTTGATCAATTATGTTGGCTGTGACTGAAGTTGACATGTAAGTGTTGTTTGAATGTTTTGTAATTGGACCAGTTCCAACTGTTTAAACATGAGTTCAACTTGTATTTTTATTGTTTTTTCTTTATTGTATCCCCTGTTAACAGAGAAAGTGATTTATTATGGTTTGAAGTTTTAAAATTGTGATGGAATGTTTGATATTTTTATGATTTTTATTTATATATCAACAAATTTATTTTAACCCCTGGGAGTCATAAAACCATTTATTCATTATTTAAAAATGAATGTCAATGGATCTGAACTTGTTATTTTAACCTGAAAAGTAAAAGTTCAGCCAAATCCTGATACAGAGTTTCAAAGTTGTTCAGAAATTATCAAATAAATTTTTTGGGAATACAAAATTTTTAAGTACGTTGAGCAAAAAAAGAGAATTTTTTTAATCATCTTTTTCTAAAATGTACGACTTTATGAAAGTTTTCTTTCAGAAAGTCTGAGCTTATTGATGAGAGGGGAGGGAATAACGGCATGTTCTTTTTTCCTCTTACCAGTAAACTAAGACTTTCTGAAAGAAAACTTTCATAGTGTGAGCCCGGACTAAGACATTCTGTTTAAGAAGGGCACTTTTTAGAGACTTTTAAAAATTTTTTTTCAAACTTTTCTTGGGTTAAGTTTTTACCTAAAATGGTAATTTTTTTAATAGAGGTTATTTCTAGCTTCCTTTTTAGCATATCCCTTGACCTTGCATAAGGAAATTTTTCATATAAATTCCTTTCCAATGCAAAAAATGTATTGGAAAGTTTTTGAAAGTAAAGCCAATTGTTTCGCTTAATAAAAAGTTAAGACCTTCTTTTGCTGAAGATTCTTTGCTTAAAAGGTACTTTTTCTAAAAGGCCTTGTGTTAAATTTCTCCCGAAAAAGTTTTTTTTAATGATTTTTTGTAAAAGATTATTTTTTTTTCTACAAACAACATTTCCCAGAATTTCAAATTTCAACTTTTTCTTAAAAGGTACTTTTTTTAAGAATTATTTCCAAGAAAGTAACTTTTTTCTGAAATAAATTTAAAATAAGTACTTAAGTAGCCAAAAGTGTTCCTTGCAGCAAAATGTACCATTTGGGACAACTATAACACTCTGCCCTTTCTGCGTTTTCAAATAAAAAGTACCATTTTGATACAACAAAAATTACTATTTATACTAAAAAAGTCGTTCTAAAATAAAGTATAAATTTTGTAGCAAAAATTATCTTAGCATTATGAAGAGTATTTTTAAACATAAAGTACCATTAGTAACAACTTCTAGCTTTTGTAACATAAAGTACCATTTGTAGCAACTTGTAGCTTTCGTTACAATATGTACTTTTTACAACAAAATGCAACTTGTATAAAAAAAAAATATCATCTTATAACAAAATGTTCGTTTTGCAACAAATATTAATTATTTTTTCAAAAAAGTACTTTTTCGTTTAAAAAGTACATTGTATGATCACATGTACCTATTGCTATTAAGCTCATCCTGTTACAAAACATGATTCTATTGTTTTAAAAAGTTCATCTTGTAATAAAAAGTAGGTTTTGCAAAAAAGTACCTTTTTCTACAGAAGGCTATTTATTTGTAAAACGAAAAGAACCTTTTCAAATAAAAAATACGTTTTGAGACAAAAGCAAGATTTTTAATAAAAAGTAAATTTCTAATCAAAATACTCTTTTTTTTTTTACAAAAATCGTATCAATTATTAACCCATTAGAGGTCAAACAAAAAGTGGCCATAATTTTTTAAGTTCAACTTTTTTAATTGATTAAAAAAGGTATTAGAAAACAAAATGAAAAAATTAAAAAAAAACATTTTTATGTATAAAAATTGTCAGAAGATTGTTTTTCAATGCAAAGTGTTTTTAAGCACTCCTTTTTCTGCCAACGAGCTCTTATATGGCCCAAAATGCACCGCAGATGGTTTTGTAGTTTAGTAGGAAAGTGTCAACACACTCTTGAGATTCATCTGCAAACATTGACCCAGACGTTAGTCTAAGTTTTTAAGATCAACTTAAAGATTGTATCTAGTAAAAAGCTGTAAAAACACAATAATTTCGCGCAGTAAAATTCAACTACTCCAACAACTGTTTACCAACACGTAAAACAAATGGATCAGAATATTCCGCATGCGATTTTCCGGAGTACAAATCTAACTGGCAGCAATAGCCTATAGCGAAAGCCGCAACCCAGTTATTAAAGCCGAATCAAACTGACTTTTCTGGAATTGCCTAGCGGGATGGAAGCCAAAATATTTTACCAATGACTCGTCTTTAGGAATATTTTGGACACCGCTAAGCATTTAATTCGAAGAAAGTCAATTCGTTTCGTCTGTAATAATTGGAGGCTATAAGATCCAACATATTGTTATCAAAGATTTTTCAAATATTTTTTCACATACACTTTTTCATCATTTACACAATTGTGTGTTTTGCTGAGGGGTTGAGCTCTGCGATGGAAAGGATTTGCGCCAAATAGGATTTATTTGCTTTGCGACGTCTTGCCGAGTTTTCTTTGGTGCCAACGGTTCATCATCACAATCGTCACTAAAGTCGTACTCATTTGAGCACAGTGACTTCTAATGGGTTAACAAAAGGTACGCTTTGCGACAAAAATTGTCTAGACATTAAGAGCTTGGCAAAAATATTTATTTTCCTCGAATTGATTAATCATGAAAATGGAATCGATTTGAAAAACAATTAAGAGTACCATATGCCGAATATTATAAATCCGATAAGAACAAAAAGTTGTATTAATACCGTTCTTTATATATTAATAAATCCATTTTGAGCCACGCCCACTTCTCCTCTCTCGTACGCATTTGGCCGGGTGTTGTGTATTGATAACCAAGTTGTTGTACCTAATTTAGAAACCTTGACCTTTGCCGTTCTCCAGATATACAGAAACCTATCCAATCCCGCCCATATTTTTGAAGTGGCTGTGTTTTAATAACCCAGCTATGTGTACCAAGTTTGGACCATTTTCTTATTACCGTTCTTAAGATATAAAGAAATCTATTTTGTGCCATGCCCACTTCTCCACTCCCGCCCGCATTTTATCAGATAATATACATTGATAACCAAGATAATTGTATCTTATTTGTAAATATTGGCTTTTGCCATTCTTCATATATAAGTACATAAAATAACAAAAAAAAAAAAAAAACAGACAGTCGTGGTTTTTGCTCATATCTCAGCCATTTGTTGACCGATCCGGATCAATTTGAATAGCAAACAATTCCGGACTTTATGCGACATAACTATATAAACATCTTGTCCCCGTCATATGTGGCGTCTTCCAAAAACACATTTCAACGGACAGACGGACACCGTTCAATCAACTTCGCTGCATGTGAGGACCCAACCCGGTCTAACATCAATATTGTAGAGATTACGAAACGAATGACAAACGTATTTATGTATATTCTTTGACTTCGGTGAAGGTAATCAAAACAGTTTGATGCATCTGACCGAGTTCGTGTTGTTCTTTGTTCAATCATTTTCTTTGTCGAAAATATTATTTCCACTTAGGCTCACAATCTCTGTTTACAATACGCGCACGTGTGCTGAACTGCTCTTATGAATTTTGAATAAATAAATAAAAGAAGGCAACAGCAACGTATTTATATTCTTTAGAATACACACGTGACTTTTGCCTAATTTTTTTTTGCTTTATTATATACGAATTTTTTCAGTACTCATTGGATCGAAGGTCGAGTACACAATGAAAAAAATTTTTCCGTTCGCTTGAGAGAACTACTCTCAATCCTGCGTTCCCTCTAGCTCGAGTCTAATGTAATTTTTTTTTAAAACTATTTTGATCCAAACATGAAAAAATCTGTTCAAAAATCTAAATTACCAAAAATTTAATCAACTATTTTCGAGTCTTTCAGTATTATTGCAATAAATAAATCACAAATCAAAATGTCTGAAAAAAATTCTTAAACCTCTAACACGAACTAACTCTCGAATTGTAAAAAAACACTCATTCAAATCAGACATGCCCAGTTTTCATTACATTTTAGAGTGGCAACATACCAAAAAAAAAAAAAAAAAAAAATACAACAGTTGCAATAAAAAAAATCCAAACACATGCTACATGATACCACAACTATTTAATCATCGTCATAATAAAAACAAACATTTAATAAACTTATCAAACAAAAACAAAAAATAAGCAAAATTAGAGCAGTTTAAAATCTAAAGCTGCCTTAAAAAACTGCTTTATAATAAAATAACAATAAAATTGAAAATTAAATAAACAAAAATTTTTTTCAATTTTACAAACAAAAAAAAAAAAAAAAAAGTGAAAATAAGCAACAATTCCAGTTAACCTTGCCTGGGGGCCAGCTAAAGAGATAAAAAATTGTAATAACAATGGAAAATAAGCCATACGAACGAATGCAAGAAGAAACAAGAGTTGGCATGTTCAAATTTGTTTGTTTTATTATTTTGTCATGACTGTTTTCAAGTAGATTTACTCGTATCACTCTGCTGCTGCATAAAATAAACAAAAAGTAAAAAAAAAACTACAATTGTTTTGTGTTGTTTTAATAAAATATAATTTTTATGTTTTTTTGTTTTGAAAAAAAAAAAAAAAATAGTTTATAAATTGTTTGCTGCTGGTAACGAACGATTAAATATAAATTCAACAAGTCATTGTTAATGAAATTTTTAAATTGTTTTTAAAGAAAATTTCCAAAAATGTTTTTCTCTTATTTTGTTTTCTCGAAAAAGAGATCTAACACATGAGCAGGGCTGCCAGATTTGATGATTTATCGTCATTTTGACGATTTTTTGTTCCGAAATTAGCAAAGTGCCGATTTGCTGATTTTTTTTAAAAAAAGTGACGATTTTTTCAGTCTCCAAAGTCTGAATAAAATATTAACATTTTCTGACAGTTTCGTTTTTTAATCTTGGAAAGTTTAACAGCCGTACCTTAACAAGGGCGAGAGGCGGAACGTTTTCTTTCGCTTAGCTTTTGCGCTGATATGCCATACCTTCTTGTTTTATAAAACCCACAAATTATAAATAAAAATAGAGATAAAAACGCGAGATTGACCAAAAAATAGCTAAATTGCAATTATTAATTAATTTTAATATGAAAGCCTTAAGAAAATCTTTAAACAACAATGTTACACTTTGTTTATCTTTCGCCAAACCATCATCGAATTAACCTTTTACGACTGTTACAGTTTTTCCCCTGTAAGGAATCTTCTACGATTAAAAAATGCGGTCATCGACGATCAAAGATGCTCTTCATGAAACTCTCAGTATTTCTTTTTCGCTTGGTACGAAGTAATTATGTTTTTGTTTGAATGTTTTTTTTTTTATAAAAATCGAACAAAAATTGTTAAAAAAAAACCAACTTTTAAGTTGTCCGATTTTTATGACGATTTTTCGAAACGTGAAGGACGATTTTTTTATTTTTTCTCAAGAAATTGACGATTTTCTCTTAAATTTACCTGGCAGCCCTGCACATGAACAAAAAAGCTAAAAAAGACAATGCTGCTTTTGCTCTTTGATTGAAGAGAAAAACAAAAGACTTAAACAACAAACTTAGTTAACAAAGACGAAAAGCAAATTAGTTTTTGTTGTTCTTTTGGTCCGCAAAAAATGCATCTCTGAAACAGTTACTTTTGTGCATTGGAACTACGGTCGAAACTCTCATGGCCTGACAAAAGTGGGAGTATTGAAGTAAGTCCTTTCAAAGACCCTTTTAAAAAAAGTACTTTTTTAAAATAAAAAGGACCTTTTAAAAAAGTCCCTTTTTAGAAAAAGTCCCTGTTTATAAAAAGTACCTTTTTAGAAAAAGTACCTTTTTAGAAAAAGTACCTTTTTAGAAAAAGTACCTTTTTAGAAAAAGTACCTTTTTAGAAAAAGTACCTTTTTAGAAAAAGTACCTTTTTAGAAAAAGTACCTTTTTAGAAAAAGTACCTTTTTAGAAAAAGTACCTTTTTAGAAAAAGTACCTTTTTAGAAAAAGTACCTTTTTAGAAAAAGTACCTTTTTAGAAAAAGTACCTTTTAAAACAAAGAACCTTTTTGGAAAAAATACCTTTTTAAAAAAGAGAACCTTTTTAAAAAAGTACGTTTTTAAAATTTTTAAAAAAAGTACCTTTTTAAAAAAATTACCTTTTAAAAAAAGTACCTCTTTAAAAAAATTACCCCTTTCATAAAAGTACCTTTCGCAAAAAGTACCTTCTGTGATAAAATACCGTTTTTTAAATAAAATATATTAACGAATAAAAAGTACTCTTATCTAAAGCGGCATTTCTTTGATTAAACATAATAATTATACAGTTTTAAAACAACTATTTCTCCAATCTTTGAGCAACTTTTTAAACTTGAATTGAATTTTAATTTTCTGTCTGGCACTTGAAATTGCATTTTATTTTATTCGCAAATATTTTTCCATCCTGTTATTAGTTTCAAAATTATTTCCTTTTAGTCTAAAAAAAAAATTAAACAAAAAACGAAACCTTTTATTTTATTACCATTGATTAGCTTTAATAGCAATTTATTAAAAAAGAAAAAAACATTAAAATAAGACCACGAACACCTCACCATTCATTTTCACTTTCATTTAACGGAAAGGAAAATGAAAATTTCATTTGGAAATTTACAGCCCAAAACAAAAAAAAAAAAAGTTTTTAACCTTGATTATTATCGCATTTAAATGATAAATTATGGATAATAAAATATGTTTTAAAATTTAAGGAAAGAAATTAAAAACGTTTAAAATATTTAAACTGTAGTTTTTGCTTTTAATTTAACGGGTTTTTAAGTTAGAGAAAAAAAAATTTTAAACGTTTTTTTATTAAAATATCATTATGGGAAAATATATTTGAATGAAAACTAAATTTGCTTATAGTTTTTGAATGTTTTTGTTAATTTCATTTGTTATACTTTCACTCTTATAAATAGTTTCAGTTTCTTTGCGGAATTTTATACATTTTATTTATATTTTGTTTTTAGCTGAAAAAAAGTTTCAGTTTTCAAGACCTACAAAAGCAGAAAAAATAAGTTTAAATTTTATGCCTTGTTAGAGCATGACTGACCAAAATAAATTTGACGGAGGAGAACAAAAAAAGTATTTATTTTTTCTTCTACTAGTTACCATGCAATAAGATTTAAGCACGAAATTGTCTGAAGACATTAAAGTTTTAAGTAGATTTTGTTATTAAGTAAGTTATTTTCTTAAAAAAGTTTAGATACTTTTTCAAAAGGTACCATATACTTAATTCGTCATTAATGTCGAAAGTGTGACATCTTAAATTAATTTGCCAAGAATTTTCATACAATATAATTAAATAAACAACATCAGCGTTCAACGTCAAGTTTGTTCAAATATGTAACCATACTTCATGATCAAACACAGAGCTTGTTATACATTTCTAATTGCACTCACTTTTACTCAATAGATAGATACTTGTAAGTTCAATGATGTCTTCTTGTCTATAAAAATCAAACCCATTTTGTCCATTTCTCGTCATTAAGACGGCAATTGCATTGCTAATTGTGAAATTAGACGTAAAAAAATAAAAGGAAAAACGTTTAAACGCCAAGAAAAAAAGTTGTTTCACAAAGCGAGTTTTAATTGACAGACGGACGGACGGACAGACAGATAATAAACTTTTGCAAAATTTAACCCACTTTTAATCGGTAACTCAGCAACATGCTCTGACATATTTTTTGCTGCTTCTTTTAGTCATTCTTACTTTTAAGTTAAACTGTTTTTATTTCATTACTGTTGCTGCTTTTATAGCTTTTTTTGCTCAATCAATGCACAAATTTTTTTATTAGTAATGATTTAAAAAAGTCAGAAAGAGAGAGAGAGAGAGAGAGAGAGAGAGAGAGAGAGGGAAAATGGGGAAAAATAAACGTGGTTATTGCAAAAAGAGTGTCTTTTAAAAGAAGCTGGTATAGCAAAGCAGTAGAAGGCTGGTTACTGCACAGTGAGTTTGCTTAGTAAAAAAGTTTTTAAAAAAATTAATACAATTACTTTCAAACTTTTTGTACGATTGAAAAAAATTAGTTTTTAAAAAATACTCAAATTTTTACAAAAAGTGCTCTTTTTAACCTACTAACTTAGTTCTAAATGGTACACTAAAAACAATAAATAAATATACTTTTAAGAAAGTTTACGTTAGGTTCCTTAAGGCTAAAAAACCAGAGCAAGTTTAACTCTCGTTTTGGTTTATAATGTGTTTAAACCAACAAATCTATAAATCACCAAACATATAAACCATCTTTACATTTTATAAGATTTATTGTAATGCTGCCACATGTTATTTTTTTTAACAACATATAATACATGGGACACTGATTTATAGTTGTTAAGTTCAAACTACAAATAAATTCAAGCTTTGTTCAACTAAACCAGCGTTTAAACCAGTGTTCGAAAATAAACAGTAATATTTTAACACACACCCAGGAACGACATCTATTTTTTTAGTGATTGTGTAGACATACACAACCCTTAATAACGTTCGTAACTTTTTTCAAGAAATATATAATGTTCGGTTCTTCGTTAAAAAATAGAACAATTGTAGTGATACTGTAGACAAACATTATATTTTAATGTTCTATAATGTTTTTTTCGTGTGTGTATTTTGTTTTTGTAAAAAATGTTTGGTTTTTTTTTATCAGCCAAAAGCGACGAACATTAACGAGCCGAACCGAACACATTGAAGATTGTGGATTTAAAAAAAAAACCGAACGGAATTAAATGCTCACATCTTTTGTTGAGTTTGATAAAAACAGTAATATTTTTGTGTTCGAAAGATGACTAACTGAACAACCTAAACAAAAGCGGCAAGCGTTTTTTTAAACATGAAAATTTTATTCAAATACAATTTCAATAAAACAAACCGACATAGCGATCTGTCAAATAAGATTTATCAGCCGGGTGGTTTCTAATTCGCATTCTAATGGTTTGTTTCGTATAAATTATATGCAGATGAGAAGTTTTGACATACAAAAAACGCTTCCGCTCTTATTTAGGTTGCTCAGTAACACACGTTATTTTTTTTAATGATTTTCTACACAAACACTTGTCGCGTTTGTGTTTTCCACAAATCTACCCAACCGAACATTAAGAAACGATATTTAGTGTTTATTTTCGAACACTGGTTTAAACCATCATTGATTTATTAGCCATTAGGCAGCCATTTAGCAGACAGCTCAGTGGAGTCCTGTGTGATATGCACCGCCAATGCCTATCCAACAGAGCAGTTACTGAATAAGCGTCTCAACAGTATTCAACCAATTCGCTTCATAACGAAGAGAAAAAGCAAGTAAAGATATGTCTAATGGTGTTTTTTTTCTACAAAAAAATGTGACATTTTCTTTAAAAAATGCAATTTGGTGTCTGTTTCTTAAAAATTTTGTTCCCGAAAAGGGTGAGTTTTTTTTAGAATAAAACAAGCCACCCTTTTCAAGAGCAACATTTTTATGAAACAGACACCAAATTAAATTTTTTTTAAAAAAAATTTCACATTTTTTTTGTAGAAAAGAAAACATCATAAGATAGTTCATCCAAACAGCTATATACTAATTTCCCCAGGTATATCTCCCTAACGTCTGGAATTCCCAGACATTGACATAGTTTCCTCTTCCTTCACGTCATAACAAGTTTTACAGTAGTCATTGAATTCCAGAACCATTCTACTCCCTAACGAACAGTTCCTAATCTGCTCTTGTTGAATCTCAGTAGTCAGAATGTTCTCCTTCCGTCATATCCAAGCCACAATGCGCTGGATACGAAGCAGGTAAATTTACAAGTCACCCCTAACTATGCAAGTGCGTACGCTGTTTAAATGACATAGAATGAGCCATTAGAAAGCCAAGGAATTGATCTATAAATCTGTCATCCAAACGACCACTGCGCTTGGCAAGTTCATCTGTTATCTGGTAGTCATATCAGGATACCTGGCATATCGCAGTTAACCTCGATATTGTATAGACACCTGCTGGGTATGAACTGGCAGCCCTGCTGACAGTAAATATACATATATCCATCGATATGCGATAGTACCTTAGCCAGCTGGCCGCCCGCCTTATAGCAGGATACTAAAATCATCCAGCAGAAGAAAGGGAACCTATCTAAAAACCCCAGAAACAATACTTCCGTTCTTCAAACTGTCAGTATACTGATGGAAAAGGCATCATAATGCTGATTTATTTTGACACTACTATGACAAGTGTCTTCGTCAACCCCATGACACTTTTCATCATTGTGATGTCAGCCTTAACATCATTGGACCAAATTGTCATTAGGTTAAATTATGTCGACCCCTAACCGCGAAGATAATGTAAGCGCCAAAAACCAAATTTTACAGGAGAGAGCTTTTTTGTTTTATTTCATATTAATTTTGTATGAAATTTGTCGCTTACATTAAAATTGTTTTTGCTATAAAATCGTAACGGTACATTATGTGACCATGATATTTAAGGAGATGATGCAACTGTTGCCAATAAAGTCATTTATTAAAAAAAAAACCGAAAATTGAAAATCATGTCGCTTAGATTATTTTCGCTGTTAGGGCTCGATGTTAATAAAATGTCTTTAGTGCGATGACTCAATAGCATCGCAGAACGGACTCATTAGGCGCAATGTAATGACAAATTGTCATCAAAATGAGTCATTGGGATTTACTTAAGTCAAAGTGAAAGGTTATTATTATTTACTAACCCTTAAGCAGCATTTCGTAATCATTCTACGTTGAAAACGTATTTAACTAAATAATTTAAACAAATAGAATATGGGAATTTTTGCTTTTCATTTTACTTTTAAAACATGAAAATAATGTTAATTTTGAGTTCATCGCATCGAATTAATGTCACTGTAGTCATAGCATAGATGACGCATAAAATATGACAAAATCTTATGATGACGTTGATCAATGGATTTGTAATAACATTGATCTCACAATTCTGATGTTAGGGCATCATTAATATGAAGATGCATATTTCTATTAGTGTATAGACCTGTACGATAGATTTTAGGAAAGGAAATTACCGGTCTAAGAAAAGTACCACCTTAAAAATAACACTTGTAACAAAAAACATTTTCAACAAAAAGTATCTTCTCAAGAGAAGGCAGCTTAATGATTTTAAAAATGTTAGTTAAAAAGTGTCCTTGAAACTAAAAGTACATTTTCTTATATAAAGTACTATTTCTTACTTAATGTACTTTGTAAAAGCAAATTTTTTTAATACTAAAAGGACTTAAAAGATAAAACAATTTTTTCTTATTAAATAGGCATTTTTTTCATAGAGGTACTTTTGCTAACAAAAAGTACGTTTTCTTATTAAAAGTACATTCTTAAATTAAAGTTAATTTTTTTATTGAAGTAAAATTTTTAATAGAAATAGTCTTTCTAAATGGAAATTTTCTTACTAACCGGACGTTTTCTTATTAATCGCACACTTACTAAAAGTACAATTTTGAACATATTTTGACAGAAAAAGTACTTTTTTTTGATAAATTTAGAAAGAAGTACTTCTAAATTATAGTTATCACAAAAAATATTTCTGTCACAAAAATTACTTTTTCAACACAAGAAAGAACGAATTTGCCACTAAAAGAACCGCGTGTCCCAAAAATTCTTTTTGTCAAAAAGGGCACACTTATTTAAAGTACAATTCTGAACATATTTTGACAGAAAAAGTACTTTTTTTTGATAAATTTAGAAAGAAGTACTTTTAAATTATAGTTATCACAAAAAATATGTCTGTCACAAACAGTACTTTTTCAACACAAAAAAAGAACGAATTTGCCACTAAAAGAACCGCGTGTCCTTAAAAATCGTTTTGTCAAAAAGTGCTATTTTTCATTTCTTTTACAAAAAGTAAATTTTGGCTTAAAAATTGTATTCTGGTGCAAAAAATACAGTTTTTAAATGAAAAACGAGTAGAAGACGAACTTTCGGAATAATAGTTTTATGTTACAATAGTACTTTCGGTCCCAAAATAACATATTGCCATAAAAAGTATCTTTTAGTTAAAAATTTTTGCTAAAACAGTTATTTTAATTCCTAAAGTACCTTTATTATAAGTATTTTTGAGTTGAAAGTACCTTGAAAAAAGTTCTAGATTTATTTACTGGCTTTATTTTTAACCCACTGTCCTCTTTTCTATAAAATTGTCAGATTAACTTGCTCAATGTGAGAAAAAAATGCATTAACAAGACTTGTTTCTCATATGGTCTTCTATTATTTTCCCCAAAATGTATTTATCTTTCCACACTTGACAAGCCAAAAGACCTGCAACGACAAGTATTCCTAAATACGAAACAGTTTAATGGTAAAAAGACTTCCAAAACTGAACATCTACAAACAAATAAAAAAAAAAAAAAAAAATGATCATGCAATTTTAAAATTGGACAAAATGCAACACAATTGTCCAAAAGAAATCTCTAATGACTTTAGCAATCAATTGATGCAAAAAGACTTACAGCCAGACAGACATTTAATTGTATTAAAAAAGTTTCGGTTTTTTCTTCAAAATTTATTCACTACATTCTCCTATTTGTTGATGTTGTTGTTGTTTGTTAAGCGAATTATATTAAAATCTTTTTGTTGTACCGGCGAAACTTTAACACTCTTAATCAGCATTTTAAAATGGTCTAAAACACGTGTTTGTTTTTCAACACTTAATAAATTATTAACAGAAATAAACGAAAAAAAGGTGTTTCAACTATTAAATGAAGTAAAAGGGAGACTCTTCAATAAGTCTGGTGTATAATTTGAATAAATTGTGGTACTAATTTTTTCCCATAGTCGTGATTTTGGGCCTTGATTTATGACTTGTTTATCTTGACAGTTGTTACGCATTAAGACAATTAATGACACCACGATGACCAAAATTTTAATGAATACAACTTTTTTTTTGCTTTGTTTTTAATGACTGCAATAAAAAAGAGAGGCAACCAAAATTAAAATGTATAAATTCAGTTAACGTTGATCTATTTTGGTTGGCGGTAAATTAAAGAAAAGAAGAAAAATTACCAAATTTTTTTTTAATATTATTTAATTTTGTGTGAGAAAAATTTGAATTTGGCGATTTTTTTTTTATTATTTAATGAGCGGGACTTAATTGCTTAGTTTTTTATAAAAGAAAATTAAATTAAGTTGTTTTAAGAAACATGAATTATTAATTCGAGCTAATTATTAAAAAAAATTTTTTTGTGCTAATTAAAAAAAATTTGTTTAGTTCCATAACAAAAACAAAAGACATAAGAAACAAGAAAAAAGAGAAAATATTATATTTTGTGGCCGTATTAAAGCAAATTCGTACTTACCAGGGTATGCATTTAAATCTTTTCATTTTAGCTTTTTAGAATATTCTCGAGAATATTTTCTTGTTTTTTTTTTTGGAATATTTATAAACTAAGGGCCAATAAGTTTAGGCAAGTTAACCCTCTAACCGGCAAGATCTTTAAAATGATCGGATGAAGCTCATATTGTTCAAGTAGATATAATCAAAACAAGCGTAAGTTTTTATTTTCAGGTGAAAAAAACCTTCTCGACGGAAACCAGGTGAAAAATATTAAAGACGGTTTTGCCGTTGTGCATGCACAAAAATATCAACGGTAAATTTTATTTATAGAAAAAGTCTTATTAAGACAAAAGAAACAAAAAAGTTTATATACATATTATTTTGCGGTGGTGGTGTGGTGGCATGTCATAACGTCCAGTGTCATAGTGTCCATGGACACTATTCTATTCTATTCTATGGTATAACAAAGACCCGCTTCCCTAACGAAAGCTTCTCTGCACAGCAGGCCTTCGGCCGGGCGCAAGGATTTTCTCCATTCTGGTATAACAAACACCGTCTTCGCTAACTTAAGCTTCTTTGTAGAGTGTCATAATGTCCACAATATGCTTACAAACTCGAAAGTATAGCCGGCCTTTGGCCGCGCGCAAGGATTTTCTACTCTATGGTATAACAAAGACCAGCTTCGCTAACTAAAGCTTTTCTGCACAGACGGCCTTTGGGCGGGTTCGCTAAGTATAGCTTCTAAAATCTGCCTTGTTTCCGAACGAAGGCCGATTTCGCAGAGAAGATTTAGTTAGCAAAGCCAGTATTTGTTATACCATAAAGGAGAAAGGCTATACAGAGAAGCTTTAGTTAGCGAAGCCGGTACTTGTTTTATCAAAGAGCAGAAAATCCTTGCGCCAGGCCGAAGGCCGGCTATACCTTCGAGTTTGTAAGCATGTTGTGGACATTATGACACTCTACAAAGTGTCATAACGCCCACGGACTTTATGACACTGCTCTGATTGACACTGTGACACTTTTTCCACGGACACTATGACACTGGACGTTATGACATGCCACCGGTGGTGTCCCAAAACAATTTTTATTAATCTGACCTTAGAAGTGAAGGTCGTATTTGGATCAAACGACTTGGGTGTCAAATTTCTTGGAATGTTTGCACTTTTTTTTGGGCTTTTCTGTCCACCGAAGCAGAAGACTGATCAGCACCATTGAATCGAACATCAGCAACTTGATGAACAGTTCTATTCCCAACACCTGATGTGCCAGCCTGTACTGATAAAGGCTCATCGAGCATTTGAACAGATGGTCGCCTTACAGACCGTCTTTCTTTACGAAAGTCTGGAAGCTGTAAGATTGGTTCTTCATTGGATACATTGTTGGAAAAATAACCCTTCTGTTCCATATTTATAAAATGGTAGAACAATCTAACCATAATGTTTCGGGTCTAACCTCGAATATGGTATCGATTCATCTATTTCACCCATGTGAGCAATGAATTCTCGGGTAATTTAAGGACAGTTTATTTCTATGAATTTCTTCTGTTTTCCTTCATACTGAGGAACCTTTGATTTTTGTTCATCAGGATTGATTCTGTCAAAAGGTTAAATACTGACGTATGTCGATGCCAGGTGAACAAATTTATTATTATTCCATCACACAGTATTTACATCGTTGCCCAATTCATAAGCTCTGTCGTTTGGCTTATCGTTTAAAAAAAAAGTACGATTATGCACTTGTGAATATACAAATTTGTTGTATCGCTGCTTTGCGTATTGCTAAATGTCAAAAATTGAAAATATCAATTCATTAAAGTATTTTGAGTTAGTTAACAATTTATAAAGATTAAAAATTTGTTTTAATTATAAATAATAAAGGTGTATAAGACAATTGAAAAAAATTAAGTTCGTAGGTTTCCCTTATGTAGGCCATCACGGGTAGTAATTATATTCTTTTTATTTTATATACAGCCCAATTATGAATAAAAATTACCCGGGAGTTTTTTCTCTTTTCCCATTTTTACAATTGAATCTACATAGGAAAAATTGGAGAAGGAAGAAAACTCCCGGGAAATTTTTATTTATAATTGGCCTGATAACGTTTTTACACAAAAACCTAATTGTCGTACAGCCTTTTTGTGGTTTTATAAATAAAAATGATTTTATTCGAATAAAACAACTCGAATTAGTGTTTTTATTTTAAACTTGTTTGTAAGTTTTGACGTTTTTGTAATTCATACATCCTCCCAACAGCAACCTAAGAAAAAATCTTACTGGCTTTTAAGAATTCAAGTAGAAAACAGCACGAACTTTAATGTTGTATAGCCTACAGTCTCTGCACCTGCTGAGAGCACGCAAATCATAAAATAATAACAACTCATAAATGTCTATTGGCAATCTGTAAGAGAGTTAAACGATTTAAAGGTGTGTTAAAAAATGAGAAGCTAAAAAGTAGGAATGTTAAATTAGGTAGAGCAGAATCTTTAATACCCTAAACCACGAATTTGATTTTTATAGGAGGTGACATTAAATGGGATCTGCGAAAAAATTATGAATGTGATAAATAATGATTTAACAGCTTATAATTATAAAGGCGAGGTTGTTTAGAGGCAAAGATTTTTTTTAAGAAACAAAACACAAGAAATTAAATGGAATGACTAAAATTTTGGTTTTATTAGCTAACAAATTTGATAACATTAATTGCTTAAAAATAATTTCTGGCATATGGCCTCTGCAACTACGCCATCTTGTCGATTAATTTTTGCATCACTTTTGCGAGCTCTGTTTGCTGGCTTCTAAATGATCAATCGTTGCTGGTTTACCTGAACAGACCAGAGATTTCAGTCCTATTCACATCTGCGTCTCGACTATCTCCTGAAACCTCGTTTGGTACTGAATGGCTTGGAGAGGTTCTTTCCAAACTTTAACAATATATAATTTTCTTTACGAATTGTGTTAGAGCGTAAGCTTGAAATAAGACTTATGGTTAGTTATGGATCGGTCACTACAAAACTTCTAGTCTCTTAAAATAAAATGGAGTTAAATGTAAAATTCTGAACCGAATTTCATAAAAGTTGATATTTTACGCTCAATGAAGGTCGTTACCGAACATCATCAAAAACTGTATAAGGAAAATGTTATGAATTTATCTGACTTTTATGACTTTTTTATTAAAAAAGTAAAATCTATAAATGAACTTACACTACAATTCGAGTCGGAAAGAACCCAACCAATTGTAGGGGGATGTAAGAAAAGATAAACTCACTGTTTATTGTTGGTGTTTTGTTTAAACTTTGATATTGTTACAAGTAAGACTTAAGGCTCAGTTAGCCGGGAGTAACAGTGACAGTAACCTTACCGTAAAAAAGTAAGACCAATCTATTTCTTACAGATTGAGCCGTAACATCTTACTGCTAACTGTAATCGTTCTAATTGCTTTATATACAACAAAATGAATCAGCTGATTTTCAACGTTAATGTTACTCCCGGCTAACTGAGCCTTTAGAGTGTTTATAATTCTTATTCGCTTTAGGATTTTATTTGTTCAATATTTTTGGCTTTTCTAAAATCTTTGGAAAAGGTTTCCTGATGAGCTGGCCTTAGCAACCAGTGAAATGCGCATAGAAGCTAGCTTTCCCTCAACAATAAATTTCAGTGTTTTTATCAAATATGAAAAACTGGGAATTTAACACGTCATCCGGAGATCGTAATAATAATAAACTTTGCATTCCCGAAAATAACTTTGATTAATAAAATAGTTTAATTGTTATTTTTATTAAATAAAAGTTTAAGGAAAAAACCAAATAGTTAAATTGTATTAAAATTATATTAAATGTTAAAAATGTAACAACACCAATGTAACAAAAAAAAAAAAAAAAAAAAAAAGTTAAAAAACAAAAACATGGTCTGCTAACAATGAGACCGTAACCGAAAAAGTTTAAAAATATTAACTTCAAGGCATACAGAGGGGGAAAAATTAAGTATGTTGACGTTGAAGAAAAAAAAAAAAAACTTTAAAAACAGACATTTAAACTAAACAGACAGACATTCAGACAAATAGTCGTGCATTCATATGGAGGGGAAAGAGAATTGTAAATTGCATTATCTGTTATAGTTGGATTTATACTTTAAATTAAATTAAATTCATTTATTTAAAGCCAATAGAGTTGGTTTTTGGTTGATAATGTTTTATAGTTTTTCTTTTATTCAAAATGAAAACACACACAGACACACACTGCTGTTTAATGTTTGGAAAATTTGTTCAGATATTCTTTTTACCAGAGCTGTACATGCTTTAGTGGTTTTGGTGTTTAACTTTTGATTTTTTTACAGCCGAAAAATCCGTCCTCAAATAAAATTAAATTTTAGAGAAATATTTGTTTAATCCAAGGCAAGTGATCTTTTTTTAAGTTCACTTAAGCTGAAGTAATGACTTTTTAAAATGAAATTTATATTTTATATAGTGGGTTTTAAATTTTTGGCTAATTAAAAATTTAATTGCAATATTAATCGAAATTTAAGGTTTTATAGCTGTAAAAGCACGATTTTAAATTTTTGTTAATTTTTAAGTTATCTTTTTTTAAGTTTGTTCCCTTTTTAAGACTCTACACAAATTTTTAATATCATTCAAAAAGTTTAATTTGAAAACTTTGGGAATGCCCTTACAACACAGAAAAAATTCTTTTCACCAATTAAAGCATTAATCAAATATAAAATCAGTTTTAATTAAAAATGTAATCGAATGAATTAAACGTTTCATCAAGTGAATTTGTGAATTTGCTTACTGTTGCAAATTAATAGTATCAAAATAACGTTTAATTCACTTGATTAAATTTTTTAATTAAAACTGATTTAATTTTTGATTAATGCGTTAAATGGTGAACAATTTTTTTCTTCGAAAGTCTTTGATATTAATTAACATTTTGTGAAATTAAATTGTAACTTATCGATGTCAAAAGAAACTTCTTTCAAGAAATGTTTTGGGGTAATGTAAATGATAACTAAGCAAAATTTTATGAACTGGAATGTTAAAATAATGTTAAACATAACACAGTTCAATCAACACATAGAAACAATTTTGGGGTTCTGCCAACGGATTCTGGTAGATGAGCCAAAGAAAAAAACCCTTGTGTCGGCGTTTTAAAAGATGACAACGGAATTTTATTTTAGAGGCGGTTAAAGTTTCCCAGCTTTGGCCTGCACTTGCGGCATATCTATATATATAAAAATGAAAAATGTTTGTATGTTTGCTTGTTTGTTTGTTTGTTTGTATGGTGGCTTATAGACTCCTAAATTACTGAACCGATTTTCCTGAAATTTTTACAGTAACATCACGTGAGCCCTAAAAATAAAATAGGCTACTAATTTTTTTCGATAGGGGCAGGGGAATTGGTACCCCCCATAGGATGCCAATATTAATTATCGCATATCTTAAGAGCCGCTGCACGCATTTTGCTGAACTTTTGATAGTAGGATCTTCTGAGCCCCAAAATTGAAATAAAATAGCAGCGGGGGAAGTGGAATCCCCCATAGGACGCCAATGTTTAACATCGCATATCTTAAGAACTGTAATAGTGAGAATGTTCAAGCTTTGTAGAAGTCACTCTTATGGTATACTACACTTTTAAAAATAAAAATAAAGCGGGTAGGCGCAGTGGGGAAAATACATCCCATAGAATGCATATATTAAGTATCGCTCAACTGAAGAACTATTAAAGGGAGAGTCTTCAAACGTGGTTAAAGCTACTATTACGGTAAACTATAAGTTTCAATATAATAATGGGCGGGGTAGACAGGGGAGGAGCAGTACCCCTCATAGATAGAAATATTAATAAGAGTCGCTGCACGCATTTTGTTGAACTTTTGGTAGTAGGATCTTCTGAGCCCCAAAATTCAAACAAAATAGGAGCGGGGGAAGTGGTACCCACCGTAGGATTCCAATGTTTAATATCGCATATCTAAAGAACTAATGTAGTGAGAATGTTCAAACTTTATAGAAGTCACTCTTATGGTATACTACACTATTGAAAACAGAAATAAAGCGGGTAGGCGCAGGGGTTAAAAACCTCCCATATGTTGCATATATTAAATATAGCTCAAATGAAGAACTATTTAAGGGAGAGTCTTCAAACGTGGTTAAAGCTACATTTATTGCAAACTTTAAATTTTAATTAAAAATGGGCGGGGTAGACAGAGGAGGAGCAGTAGCCCTCATAGATAGAAATATTAATAAGTCCCGCTGCACGCATTTTGTTGAACTTTTCGTAGCTGGATCCTCTGAGCCCCAAAATTTAAATAAAATAGCAGCGGGGGAAGAGGTACTTCCCATAGGACGCCAATGTTTAATATCGCATATCTTAAGAACTGTTATAGTGAGAATGTTCAAACTTAGCAAAAGTCACTCTTATACTACACTTTTGAAAATAAAAATAAAGCGGGTAGGCGCAGGGGGGAAATACCTCCCATAGGCTACATGTATTAAATATTTCTCAACTGAAGAAGTGGTTAAAGCAGTGAAGCGAAGCGCACCGGGTAAAGCTAGTTGGTATATAAAACTATGTTTTCTTTACATCTGAGCTGAAGGGTATGTTCAGCAACTTTGTAGAAAATGTTAAGGCAAATATTTTTGTGAAACATATTATTCCTCTAACTTCCCCTCATAACGGCATTATTAGGCTTTATTCTAACAAATCGTAAAAAACATCCCGAAAAAGCGGGATGCCGAGGATGAAATGCTCTACAAAAATGTTGGCCATAAAATTTTACTACTGAACACATCAAACCCCAGAGCATAAAGCAAATAACAGAAACCAGACAAATACAATATTGCCAATTAAGGGTTAAAACAGCAACGGCCATCATTTTGAAATATTGAATAAAACTTTTTTGAATGTGTTTCTCCATAAGGTTTTTAACGACACTTTCCTACTTCAGGTAAAATCAGCCGAAAAACATCAGCTCGATGAACTTAATAATTCATTCCCATCATTTTTATTGCAGTTTTTTTTTTTTTTTGTTGGCCAGAAAATGGTGTACATTTATCAAGATTTGTCGATGATGCTACAAATTTTAGAACAAAATGAAAAAAATGCAGCTTCAGTCGAATTATAATGCAGCCCCTTCACGGTGCAACTCGTTGAACAGCTCACTACCGCCAACTACCATTTATTGAAAATTGTTTTGATGTACCCGAACAAGTTGATTTCTTATTTTTTATTTTCAATTTTATTCTCTATTAAAAAAACTAGAAAAAATTTAAAAAAAATATTTTTTTACACCACTTTTTTACAAAATCACAAGCCCTCTTTCAAACCAGCGCTGGAAAATACATTTAAACAAATATCTAAACAAGATAATGTTTTTTTCCGGACTTGTGTCATACTTTAAAAACAAATAAAAATACTTTTTAACTTTTCAAGAAAATTATCAGTTTTATTTTAACATTTCTGTAAATCATTTGCCAAATTAAAATTTATAACACTTCCTTAACAATGTTTCGGTTCAACACATTTACCATTGCAATTTAGCAGAAATTCTTTCTTGCACTGGCAACCAGCAACACATTGCAAAGTACAGAATTTGGGAGGAGTTTCACCGCACCTAGCAGGACAAGCAGAGCCACAATCTTGCCATTCTTGATTAGGGGGACATTTTTTGTCTGGAATGAAATTCATTTAAAAAGTTAAAATATTCAAAATTTCGGAAATAACCGATATTTTTAATACATTTAAAATGATTTTTCTGGGTATGATGAAAAGAGTGTCCGTTTAAAAAAATTTTTGTTTGCATAACCAGTCTTCGGCAGGATGAAAGAGTTTTCTTGTTAGTGTATACACAGAAAAAATTCTCCAAAATGTTTCACCAATTAAAGCATTAATCAGAAATAAAATAAGTTTTAACTAAAAATTTAATCGATTGAATTAAACGTTTAATCAAGTGAGTTAAACGTTTAATCAATTGAATTGAATTGAAATAAACGTTTAATTGATACTATTAATTTTTTTGCTAGTGCAAATTTAATCAAATTTTTAATTAATATTACAAATTTTTTAATTGAAATCAACTTTTATTATTTTCTGTTCATTATAATGAACTTCTGCTTTGTATTAAAAACATTTTTGAAAGGGGTACGCCTTCGGCTGTTTTAAAGATTTTCTTCCTCAGGGAACGACGGAAGCGGCTTATTTAAACGGGACTTTTATTTAAACTTACTTTAGCACGGTATTTAAAAGCATTATACGTGCATTTTGATTCATTTTGAAAGTATCACAATAAAGGGTTCTGCACAATTGTTGCAAATAAGTTCAATTCACACATCTGTCTTTTCACCGATCTGCTTTTAAAAGAAAGAGTTCTTACAACTTCGGCATTGCGATGTACATATTTTGAATTTAATTTGTTTTATAGCTTCATTTGTTTAAACCAGGTTATTGGAACAAAGAACAGTTTTTTAAATAAACATGTCAGTCTTTTACTAGCAGCTTACCCAATGGGGACTTCATGGACAAACAATCAGACTTATTACGGTTCTAGTTCGTGAAAACGACTAAGTCGTTTTTTGTTATACATTAAAGTAGCACACAACCTGTGCACTTTGATCGACTTAGGCTGGGTTTTTGAGACCTCAGTTAAACTAGGTTCAGTTAATTAAACTAGGTTTAGTTAACCTAAAAACAGATTTGTGCCGCCATTATCAAGTTTGTATACAAAATTTTAGCTTTAGCTTTGCTTAAAATGTAGGTCTCTAATAAAATAATAAAAAAAAAATCACATTTCGCCGGAAAAATCAGAGTTTCAGGCTACATTAAGCCAAGTTTAAACTTAATCCACATCTCAAAAACCTTGCCTTAGTCGTTTGCGAGAACGAAAGTTAAAAAAAATTTAGTTAATTGAGTTATTTCAAGGAATCCTGTTTTTAAGACCTCAAGTAAAACTAGGTTTAGTAAATCTGAAAACAGATTACCAAGTTTGTTGACAAAAATTTTGACGGAACAGCTTAGTTTTGCTAAAGATGTTGGTCTTAAATAAAATAATAATAAAAAAATCACATTTCGCCGGAAAAATTCGAGTTGAACTAAGTTTAAACTTAATCCACATCTCACAAATCCGGCCTTTGTCGTTTACGAGAACGAGACCCGTATTAAGACTGAATATTAAAACAATTTTAGTTAATTGAGTTTTTTTAAAGGAACCCTAATATAAAATTAATTTTTTTTTCAAAATTTAAAAGTTCAGTTGTTTAGCATTCACTCGGTTATACACATTAAGTTCTGTTTTGCTTTAAATTCCTTCTAACACTAACAACCGAAGACGCATTGTGAAGTATAAATTGTGGTTTCGATTGACTGCATGTTAGGTAGGCGAAGGGTACCCCAAGTGGTTAGTTACTTGGAGGACATTCAAAGTTATACATGAATTTATTTAAGTATTTTACTTACGAGCTTCAGTACTTGACAAGATTATTAAGCCAACAACAATCAGGAATATATTTCGTTTGAAATAATCTGTCATTTTTAGAAAAGTTTTTTTTTTTTTTAAATGTCTTTAAGTTCAGTAAAGCTGAAGTATTGAAATTTTGAAATGGAATTTCTATTTTATATAGTGGCTTTTAAATTTTTGGCTAATTAAAAATTTAACTGCAATATTTATCGAAATTTGCTTCTGTTAAGATTTTATAGCTGTAAAAGCACGATTTTAATTGTTTTTTAAATATTTAAGTTAAAATATTTGTTTTAAGTTGTTTCCCTATTTAAAACTCTCAACGATTTTATTATATCATTTGGAGATACAATTTTTGGGCTACGTATGAGAACATTTTTTCCCCCGGACATTAAAGAAAGGAAAATTTTGATTTTAATTATTAATTTATGAGATTAAATTCTAATTAATCGATGTCAAATGAAACGTTTGCCAAGAAAAATGTTGGGGTAATGTTAAAGATAGCCAATCGTGGCAAAGTTTTAGGAACTGAAATATTAACAATGCTTAACACAATAAATTGAAGCGTTTATTTCAGAAACCCGTCAACTCTCTTTTGAAATAGACACATTTGGCGGGTTTCTGAAATAAACGATTCAATTTAAAAAAATTAAAATTCTCTTGGTGCACCGGAACAAGTTAATTTCTCATTGAATACCCTTCACCCACCTTTTAAGTTTCTGCTTATTTCTGGGCCCTGTTTCTCAAAACTTCAATTAAAAATCTACAAGTTAAAAACATTAAAAATAGGCAACAATTTTACAAATTTTGTTTTTGTTTCAAATGTATTTTACTTGTAGAATTGTAACTTGAAGTTTTGAGAAACAGGGCCCAGAAATAAGCAGAAACTTAAAAGGTGGGTGAAGGGTATTCAATGAGAAATTAACTTGTTCCGCTGCACCAAGAGAATTTTAATTTTTTTAAATTGAATCGTTTATTTCAGAAACCCGCCAAATGTGGCCCTGGTATTAAAGTTGAATTTTCGACTTAAGTGTGTTTAGCGAACTATAAGTATAGTATATTTCAACCATATAAAAAAAAATGGCAAAAAGACACATTTCCAGAAGAATTTGAGGGTTAGTGTTTACCAACAAAATGATGCTTGTAATGTTCTGAACAAATCTTTATACCAAAAACATAAGTTTCACACGATTCTCTAGGGGTCAACTTTAAATAGGCCGTAAAATAAGTTTTAGATGTATACTTTTTAGTCCCCTCTACAAGAATCAGATCCCCAAATCCAAACATTGTTATTTTGAAAAAAAAAAAATTCAAAATTAATTTCTGTACTGGTGCAAATTAATAGTATCAATGAAACGTTTATTTAAATTTATTAAACGTTTAATTCACTTGATTGAACGTTTAATTCCCTTGATTAAATTTTTAATTAAAACTGGTTTTATTTATAAATAATGCTTTAATTGGTGAAAAATTTCATTTCTGTGTATTTAAGAAAATTTTTCTAAACACAAACGAAATAACTTAATATCAAGAAATTACCAGGGGTGTTCTGGAAATCGAAAACCGCAAGCATTTAGAAGTTGCTTTGATTACACTTTTAATCTAATTTTTATAATTTTTGTTTATAATTCTGTTTAATAGAGAAATATTTGTATAATTTTTTTCCCTTTATTTATTCCTCGAGGGAACATAGGGTTTCAACAAGATGTGTCCTACCCATTTCCACTTTCTGCGTTTTATCTGTTTGTGTATAGGCTCTTCTTTGGCTAAGCTCCATAGGTTTTCGTTTGTTATTGTGTTAGGCCAGTATATGCCACTTATAATCAGAAGGCTTTTATTTATAAAAACTTGTAGCCGCTGCCTGATCGATTCACTGGCCAGCCATGTTTCACTCCCGTATAAAAGGGTCGACTTGACACAAGCGTTGAAAATGCTTTGTAGTTCTCGTGATTTGTGGTGCTCGCCATAAATTTTTTAGTCGTCCAAATGCACTCCTTGCATTATTCGCAATGCCCTCATTAATGCCACCGCTTGTAGACATTCTGCTCCCTAAGTAGTAGAAGCAGTCAACGTATTCTATTCGGTGGTTGTTGATGGTGATATGACCGTTGCTTCTGTTATGTAGACGCATGGCGTACGTCTTTTTTATATTTATTTCCAAGCCAACTTTTCTGGCTAAATTCACAAGATCGTTTGTTTTATCTTGCATGGCCGAAAGTTTGTAAGAAAGAAGGCAAATACCATCTGCATATTCTAAATCCACAAGATGTCTTTGAAAACTCCACACCATACCCCTTTTCTTCTTGCACAGTTCCTCCATAAAACAGTCCATTACCACTGCAAAGAGTCGTGGCGATAGAGGGCAGCCCTGTCGTACTCCCATGTTGGTCGTGAACAGATCGCTTACAGACTTGTATTATTTGATAACTTGTATTATTTTGTTTGGCACTGCTTTCTTTTTTAGAGCTAGCCATATAGTGTTTCTATTGACTGCATCGAACGCTTTTTTAAAGCCAACGAATAGCAGATACAGAGGCGACTTCCATTCGATCGACTGTTCAATAATTATTCGAAGTGTAATTACCTGATCGACGCAGCTACGATGTGTTCGTCTCTAAGTCCAGCCTCTACAGTTTCCAACCTTTTAAGTATTATTGTGGCTAGTACCTTGTATATTGTATTGAGCAACGTGATACCCCTTCAGTTGTCACAATCTCTGAGGTCATCTTTTTTTGGGTAATTTTACCACATAACCTCTAGTCCACGAACAATTTATGGTTTCTGTTCTCCAAGCTTGTGCAATATGCGGTTGTATGATGTTAGCTGCAATTTCAGTGTCCATTAAGAAGAGTTCTGGTGGAATTCCATCTGCACCGCAAGCTTTGTTGCGTCTAAGTGTGCTTATTGCAGTTGCTCTCTCTGTGATAGTAGGCGGGTCACATGCGATTGTTCTGTTTTATTCTTGTGCGGTACAGGGTAGTCCGAGTTCAGTTTCACTGCTGTTACTTAAATCTCTGAAATGTTCCATCCGAGTTCAGTTTCACTGCTGTTACTTGAATCTCTGAAATGTTCCATCCACCTTTTGGTTTGTTCCTCAGTGGTTGTAAGTATAATTCCGTTGCGATCACGTACTGGTTGGTTTAATTTTGGTTTTTTGTTTGTGAGCCGATTGATTACCTGATGTAGCTCTCTGATGTTGTTGGAGCCTGCTGCTTTTTCGGCTTCATCTGCCAAGGATTTTATATACGAGCGTTTGTCGCCTTGTAGCCGCTCTCTTAACCCTTTTTGCGGCGTAATGTTGCTTGATTTGTGGGTTGTTGCCCATTGATATTTTTAAATTGTTTCGCTGTTCGATTAGTTGGCACGTTCTGCCTAAAATCCACGGTTTTCTATTTGCCCTCTGGTTCGGACCTAATTGCTCTTCAGCTATTTGATTCATGCTCTTCGTTATTGATTAATCTTTCCGTGAACATTAATTTTATTTGTTCACTAACTTCTTGGTCTTTAAGCTTGGCAAGGTTAAAGTTTTTACTACGGCCTTTGTTGTTTGCCTTGTGGGACCTGAGTTTTAGCTTCACATATGCGACCAAGAGTTCGTGGTGCGAATCAATATCAGCTCCCCTTTTCATACGTACGTCGCACAGGGAAGAACGCCACCTACTACTCAAACAAATGTAGTCAATTTGGTTTCGCGCGTTACCACTGGGAGATGTCCATGTGTATTTGTGTATGTCTTTGTGTGGGTATATGGTCCCACCAATGACCAGTTCGAATCTTTGACACAGTTCCACCAGTCTTTCTCCGTTCTTATTTCGGACTCCAATTCCGTTGCGTCCCATGATTTGTTTTACTCCATCATTGTCAATGCCTACTTTAGAATTGAAATCGCCCGTCAAAATTATCAAGTCGCGTTTGGCAATTTTATTAAGTGTTGCACCCTGTTGTTCATAAAATAGGTCCTTCGTCGCGTCTTCTGCTTCTTCAGTGGGCATATAGCAGTGTACTAGGGTGACAAAATGTTTCACTTTACTGCAGAAACGCCCTGTTATTATGCGATCGCAGATTGGAGTCCATGTCTGTAAGGTACTTCTCATTCTTTTCGATATTAATATACGCACGCCACTTTCCTTCTTGTCGATTTTTCCGCTATGTAGTATCATATTACCATCTCCTGTGATCGTTTGCCCGCACCCATCCCACCTCATTTCACTTATGCCTAGTATATCCACTTTTATTCTCGACAGTTGTTTTTCAAGTTGGGCAGTTCTAGACGTTCCATTTAACGTTCTAACATTCCATTGTCCAATGCATATCCTGTTTCGAGTGCCAAAGTTCGTTATCCGTGTTGGTTCATTATTTTGATTTTCTCTTGTTGTAGATTCGTTAATCAGTATAATATTCAGATAGACAGATGATTTGTCTGTCGCATCCTATTCTGGTGCTGGGGCTGCCAGCTTTCTGCAACCAGACTAACATGTATGTTTTCAGGCCGCCTCTAACATGAGGAACTTTTTTTTTTTAATACAGAAATCTTATTAAAAAGCGACGTTTAAAATTCTTCTGTTTTGCGTTTTTGATTTCCAGAACACCCCTGTATTTTAAGATTTTGGATTTTCTTGTTTGAAGAAACGAAATTGATTGATTACTTTAGAAAATAAACTTCTTTCCCAGATCTAAATCTTTTAATGCCATAACTCTCTTATTTTTAAAAAATGGTATTTTTTTTAACACTTTTTAAGTTTTTGTTAGCTTCATTTTACAATAATTAGACTTTGACTTTTCGCAATTGAATAGCTTTTTTTGCAACCAAAATATCTCGCACTCGAACCAAGAGATAATCTTTCTCCAACCAGATAATAATGATTTCATACAAAATTTCATTGATGATTCATTCGTCTTTAGTAAATACAATATAAATTTTCCTAACTAATCTTACATTACAAAAATGACAAAGTAAGGATACAATTTCCAAAATTCTGTAAGTAAAGGAAAAAACATGTAAAATCAATTAAAATGGATAATCATTCAGTAAAGCAAATTTCGATCTACCAAATGTTAAAATACAATTTGGTTTAAGGATTGATGTTTGACTAGTGACGTCAGCAGTCGTCGATGGCTGCGAGTGTAAGACGGCAAATCCATCTGAGGAGATCGAGTGGTTGCGATCGAAACATGTCATGGTAACCTGCCGGCCAGGGTTCGAGCCCGAGCCACGTCAAGAATGAAAGATTATCAATAACAATTTTAATTAATTTTCATGTTGTAAAAATTCCTTTCTTCATAAAAATAATTTAATAAAAATTAAATTTCATGAACTTAAGCCTAATTAAAAATATTAAAAATTTGGATTAAAAACCATAAATAGTTCAACAAAATAACCACAATACTAATTAATTCTGTTTAAGTTTATTGTTCGTACACTCTCGTTTCCTTACCCAAATGCCGAAGTCGCTTATCAGGACTTATGACGTCATAAAAAAAAATATATAAAACAATTTTTGTACTTTGCTGGAAAACTTAAAATTTAATTATAATATTTTTTCAAATCCTTTTGCTAAACAAAAATGTTAAACAGTTCCTTAACAATCTCTCGTTTCAACACATTCGTTTTTGGACTTAAGCAGATATCCTTTCTTGCATTGACAACCAACAACACATTGTAAAGTACAGAATATTGGAGGAGTTTCACCGCACTTATCTGGACAAGCAGACCCACAACTTACCCATTCTTGGTTAGGAGGACATTCTTTGGCTAGAATGAAATTCAGTTTAAAAATTGAATATATCGGAAATATTGTGAAAGTGATGTGACCCCTTTCTAGACTTTTAATAAGATGTCAATTCCAATTTACAGCTTACCTCGAGCTTTAATGGCGACAGCAAATACCAAAACAACGGCGAATATTAAAAATATTTTTTGAAATAATTTTGCCATTTAAATAAAATATTTTGTCAAGTGCTTGAATTAAACTTTGAATAACAAATGATTTCCTATTGTCTAAACTAGAACTTTTATACTTTAAAGCTGTTTTCAAATTAAATCTTGTTTTTGTTTGGCTTTTATGAGCATCCGCTTAAAACCGAATTTTGATTATCAAAGTAATTTTTGGGAATACATTGCTGGGCTTATTTTGATTGCTTGTTCTATTTTGTAAACAAATTTCTTTTAACTAGTAAACTAAAGATTAAATTATCAAATTTATAAATAACATACTTTACAATGTGATGATGCTTTAGATGACACAGTGTGAAACAAAAAAATTCAAACACAACTATTTCTCTATGGGAAAAATTGTAGACTTTTAAACTAAAACTTGTTGTACACATTTTTAATGCGAAAGATAAGCAATGTAATCTCTAAAAATTTCATGACTTTTTCGAATATTTTTGAATAACTCATCGTTAAACAGGTTTCTAGTAAATTAAATAAATAAGGAAAGTGTGTGCGAGTTTTTCATTGTTGAACTGTTTTAGTTTATACACTGACAGAAAAATGCATATTGATGATACCCTAACATCAGAATTGTGACATCAATGTTACTACAAATGGCATCAATGATGCAACATCAATCCAATGACTAACATCTTCGTACAATTTTGTCATTTTTACGTGTCATCTATTTTATGACTAGAATGACATCGATTCGATGCCACATTTTGTATATTATTAACATTATTTTCATGATTACAATGTATTATAAGAAGCAAAAATTCCTATTTTTTTAAATTATTTAGTTAAATACATCAAATTTTTAAAGTAGAATGATTACGAAATCCATATGGGGCATGGTGCTGGTGTCTAGTTGTAGTTCAACAAACGTGAAACAAACATAAGTAAATAATAATATTCTCTCACTTTGACTAAAGTGAATTCCAATGACTTTGACTTAAAGACAAACTGTCATTAAAATGATGCTAATGTGTCTTTTCTCCGATGTTACTGCATCATCGCACTGAAGACATATTCGACATTTCTGTGATGCCGATGTGTCATCCCATTTCTGACATAATTTCATTTTGACCCTGATGACACTTTGGCCAAGTGATGTTAAGGTTGACATCATCATGATGAAAAGTGTCATGGGGTCAAAAACGAAGACACTTGTCATAGTACTGATGTCAAAATACATCAGCGTTATGACGCCTTTTCTATCAGTGTAGTAAAGTTAATTTCAAAATTCATTTTAATTGGTTTTTATTTTCTAAAAAATAAATATAAATAGTTTGTAAACACTTGATAAGATAAGATTATGAATAAAAAGCACAACCTATACAATATGTGTGGTAAATAATATTGTAGACATTTTATAACCCGGGCTGATTATCAAAACTTTGATGATAAAAAATTCTCCAGCACCATCAAGGAACACTTAATAGTTTTACTTAAAGAGTTTTAACAAAAATGTTATTCAACAAAAAGTTAGAAAGTATAAACAACTTTTAACACTATAAAATCATGATTACTTATTTCGCCCGGGAGTCGAATTTCAACCACTTGACATTTTAAGATAAAATAAATCTCTATATCGACATGCATACATCATATTTGAATACGAAAATCGCTTATTTGATTTAACAAAATTTTTGAATTTTCTGCGATGACGATTTTTGCGGTATTGATAAAAAAGTTTTTAGGTATAGTTATTGTCTTTTTAGTCAACAACCAAGTTTATTGAGCCAATAAAAAAAGTTGTTGCTTAAATTAATTTTTTTCAACAAAAAATGTTTACGTGATTTGTTAAAATAAATTGTTGGAAATGTTGAATAAATCAAACAAAATTTTTATCTAATCTTTATTCATTTATTTAACCATGATGTGCTGAATTCCCATTTTTTTATTCGCTGCTAAATACACTTAAATTTATTGTCGGAAGATAAGCCAGTTCCAATGCCCATTTTGCCGGTTGTGTTAGGCCAGAACATCAGGAAACGTTTTTCGAGGGACTTTGGAAAAACTATAGGCAATTTAGAAATAAAACTGTAAAGCGAATGAGAATTACAAACACTTAAGTCTTATTTGCAACAATATCAAAGCTATTGAAAAATGGACAAGAGTTGTAAAAATAATTCAAATATTTTTTTTATTGAATATGAAGAAATATTTAATTACTTCATTATTTAAGATGTTTTTTCAGCCATGTCGCAGAATACAGATCCGTTCGGAAACGGAATTCATTCCGTATTTTGATGCTTCAGAAAATGAGGAACAAATTTTTTCGGACTCAAACCAATTTTGTTTTCATGAACGGAATGGGAGTTTTCTGTATCCGAAAGGCCAAAAAATCAAATTAAAATACACTTTCTATCAATTATCAAATATGTTTTCTTCGATTCCGAACGCAATCATTCCAAGCGGAATTGGACTCTGTGACATGGCTGATTGAGTGCTATTTTGCAAAATGTAATTTTGATAAATTTTTTCATTAAACCAAATAAAAGGTTTCGTTGACCTTAAACTTTATTTTTTTGTTGCTAAAAATTTTCTTGAGAAAATTCGAAAATTGTTCGGAGGATTTTGAAAAAAACTTATGATGTGTTGCCCTCTGGTTTTAATTCAAAATTAATAAATTAATTATACAAATTAAAAAATAAACACAACATTTAACAAACAAATTATGCTTTTATCACTGAAATAGAGTTAGCGAAGCGCACCGGTTTAATATAGAACTTGCTCATAAACAAACAAATTATAATGTATATAATAAAAATGTTCTACGTTCCTGTAAATAGAAATTTAACGAAACGAAATACTTTTTATTTCAAAATGTTTTTTTTTCTGATTTATGGTATGGTCAATCTTGCAAATATTTGACAAAAAATTTAAAAAAAAAACTGAGACCACCAAATGAATCAATCATTAGGTTTTTTAAAACAATATATTTTGAGTAACCAAACTTTATTACTAAACAAATTCAAAGAAAAATTTAATTTTTAAACTACCCTAAAAGAAGACTACCACGGTATTTCTGAAGGTTGTGGCTTCTTAATGGAGTACTAATATAACCATAATATGGTTGCTAAATTAAACATCATATGTTTAAAGTTTTATTTAAAAATAGTTCTATTGCAGGTGACCCCTGCAGATAATGAGACTAGTCCATAAAGGAGTAGGAGTACTCCAAAACTACTCCAAGTATATGGGTTAAAGTTGGTGCATTTAACATTACGATATCCTAGGAGGGGACCATATAACCCACCGAAGTAGTCCCTAAACTACTCCATGGTGTACTAAAGTGGGTTAGTTTTAAGAGTACTCCATGTTACTACAGTATGGAGTACACTTAAGGGGTAGTTTAAGCATTTTACTTTTTCATTTTTTCTAATCACCTTTTATGGTGTGTACTGTAGTCTATTATTGCTATTATTAAATATATTTACTTGGTATTTTTATTTCTTTTTAACTTTTTTCCACAAATTTCACAAACATTCGCTTTTCAATAAACAATTAATAATGGACACCATCAGGGCTACCAATGTGTAATACTGTAAACTATAGAAACGTATACATCATGCAGTTGTTGGCAGCACTGCATGTAAATTTCTTATAACATGGTCCATACTACAGTACATTAGACCATGTTGTAAGTAGTCCATTTAAGCCACAATGGACCACGTAGTCGAATATTATCTGTAGGGACCATATTTAAACACGCTTTTTCTCTGGGTGTAAGTTGTTTCCGTATTTAAGTCCTCTTGTACAAAAAATATAAGTCTGGTTATTTCCTTCTAGTTTACATATCGCTTATTTGCCGTAGTTGCAGTCATAGCTCAAAAAAGTACATTTCCAAATAAATGTGTTTTAAGTTTTTTCTTTGCTCTAACCACTTAGGAAAAAATCGGGAAGAGTATCAGAAATATAAAGATGAATTTTATACAAAAAATAAAAAAACTTAGCGAACAATTTTGCATCACTTACTCCAAAGCTTACTTTTCATAACATATGACGACGTTGCAGCAAATGAGCGATATATGGTTATAGGCGTTATTAAGATCAATCGCTAAGCCCTGGATTCCAGTAGAGTTATTTGTACATAACTCGGCTGTTAATGAACCGTTTTTAGTAATCTTTATCACCAATATTCAATTTTAAAAAACTTTCGGCTACAAAGACCACCGGAGTCTTATTTGGCTCCACGGTAGCTGGGACGCCCCTGGGACCACGGTCCGAGTATGGTTACTATTAAGTTACTTTAGAGAGTATAGAGCATAACTCAGTGTGGAGTTTCATTGCAATGGGGTTCCGTAAACCATATCACGGTAGGGCTTCGCCTTACCCAAGGGGGGAAATATGTTCAGAAGCCTGACTTTAAAGGTAGTCTTGCCTTCCCTGCACCGGCCTACTAACAGGAAGGGCAAGTTGATGGTGGTCTACGCTTTGCATTCAACCCTTGTGGAAGATACCACAGCTTCTCACATCAAACTTATTCGACGTAACACTTGGGTATTCAAACGATTATCCGTTGTTCGATTAATCAAATAATTTTTGTCGATTAACTATCCGAATAATTTAAAATGGAATATTTTCGATTAACGAATAATTCGAATAATTTTTGTCGATTAATCGATTAATCGAAAATTGTTTTTTCACAGTATTTTTTTTTTCTCTTTTATGTAAAAAACAAGCCGAGACTTTTACCACAATGATTTAGATGAAGAAGATGATTTTTTGAAACGAATAAAAACAACCTTAACAAGACTTTTAAAACTGTTAAAAAATCCAAAGACTACCAATTTTTAGAAAAGACAAAAAAGAGAACAGAGAAATTGGGTATGCTCTATAACGTCAACAATAAGTGAAAGAATCTTTTCCAAATCAAGCTTCATCTAAACAAAAGAAAGAAATCGTGTGAAACATAAACATTTAAACTGTATACCCCTTTTGAATGATTAGTTTAGAAAATTAGCTTAAATTTTGATGGTATTTTTTATACAAAAAGTTTTCCTGTTTTATTACATGAAGTACCTTTTGTTAAATAGTTATTTCCTAAATAAAATCTTTTAGTTAGAAAATATAATTTTTCGTCTTATTATAACTCGGCAAAATAATAATTACACAAGTATACACGGTTTTGGATCTTAGCAACCAAAAGCTGTTTCTAAGGTTATTTGGGGCGCTGAATCCGAATCTACCCGCGCCGTTTTTTCATATTTCGTGTTTTCGAGATATTAAATAAACATGTTTTTTAAAATTGTTGACAATTAATCTCCATTATATTCATTAATAAGTGTTCAATTAGAAATGAAGAGCAGTCGAACTGAGTCGCTTGTACTATTTGGGATCTGTTTGATGCATTTAAGTACAACAGTAGTCGCTCATCGTGCCCTCGTCTCAAAACCCTTGGTATCGTTTTTCGATTTTCGCCAAATTATGGTGAAGTCGCTCTACTTGCTCGTCGCTTGTATCACCATAGTAATTAGGAAAAACTTCGAGATGGGAGTGCAGAAAATTTATTTTGGGAGACATTCGAGCTCCAATCTTGCAATAATTTTGCAACAAACTGTCGATTTGCGGTTACTAAGAACGTTGTGAACAATGTGAACATGCTGATTCTTCATTGGGCGTTAAACTTTTTGTAAGATTTCTGTCGGCGAGCAATTCTGATTTTTGTTTTGAAAAATTCAAATTACGAACCGAATCATTGAGTTCACTTTGCTAAACTAAATGTTTTTCCTCAATGTTGAAATCGCTTCCACTGTTCGTCGGCGATAAACTACAACTTTCCATGGAATTTGCACTCGTACCTAAACAAATTGGCAAAGGATCATTGCTCGCAAGGGGAACTGGCTTACAGCCATACCTAAACAAGAGCGGAAAGCGTTTTATAGCTGTCAAAAATTCTCATGCCCATACGATTTGTATGAAGCATCCCTAAATAGCGCGGCGTCAACGCTTTACAATTGGAAAATCCGATTTTGACAGCGCGTTTAATAGTGAAGTTGGCCGCTATTGTTAATAAATAATGGCAATTTAGCTGTTTTTTGCCAATCTAGCGGTTTTTTCTCTTCTATTTATTTCTATTATGTGGGTTTTATTAAACAAAAAAGTTAACACTACTGTTTTTGGCACAACGTTGATGCTCTTGTTTAGGTATGACATATCAGCGTAAAAGCTAAGCGGTCTACGCTTTGTATTCAACCCTTGTGGAAAAAACCACAGCTTCTCAAATAAAACTTATTCGTCGTAACACTAGGGTATTTAAACGATTATCCGTTGTTCGATTAATCGAATAATTTTTGTCGATTAACTGTCCGAATAATTTAAAATGGATTATTTTCTATTAACGAATAATTCGAGTAGTTTATGTCGATTAATCGAAAATAGTTTTTTCACAGTATGTATTAGTTTTTTTTCTTTTATGTAAAAAACAAGCCGAGACTTTTACCACAATGATTTAGAACGCCTGTTAGACACTGATGATACTTCAGGATATTTATATTTTGCATTTAGACCAACGACATTCATCAAGCAAAAGTAACAATCATCTACATAATTTTTCGGCTCTCTCCATAACATTGGCAATGAAAATTAAAAACATACTTTTTAATCGCGTGACCACTTGTATTCGGTACCCACGGCTTGTGAGTGTTTGATACAGAGGAACCAAAATAATAAAAAATATGCATTTCTGATCACATTAGTAATAACTTTGCCATATTTTCTGATCATATAACATCAGCAAACATAACAAAAACACTTTGAATCAACTTTACAATTTTGTCTTTGCATTTTCGCACGTTTTGGATTAAAAAAAAAGCTTTAAAAATACAAATTAAATAATGTTTCTAGTAACGCCAACAGCTGACTGTCATTATGATAGCGCAGTGCTGCCAACATGCGCGAACTCACAAACTAGAACCAATTTTGAAAAACAAAACCCGGATTTAAATTCAGCACCTCAAATAACGTCAAGATTTGTTCTCATCTGCTCTAAACCAAAAGTTGACCGCAATTTGTAAACTTGTGTTATTTGATAAACCGAATAATATTTAATTGCTCGATTATTGGTCGATTAAATTTTTTCCTCGAATAATTATTCGCGCGATTAATCGATTAATTGAATACCCTACGTAATACCCTTTCCACTTATGGTTAGAGGCGGTATTTTTAACACAATTGTAATCATAAACAATATTTTAAAACCTGTCAACAACAAAAAAAAAAAATCTTTTAATTTATGACTTTTTCAAAAAAAATAAAGAAATCATGGGAATATTTTAGCAAAATTTCAAATAACAATAGGCTTAGAACACACCTTAAATGTTTACTAAAATACAGCTAATAATATACTTAATAATATAAATAATAATATGATTAATAAATACTTAAATATGTTTAAGTTTTAATAAACAAAATTAACTGCGGTTTAAAGGCCGTGGCAACACTTTAAACATTTAGTGTCTGCGTGTGTGTGTGTGTTTTAGTGAGATTAAATTTGTTTTATTATAATTTTTTTTTATAAATAATAAATTAATCTTTTTTTGGCTTGTTAGTTAATCATGTGTAAATTTTAATTTGCAGTAAAATCAATTTCTGTTTTCGACGTGTTTCTTTAGGCCTTTCAGCTTAATTGATGTTAACGTGTTTAAAAGTATTAAATTCAAGGTCTGTTTTATAGCATTTTTGATTTTTAACTTTTTAGTTTTTTTTTTTTAATAAAAGTTGCTTAAGTTTTTTTTTTTTTTTAAAGATAAACAGATAACAAAGTTTTAATGAGTTGGCAAAATTTTCAAATTGTTTTCCAGAGAAATAAAAGACGTAAAAAAATAATTATTTTAGTTTTATTTTTTGTAGTAATTTGGTATTTTTGCAACTTATTATTAACAACTTGTAATGACGAACTTATAAAAACTGTTTTTATACCCTTCAGCGAAGGTAAAAGGGTATATGGGCGTTTTCAAATAAGAGTCTCATTTTTTTTTTCGTAACACCAGCCAGCAAATAATCTTGTATTTTAGGCCCATGTTGTAAAGTGTTTAACATTTTTGTTGCTAAATGTAGAGCTAGTTGCGCTTTACAGTGGTCGGCATATTTATTTTGACACCAGAGAAATTTTACAATTTAAAATTTTTTTCAGATATCCAAAAAATTAAAAACTCTAAATTTTTTTTTAAATGAAAGTAGGATTTATTTAATAACTAAAAAACATAAAATCATAACTTCTTAAATTAAATTTGCATTCTATGCAACTAATTTAAAATATAGTATTTTTACTCTTAAAACGAAATTATGTTATTCCAACTTTTATAATACTTTAAGATATTTTTAATTAGGCTTAAGTTCATGAAATTTAATTTTTATTAAATTATTTTTATGAAGAAAGGAATTTTACAACATGAAAATCAATTAAAATTGTTATTGATAATCTTCCATTCTTGACGTGGCTCGGGCTCGAACCCTGGCCGGCAGGTTACCATGACATGTTTCGATCGCAACCACTCGATCTCCTCAGATGGATTTGCCGTCTTACACTCGCAGCCATCGACGACTGCTGACGTCACTAGTCAAACATCAATCCTTTAACCAAATTGTATTTTAACATTTGGTAGATCGAAATTTGCTTTCCTGAATGATTATCCACTTTAATTGATTTTACATGTTTTTTTCCTTTAAGCGCCAATGACTTTCCGGAGTCTTTTAGGAACTGAATCGATCAAGTTTTGAATGCATTTTGTTGGTATGTCCTCCGACAAAGCTTTAACCTCTGAAATTGTTTCTTCCCTGGTTCTTGTCAGATCTGCGGTTCTTTGGCGCTTTATATATGACCAAACATTCTCAATCACATTCAAATCCGGACTTTGGGGTGGCCAATCCAAAGTTTCAATGCAATTTTCTGTCAAAAACTGTTTTAATCATTTTACTCTTGTGGCAAGGCGCATTGTCCTGTTGGAAAATAAATGACGGTCCAATCAACCTATCGCCAGAAGGAAATGAGTGTTCATTTAAAATTTTCAAATATTGGTTTTGGTTCATCGGGAACCAAGTCTCCCCAGCCTTTATATGCTATACAGCCCCAGAACATGACTGTGCCACCTCCATGACGAACTTTTTCGACAACAGGTGCGATTTTTTTGGTCTAGTCTAACAAAACACTTTTTTCTTTGACGAGTGAAACTCGAAAGTACTTTCGTCGGTCCATAAGACGCTTTGCCAGAATGATAGGGGCTTGTCCACGTATCTGTTTGCGAATTCTAACCTTTTAATTTGGTTTCTTGGGGCTAAACATGGAATTGATCTTGCTACATATGTATTAATGTTGGCTTCTTTTAGACGTCGTCAAACTGTTCTTTCGCTTAAATGACTATCAGAGTGCGAATTCCATTCCAACGCAGCGGCTTTGGGTGTCAAACCTGGATAAGATTTAAATATTCTGATAATTGGTCGATCTTCCACTGCCGTTGTTTTACGTTTTCTTCCTGTTCGACGCAAATTAATGACAGATTATGTTTCTTTACGTTTATTTATTTTATAATAAACGGTTTCTCTAGTTATATTGTATTCCTTGGCAATATTTGTTACAGATATTCCAAGATTATACTTGGTTATAATTTCACTCCTGACGGTGTTGGTTAATTCCGATATTTTCCCCATATTTACACAATAGTAAGAGAATGTTTTTATTAATCTTTCATCGAATGTTACTCAACAACGACCGCTTTGTATTAAAGCTTAACAAAAAAAAAAAAAAAAAAAACAAAATGAGATGAAATTATAGAATGTCAAAATAATTATGACGTTACAAATTCTTGTACCAAATTGCATTTCTCCCTTCAGAATGCGAATGGGTAAAGAGTTTAACAAAATATTTTGCATACGTATCAGAGATCAGCAATGAATCGTTTTTTCGCTACTCATATTGACTCATTGTAAGTATAAGTGCGTAGAAATCATTTAAACTAAACTACTCTGATTCACTCATACTCACAAGAGAAATATTTATGAGTGCGACGTCGACATCATACGCATACTCATAAATGACCTCAGCTTGATTTATAATTTCAAGAAAATACTTACAATACCCACAATGATTCCAATCCATTAGCTCATCCATTTACCGTTTTAACACAACAGAGAAAACACACAACTTAATAATCAGCGCTGCCAGATAAATTTGCCGAAAAATCGTCCACTTCATACATGTAACTTTAGTAAACTGTAATTGCTAAATCGTCACTTTGCTATTTCGGGGACAAATTTGGCAGCCTCACATTTTGCTTCGCCCATACACATTGACTTAAGTAGATTCTAAATCAAACACAACAAATGTTGCTAAAGGCTGTTTTACACTATCACACAAGTCTTAAGACTTTTGGTCTTACAAAATGAAATGATTTTTGGTCTGATTGTCAAAAAATCAAAGAGAAATTTTTTTTCATTACATTATGCTTCTACACTATCACACTTCAAATAAAAAGTAAAATCTTTGTGATTTATGAGATCCACTTTAGATTACAAAATAAAGACGAAAAAACATTTTATTAAGCATTGGAACATTGTTAGCTGGCGTATTATTCACTAACTTGCACATTTAAACTTGCACCTTGGTCTTCAGCTATATTTTTGCTTTATTTTTAATATTTCTTTAATATTTAATAATTTTTATTTTGATGTGGCCGGCAAATTATTCAACAGCTGCTTTTTTATTTTCTTCTAGGGTGGAAAAGTTGATACAATCATATTTTTTTATTTTTTTTTCGTCTGTGTACCGTATTTAACGATTTTTTACAACAAATATTTGTGATTTATTTAAATTTTAAAAGAATTCACTTGAAATTTTATATTTTTTTTATCGTTTTGTAATTTTTTATTAGAAAAAATAATAGTGAATATTTGTGCACAAAATTTTAATTTTCCATCCCTGATTTTCTTCTTGTGCTTTTGTAAAAACACAATTCTGATCAAGGCCCATTGAAAAGGTCTGCGCAAGAAGCCTGATGATCATTGTTTATGTTCTTTTTAGTTGTCTAAAGTTGTTTACATTTTGCTTACATGTGCATGTATACGTTTGTTTACGTTTATGGTATGCCACACATACACCTTTTTTCCTTTTGCTTTGTATATGGGGTAGTAAATTTTTGACAACTAAAAAGAATCGTTTTTTGTTTTTGTACAAGTAAGCAGACCTGATAGATGGGCCTTGATTCTGATAAAATGAAAAATCTAATCGTTTAGAAAAATTTCAAAAAATAGAGAGAACCATACGACTGCCAAATTTCTTTACGTATTTTTTGACATTTCATTACAAAATGGTTTTACACTATTATACATTATGAATGATTTGTAAGTTTTTGACATGTCTTAACACAAAGTATTATAGTCTAAAATGGCCTTAAGTATGAGTACGATGAATAAAATGAAACTTTTGAGTGAATATGAGTTTGAATAACATTGGAATAAGTATGAGTGCGTATAAGTACACGAATTTATGAGTCATGATTTAGCTTTACTCCCTTTTTCACTACTCATTGCTGATCTCTGATACGTATACGCAAGAATTAGTGTAAAGAAAATATCATGATAACTGTGCCGTTATAGGAATTTCAATATTAAAAAACAATTAAAAAATTCTTCACTATACTTTGTCAAAACAAATATGCCGACCACTGTACACTAAAATACAAAAAAGTAATTAAAAAATAAACGTTTCTTTACAAAGAGAAGACTTTTCTCTGGAAATGCCCATATGCTGTCGTTAAAGATTAATTGCATAAAGCGTACACAGAAAAAAATTATTTTTCCAATTCAAACAAAAAATTTGTAGAATCAAACAATTTTTTGTCTGAAATCGGTCCTATAAACAAATTCGCATATTCAAACAATTTATTTGCATTTTTTTTATTGAAAAAAAAACACTGATTTTTTCAAACAAATAATTTAACTGAATCAAACAAAAAGTTTACTGAAATTCATATACTAAATTTCAAAATTAAAAAAAAAAAGGTTTTTGCACAAGCAATGATGCGCACACAAGCTGGCACTGTATTAGAAGACGATGGCAGAGAGAGCAGAGCGGCCGGCTGGCTTTGAGACACATTTTTTGTTGGAATAATTTTTGAACGATGTCTTTTTTTATACACACCATGTTTTTCGTCATCACTCACTGTTGCTGTATCCTTTCCTTTGCTAATGAAGAAGAAATGTAACCCAAAAACGGCGACAGACCGACTCGATATGTTTTTCGTCATCATTATATTTTTGTATTTGATGTATTTAAGCAAACAGTTTGAAAAAATTGAATACGGGATTTTGGTTTTTTTTTAACCAACTTTGAAACCAACCAAAAATTTATTTTGTTTCTTATAATGTTGTTTCAAAAGAGTGAAACGTTTTTTTACCTGCTATTTTTTTTTTTTTTTTTTTTTTTACTTCAAACCTCTTCATCTTTCTTACTGTTGTACTTTTTTAAAGTGTCCAAAAATAGACTGTATGTGTTTTTTGTTGTAGTTCTTATATTTCACATTAGGAAGTGTTGCTTACGATCAAATAAAAAAATGCAAAAAGACGACAACATTAAAAAGCGTTAAATATTTCATACAAAATTATGAAAACTTGAAACCAATAACGCGTGTATTATATTTTTGAATGGTTGTCAACATTTTTGTTGGTTAAATAAAAATCAAACAAAAATTTTAATTGAATCAGTAAAAAAATTTGTAGAAATTAAAAAAATTTTCAAACAAGCGTTTGTTTGAAAATAATTCGGCAATAATTTTTTCTGTGTACGAAATTTTTTTTTTTTCAAGAATTTACCGTGAAGTTGTCTTATTTAAAAAGAACATTTTTTTCACTTAAGACCTCGTCAATATTAGGAAATATTTGCTGCAAAAACTTTTTTTAATTCTCTTTTGAAACTTCATTCTTGTCCATTAACTTTTGCAGCATTTAAGAATATTATATGCTTTCTGACTTTCTTCTCCTTGAAATTCGTCTTTGGTTTATTTTACCATCGAACTTAAATAATTCGCCGCAAATGTTTCTCAATACAGACGAGGACTAACAGAAGTCTAACATTTTTTTTTTTTAATTGATGATTGTAAAACTTTTTCATATTATTTACTTACCATTTTTTTAATTATACATATTTCCTGGCAATAATAAATATAATAAAAACGTACCTGAAACGAAATGAAAAAGACTTAATTAGCATTATTTAATTAATAAGATTTTTCGTGCTTATTTTAATTTAAGATCTTTATCTTAGAATATCTGCCTGTTTTTTTTAAATAGAATAATAATTTTCATTTAGGTTCAAATAAATTTGAGTTTTTTTTATTGTTTTTTCAATAAAAATTCCCAAACGAAAATTTTTATTTTATTTAAAAAAAACAGGCAATAACTTTCAACTTTTTATTATTAACTGTGTGTTTCTGAAATAAAAAAAAATTGTTTGGAAATTTACATTGAAACAACAAAATTCACAAATTTTTTTTGTTTTCGATAAAAATTCCCGAACGAAAATTTTTATTTTAATTTCAAAACAAGCAGTAGGTAAGTGTTTCGAAATTGCAAGCAAATTTTAAGCTTTTTAAAAAGTAAAAAATTTTAAAAGTAAACATTTTAAATCTCAATCATTTTCTAAATAGGTTATATAGTTTTCTATATGTAGGCTTTCAAGGTCATTGGTTTAATGTAAATAAAAGTTTATTTATTTCATTTTCAATTAAGTCCGTCGTTTCGTTGGTATTCTTTCCAACTTCTTCAGGGATTGAGTTTTTATTAAAATCTGGCAACATTGTAAAAATACAAAATAAAAACTAGTCAATAACTCCCCGTCTACAACTGACATGATTTGCTGTTAAAACATTATGTTATAAAAGCGCTGTTAAAACATTTGCATTAACAACCGTGGTATAACATGAGAAAACTTCTAACATGATGAGTCTCTACTTAACACTAACATCATATTAGTGTTAACGTTAAGCATTTCATGTCAGCTGTAGACTGCATGTAATAACAATCATTATAGTCTTAATTTTTGACAAATTAACTTACAAAACTCTTTTTCGTCAGTTTACATCATTTATAAATTTTATCACAGTATTTTGTAAAGGTGGACAGCACAATACAAAACTTAAATTATTAAAATAAATGTATGTTAATTTAAAAATGATCACAGAAAATTTTGTCCTTTTTTGATCACAGTTGTTATTATTACTAAAGTATTGCAATCGTGTAGTTTGCATTTGTATTGTCTTTGTCTTCCTTTGTGTTTATTGCACTTGTCGATTTTTGTTGTATTCTTAAGTTCCCGAACGTGTATCTCTTATTTTCCCTTTTCTCTTTATCTAAAATTCTCACATTTTCACAATTTGGCTTGTGTCCGTTTTCAATGCAGTGTTGTGCAAGTGCAGTTGATTGTTTTCCCCTTTTTATGTCAGCTTTATGTTCGTCTATTTTCACGCCTAAATTTCTCTTCATTGCTCCAATGTAGATTTTTCCACACTCCTCATTATCACCGCCATCACATCTTCTATTCTTACTGAAATAGGGCTGAAAAAATCGAATATTTGAAAAGTCTTATTAAAAGTCAACCAGACTTAAAAGTTCAACTATGTGGCCAGTTCATATCACCTTCATGAGAAATGCAGAGTCTCCACTGTGGCATAAGCTGTGTGGCACTTAGGGTCGTCTTGTTCAAGCAACATCTTATTGCTGTTCATATCGTTCAATTCAAGTTAAAAGAACTTTATACTCATTGATCGATATCAACGCAACCTGTGTCGATGCAAAATTCGCTAAGTTATGGCCTGCGAAAGGTCGACTTCTTCTAAAGCACTCAAAATCGATTGCATCGGAGTTTTCTGCACACTTTAGCGAACAGTGGCTATTTTTTCATTAGAGTTGGCTTTTCAGCGATTTACAGGTGGGTTTCGGATAATTTAAATGGACTCAAACTTATCCACCACCTTGCCCAAAAAGAATACCCATACGTGTTATTTAACGCCATATCAGCCATAATTTGGCAAAACGGACTGAAAATTTAAGAAAATTATTGATTCAACCAAATCCACGCTACCAACTGTCAAAGTTGGTTAAATTTTAAGGGCCGATGCTGATTTTGAATAAAACACAAATTATTTAGGAAATTAGTGTAAATTCTTTTTATTACGATAAACTTGGTATGGTTCAATTATGTATGGAACAAAATATCGGCCAAATGACCCCCGAGACCTCGGCGGCACACCTCCATCCGATGGTCCTCATTTTCGATGACGATGAGGCATAATTGAGGTCCAATGCCGTTAATGTGCCGAATTATCTCATCCTTTAGCTCTTGAATTGCTGCTGGGTTATTGATGTACACCTTTTCTTTCAAATAACCCCAAACAAAGAAGTCCAATGGTGTCAAATCACATGACCTAGGCGGCCAATTGACATCGTCACCACGTGAGATAATATGGCCATTGAATTTGTCGCGCAAAAGAGCCATTGTTTCGTTAGCTGTGTGGCAAGTGGCACCGTCCTGTTGAAATCTCATATCGTCCACATCCATATCTTCCAGTTCGGACCATTATAAGTTCGTAATCATCTCACGATAGTGAACACCGTTCACAGTTACTGCCTGACCGGCCACAATTTTGAAAAAGTACGCCCCGATGCTGCCGCCAGCCCATAAACCGCACCAAACAGTCACTCTTTGTGGGTGCATTGGTTTTTCGACAGTCACTCTTGGATTATCATGCATGCGCCCAAATGCGGCAATTCTGCTTATCAACGAATCCACTGAGGTGAAAATGTGCCTCAACACTAAAGATGATTTTCTTCGAAAATTTATCATCCACTGATGCCACCATTCTGACCATTGATGACGTTTGGAATGGTCAAGAGGCTTTAGTTCTTGAGTCCATTGCACCTTGTAAGCGTTTAAATGCAAGTCTGTATGCATAATCTTTATCAACGACGAGCGTGAGAGGTGCGATTGTTGGGCACAACAACGAGTTGAGGTGGACGGCTCTTCAGACACACTATTGCGAACAGCAGCTGTACGAGCATGCACTGGTGTTTTCACATTGCCTACGGACACGTTGTGCTCAAATTTTTGCACGATTTTTCCGATTGTACGCACATTTGGACGATTAATTTGTCCGAAAAATCACTGAGTGCACGATATGCATTTTGATTTGAACGCCCATTTTCATAATAAGCCTGAATAGCTTTAACGCGTTGCTCGATTGTGTGTCTTTCCATGGTTCAAATGAAGTTAGTCTGAAACTGAGAAATGTCAAATGAAATGCAGAAAAAAACTTGACGTTTAGGTGTGGTTCACATTCAACTTAAGCCCTTAAAATTTAAACAGCCTTTATAAATAAAAACAATAGTGCACTTTGTATTCTACTACAACATACAATCGATTCAACGATACAAGGAGATATGTGAATACGTCATATCGCTCATTTGCTGCAAGACCGGCATAACTCAAAAAAAATCCATTTCGAGATAAACGCATTTAAAGATTTTGATTTGCTCTAACTTCTTCGAAATAAAGAAGACACATTCTCTTCAAACTGGGAAAGTATAAAAGATTAAATATGAATTTAATACACAATATAAAGAAAATCAAAGCGAACAATTCTGCATCTCTAACTCCAAAATTTCATTTTTGAGTTATGCCGGTCTTGCAGCAAATGAGCGATATGTGTTTTATTTCCAAAAAATTAACAAAAAAAAAAAAAATTAATTATGCAGAATGAGACAATAGGTCGGTTTCCGAACTTGAAACTGGGATCCCATTGTTGCTTAAATGTTATTAGTATTGTAAACATTTTGTACATAACTACAGAATGACAATAGGTCTGTTCCCGAATCTAAAGTTAAGATCCCAATGTTGCTAAAATGCTATTCTGTTCTGTTTCCGAAATTGGGGGCCCAATGTTACTTAAACGCTAAAATGTTATTAGTATTAAATGCTTTTTGAGTACGGAAACCATCCTTATTTAAAAAAGCATTTAATAACTCTCTATTTCAATAAGGACTAACTTTAAGCTCTTCAAATAAAATTTTTGTTTCATTTGATTACATCAACTCATTGCAAAGTGCCAATAAACTTGTGTAACAAAATTACTTAAATAAAATATCTGTATTAATACAACTTAATAAAAGTTCATTAGTTTTTATATCTGCTAAATATAAATTTCTTAATCATATTACAACAATTTAATTTAGCAATTTATTATAAGGAAAACCAGTAGAAACAATAACAAGAACTAATTGCCATTAAAGCAATTATTTAATTATTATTAAATCATAATTTCAATTTTTATAATGCCATAAATAAAAAGCCACAATACACTCAAAGACAACTTAATTACGGCGAAGTTTTGTTAAAGTTGAAACAGCAAACAACAACTTAAAACAACATTAATTTCAATCAACACCTTTTAGGAAATTTCTGCTTTAATTTTTGTTGTTATTATTCTATATAATTATTTTCTTTTTACTCCCAAAAGTACATTTGTACATTTTCACACGATTACTAAAAAATAATGTTAGACTTTTTGTTTATTTTTTCAAAAGTAGTGCTCTAGTTATCATTGGTAGCAAATGTATGTATGTGTATGTAGCAAATATAGTTTATGCTGCTCGTAGATATTTGAAATTTTGGCTTTTTTATTTTATAAGTACGTGTCTATTATTCCCCCAACATGTTTTCTATTTCTATTTGTTGCACAATACAATATGGAGCACTTTATGTTACACATGTCCCTTGGGGTCTTATGGAAATAAAATTTATGGCCCAAGAAAATAAAAAGAAACCAAATAATATGTAGAGCTTAATGGCTTTTGGTGGATGTCTATCTGCTTGTTTGTTTTTTTTTTTAAGAGAATAGAAAGGAAATCGATAACATAATTTGTGGGCTGACCAAAACAAAAGACTTTAGCCACAAACTTGTTTCAAATTCAAAGTCTATAAATAACATGAGAATTTAAGTAGATATTTTTTTTTTTTAATTTTTCTTATAAAACAAATAATAAAAATATATAGTGAGTAAGTAGTTTCTGTTTAAAGGTGGTCCCTGGCTTGTCTATAAACATTCTCTCAAAGATAAATCTATTGTACTTATTTAGTTAAGAAGTTTATTTTATGTCTGATAGTGGGTATCAAACAAGAATTGGAAGAAATCCTAAACACTGAAATAAAAAATTGTTCCCAAAGTGGTAGAACTAATATAGATAGAGTCTTCTAATAAAAGATTTAATTTTAATACGTACCCTGATTAAAATTTGTGTCAATTGTTCGTTAAGCTCTTACCAGTGACCTTTCAATAGAATATTTTAATTAAAAGAATATACAGTTAATTGTGATTGGTAAAACCATGACACTTAACTGGTGATAATGTGTTTAAAGTGTAGTTGCTCCAGCAGAATAGCAATTGCCACAAAAGTAGATGTGATTGGATTTTGTGCGGGAAGTGGATGATTCCCTCTGGTTCTATTATTTTATATGTAGGGGATATATCATATAAACAGGGTTCACTCGGGACAATACCTGCGACAGACATTATTTAAATCGAAATTGAATGAGTCCCTTAAGGTTAGAACAATGACTAGATGCAAAGTGCCAAAAAGGCTCCAATTAACCCCCTCCTAGGACACCGCCATGTTATATTGACAAGTCACGTCCATATAAAGTATTAGAACTGGAACCGGCTCATACCATTTTCGAACTGTCATGTAACAACTTTGTTTTTAGTTTCCATTCCCCTAGGGTAACTTTAAGAACTCCATCCTTGAATTGTTCAATGAAATGTGGCCCATTGACATAGACCAATGAACAGGTCTAAAGTCTAAAAGTGTTAAATCACAAGCTCATGGTGGGCATTTTTCTCTTCATGTATCGGAAAACTTTTTACGTAAAAGAGCGATGATATTGTTAGTTGTGTGGCACGTAGCGCCGCATTGATATCTTCCCGCTCTAAAGCCGAAAACTCGCGAGTTGGCGATGGAAAATAGCATGAAAAAAGAAGCGTAGTCGAGGCGACCATCTAGCTGATAATGTTTCCAATTATTCATGCCCTACTCTCCACTTGACAAACAAATAAACTTAATTTAAAAAAAAAACAAAAATAAATCAAAATGGTGGTCTAACCATAATGCACGATGTTAATTGGCAGTAACACCTTAACGTAAAGTATTTTGCCCAACTTAATTTGACATTTCTTAGTTTCAGTGTTTGGCAAATTCAATTATGGGGAGGTACACAATTGAGCAGCGCGTTAAGATTGCTGAAGAACAGACAGAAGTGAATGGTGACTTTACAAAGAAAATCATCTTCAGCGACGAGGATCACTTTCACCTCAGTGGATTCGTGAAGAAGCAGAATTGCCGTATTTGGGCAAATAAGAATCTACGCGTGATTGTTGAAAAGCCAGTGCAGTTTATGGGCTGGGCGGTACCATCGGGCCGTACTGCTTCGAAAATGAGGTAGGCCAAGCAGTCACCGTGAATGGTGTTCGCTATCGCGATATGATAACGGACTTCTTGTGGCCAGAAATTGGAATGGAATGGGACAATATTTGCTTGCCATACAGCCAAGGAAACAATGGCTCTTTTGCGCGAAATATTCAATAGCCGTGCTAAGTATCTCACGTATTGGCTATGTTAATTGGCCGTCACAATCGTGTGATTTGACACCGTTGGACTTCTTTCTTTAAAGATATTTAAAAGAAGAATCGTACGTTAATAAGTCAAGAGCAATGACACCGTTGGACTTCTTTCTTTAAATATATTTAAAAGAAGAATCGTACGTTAATAAGCCAAGAGCAATTCAAGAGCTACAGAATGACATAGTTCGGTACATTAACAACATTTAACCTCAATTAAACCATCGGAGAGAGGTATGCCACCGAAGGCATGCAGAGCACTTTTATGACTTTTTTGAAACTTAAATTACTATGAAGTTCATTTATTAATGCTATTTAAGACATCCGCTTACCAGTTCTAAACAGATAAAGGTTTTGTAATTTATTAACAAAACAACAAGATAGAAACTCAAAACATTTTTGAAGTGTTTCGCAAAAAAAGATTTTAAAAACTTAAAATTTATGTAAATTTATTTTACAAAAAGAGCTCAACTGTCTTTAATTTCAAATTAATGAAACAAGTGTTTGCCCATTGGTCGCAATTCGACCATAATTATTTATGGAAATATAAAGAAAACGTACAAATAAGTAGAAATTAATTTATTTTCCCGTCTTAGTGGGTCGATTTGGCGAGTGCCCTACCTCCGGTCCATATGCTATCTTCCCCTCAAGTTCGTGAATGTTGAATTTATTTTCTAGGTTCAATAATATGAAAAAAATCAGACAGTACCAATTGGAAAAAAGTACCAATAAGTCTCCTCGTATAGTTTCTCAATAATTTTGGACTCTCCCATGTTTAATTTTATCTTTTTAAGTTAAGTATTAATTAAAATTCAAAAAGTACCAGTTAAATAACGAAAAAGTACCAAAAATATACCTTTTACGGAATCTTATTTACAGAGGACCTTGCGTGTTTAATTTGATGTTTCCAGATAATATTAATGAAAATCAAGAAAAGTACCAGTTGAAGAACAAAAAAATACCAACATTTTTCATCTTACAGAGTAACATACACGCAGAACCCTGCACCCATTATTTTATTTATTACACATGCAGCATGGAAAAGTAGAAGAAAGAAATTTAATTTCTCGTATTTCCCTTTTTGATACTTTTTTTTATCCCAATTGAAGTATCAAACGGTTCAATATTGCAGTGGGAGCCCATAATTTAAAATTGTTGTGTCAGTGAATAGAAAAAATGCTTTCTAAAAAAGTGCCAGAAAAAGGTACAACTATCACCCCTTAAACGTTTGAATTTCGAAAAAGTACCAAATTTTTTTTTTGTATTTTTATTCTGTTTTCTGTACTATATAACTGCCTATTTCACGATGTCACTCGAACGCATGTAAGACAAGATAAATTTTGAGTTAATTTCTTTGTTTATTGGTTTAAAAGAAATACAGGTTATACCCGTTTACTCCCTAATTAAAAAAAGGACCAAACACCGGTCCGCTTATTTTTCTAATAAACAACGATAAGTAATACATTTTTTTGGTATCTCATTTTGTTTTGGATGTCTTATAAGGTTACCGCATTTACCCGGTTTACCCCCTCCGATTTTAATAAAATATATGTTTTGCATTTCTGTAAGTAAATAACTTTTATGCCCCTATTGCGGTTCTCCACTCAACTCAGTTTGGTCGTATTGGAGTCAACCCAACTTATGCACAACCCAGCTCATTTTAGGTATTGTGATACCCAACTGTTTTTAGTTGAGTTTGCTATAAAGTTGCCAACTTAATATATCGATTTGCCAACTTTAAATATAACGTTTGACAAGTGAAAATTTTCTAAAATGAAATAATTTTTTAGGCTAAACGTATTTATACCCACACCACAATAGTGGAGAGGGTATTATGCATTTGTGCTGATGTGTGTAACGCCTTAAAATAGTGGTACTAGACCCACCTTAAAGTATACCGATCTACTCAGAATCACTTTCTGAGTCGAACTAACGATGTCCGTCCGGCTGGCTGTCTGGCTGTCCATGTAACCTTGTGCGCAAAGTACATGTCGAAATTTTGCAGATAATTTGATCAAACTTGGGTCATAGGTTCTTATTGGCACGGGGAAGATAGGGGGAAATTTCTTTCTCTCAGAAACTATCAAACCGATTTTAATGAAATTTAAAACTTAGATAGATCCATATCTATAGGGACACATTAGCTATACAGTTTTTAAAAAACAGGACCACAAGGGGAGGCAGGGGGCAATTTCTGCCTCTCACAAACTTTCAAACCGATTTTCATGAAGTTTATAAACATAAATAAATCCATATTTACATGGACACATAAGCATTATGTGTTTTTAAATACTGTGGTGTAGGGTATCATATAGTCGGGCTTGACCGATTTATTTTTTGGATGAAAAGGAAAACTCTTGTATAGGTGCGCTACGTAAAAGAAGACAAACTCGTGATGATTACAACCATTGCCAAGTAAGAACATATAATAATTAACAAAACTTTCTTGTGCCTGATTAGTTCTTCTTCTGGTTAAGGTAGCTGTTGGCCAATCGGCTGGCTGTATTATTGGTTCAACTGACTCAGTGAAATTGTCACTTGATGGTGGAATATTTTTAACACCAAATACTTGGCCGGACTTGCAATACAAGAGCTGCGAAGCACTATCCTCAAGGCTATTAATGAAACTTCTTGTGATAGGCCTCCCCCTGTCGTTTGAGTGTTTCTTTTATTTTTGGCAAGTTTTTGGCAAGTATCCAAACCTGTGCCAAGAATATTATAATTAGATTAAGAAGATTATAAGTGTTTAAAAGAAGTTTTTGTCGTGGTCCCAAACTATTTAACTCCACTATAAACTCTTCCCATAACTCCGTACATGAATTTGTCATCATACCAAACTTTGGTGTTTTCCGCGAACAATTTCTAAGTTTCTCTAAATAAGCTGGACGAGCCGCTCAAATTGAGCTTTCGTTTTTATTTTCAAACTAATAAATTTAAGAAAAAAACCGAAAGGAATTAAAAAAAATAAACTTTAACTGCCAATAAAACAACTACTTTTAAGCAGTTGTGTGTATTTAACATTTTTGTCGACCAAACTTTTACAAAGTTGAAAACGGCAATACCACGAAACAAACAGATACACAACTGAATAGCCAACTGCCAGTTGAGTTGAGAATGACAATGTGAATTTATCAAAGACAACCAAACTGTAACAAAAGTGGAGAACCGCAATAGTGGCATTAATCAGTTGACAATCAGAGGACGAAAGTGTTCTTAACTGTTTTGCCTTTGCCAATTTATATAAATAAGATTTCCATACAACATGACTTAAGTCAAAACTTTTAAATAGGCTGACGGACATCGGTTAACTTGGTGGTGGTCTGTAAAATGTTAAAAAAAAAAATGTTGAATTACTTGAAAAAAAACTAGAAAAGATTCATTCTGACAACTAATTTCAATTCTTACATATTTTAGTTAACAAATTAAAATTTGCTGATATTTAGAACTTTTTTTTTTAATTTTTGAAAACATTTTCATAAATCTTAAAGAAATTTTTGTTTTATTGGATTTATTTTAGGATTTTGTTATCAAACCATTAAATGTTTAAAAAGTTTTCATTAACATGCCTTTTAAATATTGAAAATATCTTTAAAATTAAAATAGTTATAGACGTTTTATTAAAAAAAGCCCGCATTTAATATTAATCATACGCCCAAGTTTAAAAATCATTAAAATTGTTTATTTTTTATTTTAGATTAACACATTTTTTTTTAATTTCCTTTGTTAAATTTGAGCCCATACATTGACCTTCAATTCCATAAATATTTAAAATCTAAAAATGTTAATTAAATTAAATTTTAATATAAATTTATGTAAATTTATTTTACAAAGAAAGATTTACGGTTTTTAATTTCAAATTAATTAAATTTCGATACAACAACAGCTCTTCAGTCAACACCTTTGAATAGTTTGACAGACATCTGTCAGCTTGTTGGCGATCTGTTAGAAATGTGTGTTTTTATTTTTAAGTTTAAAAATAAACGGCCTATTAAACATCTTAGCTCCAGTTGTGCTTAAAAAAAAAAAAAAAAAAAAAAATAAATATTTAAATGTATTTCTTTGACTATTTCAAGACAAAGCTGGGGGGAAGTTCAATGACTTTAAGTGGACAACATGTTTAACAATAATTTTAAACTTGAAAAAAAAAACTAACGTTAACAAAGCTGAACATTTGTTTTTGGCTTTTTACTTTTGTTTTTGTAAACAAATTGTGGCTTTTATTATTGCTGTTGTTGTTGTGGTTTTTTTAATAGTTGTTTTGTTTGTTTACGGATGAGTTTTGTCAGCTACTGTTTTAAAATAATAATAATAATAATAATGATGATGACGATGACGAAGATTTTAATGATGATTGTTGTTTAGTGGCAAGCTGGCTGTTGTTGTTAAGTTGTTATTACAACTTGTTTTTATGTTGCTGATGAACTTGTTCGCAACGGTTGTTTAAGCCGTTTCTTTGCTACAGAGTTAACATTAATGTTTTCATTGAGAGTTTAAATACAATATAATAGTCTGGTGGTGTATAAAGTAATTTCTGAAAAATTGAAGGAATAGAACTATTACAAAAAAGCTTTATAAAATACATAACTGAAATTTAGCTCATAGAATAAATTCGAAAAATTGAAAATGTTGAATAAAAAATATAGTTTGAATAATTTCTTAATATAGTTTTGAAGATATAATTCAAATATCTACAAATTTAAACTTAAGAGTTAAAGAAGTAAAGGACGATTCTATTCTAGACAACTTTTAACATCAATTTTCAAATCACACTATTTGACACACTTTGAAATATCTATATTTTATAATAATATAATTTTTTTAGACTTAAGCTTAAATATACATTTGTCGTGCACTTAGAAGCATTAAGATTCATAGATGTGGTGCGAACAGGAAATTCATTGCATGATGCATCCGTCATGGCTTAAAGAGCAAATTTCTTATTATTGGATTATATATCTCTACGATGTTTGATTTGATAATCTTCGTCGCATATCTCATCTTTCACAATAAAGAAGAATAATACAATAAAAGTTTAAAAATTAAGCAGAGTTTTGTGTTTTTGTGGTATGATCTTATGAAAGTGGGCCAATTTGGTTGCACCCGTCATTCACTTTAAAGCTTTCTCGTGGCTATTTGATCGTTTCATATAAATTCTTGTAAATAGATAACAATAGTTTATAAAAAAATGTTACCCCTTCTAGAAATAACCTAATTGCAAATGTGTTTCTTTTAGTTAGTAAAAGACGTTTAAAGCGTCTAAATGTTGCATCCGTCAGAATAGAATCGCCCTGAACTAAATCGTAGACATTATAAGGAAGTTCTTTTAGCATACATTTTTTTTAAAACAAAGTACATTTGCAAATATATTCCCTCTGACAAATCTCATCTGTATAATATACTAACACTAAAGATGCGTCTAAGTGAATTAAAAGTCTAACGCTATTCATTCAGTTAATGGTTCACTTTGTAAAACGAATTAATTCGCTTTTATATTTAATACTTTTTTTTAGAAACAATGACTCAAATTTATATTTTTCATTTAAATGACTTCAAATCTTTTTTTTTTTTTGTATCAAAATCTTAAAAATTAGAACCATTTCTTCCTGAGTTTATTTCAATATATTTGATCTAACGAATTAGTTCTTTAATACTGCTGTTATAATGCCTTTTCGTAGGAGTATTTTGAAACTGCTAACTTTTGCAAAACTTATGCCAAGTTCAACAGTTTTTTTTTATGTTTGTTAATTCAACTTTTTAACTGATCAAAGTGGTTTAAAGGAAATTGGAATTCAAGTATTGGTCAGTTGTTCATTATGACAACTCTTCTGAAAACTACGCAATAAATGTTACAAGACAACATTTTTTTCAACAAAGCTTTTTCTAATATTTTCTAAATCATAAATATGAAATTTTTCCCAAAGTTTTAAAAAATTATGGGAAAAAACTTTACGGCGATAAAGTAAAGATTTTAAATTAAAAAAATAACTGCTAAAATTTATTAAAATCTGGGTTAAAATTCGATTGAATTTAATATTTTCTTTGAAAGCCGTAATTTGCCATTTACCATTTAATCAAAAATAAAATCAGTTTTATCAAGGTTTCGTTATAATGTGCTTAATTCCTATTTCATACTATTGACAAACTGAAGTTTATTGTTGATGGGATAAGCAATGCGCATTTCACTGGTTGCTTAGGCCAGATCGTGAGGAAACTTCATCCAAAGATTTTAGAAAAACTAAAGATACTAAACCAAATAAAACTGTTAAGCGAAAAAGAATTATAAGCCCCAGTTTAACTTGCAAAAATATCAAAAAGCTTAAACAAAAACAACAGCAATAAACTGTGAGTTTATCTTTTCTTACAATCCCGACCACAATTCGTTGATTTTTTGTCAACTCTAGTTTTAATTAAAAATTTAATCAAGTGAAATAAACGTTTAATGAAGTGAACTTAACGTTTAATTGATACTATTAATTTGTTTAATGGTGCAAATATGATTAATTACTTTTTTAATTAATATCGCAATTTTTCTAATTGAAATCAATTTTTATTCTTTCTCTGTTCTCATAAGTTAAAGCTGTAATTAAAATTTTTTTGTGAAGAATCCTAAACTTATCTATGAAAAGTTTGATTGTTACTTTTTAATAAAACCCCGACTGTTTTGGCTTAAAAAAGGGTTAAGTAAACTAAAAATAGCTAAAAACAAGTAAGAGTGCAATATTCGGCTATGCCGAATATTATATTCTCTTCACCATGGTGAGATAAGAACAAAAAGTTCTGTGGTTTTCATGGGTAACCGAGTATGGCTATTTTTTCGATTTTTAAATGTTGATGCCATATTGCTTAATTCTAAGCGCTTTTTACATTTTTAAAAACAGATAGACCCATTCCAATGTTTTAACTCAATTACAAAGTTCAAAACGTGCAATGCCTAACCCATAGTTTAATCTAGAATGGTTTTTTCGGCTCTCCTGAAAAATTTTATTTTAAGACATACGCGGTGGCCCATGAAAACCACAGAGTTATATAAATAGCATTCTTTAGATATAAATAAATATTAATTGAGCCACGCCAACTTTGCATTTCGTCATGCGGAGGAATATGACAAAATCAAAAAAGGTATGTAAGTCCGTTTCCTCTTTGGCCAAAGTTGATGTTTAAAATTAGTTTTATAATTTTACGACTCGTTATAATTTCAAAAATTATTTTTTTAGGACAAATAACAATTAAATAAAAATAAAAAAAATTCTTTTTGAGAAACTAGGACAATCCAGATTCGAATTGGCAACCTCACGAGTCTCAGGCGGGAACTACGAGTTTGTTTCTTTATTTGAGCGGCATATCATGTACATACATAAATGTGTATGGGTTTGTATGCGTTAAATTAAACACATTAAAATAAAACAACAATAAAAAAAAACAACAACCAAAAGGGATTTTTTTTTTGGAAAAATTAGAGGCAGTGGTTTTTTGGTCATAACTCAGTCATATGTGGATCGATCTTGCTGAATTTCAATAGCAAGAATTGGTGGACTATATGTGACATACATAAATGTAAAAAAACCAAGCTGCTATCATGTCTGGAGTCTTATGAAAACACATATCAAACGTAAGACGGTCAGACAGACAGACGGACATCGTTAAATCAACTTATCTCCTCAGAACGACCCAGAATATATAAACTTCATAGGGTATAAGATCAATATTGTAGAAACTACAAAGAACTTCCACGTGCGGTGAAGGGTATAATTATTTAAATATTCAATTAAAGTAAAACTCTTAATCATTTTCTTGACCATATTAAAATTTGCTGCTTATTAAAATTTTTTTTTATTTTAGAACACACTTTTTTAAATCCTCAAGAGATTTTTCTAATAACCAGTTTTTGATTAGAGTTTGTTAACAAACCATTAAGTCCTTAAAGTGTTTTTATTAAAATGCATTTTAAATATTTAAAATATCTTGAAAATTAAAAAGGTTATAGACGTTTTACTAAATAAAGTCAGTAATTAAAATTAATCATACGCCAAAGAATTTAAAAAAAGGTTTAACTTTCTTTTAGATAACATACATTTCTTAAACTTTTTTCTTTAAAAATGGTATTTTAAAAAATTACCTTTCATTTTAGAAATATTTGAAATCAAAGACTTTTATTTTTTAAAAATTTTGACAAGGATTTCTGAAAATTTCTAATTTGTCTTACTTTTTGAGTTTTGTTCTTTTAGTTAACACATTATCTACTTAAGATTTTACAAACAAAAAGAAGGAGACAAATAGGTTCGGGTTAAAAATAAAAAAATTATGTCTGCCAATTGACCCACCTACAGGCTCGGCAGGCTCCCAATCTTTTACCGAAATCAACCACGTTTTTCAATAAACTGTTGTTTTTAAATGATACCTGCTCGATAATGTTGTTTTTAAGCTCTTGAACTGTTGTGAGGTTAGTTCTGTACAATTTCGATTTTAAAAAACCCCACAAAAAATAGTCTAAAGGTGTCAAATCGCATGATCTTGTTGAACAATTCATTCCTTCTCTACAAGAAATAATGCGATTTTCGAACTTTTCTTTCAAAAGATCCATTGTTTCTCTTGCTGTGTGGCAAGTGGCGCCATCCGATTAAAACCACATATTCTCTACGTCTGAATCAACAATTTTCCGCCACAAAAAGCTTCGGATCATCTGCCTGTAGCGGTTTCCATTGACCGATGATACCTCAAATTTGGACATTATAAAATTGGAGAATCGATTCAGATCGTCATTATAGAACGCTGTTACCAAGTTAGAATGCATGCAGATATATTATATTACAGGCAGAAGGAGAAGTGTAAGTGTGCACAAATAATTCTAAATCAGGAAGAGGAAGAAAAACATAAATTTTTTATTTTCATGTTTAAAACAATTTAAAAAAAAGAAGCTGAAAAATTCCCAAATTTTCTTTGTTTAAATTATTAAGTTAAATACATTGAGTGTTTTTTACTTGCGATTAAGAAAATTGTGAATAAGCTCAGTTTATTTGCTGTCTTAACGACAACTCGGGATATGTACACCGAAAGTCGTACCGTAATTATTGCCTTGGATTTACCATCCCTGAGAACGAGATCAGTCTTTGGCTAGCGCTCATATCCAAACGACTCTTTGTTTTATCTTCAGTCTTCATATATTAAATATGAACTAACAATAATTAATTTAATCCAATTTTTTTTTTTTCATTATTTATTTATTGAATCTTCATATATTAAATATGAACTAACAATAATAAATCAAATCTTAACCTTTTACGTTATTTTATGTCCTGCCAGTGCCAGACAAAAATTTTCTTCATCACGGGTTCTGTTCACTTTTATAGGTGTTTATCGCTCATCTAATTGGATAAGTGCTGCAGTATCTCTTCTTCTTAAGCGAGTGTGGCCGCTATCATTTAAAATATTTCGTGCTAGTGGGTTCGGGTGCAATTCCAGCCTTTTTAAGTATTTTACTGCATATTTCGTAATCATAGTTTTAACTAATGGAACATTGAGATCCTTCTGAATATTTGAGTTTTTAACATACCAAGGGGCAGCTGTGATTATTCGAAGTAGTGTATTTTGGCGCCTTTGAATTTTTTCGATATTAGAGGCCGAGGCAGTGCCCCATAACTGAATACCATAGCACCAGATTGGCTTTAATATGGAGTTGTAAAGAAGAAGTTTGCAGTCGAGACTAAGGGCAGAGTTTCTTCCAATAAGCCAATGAATTTGGATGGCTTTTAGTTTCATTTGAGTTGATTTTGCCTCTATATGGCTTTTCCACGTTAAACGGCGATCTAGATGAATACAGAGGTATTTTACATGCGAATTTTGAGGTATTATTTGATTATTGATTTTAATAGGGGGGCATGATTCTCGACGCAAGGTGAATGTTTTATGTACGCATTTTTGCTCATTGACCTTTATCCTCCATTGCTTTAACCATAGCTCGAGTTGAAATATATGATCCTGTAGGTATCGAGATGCTTCTTGACGGGTTTCGTGCACGCTCAGAAAAGCTGTTTCATCAGCAAATGTTGAAGTTTGGGTGTAGTTGTTTGTTGGCATATCCGAGGTATATATTAAGTATAAGTATAGAAGTGTAAGTGTACACAAATAAATCAGGAAGAGGAAGGAGTGTACTTCCCAAGTGACTCTGCACACAGAAAAAAATACCAATGTTAAATTAACATGGCACAATGTTGATTTTAAATCATAGTAAATTTCTGCAAAAGTATGGACGTTTTTCTTTAAATTATCACTGCTTCTTATTAATTTTAAATTAAAAAAGGTAAAATAACTTTGTTCAATATTGAATCCATAAAATCCTATTTATACTTGTTTTGTGTACAAGAAAAATATAAATTTTTTTTTGTTTTCATGTTTAAAATAAATTAAAAACAAGAAGATGAAAAATTCCCATATGCTTTTTGTTTAAATTATTGAGTTAAATGCAGGGCTGTCAGATATGGCGATTTCTCGCTTAACGTGGCGATTTCGAAACGTGTTTGGCGGTGGGATTTTCCTTTTGGCGGCTGGCAATTTTTTATATAACTGGCGATTTACTTGGCTAATTTAACTATTTACAGGTATATTATTTCAGCGATTTTTTTTTAACAGTTTGTCATTTTTTGTTTTCATTACTAATTAAAAAAAAAAAAAATCTGGCGACTTTTTTCACATGATTTTTGTTTTGTTATCATTTTAAGTGAATTTTATATTCAGTGACTACATATTTAATTCTAATAGTTTGTATGCAGGTCAGAACACCAGTAATTAAATCGATGAGGCTGAAGTGTACGATCTTATAGACGTGTACTTAATTTTAGTTTTTTAACTGGATATACGATCTCTATTTTATGTTAACTATTAATAAACTAAAAAAAAATAAACTAAATTTACTTTCGAAGACTTTTTTGTATTTTTTTTCAGTTTTTTTGCGATTTTTTACTGTTTTTTTTTTACTGGAGCTCAAAAATCTGACGAACCTGGTTAAATACATTTAAATTGAATGTTCTCAATAAAACTTTAGACTAGCTCAGTTTATCTGCTGTCTTAACGACAACTTGGGATATTTATACCGAAGTTTTTGGTTTTGGATTTTCCATCCCTGAGAACGAGATCAGTCTTTGGCTGGCGCTCATATCCCAACGACTCGTTGTCAAAATTTATTTATTAAATCTTCACCTATCAAATCTGAACTAATAATAATTTATTTAATCCTATTCTAATACTTTATTTTATTTCCTGCCACTGGCGGACGAAAATTTTCCCCTTCACGGCTTCTCTTCACTTATGTATTTATGTTTAGCGCTCTTCCAGTCGTCCTGCAGTATCTCATCTCCTTTATACGAAATTGCTGATCATATGGGTCCTTTAGCACAGGGATTTATTGAAAAACATTTTAGCAGTTTATCTTACGGGTTCCAATAAATTTGAAAGGCGTACCCATGATCTCCTAGAATCTGAAACCTTGGGGATTTGCAATAAAATTAGCAAACCAGGCCGCGCAAACTAATTGTAGGAGGCAATTGTGGCTCCTAATTAATGACAAGTGTGCTGTGTCTTTACAATCGATGGCCAGAAGTGATTTGTCACTTTTGGCATGCTCGAGTGAACGCGTGATCACGTGACAATGTCTTATTGGCAGCCTTCCAAAGCTCGTTGGATTTAGACACTATGACCCTTTTCACACTCGGCAAGTTACTTCCGCAAGTCTCTTGCTCAACTCTTGGTTGGTAGACGTCAGCGGTAAGGTAGGGGAAAGGAAAAACAAATTTTCTACAGACTTTGTTGTACTCGGCAAGTGACTTGCCGATTCTGAAAGAGGTCTATAAATACTGTTGCAGCTGCGGTGACGGTCCTGTTTTGATGAGAAGGCGACTGACCGAAATGGGATCCACTATTTTCAATAGATTTTATGATTTTGCTGGCATTGAAATTGGAGTCCATTTAAAACTTCATTACAAGTTGGGGCGGGAGTTCTGTTTGGTAGAATTTCCTGATATCTAAATGGAAAAAAGGGTCAAAGTGTGTCAGTTCAGTACTGACTGTCATTTCTAAATTATTTCACTATACCTACTTTTTGATTTTATTATTTTAATGGCCATTTTCTCAATGTATCGAGTAACTGCCCGTTACTTAATTGCAACATAAATTTATTAGACCGATAAACTGTCCGTTAACGATTATGGGTTTCTTAATATACCGACAACAGACATTGTTTTCAGTTGGCAACACCTCTCAAAATACATGTAAAAGTTGGGAATCAGCTGATTGAATTTATCTGTACGGCAAATAAAAGGAAGATAATTTATTGGCAAATGAGTGCTGGTTAGTGTTACGACAGAATAGAAGCAAATGAGACATTGAGAAAACCAAGTTTCTTTAATTTGCAGTTTTTCGTTGGAAAAAAGATAGTCGCGTTATAAGGAAACGGCCATTAAACTCTGATCTAAGGTTTTAAAACTTGTGGCAAATTCAAGACTTTAAGAGCATTTCTCTAAACAATTGACAAGTTAAAGGCTAAAATTGGAAAGTGAAATTTTATAATCTAGATATTTACAAAAACGTTTGTGCCGTGATGGTGCTCCTAAAACTCAAGAGCCGCTGGACCGATTGACACCAAACTTGTCGTTATATATTGATTTTGTTTATCTATGGTACGATTTTTCTGGAATTCACAAAATATATTAACTAAACAAAAATAAGTTTCCTGGTAAAGTTTTGAATTGGTAGATAGTGCTGGGGTCAAGTTATTAAAAAAATTCTCCAGTACTTAATTTTATATTTTTATTTGGAAAATCCAGAGGAGCGCCGGCAACGGACCAAACATCTAGTTTGAATATAAAAACAGTTTTAAGTTATTAAATTTTAAATTTTTATAAAAAACTTTTAAATCTTAAAAAAATAAGTAAAGTTCAATAGACAAATCCTTAGACCCAAGGCGAATTCATTACAGGTGATTCTTAAAGCCCTGCTGATATCTTTTTTTTAGCTTTTTAATTGTTGAATGTCAAGAGAACAAAGATAATCAGCCTTATAACGGTTGTCGTGTCGTAAACGACTGTGTTGTTTTTTGTAATAGATTAAGGTAATCACAACCTGTGTTCTACTACAAAAACGACTTAGTCGCTTACGACAACGACCACCGTAATAAGGCTGATTATCTTTGTTTCTGTTTTGTTTTTTTTTTCGGTTTTTGACATTGTAAAATGATTTTACAAAAACAAATTGCTTGTGGTTTTTGTACGACCTGTACTTGTTTAATTACCGAAATTAACTGTAATGAATTCGCCTTGCTTAGCCCATGTACTAATAAAAAGTTTTAAGCTTAAACGAAACCAAAATAATTTTCTTAAATTGTGTTTGGTTGATAAAACTGATCACAAATTGCTATCTGGATCGAATGTGTTAAATAGAATGACAATTTTGTTATATGTATGAACAATTTTATTAATATCGAATACTAAATTAATGTAACTACTTCTTTAACCCAATAAAAATTAACTTGGCGTAGTACTTAAGCTGCCTAAAAGCCAAAAATAGACTAAAGAAACTTATTATTACTGACTTCCTTTTAAAATAAAATAAATCTCAAAATAAAAACATTAAATATAATAGTTTTTAACGATTTTTTTTTGCTTAGTGTAGCATTTTACTACTTTTAAATTTTATTATATAACAAAACATTTTTCCAAAGGTCATTTAACATCATACATGGTGGATATTAAAAAATTTAATAGTTTATTTTTTTAAGTTTTTTTTTTTTTCTTAAAGTTTTTGGCCAATTTAGTTTTGTCTACGAATGTTAAAAGAATTTAATGTAAACCAAACAACATACATTTAACTTTTCTAGTCAAGGTCTTAGTGATTTTTGCAGCCCAACCTTAAATGAAAATAATAACTCAGCTTAACAGAAAAATTTAAAAAAATAATTCCGGTAATCGGTTAAAACGAATATTAAATACTCTTTCCGTTAGTTTGGCTTAAAAATAGTTTTTGGAAAAGAAAGAAAATAAAAGTAGGGGAAAGGGGGCAAATTACGGCATTCGATATCGGTCGCGATTAGAATTTTATTTGAATGGAAATTCCGGTCGATATCGAATGCGGTAATAAAAATATATATGGGGTCTTAAAAAAATGTATCCCAACATTTTATTCAGACATGTTTATTCATTGATTATGGAATAAATTTTCTTATCTATTGAATATTCCAAAAAAATCGAATAAATGCAAAGAAAAAGAATTTTGAACCAGTACAAGCATTAATTAAAAATAAAATCAGTTTTAATTCAACATTTAATCAAGTCAATTTAACGTTTAATCAAGTGAATTTAACGTTTAATCAAGTGTATTAAAAGTTTAATTGACAATATTTATTTGCACCAGTTAACAAATTAATGATATCAATTAAACATTTGATTCACTTTATTAAAGGTTTAATTCACTTGATTAAACTTTTAATTCGCATGATTAAATTTTTAATTGAAACTGTTTTTATTTTTGTTTAATGCTTTTACTGGTGCAACATTTTTTTAACTGACAATATAAATTTGCACCAGTTAACAAATTATTAATATCAATTAAACGTTTAATTCACTTTATTAAAGGTTTAATTGACTTGATTAAACATTTAATTCACTTGATTAAATTTTTAATTGAAACTGTTTTTATTTTTGATTAGTGCTTTTACTGGTGTAAAATTTTTTTCTGTGTGTTGTCAAATTATTTAACAAATATATTTAACCATAATGTGAATGGCAAAAAAAAAAACACCCTTAACAGCATTGCAAGGTACCCGGGTACCTATATGGAAATAATATTGGAAACTTAAATTTTTTTTGTCGAAAATATGTGCACAGTCACGAAAAACAACTCTGAGACTTACAATAGAAGTTCATTTTCAGTAAAATTTTAATATCTTGTAAGCGCCCTGGGTTGTGCAACGTATTACTGGTAAGATACGGAAGTTTGAAATTTAGCGTTAATATTTCCTATGCAAATGGGAAACAAAAAAAATGTAAATATTATTCCGATGATTTCGCTTATTGCAACGCTTTATTGGGATTCTAATTCACGCTGGCGTCCACAAAACAAATAGAGAACTCATAAAAGATTTGTAGAAAACTACTCACTTGCCGTTGTCTGCAGATTCAAAATGATGCTTCTGTTCAAAAGTTTTGAAAATGATGAAACCCGCATATTACGAACAGAACATATACAGCTATTTTTTCGAGATTATTTGGACAATGTTGAATGAGAATTTACGTCGGAGATATAAACCGTCTTTGGCTTGCGATGCAATGAACTCTTACCCTTTGCATGGAAAGTTGTAAAGTACAACCAGCCAGAAAGCCCAATGTAGAATCTACTTTTGCTGCTAAACCTGAAAGTTTTACATTTTACAACAAAACAAAAGGAATATTCCTGCAAACGCAGAGCAAATCGATTTTATAATACTATAGATGTAGCAGCATTATCATCTTATATCATATATAGAAAACCAGACAAAATGCAATACCGAGTTTGCTGGCGAAAGATTTTCATGTATCTACGTCAAACATTTTCGGTTTGCAAAATAAATGATAAAAGGCGAACGAACCCCCGTAGTAGGGAATTGTCGCGTGTGCTTGCAACTACGTATGAAGCAGATAAAAACAAGGAAAGCTTGCACAAACTGTCCAATATGAACAAATAGCTAAGTGTTCATTTCTTTATTTATATTTTTTTTGTTTGTTTTTCTTTAATATTCATGACGACTTCCTTTAATTTTATTTTTGCAAAGTTTACTAAAAATATACTTGCAATAATCGTTTTTAGATACTTAATGTATGAAGCAGTGTTCGAAAATAAACAGTACATTATTTAGCGTTCGGCTCACACACCGAAGAACGATATCTATTTTTTTAGTGTTTGTGTAAACATACACAACCCTTAATACCGTTCGTAACTATTTTCAAGAAAGAACCGAACATTATATAATGTTCGGTTCTTCGTTAAAAAACAGAACAATTGTAGTGATACTGTAGAAAAACATTATATTTTAATGTTCTATAATGTTTTTTTCGTGTGTGTATTTTGTTTTTGTAAAAAATGTTTGGTTCGTTTTTTTACTAGCGAAAAGGGACGAACATTAACGAGCCCAACCGAACACATTGAAGTTTGTGAATGTTCAAAAAAAACCGAACGGAATTGAATGTTCTCATCTTTTGTTGAGTATGATGAAAACAGTATTATTTTTGTGTTCGAAAGATGACAAACAGGGAAACGTTATTTTTTTTAATGAATTTCTACACAAACACTATTAGCGTTTGTGTTTTCCAAAAATCTACCGAACCGAACATTAAAGAACGATATTTAGTGTTTATTTTCGAACACTGGTATGAAGGCACCCGGGTACTGTGCCATACCGTTAAGGGTGTTAGATGAAATTTGGTACGCCAAGCCCTTCCAAAATGATTTTTTAGCTAAAAAATAATGATAATTTAAAATTTATTAATAGTTAGGAGTTCTCAAGAAGTTTCAGCGATGTAGATCATCTCCTTCTATAAAAAAAAAATAATCTGAAAACGCCAAAGGTACCCAGGTACCTTGCCATTCACATAAGGGTTAAGCTAACAAATGTAGTTTAAATTTTAAGTTACTTAATGTAGGGTACCATAACAAATGTTTATTTTTTTAGTAGACCACTTAAACTGCATCAAAATTAAATGTTTAGCAACATTAAATTTTTAAACACATGTTTTTGCGATTGTAGAAAAAAAAATTATAAACAACAGCAAGTTTTAATGTAAAATAAAACATAAAAAACAATTGTTTACAATAATAATTTTTAGACTTTATCAAGAAACAAGATTATAACAAAATCCTTCCATATCATGGCTTAAAACTAATAACAACAAATCATTAATTATATGAAAAAAATATTCAACTGATAAAGGTGTGAAGTTAAAAAATGGTTTCATAGAAAATTTTTTAACACATGGTTTGAGAAAAAAAAATATTTTAAATTCTTTTAAAACTTATAATAATAATAAAATTATTTTAAAACCTGTTTTAAGATTTGTAATATAAAATTTTTTAATTCAATTTAATATTTCCATTTGATTTTGGTGATTTACTATTTGCAAACAATATGTTTTTTTCTTCTTTGGATTGTTTTTCTTATTTTGCATTTAATTGACATTTACTTGGTTGCCCAAATCGATTTAAACCATTGTTTAAGATTTATTAACTTTAAATTTTCCCTGGGGTAAATGCAGTTTATAACAACAGATGTTTTGTTATTTATACTGTGATCATTAGCAAAAGTCATGACACGTCATGCTAGCAACAATATGCTTGTAAACAATGTTGCAATAAATAGGTCACGTTTTATATTACGGTGACAGCAATAAGGCCGTAAGAGTATAATGTTACACGTCAAGTGGTTTCTGATATATGAAAAATTAAAAAAAAGTGAAATGTAGAGGAAAAGTTTAAAAGAAGAAAAATTTTGTGGTGATTGTTTAAAAGAAAACAAATTGTAAATATTAGTTTACAACTGTTTAACATTAAAGTGCAACAAAAGGTGACAATAGCTTATTTAAATATTCGAAATTTTGGTAAAAATAGGCAATGTGAGACTTATTTTAGAAAATTTTAAGTGAGAATAATTGTAAAAGGCCAGCAACATGTTGCTAGTTTTGATATTAGTTTAAAATATTTAGTATTCAAATGCAACAAAATGTGTAAACATCTTATTCAAACATTCGTTATTTCTGTCAAAATAGGAAATGTGATCTTCATTTTAGAAAATTTAAGTGTAACTAAGTTTCAAGATTAGCAACATGTTGCTAGTTTTGATATTTTCATACAACTGTTTAACATTTAAGTGCCATGAAATGTTACAGCATCTAATTTTAATATACGTAATTTTGTCAAAATAGGAAATGTGATCTTCATTTTAGAAAATTTTAAGTGTAAATAAGTTTCAAGGATCAGCAACATGTTGTTGGTTTTGATAATTCTATAAATTTTAGAGGTTTTCCAAAATATGTACGCTTTTTCATTCTAATAGTTAAGCAAAAATGCAAACAACCTTTTTAGAGGCAACATGTTTTTAAGTTTTTAAGTCTAGCAACATGCTGCTAACAAAAATTGCGTATTAAAAAAATCTAAATGCTTTTGAGAAATTGTACTTAAAAATTGTGTTACCCAACATCTTGAAAATGTTATAAGACTAATGTTGTAAAAGTAATTAACGTATTATTTAAAGGTCTAGCAACATGTTGCTCAACATAATAGTAGCTAAATAAATATAAGACACTAAATCTTAATATGTACCATGAAAACTTAAAGAAAATATTATTCAAGCCTTTAAAAATTGGATTAAATAAATTCAATTGAGTTGTTAAAAGCTTAGCGATATGTTGCGAGGCAAAGTGAGCTACAAAATCTTTGCATATCGGTTAAAAGATTACAACAGATTAATAAAACGTCTGCATGTTTATACAAAAATTAAAAGATGTTTTCCGCCATATTTAACTTTTGAAGCTTTATGTTGTCTACTAGTAAAAGTAAATATATGTGGCGGCGCATAGAGAAAGGGACCAGTTAGGTAAAGGGAACAGTACAAACTAACTACACAAAACAAGAGGTAGGGACGACCTACGCGCGTTTCCAAGGTTGACCAACAAGGTTGAGATGTGCCGCTTTCAAATGAGATCAATACCAACACGCTCAGTGATGGTCCCTTAGGTCCCTTTTTATTTTTCGCGTCACATATATAAATCCAACAAAATGAAAATCTAAACTTTTTTAAATGTTATTTCTTTTAAAAATTGTAAGAAATATAAGCAAAATTCTAATTAAAAACCTTTCGAATTCATCTACCAGCATAATAAACTTTTCTAGCAACATGTTGATGGCTTTTGTAAATATTTCCATCGAACTTAAGTAAAAAAATTAAAATAAACAAACCACAAAAGTTTTAATATTTATATTGTACAATGTAAATAATGGTAATTGAATGGTTAATTGCTTACCGATATGTTGCCAGCATAGTGAGCCTCAAAATCTTTGCATATGGGTTACAAGATTACAACAGATTGTTTAAATTTCTGAATTTTTATAAATACCTTATACAAATTTTAATAAAAATAAAAGAAGTTCTCCGCCATAGTCAACTTTCGAAGCAATATGTTGCGAATACTAGTGAAAGTAAGAACATACCACCAACCAAATGAGAATCTAAACACTTTTAAATTTTATATCCTGTTAAAATTTTAAAAATATAAACAAAATCCTATTAAAAAACCTTTCAAATTCGTCTGCCAGCATAATAAACTTTTCTAGCAACATGTTGATGGCTTTTTAAATTTCTCCAGCCAAAACTCATTGAAGTTAGAATTAGTAAAAAAATACTTCTTAATTCCAACTTTTTAGAACAGTATAGAAAAATCATTAAGAAAATAATTTTGATTTAAAACTTTAACACCTTTCACTCCTTGAGCAACATGTTGCCAGCATTAGTATATATTTAAATTAAATCAACAATAATTAAAAATTAAAAAAAAAAAATATTAAATTCTAATTACTTTGGTTAATTCTTATCAATATTTGGAAAAATAAATGTACATTTGTTTCCAACATTATGCTTACGAAGCAACATTTTTACTTTAATAAATTTAGCAATAATTGTTAGACACATAAAAATAAAAATATTAATTAAATCTAATAGTTTTCAGAGGTAATATATAAAAATATGAAAATGAAATTTTATTTTGTAATTTAGCATTATTTAGAGCAACATGTTCCTTACAAAATTTACTTTAATAGAAATTGTAGTTTAAGCAAAAATTGGCAGAAATAAATAAAGAAAAATAGTTGTTAAATCTTAATAATATTCTAAAAATTAAATGTTGATGTCGTTAATATACATTTGTAGCTGGTAGCGCAACATGTTGTTAAGTCATCACTTAAGTCATCAAAACTCAACCTACAAAAGATATAACTTAATCATATATTTTTTAGTTTACTTAAGTAACACTAGGCAAAATTTTAATATTTTAGTAAAATATTACAAAAACTCTTGAGGTAAAATGCTGCGTTTGCGTCAAAGCAGTTTAAGCTTTTAATCAACATATCGATTTGTTTCAATACATGTATACCAACTAATATTAACTAATACTTTATAAACATGACAACAATAGAACACGGAATATTACTAACGAAAACTATAGCAATATGTTGCTGGCATTAATGTATCACTAAATGACTATACATCCCTTTAATAAGCCTAGTACTCTGTTCAAATTCGTGAAAAATGTTGAGCAACATTATTTATTTCACACGAAAATTAAAATTAATGTTACCTATCATGCGAGTTTGTACAATTTGTCGTTTTTATTCCTGCAAAGTATGCGACATTGTTTTGTGTATGTAAACAAAATAAATATGGATAAAAAACTGTTACCGGTTGTGTTATTTTAATTTTTCATTTTTTGTTTAATAATCAGTTAATACTTTTTTGCTTTTGCTTAAAATTCCACGTGAAATAAGTGCAGCTTACATTTTTTCGCAGTTGTAAAAAAATGTTGCCAGAAACATTTCGGAAATGTTGAACAGAGTAACGGGCTATAAGGAAAATTTACTTTAAATTTTGTATATAAAAATTTCACTAAATCTTTTAATACAATTTCTGTCTTTAATTTTTACAAAAGTATGGTTAATCTTAAATGTCAAAATTAAAGCTACAGAAACATGTTGCTAGCTAGTTACTACCTTCAATCCTCATTTTAAAAGGCAACTCTGACGCCGCAGCTGCAAACTTTATTTCCTATCCAAACAGAAACACAAATTGGTTAAAGTATTAAATGTATGTGAACTCTCACCTATCACAGTGCATTCCCCTAAAAAAATCATCTGACATCCAAATAGCTGTCGACCGATTTTCAGAAGTCTTGGATTCTGCAGCAAGAAATGCAACCCCAACCAAGCGGACAATTAAACGTGCTCCTTACAATACATCGACGGATATAGAGAACTTTATCAGAGAAAAAAGGAAGTTAAGAAGACAATGGCAAAACAGTCGTTCCCCAACCACTAAGGCCCAACTACAATTATGCCTGACAACTCTTCGCAACAAATTGAGACAGAACCACGAGTCTACAATAGAACGCTATCTAAACAGCCTAGATGCCACAAAAAACTCCAATTACAGCTTATGGAAGGCTGTACGGCATATGAAATGCCCTATAAACCAAGAATCTCCATTAAGACTGGAAAACCGCACTTGGGACAAAAACACAAATGAAAAATTAAACGCTTTCGCGGGCCACCTTGAGAAAGTTTTCACGCCACATGATGCACATACTTGTTCCTGTCGTCCAATCATTCCTGATAAGGTAAACCATCCAATAAAATTTAATATAAATCAAGTAAAATCTGCAATAGAAAAAGTGAATATTAGAAAATCTCCCGGACCTGACCGCATCACAGTGTCAATGATAAGAAACTATCATCGTCTGCTTCTAGAATCTTGCTGCTCATTTTTAAGGAGATATTACGAGTCGGATACTTCCCATCCTTATGGAAGAGGTCTATAATTGTTATGATTCCCAAGCCATGAAAAGATGTTAGCCAGGTTGCGTCGTACAGACCGATAAGCTTATTATCAATCCTATCGAAGCTTTTCAAAACAATATTCGTTTTAAGTATAACTCCTCATCTAAATGAACACGGCATCATCCCGGATAACCAGTTCGGATTCAGAGCGAAACATGGTACAATAGAACAAGTGCATAGAATTGTCACCCTTATTAGATCGGCGTTTGAGAAAAGCAATACTGCTCAGCCCTGTTTATAGACATTTCCCAAGCATTTGACAAAGTTTGGCATGATGGGCTACTCATCAAAATAACACGAATGCTTCCTTAAAACACTCACAAGCTTCTGGAGAGCTATCTAACAGGCAGAAGATTCATAGTAAGGTCGCAAGATAAATACTCCCCCCTCAAGAAAATTACTGCTGGTGTCCCCCAAGGCAGCATATTAGGACCGCTACTATATAATATACACAGCGGATATGCCAACAAACCTGAGAACGCATACCTCTACATTTGCAGACGACACAGCATTTATTAGCATTAGCCATAACCCAAAAGTCGCATCGCAAAATCTGCAGTCCCACATCAATGAACTAGAGGCATGGCTAGAAAAATGGAGAATAAAGGTTAACCCGGCTAAATGTGCTCACTTAACTTTCACGCTCAGAAGACAAACGTGCCCAGCTGTAAAAATAAATAACATCACTGTACCGGTAGAAAACCATGTTAAGTACTTGGGAATTCATATAGATAGACGCTTGACCTGGCCTCGTCATAATGAAACGAAAATAACGGCTATAAAACTTAAAGCAGCTCAACTACATTGGCTACTTGGTCGAAACTCAAACTTGTCTTTAGACAACAAAATTCTCTTATACAAGTCCATCATTAACCAATATGGACATATGGCATCCAATTATGGGGTACTGCATGCGCATCTAACATCCAAAAGCTTCAAAGAAGACAGTCTAGAATATTACGACAAATTGCCTGCGCCCCATGGTATAATCCACAGAGAACTCAACGTCCCCACTATCCAGGAGGAAATTAAAAAAAATTCAATAAGTTACATCGATAAACTAATGACCCACCCTAACTACCTCGCTCGGGGTCTGCTTCAGTTCGTAGGTCACCAGAGGCTAAAAAGAACCGATACTTTGAGCCTAACTAGAAGACATCTTTAAGATTTGAATACAGCAGTTAGTGGTTACATTGGTAACAACTAATAAACAACAAGTAGAATAAAGATTTGAATACATATTGTAAATTTCGACAAGAAAGATTCAATAATAAAAATAAATTTAAAAAAAAAAAAAAAATGTTGCTAGCATCAATGATTTGCTTATTCATTAATAAAATTTACCAAAGCTTTTTTTCTCAGTCTTTAAATACAATTAATAATTGTCCATCATTTTCACTAAAATGTTTTGCTTGTTCAGTCCAACCGAATAATTCATTCAGCAAGACAACCTTGTCATAACCATAAAACGTTATTTTGTTGAAACAAAAATGTGACTTTGACCATATTGAAAGAAAAAATGTTTGCCAATGAAATTCTTTCAATATCAAAATGAATTTTCTTCAAAGAAAATTACCCACAATTTGAGATTTTTTCTCATTACCAACTAAAAAATTATTTCAAATATTTATTCAATATCTTGGTGTCTAAAGTGACAGCTTTAAGACATTTACAGACATTTATTAGCTTTTGGATATTTTGGGTGCACAAAATAATTTTTTTTTTTTGTTAATTTCTTAAACAAAGTTTGCCTTAAAACAATAAATAGTTTGTGCAAAATTCGTTTACATTTTGCTTTTAGTAAAGTTATGGTGGCACACTAAACCAAAATTTAAAACAAAAATTATTTTAGTTTATATTGAACTGGCGATGATTTTCAAGGTCGTTTAGTTTTGCAAAACTTTTTCTATTCAAAAAGGAATTCCTATTAGCAGGTTTGTATAATGTATTTGCATATAAATCTGTTTCTTAGCTAAAGGCGACAAATATTGATTCCAGGTAATGCAGAAAGTAATCAAAGCGTATCAAAAGTACTGAATATTAAAAACTATTGTATGTAAAGATGAGCCTTTAATTTTTGAAAATGTTTCCTTTTAATACTATCAAATATTTCCTTAATGGGATTTTAACTTTAAAGTTTCTTTTAGTTTAGTCAAGCGTGACAACTAAATTTAGCTTGAATCGAAAATCTTAAAGCTTGTAAAAATTGGAGAAAATTTTATTAATATTAAAATTAGCTGTTGATTTTTTTTAACTTGTAATAAAAATCTTAAGGTTATAATTATTGAAATAATTCGTTTCTAATTTTTTTTTTAGCGATCATTGTATGAAACAACTTTTTCAAGAAGGTGCTAGTAAATTTATATCTTAGCTTAAGTTACTTTTAAAAGTATCATGGGAACTTAGTTTTATTAAAAAAAAAAAACAAACTAAATAAATTATCGTGCAAGTATGTAGGCAAATTTAATTACTGGCATGCATTGCATTTATTTAAATATTCAATTTCCCACAACTATTGAATGTGTAATTTTCTACGCAACATGCTGCAGAGTGTAGACAACGTGTGTTATTAAGTTATTGTGAATTTTGTTTGCCAACTAAGAAATATATTGTGGGATTTTTTTAAAAAAAGATGAAATAAAAAGTGAAAGAATTAGAAAGAAGTATGAATGCTGTATTCGGTAAGATGCGGTTACTTTGACGCCCTTCACAACGAACTAGAAAAATATTTATTCAGAATATAACAACTTGGCTTAACAGTAGATCTGTAGGAGTATCTTAAAAACATTTTTGTGACTTAGCTTCTATAATTTAAACGCATAAAAATCTTTACGACAAAGCTTAGAATTTGTACATCAACATCTTAAAGTATTTTTTTTTAGCAACATGTTGCTGGCATTAGTTAATAGCTAAATCCAAAAAATCAGAGTTGTTGAAAAAAGGATTAATAATCTCATTTGCTTAAGAAAAGTACAATTAAAATCATTACTATGTATGTTGATTGTGTGCTACAATATCTTAAATACGTTGAGCAGCATGTTGCCAGAAAAGCATAAATATAAATTTAATCAACAAAATTTTAAATACAAAACAATTGAAAATACGTTATAATTTTGCAAAAAAAATTGATCAATATTCTGAAAACGAAATGTTAATTGTGCTTTGGTTCAACCTCTTAAGCTTTGAAAGCAACATGTTGCAAATAAAAATTTAATGAATTTTGAATATTAAGCACCAATGTTACTTAAAATTGTATTTTCTTTAGGAAAGTATAACTAAAATCTCAGATATGTATGTGGCTTGTGTTTTACAACATATGTATAACGCGTGGCAACATGTTGCCAAAATTAGCATACATATTAATTTAATCCACAAAGATTGAAAATTCTATACAAATTCAAATACAATTGTAACTATTTTGAAAAAATATGACCAACATTCTGAAAATAAAATGTTAATGGTTTGTTGTTTCAACATCTTAAGCTTTTCAAGCAACATGTTTCAAATATAAATTTATTAAAAATTTAGTGCTAAGCACCAATTGTATTAAAACAGTATTATTAAATTGTATTTGCTTTGGGAAAGTTTTATTAAAATCCTGAAACGTGTGGCAACATGTTGCCGGAATTAGCATAAATTTAAATTTAATCCACAAAAATTGGACATTTTAAATACATCTGTAATTATTTTACAAAAAATAGGATCAACATTCTTAAATCAAAATTTTAATTGTTTGTTGGTTTAACATATTAAGCTTCTTCAGCAGCATGTTGCAAATATAAATTCAATAAAAATTGAATATTAAGCAACAATATTATAAAAGTAGTAGTTTGATAATAATTAGAAATATAATTTTGTTAAGAATGTGGACACTTGACTTTCATTGCAACCCTGTTATTCTGCTGCTGATTTTCATTGTTTATTTTTTGAGATTTAAGCCTGGTACTCTGTTCAACATTTCACGTGAAATGCTGTCAAAATGCATATGAAAAAAACTTGTGCGGAATATCTATGAAATAATGTTGATGAAGTTGTACTCTGTTTATTTTGTGAAAAAGTTCCGAAATGTTTCTGGCAACTTTTTTTTTTACAACTGCGAAATAATGTAAGCTGCCTTTATTTCACGTGGAATTTTAAGCAAAAGCAAAAAAGTATGAACTTAATATTACAAAAGAAATAAAAAATTAAAATAACACAACCGGTAACAGTTTTTTATCCATATTTACTTTTTTTTTATTAAATTTTTTATTAAAATACAATAATTTTAGTAAAATACATGTGGCGTTTGTTTACATACACGAAACAATGTAGCATACTTTGAAGGAATAAAAACGTCAAATTGTACAAACTCGCAAGATTGGTAACATTGATAAAGCCAAAATTTTCGTGTGGAATAATCAATGTTGCTTAACATTTTTCACAAATTTGAACAGAGTTCTAGGCTTTAGGGATCAACTTAGTTGGCAGGTCAATAAGGGGGTTTTTTTTAATCTAAATGGAGGGATTTTCGCTGAACTACAAACAAGCGTATTTTTTTAAAAATGATGAAATTAATTTAGAAATAATTAAGGAGCCAGAATATACGTACTTTATTGGTTCTTAGATCAACATTTTCGGGTATAAAACACGATATAAACAACTCAATATTCCCTTTATTTAACACTTGTGGTGGCAGAGGTTATGAAAAATAGCACAACAGTGTTTTTTTACTTTTATCTAATAAAGGTAACAATGCAGCAACACCAGCAACATTGTCGTTAAGATATTTCAGTGGCATTCAGAGACAATATATCCTTTACAAAATCAGTTTTCCTGGGCTTTTGCAATTCGCAACATGTTGCGATACATATAATCATAAATTATATAGCAAACCATAAAGTTTTAAACATGTTTCTAGCTTAAAAACATTTATAAAGAAAATCTATTAACTACACTAGTTTAAAGTATTTCAAAAGTCTTGAAAATATTAGAAACATGTTTATAAACAATGGCTTAAGGCTTTGAGTTAGATAAAGATAATTAAGCAATATTTTTTCAAATTGAGAAATAATACTCACTGTTGAAAGTTATAATTATTTCTTTTACAAAGCAATGTTGATAGTCATATTATAGACTAAGCAACATGTTGATAAAAACTTTACAACATTACCTACAAAAACTTCGGAAAATACTGTTTTCAGTTTTGAAAAATTTACAGCTTTTTAAGTATTTTAACATTTAACATTTTACCAAACAATGTTACTGGGCTATTGGCAACATGTTTAACATTTAGCAAAATGTTTGAAAAACATTAGTAACATGTTGCTAGCCAAAATACCTAAATTATATAGCAAACTAAAAAGTTTTAACATGTTTATAGCTAAACAGACCATTTTGTGCTGAAAATATGATAAAAACAAAAGTTGAATCATTTTGAAAAGTCTTCAAGATATTGGAAAAATGTTTATAACAACGGTTAAAGGCTTTGAGTTAGATTACAATAATAAACCAAAATTTTTTTAAATTTAGAAATAACGCTCATTGTTAATAGTTATTAATATAATTTGTTTACAAAGCGATGTTGATAGTTTTTGATATCTAGGAACATGTTGATAACAAGTTTACAGCATTACTTACAAAAACTGCGCAAAACTGTTTTCAGATTTGGAAAAAATACAGCTTTATAACTCTTTCTATATTACATCTTTTACTTAAAAGTGTTGCTGGACTCTTGGCAACATGTTTGGCATTTAGCAAAATGTTTGAAAAATCCTAGTAGATCTCATTTGCATATACAAACAAGATCTTGATTTTGAATAATACACCCCTTATTAGATGCATGTCTATTAAAATTAATTTAATGTTTTGTTCTTAATAAAAATAGCTCAGCAACATATTTGTAGGTTTAATAAAAAGTTAACATTTGTTAATTCTGTAAGAACTTATAAGTCTTTTATTAAAACATTTTTTATATTCCTTGATATCTAGCAACATACTATCATACGGCTTTTAACTTTACCTACAAAACCTTGGCAACATTGTTTACCATAACAAATACTCAAGGTTTATTCTAGCTTTATAAAAAATATATCCTTATTCTAAATTTTTTTCTTTTTACAGCCAAGAAAAACCTTGAAAAATCTTAAGTTGTTACAATTAAATTTCTGAAAAACTCAAAAATGCATTTAACCATGACAACTGTGTACTAGATTTCTGAAAATATCTGCTACGAAAAATCTCCTTTTCAAGAGATTTCATGACAAAGAAAAAGACAAAGACACCGGCTACATACAGAGTAGAACTAAGCAACTTTTAATTGTTTCAAATCAGATTGAAAACAGAAAAAAATTACAATAATAAAAAGGTTGCCTTAAGCATCATTTCAAAAACCCATAATTCTCTTTAAGTTTCAGCTAAATGTTTCTTAGCTTTAACGCTGCAATATGGTAGCTATAGCATAAGTAAAATACAGTATTTAAAAGAAAACAAAATATTATGATTTAATTTGAAAGATTATTATTTATTTGAAAAGTAATTTGTGCAAAGAACAAAAAAAAAACAGATAAAAAACACACCTATTGGATGCCAAATTAAAGCAAAAAAATACAAAAGACTTCAGAAATTACTCAGATTAAGCGGAATATAATTTACGATTTGTCATAGTTTAAAAAAAAAAAGAATTAATAAATATCAATTGTATTTGTTCTTTATAATTTTAACAAATTCCTAATGAAAATTAATACTGAGTTTTATTGTTATTAATTTGAATATTTATAAGTTCTTTTATTTAAATAGTAATTAGCTCAGGTTTAGGGGTGGTGGTCAATCTATAATTAAAAGGCGATCTAAATGTGTGTAATTGATTGTATTTCTATATAAAATGCAGATATTTAGTAACCAAATTAAATGTTTTGTTATTTTTTCGCTTAATCATAGAGAAGAGAATGTTTCTTAATGATGTAGAAATTAGTTACGACACACCTTGTGTTAAGTTCAATGAATATGTCATTAGTTGTATTAAGTTATTAATATCATTTTTTGCTATTTAAAGCTGCTTGGGAACATGTTGATGATTAATTTATTGCTTAAGAGATTGTCGAAACCTATTAAAATTCTATAAATTAAATGAAGTGTTGTAATACAAATATGATCTAAATTAACTTAGATTTAAGTTAATATAAATTATTGGAATGTTGCTGTAAGAAACCTTTAATTATAAAAATGAACCAGCAACATGTTGCTAATGCATTAATTAAACAAAAGAACGTCAAAACTTTCTTACATTTCATTAATTGTTATAAGGTGTTGTAATTGAAAATATTGTTTTTTTAAGGAAGTTTTAAACCATTTACCTTAAAATAGTAGAATGTTGCTAAGCAACGCAGCATGTTGCTGATCGATTTTATAAGTAAATTTTCCGTAAAGTGCTATAATTGAATATTTTTTCTATATTTAAGGTGGTATCTAAGCATTTGACATACATAATTATTAGAATGTTGCTTAAAGCCGGCAACATGTTGTTATTGCAGTTTTAATAAAAATGGTTTGCCAAAACTTGTTTAAATTTGAAATGAAAATACTGTTTTTAGGGTAGTTGTTAAGAATTTAGCATAAACTACAAGAACGTTGCTTAATATTGAAACATGTTGCTGGTTTATTTGTACAATGAAAGCTTCCTTAAGTGTAATATTTTAATATGTTTGCTTTATTGGAGGCAGGACTTAAGCATTTAGCATAATTATTAAAATTTTGCTTAAAGACGGCAACATGTTGCTATTGCATTTATTAAGCAAACGGTTGTCAAATAGTTTTTAATTTTCATAGATCGCAATAAGGTGTTATTACTGCAAATATTGTTTTTATTTTAGGTAGTTTTAAGCAATTACCTTATATTATTAGAATGTTGTTAGGTGACACATTTAGAATAAGAGTGGACGACATGTTGCTTCTGAATTTAATAATGTAAGATTTATCAAACCTTTTTTTATTTTGTTGCAAAGGCTTTTAGCAGATTGTCGCCGCAGCATGTTGCTGGCTAATGTTTATAATTAAAACATTTTCACAGTATTACAATTTCTTTATATAAAGCCTGGTACTCTGTTCAACATTTCACGTGAAATGCTGTCAAAACGCGTATGAAAAAAACTTATTGGGAATATTTACGAACTAATGTTGATAGAGTTGTACTCTGTTCATTTTGTGAAAAAGTTCCAAAATGTTTCTGGCAACATTTTTTTTACAGCTGCAAAATAATGTAAGCTGCACTTATTTCAGGTGGAATTTTAAGCAATAGCAAAAAAATATGAAGTGATTACACTACGTGACAATTTTTTGACCAAATGAATTTGACACCTAATCTTTATGTAAAATTGTCCGCTGAATCAGAATATGAAGTCAGAATTGTCAAAAATAGAACAGTTTTCGAGATATTCCAAAATAACCGTTATTTGTATTTTTAAAAAAGATGCTGTGACTGAAATGCAAATATCCAAAAAACAAAATTTTAGCCTATTTCAATACGAACATTTTGTGCCCAATAGGAACCAGATCGGTGCAAAAATGACAAAGTTACAGAAGATTAATTGCATTAACCCACAACAAATAAATATACAAAATTTTTAGTAATAATAAATATTAAAAATTGCTTGAAACTTTTGAATTTCTATGTGGGCTAACTTACTAAATCTTCTGTAGCTTTGCCATTTTTTTACTAATCTATGTGTTGTTGGGCTCAAAATGTTCATTTTAAAATAATCTAATGTCGCATGCAATAAAACATTAGGATTTTTAAATCATTGGTTTAAAAAAAATAACTTGAAAAGAACAAAATTGAACAAAATCATAAAATTTTCAATGAAGCTTGAACTTTTGTCCCCTGTAACTCTGTCATCGAAATTACATAATCCGTTTACAATTTTTGAAGATATTTGCATTTCAGTCACAACATCTTTTTTAAAAACACAACGGTAATTTTGGAATATCTCAAAAACTGTTCTACTTTTGACAATTCTGACTTCATATTCGGATTTTACAATTTTTTTCATTACAATTTTACATACACAGAAAAAATTATTTTTCCAATTCAAACAAAAAATTTGTAGAATCAAACAATTTTTTGTCTGAAATCGGTCCTATAAACAAATTCGCATATTCAAACAATTTATTTGCATTTTGTTTATTGAAAAAAAAAACACTGATTTTTTCAAACAAATAATTTAACTGAATCAAACAAAAAGTTTACTGAAATTCATATACTAAATTTCAAAATAAAAAAAAAAACAGGTTTTTGCACAAGCAATGATGCGCACTCAAGCAGGCACTGTATTAGAAGATGATGGCAGAGAGAGCAGAGCGACCGGCTGGCTTTGAGACACATTTTTTTGTTGGAATAATTTTTGAACGAAGTTCTTTTTTTATACACACAATGTTTTTCGTCATCACTCACTGTTGCTGTATCCTTTCCTTTGCTAATGAAGAATAAATGTAACCCAAAAACGGCGACAGACCGACTCGATATGTTTTTCGTCATCATTATATTTTTGTATTTGATGTATTTAAGCAAACAGTTTGAAAAAATTGAATACGGGATTTTGGTTTTTTTTAACCAACTTTGAAACCAACCAAAAATTTATTTTGTTTCTTATAAGGTTGTTGTTGTTTCTGTTGTTTAAAAAGAGTGAAACGTTTTTTACATGCTATTTTTTTTTTTTTTACTTCAAACCTCTTCATCTTTCTTACTGTTGTACTTTTTTAAAGTGTCCAAAAATAGACTGTATGTGTTTTTTGTTGTAGTTCTTATATTTCACATTAGGAAGTGTTGCTTACGATCAAATAAAAAAATGCAAAAAGACGACAACATTAAAAAGCGTTAAATATTTCATACAAAATTATGAAAACTTGAAACCAATAACGCGTGTATTATATTTTTGAATGGTTGTCAACATTTTTGTTGGTTAAATAAAAATCAAACAAAAATTTTAATTGAATCAGTAAAAAAATTTGTAGAAATTAAAAAAATTTTCAAACAAGCGTTTGTTTGAAAATAATTCGGCAATAATTTTTTCTGTGTAAAGATTAGCTGCCAGATTCATTTGGTCATGACTTTGTTGAAATTTTGTCACGTAGTGTTATTAAAAAAATAAATAAAAAATTAAAATAACACAACCGGTAACAGTTTGTTATCCATATTTACTTACCTTTTTATTAATTTTTTATTAAAAAATAGTATTTAGTAAAATACATCTAGGATTTGTTTACATACGCAAAACAATGTCGTATACTTTAAAGGAATAAAAACTTAAAATTGTACAAACTCGCAAGATAGGTAACATTCATACATGTCAAAGATTTCGTGTGAAATAATCAATGTTGCTCAACATTTTTCACAAATTTAAACAGAGTACTAGGCTTAAGATGGGATTTAATCAATTATCCAACTTATTAGAATGTTGCTTAAAGTCGGCAACATGTTGGAGTTGCATTTAATAGTCAAAAGTTTTTAAATTTTTAATGAATGTTGTAATTGAAAAAATCGTTTTTTTTTCTGAGGAAGTTTTTAATCATTTAGCTCAAATAGCTAGAATGTTGCTAAGCATCGCAATATGTTGCTGGTCAATTTTAATAATAAGTGGTTTCGCAAAGTGTTATAATTGAATATATTTGCTTTATTTAAAGTGAGATTTAATCATTTAGCATTATTGTAAGAATGTTGCTTAGAACATGCAACATGTTGCTATTGTATTTGGAAAAACTTTTTTAAATTTCGTAAACTGTAATAAAGTTTGGTAATTGAGAACATTGTTTTTTTCTGAAGTAATTTTTAGGAATTTAGTTATTATCACTAGAATGTTGCTAAGAACAACTTTCATCATTTAAGTTAACAACAGGTTGTAAATGCCTACTAAACTTCTTTCAGTTTTAAAAAACTGATAAAGTGATATAAATAAATATATTTGTTGTTTTTATTTTTAAAAGGAATTAAGCAAGCACTAACAGAATGTTGCTTAATGCTACATTCTGCTGGTTAATTTCATAAGTAAAGATTTCTCAATAGTTATAACTGAAAACATTTTCTTAATTTAAAGTAGAATTCAAGCATTTTTTATAATTAGAGTCTGCATCATGTTGAAAATAAATAGCTAGTCAGAGATTTGTTGAAAACTTTTAAAATTGCAGAAATTTATTAAAGTGTTTTGGTTGATGGCAACATGTTGCTGCTTAAATTTATTAAACGCGGTTTTTTTTAAAATTTGTTATAAATTTCTTTCATTTGACTTAAAATTTAATATCTAGTTAATAGATTCCTTTTATATTAAAATAAAATCACAAATAATTTTCATGTAATGAAAAACTTGCCAAAAATCCCCGTTTTACGGTAAACATCAATTATTTCAAAGACGAGATATGAACAATAACACAGAATGTTGCTTAATGCCGCAACAAGTTGCTATTAAATTTTTATAACTAAAAATTTCTCAAAGTACATAATTTAATTGCAAATATTTGCTTTATTAAAGATGGGAATTAAGCATTTATCATAAGTGTTGTATATAGAGTTTTTTTCCCGGAGTTTTTCGATTCCCGGGAAAGCGGGAAAAATTTTTAAATTTCCCGGGATCCCGGGATCCCGCTCCATACAAATAATACAAAGTAAACTTGGTTTTATTAATGAAAAAAACTTTTATAAACAAACGTGAGGGAACTTGTTTACAAAGTAAGTAAAATAAATGCTTAAATACTACAAAAATTAATTGAAGAAAGCGGAATTTGAATTATTATTACCTTTGGCTATTATAAGTAAATTCCGTATTATGATGATCTAGTTCAAGATAAAATAAACATAACAATTGAGGTACTCAAGATATGAGATCAAAAAGTAAAATCATAAAATATATAAAATATTTTAATAAATATATTAACATTTTTTAACGGCGTAGGAAATTACTTTCTGACACACTCAAAGCGTTTAGTGAGTCGCCAAAGAGTATATTTCTGATTTTGTTTACTGATTACCATGTTTCCGAAAAATTTCGTTTACTTTTTTACCGAGGTTGGACAAATAATTAAAAGTGCACCGTTGTTGCATGCTTCTAATGTCAAGGTTGATGCAAAAAATAGCATCATCCGGACTACTTCTTACAAACTATTTCTTTTCATTAGGTCCATCTGTAATCTTTAGGACAAGGTGTTTTTCAAATTGTATGTTTTAGTAAACTACACGAGTTTCATTATTTTTTTATTTCGGTTTCCCCGCACTTCCCGGATATATTACCAAGCTCGATTTTTTTTTGTAGATACGACTATGTTGCAATAACGGAGCGATATGTTTATGTATATCCTATTTTTAAGACTTGTCCATGGTCAATGAGAATTTACTGCCTGCATCTTATTTTGAATTTATGTTCTTTATCAATTCATCACTTCACTAAATTTATTAATTATCAACTGTTGCACTGCCCATTCTGCTTTTAATAGATTTATTGCCGCAGGAGACATTGATTTACGTTTGTACACATTTCTTATAATTGATCAAATCGACAACCCATCCACAGATGCTAATTTTTAGAGAAAAGAAAACTAAATTTCAGAGTAAAAATAGCTGTTTTCTGAAACTATGAAGATCTTTTTCATTCCCGGGATCCCGCAACAAAAATCCCGGGAATTCCCGGGAAAAAAACCCTAGTTGTATAGTACAGGATCTATCTATCTAGTTATCGAAAACGTTTAAAATCATAGAAATTTATTGAAGTTTTCTTACTGGAAATGCGAATGGCAACATGTTGGTACTTAAAAAATTTATAAAAAGTTTTTTATATCTTCCATATGAACAACTACCTTGGGTCACATATGACTCACAAAAGCATCTTATAATAAGTCTAAAAGTCACATGTGACTTATTTCTCTATACAACTTACATCAGATTTTTTTGTAGTATGAGTGGCGTTTTTGAATACGAATACAAGTCTAATGTAATTGGAAACATTGTTTTATTCCAAGTAGTTTTTGATCATTAAGCTTAAGTTATAAGAATGTTTTAAGCAACATGTTGCTGCTTAAATTCATTAATCGAATTTTAATTGAAATTTGTATGAGAAACTTCCACGTGTATTAAAATTATTATTTAAAAATGAATAAATTCCTTTCAATTTTAAATAAAGTCAAAATAATTTTCATATACAATGAAAATTTTTTCAAAAATCCTCAGTTTTTTGTTTGCTTTAAAAATCGATAAATTTAAAGCCGACATATGGACTTATTCAGCTTTTCTTTGCTATTGAATATTTATTACTTACAATTGATTTTATTTTCAATACTACTAACAAATAAACTATTTAATTAATACTATTAATTAAAACGTCAGTTAAATGTTATAAAATTCAAGAGTAATTTATTAAACAAATTCGTTTCATTTAAAAAAAAAACAAAATCTCCTGTAGAGTGTTAACAACTCACCTGTCTTGCCGTTTGAAGCAAAACCGATAACTGTCATAAAAGTTTAATTAATTAAACGTTCCCTTTAATTAAATCAAACAAATTTGTTTGTTACCTGTTTTCATGTTAAAATGTCTGCTAAAACGTGCCAGTATTTTAAAACAATTTCAAAAACATTCAAAACATTTTAGTAACACATCTGTGGTCTGTATAGTTTTCTACTTTATAAACTATAAAACTTTAGGTAGGTATGGCTTTATAAATATAGTAATTTTTTTTATTTATATTTAGTTGTTATTAGCGTTTTATGTTTATAATTAATTGCTACTGTTTGATTTTCTTTCTTTTTTTTGTAGCTTGATTGATGGAGTTTGTTTAATTGGCCGAAAACAAAACGTAAGTTTGTCAAATTTTAGTTGTTTTTTCTTAATTAAATCTCTTGTTTGGTGATATGTACTAACTGTAATTGAAGCCATTTGGCGGTTGTTGTTGGCATTTTATTTTAGTGACATGTGAACTTTTTGACATTTTGGTAACAAATGCTGGTGTGTGGCATGATTTTTTTTTCTTCAGTATTTAGTTCAAACAACTCCGTTAAGAGTTTTTTCAAAGCGATTAAATCTTGGTGGTCTAGTTTGGTTTTGAATAAATCTTGAAATTACCTGCAAATAGATAAAAGAAATAAATAAATTAGATATCAATAAATATATGTATATGAAGTTGGGATAATAGATAATTAAATCGAATTAATTTTAATTGAATTGCATTTATTTTCGTTGATAAAATTAAAAATTTATTCAGGAAATAAATACACTTTGTGTATGTTAATGCAATTTAATTATGGTTAATTACAGTTTTTGTTTTAAATTAGTTGCATTAACAAGTTCTTGTTATTTGTATCATTAAATGGCTCTATTTGTTATAAAGGGTGTTTGCTTTAAGCTCGATAGAATTTGAAATAAGACAAAAACGTAAATTTTAGTAAAAAGAACTAAAATTTATTGACACCGCAGCTGTTCTTGACAAAGCGCATTATGTATGCCTGATTTTGGCTACATTTTGAAGAATTGCTGGCCGTATGTCAAGAACAACTCGACCACAGTTGGCCTCCAAGGCGTCAATTGTTGCTTATTTATTAGTGTTAAACAGTGATTTCACCTTTCTCTATAGCAAACCTTAAAGGTCAATCAGAATAATAAATGCACTAGAATACATAACCTCATGGTGGGTTAACAACCGCCACTGATCTCGCCTCCGCTGCTTTTTGGTATGTTTGCAGCATACGTTGAATAGCAACGGCCCTTTAAAGATCTCCATTCCCTCGACTTTGGGTCCAAACAAGAACCCCGATACGATCTCCGAAGGGTCATTAACTAACACTCAACTGGGACTGGAGTCCCAGGGTACTGACTGTCGTCTAGCCAACTTAGATCTTTGGTCAGCCGTGATTTCAAGAGATCTAACAATTTTAAAGTCTTCGTTATTCCAGGTATCACATGCACCGGCTTTCCCCAAAGGATGCAACATCAATAGGTGGAATATCCTTTAAATGTTTCCCAGGATACCCCTAGGGAACCTTGGAGTCCATTTCTCGAAATCACCTTATCGTCAAATTTTTATTTCTATAATTTTGGGGATGTGGTCGCCATAGGGCACGTTTCGCTATTCCTCTAAAACTACATCTTGCCCGAATTAATATCGTATATGTTTTTCAACAAAAATTCATTGACCGTATTACGATCTGCATTGACCGTTACGCAAGCCCCGGATCCAGTATAAAAAAACACCAAACGGTAGATTTTTCGGGATATAGTCGCGTCTGCATGGCCTGTTGTAGATTGGCCCAACTCTATACGAGGAAGTTTTGTTTAACAAAAAACCCGTTAAGTCAAAAATAATCATCACTGCTGAACATAATTTTGTCGTCTATAAGCTGCGTGAATTGACAACTAATTTTCCAAGTAAATTTTAATAATTTGGCAGCGCTATTTAAGCGTGAATAAAAATGTACGATGATTTGCCGCAGTATGACAGTTTGGTTGCCAGCTAACCCTTTCGTAAGTTCTATAGGGATTTGAAAAACACCCTTTATAATTTTGTAAAGCACGGCTCGTTAGGGACGGCATGAATTTATTTGAAAAATAAACTAAAAAAAATCAAATATGTGTATACAACTTTTGTGTAAAACCACAATGACAAATGCTATGCGGGTCTGTTAGTCGTGCAATTTAAAGTGTTATTAGGGTACAAGAAATCGAAGAAATACACTAAAGACAGTACTTGTTTTTTACAAAACCTTTCAATACAGTAAAGAATTTTGGCCTTTACTCCTTGCATTTGAAAATTACCTCGAGCAGTCTACGAGAGTTTTTTTTGGCAAAGAATTGTTGTTGCAATATTATCAAAGCAATAAACATACAAAATATTTTGTACATTCATATTCCCAATTCACTTTAAAGAAAAAAAAGACATGTGTATATTTTTTGTTCCCTCTTATTGTTGCGTGTATTTTTCCTTCCCTTATTAACTATTGAGAGTATTTTTTATACGCGCACTATAATTTTGTAGGCACTTCTGCACGTTCACACACTTAAATTCGTAGATTCGTCGCCAAAACTTATATTTAGTATTTGTTTGAGACAGCGGAAAGTTTGTTTGTTTCTCTACAATGAATTTTAGAGAATGCTCTAAAACAGAGATGCCTATTTAGAGATTTATTGCATACATTAAGTTCTAATTATCACACTAATAAGATAAAAGCTTAAATGATTATAAGGAAAGTCAAAACAAATTTTTAAAAATCATTGTAAGAAATACAAACAACAATTTCATTTTGTTTAAAACAATGTTTGACACTTTGACAATTGCTTAGCCCGCGTTCTTGGGCTACGTCGACTTACATACACTTTAAACTTTCTGTGCTCTTTTTATTTCTAACACAAATTACAAAAACTTTAACTTCTTCTCATTATTTTTTTTTCAAAGCTCATCTTCTGCTGCTCCTTAACATATGTATATGTAATTTAAAATATTATTTGTATTTGTGTTGCCCACCACTGATCAACGCGTGTACTGAGGAAACAAAATTCTCTGTACTTTTTATTTCTCACCACAATTTCTTGCAACATATGTTGCTAAATAATTTAAATAAACTTCTTTGGTTTCCTGGTAATTTTCTTTACAGAAAAAAAAGTTTATCTCCAGTTTCTATTGACCTTCCTTATTATTAAATAATTGTTTAATTATTAGATATTTTTTTTTCTAACTATGAAGGTAAATTTTTTTGTTAAAAAAAAGTTTCACACGATAATCGGCATAAATATGCCATACATTTTTTACAATACCCATGTTGCTGATCATGTTAAGTGCCACCTTAAGAATAAATTTATTTAATATTAAGTTAATTTATTTATTACAATACAAAAACAAAAATATATATAATAAAATTATTGAAGTTTTCTTATTACGTATTTCGCTCGCCAACTCAACTCAACAACAAATTGATTAAGATCTTAGGACTTTAATTTTTTTTCTGTTAACTCTTTTTCAAAAAGTTAAAGTAAAAGATTGTTAAAGATAAAATTGTTTCCAGTCACTAAAACTGTAACAAAATTTTGTCTTTAGTAATTTGTATTAAATATTTTGCACAAAAAAAAAAAAAAAAAAAAAAAAAAACAATGGTTTAACATGAATTTATTATTAACTATTGAAAGTCATTTGGGGTTCGGGTTTTTAAAATTTAAGTTTATTTTCGAGTTTGTTTATGGTTTTAATTATTAAGACAATAGAATTTAAGTTTTTTGTTTTTTAGCAAAAAGTTTAAATACAACTTTTTAAGAACAATTGTTATTTTTAGTTGAAGTGTTAATTTTTGATATATTTTAGTTGAGTTCATCAAATTTAATTTTTATTAAACTATTTTAACTGAAGGAAGGAATTTTTACAACATAAAATTTTATTAAAATTTATTGATAATTTTCTTCGCTGAGCTGGGGTTCGAACTTGGGTTAAATTTACATGTTTCAAGAATCACCACATTATTTCATCAGAATTCTTTGGCGTTCTAGCCTCTGCAACACTGCGGTGCCTGCCAGCCAACAGTCAAACATCAATCTTTAACCAGTGGTACTGGTGGTTCGAAATTTGCTGTAATTATCATTTTTTCAATTTATTTACATGTTGCCTATAAAATTTATTTTTTTAAAAGCGCCTTTTTGATTTTTCTTTGCTTGTTGCTTAAGTTAACTTTAAAAAATACAACTAATTATGTAATGTTGATACTTAAGTTTGCCAAAGTTTTTTCTTCAATTTAAAAAAATTATTTAAAAAAGGAACAGCAACATGTTGCTAGCAGCATGTTGACAGCAACATGTTGCATGTAACATTTAAAATATTTGTGCTGAAAACAAACAATATTTTCAACAAGAGGTTGAAACAATTTTAAGAGGATTCGGCAAACCAATAAATTAATCAGCAGCATGTTGCGAAACCTAAGCAACATTTAAGTACTATTTGTGCTGAATACAAACAATATTTTCAACAAGAAGTTGAAGCAATTTTAAAAGGATTCGGCAAACCAATAAATTAATCAACAACATGTTGCGGAACCTAAGCAACATTTATGTAATTGTAACAAATGACTTAAATTCGCACTAATAAAGCAAATATCATAAATTTTAACTCCTCATAAAATATGTTAAATTTAAGATAAACATGTTGCTGTTTTTAATCCACATATTGTTAATTTGTGCTAAATGCCTAAAATAGACGTTATTGCAGAATATTTGTGCTAAATAAATTCAAAAAATATTTCCAGCAAGAACATGACACAATTTAAAATGGTTTCGGCAAACCTTTGATTAATAAATTAATAAGGAACATGTTGCGAAATCTAAGCAACAATTTGAATAAATGTAATGCCTTAAATAAGGCAAAAATAATAAATTTTAACTCCTCATTCAATTTGTTGGATTAAAAAGTTTTGGAGAAACCTGTGACTGTTAAATAAATAAGCAACATGTTGCGGTATCTTAGCAACATTTTAGTATATGTGATAAATGCCTTAAATTCACTTTAAATAAAGCAAATATCATATATATTATAACTCCTTATTGAACTTTTTAGATTACAAAAGTTTTTGAGTGACCTGTGATTGTAAAACGAATAAGCAACATGTTTATGACTTTAAGCCACATTTTGTTAATTTGTGCTAAATGCCTAAAAGAGCCTCTTAAATATATTTTATATATTAAACTATTAATTTTTTTTTGGAATTTAAAAAGATTTAGGCCCGTTTTCACAACTTACCGATAGCTAAAGTTAGGATTTTATCGGCCGATAAATAGTGTTCCATTATTACAACTTTACTTTAACCTTCCAGGTAGGATGAACCTTAATTTATTTATCGCTCACTTTAGGTTAAAGTTAAGTTTTAATAATGGGACACTTTTTATAAGGCCGGTTAAAGTCCTTAATAAACAATTTATTATGACATTCATACCCGTCGTGCCAAATTGCAGCAAAGGGTCATTATAAATGGTAACCTACGTTATCTATTACAAGCTGTAATGTAGTTTTATTTCAGTCCAGCTTATGATGTAATTTGCAAGTAGTGCCATTGTTAAGACTTCTTATAAGCGGAATATGTTTTGTTGGGGTGCCTTTTCATTCAATTATATTTCATTGCAACAATTCATTAAAATTTTCAAGTTGTCGCCATCATATATGGAACTAAAACACAACTAATATGACCAAAATAAAATTGTCTGTTACGATTTGAGGCGTACAAAAGTGTTTTTCGGAAATGGGATCTATATTCAAAGTATGTTTGCTAATTTCTCAAGAACCCCAAGCAAATACGTATGTATATTTAATGAGGGTGATAAATATCTCTTGTTGTTACCAACGAAATAATAAACTAAACGTACCTTCACAAAATGATTACTTGACATAATTTTTAATCTAATCCCCTGATGTCAAGTTTATTTCAATTGAACAATTAAGAATCGTTTCGCTTTTATAATTCAAAACTGATAAGCCCCACAAATCAATGATTAAGTCCAAATACTCTACATATCGACGGCATCTGTCGGTCTTTCTATATAAATTGTTTTAATTGTGAATATTTTGTTGTTAATCATCATAAGAAAAGTTACACGTTTCGAATAATTATACGAACACACAGCAACTAATCTTTATAATTCAAAAGTCTAGTCTAGCGTTTTACAACAAAAAAGAAATAATTAAAGAAAATCAGTCATTAGGGAATAACCCAAACAAATTTTAGGAATTAATTAAAATGATTCTTTATTGGTACTTTTTTTTAATTACCATTTAACCTGCACATTTTATTTATTATTTCGTTTATTTTTTAATTCACATAATATTTAAATAAGTTAAATTAGTACAAAAAAACTTGTTAAACTTGTCATTATTTAACAAATATTATATGCTGTTCTAATAAAAAGTGTTAAAAATTATAAAAAAAAATTCTCTCATGTAAAACTTGAAATATTGTTTATATAATTAAATGTAAACAAATACTAAAATTTAAAAATAGCAAAAAAATTAGCATTGAATCACAGTTGAGCGAATTTTCACAGTAAAAAATTAAAAATACAACACGGTTTCCAACATAATTTCAGAATTGCTAAAATTTCTTGAAATTAACAGTTCAAATAATTTTCGAAAATTTTAATAATATTTTTTTTTTAATTTTTCAATATTTAATAAAGACAACAACATGTTTCATCAGCAAAATATATGTTATGCAATTAATGTCAGTTTGCTTGTATTAACAGCAACATGTTACTGTAATATATTACATTTATTTATAAATATATTTCATTGGCAACATATTCCAGCAGCGACAAAAGACCCATTGTATTAATGGCAAAATGCTGCAACAAAATTTCATTACAGAATTTATTAGCAATATGTTTTAACAGCATAATATGTGTTAGTTGTTTTAAACATAAGTTCGTTATTTAGATACATATCAACATGTTTCAACAACAAAATGTTTATTTTTTAATTGATAAAGCAACATGTTGTTGCTAAGTTTTGAATTAAATTGTAGATGCACATTAATCAGCAGCAACATGTATATTTAACAAAATATATGTCATGCAACATGTTTGTATTGAGACAAACATGTCACCGGAATATATTACATCTATTTATACATATATTTTTTTGCAACATGTCCCACAAGCAATAAAATTCTCGTTGTATTCATGCCAAAATGTTGTAATAAAATTTATATTTCATTACAAATATATTGTTACGTTTTTCCTTTAATAAACGCGTTCGGTTTACTCCCTTTATAATAAACCGTTGAGTTCTTTTAATTGCAAATAAAAATAAATACACACACTTATTCAACTTTACAAACTTTATTGAAATTAATTATTTTGTTCACAATTGTTAGTTACGAACAGAACCGTTTTCCAAAACAGACTAAACTAATTTTACATGAGTCACCCCTTTTTATATTTCATAATTATTTCTAGATTTTTCCTGAACCTTCCCGTAAAAACTATTTATTATGTTCTATAACCATTTCTAGAAATTACTGGGAAATTTATATAGGAACTATTTTTAAAATAACAGTTGTGTTGAAAATTATACATGACAATTTTAAGTAACATAAAACTATAACTTGCAAGATAACTTATAACTATAACTATAAATAATTCTTAGATAATTTAACTTTCGTAACAATATATAAGTAGCAATATATTACAGCAACATTATATGTGTTTGCTGCAACTTATGTTCATTGTTTAGATATCAATGTGTTTCACCAACAAAATGTTTAGTTTTTAATTAATAAAGCATTTTTATTTTTATTATTTTTGCAACATGTTCTTAAAGCAAATGCTGCAACAAAATTTATATTTCATTAGTAGCAATATATTTCAGCAGCAGAATATGTGTTTGTTGTTTATCAACATATGTTCATAATTAAGATATCAACATGTTTCAACGGCAAAATGTAAAATTTATAATAAACAAAATCGCATAATAATCAGTAGCAATATGTTGCTGCAACAAAATATATTTTTTATTGTCAGCAGCAAAACGTAAACTTACTAAAGTAAAAACAACAAATATAAATTAAAAGCAATAAGCCTTAGCAACAAAATTTATGTTAATAACTTTTACAGAAATATATTCCATATTCCTGTACACAACTTTAATATCAACATGTTGTAGAAACATAATCAGCCTTATTACGGTTGTCGTTATCATCATCGACAGTTTCGTTTTTTTTAATTGATTAAAGTGACACACAGTCTGTGTCACTTTACAAAAAACGTCAGTGTCAATGTCCAAGAACCCGCATTATTGCTGAACATTATTTTAATATTAATATGTGTTGGCAACAAAGTTCAACTTTTTTCATAGCAGCATGTTGCACACTACTCATAATTTTTTTTCGTTTTAATAGGTTAATCTGTTTCATAGAAATATGTTGCAGGAACAAAATAAATGTTTTTAATTAATCAACAGAAACTTATTGCTTCATAACTGTATATTACTTTAATATTAATATGTTTCAGCAACATAATATATTTTTATTACATTAAGAGAGATATGTTGCATAATGACTGCCCATTACTTTAATATCAATATGTTTTAGCAACTGAATAATCGGAATTTTTTTTCTTTTAAATATGTTAATTTTTTAGATTAGAAATATGTTTCAGCTACTAAATATATGTTTAATAAATCAACATAAACAAACTGCAAATTAAGAGTAAATTATTTGAACATCAGTATGTTCCAGCAACAAAATATACGTTTATTATATTAACAGAAGCATAAATACTAAATGTTGCATATACATATATACATATAAAATGCATATACATTTTTAAAATTCGAACAAGAGTTATCTGTATTAACAGAACAATTTCAAAGTCTTTTATGAATATGTTAATATTAATACGATTCAATACTTAATTATAAACTCTGCAACATGTTTCACCTATGTTACACAAATATGTATCTTCATACACACATTTTAGTAACAATATAGTTTATTTACTTTATGGCCTAGTACTCTGTTCAAACTTGTGAAAAATGTTGAGTAACATTGATTATTTCACACGAAAATTTTGACACATATTAATGTTACCGATCTTAAGAGTTTGCACAATTTGACGTTTTTATTCATTCAAAGTATGCGACATTGTTTTGCGTAAATATTATTTTTTTAATTTAAAATTAAAAAAAATATCGATAAAAACTGTTACCGGTTGTGTTATTTTAATATATTATTTCTTATTTAATATTCAGTTCATACCTATTTCCTATTGTTTAAAATTCCGCGCGAAATAAGAGCAGCTTACAGTTGTAAAAAATGTTGCCAGAAACATTTCGGAACTTTTTCAGAGTACAGAGTACAACTCTATAAACATTATTTCATAGATATTCCGCACAGGTTTTTCATATGCGTTTTGACAGCATTTGACGTGAAATGTTGAACAGAGTACCAGACTTAAGACTAAAAATTAAAGTTTCTTTACAAATATTTTTACTTAGCAACATGTTTAAGAACCAAAATTGTAAAAGATAAAATAAGATTTAACAAAAATATCCAAAGACTAGTGTATTTTATTTAATATTTAAAGTTATGGAACAACTTCCCAAAAAATTTAAAAATATGCTCTTAATATTCTCTGCAACATGTTTAACTAATTTCGGCTCCAAAAAAAAAAAACGATATTGTTTTCAATATAAATTTAATTTTAAGGTTTAATTTATTTGTTTTTTTAAGGCTATAACTTAAAAAAAAAATCGAATTTAATTTATTGTTTGCGGGTTTAAACATGTCCCTGAATTGTTGTAGCAACATGTTGCATTTTGGTGACTAACTCTTGCACTCTCTTGAGAAATCTTTAGTTAAAAAAATATTTTAAAAGCTACTAAAATTGCAATAAAAATTTTTGCAAGTGTGAGGAAAAGTTTTTTTTTTAATAGAATAGTGCGTATCCCTTGGCATTCCAGTGACCATGATGATAATAAATTTTTTTTATCTATTTAAATGTATCTAAGTATTTACTTTACTATTATAAAAGTTTGTAATTGAAGAAATTTAAAAAGGATATCTTGAAAATATATAATCTTGTTTTGAATTAACTGAGTCCAGGTTTTTGAGATGTGGACTAGGTTTAAACTTAGTTTAACGTAGTCTGAATCTCGGATTTTACTGGCGAAATGTGATTTTTTTTTATTATTTCATTAGGGACCAACATTTTAAGCAAAATTAAGCTGTTCCGTAAAAATTTTGTGTACAAACTTGGTAATGACGGCACAAATCTGCTTTTAGATTAACTAAACCTACTTTAACTGAGATCTCAAAAATCGACCCTTAAAATACTAATCTCAGGTTTGAAAAGTGAAAGTTTTAATATATTAATAAAAAATTCATTAGCTAAAATCTTTATTCATCATTGAAATGAGCAACGTATTCATATTTGAATATGATTTAAAATATCATTTACTTTAGTATTAAAAGGTTGTTTTTTTTTAAAAGTTCTACTCAAATAATAATTAACTTGTGGATTATTATTGCATTTTTGGAAAAAAATAAATAAATTTTTTTGTTTTAAAAGGTGTTTTTTGTTTAAAATTGTAAATTTTTGTTATAAAATATGGTTTAACTCAATAAATAAATTACATTCAAAAACTTACTTCCGGTTTAAAAAGGATTTAAAAAAATGGGTTTCTTTCATGAAAGTGCTTTCTGTGGAAAGGGTTCGATATTTCTGTATCCATATTTTTGTTCTAAAAGGTACTTTTTGTTTAAACAAAACATTGTTTTTCTAAATAAATAAGTTACTGTCAAAAACTTACTACTAGTTTTAAAAGAGTTTTGTTATAAAGGGAATTTTTTTCCTGCAAGTTCTTTTTGTGGGGACGGTTATTTTTGTTTATTTTATAAAATAATTTTATTGTTGTTAAACAAAAATTCCAATTTCTTAAAAAGTTCGTTTTTGTTTAAAAGAAGATATTTTGTTCAAAAATGTTTAACAACAGGAGTTTTTGCATAAACAAAATTTTTTCAAGTAAAGATACGCAAAGAGTACCATTTTACTCAAAAAGTTCCATTTAAAGTCAAAAGTACTTTTCACCAAGGTATATTTACACAAGGTAAACTCGTTGACCCATATGTTTGTCAGCTGATTACCCCTAGTTGGAACCAAAACGTCAAATTTCGTGTATATGAGCCAAAATTTGTACATGTGTGCGTTAAATTGTTTTTGTTTTATATGAAGACAATTTTGACAACTTGGTTCCTTTTATAGAGCAGCATGTCTACACTCCCAAATGAGTCTACCTTGTGTAAATATACCTTGCTTTTCACTCAAAAAGTACCGTTTTACGCAAGAAGTACATTTTTTTTAAAGTAAAAATGTAATTTTTATTTAAAATGTAAATTTTTACACAAGAAGTACTTTTTCCACAAAAAGTACCGTTCTACACAAAAAGAACATTTTTAAAATAAAAAGAATATTTTTTTCTCAAAAAGTAAATTTTTATACAAGCAGTTATTTTTCCACAAGAAGCACCGTTTTACAAGAAGTAAATTTTTTAAATATTTTTTTTTCTCAAAAAGTACATTTTTACACAACAAGTGGCTTTTATACAAAAAGTTTATTTCTACGCAAAAAGGACAAAATCTTTTGAAATTAAAAAGTACATTTTTAAAGTAAAATTCAATTTTTTCTTAAAAGTACATTTTCACTTAAAAAGTTAATTGAGTGCTTTTACGCAAAAGTACCATTATATGCAAATAGTACTGTTACGCAAAAAGTACCATGATAGTCAAAAAGTACTTTTACACAAAAACTACCATAATACTCAAAAAGTACTTTTACGCAAAAAGTACCATAATAGTCAAAAAGTACTTTTACGCAAAAGTACCATCATACTCAAAAAGTACTTTTATGCAAAAAGTACCATTATACGCAAAAAAGTAAATTTTTAAACTAAAAGGTACATTTTTACTCGAAGAAGTAAATTTTTACACAAAAAGTAGATTGCAATTTTGGCTTAAAACGTTAATTCTGTAAAAGAAATTGCTGTTAAAAACAATTTTTTTATTGTTCTTTTTGTACCAAAAAGTATTTCTTTCAGAAAACTTGCCTGGTTTTAAAGGTCTCATTTTCTTTGTATAAAATATTTTTTATTTTTCAAAAAGGATTTACTAACAACCAGTTTTTATGTCTGTATTCACACTATGAAAGTTTTCTTGCAGAAAGTCCGAGCTTATAAGTCCGAGTTTATAAGTCCGAGCTTATAAGTCCGATTTTTTTGGTGAGGGGGAAAAAGAACGTTTGAGCGCTCCTATAATAATGTTTTTTAAATTTTTGTACCGGCTTATGTTTATTCACAGTCTTCTTGCTCAGGTGTTTTAAAATATTTAAATTTATTCGTTAGAAAAAAAAAAAAAAATTCAAACGAATTTACAGTTAATTAAAACAGTGTATCAGTGAAAAATTCGCACACGTTTTAACTATAATCTAATGTTTCACTTTGCTGGAAAATTGAGCCTCGCTTATTTATTGAACAATTTTCGGAAAAGGCCTAAAACTTTAATATATTAAACTGCTAAGCTAAGTACGTAAAGCAAGTCTTTGGCTAAAAGTCTACCATACGTCCCATACACAAAAAATTATGTGTTTTAATTATTTTGTTTCATACTGTTTCATACTGTTTTATCAATACCTCCATCAATAAGTTGTTTTTTTTATATTGGATATGTGATATTTTAAAAAATATAACTTAGAATTAACTAGTTCTAAAGAAATTGATTGGAAAATAGAAAAAAAAAGAACAATCAAACAAAATGCGGTTTTATGGGAATAAATAAAAAGATGAATAACAAGTTTAGAATACATTATACAGTGTATACTCTCTTAAGCGGACACCTAAGGTACTGACAAATTGGTCTGCATGTCTGAATAAAACGGTAAAAGGAGTAAATTTAAAATAAATATTTACATATTTCCAATTACTTTAGCCTGGCTTCTTATAAGAGCACCCGAAAGAGGCCTTTATTTGGAAACTTTGCACATTATTAATAGGTCGATTACGGATGGTAACAAAACTGAAGTTAAGTTGCCAGCAGCGAAATCAGGCAACGCCGCTCATGTTAAAATATACAAACTGTTTTAGAAATACAAACATTTAATAGCTTAAGTATTTTTTTGGATTGAAAAAAGTGTCCGTTTATGGGAGGACTCCAAATATTAGTGGCGTCAGTTGGGAGAGATTATACTGTAACGAAATTTGTTATTAAGAATAAAAGTTCTAGATGAAATCAATATAAAATTAGTTGTTATTAAAACTTTAATTCAAGCACTTGACTGAATATTTTATTCAAATTTTTAGCAAAAAAGAAAAAAAAAAATCTCAAATGGCAAAATTATTTCAACAAATTTTCTTAGTATTCGCCGTTCTTTTAGTATTTGCTGTCTCCATACAAGCTCAAGGTAAGCACTGAAATGGCATCTGGATCTTCAGTCTCAGTAATTAAAAGGCATATATAAGACCCCTTCGAAAACTTTAAAAAAATATCTTCATAAATTGTCAGTCAGTTAATTTATGGGTCGATTACGGATGACGACTGAACTTAAGTTGAGTTGTCAGCAGCGAAATTAGGAAACGCCGCTCGGTTAAAATATAAAATAAACAAACAATTTTTGTATTTTAAAATGAGCGCCGTTGCCTGATTTCACTTCTAGCACCTCAACTTTAGTTGTGTTGCTTTCTGCAACCGACCCATTTGTTAACGTTATCAAATCACTTTGAAGTAAAAACTGGGGATTTCTAATAAAATAAGCAAACCACGATTTGTTCCAACATTTTTTGATTCCTTATTTCACTACTTAACTTAATTTTTATAGGCAAACAATGCCCCCCTAATCAAGAATGGTCAACTTGTGGCAGTGCCTGTCCTGCTAAGTGCGGTGTACCTACTCCCAAAGTTTGTACATATCAATGTGTTATTGGTTGCCAATGCAAGAAAGGATATCTGCTGAGGGCCAACGGTGAATGTGTTCCATCGAGAAATTGTTAAGAAACTGATGTAAAATTTCGTTTGCCAAAAGGATTTAAAGAAATTTAAAAAAATTATTAAGAAAAGTTTTAAAAGTGTATTTAGATGTTTAAAAATATGAACTAAAACCTGTTCCTGATTTTTAAATAAAACGACTTAAGTCTAAATAAGAACTATGTGTTGTTTATATGTCAATTTAAATAAATGTTTGAACACAAGTCGCTTACATAGAAAAAAAAAAATAAAAATTGATTTCTTTAAACCAATTTCTGATATCAATTAAAAAATAATTAAAATTGCGGCAACAAAACATTGCAAGTCTGGACGATGACTGGATGTGGATACAAAACAAAAACAACAATGAAAGTTAAGACAAATATAATTTTTATAGCACAGTTTTTTTAATTAAGTCCATTAATAAAGTGATAAAAAAAACTAAATTAAATTTTTAATTTTTAAAAATTTTTTGTTTAGCAACATGTTTTTATTTGCTTAAAGAACATTCCACTATCTTCTTAGTTCTTTAACTGTTAAAAAAATCGTAAAGATTTCTAAATTTACTACTATAAAAATTGCAATAAAGTTTTTTAAGAAAACGACATTTATGATATGGAAAGTTGATTTTAATTTTGGCATTTTATTAACCTGCTTTACCAACATGTTGGTAATAAAAAAACTTTTTATTTATTATTATTAAAATGACTTCGACTTAACTCTTTTTCTTTAGGAAGTGTTATAAAGTCTTGTTTAAAAGTTTATAATCTTGTTTTCTTTGCTAACAAATCTCTGTTTGAACAAGTAAAAGTTTAAATAAATTTAGTTAACTAAATTCTTTGTTTACCTAATGATTGTAGCAACAGAGGTATACATACAAATGTTTCAATATAAGATTGATGGGATTTTTTAGTATTTCAAACCTTTTTCTCTTTGAAAAAGGTACTTTTTGAATAACAGTTTACTTTTTGTTGAGAAAAAGAGAAATCTTTTGCTAAAAATTTTGTTTATATCCAAAACTAAACATTTTGATTAAACAAACCTTTGTTTGAAAAAAGGTACTTTTTGTTTAAAATACAGTTTTTGTTCAAAAAAAAAAAAGTTGCTGCTGAAGAAAAATTTGTTTTGGTAAAAAATAAATTTAATTTTGACAATTTTACTTTTGCTAAAAAGGGAAACTTTTTTAATTACCCAGCAAAAACTTTACTTACCTGGTAAGTTAGCAAATAATGTTGGAGAAAATAAACACTACTTATTTTTCGGCTGAATAACTACATATTTTTGTTCGAGGTGTCCAAAGAATTCAGTACTTACAAAATACACTTGCTAGAAGTCAAAAAATAACTAGTTATTATTTAACTACTAGTAAGTTGAATTGTAAGTACTTACAATAAACTTACCAGAAGCCAAAAAACACTAGTTAAAAGACCTAATAAGTAGTTATTGAGTACGTTACCAGTAAGCAAATATTCAGTAGTGAAAATAACAGAAGTAATAAGTAGTTGCTGAGGTCATTACTAGTAAGTACTTATTGAAGTTTTCAGAATAATGACAATTGTAATGACAACTACTTACCAGGTAATGTATGAAATAACTACCACCTATTACAAAAAATCAAAAAGTTTTTCCTGGGTAAGAATGTAGTGTAAGCATGTAGCTTAAAAGTGTTCTGTTTTCAAATCATTAAAAACAGGTACTTTTTGTCATGCGCTTATTTGATGCATACTTTTTATCACAGAGGACACAGAGGCGTCACGAGACAGAAAATATTGTGTTTTTTACTGTCTTTTTCTTCGAAAGCTGCCCTTTTTGCGTTTTTTGTTTTGATTATGCAATTTGTGTTGATAATAGCGGCCTGTTTTTACACATTGTTACTTCACTAAACAAAAACTTTTCTTTCTCTTTCTTCGCAAATGATTTAGGCATTTTTCATACGTCACTTTTTTCATCTCTGTATGCTTTGGGCTTTTTATGCAAAAAAAAAAAAAAAACTTTTGCTCACAAAACTGATTTTCGTAAAAATCTATCTTTTCTTAAATTTCAAAGGAGAATGTTACATTTTGCTAAAAATAGCTTTTTGAATAAATGTCGTCAGCTCGTTATAAGTTTGTCGCATATGCTAAAAAGTCATATTGGAGAAAAACGACAATGAAGGTTTAAGTGAAGTGTTCTTAAAACATACCCGATAGATTTTTGTTTGTATTTTCACCGCTGCTTCTGGCATATGTTTTGACGAAATATGTAAATTTTTGTAAATTTTTTCTAACTCTTACACAAAAGTATACTTAAACGGCACTTTTAAGGGTTAAAATGTTCTACAAATATTTTCTGCATCAAATTTCACTAGGGGTCTTCCAAGGACCAAACGTTCGTTTAATGTATAAATTATTTGAAAGACTTTATAACGCATAATTTTAATTTAGATCTTCAAATAATGTTAAAGCTTTCTATTGAATAATCTTTTATTTTAAGGGCATTCATCGCTGGTTTTGATCTTCAATCCAAATAGTAAGAAGTGGCTCCATTTTTTTCTAATTTTTGCAACCTGTTTATGTTGTAACGATGTTCATGTTTCAACAAATTTCTAAATTTTAGCAGCGTCACTGGAACAGCAAATGGATTTTATTTTAGAAGGGGCTAGTTCAAGGTTTCTTTCAATATAATCAGCCTTTTCCCATGGTCTAGAACGCGTCAAAATGCCCAGTTATTATTCTAAGCTTATTTGCTAAAATTTAACTTGACTTCAGCAAATGTAATTTCAAACCAGTCGCAATCAGCAGACAAACTTCACATACAAATTTGCATTAGACTTCAATGGGAAATCCCTGTTTATGCTTTGTATAAACATTTTTATATTAACGACGCAAATCGAAGCACTAGCGACGCAACTTCGAAGTCATGCGACGCAAAGTGAAACAAAAACGATGCAACTTCGAAACCATGCGACGCAACTTCGAAATCACAGAAATTTTAAAAAGACACAAACCGAAGCGACGCAATCAAAAGATTACAATACACAGCAAAAATTCTCGCCAATTTGTTTTCAATTAAAATATTAATCAAAAATAAAATCAGTTTTAATAAAAAATTCAATCATGTGAATTTAAAGTTTGCTGCAAAAAATGTTGTTGATATTAAAAAAAATGTTTAATTGTTAATTGTTATTTTTACTGGAGCAAATTTAATTAAGTTTTTAAGTAATAGAACAAATTATTTAGTTTAAATCAATTTTTTTTTCGGTGTAGGAAAAGTAGAAAATTATCCCTTAAACATTTTAGTTAAAAAGTGTACATATGTTTTAATAGCACTTTTTGTACCAAAAGTCCCTTTTCATCAAAAGACGTCATTTTCAAAAAAGGATGTTTTTAAAAAAAATCTTTTTTTTTGTTTAAATCAGGTGCTTTTTTGAAGGAACTTTTTTGTTGTAAGCACACATCAAGGGTCCAAAAATCGCACACGTAAAGTTTATTTTGCAAAGCTTTGAGAGAGTAGGAGAGATGAAAAATAAGCAGATTCCCATGTTCTTGAAGAGCTGCTGTGTTTTTCATTCATCGTTTTTTAGTTGTATTTGGTCACATTTTTAATTTGACAGATAACAACAAGACAAACAATTTGTCAAAATAAACTTTGCGTATGCAAAAGTGAAAGAAAGTTTTTTTTAAGAAAATTGGAAGGACTTTTTCTTTTGTGTGTGACAAACGGGTCGCAATAATATTTTCACTTTATTTGGCTAGAAAGGTACTTTCTTGTTATAAAGGCACACACACTTACCAGAAGAACAACAAGTAAGAGTGTTATATTCGGCTATGACGAATTCTATATACCTGTTACTATGATGCGATAAGAGCGTAAATTTATATTAATATCGTTATATATATATATATCCGCTAATCTCCAGCTTGGGAGCAAACGGCCTCAGTTAATAGTCTCCAACTCGTTCTGTTTGGTGCTGTTCGTATCGCATCTGCCCATTAATAGCCAATCGGCTGTAACTCTTTTTCAACGGTTTTGCGCCATGTATTTTTAGGTCTGCCTACGCTCTTTTGACCTTGGGGGTTGTACTGTAGAGCTATTTTGGCAATGGTGTTGTTTGACCTTAGTATATGACCGATCCACCCATATTTCCGATTTTTTATTTCATAGGTGATCGATTTTTGGTTGGTTTGGCTTAATAATTCGGCATTACTAATAGTATTCGGCCAACAACATCGTATTATTCTGCGAAGACATCGATTTTCAAATGTTTGCAGTTTTCTTATCTGGGATTTTGTAAGGCCCCACGTTTCGCAACCATACAAAAGAACCGATTTGACACACGCATTATATTCTTAATCTTTGTGCGTTGAGATAGTTCGTTTGACTGCCATATACTTTGCAATTTCGACATAGCATTTCGGGATTTATTAATTATATTGTCAACAGCATCGCTAGCACCTTTATCTTTCGAAACAATGCATCCGAGATAACAGAAGGAAATTACGTTTTCGATAGCTGTTCCATTTATGTATAGGTTGTTTGTGTTTGTAGTAGCTATACGCATAAGCTTGGTGTTTTTTATATTGATTTTTAAACCAACTTTTAGGGCATTTGATCTTAGTGCAGTTAGTTTACTTTCTATGCTTTCGAAATTGTGGGCCAATAGACAGAGATCATCTGCATATGCCAGGTCTTTTAATTTTGAAAATGGTGTCCATTGGATCCCATGGGGTGCCTGATTATTGGTTGCTTTTATAACTTCATCAAGAACAAGTAAAAATAATAGTGGTGAAAGAACGCATCTCTGCCGAACGCCCTGCTTTATCTTAAGCACTTCGGAGGATTTACCCTTGTAGTATACATAGTTAGGCGCATCTTCGTACATGCTTTGCATAATGCCTATAAGTTTTTCCGGGACATTGTTCCTTCGAAGTATATCCCATATACTATCTCTATGTACAGTGTCAAAAGCACGCTCAAAATCAATGAAAAGTGCATAGAGTGGTGAGTCCAGTTCTTTCGCTTGCTCGACGATGATTCTGAGCGTTGCGATATGATCCGCACAAGATCTTCCCTCTCTAAAACCGGCTTGTTCATCTCTTATCTTGATTGCGAGCGGGGACAAGCGATCTAACAATACCAATGCGATGATTTTTTGTATTGTATTTAGTAGTGTTATTCCACGCCAATTATTACAGTGGCGGAGATCGCCTTTTTTTGGGAGAGGAATTATAAGTCCTTCCGTAATTTGGAAACTTTTTAACAGGGCTTAAAAAACTGCAGTTGAAACCAAATCAAAAACTTTCGAGCAATAAAAAAAAAAAACGAAAAATTGTATACAACTTTTCCTTTTTTGCTTTTGGTTTGACAGCCACTATTCACTTCACTGTTTAAAAGAAACAGTTTTTTTTGCCAATGACAAATGAAAAAGTGGAAGAGAAGGCTTCTTTTTTCTTCTTTGACTGCAGTTTTTTAAACGCTGAATGTGTTTGTATGGGAAGTGCCACAGCCACTTTTCTTATCCAGCCCATATTTTTTGGAAAGAGCAAATCTGCCAAAGGGATTTGAAAAGTTAGCTCGGGCTTTCGAAATATGGGCCATTAGTGTTTTTGAATTTTTTGAAAAGGCGTTTGGTATAACTCAAAAAAAAAAAAAAAAATATACTAAATGTACTTCTGAGCTAAAAAATAATTTCAGATGTCTTCAGCAGAATCGTATGGCGATTCTTTTCTTGGAATTTCTTAACCCTCTTTTGAAGGGGTCATTTTTATCCATATTCCCAACTCTTACACAAAAGTAAACTAAAGCGGCACTTTTATGGGTTAAAATGAATATTTTCTGCATCAAATTTCACTAGGGGTCTTCTAAGACCAAAAGATCGTGCAATGTATGTAAGACGGATTTTCGAAATTCCGGGCCATGAATTTATTTAATTTTTCGAAAACCCGTTTTGCATACATTGCACGATTTTTTAGTCTTAGAAGACCCCTAGTGAAATTTTATGTAGAAAATATTCGTAGAACATTTTGACGTAAATATATACCAACTAAGTCCCCATCATGTATGGGGTCTTTGTAAAACTTATTTTAACAGACGGACGGACAGATGGTCGACCGGATTTGAATTTCTCTTCTCATAAGGATCCATAATATATATGCTTTAAAGGGTCGAGTGCCAATATTATGGAAGTAACAAACGGAATGACAAAGTTCTAGATACCCTTTTAACTTCGGTGAAGGGTAGGAAAACAGTTTTTTTTTGGAAGATTGTTTTTAGCTCTAAACTCATTCTGGTAGTTTATGGTTGAAATCCAGGGGTCTAATCACCGCATACGACATCGAGCAAAATTGATCGATATTATTTATCGATATCGAATGAAATGTATTGAATTTGAAATAAGAGCATTTGACATCGAGTAACTCGACATTACATTTATCGAGTTTTTATTCGATACGCCAGTGTCTATCGTATGCAAAACAATTCGATGGTGTATTCGATACGATAGTATCGAATGCGGTGATTAGACCCCAGAACAATCAGTTTGGTAGAAACAGAGTTATAAACCAAAATGTGAAACAACATGCAAAAACCAACTAAAATTGACGACAGAATGCTCCGATTCTAACTAGACTAGGGACAAATTGGTTTTATTTTACTAAAAATTACAGCACAAAATTTCGTTAAGATCGATCAATAATCAACCATTGGCCCCATATAAAGCCCACTGTGGAAAATCTCAGGGTAACTAGAATGAGTAAAGAAGCCTAATAGAAGGCCTTATTTAGCAGTCAGAAGCCCTTCTCGCCGCATTCCATACTTATTTATTTTTTACACGGGTTGTCATTGGGCGCAAGGCCTTCTACACTTCCATTAAAAACAACTTCGATCTCTTCCCAAAGAAGGGAGTAAGGAAGGTCACTAGAAATAAAAAATAAATAAAACTGAACAGGTTCCTTTCTCCCTTCTCAAAGAAGGGAGTAGCGAATGTGTACTGAATATTTCAGAAGGCCTTGTAAAAAGAAGTTTATACCTTCAAGAAGGCATACTTCTGAAGGCAGGATATCATGCGAAGCGAATCTTTTAGAAAGGAGTATAGAGACCTTCAAAAAGGCCTGCCACTTGCGGTCCTTTCAATATTTACCGCTGGGATCATTTAAACACGCCTACAACTTAAAGCAAATATAGATATTGTAGTAAAATTTGGTCTAATTTAGCTGTACATATATGACTTTAAATTGAGCCATGTAATTTGGTGATATTCGGACCATAATTAATCATATGTCCCATATAGAGCGTCTTTCCGAGTTGCATTTACAGAAGCATTAATTACTTAATAATTCCTATTAAAATGTGGTCTCATTTAGGTTTTTTTAAAACTAAAAATCATTTTACCGAATTTTGTGATAAGCGATCCACAATATAATACTGTGAGTTCAGTTTTTATAAAGATTGTTTTACAATTTTTAGATCGCATATAATGCACACACCCCTTTAAAGGTCCAAATACACACACATCAAAATACTCATCAAGCATTGTGGTAGTATTAGTGAAAATGTGTTTGTATGTGTCACACCGGCAATGCTAGATGGAAAGTCACATAATTTAGATATGACGGCGAATATTAAGGCAAGCATACGTACTTTGCTTTGCTTTGATAATGGCCTTGGGTTATAAACTTTCTACAAATATTATTTAACACAGATGTTGTGTAGTTTGTGGTCTTAATTCATAATCTTATCATATCAAGTGCTAACAAATTATTTAAATATGTTCTTTATAAAATAATTTAAAAAAAAAATTACGATTAAATTAAAACAGTTTAACAATAAAGAATTCTTACAAATTTTTTCTTTTTTTAGGAGTCTGTTAGTCGATAATTAATATAAAAATATGCGTGGAAAGTTTTAAAATTGTAAAAGATTAAATTGCTTATCTTTCTATTTAAAAATATAAAGAGCAAGTTTTCGCTTAAAAGTCTATAGATTTCCTATGCGGATATAATTATGTTTGAATAATCTTGTTTCATACTGTTTTATTTTTTGCATCTTCACATTATAAACATATTTAGTGATTTAATCTATAACAAACTAGTTTAAAGAAATTTATTAAGAAAATAGAACAAACAATCAAATTTCGTTTTTATGCGGATGCTAAATGAAAGACAAACAAAAAGATTTAATTTTATTACAATTTTAGAGTATAAAAGTTCTAGTTTAGAGAACAAGGAATTAGTTGTTATTGAAACTTTAATTCAAGCACTTGACTTAATATTTTATTTTAATTTTTATCAAAAAAAAAAAAAAAAGAAAAAAAAAAATAACCAGAAAATGGCAAAATTATTTCAACAAATTTTCTTAGTATTCGCCGCTATTTTAGTATTTGCTGTTGCCATACAAGCGAGAAGTAAGTCATACACTAATATCAGACCTCTTGTTTTAAAAATTTAAAAGGATTTATATAAAAATTTGCTTAAAGTAGTTTTTGTTTAACACTCTTAGGCCCGTTTTCACAACTTAGCAACAGCTAAAGGGAAGGATTTTATCGGCCGTATAAAAAGTGTTCAATTATTACAACTTTAGTTTAACCTAACAGGTAGGATGAACCTTAATTTACTTTATCGCTCACTTTAGTTTAAAGTAAAGTGTTACATTACACTTTTTATAAGGCCGGTTAAAGCCTACTTTTAGCTATCGGTAAGTTGTGAAAACGGGCCTTAATCAGGGATTGGTGATTTTGATTTTGTTTTTTAAGTTATATAACTATTTAAATTTTTCTAGCCCCACAATGTCCCCCTAACCAAGAATGGAAAACCTGTGGCTCTGCCTGTCCCGATAAGTGCGGTGAAGCTGCTCCCGTATTCTGTACCATGCAATGTGTTATTGGTTGCCAGTGCATCGATGGCTACTCGCTCAAGTCCAACGGCGAATGTGTTGCAACAAGAGATTGTTAAGGAACTGATAAAAATGTTGGTGTGGCAGAAGAATTAAAAAAATAATTAATAATAATAAAATTTAAAATTATTAAGAACGATGTTAAAAAGTGAATTTTTCTTTACAATGAACCAACTTTTCTAATAGAAATTAAACTCAACATTAGAAAAAAAGATCTCTTCGATAAGTATTTTGACAGCAATGTTCCCGTGGTTTCGTAGGATCGTGACTAGATGCCCTCTGATATTGCAGCAGTCAGTAGCCTCTGCTTTTTGGTAAAGAACGCTTTTTGCAACGAAAAGGCTGTTTTTGCAAAGTGCGTACTTTTTTCAAAAAGAGATACTTTTTAAACAAAGTGATAACTTTTGCACAAATGATACATTATTTAGATAGTCAAATTGGTTGATGATGATGGGAAGAAGGAGGAGATGAAGTAAGCAGCAGAAGAGAAAGGAGAGTGTAGACAGAATAAGAAATAAGTAGGGGCTATAAAATATACATGATGGTGGATATAGAATAAAAGTGAGGAATGAAAAGCGAAGAATTCGTGTGTCCTCCACTACAATGAGTAACAAAAGTATGAGTGCCAAACGATTAACAGTGAAAAACGAGTCGATAGCAACCCGAAAATGTTTGAAGCATGAATGAACGATTAAAGGCCCAACCAGTGGCCGTATTCTGTAATACGCTAAAGCTTAATCTCTATCGCTAAAAATCTTTAAAGTTGATTTAGCGGTTTTTGGTTACGAATGCAATACTGTATCGTGCATTGCTAAATTTGGCAATGCTATAACAATTTAATTCGCCGCAATTTTAGATTTTATTGTCATCACTAAAATGTTTAAATTTTGTATTCTCTAAGGCATTTTGGCGATAGAGATTTATCTTTAGCGAAGCGAGTTATGGAATACGTGTGCAGATCGTGCATAATGTGGCTTAAGTAAGCGAGCAAATACATGTGATTCATATGTGTCTAATCATATTGAACTTAGGGAAGCCTTTTGTTAAGTTTAAAGAAACTGTTATTTGCTTTAGCAAAGTGCGAAATTGATCGCACATTTCGTACGGAACCAAATGTTCTTTTACTTTGTTTTGCTTTTTTTAAATGCATTCGAGAGGTTCTTCTTTAATTTTTGACAGTAGCTTAAGCTGGCTTATGGGCATTCCGGTTAGGCCTTTAGTAAAATTAAGGAATCGAGTAATGGATAATGATGAGGACTTCTCTCATAAATAATATACAATTCTACAAAAGCATACACTTCCACAGAAATATGCTGTTTTTACGAAAGGATACTTTCACGGAAGTTGTGGTTAAGATCCTTGTGTTTTCGTCTAACACTTTCACGTTCTCGTTCTTTTGTCTGCTGCTCAATAAAGTTTAAGTAAATTTTTTAAATTTCGCAAGATGGAAGTTCACGAATTCGACCTAATTAGTGAGATATTTAACGACGAAGAAGACTAACGGGTGCTAAAAATTATTTTATTCTACTTTTGCAGACTATTCGAAAAACGTAAAGCTGGAGGTCCACACTACGCGTCCAATTCGGTGATGCGTTTAAACATCTGTCAAAAAGTAGAACCAGTTTAAAATTGTATTGAAAAAAGACACAGCAAACACGTTTAATGTATATGCGTATAAAACGCATTAAGTGGGATTCCTTTCCATACTTGCATGCGTCTTTAAAAAAGCTCAAAAGAATATTAAATGCTAAGGTAGCGTGTTGTGAACCTCCATAATAAGTGATTCAGTTAACGTAAGACATAGAAAACAACCAGAATAGAAAGAGAAGTATAAAAAATATATCTCAGCTGTAAAAAGATAATTCTTTGATTGCATAAATATTTTTGTATTTTCGTTGTTTTATCTCTTTTTGTTAAGTAGATTTGTGTGCGTTTAATTTTTTTCTCCCTCTTTCTATTCTTATCGTTTTCTATGGCGTAAGATAGAAATGTGCAGTAAAAATGATTTGTAGTACACAGAAAAAAATTTTGCATCAGTAAACGCATTAATCAAAAATAAATCAGTTTTAATTAACAATTTAATCAAGTTAATTAAACGTTTAATCAAGTGAATTAAACGTTTGGTCAAGTGTATTAAACGTTTAATTGACAATATTAATTTGCACTAGTAAACAAATTCACTTGATTAAACGTTTAGTTCACTTGATTAAACGTTTAATTCACTTGATTAAATTTTTAATTAAAATATAAATATGTACCAGTAAACAAATTACCAATATCAGTTAAACATTTAATTCACTGGATTAAACGTTTAGTTCACTTTTTTAAATTTTTAATTTAAACTGATTTTTTTTTTGATTAATACGTTTACTGGTGCAAAATTTTTTTATTCACTGGATTAAACGTTTCATTCACTTTTTAAAATTTTTAGTTAAAACTGATTTATTTTTGATTAATACGTTTACTGGTGCGAAATTTTTTTTCTTCGTAGGTAGAGTGTTACTTCTTTTGCAGTATTTATTATTTGGGATTCAACTGAAGACAAATTTCCGCATTTTAAATGATATTGTAAAAAAGACATTAGATGATAGTGTACCGTTTAGAAAGTATATTCCTGCTAAATGTGATGAATGGATGAAGTCTAGGGAATTAGAGATTGCGAGGGTCAATAGGGACTTGGCATACCGTGCATACTCCGAGTCTAATTCTATTGCTAATCGGCAAATATATTGTAAATATCGCAACAAAGTCAAATCTGTTATCAGACGATTAATGAGGATGCATAGTATTCGTTTTTTTAATAACTGCTCTCAGTCTCAGTTATGGTCAAAGTTAAGATCTAATGGTGGTATTGGTAATGACAGTTTTGTTAATACTTTAGATGTTGATGAATTCAAAGACCAATGCTTACACAGAAAAAATTATTGCCGAATTATTTTCAAACAAACGTTTGTTTGAAATTTTTATTTGATTTCTACAAATTTTTTTACTGATTCAATCAATATTTTTGTTTGATTTTTATTTAACCAACAAAAATGTGGACAATTCTTCAAAAATATAATATACGCGTTATTGGTTTCAAGTTTTCATAATTTTGTATGAAATATTTAACGCTTTTTAATGTTGTCGTCTTTTTGCATTTTTTTTTATTGATTGTAAGCAACACTTCTTTATGTGAAATATAAGAACTACAACAAAAAATACATGCAGTCTATTTTTGAACGCTTTAAAAAAGTACAGCAATAAGAAAAATGATAAAATAGCGTGACGAGGTTTGTAGTAAAAAAAAACAACAAAAACAATAGCAGGTAAAAAAAAACGTTTAATTTTTTTTAAACAATAGAAAAAACACATTATCAGAAACAAAATAAATTTTTGGTTGGTTTCAAAGTTGGTAAAAAAAAACAAAATCCGTTTTCAATTTGTTCAAACAGTTTGTTTAAATACATCAAATACAAAAATAGAATGATGACGAAAAACATATCGAGTCGGTCTGCCGCCGTTTTTGGATACATTTCTTCTTCATTAGCAAAGGAAAGGATACAACAACAGAGAAGAGTAATAAAGAAAAACATTGTGTTGTGTGTATAAATAAGACTTCGTTCAAAAATTATTTCAACAAAAAAAAATGTGTCTCAAAGCCAGCCGGCCGCTCTGCTCTGCTTCATCTTTACCAACAGTGCTTGCTTGTGTGCGCGTCATTGCTTGTGCCAAAACTTTTTTGTTTGATTCAGCAAAATTATTTGTTTGAAATTTGTATGAATTTCAGTAAACTTTTTGTTTGATTCTGTAAAATTATTTGTTTGAAAAAATCGGCGTTAATTTTCAATAAACAATATGCAAATAAATTGTTTGAATATGCAAATTTGTTTGTAGGACCGATTTCAGACAAAAAATTGTTTGATTCTACAAATTTTTTGTTTGAATTGGAAAAATAATTTTTTCTGTGTACTTCCTCCAATTGACCAGAACGACAGAAGGTTGAATGTATTGTATGGCAACAGTGGTTTTACATTTAGGAACTTTGATGCATTGGAAGTGTTTGAGGCGATGTCAGGCATTAAAACAAATGCGGTGGGCCTGATGGTATTCCAATATAATTTTTAAAAATTATATTTCCCATAATTTCTCAGCAATTTACCTATCTAATAAACTCTATAATAACGTCTGCTATGTTTCCTAAATTATGGAAAATTGGTCGTGTTATACCAGTACCGAAAATAAGATCTCCTGTAGTAAATTCGGACTTTCGGCCAATAAGTATATTGAATGCCAGTTCTAAAGTACTAGAAATCTAAATGAAAAAACAAATGCTGGAATATATAAGTGGTCGAAATTTGAAAAACTCATTTAAATCTGGGTTTAGAAGTGGTTACAACACTACGGGCTTAGTGCTGGATATTTCTGAGAATATACGTGCTAATTTAGACAAGTCCTTGAATTCTTTGTTAATTTTCCTAGATTTTAGTAAAGCATTTGACTCAATAAGTCACAGACTTTTATGTGTCAAACTTCAAAATAACTTTAACTTTGAGTCGTCTTCATGCCGTTTAGTGTGGTCATTTCTTAATGGCAGACTGCAATATGTTGAGGCTGGAGGTAGAAAATCATCTGTTCGGGAAGTTGTAAGAGGGGTACCACAGGGATCTATTTTAGGACCTCTTTTATTTAGAATATATTTGGATGATATTTATAATATTATAAAGTTTTGCAGGTGTTATACATTCGCGGATGATATTCAACTACTGGCTAATGATTCTACCCTTGGGACAAATTTCCTTGAGGCGAATGTTAATAATAACTTAAAACTCATTACATAATGGGCAAAAATTAACTATTTAAATCTTAATCCGAATAAGACTAAAGCCATGTATTTTTCTAGCAATGTAGTTCTGCCTAATATTCATATAACTGATACAAATATTCAGTTTGTATCTCATCACAAGACTTTGGGTATTTATATAGACACACAGTTGGATTTTTCCTATCAAATCAATTTTATAATATCGAGAATATCTTTTACTTTAAAGAAACTTTATTGCGTGGGCTTATACCTTCCAATACAGATAAGGAAAAGGGTGCCATTGTCTTTCTTTATGGGCTGGAGGTTTTTTCGGGAATTTCCCAACATAATTTTACGAAACTTAAGCTGTGTTTTAATCGTGTTGTTAGATACATTTATCGTCTAGGGTATAGAGAACACATATCTGGTCATGTGCTTTTTATATTGGGTTCTGATTTTCAGAGTTTTATAAATTTACGTTTAATGCTTCAATTTTATAAAATAGTAAAGTATGGAAAGCCTTCTTATCTTTTTGAAAAGTTTAGTTTTGGTAGATCTTCTAGAACCAATAGTCTTATTTGTCCAAATCATTCTACATTGTATATGACTAGGTCCTTCCTAGTTAGGGTTGCAAGGATATGGAACAACTGCCTTCCAAATAATGAGAGTAAGTTTACTAAATCTATTAAGGAATTGAAGAAGACCGTAAAGCAATATTTGTAACTTTTTTATTAGCTGTTACTAGTTCAACAAAGTACTGTAAACTATACAAACCATTTATAACATAGGATTTAACTTAACTTCAATAGTTGTGCAAAAGGGGTGAAATATATGAATACTGGAAGTTGTGATTTAATTATTTAGTATAATTATATATATATTTTTTTATACCCTCCACCACAATTAGTTGTGAAGAGGGTATATTCAGTTTGTCATTCCGTGTGAAACTTTTTTACTATTCATCTCAGACCCTATAAAGTATATATATTCTGGGTCCTTGAGTAATTTTAAGTCGATTTAGCCATGTCCGTCTGTCTGTCCGTCTGTCCGTCTGTTGAAAACACGCTCACTTTCGAAAAACTCAAAAGAAATCAACAAACTTGGTGTCAAATTGCTTGTAGTTATCCTAAGCAGTTTGGGATTGAAATTCAGCAAAATCGGTTCAATAGGATCTGAGCTATGAATCAAAATGTGGAACCACCACCTAAAAAAATTGATAATTTTGTTACAAAAACTAACATAAATGGTGGAAAAATGCACAGAATGATATAAGATTTCGCAACAATTCGTTTTATTCAACTGGAAATCACGCTGTGAAATTTCGTGAAGATCCGTCAATAATTTACCCTAGGCCCCATATAAGCCCTACTCCCGGAAAACAGTATATTAAGCCTAAAACCCTAACTAACAATGCTATCATTACAAATTTTGGCACGTCACAGTTACATAGGACTAGAAATTAAACTGTTAAGTTTCGTGAAGATCGGTCCATAATTTACCATAGGCCCCATATAAAACCTACTTCCGGAAAACAACTTAGTACGCCTAAAAACGTAAAAAATATTGCTATCATTACAAAATTTTGTACATCAAAGTTTTATAGAACTAAAAATAAATCTTTGAAATTTCGTGAAGATCGGTTCATAATTTACCATAGGCCCCATATAAACTTTACTCCCGGAAAACAACTTAGTACGTCTTAAAACGTAAAAAATAATGCTATCATAACAAAATTTGGTACATCAAAGTTTTATTGGACAAGAAATAAAATTGTGTTATTTCGTGAAGATCGGTCCATAACTTACCCTGGGCCCCATATAAACCTTACTCCCGGAAAACAGTTTAGTACTCCTAAATCCGTAAAAAATAATGCTATCATAACAAAATTTGGTACATCAAAGTTTTATAGAACTGGGAAAAAGACTGTGAAATTTCGTGAAGATCGGTCCATAATTTACCCTAGGCCCCATATAAACCCTACTACCGGAAAACAGTTTAGTCGCCTAAATCCATAATTAATAACAAATCGTCACAGTTTAAGATAATAATAACATCATACAGATATTACTCCTTAAACCTTCGAACTGTCGGTGGAGGGTATCAAAGATTCGGCACAGCCGAATATAGCACTCTAACTTGTTTTTTATGAATTTATTATATAAAATTTCTAATGTATAGTCATAGTATATTTCTAGATTTGTAGGCCTTATAGGCTTGTAATCAATTTGAATATTGTAAATAAATAAATAAATAAATAAATACATAAATAAATAAATAAATAAATAAATAAATTTAAATGAAAATTTCGATCGATAACGAATAACCGTAATTTGCACAGACAGAATTTTCGCCAATTTTTTTTCCAATTGAACTTTCAATTAAAAATAATATCAGTTGTAATTAAAAATTCAATCAAGTTAATTAACGTTTACTTATATCCCCAACATTACTGCAGAAAGTGTTGTTAATATCAAAAAATATTTAATTGATACTATTAATTGGTTAACTGGTGCAAACTTTATTAATTTTTTAATTAATATCACAAATTTTTTAATTGAAATCAATTTTTATTTTTGTTTGTGTTTTGAAAAATGGTTATATTTGGATTTTGCCACAAAAAAAAAAAAAAACATCGATGTTTCTTTAGATTCGATTAAATAAGCCGTAAATTATAAATTTCCAAACGTTAAGCATACCATTGGAAATGGTGTATTTATAAAAATAAAAAATAAATAATAATAATTTTTTAGCATGTAGTAAAATCTATTAATCAAAGTTCACATAATTAAATGAGATTATTTTTCTTATAATCATTTTGAATTACCGAGTCACTCTACAATTCAATCAAGCCGATCTACATAAAATATTATTTTTTAAAACTAAAGTTTGATTTTAAAAAATTCCTAATTTTCTAATTCTAATTGCATTTTTTGCTGGGCACTTAAATACAATTACTTTTTTAAATTTTCGTTTGTTTATATCAGATTACGAAAAGAAACAAATCGAAACGTTTGGAATCGTTTTGAATTGTACTCAACAGTAAACAAAGCAAAAACAATGGAAATTATATTTCCATATTGTTAAGTTGGAGGTCCACACCACGTATTCTATACATTTGATACTTTCTTGACCATTTCACAAGACACATGCGAGACATGTAAAAGTAGAAAGCAATGCCACTTTATGCGTTCAATGCCTAAATGTATTCTGCGCATTTGCAAATAACTTTTTAGTTCAGTGTCATTGGTCCGTGCGGTAGCTTCAATATACATAAATTCCACTTTCATTAATTAATCCTATTAAAACTTAAATATAAATATAAAGATCAAAAGAAATCACATATGTATATATGTATATATAAAAGTATATAAGGGCCTAGATTTCTTTACAAGAAACTACCCTGATATGTTACCTTTTAAACTAAAATAATAATACTAATGAAATGCAAAAACAAGTTTTTAGTGTAGGGTATCATCAACTTTTTATTTGTAATTCATATATTTTAGGGGGATTTACTGCCTTATAAAAAATTAATTTTATAACTTTTGTGTAAACAATTTGTTCCTATTGCCATAAATGTCTCTAAGTTCTAAGATTTTTAAAATATATTTACAATTTTATCTTAGATATTTGTTAATTTTATTTGTACCCTTTCAAACAGCAGCGTAGACAGTTTAAACAATGTGGGGGGGTTGTAAAAAAAATGAGATAAGCAACGTTTTACAAAATAGACATCCTCTTTTGTATTTTCTTTTTATTAGTAAAAATTCATAAACAAAAACTTAAGTTTTTAAAAAGCGGCAATTAAAATAATAAAATCAGCCCAATTATGAATACAAATTTCCCGGGAGTTTTCTCCCTTCTCCCATTTTTGCAATAGAATTTACAAAGGAAAAATGGGAGAAGAGAAAAAAAACTCCCGGGGAATTTTTATTCATATTTGGGCTGAATGTCTTTTTGGGCAAAAAAGTCTTTTTTAAAAATAAATTCCTGATAAAAGGTACTTTAACTTTCTGAACATAAAGTACCTTCTTGAACAAAATTCATTTTTTAAACAAAAAAAAAAAAATTAAAACTTTTTACCAAGAATTGCATTTTCAACCAAAAAGGGCATTTTAACACAAAAAAAGCTACTTAAAAAACAAGTATTTTTTAACAAAATAAAAACAAAAAAAACTACTTTTTTAAACAAAAGCAGTACTTTGACAAAAATCAGCTTTCTAACCAAAAAGCTATATTTTAAAATAAAAAGTACTATTTTAAATAATAAGCACCTTTCTTTACAAAAAAAAACACCTTAATTTAGAGGAGATAAAAAGATGACATTTGACTTTGACAAAAAGTATCTGCTTTGAACAAAATCCCTTTAGAATAAAACACCGTTTGAAACAAAATGGTGCTTTTTAATCAATAGCTACTTTTTAAAATAAAAGGTACTATTTTAAACAATAATGACATTTTCTTTTAAACAAAAAACATCTTTTTTTTTAGAAAAGTCTTCTTTTTAAATTAAAGGGATCTGTTTTGGACAAACTTCCTTAAAAAAATAAAACACCGTTTTGAACAAAAATGTGCTTTTTAATCCAGAAACATCTCTTTGGACAAAATTAACTTCTTTAAACGAAAACTTAATTTTAACCATTAATAACATTTTGAGCAAAATGTGCCTTTGGATGAAACTACAACATTTTGGGGTTCAAGGTTATTTTTAAAAAAGTACCTACTTTAGAAAAAAGTACATTCTTTTTTAACAAAATGAAACATTTTGGGAGTAAAAGGATACTTTTGAAAAAAGTACCTACTTATGAAAAAAGTACCTACTTATGAAAAAAGTACCTACTTATGAAAAAAGTACCTACTTATGAAAAAAGTACCTACTTATGAAAAAAGTACCTACTTGAACCAAAAGTAGCTTCAGTTTTTTTGTAACAAAATAAAAGATTTTGGGGTCAAAGGGGACTATTGAAAAAAGTACCACCATAAACAAAAAGTACCTTCTCGCACGAAAAGATACCTTTTCAACAAAATATCTTTTTAAATTAACGGGATCTGTTTTGGACAAAATCCCTTGGAAAATAAAATACCGTTTTGAACAAAAATTTGCTTTTTTATCCAGAAACATTTTTTTTGGACAAAATGAACTTCTTTAAACGAAAACTTAATGTTAATTATGGTTAATAATAACATTTTGAGCAAAATGTGCCTTTGGGTGAAAATACAACATTTTGGGGTTCAAGGTTATTTTAAAAAAAGTACCTAGTTATGAAAAAAGTACCTACTTATGACAAAGAACCTATTTGAACCAAAAGTAGCTTCCTTTTTTTGTAACAAAATAAAACATTTTGGGGTAAAAGGGAACTATGGAAAAAAGTACCTCCATAAACAAAAAGTACCTTCCCGCACGAAAAGATACCTTTTCAACAAAAAATTCTTTTAAATAAACGAGTACAATATTCTTCTTTTTTTCTTTAAACAAAATACAGCATTTCGGGGTAAAGTGTACTAAAAAAAAACTTACCTACTAAAGCAAAAAGTACCTGCTTAAACAAAAAGTATCTTTTTTTTTAACAAAATATAATATTTTGGTGTAAAATACTTGAACAAAAAGTACCTTCTTTTTCACCGATAAATACTTTTAAATACAACAAGTACAATTTTAACAAATCTGGTATCTCAAACATTTTTTCTTGAATCTAAGGTAAAAGTATTCACCTCTTCCACTCCGCTTATTACTTTTGAAAACAGTATCACTTAAACAAAAAGTACCTAAGTAACATAATCAAATATTTTGTGTAAAAGGGTACTTTTAAAAAAAGTACCTATTTGAATAAAAATTACCTTCTTGCACAAAAAGATACTTTTTCAACAAAAAATACTTTAAAAAAAACGTGTTTAATTTATAATTTTTTTTTCTCAAATCCTCCTGTTATCGAACGGCTCTGACTTAAAGTAACAAGTATTATAGTTTTGTTTTTTCATAAATTACGATTTAATTAATCAACAAAATACCTTTTAAAGTTGAAAATTAGAAAAAAAACAATAATAATTAATTTGTTTACTAGAGATTAGACAAATAACTGCAACAGTATAAAATCTACGGGATGAGCAATAACACAAATTAGTTTTCATCGAGCAGTTGTTGGAATTTAAACAAAATTTTCCTTAAATAATTTATAAAAAAAAAAATGTTTAAAATCTCTAAAATATTTTTATTAATTGCCGTATTGGTTTTGGTGACGGGCATACAGGCTCAAGGTGTGTGTGTTTTTTTTTTGTTTAAATTTCAAAGATAAATTTGTTTAATTTGTGTGTATATATTTTATAGGCAATTGTCCTAAAAATCAACAATTTACCGAATGCGGTTCTGCTTGTCCCCCTTCGTGCAATGATGATCCCTTAAGACCTTGTACTTTGCAGTGCATTGTTGGTTGCCAGTGTAAGCAGGGATATGTGCTTAATGCCAGAGGCGAGTGTGTGACTCCGGCGGAATGTTAAAGTTTTGCAGTTTTAAATAAAAAAAGGAAGTGTGATACATTTTTGAAAAAAAAAATTTAGTGTTGAACATTTTTCAATTAAAATAATTCTAACAATTGTAAAAATTGCAATTTTATTCAAAAATTTAATTTAATTAGTTAACTGTGTTAAACATAATACCCTTATTGTATTACTAATCATTTTTACAAAACAACTAAATATTTTAATTAAATAATTAAATGGTGTTTTATTGATTTAAAGCTTTAAACAATTACGTAAACCTTGCAAATACTTTAATGCCTTTTTATGAATTTTATTTAGAATTTTCAAATCAATCAACTTGTAATAAAAAGTTTCATAAAACCTATAAAAAACATAAAAATCGCGTGAGACAGTTTTAATTAGAAAAAAAAGTAATAAACGTGAAATAACACGAAATTTCGAAATTATTTTAAACCCACAAAATTAAAGAGGCTTGAGTAAAATAATTAAATTTTTTAATTAAAGTTTAATAAATAAAAAGTGAACAAGAAAAAAATTTGAAAAAAAATTAAACAATAAATAAAGTATATGTTGTTGCTCATATAGTTGATGGAAACCCACTCAATAATTTGATTAATTAATTTGTAAAATTTTAATAAAAATATTTTGGTTTGAAACTTAACAAAAAAAAAAAAAACAAAATATTTCGATTCATAGGTGAACAGGTACTGAATTATATTATGAACTACTTTATAAAAAGACCCAGAATTTCCAAATAGCATAAACTTTTTTAAAGTGAATTTTTTTAAAAAGACAGTACCATAAAAATATCCCTGAAATTTAAAGGGACTTGATCTCAATTTTATATATGGACGTTTCTACCGATAGAACGATCCATCGAAGAAAAAAATTTTTAAGTTTTGTCATATTTTCACAAGGAAGCAATCACATTTAATTAATGTTAACAAATTTTATGTTTATTTTTAACCCATTTCGAGATTTAACACTCTTTTTTTTTAATTATTTTAATAACTCCATTTTTCATCACAACTGTTTCAATTTATGAATGCAACAAGTGCATCTTTTCTCATTTAGACATTTCATTTGCACGTTTTATTTTTAAAGTTGTTAAAGTTCTTAAAGAGAGACAATATGCATTGACTTTTTCTCTTCAAAATCTTTCTGAAAGTCCAAAGAGACAAGAAAGAATGCATAAGAAACTATGCCAAGGCGAATTCATACAAGGTGGTCTTATTTTGAAAACGGATACAACAATGTAAATAACTTTAACGTTGCGTCAAAATAATACGATACAGTAGTAAAAAATTCATACAAACATTTCATTTTGTTTTTAATTGTGTGTTTGGAAATGTAATAATTTAATAAAATTAAAAAAATGCATAATTCTAAGTTAAAATTATAGAATTTATGAAAGAACGTTATAGCATTTTGACACCTGGGTAGTTATCAGCTGTTGCTTACGAAGTAGGGTGTTCAGTCGATTAATTTTTGTTCGATTAATCGAACAAGTATTGACGATTAATTGTTCGAATAATTTGAAATTGCTAATTTCGATTAAAGGATTAATCGAAGAATTTATACCGATTAATCGAAAAGTAAATCTATATTTTTTTTAAAGTTTTAAGTCGTGGTTTGTTTATCAAATGTATGTATGAGTTGTTATTAAAAAAAAGCAGTCTTGTTTAGTGGGTAATTTAGATTATATTCTTGTTACATTTTTTGAATGAGTTTGGTTTAAAAATAATGTTCCAAGGACAAATCTAAAAATGCTAAATGTAACAGGTGTCCAAAATGTATTAACTTAAATGTTCTTCAACAACTTCACTAATTTACCACTTACACAGTGACTATAACACAGTACTTGAAGAAGATGCTCCACCAACAAAATCAAAGGGGGCTACAAGTGGTCTAATGAATTAATAGTCTAAACAAGGTACTTCGAACGATTCTCGAGAGGAAATTATTTGCACAAGCATAGCAGAGAATGGAATGTCAGTGAAAAGTTTCAAAAAATCCAAAGTTATATTGACTATTTTACAATCTTAGTGCCCGAAAGTGAAGCAACAATTTGGAGCTACATTGACAAGTTTTATTTAAAAAAGAATGTTTATTTACTTAAGTACTAATTTTACTAAAGTACTAAATATCGAAAAAATCTCTTAATTCATAAAATTTCTGGATTTAGAATTATTCGATTAATCGATTAATTTTGAAAGTTTATTCGTTTGATCGAATAATTAAAAAAGGCCAAAAATCGATTAATCGTTTAATCGAAGAAAAATAAAACCCGATTAATTGAACACCCTATTACGAAGCAAGCTAAGGCCACCTGGTCTGAATTCGCCTTGAGTCATGCGATTGCAAATAACAGTAATTTTTTTTCTTTGTATTAATTATCTCATATTTTAATATCATTTGGGACATTCAAATATCTCGGTATTCATCTAGATCGGCGTTTAACATGGAAATGCCATATAGAAGCAAAATTAACCCAAATGAAACTAAAAGCAATTCAAATTAACTGGCTTATTGGAAGAAATTCTGTTCTTAGTCTCGATTGCAAACTACTACTTTACAACGCTATTTTAAAGCCAATATGGTGCTACGGTATTCAACTATGGGGAACTGCCTCGGCCTCAAATATCGAAAAAATTCAAAGGCGCAAAAATAAACTTCTTCGAATAATTACAGCTGCCGCTTGGTATGTTAAAAACTCAAATATCCACAAGGATCTCAATGTTCCACTGGTAAGGACTATTATTACAAAGTATGCGGTAAAATATTTGAAAAGGCTAGTTTTGCACCCAAATCCACTAGCTCGAAATATTTTAAATGATAGCGGCCACTCTCGCTTAAGGAGAAGAGACACTGCAGCACTTATCCAATTAGACTGGCATGACATAAAATAAAGCATTTGGATAAGACTTGATTAATTATTGTTAGTTCATATTTAATATATGAAGATTCAATAAATAAATAATGAAAAAAAAAAATCGGGACATTGAAAAACAAAATTTTCTATCAGTGCATCGCAAATAAATGCAGAATGCTCATCAAATATCGAGAACAAACAGAAATTTTTTACAAAATTAAAATAAAAGAAACGTTACTGAAAAATAAGAAGATTCGTGCGACATCGTAAATTTGGAAACTAAACATTTTTAAATTATTTTTTTTTTTTTTTTGTTTGTTACTACCAGACAGAAATGACGACTCTTCTAAATAATATGTACCGCCACAACCCTGTAAATACAAAATTGTGACTCTACCAAAAATATGGTACCATCACAACACTGTAGATACAAAATTACAACCTTAGTTTTTTTATACCGTTTTTAAATAAGATTCAACACCGGTACAACAGCCTAAATCCAAATATACGACTTTAGTTTTTTAAAGTCGTATTTACCATAAAACTATACCGCTACAACGCTGTATATACAAAAACTTAGTCTTATTAATTTAATAGTGTCGTATTAAAATTAAAACACAAAAACTATTTAAGGTTAGAAAATAACCAAATGTTTGCTTTAGGGAATTTATATTTGTAACAATATTGAAAATAAGAAGACGGAAGACGGTTGTGACTACGTTGTAAATTCAAATTTACAGTACTGTGACAACACTAAAAAAAAGAATCGGAAGACGCACATTTGGCGTTATCATTTTAATACTGTGACAACATTAGTGGTATTCACACCGAACTTGTTAATTTATTACTCGGTAGTTTGTTCATTTGTTAAAGTTACTAACTGTGAACGACCCCCTTTTTAAAACTTTGTTAGTCTAGTAACTTAAAAATAAAAAAATCATTTAATAATAATAATTTTAATAATTACTCTCAATGTACACGAAAATTGCCAAAACACAAATATTTTTTTTTTAGAAATGTATCACAAATGACATTTTTATTATATTTATTTAGAAACTGCAACAGCTGATTGTGAGTTACCAACTAACAACTATTTTATCAGGGGTGCCGTGTCGTTAATTTGTTAAATATTAATCCGGTAGCGCGTTAAATATACAAAAACAAAATGCGTGTAAAAAAGTAACGATTAACGACTAACAAACTAACAAGCTCAGTGTGAATACCACTATTGTAAATTTGGTAAACAGTACGTTGTATTGATGTTGATGTGCAACGTTGGTACAGCTTCGTGGTAATTGTCTTTTTCTGCCTAGGTACATACTAGAGTTGTCAATTATTCGACTTTTAGCTTTGTTCGAATAATTAAAATAATTACTTTTGTTCGTTCGATTAAACAATTAAATCTGAAAAATTATTCGATTAATCGATGAGAATAACGAATAAAAAAATTATTTAAAAAAAAATTTATTATCAAAAAATAAACAATTCATACAAAAAACTTAAAAATAAAATCGTTAATATTGTTAACAAAAAAAAATGCTTAAAAAACAGAAAAAAAAACTAAAAATTAAATAGCTAATATTTTTATTAACAAAAAAATACATCAAAAAACTTAAAAATTGAATAACTGAGATCACTTTTAACTGATGGACATATGTCGATTTTAATACTTTTAGGTTGTTCTTAAGAAATAATCTTTTAAAAATAAAAGTTGACTCAATTTGTTTGCTTTTAAACGATTTTTGGTTTTTGTTTTTATTAAATTAGATTTTGAAAATATTCTTTCGCTAATTGTTGAGGTAGGTGAAATAGTGAGAAGAGCATTAACTAGCTTATCTAATTTTTCTGTTCTTTTTATAGATTTTTCCAAATATACCATATCGTCTGATATATCGCTGAAGTCTTTTTTATTTTTGGAATTTTTAATACTTTGAATAGAATTATTTAATTCGCACAAGATATTGTTATTTTCATTACTAATAACTTCTTCTATTTCAATACATTTATCTGAATTATTGTTGCTACATTTAACATCAAATAATCTGAAGTACAATTCATTTGCATATTCTTTTGTTTCACTTTTTGAAGAATATTTTAAAAAACTTTCATTGCTCGGAAAATTTCCACAAATTAAAAATATTATTAACGTAATTAATACTTTTTTACGTCTCTCATTAATTCTTATTTTAACACGTTTTAGTAAGTCTTGTGCAAAAGAATTATTAACTTTTTCTAAATTATTTATTAAAAACTTGATTACTCCCTCTAATTCTAATATGGATGTGCTATCTTTTCCTAGCTCTTTTATAGCAACATCGAGTGGTTGTAAAGTTTTATAAAGGTTTGATAAAAGATTAACTTCAACGTCCGTGAATGGTGTTAAACCAAAATCAATTAGTGTATGATTAACACATTTGTGAATTCTAATAAAGTTTTCAAGCATTTTTGACAATGATGACCATCTGTGTTTCACGTCATGAATAAGGCGAACTTCATTTCCTTCTTGTTGACCAACGTATGTCTGAAGTTTTTGTTGTTTTTCGGTGGATTTGTTAAAAAGTTTGACATATTTTCGAAGTTTACCTATAACATTTTGTATATTCATTTTTAATTCAAATCCATTATCAACGTCATATTCATTACCACTATGTTCATCATTATCATCGCTTTCGTCATCCTCACTCTCTACAAAAGAATTCACTTTTTTTTACGTACAAAGTGTCAACTACTGATAAATGAATTGCATGGTTAATGCATAATTGCGATTCAGGAAGCAAATTATCTCCGTATTTCTTCATTACCGCTGCGCCATCATGGGTAGAACAGACAATATCCATATCCATATTAATTCCAAACTCATTTAATTTGTTATTAATTAAAGAATGAATATTTTCTGCTGTTCCTTTTATTTTAATTTCTTCGAGACCCAAATTAACTACTTTTAATAAGCTGGATTTTGGATCGTACATTCGAACAGAAACATTTACGTATTTTAGATAAGATACATCCGTCCATTCATCTACAACAATAGAAAATCTTCCATTTTCTTCTTTATTTTTTCTTAAATCTGCTATAACTATTTCTTTTTTTTAAACGTAAAACTTTTCAACATAACTCCATATCGTTGTGTTACTTAAAGGCATCGTAAGACCCTTAATTTTTAAATAATCCGATATAACTTTGGATTTTCGAAAGGCATTTGCAGACATACCATCTTCGGCCAAACTTCTGCATACAATTTCTTCGATAGAACAGCCGCTGTCTCTCTTAATGTATTTTTCCATTGGACCAAGTTCCACATTGTTTGCTGTCGTTGAATTATCTTCCACTACATCTTTTTCAATGGTAATATTGTGAAACTTACGCAAATGGTAAAAAAGTGATGATGTTGTTGATCCAACAATTTGGTATACTTTAGGACACTTGTTGCATGTGACTTTATTTTTTTCATTTTTATTCTTGGTAAAATACGTCCAAACCGAGCTAATTCTGAAAGATAATTATATAATTTAAAAAATATAAATACAATTAATGCATTTTCTACTTACATGATGTGATTTATATAAACGAGTTGTTTATTTCTTTAAACTTTTTGTTTATTTTTTTAAACTTTTTGTTAATTTTTTTAAACTTTTTGTTTATTTTTTTAAACTTTTTGTTTATTTCTTATTTATTCAGCAGAGAGTGAAAAAATAACCTTTCTGGAAATTTTTTTAACGTTTCATTTAAAAAGAAATCAGCTGATACAATTGTTTGTCAAAAATGTGTTTAATTAGAACATACATAACAAAAAATGTTGAAATACAATGAGTACTCAACACGGTTTTTGCTTACTAAACATTGAGATAAATTACAATCAGGGTATGGCTACAATATTTTTTAACTTTCCTACATTTTGTATAAAATCACTAACAACGTATGAGAATAAATCAAATTCTAAGCTTTTATTAAATTTATTAAAAAAAAAAAAATTGTTCGATTAATTGACATTTATTAATCGATTTATTCGTTATTCGTAAATCGTGATTTTAAAATTATTCGAACAAAAGTTTGGTTTTGTTTGATCGATTAATCGAATTATTCTTAATCGACTGACAACTCTAGTACATATATTAACTTGAAAACACACAACTAACTATAAACGCACTGGTTCTTTCGAAATATATTGGTTACTGCAGTGTAGATCTTGTTTGTAGTATTTTTTTTTAAATTTATATGTATTTATTTAGCTTGAGGAAAACCATTATTTTTTAAAAAAATTATTAATTTTATCCGATATTTTGTTTCGCCTTTGTGTGACTTCTTCAGGGAAAATTAATAATATGTGTCAGTTTCAGTTAAAAGGGACCTATGGGCAAAAAATGAGTTTTAGAGAAAAACGATTTTGAAGTTAACAAGTTAACTTTGAAACGCCTGAACGCTTTTATAGCTTGCAACCCGTTATAAGGGGGTTTTGAGGATCGCTGATTACGAATCTGATATTAGCCTGCAAATAAAATTGGACCGCCTGATCCATTTTGATAAAATGGACTACTCCATGGACTGGTCCGATGTAATGCAAGCATGGACCATGTCATTGTTAAAAAGCGTTAATAGTGAGACGACATGTCTTCGTTTTTTAACGACATTCTTTCGTTTTTAAACGACTGCAAAACTAATCCTCTTGAGTATACCATGGAGTAGTTTTAAAACTACTCCTAAGTGGTGCAAAGGTGGGTTATATGGTCCTCTCCTAGGACATCGTAATATGAAATAGACCATGTTTTTTCCATACGTTTGGGTTACTTTTGGACTAGTCCTGGTCCCTTGTGGGCTACTCTTTACACGCGTGTTTGGACTAGTCCTATTATTTGCAGGGTAGATTTGAAAATTCAACATGGCGGATCCAATATGGTTGAATATTTTTTGTAATGTTATTGGATATGCTTGAAACAAGTGGATTTTGACACACCTGAATGCTTTAGGGCTTGAAACTCGTTACCTGGTTGTTTTTGGGGTCGAAGATTACGAATCTGGTATAAGATTTTGAAAATTCAAAATGGCTGATCCAATATGACGGATTATTGTTACATCTGGTTCTTTTCTTTTTCTTTTCTTATCAAAGGTGTATTTTAAAGCTTGCTTATGACAAACGTAATGCTGTTAGAAAACTACGGATTGCTGCATTAGAAAGATCGTATTGTATATTTTAAGAATTACCAAAACGGTAAAAATCGATTTTGTTATCCATAGCTATGGATAGGTCCCTTTTAACTGAAACTGTCACATATAAAATTTTTCTTAATCTTCTATCTTTCTATCTATCTATCTATCTATCTATCTATCTATATAAATAAAATAGGATGTGTGTATGTATGCATGTAACGTATGGACTCCAAAACGGCTGGGCCAATTTTGATGAAATTTGCAGGGAATCTTCAGAATATTCAGGCGGGTGACACTGTGAAGTCTTATTTTTGATTTTCGGTCTGCGGGCGGAGGGGCGTGGCAAAATCCAATTTTCATATTGCACCACCAAAGACATCTATATAATTTGGACGATTTTTTCTTTAAAATGATCGCCATGGTCCAACTTAGATTTATACGAAAAGAAAATTTTGCCCCGCCCACTTTTTCGTTCACTTTCTTCGAATTACCTGAAATCACAAAACGGCTCCATTGATTTGACAAATTTTTCTTTCAAATGTTCGTATTAATCTATTTTAAGTTTTCATCGAAAAAAAAAAATTTACCACGCCTACTTTTATTTATTTATTTATTTATTTATTTAATCAATGGATATTATCCTTACTGACTAATAACAATATTGACTTAAAATTAATGAATAACAATAAGCATTTTAAAATATACTACACTTTACAGAATATATGTACATACAAATTTACGAATTAAGAAAAACCATAATTTTATGCTTTATGGAATTTAAACATAAAGAAAAATCAACAAATTGTGACAGAGAATTAAATTGTCTACATAACCTTGAAAAAGGATCAGCAAAAGCATAATTTTCTCTATAAAATTTAACAAAGAGCAGATTGTAATGACGCGAATTGCGTCTAGGTATATTAAATTTAACAGACTCTAACAAAAAATCACAACAAACATTACCATTAATAAGATTAACCATAAAAGAAACATTTAACATTGTACGACGTCTTTTGAGCGATGGTAATTTTATTAATGCCAGTCTACTAGCATATGAAGGAAAGTTTGTCGAGTAACTCCAATGTAGACCACGTAAACAGAATAATAAAAATTGTTTTTGGACCGATTCAATACGAGAATTGTGAATGTTGTAAAATGGGTCCCAAATGATTGACGCATATTCTAAGATTGGTCTAACGAGTGATACGTAAAGTTGCTTCGTTATGTATGGATCGGTGAATTCTTTAGCCCAGCGCTTAATAAAGCCAAGAACACCTCGAGCTTTATTCACAGTTAATGTTATATGAGAAACAAAGTTTAATTTAGGATCCAGTAAGACTCCAAGATCAAGAAACGAATCAACCAACTCCAGTTGATGGCCACCCAAAGCATAATTAACGGCAATACAGTTATTTCTATAAAAACGCATACATTTGCATTTCACAAGATTCAGCTCCATCATATTATGATTACACCATAAAAAGAAGTTATTAAGATCCGATTGAAGATAAAAATGATCAGCGAAGCAATTAAAAGAGTGGAAAATTTTTACATCGTCAGCATACATCAATATATTGGCGAACTTGATAACGTTGGGCAGATCATTAATAAACAGCGAAAATAAAAGTGGGCCAAGATGACTGCCTTGGGGAACACCGGACGAAACATAAATGTACTTGGATATACAATTATTGAATTGTACTTTTTGCTTTCTTCCAATTAAATAAGAACTTAACCAGCATAAACTTCTACGGGATAAACCTAATAAATCCAATTTAGTAAGAAGAAGGTGATGGTTAACTTTATCAAACGCTTTACTGAAGTCAGTATAAACAGCATCAGTTTGTTTCTTTTGTGTTAATGCACAATTAATTAAAGTTGTTAAATGAAGTACATTCGTTGTAGTTGAACAGCCTTTTCTAAAACCATGCTGGCAAGCTGCCAGTAAGGACGAGGTGTGATGACTGAGGAAATCAGTAACTAGTTTTTCAAAAAGTTTTGGAATCTCACTCAATTTGGCAATTCCTCTATAGTTTGTTATATCCGATTTATTGCCAGATTTAAATAAAGGTTTTATATACGAATCTTTCCATAATACGGGAAAATAACCACATATAATCGACGCATTAAACATAAAAGTTAATGGCGTAACTAATGATTCAGCACATTGATTTAAAATACACGTTGGAACAAGATCAGGACCATGACTAAAAGACATCTTTAGCCTTTTTAAGTTAACCAAAATATCATTACTATTAAAAGTAGGGAAAGAGATTGCATGGTTTGATGAGAGCATATAGGGATAACCATTAATATCATCGTATACAGCATCAGAATAAGTCGTGGCAAAAAATCGCCCACTTTTTCTATTAAGCGCATAACTTGAGAACGGCTTGACTTATTTGGACGATTTTTTCTATAAAATCATCGCCATGGTCCAACTTAGGCTTTTACGGAAAGAAAATTTTGCCCCGCCCACTTTAACGCCCACTTTTTTCGATTTACCTAAAATCAGAAAACGGCTCCATCGATTTGACTAATTTTTCTTTCAAATGTTCGTATATTTTTAACGGATTATAAAAATCGAACGCAAACATTTTTCCTAATTTGGACAGGACAACGTCTGCCGGGTCAGCTAGTTTTTGATAAAATACAAATTTTTATGGTTTTATAGCGACATGAAATCATAAAATCATGGCAAATACAAACAATACGATACAATAGAACGCTTTGTGAATAGCCTTTTTATTTTACAAACAAAGTAATTTTAAAAAACAATTTTTTTTTTGTAAAAGAATTTTCCTTACAAAATTTTAGTGCTCTCAAACTTTTTGTATAAATGGTAAATTTTCTCACATGATTTAATATTCACTTGTCATATTGTTAAAAAACCAAAAAATGTTGTGTTTGAACAAAAATATTTTTAAAAAATATTTTTTTTTTTTTACAAAACAATTGTTTACCTTGAATTCTTAATATTTAATTTTTTATAATACTTTTTACTTTTGTGGTGTAAAATGTAATGCTACTGATTGTTATTGTTTTTGGCGGTTTTCAAAAATAAAAAATTCTAATAATTTTTACATTTTTTTTTTTATTCAGAACAATAAAAAAAAAAAAACATTTCAGTTTGACATTTTCAAGGCAGTTGTCATTATGACCATTGCCATAAAATAGCGATACCATATTGCCACGTAACTTTTCGTGTCATGTCATTTTTAAGTTTTCATTACATAGAATAAAACGCCAAACCAGACTTAAGGCGACTTTCAATCGATAATTTATTTCACAGTTTAATTTTTTTTCTAAACTATTTGATAAGGTAAAACAAACAATTGCAACAAAAACACAGACACTCATACAACCCAAAGCCATTTTAAGGCAAGACAAGGTGTTGGTGGTGGTAGTAGCCACTGGCCTGAAAGTGGCCTGCGAGGTTAAAAGTTAAAGAAAAAACAAATTCCTTAAAAAGTCATGTTTATTGTCATGTTATTGAATTTTAACCATTTTTATTTCTGGGGGCTCAAAGTTGTTCAACAAAATTAATGAGTGCATTTAGTGCCCAGTTGGAGTGGAAGTTATCATGATTTTCTTATGACAAATGCAAAATGTAATTAAAATAATGTCTAATCACAAATTTATCAGCTGCTCTAAATCTTAATTGAAAATTTCATTGCAAGAAACAACTTGTTTTGCTTAAAGTAATTAAACAGTTCGCAACATTTTTGAATTTGATGAATGAAATCTTTAGCTCTAGTCTAGACAACTGGGCCCTGTTTCTGAAAACTACAAGTAAAATATATTTGAAACAGAAACAAAAATTGTAAAATTTTTGCTTTTTTAATGTATTTTACTTGTAGATTTGTGAACTGTAGTTTTCAGAAACAGGGCCCTGGCTACAATATTAAGTAAAACATTATATGTAGTTTCTTTGCCGAGATGAAAATGGTAAATTGTATTTCACAACATTTTCCACTAAGACAGGAATTAATGAACAAAAACTTAAGCTGGAGGTCCACACCACGCGTTGCTCGCTTTTTCGTAGCATACGCAGCTGTCAAAAAAGTAGATTCTGTGTAGTTATACGTAGTAAGTTACATGCACAAAAGCGTAGATGCCTTGAGGCGAAAAGTAGGTTTACTTTCTACTTTTATAAGCGTCGCAAGCAGCGTTCGAACAAATCAGCAGATTTTGACAAATTAAATTTTATTTTTACTTGTGCTGCTGCTGCATAAAAAGCGTTGCATGTAACTTGAAACGAAGAACGCAAGTAAGGTTAGAAGAGCATGCGCTGCGTGGAGGCGAAAACGCGTGGTATGAACTTCCAGCTTTAGAGTTGGATATTGAAAAGAAAGACCGCCACAAAAGATTGTCGGTATAGAACAGTTAAGGGCAACACACATACTATCATATTAATGCTTTTGCAGGAAACAGCAGAAAACAAATGACATTCATCAACAAGTGCTGATTTGCTCCATGACTGCATCTGATGACGAAATGACAACAAAGCAACAGCCGAACGTACATTGTCGACGACAACACGAAGAAGTTTATAGTGTACATGTGTCGACGTCACAAAAGCAGCATTTTTTTCTTATGCACGCGTACATAGGATTTGTAAAAGTGCCCTTCACTGGTATAGAACTACACAGAGAGAAACACATTTGGGAAAAATTAAGTTTTTATGCTTACTTTAAGCACGAGTCGTGCTTAAAAATTTAAGTACTAATAACACGAAAACGTACTTAGAACAACCCTTAATGGGAGTATTTTCGAATTTCTTAAGCCAAGTAAAAATAACATTGAACTTTTCGTTGGTAGTGGCACTTTGAGAGAAAAATTACGAAGAGAGAGAGAGAGAGTTTAAACCTTATATTACTTATTAGTCTCATCTCTCACCATTACATTCTTTATGCGTACATACGCTTGAATTTGTTAAAGTTTGTGTAGAGACAACAAAAACAACAGAACAAGAATAAACACATACATTATTTTCATGTTTAAAACGTAAAAAAGCCAAGTTCCCATTTAGTTTATATTAAGTTAAATATTTACATCAAATTGTCGACCAAAAAATAGACCAAAGACGAAAGAATGAAAGAAACAAATTCCACTTTACATTTTCGAAATGCCATTTCAAAGCTTTATACACAAGGAATTTTTGCTTTAATTTTTTGTCTAGGGTTTGAATAAAGAATATCTCGATTAAGAACAATAATCAAATTAACGCCAAAACAAAATATCTTTAGCACTATGATAGTCCTTTTTATTTGGTGTGATGAAAATGTCTAGTTTTCCAATATGACAATGGCGCTCATCATATTGAAGAACCAGTTACTTGTCTCTTAAAACAGAATCTGGCTTTAAGTTGAGAAAAAAACAGAATTTTTTCTTACTACCAATATTTTAAAATGAATATTAGTAGTTGCTTTAAGATAACGAAACGAAAACTTGAATAAAATTTCAAAACTTGCATAAAAAGTCCCGGTCTTTCTTATACAAAATAGTCGTAACGTTTATCGTTCTGTTTACAAAATATTAACACCTCATTTTATCTATTAAAAAAAAACCAATGTTTTTGGCAAAACTTAGTGTAAACAAAACATTTTCCACTTTTCTTTTGTTTTTTTCTTTCTTTAATTTATCATCATTTAAAGTCAACTGTTATAAAGTTTTAACATAATTGCTTTAAATACATTTAATAAAATAAAAAAACACATAAAAGAAAAAAGCGCAAATAAAGTAATTACTTCCATTAAATACATTAAAAAAAGTTCTCATTTATTCGATGAGTAAATTCCACAAATGCAATTAAATGTGTTGCATATGGAATGCCACAGATTTCACAGTTTTCACAGTACTTTGGGGTCATCTAAATTCAGATCTTAATGGCCACCATTAATACCCAGAAATGAATGTACATATATATGTTTGTGATTATTTATTGCTCACATTTTGACATGTTTTCCAAATTCATTAAAAAAAAAAAAAAAAATGTTAGGCAGGCAGTTGCATGACACAGTATGTTTTTGGTTTTTTTTATAAAGTGATGTAATAAAGTTATATTTTATTCACATAATTATGTCATAATAAATAATTTTTAGTACAAAAAAAAACTCCACATAAATATTGTCAAGATTTTCACCAAAACTCAGTAGTCAAAAACAAAAGACTTAAGAAAGTAACTCGGTTGACATCATGTCAAAAGTAAAAAATTTCATACTTAAATAGAGTTTTTTTTTAAGTTTGATATTTATTTTTTTTTTTTTTATAAAACTTTTTTGTTATATAAAATAAAATGACATGAATCAAAGGAAGAGAACATGCTTTTCCTTTTTCCTCTCTCACCCATAAACTTAGACTTTCTGAAAGAAAACTTTCATAGTGTGATCCCAGACTTAGCTAAACAAATTTAATTAGTGAAAGTGACCTAAAAACAAGTTAGAGTGCTATATTCGGCTGTGTCGAATCTTTGATATCCTCCACCGACACTTCGAATGTTTTAGGAGTAATATCTGTATGATGTCTATTTATTATTATAATCTTTGTAAAAACAGACATCTGCATTAAAATTTGTTGCGGCTTAGACCTATATAAAATTATTGATCGACAATCAGAATCAATTTTAAAAAGTTTGAGTAGAATATCAGTTTAAGATGAACTTAAATGATTTTCAAGAGAACAAATTATATAAAAGCCATGGTAAGCTATGAACCAATCATCCCAAATTCTGCAGAACGATTTCTGGTATTAAAAAACATAAATTTCAATACAGCGGTGCAATTAGTTTAAGCGTTTGCAGTAAATTTCAGAAGGCTGCTAAAATGGAATCTAAGGAAAATTATGGACCGTATATCACAAAATTGCATAACATTTTTTCTGGCCATATGAAGATAAACTGGAAAAAAATTTTACCGGCTATTTAATTATTTTAACAGAGTGGGCTTTAAATGAGGCCTATGGTAAGTTATGCACCGATTTTCACCAAATTTCACAGTGTCATTTCTAGTTCTATAAAACTGTGATGTGCCAAATTTTGTTATGATAGCATCATTTTTTACTGTTTTCCGGAAGTAGGGTTTATATGGGGCCTAGGGTAAATTATGGACCGATCTTCACGAAATTACACAGTTTTACTTCTTGTACTATAAAACTTTGATGTAACAAATTTTGTTATGATAGCGTTATTTTTTACGGTTTAAGGCGTACTCAACTGTTTTCCGGAAGTTGGGTTTATATGGGGCCTAGGGTAAGTTATGGACCGATCTTTACGAAACTTCACAGTAATATTTCTAATCTTATAAAACTGTGACGAGCCAATTTTTGTTATGATAACATTATTAATTATGGTCTTAGACGTACCAAACTGTTTTCCGGGTGTAGGGTTTATATGGGGCCTAGGGTAAATTATAGACCGATCTTCACGAAATTTAACCGCGTAATTTCCAGTTGAATAAGACAAACCCTTGCAAAATCTTATGTTGTTCTGTGCATTATTCCACCATTTATGTGAGTTTTTGTAACAAAATTATCAAATTTTTTTAGGTGGTGGTTCCACATTTTGATTCATAGCTCTGATCCTACTGAATAGATTTTGCTGAATTTCAATCCCAAACTGCTTAGGATAACTACAAGCTATTGGACACCCAGTTTGTTTAGTTCTTTTGAGTTTTTCGAAAGTGAGCGTGTTTTCAACAGACGGACAGACAGACGGGCATGGCTAAATCGACTTAGAATTACTCAAGGACCCAGAATATATGTACTTTATGGGGTCTGAGATTATTATTCATCAAAAGTTTCACACGGAATGACAAACTTAATATATCCTCTTTACAACTAATTGTGGTGGAGGGTATAATAATAAAAAAGTTTCACACGGAATGACAAACTTAATATACCCTCTTCACAACTAATTTGGTGGAGGGTATAATAACACAGTACAACATTTTTCAGTTAATTAATTGCCAACTCAATTCTGTGAACTGTATGTGAAATTAGACCCAAAAAGAAGAATTTCTGCATCATTCGTTTTGTCTTCTTACCTGCGATTTGAAGTTAGTATCAATTTGAAGTTAGTACTAACGTATAGGGGAATTTATCACGTTTTAGGCCCTGTTGTTTGACATAGCTCGACAACCACTAGCCCAATTTAGTTGAAATAAATTTTAAAAAATTAAGAATTACAATTCCCTTAATCTGTTCATATATTGTTTTCCTATACAAGTAACACTTTCGAAGTTAAAAATGAATGTATGAAGGGAAAAAATTATTTTTTGCCTAAAAATTTAAAATTTTTTTTTTAAAAATACATAAAAAATCCAAAATGGAAAAAAGTTTCAAGTCTAGTTATTTTTTCGCAAAGTCACATAACCTATGAGCAAAATGAGACAAAGATCATAAAAATCGATGCACGCGTTTCGCTTTTATTCGCAATTGAGTAAAGGTATGAATTTCAAAAATCAGTTATAGCCACCACCCTTAAAATAAAAATAAAAATATAAATTAAAAAATGATCATGCAAAAAAAAACTTTATTTATAAAAACTTAATGAAAATAAAATAATATGCAATTAATACGCAATTATAATATGCATAAAAACAAAATTTAGAACATTTTTTCAATTATTTGCAATATCCATCCTTGTAGAAGTTGACGCTTGTGGTTCTGATGATCTTGTTTTCTTCGTAGGTTGTTCATATTCATGGTCTGAGTCTGTATCGTCATCCGAGATACACATACTATTCAAGGGCGTGTTTCTTTCACTGTGTCCACCAATTTCAATGTCTTCATCTTCGGTGCTTTCTTCAAACTGCATAATTGTAAAACTCCACCAACAAACCTCCGCAAGCAATGCATCCAATTTTTTGCTTTTGAACCGCTTTTCAAATGGCATGGTCACCTGGTGGAACCTCTCCTTGTTCGTCTGATTCCTGAGGTGATTGTGCCAAAAAAGTATCGAGGTGGTGGTGCAAGAAATGCAATTTCAGCGTCATGGATGCACCGATTTTTTCGAAATAAAACAGCAACCTGTCCACTCGTTGCTGTATCTCTTCTCGCTGGACACGGTTCTTTCCTAGAACGCCTTCTATTACTTCTTTCAATGCGTTCCATGCATGTTGGTGGTCGTGATGCTCTGAAAGCAAATGTGTGAAAGAATCACTTTTGATCAATTTCCGAATATCAGGTCCATTGAGAATACCTGTTTTAAATACATAAGAAAAACGAAAAAATTATTGGTAATGCGAATGTATAGAAATTAACAAATTTAGATATGACAATATTGAAATACAGAGTACGATACGTACCGTTTTTAATTTTCTCATCACTGAGTTTCGGAAAGATGGATTTCAAACAGTCAAAGGCGCCGTTAACTTTTTTGACCACCACTTCAACGAATTTCCCAGCTATTCCCAGTTTCATGTGGAGCGGTGGCAACAAAATATCATCCAGGTCCTTTATCATAGGTTCATTGCGTAATTTTAATTGTTTGTTGAGCTCGGGAGTTCTTCCTTTCCAATCTTTACATTGATATTGATTTCCTTTGTATCGTGAATCCCAATTACAAAGGAAGCAGAAGTATTTTGGATATCTGCCCTTTTCTATAATCCCTTGTAGTATGTTGACCACCTTCAGATCGCAACAAATGTTCCATTTGTGTTCATCGTATTTGATTTTCTTAAAAATTTCGCCCAATGCTTCATACGTTTCCTTCATAGTTGTGCTGAATCCCAATGGAATGCATGGTTTTTTATTTTTTTTGTGCAGCAGCACAGCCTTCAAACTAGTAACTGAACCATCGATGAATAAACGCCAGTCGCCAGCGATATAATCCATTCCCAATTTTTTCACTAAACCTGGGATATCATGGCGGTACGTGAACGTATTTGCTTCGTCAACGGAATAAAATTTCTGAAAATCAGCTTGGCGTTGTCGGTATGATATTGCGCTGACATTTTGCTGTGTGAGTTTTCTTCTCTTCAAAAATGATGTCAGCCATTCGAAGTCGTGTTGTGATAGTCCCAGCTTGGCCACAATGTAATCCATTTCGATTTGTGGTAGCGGTTGTGGTGCACTATTTTCAATATCGGGTATCCACATCATCCAAATCGGTCGGATTGGTGAAAACGGTTTCGGCTAGCAGGGACACAGTATCCGCACTCGGAGGTTTAGGTGCATCGGTATCAGCAGGGCGTTGCACTGGAAGTGTGGCAGTAAATGCAGCAGTGTATACTTTTGTTTTCAATTGTTGTCTGTTTAATCCAGGACGAAAATTTATGCATGCATAGCACCTGGATTCATCATGTCCAGTTGTGTCTTCCACCCAAATTACTGGCTTCATAAAAGATAACTTTCTACTTTTTCCGTGAATCCATTTTAGAAGGGTAGTATAACAACTGTTGCACACTGTGTTCGGCGTAAAATTTGCACCACTTAAATCTGCTTCATCGAAATAATTACAATACGCGGTTTTGAATTGCTCAGTAAACAAATTTTTTCGATCTTTTTTCTGTATTTTTCGGACGATATGACCACAAACGTAACAATATTGATCCAAATATGGGCACTTGTTGTTTTCCATATTGATATATTTTATGTTTTGTTGTTATTCACTTTTAAAAAACTGGAGAAAAATCACTTTTACTGTTCGCGTTCGTCGGCACTGGCTGAATGCCAAAAATCGATCAATGCACACCTATAAATACTACGTATTTTTGAATATTTTACTGCCAGGTACTTATAAATGGGCGCATATTTTAAGGGCGGCTGGCTATATACCTGATTCAGCACTTGTACGTTTCAAACTGTGCAAAACTTTCCAAATAATGACCACCCTTAAATGTGGGTGCAATTTCTGTAAAAAAATCATATAGGTAGCCACCGAAAAAACCCAAATAATAAAAAGGTCCACTTTCCGTTTAATTGTCCACGTACATTTATTACCGCAATCATAAAAATCAAATAACCTTTTGTTTATTCCTTTTTTTTTTTAATTCTCAGAATCATGAAAAAGGTGTCAATGTTTTCTCCAAATAATGTTGTGCATATCTCGAGCAAATTTTTGAAATTCATACATTTACTTAATTGTGAATAAATGACAAACGCGTGCATCATAGGTTATGTGACTTTGCGAAAAAATAACTAGACTTGAAACTTTTTTCCATTTTGGATTTTTTATGTATTTTAAAAAAAAAAAATTTAAATTTTTAGGCAAAAAATAATTTTTTCCCTTCATACATTCATTTTTAACTTCGAAAGTGTTACTCGTATAGGAAAACAATATATGAACAGATTAAGGGAATTGTAATTCTTAATTTTTTAAAATTTATTTCAACTAAATTGGGCTAGTGGTTGTCGAGCTATGTCAAACAACAGGGCCTAAAACGTGATAAATTCCCCTATACGATAGTACTAACTTCAAATCGATACTAACTTCAAATCGCAGGTAAGAAGACAAAACGAATGATGCAGAAATTCTTCTTTTTGGGTCTAATTTCACATACAGTTCACAGAATTGAGTTGGCAAATCATGTGTTGTACTGTGTAATACGTTATCAAACAAAAGACTTAAGACAAAAGCTTTTTTTTTTGTTAACCCAGGAACAGAAAATATACATCTTTAAACATTTTGCGTCGAAAAATTACTTTCTGTTCGAATAAAACTGATTTTTGCTAAAAAGGCTAATCCTGGTTTAACGTTTCGGGCCTATTAGGATAATATGTCCCAAAGAGTTTGAATGTTCCAATTTGTGCTCGAAAGTAAAGAAAATATACCATCCTCTCTTTTCGGTTTGAGTTAACGAAATATGTAACGATACCCAATTTTGATAAATATTTTTTTTTTATGAGATTTTGGCATGGTTTGATAAGAAGTTTTAGTAAAGTTAGTGCAAGTAGTTGCTTATATGGCCACTTCCACAGAAGTGTCACATTCTGCCACCAAGCAATCGATCTTGTATTTTAGGCCCATGTTGTTAAAATTTTCCCTCTCTTCCACTATATTGCTCTTTCCAACAAAATGCCCAAAAAAAAATTTATATAAATTTTTCGTTGAGAAACTGTTTAAAATGCTTGGTGTCGTAACGTGGCAAAAAGTAGACTTTTCTGTGGAAATACCCATATATAAAATAACAAATACAATTATAACAGCGTTGTAAACGAATTTTATATTTGTTGGCAACAAAGCGCCTTAATATACGTGAGTGTAAAACTTTATTTTCTTTGTAAGTAGATTTGTTTCAATATTTGTTGATTTGGGATAAATTTTCCCATACGGGACTTTTACTGGGCTTAACTACCCCAATCTTGATGTTTTGAGGGAAATCTGCTGTAGAAAGGGAAACAGCACATTTTTCCTATATATGAGTGTATATTAGGAGAAAAGCTTATGAAAAAACTTTGTAAACTACACGGATAAAGACGACATGATAAGTTCAAATATATTTTTTTCTAGCACTTCTCTAATAAAAATGGTATTGACATTGAAATAGTATCCAAAAATTCGAATGGGACAAAACACCCTAGGACATTGACATTGAAATAGTATCCAAAAATTTGAATGGGACAAAACACCCTAGGATAATTCAAGGATTTACGGAAAGCCTAACAACGATAAACATCTTAAATTCATATGCTTTTTCAACATGTGAAAACTGATTTCTTTTGTGAGTTGTAGTTAAGCCATAAAGCTAGACCGAAAGGCTAACAGCTAATTATTGTTCTATTCTTAAAAAAACTTTGATTTAAGAAAATTACTTTTAAGTTTTTTAAAAAAGGACTTTTTAAAAAATTGATAATTTGCCCAAGAAGTTTTTTAATTACAATTTGTTTTACAATTTTTCTTTTTTAAAAAAGTGGTTTTTCAATAAAAAAAGTACTTTTCCACCATTAGTAAATTTCTTACAAAAGTTTTTATAACTTATTTTTATTTCATAAATTTATTTTTTAGAAAAGTACTTTTTCGATTAAGTACTATTAAAAAAGTACTTTTCCAACATTTGGTAGTTTTTTATTAAAGGTTTTCTTACTAATTTTTATTCTATAATTTATGTTTTTTTTTTTTTTTAAGAAAAGGACTTTTCAATAAAGTACTTTTTTAAAAAGTACTTTTCCAATGTTTGGAAATTTTTTACAAAAGCTTTTCTAATTATCTTTTTTATAATCAATTTTTTCAAGAAAAGTACTTTTTTAAAAAACTACTCTTTTAACAATTGGAAATTTTTTACTAATTCTTAATTATAATTTATTTTTGTTTAGTTTGGTAGTTTTTTACAACAGAATTTCTTCTTTATTATTTTTTCATAAATGTTTTTTTAAGAAAATAGTTTTTCCATTAAGTACTTTTTTAAAAAAGTACTTCTCCAGTATTTGGTATGTTTTAACAAAAGGTTATTTTTATTTAAAAATTTGTTTTTAAGGAAAAGTGCTTTTTCATTCATAAAGACTTGTTGTTATCTGCAGCGGAGGTATTCCAAGTTCCACAGGCATTAAAAATTCTTAGTAAAGGAACTTCCAGATTGTGTTTATTTAGCCAAATGATTGCCTTGCTTTCATGGTACGATTAGGTACATCGTGAAGATCGGTCAGTAATTTACCATTGGCACCATATAAAGTCTACTCTCGCAAAACACTTAGTACGAATAGCACTTAAACAAATTATCCTTTTGTATGTCTTAATTTCATAGGACTAGAAATTACACAATTAAATGTTGTGCAAACTGGTTTATCATATACAATAGGCCTCATAAAAGGCTTACCTAAATATTCTTACCCTCTGTGGAGGGCATTAAAGTCGATTGTAGCACTTTTACTTTTTTGTAAAATTCTATTTCTTAAAGGTACTTGCTTTACAGTTTTCCCAGCATAATTTCGTATTTGCATCATAATGTGACAAAAGTTATAAATGACCTTCTTACAGTTACAAATTGTTTCTTAATTTTTATCTTCAAGCAAGTGCCACGTCTTACAGAGAACTCTGTGTGAATTAAACTTTAAAACAAGCTTTAACATGAAGTACTTTTAATAACCTTTACACTATTTGCAATTTTTTTTTATAATATTTAAATTATTTTTTTAAGTTTTACTTCAAACAATTTCAGACAACACAAACGTGGCGTAATAAAATTCTGTCTTTCATGTGCTCGAACTGAGATTGTGCAAAAGAAAAAAAAATTGTACAAGAAAAACTGTCTAGTTTTGCATCTCTAAACAAAATAACAATTTAACAATGCGCTTGAGATAAAAATTTGCAATAAAAAATTACCATGAGAGTAAATTGTGTAAAACAATTTAGAAAAAAAATAACGACAAAATTAGATTTCTATAGGAGTTTTTTTTTTCTAAATAAATTAAAGTAATTAAAAGATAAGATTAAATTTAATTTAATTTACAGAAAACTTACTAAATGTAGCACAATCATTATAATCATCAAATTGCAAAATAATCATACCTGCAAAGACAAGAAAAAAAAAGGAATAAAATAATCATTAAAATTTTAAAAATAAATTTTTGTTACAAAAAAAAAAAAAAAAAAAAAAAAAAAAATTGATTTTAAATGTTTTCTACTTAAATTAAAAATAAAGTTTTCGTCTTAACAATAGGCCTGTGTTCCGTTTCTTTATTCTTTTTTTATCTCATGTGTTACAATCAACCCACTGACATATAAATTAAATTTCTAACATGAAAAAATTCACATTTTTATCTGTCATTAAAAAAACAAAAATAACAACAAGAAACGAAAATCCCAAATGCTTTAAACTCTTGAGGTTTGTAACATGACATTTTTTATGTCTTGTCTTTACAAAGACATTAAATCTTTTTGTTTTTCATTTTCATTATTTATTGCAAGATTTGGATCACATTTTTTAATGCTCACCATCGGTATAATAATTTTCTTGGCCGTTTTGTAATATCAAAAATAGAATGGCCATTGTTTTAATTAAGGAAAAGTGAAAGTACTTTTTTCTTACTTTAATGGTACATTTGTTACAAAACGCACCTTTTTAAAAAAACTTTTTTTTGCTATTTTTTAACAATTTTTCTTTTTGAAAAACTAAAAAATTTTCTTTAATAAGGTAGTTTTTTTTTTGCAAAAGTACTTTTTGTTAGATCTATTTTTTTTTACAAAAAGTACATTTTGTTAGATCAAAATTTTCAGCGTTTTGTAAAAAAATTATTTCCGCTTTGTTTTTAAATACTTATCCTTACTATTCATCTTTTTACAATAATATTCGAAATTACGAACATTTTATATGAAAAATTTACAACAAAATGTAAAGGAGACTTCAAAAAAGTACTTTTTGCGGTAAAAGCCGTCTTTTGTATATTCATAGAAAAATATTTCCACTATAAAAACTTAGTATAGTTACAAAGCACTTTTTGTAACAAAACTTTAAGAAGTAGTATTTATTAGACTATGTATATATATTTCTTTTAAAAAAGTACTTTTTATTACAAAAGCTACTCTATATTTTTGTTCTTAAAAACTTTACCGTACTTTAAAATAGTTTTCATACTCAGTTTTAAAATTATGAAAAGTTTATATGAAAAATTTTCAACAAAATTTGACGGTATTTCAGAGGCTTTAAAAAAGTACTTTTTGTGGGCACATTTGCCTTTAACCTATTTTCACAGAAAAATATTTCCAGGATTATTTGCAGAATTAATGTTTTTGCTTCAAACAGTTCTTTTTATTAGAATTTGTATTTTTCATACAAAAAGTACTTTTTGTTACAAAAGCTACTTTTTATTTGTTCTTAAAGACTTTACCTTCCTTTAAAATAATTTTCATACTCATTTTTAAAATTATGAAAATTTGAAATGAAAAATTTTCAACAAAAGTTGAAGATATTTCGGAGACTTTAAAAAAGTACTTTTTGGGGGAAAATCTGCTTTTTACTTATTTTCACAGATAAATATTTTTTGTATAAAACATAATTATCGTTACAAAGCACTTTGTGTTACAAAAGAAGTATAATTTGCAGCATAATGTTTTTGTTTTTTGTATTTTTCATACAAAAAGTACTTTTTGTAACAAAAACTACTTTTTATTTGTTCTTAAAGACTTTACCTTACTTTAAAATAAGTTTCATACTCATTTTTAAAATTATGAAAATTTGAAATGAAAAATTTTCAACAAAAGTTGAATGGATTTCGGAGACCTTAAAAAAGTACTTTTTGGAGGGAAATCTGCTTTTTACTTATTTTCACAGGTTAATATTTCCTGTACAAAACATAATTATCGTTACAAAGCACTTTGTGTTGCAAAAGCAGGATAATTTGCAGAATTAATGTTTTTGCTTCACACAGTTCTTTTTATTAGAATTTGTATTTTTCATACAAAAAGTACTTTTTGTTACAAAAACTACTTTTTATTTGTTCTTAAAGACTTTACCTTACTTTAAAATAATTTTCATACTCATTTTTAAAATTATGAAATTTTGAAATGAAAAATTTTCAACAAAAAATGAAGGGATTGTAAAGTATTTAAAAAAGTACTTTTTGGGGGGAAATCAGCTTTCTACTTATTTTCACAGATAAATATTTCCTGCATAAAACATAATTATCGTTACAAAGCACTTTGTGTTGCAAAAGAAGTATAATTTGCCGCATAATGTTTTTGCTTCAAACAGTTCTTTTTATTAGAATTTGCATTTTTCTTACAAAAAGTACTTTTTGTTACAAAAGCTACTTTTTATTTGTTGTTAAAGACTTTACCTTTTAAATTATGCAAATTTGAAATGAATAATTTTCAACAAAAGTTGAAAGGATTTCGGAGACTTTAAAAAAGTACTTTTTGGAGCGAAATCTGCTTTTTACTTATTTTCACAGGTTAATATATCCTGTATAAAACATATTTATCGTTACAAAGCACTTTGTGTTGCAAAAGCAGGATAATTTGCAGAATTAAAGTTGTTGCTTCACACAGTTCTTTTTATTAGAATTTGCATTTTTTTTTACAAAAAGTACTTTTTGTAACAAAAACTACTTTTTATTTGTTGTTAAAGACTTTACCTTACTTTAAAACAATTTTAATACTCATTTTCAAAATTAGGTTAATATTATATGAAAAATTTTCTGCAAAATTTCAAGGGATTTCGGAAACTTAAAAAAAGTACTTTTTACGGGAAAAGCTGTCTTTTATTTATATTCAAAAGAAAATATTTCCTGTATTAAAACCTTATTATTGTTACAAAAGCAGGTTTGTTTAAAAAATATAAGTTTTTGCTTTAAACAGTACTTTTTATTAGAATATGTATATTTCTTACAAAAAAGTACTTTTTGTTACAAAAGCTCCTTTTTATTTGTTTTTAAAGAGTTTACATTACTTTAAAACTCTTTTCATACTCGTTTTTAAAATAAGGAAAATTTGAGATAAAAAATTTCAACAAAAGTTAAAGGGATTTCAGAAACTTTTAAACGTACTTTTTGTGAAAAAAGCTGCCTTTTACTTATTTTCGCGAAAAATATTGTCTGCATGAAACATGGTTATTGTTACAAAACACCTTTTGTTAGAAAAGCAGTTTTGTTTAATAAATTAATGTTTTGCTTCAAACAGTACTTTTTAGAGTATGCATTTTTTTACAAAAAAGTACTTTTTGTTACAAAAGCTAGTCTTCATTTGAAAGGCTTTGCAAAAAATATTTTCTTTACAAAATATACATTTTGCAAAATTACAAATACATTAATTAGATTTGGTTTCAAAAATTACTTTTTTTGCAAAATATGCAAACCGTACTTTTTCACAAAAGTTTATTTTTTTTAAAGAGAGCTCCGAGCTACAGATGCAATTTTTTTTTGTTAAACACGTTTCTATTGCAAAAGAAACTTAATGCCAAAAATTGTTTTTTTTTTGGTTATAAAACGCACTGAAACAAATAAAAATCGATATCAATTAAAAAATTTGTGATATTAATAAAAAAATTAATTAAATTTGCACCGGTAAACAAAAAATAGTATCAATTAAATATTTTTTGATATTCACAACATTATCTGCAGTATTGTTGTCGATATCAATAAACGTTAGCTTCTCTTGATTAAATTTTAACTACAACTTTATTTGTTATTAGTAATATTATTTTTGATTAAAGCTTTAATGAAAAAAATTGGCGAGTTTTTTTTTGCGTGCGTTAAAAAGTTGTGTTTTTTTTGTTACATATCGTTTTTGTTGTTATAAAAACTTTGTGAAATTACGGACCGATACTTACCAATCTGAAAAGGCTTCGTCTTTATGACAATCAAAACGTATGTAATAAATATCATTAAACTATTTTTGTAGTTGCTACCAGTACTTTACGCACAAGGTTACATGGACAGACCGCTAGTCAGCCGGACAGACTGACAGACATCGTTAGTATCACTTTCTGAGTCGATCATTTTACTAAAAGGTACACAGATAAACTTCTCGCCAATTTTTTTTTCAATTAAACCATTCATCAAATATAAAAACAGTTTTAATAAAAATTGTAATCAAGTGAATAAAATATTTATTTATATCAACAACATTACTGCAGCAAATGTTGTTAATATCAACAAATATTTAATTGATACTTTTAATTTGTTAACTGGTGTAATTTTGAATAATTTTTTAATTAATATCACAAATTTTGTAATTGAAACCAATTTTTATTTTTTTCTCTGGCGGGGGTGTTTAAATCTATATTTCTTTTTTTGTCTGAGCAACATCTGCACAGACGCTTAATACCTTCTCCACTATTGTAGGGTGGGTATAAAAACTCTAATTTACTTAATAATCCGTAGCGTACCCCATATTCGATCTTGATCCATTAAATTTCTTAGCAAACTTTTTCTTAAGTTTCTGTAGACAATAAACATTTGATATTTATATAGCGCTTCCATTCATTTTTAATTTTTTTGTTTTTATTCCTATTTTTTTTTAACTGTAGAGTTGTCTTAAAAATTTTTAACTGTAGATTTGTTCCATTTTTTTTAGATTTTATTTTTGCTGTGGCCAAACTTTCAGTTGTGTCAGACAACATGACGCTTTGTCAACGTTTAAACACACAAAGCCATGTTTATCTGTGCGACTGTTTTTTTTTTAAACCAGATTTTTTTGAGCCGATTTTTTTCTTAATGGCTTAAAATCAATATAAAGCACATTTGTTTAAAGGAATTAGTTTTTTTGGTTTTAAATTTTTTTTATTTTAGTTCATAATTGGTATGATTTGCTGAAATAATTAAGATAATTGTGTGTGTGCGAGTGCCTGTTGAAAAATATTTAATTAAATTTTCTGTTTGGGGAGTATGGGATTTTACTTCTTTGCTTTTTGTGGAATTTAAGATTTGTTTAAAGAGATTTTAATTAGTAAATTAATATTGACATAATACATGATTTAAGATCATTATCAAAATTTTTCTTTGCTTAAAAAGAGGGGAAATATATCTTGTTTTTAAAAAGGGTGTGCATTTTAAACCCGTAGAAATTGAAATTGTAAAAAATCAATCAAACCAATGGGAGATTCACAAGCTATCAAGTCCTATTGTCATAATATTTTAAAATAGTTTAAACAAATTATTGTACTTGTTATTATTTTAAGAAATATGACTTTATGACTACCTTGTAAATAACCTAATTATATATTAATCAAACTTTTTTTACTCGAAAGGTCCATACATGGCATTAACATTTCGTAAACTCATTTTCGGTTTGACCTACCGACCATTTTTAAAAAAATATAAATAGGTTGTGGTGTATATATTTTGAATACCTACTTTCTGAATCCAAAACCAGATTCGCGAAATTTTTTTATGGTTTCTGAGATATTAAGCATTATTTTTGCTTCATATCAACTAATTTATAGTTTTCTTGGTATTGTTTTGCTCTACACGCCACTATTTGGCGAATGCTAAGAATTCCTCATATAAAAAAGTCTCTCTTGCTTTTCTTTACTGTCGTTAGAAGGAGAGTAGCTAAAGCAAAAGCAAAATAAAATGATAACAACTCAATAAACAATAGTGAGTTTAAGAGTGCGGCACAAAGAGCTACTTTTTTAAAATATATCAATTTAGAAAAGTGGCGTATGCGCGGCACAAATCAATAATTTTAACCTTCAATGAAATTATATTAAGATTTGCGTCGTGACGACATTTCCATACAATTTGACATAAAATGTCGTAGAAACACATCGTGAAATAAAATCTATTTAATTTTGAGAACGTTCTGTCTAAAGCTCTCACATATAGACACAAGGCGAATTCATTTTCATTCACTTAATCTACAACCTGTTTTACTAATTTTGGTATTGCTTCTGAGATCTTAAACATTAATTTTGCTCCATATCAACTATTTTAAAGTTTTCTTAGTATTGTTTTGCTCTACACGCCACTGTTTGGCGGATGCTGCGAAATCCTCATACAAAAATGTCTCTCTTGCTTTTCTTCATTGCCGTTAGAAGGAGAGTAGCTAAAGCAACAGCAAAATAAAATGTTAAGAACTCAATGCACAACAGTGAGTATAAGCGTGCGGCACACAAAGAGCTACTTTTTTTTATATTTTTACACAAAACAATAATTTTCACATTCCATAAAATCAAATTAAGAACTGCGTCGAGACCACATTTTCCATACAATTTGATATAAAATGTCGTTAAAACACATCGTAAAGTAAAATCTATTTTATTTTTGAAACGTTTTGTCTAACTTGGTGGCCACACGATCAAATTTTGCCTTTCAATTCCTTTCAATTCGCAATACACTCTCAGTGTTTTACTAACACACTCACACTTTTTAAATTGACCACGAGATGGCTATTAATTTCACCTTTCTATTTGTTTGGCAATTTAACTTTCAATTTAACAGCTGATAACATGTTTTTCTTTAAAAATTGTTTTTTTTGATGACATCAGGAAAGTAAATTTGCTTACAAATTGAATGCAGCCTACGTCACAGGTTTCAATTTATGTAAGTTTTGACAAGCAGTATATGTAAAATACTATCAAGAACAACTTGATCGTGTGGCCGCAGGTTAAATCTCTCACACATAGACACAAGGCGAATTAATTTTCATATTCAGGTGGCGTTAGCAGCACAGCTGTGCTACTTTTTTTTCTTATTAAGAGCGAGGAATATCAAAGTTGCTTGTGTTTTTGACAAATTGACCAACGAAAACAACAAATTAAGTACAATGTTGTGTTTTTAGTATTGTACTTATTGCAGTATCCGTCTACATGAATTCGCCTCGTATAGACACTTCTCCCAATAATGCTACCATACTTTCTTTTAATTTCATACCTTTTGTTTACAGAAAATGAAAAACAAAAGAAAATAAAAAATTAAAACAGTTAAATGAGAGGGAATTTGAAGTTACTAGCAACGTTTAAATTATGTGCTTTGAACACTAACTGCGCTCATGAAAGTTCACACAAATTTACATTTTCTCTTTAGAACATATCCGGAAGCAGTAACCTTCATTGTAGTTTTTCATCACTACGACTTTTGGCATATGCGCCAAACCAATAATGAGTTGACGATTAAAAAATGGTTCAAGAAATATGGACATTATTCTTGACAAAGTGTACTATGGTTTTCCAATATTTGACCACTTTTAGGAATCGTTTTAGCCTCCAAGGAATCAATTGAGTGCCCCGGTAGGCTAGCTAGTAGTGAGCGAGTCTATTAGCGCCGGGGTTGCGGGTTCGATTCCCGCCAGAGGCTCTGGTTTCTTTCCTGCAGACAAGCGTAGAACTTAGCGGGATTAGCTTAGGAAATTAAAAAAAAATTGCTGTTGGCTTATCAGGAATTAATCGAGAAGTGTATAATTTAACGACCTCGCAGGCCCTATTCTCAAAATCAACTTTTTATTTTAATAATTCGACGGCTAAAGTTACACATTTAAAAAATAAGTATTGATCATGGCACGGTAATGATGTGTTTTGACCGTAACTTGAGGAATGGCTTAATTTTTAAGGAAAGAAGGTCCGATATTGGCACCAGCTTGTAAACCACACCAAGTCCTCGTTCATATAATGAAGCATTTGTGCGAAACATTTGCGTTGGTTGATAGAAGGGGAGGGGAAAGATGAATGCAAAAGTGTGGTTTGTATCGTGTACAAAAAGTTTTTGCGAGTTTGTTGTTGAGAGGAAGAAGAAGAAAGAGAGAAGGAATACATACAAAACAATTAAGTGCTGCAAAACTAAAATTTCATTCTTTGGACACGAATGCAGTTTAAAAAGAGAACGGAAAAAAGTTTTTGCAGCGAATGTTTCATAATATGGACAAGGACTAAGCGGCAGATTTTGTTTGGATGTCATTGAGTCTGTTAAGTCTGTTAAGTCTGTAGTGGATTGATCGAACTCCCTAAGCCAAGAATGAGCTTTCATCTCACAATTTGATCGTATAAGTTAAGCGAATCGATGACTGATTTTTAGAAATATTTGAATAATTTTTGAGCGTTGTTCCAGCTTGAAAACATTCCTGTTGATTTACAAGAGCATTCTAGTCATACATGTAAAAAAGTAAGCGCAATATGATAGTTTGTTTGACAGCTAACCCTCTCGTAAGTTCTGTCGTGCTTAAAAGAAACCCCGTTTATATAAAATAAACCAATTAGGACAAATATAATATGAATTAAATTAAAAAAAAGCTTTAAGTTAAAGATTTAAAGTATGGCTGGCTTTATAAGAGATTTTATTAATCTTTAAATTTCAATTAATTTTTTTTTATTTCTTGCCTTTAAAGGACTTAAGCAATTAAAAAAAAAATGTTGAGATTGTTGAAAAAAAAAAACTATTTTCCAACTTGCTATTTTAATCATTATCAATAGTAAAACATGGTCTTAAAACAAACAAAAAAAAAATTTCCTAAATTTAAACAAATTTATATTCAATATAGCAAAATCATGCTTAAAAAACACTTGAAGGCACGGCTCTCATTTGAAGCAACGGCTCACATTAATTTTCAATATGTCACACATTACGAAAAAATCAATATTTTTTTCTTTAAACTCTTCTTAAGGACATTCCTTTTTAAAAATAGACCATATTAATGAAGTGAGCGTAAAATCTTGTTAAAAAATTTAAAAAAAAAAAAAAAATTTATTTAATTTTTATGGTTTATATAACACACCATAAAAAACAAGCCGCCAGCCAGCATGAACAAAACTGCAAATTGTCTAAAAAGCCTTATTAACAAAACAAAAAAAAAAAAACTTTAAGATTAATTTATGGTTGACAATAGTTAATGACACGACCAAGAATAACAATTAACTATTTTACAATGCCAGAAAAATAAACTGAGTAACAAGAAAAGGAGTTCTTTAAATTCGCAAGTTTAATGGAAAAAATGTATAAGAAAAATAAAAAAATAAAACATTTTGGAAGTTTAATTCGAATAGAGCAGGAGCTATTTCACTTATGATAATGACAATTTTTAAAATAAAACCAATTTCCTATTCACTTATTATGATGTGATAAATTCCCAATATTTATTGATAAAAACACTGAAATTTATTATTGGGGGAAAAGCTATTTCCTATGCGCACATGCAATTTTGTTTTGTTAAGTTTTGAAATTGTTGCAGTTTCAACAACCAACCTTTTTAAACAAAAAACCTTTAACTTCCAAGATGTTCTTGTAGAAGCCCTTTCAATTTGGAAATATTGATTTCATTAAGAGCATTCATATTAATAGAGTTGCCCATAAAGTCGAGCCCTTATAGCAAAAATGATGTAACAAACAAAAATAAAATTTTACAGGAGAAGGTTTCTTTTTAAATATGTTTGCTTCAAGTCTAGGGTTTCTTTTGAAATTGCTTTTGCTCTTATTCCGTAACGGCGCTTCCAAGAGATATGAGATTTTTAAAAATGATGATGCAAATGATCAAAAAGATCGATTTTTATCAAAAAACAAAAATCTAAAATGTTGTTGGTTACATCATTTTTTCTATTAGGGCTTGTTGCAATAACAAGTCCAATTTTTGTTTTTTTAAAAATATTATTTTAAGACGTTATTATATTTAATGAACTTATTTAGTATCACGGGGTTATGTAGGGAAAATCTTAGGGATATATCACATTCTAGTGCTACATTCTTCGGGGAAATAGGGTGCAGTCAAAACTTGGAATTCGCAAAGTTAAGAATTGAAAGACATCTTGAGATTGCGACTAACCAAAGATGCCATCTGGTACCACGCTTGTCTATACCACCGAACGCCTTAAATATTTTTTTCACCACGTAAAAATAACGCTATTCGCAACGAAAAGGTTTATTATGCATGAAGCGTACTTTTCCCAAAAATGCTTCCAACACAAAGACATAATTTCTGAACAAATTATACATTATTGAGATGGTCAAAATGGGCGATGATAATGAAAAGAAGGAGACGAAGGAAGACAAAATAATAATTAAGAATAGGAAGAGGATTAAAAATATACATGATGCAGTAATTCGAAAAGAATTATATGTGGGCGATTTGCTGACAGGAGCAGATACTTTACAACAATCTAAGGACATCCGAGTTACAATGTCTAACCATTTAGAGAAATATGGTTTCCACCAACGAAAATGGATTTCAAAGCACGATGAAATGGTGCTGCCTGCGAACAAAGATTATTGAATATTCAGAAAGATGAATGCTTGAAAAGTTTAGGATTGCAATGCAATCCCATAATGACCTTCAACATGCAGCGTGAAAAAGAAGAAAAATTTACAAAATGTGTTGCTTTCACATGACTACCAAATTATTTGATCCGTTATGATGGCTTAAACCCGTGATAATTACAGCAAAGCTATTTTTAAACAAGACTTGTGGAGGCAGCAAACTGATTGGGACAAGCCATTTAGATGAAAACTTAATAAAAAAGTGCCAAGCGTTTCTTTGTCGGCAATAACAGAAATATAAATAAGTCCATTAATTGAATTCTCAAATGGAACATCAATTGAAATAAACGGTTCGCAGACGCCTCAGAAAAAGCTTATTTCGCAGTGGTCTACGCAATAATCGATTCGGCTGTAACCACGTTAGCCGCTAAAGGTAAGGTAAACCCTATTATAAATTTTAAAACGTGCGCTTAGCACATTTACTTCGATACCAAAATGTCCAAGATAAAAGAAACACTTAGTACCTGAAGGGACTCAACGATAACTCTAGTCTGGATAAATTCCAAAAATAAGTATAAAACATAATCAACTTATCTTGAACACAAGATGATGGATGCATAAGGATTAAGATGTGAAAACGAAACATAAGAGCGTCCACCAATGCCAATGTATGAATGAAATCACTCAACGAACACATGCGCAAAGATTGAGGGGTGGAGAATTAATAAATAATGGCCTATGAAGAGGGAATTGAAGAAATATTTAATGATAGTGAAGAAGATGAAAATGATGATGAACAAGACGATGGAGAAGCAGAATATGACTAATCTCTTGAGTAATGTACCTTTCATCATGGTGGCTGTGGCTTTTGAGCCCCATACACGTTTCAATTCAATTTTCAACTGAATTGATGCTTGGCCACGCACTTCATCAACTGAATTGAAAGATTTTAAATTAATTTTAAAATTAAATTTTTAAAATACTTAACTTTTTTTTTACAAAAGAAAACTCCAACAAATTATTTTGACAGATGATTAAGAGACTCGAGCAGACACAGTACAATCGAATTGAACGACTTTGGAGTCAACTTGAAAAAAATCATGATTTTTCTTCAACCCACTCGACAACCGTCAAACTAATCAATTGAGAATACCATACACGCTTTAATTTAGACAACAACCGACTCAGTTTACAATTGAATTGAATCGTGTATGGGCTGGTTTAAACTCAAAGTCACAGGAAGTGAATTCGCTAAAAGGCCACTTAAAGGCTGATTTTTCACCACTTGTGGGAGAATCCGGCCTGAAGGACGGATCATTCCTATGTGCAGTTGCTATTTAACAGTGATATGTTTAAATAAACAATTTGATTGACTGCTAGTTCAAAACTAACTTATTTATTTCTTATTCCCATAATTATACAAATGACATAAATATACATGAATACTTAGGAATAACTTATTTACTAAAGAACCTTATGATAATACACATCATTCCTCCCAACTTAAACAAAATCACTTCCCTTCTATAACTTAGCCCTTCTAGCCATACTTCTAGTTACCATACGTTTCTCATCCTCCTTAATAATACTACTCTGACCTTCCGCAGACGTTTCATTTAAACCCCCTCGAGTCCCAACTAAACCTAAGTCCAAATTTGTATTCCTCCTCATTTGATCCGTATGCGCCTGTCTCTGTATTCCATTGACCAAAACTAAGTACCTACAACTACTAAGTTTACTTATAACCTTTCCCTTCACCCATTTTACAAAATTGGAAAAAACATTCCTGTACCATACTTCCTCCCCAACATCAAAATGTACTACTTTATTTTGATAACATTCAGAAACGAGTCCTATTTCCACGTTTGGCTCAACTGATTTTAAATTGGTTTCCGGTGTCACATTCGATTTATTAGAATTTAACACATTGAGCAATGTTCGGGGTTTGTACTGAAAAATCATTTCTCCCGGTGTTAACCCAGTTGACGAGGTCGGAGTTGTTCTATACTTTAATAAGAATCGGTCTATTCTTAGCTGTAAAGATTTGCCGATCTGTCTTTGATCCAACAGTGATTTCCGCAATCCATTTTTGAAAGTTTGCACCGCCCTTTCTGCACTGCCATTAGATTGGGGGTGATACGGAGGAGACTTAAGAGGAACTATACCATTAGATTTACAAAATTCAACAAATTCTCTGGAGCTAAATGGTGGCCCATTATCACTTACAATACTAAATGGCAACCCAAACGTCGAAAATATTGACCGAAGTTTTTCGCTTACCACCGCTGCAGTAGTTGTTTTAAAAGGAATAGCCTCCATCCATTTGGAATACGCATCATACAAAATCAAAATCGATTGTCCATTTAAAGAACAGAAATCGATATGAACTCTCTCAAATGGATATGTTGCCTCTATCCAATTTGATAGATTAGCCGACTTTGAGTTTTGTGTAGACTGACATATATCACATTTATTATTAAATTTTTCAATATCTTGATCTATGCCCGGCCACCAAATAACTGTCCTCGCCAACGCCTTACTTCTAACTATTCCTATATGTTGATCATGAATTAATCCCAAGACCTTATCACGTAAAGTATTCGGTATTACCATTCTATCGCCATAAAATAAAACCCCATTTTCCGTTGCTAGAGATTCCCTTTTCAAATAATATTTCTGTAGCTCCCCTGCCCTTTCCGCTGGCCAAACGCCCGTTACAATAGAATTATAAACTTGTGTCATGCACGATTCGTTCTTCATCGCCTGTTCCACATCTCTCGCACTCAATGGAAAAGATGAATTATTTAAACTATTTATATTATTATACTCAATACCTGTATTATACCCCATTGGCAGTCTCGATAATGCATCCGCATTAGCCATTTCCCTTGCCTTTTTATATTTAATGTCATATGAATACATTGATAAGAAAATTGCCCACCTCTGTAGACGATTAGCTGCCACACCAGAAATATCTTTCCTCTCACCAAAAATTGCCCGTAAGGGCTGATGATCACTGTGTATAGTAAAATGAAACCCAAAAATATATTTGTGGAATTTTTTTACCGCAAATATAATGGCTAGTGCCTCTCTATGAAGCTGAGAATAGTTCTGCTCCGCAGCACTCAATGTGCTTGATGCAAACATCACTGGACGTTCCACACCATCAATAACCTGAGACAATACTCCACCCACTCCATATGGACTTGCATCCGCAGACACAATTATCTTCTTTGTAGGGTCATAGTGTGTTAATACATTTAAATTATTAACCAATCGCTTACTGCTTTGAAAACTTTCACTATGCTCTTTTCCCCAAGACCATTTCACCCTTTCCTTCGTCAACTCATACAAGCAATGAAGTTCGGCAGACAAATTAGGAATACACTTATTATAATAATTGATCATCCCCAGGTATGACTTCAATTGAGTTTTGTTGCTTGGTTCTGGAGCATTAACAACGGCCTCCACCTTCTTAGGGCTAGGTGTTATGCCCATTTCATTTATTCTATAACCCAAATAATCAATCTCCGATTTAAAAAATTCGCACTTTTCTAAATTCACCTTTACATTGTGTTCTAACAATCTATCTAAGACCCGTAACAAATTGATTTTGCAATCCTCCTCAGATTTACCACCAATTATTATATCATCAAAATAAACTTGAACATTTTCAATATTCCGCAAAATCCGATCGATCATAGAACAAAATATCTGTGGTGCTGTCTTGAGACCAAAAACTAATCTAGTGAACTGAAATAACCCAATATGGGTGTTGATGGTTAGCAATTCCCTAGAACGCTCCGAAACAGCGACCTGTAAATAAGCCCCCGTTAAATCTAGCTTGGTAAACACTTTCCATCCTACCATAGATGCCAATATATCATCTATACGCGGTATTGCCCCGTGCTCCATCTCTACAAATTTGTTCACGGTTCTCTTACAATCTACGCAAAGTCGAATTAACCCATTCCCTTTATTAACAATTACCAATGGGCTTGCCCAATTGCTTCTCGTTACTGGTACTATTACACCGTCATCGCATAATCTGTTAAGTTCGTTTTCAACCTTAGCCTTCAAACCATAAGGAACGGTGTTTGCTTTACAAAAAATGGGATATGAATCATTCTTAAGTACAATTTCCGCCTTAAAATTCCTTATAACAGAATCATTCGATTTAGTAAAAATCGCATTATACTTCTCCAAAAACTTCATTTTATTTAAATCCAATTCAAAATCAGTTATTGCCAAATTAACGCTACAATACTCATATTCAGTAAAAAAATTCTTCCAACCACTAAAAATTACATCCATCCAATTTCTACCCAGCAATGGATAAAAATACATTCCCGTATCTAAAACAATTAATTTAAGATCAGAATTAAAACGTTTAAAATTAACCTTAACCGAAAATTCCCCAAGCGTTTCAACTCGATCCCCAGAAATTAATTTTATAGAAAATTCATCTCCGAACAGTTTATATTTAGAAAAATACTTGTAAAAATCCCTCTTATGAATCACGGTTACACACGCCCCTGTATCTACTTCAAACTCTATATCAATGTTCCCAATACCTAATTTAATTTTTAAAGGTTTAATTTTAAGAGATGTTATGTTATTTATATAATTACACAAATGCTCCTCTTCCTCATTTTCTTCTTCCAAACTCTTAATTTTCGGTTGTCCTTTCTTCTTCTTACAAAATTTTTGCATGTGGCCTTGCTTCCCACAGTTAAAACAAACCACATTTTTGTAAAAAGTTTGCTTTCCGCTACCTGCTTGTTTGCTGTTGCAACCATTTGAGTAATTATTGACTGCGCTGCTTTGATGATGATCTGATGATTCCCATCTTCTTGACGTTCCATACCCTTTTTTCTTCAACGCATTAATATTCTCATCCTCCTCTTTGATCAGTGCTACATTCGTTGTTGTTATTTCTACTGCATTTGCTAATTCGATTGCTTTTTGGAATTTGTTTAAGTCCACTTCACTCAATAATCGTTGCTGTATTTTCCCGTCTCCAACACCGCATACAAATTGAATTAATAATGCTTTATCCAGAAAGTCCCCAAAATCACAATATTGTGCTTGCTGCTTTAGCTCAATCACAAAATTCGATAATTTCTGCCCAACAGTTCTACTAGTTTTAAAAAATTTATAACATTCTGCAATTACATTTCTTTTTGGTTTTAAATGACTTTTTAGCTTAGTCACCAACTCTGCATACGTATAGTCATTTTCTGTTTTCGGAACCGTTAAAGAAACAATTACCCGGTATAATTCTGCACCACCAAAACTACACAAAAATCCAATCTTTTCAGGGTCTTTTACAGAATTCAATTTAAAAAGATGATCCAATCTGCGAGCATAAAGATCAAAGTCTTCTCCTAGCAAAAAAGGATCTGCAGAACCAATAAATTTCTCCATTTCTGCTTGACTTTCCTCAATTTTTTTCTATATTTTATTTTCCTCGTCGCCAATGATATGTTTAAATAAACAATTTGATTGACTGCTAGTTCAAAACTAACTTATTTATTTCTTATTCCCATAATTATACAAATGACATAAATATACATGAATACTTAGGAATAACTTATTTACTAAAGAACCTTATGATAATACACATCAAACAGAAGCCGGACACTATTTTAATCTAGCAGAGGTTAAATCGCTCCCATTTCTAAACAAGGGGCAAGTGTGTAATCTTGCAGGATTGTACACTCAATGTAATATTTGTGTGTATTGGTTTTTCTCCAGCACAAAGAGAGATGGTAGACGCATTGTTTATTCACCTAGTAGTTAAGACAACCTTAAGATTAGAACAACATGGCAGGGTTTCAAGTAAATCCTTCTACTAATATACAGTGCACTCGCGATAATATGAACACCCTAATATATGAACACCCCAAAATATGAACACTTATTTTCTTCCATTGACTACTCTAAAATATGAACTTGTGCAAACGCTTTAAAATATGAACAACTTATAGTTGTATTTTAAACGGTTTTTATCTACCTACACAGTGTTATATAAAAATCAATTTTTATTCAACTGTATAATAAACTGGGGATTTCCCTAACTATAGCTTTACAATTGTCTTCAGTTGTTAATCAAAAAAAAAAGGCATGCACCGAAGGTTTTTTGAAAATGAGATACAAAAAGATCACTGTTGGCAGATACGGCAAATATCAGGAGATTTTTAATAGAGCGTGGCGTTTTTAAACTGATTGAACGAAAGAAAATCACAGGCTTTTTCGCAAAGCTTTAAGTTTGCTTTTTTTTTTAAAAATCAACAGTTTTTTAAATCCAATGAACAGTAAATAAAAAAAACTTTTACATTAGAAACTTTTACTTTTGCCATTCGCAAATATTAACAATCTTGCAAAAGTGAACTGGCTTTGTTTTAATTAGTTCATAATATCGCGAGTGCACTGTACTTGAATAGTTGAATAAAGTCTTTCCAAATGTTTTTCCAATGGAACACTACCGGCTGCTTTAAGCAAATAAAAAGGGACTCGGCACTCAAACTCTAAGCTAAAAAAAACTTTTCGAGTTCTGCACAATATTAAGACAGACAAGTTAAGATTAACGTGAGTACATACCGCATAAACATAACCGTACAGTGCTCTCCACACTGATAGAAAAAATGTGTTTACCAACGCGCCGCCCTATGTGGGTGCAACTAATACACACAGATGGCAATATATAGTCCCCACAGAGATTGAAAAACATCTCTTTTAGTTGACTTTTAAGACCTCCCTTCCCACGATTTTGGATATAGTCCATAGCCACCATGTGATTCCCGAAGGAGCATCTGTAGTAACCAGTCCAGGACCAAAGTCCAAGGCGCTATTGGTTCCCGTAATGCAACACCAACAGTTGAAATATCTTTTGGATGTATCCCTACAGTTTTATAGAATTTAACTCCTATTTTTGGCCTTTTACTCTGCAAGCTTTTAGACCTGATCTGTTTGTAATTTTTATCATAATTTGAATTTTAATATGAACTAGAACTCTTTATCATTTGCGTTGAAATAAACCCCTGCTACTTGTAAATTATGTCAGATAGTCAAGAGCAGTTAAAAAATTGAAAAGTATTTTCATGTCTAAAAATGGTGCTACCTGGAAATCTGAAAGGTTTTCCCCAGCCCGCAAATTCCTTATCAAAGTGTTAATTTATATAAACCATGGAATATTTGAGCTTTAAAACTGTTTCCTAATAAACTGTCCCACTTTAGGGTTACCACTGATCTGTGAGGGATGTGGAAGGTTTGTCCTTAACTCAAAAGTAAATGCAGACCAATTAGTTTTGGATTAGTTTGGATTAAATATGGCTTATTTCAAAGTTATTTTTGGGAATACAAAATTTATCATCAATAAGATTTCCGTATGACGTGCTTAATTCCCAGTTTTTTTATTTTTGATAAATACACTGAATTTAAAACTTCCATTCTACTAGTCTACTAATCTTAGGTATACTAGATTTTATTTTAAGGAACTGTACAATTTTATACTTGTCAGATCAGATAGTTCATGTCAATTCTCTACATGCATAGAAAACATTAAACGGCCTTGTTTGGATTAACTCAATTAACTTGCCTCTTGCTTAGGAGCTAAAGCTGCATTAGAATAACCGGCAGGATCTGTTAAATAGCAACAGTAGCTAAGAAATATCCTCCCGCAGGCTAAAATTCCACACAAGTGGTGAAAAATCCGCACTTGGGCAGCCTCCGTGGGCAGCCTCCTCCTATCTTCTCATGGCTTTAAGTGCATACCAAAAACACCACGTAGTCTCCGCAGGCTCCTCAATTGATATTTAGACCGGTGCGGTGCCAGGAGAGGAAATCTGATCAAACGAAATCTCAAGAGATCTGTCAATTTTGTATTCTGCCTAATTCCAGGTGTTGGACGGCCCTGACTTTCCCAGAGAATCTAACAGCGGAAGGTGGAATAGCCTTTCAAAGTTTCCCTACTTACCCCTGAGAGGAATCTCGCGTAGGGGAATCCCCACATAAAATAATTAAGTGCTTTCCTTTAAAACACTGTCGGAATCGGGAAAAATTGTCCTTTTAAAGCGGTTGTTAGGGCCGGACTTTGATCTGCCTTCCTGTACATAAGAACCCAATATTAATACCTTTGAAAGTTTATTTGGATCGTATATTCTAATGCAGTGATAGCCACTCCATAGGCTCGCGAGTCAGTTAATAGTCGTATTTTTCACACAGACACGGTCGGAAATTCACACACCGCACACAAGTATATAATATCTTTGTGTGCGTGCGTTCGGGGCTTGGTTATCACTGTTTTAAAGCTATCCTACTTTTAGTTTCCGTAGAGCTGGTTTATGTAATTCTAAAGGAGCATAAGAACTCCATCGTTAAAATAAAATATCTGTTACTCCAATGTTTTATTTTATGCCAATCCTTCCGTCCAGCCGTTGAAAAATAGCAGATTTATTTTGCCAACAACTTTATTATGCCTCCCAGTATATAAGAACCCTATATTGATACCTTTAATAGGTTATGAGGTTTATATATTTCAAAGCTGTCTTAATTTAGGTTCCCTCAGTGCTGGTTTAAGTTTAACATTCGTTAAGATATTTATCTTGAAGATATTTTTATTATTATTTATTTAACATAAAGATATTTATCCAATATATTAATTCCTTTCATACTTCATTGTTTCAAATGATATTACAAGCCGTTACGTACCCTCCCCTGTAGGGTGCCTTCAATAATATGTGGTGTAGTTTAGACAAACAACTAGACAACTACCACACTTTATAAACTGTCTAGTATCTAGACATTTAGATAAAAGTGTTGTCGTTTTGTTTAGTTTATTTTGTTTTTTTTTGTTAGCTTTTTGTTGATTTTCCTAAGCAAAAGCTCCATGTCCAAGACTAGAGATTTAAGATTTTGAAAATAAAATAAAAACCAGCATGTTGCAGCATGTTCTTATAGCAGAAAAACAGAAAACAAAACTGGAAAAAAGCAAATCTAAGTCTAATTTTTTTTTTTTTTTTTTAATTTTTTAGATTGACCCAAATTTTGATTGTCATGTTTTGACCAATATGGTAATTATGTACACATGTTGAGTGTGTGTGTTGTATCAATGAATATTTTTGTTTATTTTGAACACAGAAAACTGGAATGGAAATAAGAGTAATAATAATAAAAATAACTGTATTTTATTTATTTGTTTGTTGTTTACTCTGTAAGGATTTCTTCTTTTTTTGTTTTCCTAATTTTTTAAATCCACTTGTGGTCTTTTTGTTTTTAAACAGTAGATACCCGATAATTCGTAATCGAAGGTACCGCCTAATTTTAACGAATAATAGGAGTTTTCGAAATAAAGTTATTTCTAATTAAAGAGGATAAATTAAAAAAAAAAAAAAATATTTATAGAGGCTTGATATTAAAGAGGTTTGATGATTGATAAAAGCGTAAAAGGATTGCTACTAATAATTTTTTTTTTTGCCAACTTCACTTTTCTTTGCTCCATTCTCAATTGCTAAGATCACGTCACACTCTTCACAATATCTATAAAAAAATAATCTTAAGAACCGAAAAAATGCAGCAAGAAATCTAACGAATTGTAAAAATCACAGCCTTTGGTTTTTGGAAACAAAAATAAACACAGTCTTTATTATTTTTTCAATGTGAATTTCGGATATGAATGTACAAGATATTGTGTACGTTTATTTTTTTTGACAAAATTCCAACAACAATTCCTTGCAAAAACAATTATTTGTATGCGGACGCCACAAACGTCACGTACAAGTTAATATCACAAATTCTTCGTATGTGTTCGCTACACAAGACCGATAAGTAAATATCAGAAATTCTCGTAGACAGCACGAAGTAATTTTCAGATACTAAAAATATGGCAAGAAAAATTTTTACTCACAACACTATTTAAACTGCGCGACGAACAGTAAAGCATAGCATTTGTCATTGACGTTGTACGGAAATGTTATGTACACATCCCAGTTGGCCACGTCTTCAATACATCCTCGAAGACGGATGCACGACAATGTTAATTTCTGCACGACATGCGAGGGACAGCGGGAACAAATCGTCAACGACATTTTCGAACAAGTGTCGCGAAAATCGTGCACGACACAAAGAAAGACAATGTGGCCTACTTTATCATCAACGACTACATGCATGACAATGTGGTCTATTTCGACGTCCACGACAAACATTATTATATGGTTATCTAATTCAGACAGTTTTTTAGTATAGTTAGAATTTTAATTTCTGTTATATGTTTTATATTCGACTCCTATAAGCAATCCTAAAGTTGACAGTAAACTACTAACTGCATGTTATCCATTTTCCCGCCCGCGAATAATTTCATCATTTTTGGTTTTACTGTTTAGAACTAATTTGTAAGTTTTTTGTATGTATTTAAATCAACAATTAAAAAAAAAGAATGTGAGAATTTTAAGAAAACCAAGCAAGTGAGTGAATAGTATTCAAGAAAACTTTGTCGTCAGTAGCTTTTATACAAGACAACTTATGAGACAGTGTCGCTGATACTGTCCTACATAGAGTTTAATAGAGGACAACTTATAAGACAAAGTCGCTCATACTGTCCCATATAAAGCTAAATAGAAGACAACTTACAGGACAACGTCGCTCAAACTGTCGTGCACGAGGATTTCCTGTAAATTGTCTTCTAGAAAACCTAAACAACGGGGGACAAGTCGTGCATACATCATTGACGACGATGTCGTCAACGGCAATCTGACCAACTGGGATATCTCATTATACCCACACCACAATAGTGGAGAGGGTATTATGCATTTGTGCTGATGTGTGTAACGCCTTAAAATATTGGTCCCACCTTTAAGTATACCGATCGTCTAAGAATCACTTTCTGAGTCGAACTAACGATGTCCGTCCGGCTGGCTGGCTGTCCATGTAACCTTGTGAGCAAAGTACAGGTCGCAATTTTGGAGATAATTGGATGAAATTTGGGTCATAGGTTCTTATTGGTACAAGGACCAAGCCTATTGGCCAATTGAAAATGGGCCGAATCGTAGGACCACGAGGGAAGATAGGGGGGAATTTCTTCCTCTCAGAAACTATCAAACCGATTTCAATGAAATTTAAAACATAGATAAAACCATATCTATATGGACACAAAATGTATGCATTTTTTAAAAAATAGGACCACGAGGGGAGATAGGGGCAATTTCTGACTCTCAAACCGATTTTAATGAAATTTAAAACATAGATAGATTCATATCTATATGGACACATTAGCTATACAGTTTTTCAAAAATAGGACCACAACGGGAGGTAGGGGGCAATTTCTGCCTCTCACAAACTTTCAAACCGATTATCATGAAGTTAACAAACATAGATAAATCTATATTTATATGGACTCATAAGCATGATGTGTTTTTAAATACTGTGGTGTAGGGTATTATATGGTCGGGCTTGACCGACTATACTTTCTTACTTGTTTTTGTTGTGTACTTGATTTCGATATAAATTTATGCAGGCCTTTAGTAGCAAACTCTTTACATATACATAAGCTATTAAAGACACAAACCATGTGTAATAGAATTGCCATCTGTTGTGAATTCCGAGTTTTTAATTTAGAGTTTTTAATTTATTTACCCAAAATTGAACAATTCTTTAAACAAAATCAACTAAGAATGATTTAGTTGGTATTGAATAACACAAATCAAGTTTTCTGATATAAAAAAAAAAAAACAAAATTTGCATACTTTTTTTTTTTTTGTTATTTTTCTTGCAGTATTCTAATAAATTTATGCACATTAAATGTCAACACAAATTCCTATAAAATATAAAACTTAAAAACTGCAAAATAAACAGAGTTGGAGATAAAAGATTAAAGAAAATTCAATTTAGAATATTTGTTACCTAGAAACGTCGTCAGTCGAACATATGAAATTGCCAATATTTTTTTAAGCCATTAGAAAATTATTTTTTTTCTTCTTCTCAATCTTTGCCGTTTATTGGCTGCACATGTCTTTTTTGGCAATTAAAATTTAAGAGCAGTTCTACTAGTTGTACAAGTTTCATGATTAAGTAATTGAAATTTGCAATTTCAATTTTTGTTACTTAAATTTTTTTGAAGTATTTTTTTTTTTGTTTTATTTTTTATTTAAACAAAGTCTTATGAATTAAGAGGAGAGAAAAAAGCTAAAAATATTTAACTGCTCTAAAAAAATTGAATTTGGTATCAAGTGTTTATTAATTTAAAAATAATATAATAATTAATTAATTAATTTATTTATTTTAGGCCATAATCTTTAAAATTCATTGAATAAAAATAAAAACTGGATTTTCTTAAGCAAATTGATAAAATGCTGAAAAAATTTTAAATTTAATAAATAAAGGCATACAAATCTTGCAATAGACAGATATTTTTTTGGAAAGTAAATTGGAAAAACATGAAATGTGTGGCCTGTTATTTCGTAATGTAAACAACTGTAAAGAGTTGTCTAAAAGTTTTGTTAAACTTATGCAAATTCCAATTGCAAATAGTTGGCACAGAAGTGTTTTATATATCGCTTCAGTATCTCTAAAATTGGTCAACTCAAAATAAACAAAATATTTAGCAGAGGGGGATTTGACTTTTGCAATCGTGTTCTTGTAAAAAGTTAAAATTTAAAAATTTCAAGTTGGCCCCTTTTCGCGAAAGTGAAGCGATATCCAAAATGATTTTGTTGATGATATGATATATCGCTCCTTAATTGCAACATAGTCATACTTTCAAAAATCTAACTTGGCAAAATGCGATTTAAGTTTCCAAAATGTACCCAGATTTAATAAAAAATATTTTGCTATAACTTCGGTTCAGTTTGAGATGTAATGCTGATTTTTTTTTTGCATGTATAAAGGAACACTTGCTTAAGTAACCTAAAATGTTTGAATTTTCGAGATATGACTATGGTGCAATAAAGCAGCAATATGATATTAATTTACATTGCAATTGCCTCTAATTCTACCTACTACAGTACTTTTAGCTTAAAGTCACATGCTTAAGTTGCAGAATAATCGCAGACTATATCCCTAATGTGGCTATAAGCTTAATTCTTATATATGCCACTATGAGGCATATAACCGAATATCATGAATTTATGTGAATATAGAAAATTCATATTTATTACACCAACAGCAGGTTTTGGACTAGAGTTGTAAAATGTATAAAAAATAGCTAAGATCTTTAAAAGATATTTCATTCCTAACAAAAACTAATTTTTTAAAGTAGAAGCGGAGTGGATTGTGGCTTCAACATCTAAAAAGAATGTTATACACGCCCACGGATGCTCTTCAAATGAGTTTTCTGAACAAATACAAAATTATTCAGAAATAATAAAGTTATCGAATATATCTTTAGCAATTAACAGAGTGCAGGGCAAAAGTAGACAATTTTGATTGGTGAAGATGTGGCCAGCGAGGATATTCTGGCATAATACTGACAAAGCTAAACTAAGCGATACTCTAAGACTATTTGAAAAATGTATCTCAAGCAGTGTTGCCACTTTCTGGGTTATTACCCGAATTTGGTGTGATTTTTAATGTCGTGGGCAGAGTTTGGTTATTTCTTATATGTTTAATTTGAAGTTATTTCGTTTTAAACAAATAATTTAAAGATTTGATTTCAGAAAAAAAATTATGCCATTTAAAATATCGTTGATTCAAAAAAAAAAAAAAAAATATATATATATATATAGATTTTCAAAAGCTTAATAATGAATGGCGCTGGAAGGACTCTTTGACTTCGATAAATATGAGCTTCATAGTGATTTAGAACCCGAAGTTGTTGAAAGAGCTATTCAAACTAAAAGAAATATTTCCAATATTTTAAAAATTAACACATTTTATTTTAGCTTCCCACCTCCAAATGCTTAAGTTGGGAGAACATTAAGGGTGGTTAAATTTGAAGGGCCGATGTTGAATGTGAACCACACCCATAAGTCAAGTTTTTTCTGCACTTCATTTGACATTTCTCAATTTTAGACTAACTCAATTTGAACTACGGAAAGATACACAATCGAACAATGCGTTAAAGCTATTCAGGCTTATTATGAAAATAGGCGTTAAAATCAAAATGCATATCGTGCACTTCGTGATTCAGTGGTGAGGAACATTTTCACCTCAGTAAGTTCGTCAATAAGCAGAATTGCCGCATTTGGGCGAATGATAATCCAAGAGTGGTTGTCGAAAAACCAATACATCCACAATGAGTAACTGTTTGGTGCGGTTCATGGGCCGGCGGCATCATCGAGCCGTATTTTTTCCAAAATGAGGCTGGTCTGGCAGTTACGGTGAATGTTGTTCGCTAACGTAAGATGATAACGAACTTTTATGGCCCGAATTGGAAGATATGGATGTGGACGACATGTGGTTTCAATAGGACAGTGCGACTCACTATTGGTATGGGAGCCCCCTAAGGGTTGGAGATACATGGCAAGTATGTTTTAAGAAAATGTTAAGAACAAAAAACTATTGAAGGTCGGTTATACATGTTATCCCCCTAGAGGGGACTCCTGGGCATTTATGGGACTTTTTCTTCAATATATTTCTAGTCTGCATTGAACATTTTGTATGGGAGCCGCCTTAAGGAATGTTGCTAGCGGTTGGGTATGTTAGAAATAAATGATTGAGATGAAAAATAAAGTGGGCTTGGTCATACATTTGACCCATCTAGGGGCATCATTGGCGCTGCAGGAGCCAAATTAAAGAATTTTAACCATACAATTACGGCGGTTTAATAAAATTCTTTAATTTGGCCTCTGCAGGGCTAATGATGCCCCTAGATGGGTAAGATGTATGACCAACCCCACTTAATTTTTCAACTCAATCATTTATTTCTAACATACCCACACAATTTTAGTAGTAGTAGCAGTTTGAAAAAAATATTAAAAAAGACATGTTTAGAAGTACACGGTGACTGTAAATGAATCATTAATTTTTGAAATAATTCGTGAATCATTCATGCATTGAATTAGCAAATTTTGAATTAATTCTTTTCACACAAATAAATGAATTGAATGAAATTTGAGTCAAATCAAATGAATTAAACAGAAATGAATTTCAATTCGTTTTCCAATGCAAATGAATCTGTAAAATGAATTGCAATTCACTTTAAGAAATTCGTTTGAACCGGAAACGAATTGGAATTCATGTTACAAATTCATTTGAATTGGAAAACGAATTGAAATTCATTCCTGTCTAATTCATTTGAATTGACTCAAATTTCATTCAATTCATTTATTTGTGTGAAAAGAATTAATTCAAAACTAGATGACCCGTGCGAATATTTCGCACCGTAATTTTTATCAATGAAAATATTAATTTTTCAATTTCTAATTATTTTTCGTCATTAGTGTTAGAAATAAGCTTTAAAATGAGATATCATTCATTAAATTTGATGCGGTGGTATGGGAGATATTTGCAACCGACAAAAAAAAGTGCTTTAGAAATAATATATATGATTTGCTAATTCAGTAATGAATTAAAATCAAAAATTAATGATTCATTTACAGCTCTGGTAAATGGCGCCTAAGCTTAAAAGTGGCTATAAACTAGAGTCAGTGAACGTAATTATGGAAATTGACATTTTGTTAGAAGTTAAATTAAAATTCATATTGTTAATAAAACGCGACGAATATTGGCATTCATCAAACAATGGCCAAAAGAATTTAAGGATACCTTTTTAACAAAAAGATTATTTACGTCACTTGTGAGAACGATTGGCAATTGTTTCACATTGATCTTATCAAATCTGTCCAGAAACATTTCTTACTCTTTTGTTTAAGAGATTTGTATCGAGAATATTCTGCCCTGCCATCATATTCATCACGACTTGCTTTGACTAGACTGTTAAGGACTGTAAAGGTGGCCATATAGAACAATGAGGTTTCTCTGTGAGCAAGAAGTTTAAGTCAATTCTCGAAAAAGATCCATGTCAAATGGAAGAAGAATTAATAGAATCGTGAATTACAAAATCGACCATTTCTTTTTATTTAAAAAAAAGCATTCGAATTTATATAGATGTTAGATAATTGGCTGCCATAAAAGCTAAAGTAGCTTTCTATTCCATTTCAAATATTTTAATTTGATTCTCCTTTTACCTGCTTAATTCACACAAAAATTAAATCAAATAGTTTAAGAAAAAAAGAGCGAAAGTTTTGCTACATTTTGCTTCAGTTAAATTAACTGCCCTGATTAAATATGGACATTTTTTGCAAACTTTGTTTATAATAATAAAAATCAAAACTACGATGACACAATGTGAAATGAATGGAACTTCAAATTAAAAAAAAAAAAAACACTTAAATCTATAAATTTTGCTAAAATATCAGATTTTGCCAAAAAATTAATAACATTTGGGTCAAGTGTGACATAAAGACCGGACCAGTTGCTAAAATAATATTTAAATTAAAAAGAAACCGCTTTAACTACTTTAAAAACTTTTTACGGAAATTCGCAAAAATGTTGGCAAATAAATGCTAATCAGTATCTGTTTTAACATTTAAAACTATAAACATCTCTCTCCTCTGGCTTTTGATGTTTGGGTGTGTATGCGAGAAAAAGTGACATTAAACGATTTAATAAATTAAAGAGATTTAGTGCAAAATATTCAAGATTTTTATGGTTGATTTAGTCATAAAAAAAGTTATAGTCTTTAGTTTTTTTGTTTAAATATTGAAAGCCATTTGCATAGAAAAAAAGTTAGATAACCTTGCAAAATGTTTTTGTAATTATTTTTTGCAATATAAAAAATAATTTTATAATAAAAGGTTGCTAACTAAAAACAAAAAGAAACAAATATAAAGTAAACAACTGTGCAAGTTTCTAAAATATGCATTTAAAGTAAAGCTTGTGTTAAATTAACTATAATTAAATTAAAATTCAAGGTTCCTTTTCTTTTCGAAAATATTCGGTTTATGATTAGGGAAGTTAAGGAAATATTTTTATGCATTCTTTTTTGTTTGTTTTTTTTGTTTTTAATTTAAAAGATTTTAGAGACTTTTATCCAATTACTAATTAACTACATACCAATTTTTATTTTTAATTTTAAAGAAAAATATAAAAATGTCTTAAGTGGAGTTTTGTTTTACCTGCAAAGAGAAGAAAATACAAGAAAAAATTAGCTAAAATTGTTTAAAACATTTAATTTTTATACCCTCCACCACAATTAGTTGTGAAGAGGGTATATTAAGTTTGTCATTCCGTGTGAAACTTTTTTATTATTCATCTCAGACCCCATAAAGTATATATATTCTGGGTCCTTGAGTAATTCTAAGTCGATTTAGCCATGTCCGTCCGTCTGTCCGTCTGTTGAAAACACGCTCACTTTCGAACAACTCAAAAGAAATGAACAAACTTGGTGCCAAATTGCTTGTAGTTATCCTAAGCAGTTTGGGATTGAAATCCAGCAAGATCGGTTCATTAGGACCAGAGCTATGAATCAAAATGTGGAACCAGCACCTAAAAAAATTGATAATTTTGTTACAAAAAATAACATAAATGCTGGAACAAGGCACGGAATAAGATAAGATTTTGCAAAAATTTGTTTTATTTGACTGGAAATCATGCTGTTAAATTTCGTGAAGATCCGTCCATAATTTACCCTAAGCCCCATATAAACACTACTCCCGGAAAACAGATTAGTACGACTAAAACCGTAAAAAATAACGCTAGCGTAACAAAATTTGGTACGTTACAGTTTTTTAGGACTGGAAATGATACTGTGAAATTTCGTGACGATCGGTCCATAATTTACCTTAGGCCCCATATAAGCCCTACTACCGGAAAACAGTTTAGTACCCCAATAAAAAATTTTATCATTTTGCGAAGCGCTAATGGTACATTTAAAAAAATAAGCGCACAATCATGCGCTACGCAATAAGACATACAGAAATGCAGTAAAGTAAGTGAAAGAACCTCAACAACTTTTATAAAAAAAATAACATTTCAAGTGCTACGGCATTCCCTTACTACGAAGCAGGTTTGTAAGGGAGAAAACTAAAAAATAACTGTATCAAAAGATTCAGTGTGTAAGGCTGATCGTTACATATAACAATTTTTATATGCGCTGAATAATGCGCTTTATGTGTCAAAAATGTATTGCTTCAAAGTGGGAACTCGCCATATAAAATTCATGTCTTCCGTAAGCGCAATGGTAAGCGAAACGCTTATGTTTCTCCCTTACAAACCTGCTTCCTTGGAAGCTCCATTTTTTATTGGGACGCCTAAAACCGTAAAAAAAAGCAATCATAACAAATTTTGGCTCGTCACAGTTTCATATGACTATAAATTATACTATGAAATTTCGTGAAGATCGGTACATAATTTACCCTAGGCCCCATAGAAACCCTACTCCCGGAAAACAGTTTAGTACACCTAAAACCATAGTTAATAACAAATCGTCACAGTTTAAGATAATAATAACATCATACAGATATTACTCCTTAAACATTCGAACTGTCGGTGGAGGGTATCAAAGATTCGGCACAGCCGAATATAGCACTCTAACTTGTTTTTTATACATATTCACAAATGCAATTTGGATATAGTGCTTATAGATTATTTTAGCGCCTTGTCCATACTCTTTATTTTCTATTAGGTTTGATTCCCTGAGATCAAAGGATTTGGACACAGTGGCCATATTCAGCACGGAACTCATTCATAAGAATTTCAGTCTAAGTCATATTTTTGGAAAAATCGTGACTTTTAATATCAAACTACTAATTAAATATCAAATTAGTTTTTAATGTTAAATAAAAATGATTGATTTTTCATAAAAACTGACAAATTTCATGTAAATAGTCGTATCTTTTATAATATTTTTTTTATCGCATGCGTTTTTTTTAAGATTTTTTTTTATCGCATGCGATATTTTTTAGTATATTTTTTATCGCATGTGATATTTTAACTTCTCATATTTATCTTCACAAACGTTCACAACTCAACTTTTCAAGTATGATAAAAAGGAATACAATTGAAATCGAATGAGGTTTAATACTTTCTTCCTTTTTTTACAGGGTGTCTGGAGTAATGATTCTTACGTAATTGCTCGTCGACAATTTTGTTCAAAATCCATTTTCACTTAAACGGCCACGTCAACAAGCAAAACTGCAGTTACTGGTCTACAAGAACCCGCAGCCCTCAATTGAAACATCCAAAACCATTGCCCCAGGGTTACTATTTGGTGTGCCTTATCCACGCATGAGATAGTTGAACCATTTTTTTTTTTGAAAATTCTCGAAAAACAAGGCTCTGTTTTGAACAGTGTGTTCAACTCGACGGAAGACATACTCTTTAAAAAATAAAATCCGCATTTACATTCTATTGTTCAATGCTCTTAATAAAACTTTGTGTCAATTATTACGTTTTTTACTTAGGTTTGATTATAGAAATTTGCTACCAGACACCCTGTATTTAACTTAAGGGTAAAAACGACTAACATATGCATCTTACTCCAAAATGAATTAAAAACAAAATTCAAAAAACTAACGCCTTTAAAAATATATTTACCCCTTTTTAAAGGGTAAATCGGGTAATTTTGGCACTTTTTTTTAAACATATTTTCCTCTAAAGTGTTAAAAAAAGGAATACAATTTAAATCAAATTGTTCGCTTTAAAAAAAAAAATCTCGAATATGTTTTGGTACTTTTAGGAAATTCTGAATAATAGAGCAAAGAATTTAAACTGAAATCGAATGAGGTTTAATACTTTCTTTAAAGCATCTTTAATGAGTTTTAGTACTTTTGTGCAATTTGGTGAAAACGAAAGGGTGAAAACGAATAAAATCTGTAATTTAATGTGCCTAATGTTAACACAGAATGAATCAAAATTCAAAAAGCATATAAATGCTGACGCGTGTTTAATACTTTTTTGATAACTGTACTTTAAAAGGGTTAAACAGGTAAACATCTAATTTTGGTACTTTTTTTGTTCCAAATTTTTTCTTCGAAAATATTAATTATAGGAATAAAATTTAAGTCTAATTTTTTTTTAAATATCTCGAATTGGGTTTGTGTACTTTTTTGAAATTCTGACTAAAAAGGCAAAATATGTTAACTGATTTTTGGTACTTTTTCAAAACAAATATTTTATTAATTCACAATTTAATTTCTTATCTATTACAAATAAGTGTACAATTGAAATCGAATTAGGTGTGGTACTTTCTTAGAAACATCTTTAAAATGTTTTGGTACTTTTTTGATATTAAACCTATTTTTGGTACTTTTGCTACCTACCCAAATATATGTTTTTGTTCACAATTAAGCTTCAATAATTTGAATCGATTTATTTTCTGCGATAACTTTTTATACCCACACCACAATAGTGGAGAGGGTATTATGCATTTGTGCTGATGTGTGTAACGCCTTAAAATAGTGGTCCTAGACCTGCCATCGGCAACCTATACTATTACATTTTGCGATTATATGCGTTGTACGCATTTTACATATATGTTGTTGTTAATGTTGTTAAATTCTCTGCAATGTGTGTGCACATGTACGTAATAAAAGAGCATACAAGAGAATAAAAGAGAAAACGCGGCGCCCTGATTTTGCCGATGGCAGTCCAAGACCCACCTTAAAGTATACCGATCTACTCAGAATCATTTTTTGAGTCGAACTAACGATGTCCGTCCGGCTGGCTGGCTGGCAGTCTGGCTGGCTGTCCATGTAACCTTGTGCGCAAAGTACAGGTCGCACTTTTGGAGATAATTTGATAAAATTTGGGCCATAGGTTGTTATTGGCACAAGGAACAAGTCTATTTAAAATGGGCTGAATCGTAGGACCACGAGGGAAGATAGGGGGAAATTTCTTCCTCTCAGAAACTATCAAACCGATTTTAATGAAATTCAAAACATAGATAGAACCATATCTATATGGACACAAAATGTATAAATTTTTAAAAAAATCGGACCACGAGGGAGATAGGGGCAATTTCTGCCTCTCAAACCGATTTTAATGAAATTCAAAACATAGATAGAACCATATCTATAGGGACACATGAGCTACACAGTTTTTAAAAAATAGGACCACAAGGGGAGGCAGGGGGCGATTTCTGCCTCTCACAAACTTTCAAACGAATTTTCATGAAGTTTATAAACATAGATAAATCCATATTTACATGGACACATAAGCATGATGTGTTTTTAAATACTGTGGTGTAGGGTATTATATGGTCGGGCTTGACCGACTATACTTTCTTACTTGTTTAATATTGCGGTTTACGGTAGTAAAAAAAATAATTAGTTTAGTATGATTCTTGGTTAAACCAGTTTTCTGCGTTTATTTAAGCATTTTGCCTGGAGTTAAAAAAGAACACGTTCTGCAAATAGTTCTATGCCATTCATTGTAACGACAGGCTCTTGTCCTGCTCGAGGACGGCAGACATTGATACACTATTTTAGATGAAGCTACGTCGTTGAGCGATTCTTGTCCGAAACTGCGTGATCCTTTAAGCCTATGGAACAAATGCAAATATAGCCTCTCGGAGAATATCAGGAATATTTAAGGGAAACCAATTATGACATTAGTGATCTTAAAAATTGATGACATCTAATGAAGAATTACTGTCGGATGAACAAAATAACATACCTCAGCAGATTTTTGCAAATATAGAGAAATAAAGGGAAGTTTGGATGCTCCTGGTGAGACTCGAGAAATCTTCATTATTAATTTATTAGCAAAATAGCAGTAAGCCTGGAATCTCCTCAGCCCTCGCATCGTGCAATAGAAGCAGCAATTAGGTTTTATCTGGCTTATTTTTTTCTGGCCATCTAGAACATTCGGAATGTTTTCGCACGTTCGAGGCTCTACTATTACCGATTAATACATCAGCTATTTGATGAATTTTAAATTTAACGCCTTTAGCACCATCTATGGTTATATAATCGCATCACTTATACTATAGGTTTTTTAACGGACTTTTTAACATGAAATTACTTTTATACTAGAGCATTCTGTACATTGGGATTGTAAAGAGTGATTTTTTAGCTATTATCTTTTTGGAAACACTGGTTTTTAAACAACTTACGCACGTTTCGTGTTTTGTTTCACTGTCAAACATCTTCAGTTTGGTCTATAATTTAACCATGAATCGTCTTTCAAACGAACAACGCTTGCAAATTATTGAATTTTATTATCAAAATGCTTCAGTTTAATCGACCCACTATTTGGTAAGTTAATAAGTAGAATTGTCGATTTTGGAGTGAAGATCAGCCAGAAGCATTGCAAGAGCTATGCATTGCATCCAGAAAAAGTCACAGTTTGGTGCGGTTTATGGCCTGGTGGCATGATTGGACCGTACTTCTTCAAAGATGATGCGAATCGTAACGTAACTGTGAATGGTGAGCGTTACCGTGAGATGATATCCAACTTTTTTTTGCCCAAAATGCAAGAGCTTGACTTGCATGACATGTGGTTTCAACAAGACGGTGCCACATGCCACACAGCACGCTTAACAATAGACTTATTGAGATGCGAGTTCGGTGAACATTTTATTTCACGTTTGGGACCGGTCAATTGGCCGCCTAGATCGTGCGATTTAACGCCTTTAGAGTATTTTTTGTGGGGCTATGTTAAAGCTCATGTCTATACACACATGCCCGCTTCAATTGACGCATTGGAAGACAACATTAAAGCATTTATTCATGGGATACCGGCCGAAATGTTGGAAAGAGTATGCCAAAATCGGACTAAGCGGATGGACCATTTGAGGCGCAGTCACGGTCAATATTTGCATGAAATAATCTTCAAACATTAAATTATATGGACCGTACTATCGATTCAAATAAAGATTTCATGCATTTTTCTGAATTTAATGTGTGTTTTTTTTTCAAACTTTCCTATATCTCTTAATAAATCAACCATTAGTATAATGATGTGTAACAATTTTTCAACAACAATGTCAACTAATAAAATAAATACAAGATCACTAATAAATACAACTAATTCTTAACTTAAGTTACTTTCGTAACAATATTTTTAAGATTTTCTGCTTCCACTTCAGCAACGATATGTATGGAATATTTTTTTGAAAATGTGCGTGTTCGTGAAAAAAATTAATATATTGCTTTCATTATGAATATGCTTTTATGAAGAATTAACTCAATGAAAATGTTTCATACTTTTTCGTATGTTCAAAACTTTTTTCTTTGTGTTAAAAGAAAAAAAAAAAAAAAACCAAAAATTTGTCGTGACATTTTAATAACTGAAAATGATTTTCAATTTCCAAAAAACTTAAGTGAATTTGTTTCTTTAAATATTTTCGCGTTATCGTTAAATACAAGTATCAAGTTTATTTCTTAAGTCTTTTGTTTCTGTGCATTTGCCAAAACCAAACAAATTTTTTAATTCTGGTTTTATTAACAACAAAAAAAAAAAAAAAACAACTCCTAATGTCATTGACAATCAGTTCATATTTATGACATTTCGTGATTGGTATTTTTGTTAAAAAAAAAAAAATTGTTAAAAAATTTGTATGGGGGAATTTCTGTTTCATGCTTCTTCAAAGCAATTTATCTACAAAATCAACGCGTGCATGACACGCTTGTGGTTAAAGGCAAAAGTTGACATTTAAAAACTTCATGAAATTTTTTTTTTTTTTTGGCTTAAAAGAAGACGATTGACTATAGAAAACAATAAAGATTTGAAGTCAAGTTAAAATTAAATAAAATAAAAATGAAAAGCAAACAATTGTTTAATAAAGATTTAAACTTAAAGTTTACTCGAGACTGTTAAACCGCCGCAAAAGCAAAACAATCTTTAACAGTTTTTCATTTTCAAAAGCTCCATAGTTCCACTTAAATATTGATTTCATTTGTTAGTTTTTTTTTTCGATAAGCAATTTGCAACAAAACAAAAAACAAAAAATAAATAAAATCTTGATTTAAAATTGCTCATAATGTGTTTTGTATTCGATCATTATCTGCACATTATGTACTTGCTTCAATATGGTAATTTTAATAATTTTGTTTAGACGTTTTTTTCTTACTATTTTTTTTTTTCTATTTCATTGTGATTTGCTACATTTTTGCCCGTAAAGAATAGGTTACAATTTGTAAATTGAGATAATAATATGGCCAATCAAATATAGATTTTGCTAAAGAAAAAAGATTTAGCTTTAATGTACACAAAACAGCTTTGGAAAATTATGGTTTGATTATGGAAAAATCTTTTAAGAAAACTATAATTTATGTTGTTTTGACGGGGTAGACGGGGGATTTCGTAATCGAAAATTAACACTTAATTTGGTGGTCTAAAGGAGATTGAAAAAGAGAGACAGAGAGAGTGTGTGGAAGAGAAGAATGGGAGGAGCTGTTAAGCAAACAAATTACATGGACCGAAAAGGAGTTATTAAAATAAGAGAGATAGTGGCGCTATTTTTTTTTTTAAAAATACGTACTTTTGTTCAAAAAGTTCCACTGCATTTAAGAAGGTACATTTTCTCATTAAGTACCATTGTACCATACTACTTTTTTAATATTAATTTAAGAATCCCTTAAATATATATCTCCTTGGCTCTTGTGTTGTTCTTAGTACATTTTGCCATGTCCTTCTGTCCGTCGTTTGAAATCCCGCTCACTTTTGAACGACTCAACAGTCAAGAACAATATTCGTTTCAAACACTTTCTAGTACTCCGAAGCAGTTTGAGATTTAAATCTAACATAATCGGTTCAGTGGGTATGAACCCAAATGTGGAACAACCTCAAAAAAAAAAAAAAGAAAAAAAATGGTATTTTTGTTTCAAAAATTACATAAATTTGTGACAGAGTGCTCCGATTCTCATTTAATTTTGCACAAACTCGTTTCATATGGCTTGAAACCATACGATATAAAGCCCACAATCGGAAAACACTTGAGTCCCGGGAAATTTGTGTCAATTGTTCTTAAAGCACCTATACCTTGACCAATGAACAAAATATTATAGTAAAAAGAACGAATTGTTGACACGTAAAAACAACTGGTAATAAAGTGTAGTTACTCCAGAGGTATGGTAACTGACACAAAGCAAGTAATGTGATTAAATTTGAGCGGGCCGATTCGATCTGGTTATAATTCTTTATATGAATCATATAGACATACATAGTTCACTCGGGACAATATCTACGACAGGTAGTATTTTAACCGAAATTTAATGTGTTCATTTAGGTTATTTCAGTGATCTGTTATAAAGTGTTGAAAAGATGTCAATTAACGCCCTCGTAGGTCATCGCCGTGTTAAAGTGACAAGTCCCCTTCATATAAAGTGTTGGAACAACAACCGGCCCCTACCACTTTAGAACTGTCACGTAACAAGTTTGGTGTTAGTTCCCTTAACTGTAGGGGTACTCCTTTAACCTTAACGTATAATTATATAAGAGTAAAATTTAATCTGCCATAGTTTCATAAGATTAAAATTCGTAAAGATCGGTTCATAATTTACAATAGGCGGTATATAAAGCCGACTCTGGAAAATCATTTAAATTCGGCAAAAACCATACAAAATGCAGACATTAGCCCAATTCACAATCTTGTGCAAATGGTCCTGCATCGTAGCATTTGCAAAATGGTATAGTGAATACTGTAGTATACTTTTGGGATTATAGTAAATACTATACCATTTTTCAGATCAGCTTGGTTCACTGAGTGTTAGCTGTCGTTTTGCAATCAACTCGAGTAAATATAAACTATTGGTTTTAGGCGTTGCATATTTGCAAAAGAGTAGCAAGTGCATTGCTGTATATTTTGTTGGTGTAGAGTAAAAATATACTATACCATTTTGCAAATGCTACGATATATAGTTATGGTTTTAACCATAATCCCAAAAGTATGCTATGGTATTTACTATTCCATTTTGCAAACGCTACGATGTAAGACCATTTGCACTAGATTGTGAATTGGGCTATTGTGTTTAGATTAAGAGCAATTTAGTATTATATGGCTTAAATTAACACCGTGTAATTTGGTTATAATCCGTCCTTAGTTTACCGTAGATCCCATATAAACCGACCTATCGAAAAGCAATTTAAATTCTACAAAATTTGTATTATATTATATTGTATCCTGGGGTTCCATAGTAAAACAAAGGGCCACAACGGATTTCTGCCATTCTTATCTGTCTTTTGCCATATTTTTTTGTTTACTCCAGCTTTTTCTTGTGGATTTTACTTCGATTTCAATCATTTTTCTCCACTTATAGGCTGGCCTTTCTGGTCGTTTTCTGCCTTGTGATTTCCAGTCTATTGCCATTCGTGCAATGTCTTCTGGTGGTCTTTTCAGAATGTGACCCAGCCTATTCCAATTTATTTTGAGGATTTTATATTTTAAGGGTGTTGGGTTTGTGTTTCTCCAGAGCTCAATATTATAAATTGCTATTGACCAGAAAATACAAAGAACTCTTCTTAAAGATTTGTTGACAAAAATCTGTTGGGGTTTTTGTTAATCTGGCATTAAGATGTGTTCCAGGATTTGCATCTATACAACAGGGTAGATGTTGTATTTGAGGCGAACAGTTGCAGTTTGGTGTTGATTGAGTTAAGAGAATATCTCCAAACAGGGCAAAGGGCACCAAATGCCTGTTATGCCTAATTTCTACGGCTTTTTGTATATCCTCGTCGGATCCTCCAGAGGATGAGATGATCTTGCTCAAAGAGAAAAAGTAAGTTATATTCTCCAGTTTACTACCATTTCCATTTACTTTGAACTTTTACGTATTGCTTGTGTTCATGCGTATAACTTTACTTTTGTTGAAGGTGATCTTAATGCCTACTTTCCTTTCAGTTCTTGAATCATCTTAAGTTTCATCGATATTTCCTTAAAGTTATGGGAGAGGAAGCATATATCATCTGCGAAATTTAAATCCTCTAATCTGCCCTGTAGATCTCTTCCGGCAGCAGTTGCTCGGCGCATCACGGTATCAAGTACCATGACTTGAACAGTAGTGGGGATAAAATGCCGCCTTGTCGTACACCAACATTAACAGGAATAGCTTCACCGAGTTGTCCGTCATGTAAGACTTGCCAACAAGCAGCGTTTTAGAGTACTTTGTTGAGTTCGATTAGTTTGTCTGGCACACCTCTGCAACCAAAAATTTTCCATATTGAGTTGTGTTTCAGTTGCGTGTCAAAAGCTTTTTCAAAATCAATGAAGATTAACTATGATAATGAGTGCCAATCAAAGTTTGTTTTACTTTATTGGAATTAAATCGAAATAAGTTTTATTAACACTACTTTAACTCTATGGAATTTTGTGATGAACCATCCATAATTAGCGAAATCACGATATTTTACTTAAATTGGGCAACGAATAATGATTCTGGGATTCCTTATAAAGCCCACTCCTGAAATATTCGAACACTAGATGAAGGGTTTAAAGGTAGCTTTTGTTGAAAAACATTTATGTTGCCAAATCATTTCCTGAATCGCATCTAAAAGTGTCCGTCTGTCCGGCTGGGTAGCTAGCTGCCTAGACTAGAAGCCGTGATACAACGGAGAAAATCGGACTATATTTTCGTAAAGCCTTCAAACAACTCCTTTCCGGAATTTAATTCTTGTGCCCACTAACCATCTTATTATGTTGGTGGTTGGGTTTAATTTGACCCAAAGATATTTATATTATTTCTTCCATAGAAATAACACTTCCGAAAATAGATTTGAATGCAATAACTTCTTTATAAATACATTGATAACAACGATTAGTTTTCTAATAGCTACTTTGCCATCACAATTTTGTGGAGGTTGATCTCATTTAAATCCCCTTCCTACAATCACTTAAAGACATAAAACCTCTTATAGATATGCAGATATCTAGATAATATTCGTGGGGAATGTAAGATGAGATGAACCCTCTGTTGTTTATTGTTGATGTGTTTTGTTTAAGCTTTGATATTGTTACAAGTAGAACTGTTGCTATAATTCTTATACGTTTAACAGTTTTATTTGGTTTAATATCTTTAGTTTTTCTAAAATCTTTATGGATGAAGTTTCCTGATGATCTGGCCTAAGCAACCAGTGAAATGCATAGGAATAGCTTATCCCATCAACAATAAATTTCAAGTGTTTTTGTCAAGAATAAAAACTGGGAATTAAGCACGAATAACAAAAAATCTTTTGAAAGGCACAAAGAACTCTTAAATGAATTCTTACCTCATAATACAATTTAGTTTTTTTGGGTCCATGATGGCAAATCGGCCCCAAAAAGGATACAATCTCGAAAATTCGCCTGGAAAGAATCTGGCAAGTCGACTTTGCTTTCTTTCTTTATTTTTTTCAGATTACGTTTTGTTTTAAAGTGCTTTATGTTATTAAGTACTTATTTTCATAGTTTCCTTAAAACAGTACGTTTTGTTCCCAAAAAAAGTACAGTTTGATACATTTTTCTACAACAGTTTTTATCAGCAGCTTAAAATAAACTTAGTTTTTCTCACTGCCACCATAAGAGTAATAATAGCTTCAAGTAAATATAATTGTCATAATAAACAAATTGTTACATCAACTATAAATATACATATATGTATGGATAGATGTGTATATGTGTGTATGCAATTATGAATATAATGGCATAAATATAAAACATATTTTTCATTTTATTTTCATACGCTTTGCTTTTTTTTCTTAATAAAAAGCTTGCGTAATTTTATTTTCCTTAACACAGAGTGTTAGCGACAGCCACTTTAATAACCGCTTGATGTAAATGTACATACATATCAAAATAATAAAATTATTTAATGAAAAAAAAAAATGTACATATATATATGATTAAATCATTCATATATTGTGGTCAAATGTTGTGGAAAAGTGAAAACCATAGCGAATAAACTAATAACCAAAAATTAATTAACATATATCTAATGAAGTTTGTAGCTTAAGTCTTTTGTTTTTTTGCTGTCATTAAACCACAATTTTTCAAATCACACCATTTGGCAGCAAGTTTTCTTTTTTTCTTTCTTTGTTTTTTTGGATTTTTTTTTTTTTTTTTTGCTTACAATGGTAAATTATTATTGGGACACATGCTTTGTGGCTGTTTGCATAGAGGAAATTATAAAGAAATAAAAAACTAAATAAACAAAAATTAATTTGAATACCGAAACTGAGTTTTTGATTGTTAAATTCTTAAACAATATGGCAATAACTAAAGCCTGTCTAATAGAAAATTGTTCCTCTACTAAAATAAGTATTTTTATTTATGACAACATCTCGTTAAATATGCATTAAATGATTTCAACACTAAAATATTTTATATTTTCTGTCATATTGTGTCCACATATTCGCCAGTTAACTGTATGAATGTGTGTGTGTATTATTAATTTCGAAATTGATTTTAATGCAGTTTTAATATGTTTCAAGCTTTATCTTGATCTAGTTAATAAATCTTTTCAGCTCTAATGTATGGGGTGAGTTATTACTTTGTTCAAAAGTTTTTAAGCTGAAACAAAACATTTGTTATGCTCTTAACAAACGGAAAATGTTCTTAATTATGAGAACATTAATTCATGCAAAAAAAAAAAAACTTACAAAATATTCAGGAAGTATGAAATTTAAATAAAGGTTTGTTTTTCATAAAAAAATCAATATACTTCAAACTGTTCTATAATCAAGAAATTTTAGTATCATAATTTAAATCTAAAGAGTATTTTTTTTCTTCTAAAAAGTTTACTACATAAAAAAAACTTCCTATAGAAAGTCAACTGTATTAAAAATGTCTGGTCAAGACATTAAACATTTTTTTTTTAGAAATATCACTTTTAAAGCATATGGGCATTTCCTGGGGTCACGAACGTACGTAGAAAATCTCAAAACATCTTTCCCAATAGATATCCTAAATGTATTGAAATACCTAAACTTCAACCACAAAGTGTAATCAAGTCATACAGACAAATCCTGCGTAACGAACGCTACACTCGCACGTGTTTTCTGATTGAAATGTAAACATTTTTTGGCCTTTCAAAAGAGATAGCTTCAACTTATATGTAGTATTTAGTGACATTAATATGTACTTACGAATAGCATATATCATAATTTCTTAGCGGGCATTTGTTGCGAAATAATTGATCACAAAGTTTTGTGAGGCACGCCACAAAACTTAGAAGCAACTTTAAAAGTTGAAGTGTGTTTTCCTAATTTTTTGCGAATTTTGCATCATAACCCTTCAAAAAAATGAATGAGCGAGTAGTCACATTTTTCATGTTGGTGTTAAGAAAATGATAGAAAGAAATGACCGAAATAAAGTTTTCGGTCACATTCGGTATTTCTTTCTATCATTTTCTTAACACCAAAATGAAAAATGTGGCAACTCGCTCATTCATTTCTTGCAGGGAAGGTATACAAAGTCTAATTCCTAAAAGAAAGATGAATATGGGCATTTCCTGGGGGTCACGAACGTACGTTCGTACGCTTTTGATGTACAAATAATATAGAAAACAAAACTTTTCCTAGCATTTTTTTTGCGATTCGATAGCATTTGGGTAGCTCTATGTTTAGTACAAAAGATGGATTTCATCGAGTTTAAGTTTTCATAATAAAAGTTATAAACGTGTCGTCACGAACGTACGCAAAATATAAGTCAACTTCGGCTGACAGAAGTGAAATGTAAAAATCTGCGTAATGAAACGGAATTTTCAAAAGTGATTAATTTATTTTAAAAGTGTTTTAATGTAGGTCTCCATCCAGCATTTACAAAATAAAATATCTCTCTTGGTTTTTATTTAATTGGCTTTTGTACCGGTCGCGAACGTACGGATCGCGAACGTACGATTTTTTCATATGTTTTTTTTATTATTATCACCATGCATTTTACCATAAATGTCTTCAAATTTCCTTAACAAAAAAACTTAATACTCCTTTTACAATTGATTGTAATGGAGAGATTTTGAAGAAAGAGTGTAAACATAACATTTTTCTTGCATGTAAAATAAGTATATAAATATGTCTTTAGAAGTATAAAGTTTCCAGTTTCCAGCCCAATTTCCTCAAGTAAAACAGCTCAGATATGCTAGGAAACCATTCTTTTATAAGAACATAGACTTTTTTTTTCTAATAATAAACAATAAAAGACGATGATAATCAACATTTTATTTTTTCATCCTGGTAGACCATCAATATAAGAGATTATAGAAATTAAAACCTCTCTATAATAAGATTTATCAAAGAAAATCTGCTGTATAAGAATATTTTCTAAAGAATATTGTACTTTTAAAATGCGAATTTTCTGTCGAAAATATTATGGAAACAAACTTTATTTAGAGACATTTTCTGCGTAAATTTCTGTCAGAAATCTTTTGTTTAAAATAATTTTTAACAGTAAAACGTTATTTAAGAACATCTCCTGCATACGATTTTTTTCTTTAAAACATGTTCGTAAAAAAAAATATTTGCTATATAAAAGTATTTGAATAAGATTATTTTAATAAGATTTTGTTTGTCGTGCTTAATTCCCAATTTTTATTCTTGATAAAAACACTGATATTTACATACAAAATATAATTAATAAAAAATTTTGTATTCCCATAAATTACATTGATAATAAGATGATTTTCTTAAAATTTTTTTTTGCATTCTGTATAAGACAATTTTAAATCTTAAACTAGTTCCTTCAAGAAAATTTTAGAATAATACAAATTTCAAGGAAAATATTTGTATGAAGAATAAGTTTATAGTAAACAAGCTGATCCGGCAAAATTTTTTTTGCCATAAACCTTATTTCTTTTAGATCGATCAGTTAAAAATATATAGGGAGGGGGAGCTTTTACCCCTTTTGCCCCCCTTGCACGCCATATTCCCTATTTTCTTTCAGATGTTAGATGCTCAATTTTATGAAAAGCGGTAGGTTGGTTAAGAACATACGTGAAGGGGGAGATTTTACCCCTCTTGTCCTATTTTACACCCTTAATAATTAAAATTATAGTCTATAGTTTCTTCCAGATGTTACAATATTTGCCTGCCACATTTTAAGAAAATCGGTTGATTTGTTAAGAAAATAAAGGGAGAGACAGCTTTTAAGGCTCTTGCTCAAGTTTACGCCCTATTCCCCATTTCCTTTCAGATGTTACAGTGTCTGCATGCAAAATTTCAAGAAAACCTGTTGATTATACATTTTCTATATAAATTTTTTTTTTTTTTTTTAATATTTTTAATTAGGCTAAAGTTCATCAAATTTAATTTTCATTAAATTATTTTTATGAAGAAAGGAATTTTACAACATGAAATTAATTAAAATTTATTGATAATTTTTCATTCTTGACTGAAGCTGGGCTCGAATCCAGGCGTTTTTACGGACAGGTTACCCTGACATGTTTCGATTGCAACCACTCAATCTCTTCAGAGGGCTTGCCGTTTATAACTCGCAGCCATCGACGACTGTAAGTAAGGAAAAACATGTAAAATAAATTAAAAATAGATAATCATTCAAAGCAAATTTCGATTTACCAAAGGTTAAATACAATTTGGTTTAAGGATTGATGTTTGACTAGTGACGTCAGCAGTCCACGATGGCTGCGAGTGTTAAACGGCAAGCCCTCTGAAGAGATTGAGTGGTTGCAATCGAAACATGTCAGGGTAACCTGTCCGTAAAAACGCCTGGATTCGAGCCCAGCTTCAGTCAAGAATGAAAAATTATCAATAAATTTTAATTAATTTCATGTTGTAAAATTCCTTTCTTCATAAAAATAATTTAATGAAAATTAAATTTGGTGAACTTAAGCCTGATTAAAAATATTAAAAATTTGGATTAAAAACCATAAATAGTTCAACAAAATAACCACAATACTGATTAATTTTTTTTTTTTTTAAATAATTAGTATTGTGGTTATTTTGTTGAACTATTTATGGTTTTTAATCCAAATTTTTAATATTTTAATTAGGCTTAAGTTCATGAAATTTAATTTTCATTAAATTATTTTTATGAAGAAAGGAATTTTACAACATGAAAATCAATTAAAATTGTTATTGATAATCTTTCATTCTTGACGTGGCTCGGGCTCGAACCCTGGCCGGCAGGTTACCATGACATGTTTCGATCGCAACCACTCGATCTCCTCAGATGGATTTGCCGTCTTACACTCGCAGCCATCGACGACTGCTGACGTCACTAGTCAAACATCAATCCTTAAACCAAATTGTATTTTAACATTTGGTAGATCGAAATTTGCTTTCCTGAATGATTATCCATTTTAATTGATTTAACATGTTTTTTTTTCCTTTACTTCTGTTTTTTCGTACTTTCGTCAAGAATTTTTCTTGAAGTCCAAGTACATTTTTTTTGGAAATTTTTTTATCTAGCCAGGCTTGAGTTCATCAAATTTAATTTTCATTAAATAATTTTTTACTAAAGCAAGGACTTTTTCAACATGAAAAAACCAATTTTTTTTAGGCTGATGGCCTTAGCTGCTAGTGCTCTAACAATTCAACAATAAATAATAAAAAAATTTTATGGTTTTTGAAACATTTTTGCATTTTCTATAAAAAAAGTTTCGTATAAGACTATTTTCTGTCGAAAATTTATAAGACAATTTTTTTAAGTTTTATGTCTTTTTTTATAAACTCAATATAAAACTATTTCTATAAGACAATTTTTTTAAGTTTTATGTCTTTATGTCAATATAAAACTATTTCTTATTAAAATTTTCTGTATAAGACTTTCTTCCTCAGAATATTTTTAATAAAAGTTTATTTTCTATAGAACATTTTCTATTTCTTTTTTCTGTCGACAATTTTTAATTTAAATTTATTTCTGCATTAAAATTTTTGTATAAGACTATTTTTTAAAATAAATTGATTGTTTAGAAAATAAATTTAAAAAAATTTTTTATATAAGACTTTTTTCTTAAATTTTTATGGAGTTATTTTGTAAACTTAATATAAAACGAGTTCTAACTAAAATTTTCTGTCTAAGAAGCTTTTCCTAAGAACATTTTCTAAAAAAAATTTATTTCTCTAGAATTTTTATATCTTTTTTCGTATAAGTCTTATTTCTGTAGACAATTTTAAATATAAAATTTATTTCTGCGGTAAAATTTTTGTATAAGACTGTTTTCTTAAGAAAATTGTTTGTATAGAAACTAAAGTTTTGCAAAATTTCTTTATGTAAGAATATTTTTTTTTTTTTTTTTGAAGATTTTCTGTATAAGACTATTATTTTAAATTTTGTTAGCTCTATTTTAAAACTGAATATAAAACTAAATCCAAAGAAACTTTTCAGTATAAAACACTTTTCCCAAGAACATTTATACTAAAAATTGATTTTCTTTAGAACATTTTCTATTTATTTTTTCGTATAAGACGGATTTCTGCGAATAATGTTTAACATATAATTAATTTTTGCAGTAAAAGTATTGTATAAAACCATTTTATAAAGAAAATTGTTTGAATAGAAAAGAAATATTTGCCAAATTTTTTATATAAGACCTTTTTCTTTTGAAGAATTTCTGTATAAGACTTATTTTTTTAAATTATTTTGGCTCTTTTTTCAAACTTAACAAAAAACTTCTTTTAACAAAAATTTCCTGTATAATCCTCTTTTACTAACAGTTTTTTTTTAATAAAATTTTATTTTCCATTGAACATTTTCTATATTTTTCGTATAACACTTTTTTCTATCGACAATTTTTAATATAAAATTGATTTTTGCAACAAAATTTATGTATAAAACCATTTTCTAAAAAAATTGCTTGTGAAATATAAAATTTTTGCAAGGTGTTTATGTAAGACTATATTCTGTAGAAGATTTTCTGTATAAGACAATTTTCTTATAAACAATTTTTTATTACTATAATTTTTAAACTGAATTGTAAGCTAGATCTAATTAAAGTTTTCCGTAAAAACACTTATACTAAGAACATTTTCAATAAAAGTTTATTTTCTATAGAACATTTTCTATTTCTTGTTTCGTATAAGACTATTCTCTGCCGATAATTTTTATAATAAAATTATTTTCTGCAGTAAAATTTTTGTAAATTGACTAGTTTCTTAAGATAATTGTTTGTATAAGACTATTTTCTAAAGAATTTTTTTTGTATTTTGTATCAGAAGAATTACTGTATAAAAGTCGTTTGTATAGAAAATTTCTCGCGTACGATTTTTTTTTGCAAGAAAATATTCTGCTTAAAAATTTTCTTTGTAGAAATGTTTCGGTATACAACAATTTTTTCAGAAAATTTGTTGTATAAGACTTTTTCTTATAAAAAATGTTCTGTACGGATATTTTGATATCACGACTATCCAATTTTGTAAGGCAAATACATTTTCAAATTTACCTTTGTTTCATCGATTAATCTTCTTTAATTAATTTTCTAAAATTTTCGTTGTACATAAAAAGACAATATTTTAATGGAAAACTAGTTCTGCTTGTTGGCATTTAATATTGTTTTTTTTTTTTTTAATTAAACTCGTATGTTGAATCTAGTTGCTGATCACAAAAGAAATCGAAACTAATATGAAAAGCAATAAATTGCATTAAATGTGTTTTTATTTGAGCTTTAATACAAAGTCAACAAAATTCTTTGAATACAAAAAAAGCTTTTTAATCTTCTTCATTTTGTGGCATGAATATTTGTGCAATAAGCTGATAAAACGTTAAGTAAACTTAATTAATGTTGATATAAAAGAATTTAATATTTAAATGTCTACTTAAAAGTGAATTATTTGAAAGGCATGTGAAAATAAAATTTTAAAATTACCTGCCATTGGGATATTGTAATGGAATATGTACAATCAGCTATGACGATTTTCTTAGCAGTTTTTTTACTTTTTTCAACATTTTTCATTTTTCGAAATTATTCTATGAGCTAAATTTCAGTTATGTATTTTATAAAGTTTTTTTGTAACAGTTCTATTCCTTCAATTTTTCAGAAATGACTTTAAACACTACCAGACTATTATATTGTATTTTCTTTTTACATTTTACCTTAGCCTTCCTTTGGAAAGCAATGAGGTATATCGTATGTACAGATAAATTTACAATTATTAGACACCAGCAGAATGTAATGCATTTTCTGGCCCGCTACGGCCTTCGTCAGCATTCTTTGTGTCACACTGGATAGTGATACTTTATAATTTCAATGTATTTAACTCATAGAATAATTTCGAATAATGAAAAAATTTGAATAAAATATAAAGTTACATTCGGAAGAAAATTTTTTCTTTAAAAAATTTTTCTGTAAAAAATTTTCTGTATAACACTTTTATTTAATTAAAGCTTTTGCATAATATTTTTCTCTTTACAAAATTGTCTGTATAAGTCTATTATTCATGCCAAAATTGTTTGTATAAACCTATTTGCTATAGAAAATGTCAAATTTTCTTCAAGAAATTTCCTGTATAATACTTTTGGCTAATGAAAGTTGTGCATTAAGCTATTATCTTTACAAAATGTTATGTATAAGTCTATTATTAACAGCAAAATTTTTTGTATAGGACTATTTCCTATAGAAAATGTTTGGTTTAAGACTGCTTTCTATAAAGCATTTTTGTATGAGACTATTTAATATCAGAATTTTTTTTATTTGACAATTTTTCGTAAAACTTTAGAAGGTTATTTAATTCAGAAACTTTTCTGTATAAGGCTATTTACTTTGGGAAATTTTCGGTATAATACTTTGTGTTTAAAAAATTTTCTGCATAAAAATAATTTCTTAACAACATGTTTTTCTGTATAAGACTATTTTCCATAGAAAATCTTTTGTATTAATGCTTATGTAAAAAAAAAATATATTTTATAGAAAATTTTCTGTAAAAACTTTTTTATTTCTGTATAAGACTTTTTTATAAAATTTTTTTTAAGAACATTTCTTGTATAAACATTTTCTATATAAAGTGGTTGTATGGGACTGTCTGTATAAGATTTTTGTAAATAAAGAGTTTTCTGTATAAAAATATTTTTTTTTACAAACTTTTCGGTATAAAAGTATTTTCCATAGAAAATTGTTTGTGTAATGCTTATTTTTTATTAAAAACTATTTTTTATAGAATATTTTCTGAGAAAAACTCGTTTTCTATAAAAGCTTTCTGTATAAGACTATTTTATTTCTGTATAAGACTATATTAACTTTTTTATGAGACTTTTTTTAAAGAACATTTCTTGTATAAACATTTTCTTTCTAAAATGTTTGTATAAGACTGTCTGTAAATGACTTTTGTCTATACAAAGTTTTCTGTATAAAAGTATTTTTAAAAACTTTTCTGTATAAGTGTATTTTCCATAGAAAATTTTTGGAATAGTGATTATTTTTTATAAAATACTATTTTATATAGAATATTAAATTAAATTAAAACGCTTTTCTATAAAAGCTTTCTGTATAAGACTATTTTATTTCTGTATAAGACTATATGAATTTTTTGAGACTTTTTTATAGAACATTTTTGTATAAACATTTTCTATATAAAATGTTTGTATGTGACTGTCTGTATAAGACTTTTGTCTATAAAGAGTTTTCTGTATAAAAATATTTTTACTTCTGATTATTTAAGCTTGAGGTCTTTTTTTATAAAAAATTATATTTATTTTCTTCAATATTTCGCTAACCTTTGGTTAGCATCGTCAGGAAATTAACAAATTTTAATAATAACAAAAAACGATAACAAAATTATGAAAAAATTTTTGTCAGAAATTAAATTCAAAAACGTATTTGTCATAAAAATTTTTCAAAAACCATTATAACAAAAAATAAAAATTTAACTAAAGTATAACAATTCATATAAACTGAAAAAATTCTCTATCTATAAATTTAATTCGAAAACCATATTTACAATAATAAAAAGAATATATTTTGGCTAATGAAAATTCCTATAAAATAAAAATTTTTTTAAAAACTAAACTTATTTTTATCTTATCTTACATACATAATTAAACTTATTTTCATTGTTACAAAATAATATGTATGTCGTGACCTAAGGACAAGAAGGTCCTAGTTTTCATGTAACAAATTGAACCCTCTTGTTCCAAGGCTGCTATATACCTATATTTATATTATTATATCTAATCGTCTATCCCTTAATAACTAAATTCCTATAATTATTCGCTATATGTTCTGTGTCTGCTTTAAAATTTATTCTCTGTGCCGTTGGTGTATTAATTATGTGTAACATTTCCAATATGTATCTGCGTTTGTATTTAGTTTCAGTGTTTAAAACCGATACTTCTTCAAAATTTGGATAGTGATTAGATTGATAACAATGATGACATAATGCCTTGTCTTCTTAGAATTAATGTCCCTATATTTTTGATCGGAAATATGTCCCGCAATTCTAGTCCTAAATTTGTTCTTCGTTGTACCTATGTAAACTTGGTTGCAACTTTCATTATCATTTCCCTTGCAAGGAATTTTGTAAACAATGTTTGACATATCCCATTTACTAGTTCTATCTTTTGTCTTGCTAAATAAACTGTTCAATGTGTTATAAGCTTTGTATGCTACCTTATATTTATCAGTGTCAAAGATTCCCGATTCTTTTATTCTTTCCGAAACATTAGATATGTATGATAATGATTTATATATCATTGGTTCTATTGTACTGCTAATTCTTGTATTCCCATTACTCCTATCATTATATTGATTTATTAATCCATAACTTAAACTATTTGGAAAATTGTTTTCCCTTAATATATTTCTAATTTTAATTATGTTTTTCCTGTGATAAACCTTGTCACTAATTGTTAGTACCCTATTAATCAAATTTCTAGCAGTATTTATAATAATTATTTTACTGTGTCCTAAATAATAATTAATAATTTTGCCTGATGCTGTTGGTTTTCGATACCAATCTATTAACAATTTATTTCCCTTTCTTATTACTAAAGTATCCAAAAAAGGTAATTTTGAGTTACCTTCCATATTTCCAAAGTGAATTTAATATTACTATTAAACCCATTAAATGTGTCTAACAAGTTATCTACCCCTCATTCATTAATAACACTGCTTTACAAGTTTTTAATTTAGAAAAATACCAAGAACACCACATGCCTAGATAAGTTAATTGGGACCTCCTGAACACGAAAATCGCTGTAATTTTTATTCCTAAGTACCGTTTTTTAGATAACGGTACTTTTCTGTTTTTCGGTGTATGGTCCCAATCAAACCCTTGTGGAGCCCAACCAAAAAGTCCGATCGAAATAAATTGCATATCGTTGGAAAGGTAATCGACAATATTTTCATTTCATATAAAATTCCGTGTTTTTTAAATCCATCAGTTTTAACGTATTTAAAAAACACGGAATTTTATATGAGATGACAATATTGTCGTTCCACAAAATCCTTAATAAAAACTTTATTTTTCATCCGATTTTTTTCAAATTACGCTTAAAATGTTGGTAATTAAATATACTATTTGGTTAAGAAATAAAACATTCCAGATATTTAATATAGCGTAGTAAAATAACGAAATAAAAATGAAAAATTTGAAAGAAACGTAAATAATTGACATTTTTTGAACTTTGAGGTGCCATTACTTAGCCATTTCTTATCAGATAGAAATTTGTAGCATATCGATGGAAAAGGCATTCGATTACCTTTCCAACGATATAACTTTTTGGTTGGGCTCCACAAGGGTTTGATTGGGACCATACACCGAAAAACACAAAAGTACCGTTATCTAAAAAACGGTACTTAGGAAAAAAAATTACAGCGATTTTCGTGTTCAGGAGGTCCCAATTAACTTATCTAGGCATGTGGTGTTCTTGGTATTTTTTTGTCTGTAAACCAGTGTAATGCAAAATATATCATCAACATATTTTATCATTATTTTGGGCTTAATATTTAATTTTTCAATGGATGTATCAAGTAATCTTTCCATTACAATATCTGCTACAATTGGAGAAGCAGGAGATCCCATTGGAAGTCCCTTCAGTTATGTATATACTTTCCCATTACAACTAAAGCAGTCAATAATCATATTTATACAAAACTTTAAAATTCTTAAAAACATTATTATTATGTTCCATTTTTGCTCTATTATTTCAAGTGCTAAAGTGACTGGTACACTAGGAAATAGAGATACCACATCTAATGAAATTAATGATTATTTTTATGGAAAATATTGTGTACGGCAAATTTCTGCAAAACACTTTCTGTATAAGACAATATTATATAGAAAACTTTTTAAAAGTTCTGCTCAGGAGTTTTTTCTATAGAAAAATGTTGTTGTTAAAAAGCATTTCCGTAGAAATAGCAACATTGTATAAATATTAAAAAAAAAATGTGGTTTTTGAATATATTATTGCATAAAAGTTTTTTTTCTGGATTTATGAAACAGTTTTCTTACTTTTTTCGCAAATTATTTTTTAACACATTTTGTGACTTCCTAATAAAAACTTTGTATACAAAATTTTAATCCAATTTTCGGCCTTCCGTACAATTTTTTGTCACTTTAAATATTTGTGTAGTTTAACAACTTGTTTAAAGCAATTAATTAATTTTTTTTTTTTCATTAAATAATTACAAAGAAAACGAGGTCTGTTCGTCTGTTCGTAATTGTGATAATAAACGGTTTAGTCCGCCAAAAACAACTTTCTGGTTAAATTGATCTTCTTTTGACTAAAAACCTACTTACATAATGATGCACTAACAAGGAAATCTGTTCAAGACAAGAAAATCACTTTCTCAAACGGATTTCCATACACACTCATACACAGACACCTACTCTCTCGTGCTTGCCACTTGGAAACATGTTCGCTGCCACAAAACGCCAACCAAAATAAAGGCGTAACTGCAACAGGAAACTGAGTATTGACTGGATGGAGTCACTTGATAAATTCCTCATTTGGTATTTGTTTATTATTAGCTTTTGATTTTATTTGTTTGTTATTATACCTCTCATATACATATAAGAGTGCCTGCAATGAAACTACCCCACCTCAAAACAGAAATGTTTCGGTTGCAAGCTGCCACATGTAGTGGCATGTTATGATTTAAGTTATTACTTTTTTACCCTTAGGATTAAAAACCAAATGCTTGATCTGTTACATATTTATTAGCTGGTAACCAAATTAAGTCTTTCGAACAGAAAATATTGTAAACCGATCATAAATAATGTAATTTCTTCTTTTCGATTTTCAATCAAGTTTCTATTTACAAAATATTTGCTCTACTTTTTATTGTTTTTTTTTCGTTTTGTTGTCTATCGTTTTTAGTTTCGTATTGAAAAGTCTTTTGTTCGAATGTGTGTTGATTTGTTTGGTGCTTGGAAACACATGTTGTATTCAATTTTATGTTGCATGACTTGGTATGCTGTTGTCAACATGTTGGCAATTTACTATCAGTTTTTTTTTCTTCTATTTTGTATTTTTTGCTTATTTTTATATGAATTTTTTTTGTTTTTTGTTTTTTTAAACTTGTCTTTTTTTCGTTGCTATTTTTTTGTTAATGTTTTTCTTGTTGCAATATTAACACATTCTTTGTTGCTATTGTTGTGTCAAAGTACGAGTATTACATTTGTTGGACGTTTTTTTTTTTGCTATAATTTTTTGCTGCTGAGTTTAGGCTATTAACAAAAGCAAAATGTTACGTTAAATATTTCGTTAACAGTTTTTTCTACTCTATTATTTGGTTAACTAATAATGACTTAGTTATTGTTTAAATATATAGAGCATATAAGTAGAATGACATAAAACAATGTATCTAGTAGCACATACAAATATGAGATATTTCAATTGTGTCAAGATTAGAAGGACTGATATGTAAATGCACTAAAATGTATGTATATTAAAACCTATGAGAATGATCTTCTACATCTCCTTAAATATATCTTATACAGAAAATTTTCCACAGGAAATAACTTTATACAGAAAAAGTCTTACATAGAAAACGTTCTAAAGGAAATAGTCTTATACAGAATATTTTTTATGATAATATTTTTATAAAGAATTTTTAAAGAAGAATATCTTGAAAAGAAGTTAAATGATGTACCAAAAGTCTTAACCCAAAACTTTATATAGAAAAAGTTCCCGTACAACAAAAAATTCTGTTGAAAATGTCTTTTTTTATAAGACTTAACAGGGGAAATTAAATACAGTAAAAAATATAGAAAAATCGCACAGTTTTCTTTAAAAAATAGTCTTATACAGAAAATTAAGTAAAGGAAATTTTTTATACAAAATAGTTTTGTACAACAAAAATTTCTGTAGAAAGATGTCTTATACGAAAAACTTTCTATAGCAAAAAAATTTTGTGCAGAGAGTTTTCTAAAATAAAAAGTCTTATACGGAAAATCTAGTCAAGAAAGTACATAATGGTTTTTTTTATGAAAAATGGTCTATAGAAAAGTGTTATACAAACAATTTTTAATAAAAATTGTTTTATTTTGTAAATTTTTTTTTTAAATATTTGTATTAATTTAAAAATTATCTTTATTGCCTGTATTAATTAATCTTACACAGAAAAACTTCTATACAAAATAGTTTTATACAGAAAATTTTTTCACAAGATCTGTTTATGAAAACCTTCTATAAGAAAATTGTTTTATTCAAAAATGTATACATATCTTTAATTGTCTGTTTTAAATAGTCTTATACAGAAATATTTCTGTACAAAATAGTCTTATACAGAAAATTGTCAATTGCTTAAAGTGAAAACTTTCTATTAAAAAATTATGTTATACAAATTGATTTTTTTTAAGAAACTAGTCTTATACAGCGTATTTTTAATATAAAATGGACTTAGACAAAGAGAATTCCTGTTAAAAAATTTCTAATACGAAAAAGTTTTTGTACGGAAAGCTTTGTATAAAAAAAAGTCTTATATAGAAAATTTAGTATAAGAGTTAGTCTTAAAAAAAAAAAAAAAAAAATTCATTCTATTAAAAATGTTCTATAAAAAGTCTTATACTGAACATTTTTAATAGAAAATAGTTTTGCTTGGTAAAAATTTTTCATAGCACTTTTTAAAAAATTATCTGTAGAAAACATTTCTATATAGAAAATTGTCCATATTAAATAGTTTCATACAGAAAATTTTCTGTACTAAATAGTCTCAAAGAGAAAATTTTCAATACAAAACTCTAAAAACCTTCTGTAAAAAATTGTTTTATACAGACATTTACTTAAAAAAAAATACTCTTATACAGCATATTTTTAAGACAAAATGGTCTTTGACAAATAGAATTTCTGTTAAAACATGGCTAAAAGGAATAACTTTATATAGAAAATTTTTTTGTAAGGAGAGTTTTCTATAAAATATAGTCTTATTGAAAATGAAGTATACTAAGTAGCTTTCTATTAAACTTGTTCTACAGAAAAGGGGTTTATACAGAAGATTTTTAATTAAAAATAGTTTTATTTACTAAAATTTTTTCATAGCATTGCTATTATTTAGAAAAGAAAATAGTTTGATATAGAAAATTGTCTGTATGTCTTATACAGAAAATTTTCTGTACAAAATAGTCTTATACAGTAAATTTTCTGTACAAAATAGTTTTATACAGACAATTTTTAATGCCAACCTGTTTATAGTGAAAATTCTATTCAGAAATTTTTTTAAAGAAAATAGTCTTATACATCATATTTTTAATACAAAATGGTCTTGGACAAAAAGAATTTCTGTTAAAAAATGTCTAATATGAAAAACTTTCTATAGAAAGAAATTTTGCACGGGATAGTCAACTCCCCTAAAAATAGTCTTATATGGAAAATTTAGTAAAGGAAGTAGTCTTTTTTTTATAGAAAACTGCTTATTATTAAAAAGGTTCAATGGAAAAGAGTTTTATATAGAAAATTTTTAATAGACAATAGTTTTATTATGTAAAATTTTTTCATAATATTGGTATTATTTAAAAAATTATCTGTATATAAAGAAATTGTCTGTGTTAAATAGTCTTATACAGAAAATTTTCTGTACTTAATAGTTTTATACAGAAAAGCTTCAATACAAAACTATTTATAGTAACAACGTTCTATAAAAAAGTTTTATACAGAATTTTTTTTGAAGACAATAGTCTTACATAGCATATTTTTAATACGAAATGTTCATGGACAACAATAATTTCTATTAAAAAATTCTTATACGAAAAATTTTCTGTATAAATGTTTTTGTAGAGGTCCTATATAACAATGTAGTATAGAAAGTAAACTTTTTTGTGTACAGAAAGTTGCTTTTTATTTAAAATGTTGAATAGGAGGGAGTCTTATACGGAAGATTTTTTTTAAAAATAGTTTTATTAGTAAATTTTTTTATTGATATTAGTATTATTTTAGACGTTATCAGTAGAAAATAGTTTTATTTAAAATTTTTTATACAAAATAGGTTTCTACAGAATATTTTTTTTTTTAAAATAGTCTTATACTGAACATTTTTCTACAGAAATTTTTATAATAGAAAATAGTCTTAAGCCAAATATATTCTAAGGAAAATTTAGTATAGGAAATTGTCTTGTTTTTATAGCAAAAAAAGTTTTGTTTAAAATATTTTAGAGAAAAGAGTCTTATACAGAAGCCCAGCAAAAACTTGGTAATGACTTGCCATTACTGAACAACTTACTTTTCAATGACTACTTCATACCATCTGCATTACATAGAAGTAGTTTGGTAATGTCTGACATATAATCTGATACCTAAGTACTTGTGTATGAGTTGATTAACGAAATTTATAATTTATGCGTAATAAAATGCATTTACGGTTGAAGTTTTTTCAAATCTAATACAAATTGATTTAAAATATTTGTTCTTACAATTTGTTTTTTTTTTTTTTTATTATAAATAAAAAACAATTTGTAATAAATTTGGATATGAAAAATTATGCTGTACTGAAATTTTATAGTCATGACATGTTAGTTGTAATTTTGGTGACATCGGAGTAATAAGTTATTTAAGTCCCTATTTGTAAGCGAATGTGGTAATGACTTATTTAAGTCCATTTTTGTAAGCGAATGTGGTAATGACTTATTTAACTCCCTATTTGTAAGCGAGGGTGGTAAGTACTTGCTTCTAATGACATCACCGTGTTAAAATAATGAGTTAAAATGCCAATGTATAAGTAGTGAAGAGTCGTTATATTAGCTTTTTAAATCATTACTTTGCAATGTAAGTTTTTGCTGGGAGGTTTTTAATAAAAAATGGTTTGATCGAGTTAAATTTTTAATTGATATAAGTATAATTTAAAAAATTGTCTGAAGAAAATTGTTTTATTTTGAAAATGTTCTATACAAAATAGTCTTATACAGAATATTGTCTTTATAACATAGTTTCTATAGATATTTTTTTAGAAAACAGAATATTTTCTACAGACAGTCTTAGACAGCAATCAGCAAACAGTCTTTTACAGAAAATGTAAATAAGTCTTATATAGACAGCCTTATACAAGAATTGTTTAAAAAAATAGTCTTAGAACAATTGTGATTTTTTAGTTGAACAGTCGATTTTTAATTTGAATATTAAGTTAGTCTTGAGCAGTGTTGCCAATTTAGCCATTTAGTGGCTAGATTTAGCCATTTTTCACCCTGTTTAGCCATTAAAAAATGAATTTAGCCATTAGCCATTTTTTTAGCCATTTTTCGACTTGTTTAGCCGTAAATTTTTTGGCCGTTTTTCTTTTAAAAGAATAATTTTTATTTTATTATAAAAATTATAAAAGTAAAATAAACATTTTGAACAATTAAAACTCCTTAAATTTAAAACACAACTTTTAAAAATGTTGAAAATCGCTATAAACTATGACGCTGAAACATCTTTCAAAATAAAGGAACAGTATTCCACTATTAAATTTATAAAATGGATTCACACAAACATCGCTTTTTCTTTCTGGTTGCAAGTATTTCAATAAAGGGATGAAGGCGGTAACAATTGTTTAAGAAATTTCAGAATTGACTATAAGGTTTCTCTCACTTCCATGGTGTAATGCTGAAGTAGAGAGGGTGCTTAGCCAAGTAAACATCGATAAAAGTAATTTGAGAAATAGGTTACATTAAGCAACCGTTAATTCGATTTTATCAATTAGGTAAATATTTTTACCATAACAATATAATATTTATACCACCACCACAACAGTGGAGATCGTACTATGCGTTTGTGCTGATGTCTGTAACATCCTAAAATATTGGTCGTTAGCCCACCTTTACGTAAACCGATTGGCTTGGAATCTCTTTCTGAGTCGAATTAACGATGTTTGTCCGGCTGGCTGGCTGTCCATGTAAACCTTGTGCGCAAAGTACAGGTCGCAATTTAGAGATTATTTGATAAAATTTGGTACAAATTGTAGGGTATCATAAAGTCTGGTTTAACCGACTATACTTTCTAACTTGTTTTTGATTGTAGATCTGGACTCAAAAGGTTGGGTAAATGTTGTCGTAATAATGATTTACCTTCAAATTATTTAAGACTTATGATTAAACTAATGAGTGATTCCTATGAGATGAACAATAACGACATCGAATTTTTCGATGATTTACTTCTTTAATATTAATTTATTTAATTATTAATTTACGTTTATTCTTATTAAACAAATTAATCTTAACTCACAATTTCATCATAAACAACTTTAAATAGTTTAATTATTTTTTGTTATTGAATTTTTATGTGATTTTATTAAAAAAAAGCTTTTAGCCATTTTTTAGCCATTTTTTTCCGTAAATTTAGCCATTTTTGGTCACCAAGTTTTGGCAACACTGGTCTTGAGTTAATTAAATTTAATTTTCATTAAATTATTTAACTGATGGAAAAGTCTATTTCGGAAAATAAACTATTTAAAAGTGTTCTTTCTATATTTAAAATTTTCTATTAGAAATTGTCTTATATAGATTTTTTTTTTTTTTGTAAACCTAGACATACATAGAACATTTTCTATAAAAATTGTTTTATACGAAAATTGTCAATAGGAAATAGTTTTGGTTTTTAATTTTCTTTGAAAAAAAATTTATATATGGAAAATATTCTTAGATTAAATTAGAAAATTTTCTTAAGAAAGAAGGAATAAATATTTATTAAATATCTAAAGAAAAAAGTCGGCTATAAAAATGTTTCTCCAGAAAAAGTTATTCACCATCAAACTTTTCTGTAAAAGCAGTTTTATAAGTTATAAGAAACAACTCTCATACGATTTTTTTTTAACAAAATAGTCTTGTGCCGTTTTTTTTTAGAAAACATTTTATAGAAATTAATGTTTTTTAAAAAATTTTAAGATACAAACAATTTTTTAAGAAATGTAAGATTATTCGAAAAATTTTCTCAAAAAAATAGTTTTATACTGAAAATTTTCACAAATTTAGAAAAAAAAGAAACTGTTATTAAATCAATAGGACTATTAACATATTTATATTAACACTTTTTTGCTTTCACTATTCTTAATAATAGTTCGTTAAGTTAAAAAAAATTTAGTCTGTGTGGTTTTTTAACTTTCATTTTTTAGTTTTTCCGATATAACTATATTTATGATGACTTATACGCCCTCTATTATTGCCACCATTTATTTACATAATCGAAATAAAGTTTTCTTTTAAAAGAAACTTTCAATTGCCATTTCAAATGGAGCCATTCCTTAAAAAATTACATAATTTCTAGCAACATTTACTCTTGACCACTAAACCATTTATTCAATATAAATTTTCTTTTATTTTTCTAGCTTAAAGAAAAAAATCATTTATCATATGAAGAAATATGACAGCAGTACATGTGCATTGGGATTTAGACGGCCTAAGCTCTACTAAAAAGTGCATAACCTGTAAGTTCGTTTAATAATTGCAGTTTAATATTTTCAGCTTTTATATTTCCATAACATTTAAAACATTTGTTTCTTAAATTTTTTTTTTAATATTTTTAATGGAATATTGTCAAGATTTTTCACGCTTCAATGTTCGCTGCTAAATGACGATGAAAATTGAAAAATAAAAGAAGTCATTATTATTTTTTTTTTCTTTCTTTTTTTTCATTTTATAATTACAAATAAATGTCAATGACTTTGAGTTTGTCATGAATATGAAATAATAGGTTTAATGTGTAGAAAAGTGGCTGACACTTGAGTATAAGAGTTTTAAATTAAATGAGACATAAGTGCAAGGAACGATTAGGGAAAGCTTTAAAATAAATTAGTTAATTTTAATTTAATATAAACATAACAGAAGACTAGTAATTCACAAAATATTTCCTGAGAAATTTATCTTTAAAGGACAGCGAAAAGGTTAAGTTTAATTAAACTTTTTAATACGAAAACGAAGTGCGTAAATGCAGCAGTAAAGTTTCATTCAATAATGCAATATTTACATTTAATTTATTTATAGTTTTTTAACCTGTTGTATGAAAAGACGTTGTTGAAAGAAAATAAATTTTGAAAGAAATAAAATTAAAAAAAAAAAAAAATACGGAGAAAATCTAATTTTGCACGCTCTTCTAAAATAACAAATTTATAAATAAATAACTTTCCCACCTTTATGAAAAAGTAGCTTTATCAGTCATTTATTTAACTGCCAAATCAATTAAGATTAATTGTTTCGCAAGGACGTTTAAACGTCAAGGTACTTTTTTTCTGCAATACAAGTTTTAATAATATCTTAAAAAAAAGATTTCACAGCAAAGATAATTGAACGATTATAAATTATTTACTGGCTAATAAGTTGTATAAATTTCATTAATTACTTAACTTTGTTATACAAAATAGTGGCTACAAGGGAAATAAATTGTCTTTAAGAATATTTTTTTTCGTATGTATAAGAGTTTTAACATATAAATTTGTTTGAATAATACTATTTTTTATAGAAAATTTTGTGTATAAGACTAGTTTTTATAAACAAATTTTTTAACAATTTTCTTTAGCTAATTCTCTGTATAATTTTTTTTATAAAAGTTCTTCTTATAAGACTTTTTCCAAAAAAAAAAAAACTTTTTCGTATAACACGTATAAGACCATTTTATATACAAATTTTTTTGTGTAAGACTTATTTCTATTAACCATGTTGTTTAACTATTTTCGTTAGAAAATTTTGTATATAACTCCTTTTCATAAAAGTTTTTCTTATACGACTTTTTTTCTAACAAAAATTTTTATGTATAAGACTTTTTATAGACATTTTCCTGTACAAGCCTTTTGAACGTATCTTTTTACTGAAAGCCCTGTTTTAACAGAAAATTTTTAGTATAAGACTTTTGTGATAGATTATTTTTTTTTTAAAGAAAACTATTTTCAAAAGATTTTGTTATTCGTGCTTAATTCCCAGTTTTTATTATTGATAAAAACACTTGAAATTTATTGTTGGTGCTTTATCTAGAAAACTATTTTCATATACGACTATTTCTTAAAGAACATTTTCTATATAAAGCTATTTCATATAATGTTCGGTAAAAGACTATTTTCTACAAAAATTTTATTATTAAACTAGTTTATTTTATTTTTGGAGTCTTCCAGTGCAAAATCCTTCGCATGTGGAACTTGTTTTAAAGTGTCTTGATAAAGCAAATAAGTATATTTTCTATACAAAACTTTCTGCATAAAATTAGTTTCTATAAGACTTATTTTAATAAAAAAAATTTTATATTAGACTGTTTCTTTCTAACAAATTTTCTTTATAAGACGATTCGCTATTTCAAATTTTCTATAAAAGGCTACTTTTTATAGAAAAGTCTTATAATAGAAAATTTTCTCTATTGGACTTTTTTCTATAGAAAAGTCTAATATTCGTAATTTTTGTGTATAAGACTAGTTTTTATAAACAAATTTTTAAACTATTTCAAAGTTTTTTATTAAAGTTCTTCTTATAAGACTTTTTCTATAAAATATTTTCTGTATAACACGTATAAGACCATTTTGTATAGAAGGTTTTTATAGAAAGTCTCATAATCGAAAATTTTGTGTATAAGACTAATGAGGATAATACAGAAATACTTTTTTCAATGAAAAATTTTTCTGTATAATACTGTTTTCTATAGAAAGATTTTCAATTTTAGTCTATTTCCTATTGCAGATTTTTTGTATAAGTTTATTTTATGGGAAAATGTTCTGTAAAAAACGATTTTCTATAGAATATTTTATATATAAGAACATTTTCTAAATGTGTTGTATTTAAGACTATTTGAAATGAAAACTTTTTGTATAAGAGTTTTCCCTGGAGGAAATTCTCTGCATTATTTAGAAAATTCTCAATAAGGGTGAATTTTATCAACATTTTTTCAGATAGGGATAACTTTAAGACTAGCTGTCAGATACTTATGAAGTGTGTTTGATTAATTTTTTTTTAGTATACTTTGGCAAATCACCTTGCAAAGACTAACATCAGAGCAACGTTTACAAATCGTGGAAATATATTTCCAAAATGTTCACTCAGTTCGTCAAACTTTTAGAGCACTTCTTCAAATTTGCAGTGCGCATAATCGTCCATCTGAGCAATTAATAATAGACCCCAAGTTTGTTGGCTGTGCTAACAGAATGACATGGAGAGATGCGAAAAAGTACGCTGAAGGCAGAATTATTTATACAGGATTATATTATTATTACTATAGATCGATTTATGATCGCATATACTCTTTTGGATAATATTCATCCAAATCGAGCCTGAGCCGTAGCGTGCAGTAAAAGCCGTTTTCGCTGTAGACGTGAGAGTGAAAAGGACTCGAATTTATCGACTCAACGTCGTTCGCCGCAACTCTGTCTCTGTCCGTCGACAACTGGACAATTTTGAGAAAAGATCTTGGCATACATTCATATAAGATCTAACTGGTGTAAGATTTAAGCCAGCGAACCATTAACCCATTTCGTCCCAGCGATTTTTTTTTCGAGTTACTTTATAAAACTTGGTGGTTATTAGATAATTTGGGACTAGAAAACACGAATCTGAAGTCCAAATTTATTTAGATTTTTTGTTTTTTGAGAAAAATGGTGTTCGATTTATCGAACATTGGGCACAATCAAGCATTTTTATTTTAATGCTCCTATAGAATGTAAATATAGAAAACCTAAATTTTTTATAAACCAAAACTAATTAATTATGTTTTATTATAGAAAAATAGAACAAGGCATTAATTAAAATTAAAAATATACAGTTCAACCTCGATTATCCGACTCGCACAGAACCGGGAAGAGCGCTGATAATCAAAAAATGGATAATAGATAAATCGGGTGATGCATCGTGAAGTTTAAGTTATAATGTAAAATAAAACACATACATTTGAAAGCGAACTTGAAATTTTTATTATCGGTTGAAAGAATAATTGATCGAATTAACTGAACGAAAATGATGTCATGGAAATGTTGGCCATGACTTCGTCTGAGTTGGTTTATTCGGAAGGTCCAATTTCGGGCGACTCATTCGAGCATAGCGACTGGTATTTCGCGAATAACACGAGTAATGTTAGCTTCCAAAGCGTCAATCGTAGCTGATTTATTCCTGAAGACGGTCATTACCCAGAGAAAATGGTCTAAGTTGTAATATCGCAATATCTAGGTGGAAAATTTACCATAGAAAAACATGAAATTAAGTGCTCACCAAATTGTATGGCTCGTACCGCTGTCTTTCTGAAACCATATCTCACCGATACCATACGCTTGAATTTCAAGTTGCTATACTGGTGCTGTTCCATTTACCATTTTGGCGAAAGTAAGGTAATTGCTTAAGATATTTTCAAGGCGTTTGACAGAGTCTGGTATGGTGCACTCTAGTCAAAACTTATTGCATTTGATATCGGTGATAATTTCTCTCGATTTATATTAAGTTTTATCAGAGGTCGCTCTATACGAGTTATTTTAGATAGCCTTTCGTCACACAAGTTCAAAATTAAATAAGAGGTGCCGCAAGACTCGGTTCTTTCTCCTACTATTTATATTTCTTATTTTTCTAAATGACTTCCTATGTCAAACTTCCAACCCTATCTACTCTTTTGCAAATGACAACAACCTTTGCCATTCGTAATCATTTGATTATAGAGCAAGCGTATCCGATGTTGGTGCTATGCTTCAGAACATGAATGATACGCTTGACCGAGACCGAAACCCGTACGTTTTTTTTTTCAAAAGCCCATCCTTTTGTGATCGATTGGTCGATAAATCGTCCAATGCATTACAGGAAAATTCGTATGTGGAATAACCGTCCTGCTGAAGTCTTTCCTCTCACTGTGAACATGAATAAATTAAAGCGAATGTTCACAGGTACTACAACCTCTTCTCTCCTTTCCATAACCTACTTTCCTAGTTCCAACCCAATGCAATGCATTAGTAGTATAGTTTTTTTTTTCCCGGAGTTTTTCGATTCCCGGGAAAGCGGGAAAAATTTTTAAATTTCCCGGGATCCCGGGATCCCGCTCCATACAAATAATACAAAGTAAACTTGGTTTTATTAATGAAAAAAACTTTTATAAACAAACGTGAGGGAACTTGTTTACAAAGTAAGTAAAATAAATGCTTATAAGTAAATTCCATATTATGATGATCTAGTTCAAGATAATATAAACATAACAATTGAGGTACTCAAGATATGAGATCAAAAAGTAAAATCATAAAATATATAAAATATTTTAATAAATATATTAACATTTTTTAACGGCGTAGGAAATTACTTTCTGACACACTCAAAGCGTTTAGTGAGTCGCCAAAGAGTATATTTCTGATTTTGTTTACTGATTACCATGTTTCCGAAAAATTTCGTTTACTTTTTTACCGAGGTTGGACAAATAATTAAAAGTGCACCGTTGTTGCATGCTTCTAATGTCAAGGTTGATGCAAAAAATAGCATCATCCGGACTACTTCTTACAAACTATTTCTTTTCATTAGGTCCATCTGTAATCTTTAGGACAATGTGTTTTTCAAATTGTATGTTTTAGTAACTTACACGAGTTTCATTATTTTTTTATTTCGGTTTCCCCGCACTTCCCGGATATATTACCAAGCTCGATTTTTTTTTTGTAGATACGACTATGTTGCAATAACGGAGCGATATGTTTATGCATATCCTATTTTGAAGACTTGTCCATGGTCAATGAGAATTTACTGCCTACATCTTATTTTGAATTTATGTTCTTTATCAATTCATCACTTCACTAAATTTATTAATTATCAACTGTTGCACTGCCCATTCTGCTTTTAATAGATTTATTGCCGCAGGAGACATTGATTTACGTTTGTACACATTTCTTTTAATTGATCAAATCGACAACCCATCCACAGATGCTAATTTTTAGAGAAAAGAAAACTTAATTTCAGAGTAAAAATAGCTGTTTTCTGAAACTATGAAGAACTTTTTATTTCCCGGGATCCCGCAACAAAAATCCCGGGAAAACGGGAAATATAATAAGTGAAATTCCCGGGAATTCCCGGGACGGGAAATCCCGGGAAAAAACCCTAATTAGTAGGGGCTGATAGCCCCTACTGGTCCTAACAAAAAAAAAAAAAAATATGGTGGAGGTTACCATTGACGGTGACATTCTGAGTTTCCTTAATTTTAAAAAAATTTGGACCAATGATTGCACTCTCAGCTACAGCTGTAGTAGGCTGATTCTGCGCACCGTAAGTTCCTCGAATTGCACGATAAACATTTCTCACAGAACGCTGATTGTTCATAAGCTTTTTATTGTTCAGGAAAACAGAATTAATTATTTCCATTTATTCAAATGCGTGAAAAATGGTTAGAAAGTTAGCCTTTCAGAGAAAAAAACAAAAGTGCTAAATAGTGCCCAGTGTTCGAAAAATCGAACACTGCTTTTTAAAGTCAAATAACAAAAACATAATTGAAAAACACGGAAATGTTTTTGCTGTTGTTGAAAGTTTAATAGTTTTTTAATGGAACTGCATTTTCACTTTTTTAATGTTTTTTTATTTTATACAAAGTTTTTAAAATTATGCTAAAATTAATGTGTAAGAACTTTTATTTTTATATTTGTAGCTAACCATTTACAATATACATATTGTTTAAAAAAATTAGTTCTTTGTCTTACCTAAAAAGAGTAAACAAATTACAAAAATGCGTTAAAATTACTGTTCGAAAAATCGAACATTGGGACGATATGGGTTAATTGTGTCGTGTTCTCGGTGAATTAGCTTAGAATCGACTTTAGCAATGAGGCTCATTTCTGGAATCTCTGAAAAATTGTGATTTTTGGAGAGAGCGCTAACCTAATGACACTCTGGTGATCCATTAGATTTCGAAAAAATTACTGTTTGGTGAAATTTACCTGCCGAAAGCGTCATCGCCCCAGTTGTCTTTTAATCAGAAATCAAAGCCAACATTACCAAGAAAGGCGACCGCTACATGTAAATAACTAGTGATTTTTATACTACTGATGCCATTGCAAGTTACTTGGAGGAGTTATGATTCTAACAAGACGGCACAACATGCCATACAGCATGTAAAACCTTCACTTTGTTGAGTCAGATATTTGGTGACCGAATTATCTTAAGAAATGAAATGGAAATGGTCAGCTCGTTCGTGTGATTTAACACCTTTGGACTACGGTTTGCGGGTGTATGTCAAATCCCTGGTCTATGCTGATAGGCCAGCAACGATTGATGATTTGGAAGTTAAAATTCTAAACACTATTGACGAATTAAGACGTGGTGCAAAATTGTACCGATATGATGACGTTCAAAAGGCCAAGTAGCGGAGGCGATATGCCAGAAATAATATTTATATTGTTTTTAAAAAAATTCTACGACTCTTATCACTCCTCTTATAAGATTATTTTTTAAAGAACATTTTTTGTAGAATGACATTTCTACCGAAATTATGTTGATGATACAGGGTGTGGTCCAACTATATTGCACGATGTTTATTATGAGTCACACCTTAACGTCACGTTTTTTGCCGAACTTAATTTGACATTTCGTTCTTTCATTATTTAAAAAATTTAACCATGGAGAGGTCTACAATTGAGCATTTCGTTTACGAAAATTGGAATTCAAGTCAAAATGAATTTCGGGCACTTCGTGATTGTTGAAAAGTCGATGCATCCACAAAGAGTAATAGTTTTGTGCAGTTTTTGGGCTGGCGGCGTCATCGGGCTGTACTTCTTCGAAAATGAGTTCGTGAATGATGTTCGCTATCGCGAGATGATAACTGACTTCTGTGGCCAAAAATTGAGGATATGGACCTAGACGATATGTTGTTCTAACAGGATGGTGCCACAAAGCCAACGAAACAATCGCTCTTTTGTGCGAGAAATTCTATGGCCTTGTTATTTCACGCCATGGAAATTTTAATTACCCGCCACGATCATGTGATTTGACAATTATGTCTAAGAGATGCCACCGAAATCATGGCGAGAATTGTACCGATATTTTGTTTTTCATATAATTGTCCTAGATCCTTCTATATTAATAAAGAATATTAAGATACTTTGCTAACTATTTGTTTTATTTACAATATACATCGTGCGTTTTGGGTGGACCAACGTTTATATGATATGTAAATGTTTGTGCTTTACTTGCCGTTTTTTTTTTATTGGGTGTTACTTCTTTGATTTTTCAAAAATTTAATTCATACCTGCAAAGAGAGAGATTAAGAAAAATTAATCATATTTGTTGTTATTATAATTAAGAAATTATTTTTAATTGTAAATATAAATAAATTAAAGACTATTTCACTGTAATAGATATAGAAAAAGAAATATTGATCTGATGATACGAAAGCATTACGGCAGCTTCCATATTTTGTAGGTCATTTCTTGATTGGCTTAAACCCAACTCAAACTACAGAAGGTTTACTTATTGACTTTTCTTAAAATTTAATTTGAAAATCGCTTTTATTTCAGAAGTTCTATAACACTTCTTTTTTGAAAACTGCAATAAAAATTTATCATACAAAACAAAAGACTTAAGACACATACGGTCAGCATTCAAAGGAGAATTTTAAAGTTTTTATTAAATGAATGAAAACCACTTTTCTATTTCATTTACGAAGGAAAACTTACAGCCTAAGCAAACAAAATACCTGTCTTTAACGAAATCCTTAAAAATTTTAATTAAATTAAAAACATCAAAAACCATAAATTTGTTGCAACTTTTATGGCCATACAACTACAATTAACAGTTAAGCTATAAAAATTACAGACAAAAATACTGGTCAATTAAAAAAACAGATTTTAAATTTCAGATCTATAACGGCATCTTATTTCAATACACGAGTCACTGTTACCACGTTATCATATTTTATTGTTTTAATTAGTCATAATTTGTACTTTTATTAACTGAAAATATATTTCTGTATTTCGCTTAACGATTCATATTTTCGTGCTATTTTCGTAGCTAATGCCGCTAATGTTTAATTTTTTTTTATAGCAGTAGCAAGTTTATAAATATACTTAACAGTTGGCTTTAAATTTCTATCAGATAATGTTTTATTTTTTTATTTTTAATTAATAAGCCAAGTTTATAAAGTGGTCTACAAAGCATTTATTTCAATTGTGGTAGAAGTAGAAATAAGCAAAAAAAATAATAAAATCTTAAATGTCATATGAAAACAAGTTTAATTGCTGAAGTGCAATTTTATTTATAAACACAAGTAGATTTTTGTTTGTTTCACTTTTCAGTACATAAAGCAAATATATTTTTCAGAGATGTTTAAGAAAGTTGATGTATTTTATTTCAGTTATCTTTTTTGTTTTGCTGTATTCAGTGTTTAACAAACTGGCTAACACACTTTTATTTATTTATAAGACTTATTTTTTTTTTATCCAGAAGTAAAAAGTAACAAGAGAAACCCAGAAGAGATCTAAGATGTTCTCAATTTCTGTAACAGGTTTTTTTTTTATTAATAAAAATCAATCTAGATAAAACTACATCATCTGGTTTTCTTAATCCTTAACGGATGATATGGAATCATTCATGTTTTGACTTGTTAAAACAAGTTCATTAATAAATAATGTCAATAAATTGTTTAGGAAATTAAAGTGTCGAATTGTCACGTTTTACAAAAGATGCCGAAGTAAATTTTTTGAATACAAAATTAAGTTTTTCTTTTGTTATGAAGCAAGCACGACAAACAAAATCAGTTTTAAGAGTTGAAAAATGAAAGTTGAATGAAATTCTTTTTTCATCTCGAATTAGCAAAAATCCATCTTCTTCTTCTTCTATCTTCTTCTTCTATATATATAAAAATGAAAAATGTTTGTATGTTTGTTTGTTTGTTTGTTTGTATGTTTGTTTGTTAGCTTATAGACTTTAAAACTACAGAACCGATTTTCCTGAAACTTTTACAGTGACATCACGTGAGCCCTAAAAATAAAATAGGCTATTTATTTTTTCGATAGGGGCAGGGGAATTGGTACCCCCCATTGGATGCCAATATTAAATATCGCATATCTTAAGAGCCGCTTCACGCATTTTGTTGAACTTTTGGTGGTAAAATCTTCTGAGCCCCAAAATTGAAATAAAGTAGCAGCGGGGGAAGTGGTTTCCCCCATAGGACGCCAAGGTTTAATATCGCATATCTTAAGAACTGTTATAGTGAGAATGTGCAAACTGTGTAGAAGTCACTTTTATGGTATACTTCAATATTCATCATAAAAATAAAGCGGGTAGGCGCAGGGGGGGGAGGAAATACCTCCCATAGGATGCATATATTAAATATCGCTCAACAGAAATATAATTAGGAGCCGCTGCACGCATTTTGTTGAACTTTTGGTAGTAGGATCTTCTAAGCCCCAAAATTGAAATAAAATAGCAGCGGGGGAAGTGTTATTCCCCATAGGGCGCCAAGGTTTATTATCGCATATCTTAAGAACCGTTATAGGACGAATGTTCAAACTTTGTAGAAGTCACTTTTATGGTATACTACACTATTGAACATAAAAATAAAGCGGGTAGGTGCAGGGGGGGGGGGAGGAAATACCTCCCATAGGATGCATATATTAAATATCGCTCAACAGAAATATAATTAAGAGCCGCTGCACGCATTTTGTTGAACTTTTGGTAGTAGGATCTTCTGAGCCCCAAAATTGAAATAAAATAGCAGCGGGGGAAGTGTTACCCCCCATAGGGCGCCAAGGTTTAATATCGCATATCTTAAGAACTGTTCTAGGACGAATGTTCAAACTTTGTAGAAGTCACTCTTATGGTATACTACACTTTTGAAAATAAAAATAAAGCGGGTAGGCGCAGGGGGGAAATACCTCCCATAGGATGCATATATTAAATATCTCTCAACGGAAGAAGTGGGTAAAGCAGTGTAGCGAAACGCACCGGGTTTAGCTAGTTAAATATAAATTTTACTTTTAAACTGATATTTTATTAATAAAAAAATTTATTTTGTAGTTTTAGAAAAATTTCCTAATTAAAACATTCTTTTGTCAAAACTTTTCTGCGTGTATAAGACTATTTTCTTTGGATGTTATTGTATATAAGATTATACTTTAAAAAAAGTACTATTCTTGCCATAAAAATTATTCTGTATAAGAGTCATTTAACATTTCTCTGTCTCAGACTATTTTCTATAAAACATTTTTGATGAATTATATCACTTTCTATAGAAAATTTTTGTATAAGACTTTTTTGATTAATTTTGTTTTTGTATAAGACTATTTTCGTTATGAAATTTTCTAAAATAAAATTAATTTCTTCAGAAGTAATTGTGTATAAAAACATAATTTATTGAACATTTTCTGTATAAGGCTGTTTTCCATAATAATTATCCTGTAAAAGACAATTTTCTTCATACATTTTGTCTGTATCAGACTATTTTCTATATAAAATTTTTGTTGTTTTTTATTATTTTCTATAGAAAATTATTGTATAAGACTTTTTTAATTAAATTTTTTGTATAAGATTATTTTCGTTATAAAATTTTCTGGCATAATATTATTTTCTTTGGAAGTTTTTGTGTATAAGAACATACTTTATTGAAAATTTTCTGTATAAGACTGTTTTCCATAATATTTTTTAGTAGGATTTTAGGGTAGGATTTCATCGGCAGTATAAAACATTAAATGTAGTCTCATAACATGATTTCGTTCTGGCAGGTCCGTGAAAGAGTAAACTCTTGAAAATTTGTCATTTTTGTACTGTGGTGAAAGGTATCAAAAGGACTGGCTTCGCCGACTAGACTTTCTTATTTGATTTCAAGTGGTTTAATAAGATTACTAAAAAACTGCCTGTTGGTCTGGCGATTAACTTTGTCTTCGCCTTTTTATTTAAAAGATAATAATTAAAACTCAAGTTTACAACACGTCACTAATGAAAGAAGACAAATTAAGAGTAAAAATAAACTTTAAAAATCACACCACTTTTTTAAAGCTGTCACTCAGAAAACAATGACTTACTTAACAGATAAATATAATTTTGTTTTTTTTAAGCTTCACATCTGAAATTTTTGATTGATACGTTAACAAACCACTTTTAACACTTAAAAAAAAAAACAAAACAAAAAAAAAATATTTAAAATAAAAAATTTTAACGTTAAACAAATAAAAAAACAATCATTAATCTTTTATCTTGCTTAAGAGAAAAGTGAAGAGCAGCAGCAAAAAAAAAAAAAAAAAAAATTATCTTAAGTGTGATGAAGCTACTTAATTAATCAAATTAACGAATTTTAAATTAAACAAATTAGTTCAATTTGTTCAAAAAAGAAAGATAATTAGTTTTGTTGTGGTCAAAGAGAAATTTTCAACAATTTTTCAAAATTCTTTTAATGGATTTAATTTGTGGCAATTTTTACCCCAAATTATGTCAATTAAAATATGAAGATGGTGTCATATTAATTATAAGAAGGCGTTTTGTTAATATTTTTAAGTTAAAATTTCTGGCTTTGGCAAAAATATAATTTCATTAGCTTTTATAAAGTATTTTCCTCATGTTTAAAGTTGTTTTACAACATTCTTGTTAATTATTTATCTAGAACTAATTGTCTGAGTGATTTGATTAAAAAAAACCATTAAGCAAATTAAGAGGCACAAACACACAAACACAGACACACAACCTACATTTTTATCTATCATAAAATCGTTAATGCTTGCGTTCTAAGTCTTTCGTTTTGTTACATTTTAAATGCTTAAATAATTTTTTTTTTTTTGCATAAATTACGCACTTTTTATGAAATTTTATCAGTTCTGAACTCATGTTTAGCAGTTTCTACCAAGATAAGTTCTTAAAAAGTGTAACTAAAATATTTAGTTTCGATTTAGTTTAATTGCTGCTCGAGCTGCCTTTTGCAACACTTTAGAATCAGACGTGTGAATTTTTAAATATTTTTTTAATAATTAATGTTGGTTTTTTTAAGAAAAATAAGCATGAAAAAATGTTGTCAAGGTAAAAACAAGAAATCTGGCATTTTTCAGTTGAAAACCGTTTAATATTAAGTGGGAAAAATATAAATACGTTTCGAATAATTGCAGTGAAAAAATTTAAACTAGAATAAACTGGTAGCAGCTAGAAATTATGAAAAATATTTTTAGCATTTCTCTTGTCAAAAGAAAGTTTTTCTAGACAAAACTTGTTTGTTATTTCAATCGAGCTTTATTTGTTGAAAGTTTGTTAACAGTTTTCTAAAATTTACCGTATAAGTCCATAAACCACAAACTTCATATTAGAATGCCTTATAACTTCAATAATATTGTGCAAAAATATATACTACATGTGCAACAACTTCGAACTTCAACATTCGCGTAAAAAGTTTCTACCAAAAACGTTCGAAATTGTTGCACAGGCAGATAGATTTAAAACATTTTAATATTAAATTTGGCCAAATTTTGGAAATTCAAAATTATGTTCGAATTTTCGAAATATTGCCAAATAAGTTTTGTATTACACAAAAATTCATCCTGCTCTGTTTTCTTTTTATTTAAATTTTGGACACAACATTGAAAATTCAAATTTAGGGACTTTAAAAATTGTTTCTTAAATTTGTGTTGTTATTCTATTTTTTCGAATATTAGGTACAAATTGTGCAAATTGTTTAAACAATTTTAAATATAAATTTCTTTAACGTTTAATTTTTTTTGTATTAAACCACTCGATAAAGCTTAAAGTTTTGGCAAGATTTAAGATCGAATTCTTAAAACTAGAAACATATTTTCAGTTTAACTTTAAAAACTACAATAAGGCGAAACAATAGTTTTCTTTGGCTTTAACATAAAATAAAGCAACAAAAAGTATCAAATAATAAATTTCGATAGTTGTATATTAATAAGTATTCTTCGATTTCAATTTTAAGCCAAATTCGAAATTAAGTTCGAAAATTCGAATTTACTCTAAACCTTAAAATTTTCAGTTGCAAAACATTTTGAACAAAGTTTTAATGTATGTTAATAAAAAGGAAAATATGCATTAAAGTTTTTTGTGGCATTTTAACCCAAAAACTTTTATGTTCGAAAAACTTAAAAGAATAAAAAGGTAAAAAAAATCTTTTTGATTATAACTTAAAAAACAATAGAAAGTTAGAGAAGAATAAAATAGTTGTATATTTATAAGTATTCTTTCATTTTCATTTTTTTCCAAGTTTCGAAAATTCGAATTTACTCTAAATCTAAAAATTTTTAATTGCAAGACATTTTGAATGAAATTTCTATGTGTGTAAGTAAAAAGCAAAAAAACAAAAATCTTTAAAGTTGTGCATTTTCAAAATAAAATTTTTTTGTTCGAAAACCTTAAAACAGTTAAAAGATATAAACTAACGCATTTCTTTGATTTTAATTTTGAAAAAACAATAGAAAGTTAAAGAAGAATAAATTTCGATATTTGTATAATAATGTTTATTCTTTAATTTACATTTTCAGACAAATTTCGAAAATTCGAAATTAAAATCGAAAATTCGCCTTTACTCTAAATCTTAAAGTTTGTTATTGTAAAACATTTTCAACGAAATTTCTGTGTAAATATGTAAGTAGATAGCAAAAAAAACTAACAAATTTTGCATTTTTAACACAAAATGTTTATGTTCGAAAACCTCAAACCAATAAAAAGGTATAAAACCTTCTTTGATTTTAACTAAAAATTAACAATAGAAAGTTCAAGGGGAATAAAATTCGATAGTGGTTTGTTAATAAGTATTCTTTCATTTACATGTTTAGCCAAATTTCGAAAATTCGAATTTACTCTAAATCTTAAAATTTTTAATTGCAAAACATTTTGAACTTAATTTCTACGTATGTATGTAAAAAGCAAATGTTCGAAAACGTTAAAAAAGCGAAAAGGTATAAACTAATATATTTCTTTGATTTTATCTTAAAATTAACATTAGGAAGTTTAAGAAGATTACAATTTGATAGTCGTATTATCATAAATATTCTTTCATTTACATTTTTAGACAAATTTCGAAAATTCGAAATTTGGTACGAAAATTCGAAATTACTCTAAACCTTAAAATTTTCAATTGCAAAACATTTTGAACAAAATTTCTCTGTTCGAAAACTAAATATTTTCCAAAATAAAAGTAAAAAACAACCAAATATTTACTTTAATATAAACATTTAGTTCATATTAAAAAAAATTTTAAAGTTTCACAAATAAAACCGAAATTTCAACTTGTTTTTTTTTTTATTTTAATGCAAGTAAAGCTTTACATTTAATTCGAAATTTCAAAATCCATAATTTGAAATTTCAAAAACCAAATTCCATTAACTTAATTAAAATGATTTATCGATTATTATTAAAATTATTTACGCAAAATCATGTTTTTGATACGCAATTTATAAATATAATTATACATTTGTACGTTTATCAAACTCGTTTTATTTTCTTGCAATAATCACACATTTTGAAATAAATAAAAAAAAAAAAACGCAAGAATTTTGATAAGTTTTAATTGAAAATACCATTTCCCGTTACATAAATTTATATTTTATTTTACTTTTGTGTCGTTCTTCCTTTCGAAATTGAATAACCGCAACAAAAAATTCCATAAAAATTTAAATTGTGTGCAAAAATATAAATTATACATAATAAGACAATTTAATTGAATTACAAACAAAAAAGATAAATATTTTGCCTATTTTTTTTTTGCTTTTTACAAAAATTGCCGAAGCATAGTTAATGTACAGAAGAGTTATGGCAAATAGAAAAATCTGATCAGAACTTGTTTTAAAGTTGTCTATAGAAATAAAGCTTTTATAATTATCGAGAGAGAATTTATGGAAGCAAATTATCAGTTTTTCTTAAAATGATTTACAGAAATCGTAATTAATTTAATGGTGGTTTTCATAGAAGAAAATTATTACATTTTTAATTAACTGGAGTATGTTTGAGTGAAAGAATTAAAACTTAAGCCTTTAAAATACAAGTAAAGAGATTTTGGGCTTTTGAATTTAATTTTGTAAGTTAAATATTAAAAATATCAAATGAAAAACAAAAAAGTATCAAAAAGTATCCTTTATAGATTGTCATCCACTCAGGACATTGCATGTTTAATTTTATGTTTCTATGTCTAATATTAAGGAAAATTAATCAAAGTACCAGATGTTGAACGAAAAAGTACCAAAAGCTCCCCTCACATGTTCTTATTTACCCAGTTAAATGTATAATTTTATCTTTATAGGTCGAATATTAGCATAAATTCAAAGAGCTCCAGATAAAAATCAAAAAGTACCAACATTTTTCATCTTATAGGTTTTCATTCACCCAGGACCCTGCACCCATAATATTATGTTTCTAATTTCAATATTAAAGAAAATTTAAAAATTATCACATGCAGCACGGAAAAGTAGAAGAAAGGAATTAAATTTCCCGTATTTCCCCTTTTTGATACTTTTTTCTCCAAATAGAGGTTCGGTTGACAAACAAAGGAATAAAGCTTTATTACTTGTTTTGCCTGTGCCGATTTATATAGTCGAAATATTCGAAAACTGGTTTTTGAAAAATGTCGAATTATCGACCACCCTATTTTTTTATTATTTGATAATTGAAAAAACAAATTTTTTATTTACGTGTTTTGCATTTGTGTTAGTAGCAATTTTGAACGCTTTTACCCAGCGGTAAATATTGAAAGGACCGCAAGTGGCAACCTTTTTGAAGGCCTCTATACTCCTTTCTAAAAGATTCGCTTCGCATGATATCCTGCCTTCAGAAGTATGCTTTCTAAAAGGCATAAACTTTTTTTTAAAAGACCTTCTGAAATATTCAGTACACATTCGCTACTCCCTTTTTTGAGAAGGAAGAAAGGAAGGTGTTCAGTTTTATTTACTTTTTATTTTTAGTGACCTTCCTTACTCCCTTCCTTGGGAAGGGATCGAAGTTGTTTTTAAAGGAAGTGTGGAAGGCCTTGCGCCCAATGACAACCTGTGTAAAAAATAAATAAGTATGGAATGCGGCGAGAAGGGCTTCTGACTGCTTGTGACTGCTAAATAAGGCCTTCTATTAGGCCTCTTTACTCATTCTAGTTACCGCTGGGTAACTCTGAAATTATTGAACAGATTTTAATTAAACATATATTATGCACTTCTGTGATGCCTTTCAAATGTTGTATATTTTGTTCAAATTGGTTGACATACAGAGGAGGAAAGTGTTCTTAACTGCTTTGCCTTAGCCGATTTATATATAGATTACTTTAATATCAATAGTTATAAAGTGAGTGGTATTGAAACAGGGGTCAACACCAATACACTTTAATAATTAGTTTTTGTATATCTAGTGATAAACCACTGGGTACCAAAGCGTACCAGGTTAAACTGCTTTAACATTTAATATTAACTCTGTGGCAATTTTAAACTTTTAAGATGTTTTTTTTAATATTCACTCCTATTTTAATATAATCAACACTTCTCTGCGGCTAAAGTTCTTTGAAGTATTTATTCCTTATTATTTCTAATGTCACAGAAAGGAAGTAAACTTATGTTTGTATTCCAAATGAGGGGCTTAAAGCACAAGGGGTTTAAGTGCCTTTTTCTAAAATTGAGTTTACATATGGACTTATAGGTGAAGTTCGGAAAAGTTGTTCAGAGCACAAGAGGTGAATGTAGGATTCTCATCCAGACGCTAGATATCGACCCCTTTGCGCGAAATTATCGTATGTTACAAAAACCAAATTTTACAGGAGAGCCATTTTTATACTTTTCTCTTCTATCACTTGCAATATAAATATTAAAATATACATTAAATTTTTGGAGCAACGAAGTGGAATTCGCCTACAATATTTTGTCAGGCGACGTCTCTTTGAATGTAGAACAAGATTGCATCAAAAACTCAATTTCAAAAAAATTGGCATATACGATAATTTCGCGCAAATGGGTCGATATGGTGAACAATTTAAGCACTTGCCATTAAAATACCTGCTTTGCTTGGAGCACAAGCGAAACAACCGCTTTTGTCTCATTATTTAACATAAGTCGCTTGAACCCCTTGTGCTTTAGGCCCCTCAAATGTTATTCCGCATTAAAAAAAGTTTAAGCTAAAAGTAATTTTCCTAAAAAATCGAATAAAATAATTAAAACTTTGCGTATGTGTAGTTTTGAACGTGAACACATTAAAGTAGGCTTTAACTCAAATGTTTCTTGAGTCAACTTAAGCATTTTTTTTGCCACAGAACTCACTATTAATTACGAGTACTATTGAAAACATATCAAACAAAGCTAAAAAGATTTTAAATAAATCATACGAAAACAAGTTTAACTTATCGCAAAGACTTCTATTAAATTTCCTAATTCCTCTTTCAGGCTTACGTTTCAGTCGTCAGTGTCGTTGGTACCCTTTCGGTACGGGAGATGATTAGTTAGTTTCAAGCTTTTATAATGGACTATTTTTACAAAGATATGCATATTAAACTAATATTTATCTTTTTTTTGTGTGCCCCTACCCAGGGAAGAGACTTGGGGTGGGACATATATGTCCCATCAGGAGTTTGGCATGGGACATATAAGTCCCATTAGTCTTAGACATATAAAAAAAGGGTATGCAAAATCAAGAAATTATTTTCTTTTTACTTTAAATTCATATACATATATGATCCACGAATTTACAGCTGACATCACCAATCTATAAAAACTTTATTCCACCATTTCAGTGATTTACGGTCTGGTTCATACATTGTGGATAACTGATCAAAAAACTTCTCCAAACAACAGGTGTTATGATACTAAGCAAGAATTTTTTAATATTTGTACTTAAACGTCTAAATAACTGAATGGAACAGTTTTGAATCACTTAAAGTGACAAACTTTAATACTACGACTCTGGGAAAATTCAGTGGGATACATATGTCCTAAAAGGTGCGAAAGGGTTAAAGCAGTGTTTGAAAATAAACACCAAATATCGCTCCTTACACACAAAAAAATAATTAAGGTAATTTTACCGAGGCGTGCATAGGCAATTTGTTTTTATATAAAAAGAAAAAACTAAGTCTTATTGTCTTAAATAATTGGTAATTTATACAATCAGGGGTGTGCTGGAAATCGCAAACGCAAAACGCAAGAATTTTAAAAGTCGTTTTTTAGTAAGATTTCTGTAATAAAAGAATTTTATGACAAATATTATACAAACATTTCTCTATTAATCAGAATTTTATAACAAAAATTATAAAAAGTAGATTAAAAGTTTATTAAAAACAGCCTCCAAATTCTTGCGTTTTGCGTTTGCGATTTCCAGCACACCCCTGAATAAGTATTGCCTAAAATTTTTGTCAATATTACTAACTGGGTTAGGTATCTTGTTCGAATTTTTTTTTTATAATATGTATGTATGTTTATTATATTTTTCAATTGTGAATAAAACATTCAAATATAAATTTGAGTTTAGAATTTTTAAATATAAAATTAAAAAAATTCAATTAAAAACTATTCGGGGATTGCTTTAAAATCATGTGAGATAAGGCCATTATGGCTTTATTGCTGAATTGAATGGGAGATAAAGCCACAATGGCCTTATTGCCCAATCATTGAGAGGTAAGGTCATATTTAAAATTTTGCCATATTTTTTTTTTGCAAATGAGAGATAAAGCCATATTTTTTCAGAATATTGTTATGCATGGTGTTAACATTCTGTAAAAGGGAAAATCCTTAGTTATCATTAAAAAACCTTTTTTATTCTTGTGACGCACGCTGGAAAACTTTATTCAGCGAAGCCACCTGCCGCGCCCTACTGGAGGAAAAACCCCACGCAGAAAAAGTTTAGTATGCGAAGCCAGATTTCAATACTTAACTTTGGTGTTTCCGGAACTGAAATAAGAGATAAAGCCATTTTCTAATATTGCTAATGTGAGCTAAGGCCATGATGGCTTCATCTCCCATTCAAATAAAAAAAAAAAAATAAAAAAAAGCATTTATCTCCCTATTGAATGAGAGATAAAGCCATCATGGCCTTATCTCACATGGTATTAAAGCACCCCCAACTATTCAATAAAGGATAAAAATACAACGCATGTAAGTGAGTATTATTAACATAGGATAAAGAACTCCGCTGAACTTTAAAAAAAAAACAAGACAGAATATCACCCCTTTGCGCGAAATTATCGTATGTTACAAAAACCAAATTTTACAGGACAGCCACTTTTCTCTACTTTTCTCTGCTTTCGCTTGCAATATCAATATTAAAATATACATTCAATTTTTGGAGCAACGAAGTGGAATTCGCCTATAATATTTTGTCAGGTGACGTCTCTTTGAATGTAGAACAAGATTGCATCAAAAACTCAATTTCAAAAAAATTGGCATATACGATCATTTCGCGCAAAGGGGTCGATATATTTACAATAAAACCAATAATTATTTATTACTTTTATTGAATATTCACCCTTATTGTGTTTGGCGTATTTGAAATACGCCTACGACTGTTTGGTAATAGATTAAAGAGAACGTGAACTTTTTTTCTTTAATCTATTACCAAACTGTCGTAGGCGTATCTTAAATACGCCAAACACAATAAGGGTGATTATTAATTAGGACGACACGATGCTGGATCAATATGGATTTCCAAGACAAGATTAGTTTTAATCCTTTGACCTCAAATGAGCCCAAAAAACAGCTCGGAACTTTAAGAAACAACAAAAAGTTTCAGTAAATTATTAAATTAATTGATACACATTATGAATTGATAAATAAAATACATATTATGAAATTAAAAAGGTTAAAAAAGTATATAGTTTTTTTAAAAATGCTTTTTTATTAAAAAAAAGTATGTAGTAAATTTACCTAAAACCTATGTTCTTGTACAAAATTTAACTTAGATAACTTTTCTAAAATAAAAATATAAACTAACTTTGCTATCATTGGTAAATATCCAAAGTTTCTTTGTAATTTTAACAAAATTATAAGATACTTTTTCGAACATAGAAATTACCTAAGTTAAACGTTTTATTACCTAAGAAACTTAGATACTGCCATGCTACCCTTGCGCTTAGTTAATTTTATACCATATTCTTAGGTAATTTTACCTATGAATTTTTTTGTGTGTAGTGATCAATTCGGTAGATTTGTGAAAAACGCTAATAGTTTTTGTGTAGAAAATCATTAAAAAAATAACGTTTCCCTGTTAGTCATCTTTCGAACACAAAAATAATACTGTTTTTATCCAACTCAAAAAAAGATGAGAACATTTAATTCCGTTCGGTTTTTTTTTAAATCCACAAACTTCATTGTGTTCGGTTCGGCTCAATAATGTTCGTCCATATTGGCTGGTAATTTTTACAAAAACAAAATACACATACGAAAAAAAAACAAAAAGCCAGCAAAATAATTTTACACAAACAAAACATTTACACAACTAACACACAAGCTGTTCGTGGTGCGGTCGTTGCTAAAGTTTGTTGTTTGTTTAATGCTTTATCAATGTAAAAAAAGAAACATAAAAGAACATTAAAATATAATGTTTGTCTACAGCATCACTACAATTGTTCTGTTTTTAAACGAACAACAGTACACTATATAGTGTTCGGCTCTTTCTTGAAAATAGTTACGAACGGTATTAGGGGTTGTGTTCGTCTTCACAATCATTAAAATAATAGATATCGTTCTGGGGCTTGTGAGCCGAACGCTAAATAATGTACTCTTTATTTCGAGCACTGGATTAAAGTAATTAGGATGGCAGACCTCTGGAAATAGACCGTCTTGATTAATAAGCTCGATTAGTATATGGAACACAAACCTTACGTGGCCACGCAGACGGACGCAGGCTCTAATTCTCTAAGTCGATTAGTACACTAAAAGTGAGACCTACGATCAGAAATAATGTGCGTTACCAAATCAGCACAAACGCAGGTGGTGTCGAATATGAAAACGTTACCAGTCAATTTGAAGAATATTCTTTATTAAAATGTAAATTTTTAATTACAATTTTTTGCTTTAGCAAAAGCTTACATTTCCCTAGTTTATTTCCGCAATTACTACTCATCAATCCTGCATCTAACTTTACATTAGAGGAGTCCAGTGTTTGCTACAAATTATCTTGTGAAAGAGAAATTGCAAAATATTGGTGCTTTTTTATTTGTTGTATTTTGTTGTACGATTTGAGAACGGCATCTAGTGCCAACATCATCTTGGGTCTGTTTTGTCAAGTTCCATGATTTTCTAAGTTCCCTTTTCAAATAATGAAAACAAACGATCCACTGGAAGGACGTCAGCGAACAAAATTGCGCTGACGGTCGATGTCCACCTGCGTAACCATTCTCTCTATATACAGCCATGTTACAGAGTACAATTCCGTTCGGAAACGGAATTCATTCCGTTTTTTTTTTGGTGCTTCAGAAATTGCCGAAGCAATTTTTCGAAATGAAACCATTTTTGCTTTAATTTTGGAATGGGAGTTTTTTGTATCTGAAAGGCCAAAAATCTATCAAAATACACTCCCTGTTAATAAACAAATAAATGTCTTCGATTTCGAACGTAATTGTACTCTGTGACATGGCTGATAGATTTGTTTTGACCCACTGTACTTTCTTGGTGGGTGTCACAAAGCCATAGGACATTAAGCCATATGGCGTCAAGTCCCATTCCATTGAGACATAAGGGTATATGCCATTAAATCTCAATATAATGGGACTTAACGCCATAAATTTTTTCCGTAAAATGAGACATAAAGCCATATTTTTGATAATGATTGTATTTCACCCTATTTCATGTAGAAAATGCTTTGTTGTTTCATGTCGCCCTGTTTTATGTCAAAAATGGCGGTATGAACTAAGTCCCCAATGAATTAACTCCCCAAACCCAAAATGAACTAAGCCCCTAAATTTGGGGACGTCGTTCATATATGGAAAAAACCCGAAAAAGCTACGCTAACAAGTGCTTCTCTGCATAGACGGCCTTCGTCCGGACGCAATGATTTTCTCCTCTATGGTATAACAAACACCGGCTTCGCTAACTAAAGCTTCTCTGCGTAAACGGCCTTCGTTCGGAAAAAGACAGATTTTAGAAGCTTTACTTAGCGAAATCGGTACTTGTTATACCATAAAGGAGAAAATTCTTGCGTCCGCCAAAAGGCCGGCTATACAGAGAAGCTTTAGTAAGCGAAGCAGGTCTTTGTTATACCATATAAGCATTTGTAACGCAACACATCAAATGGGACATAACACCATATTGGCTTTATGTCCCATTCCATTAAAATTGATATGAGACTTAAGGCCATATCAAAATTATGGCTTTATGTCCTATGGCTTTGTGACACCCCACCTACTTTCTTACTTGTTTTTTTTTGTGCCGAATTTTTCCTATAATTTCTATTTATTTTTGTTTCTATACGTTTTACTATTGAAGGAATTCTCTATAATAAATTTTTCCTTTTTTTACGCTTAAAAAATATTTTCGAGCTTTTACTTACTACTAACACTTTAATGAATATGGCCGCAATATTTAACGGGAACTGAACCCGCAACCTTCTGACTAAAAGACTAACTCACTAGCAACTGGGATGTCCTTTCTCCTTATAAAGGGTGTTTTGTTTAGGGTGTCACAAATTTGAGTTGGCATCACTGCTTTATTTGAGCAACCATTTAACAGCTGATAGTTGCTTTTTGCTTAGTTTGCTTTAAAATTGTATTATGAATCGACTTGTTGAAATTGTTAATCAAAATAATTCGGCGAATGGGCTGAAGCACAAATTGATATGGATTTTGAATTTAAATTCAAAATTGTCTTTTCCGATGAAGCCCATTTCTGGTTGAATGGGTACGTATGTAAATAAGCAGAATTGTCTCAGTTGGAGTGAGCTTTTGTCGAAACACCATTACATCCATTACAAAAATTGCTGTTAGGTGTGCTTTATGGGCCGGCGGAGTCATTGGTCCATATGCCTTTAAAAACGATAATGATCAGAATGCCAAAAGTTGTTGAAAATTGGTGTTCGAGATTGCGATTTCTATCCGCCAGCCGTAGCGGCCACATGGCGGAAATCATATCTAAACATTAATTTCATAAAATTTTCTTTCCAATAGACAACGTTTCATTGATATTAAAAATATATTTCCTTGGCTTATTATGATTTAAACTTGTGCCACTCTTAAAAAAAAAACACCCTTTACTATTTTATATTTTTACATTTTTATTGACAAATTTTTATTGATAAAATTTATTTTATTGCATTATGCGCCTATGACCGTTAGAGGTTTAACACTGTATAATCTTTTGACTAATTGTTATTAACTGTTGAAAGCAAAGCAACAGTATTAAATGAATGAAATATTTATTTAAATGTTGACATCTTTTAATTAAAAAAAAAAAATATTGATATATTGTATACTTTTTTGAATAAAAATAAATCCCTTTTAAATTCTTTTATGTAAAAATCTTTCATTTGAATTAGTTAAATTTTTATAAAAGTCATTTCATAAAGCAAACACAACCGTAAAAATTCAATAATGCTAATAAAAACAATGGAAAACAAAACATTAATAAATTTTTTAAACAAAAAACATCCGTTTCTATGCATTTTAAATATTGAAAATATATTTTTTTTGTTTGCAAACTTTTGTTGCTCTTTTTTGTTTTGTTTGGAAAACAATTCAGTTGTTGTCATGTTTAAGAAAAAGTAAAACTTTCATTTTTTTATAATTTTTTATTTAAATTTTTGCTTGTATTTTTTGTAATAATCAGTTGTCATTGGCACTTTAACTATTTAAGACCTAAATTAATGACTTTTTAAATTAATGAAAAGGCAAATATTAAGTTAACCTCATTATTTGTTCTCCTTTCCCTGAAAAATGTATGGGGAAAAACAAATTTTCAGGGCGAAAAAAGTGTTTACTGTGTCTACACGACATCGGGGTTAAGTGCAGAATATCGAATGTCTTTAAATGAGATCGCAAAGCATTCGAAAGTAACATAAATGTGGCTAACAAGGCATCCGAAAACTGCCGGGGTAACCAACTAGCAGATGAGCTTGGGCAAACAAGGTTGTCATCTAAAATACAGATTTATTGATGAATTCGTTGGCTTTTCAATCGCTCCCTACAAGTCACTTAATGAGCGCGGGTCTTTAAAACTTGCACAGTTGGGATGGACTCGTGAATTCACCTGCTCCGTATCAAAGGGAATTGCGGCCTTGATATAATAAACATTTTTCCCCTAAGCTTATCCCACGAAGCTCTACACTTGTCTGCAGGAGACTAGAGACTCTGGCGGGAATCAAGCCCGCAACCACTGCACTCACTACCAGCTAGCCTACCGGAGGTCATGTTCTGTGCTAAGGTTCAATAGGGAATATATAAGAACAGTGATCTCAATGATAACTGGGCACTGGTCTGTAGAGACTCATGTGAAGAGAATGGGTTTGAAATTAAATGAGTACTGCAGAAGTTGTAATGATGAGAAGGAAGAGGAAACTGTATTTCATTTTCCGTGTCAGTGTCCCAGAATGGGGGGCATTAAGGAGAGTTACCTGTTAAAATCAGTGTTTGTCTGTTTGGATGATTAATCTAAGATAGAAATAAGTTTGCATCTACTCTTCATCAGGGAAACGAATTAATTTATTTCTGCAGTGAATAGGCGTTGGCACTGGGTATCACAAAGGACCACTGAAGGACCGAAGTGAGCTGTCTTCTTGCTGGCTACGCAAAGAACCTTACTTTTACTTATTAACGATAAGCGTCTATACTTTTTTATCAATCATTTTCAAAAAAATAGAAAAATAATAAAAACAAAAAGAAAACAAGTAAGAAAGTATAGCCGGTCATGCCCGGCCATATGATACCCTACACCGCAGTATTTAAAAACACATCATGCTTATGTGTCCATAGAAATATGAATTTACCTATGTTTACAAACTTCATTTAAATCGGTTTGAAAGTTTGTAAGAGGTAGAAATTGTCCCATACCTCCCCTTGTGGTCGTTAGTTTTTTTTTTCAATTTCATTAAAATCGGGTTCAGAGGCAGAAATTTCCCCTATCTCCTCTCGTGATCCTATTTTTTAAAAATGCATCCCTTTGTGTACATAAAGATATGGTTCTATCTATGTTTTAAATTTCATTAAAATCTGTTTGATTGTTTCTGAGAGGAAGAAATTTCCCCCTTCTTCCCTCGTGCTCCTACGATTTGGCGCCCATTTTCAATAGACTTGGTCGTTGTGCCAATAAAAACCTATGTCCCAAATTTGATCGAATTATCTCAAAAATTGCAACCAGTACTTTGCGCACAAGGTTACATGGACAGCCAGCCTGCCAGCCAGTTGGACGGACATCGTTAGTTCGTCTCAGAAAGTGATTCTGAGTCGATCGGTACACTTTAGGGTGGGTCTAGGACCAATATTTTAATGCTCTACACACATCAGAACACATGCATATTCCCCTTTCCACTATGTTGGTGTGGGTATAATAAGTTCCATAAATAAATTGAGTGCCAGAAGGCAACGTTTTAGGTGAATACCAATATCCACATGATTAGTGCAAATGTTTATGAATTGTTATACAAATCGTAGCCTAAAACGCAAAAGGGGCTATCTAACATTTTGAAAAGTTAATAGGAGAAGCAAAAACTGTTTTAAATGATAAATTGATAAATTGCCATAAACTGTTTATAATAAATTTTTCTTCTACAGGGTTGTCCGCCGGGAAGGTACACTACTTTGTTTGTTTATAATGTTTGATTAAATAAAAGAGAATGGATCATATATTGATAAATCTTAAATGGAAACAAATGCAAATCCTTGTGCAAAATTGTGGCCAAAGTTGTTCTCTGAAGACCAAGCTCCTGAGATCGGCGTCGAATAAAGGTTGATGGACTGTTTCGAACACTTTTTTGAGCAGCAGTGTTTTCAGCCGGTCTTGCAGGACGTTGTGGTCCATGCTAGGGCCTATCACCTACAGACCCTCTGGTGTCTACTTCACGACTGCCAAATATGAACTGTCAAGACTAATGTTTACCGAAATGGCGGCGAAATAAAGAAGTATACCTTCCCGGCGGACACCCTGTATTTTTACCAGTTGTTTTGACAATGTTGCATACTATGCAAACAACGGTTAGTAAGGAGTATTAGCGTTTACCAGATAATCTATTGTAGATAGGGCCTTTTGTTTTGCTAATTTTGGTCGAAAAATTAAAAATTTTTATTATGGACATTTGTGTTGAGTAATGTTGATCAGAATCATTGAAAACGTCAATTTTTAATTTTTGGTTATTTAGGGCCTTTTGCTTTTTAGGTAATTATATACTTCTTGATATTGCTTAATTAGGCCCGAGTTCATCAAATTTAAGTTTCATTAAATTATTTTTTTTACTGAAGGAAGGAATTTTTACAACATGAAATTTTATTAAAATTTAATGATAATTTTCTTGGCGGAGCTGGGGCTCGAACCCGGTTAATAAATTTTAATAAAATTTCATGTTGTAAAAATTCCTTTCTTCAGTAAAAAAAAAAATAATAATTTATTGAAAATTAAATTTGATGAACTCGCGCTTAACTAAGGAATATCAAGAATTGAAAATTAACAGTTCATCTAGAAATCAGAATTGTAATTTTATACTTTCAGAAAGTATTGGAAGCATTTTTTTTCTGAAAAATTTCTTTTTTATACCCCCAAATTCATATAGAAACGTAAAAGATTAGTTCAACTAAAAAAAAGGGACTCACTTTTACAAAAAAAGTTAGAAAAATGTTTGGTATAGAAACTAAACCAACTTAGTTTCTATACCAAACATTTTTCTAACTTTTTTTGTAAAAGTGAGTCCCTTTTTTTTAGTTGGTTTAGTTTCTATACCACTATAAACTTTAACGTGTTTCAGACTCTGCGACATAACCTTGCATGAATATTCGTATTTTCTTTTAGTTACGTAAAAATAGAAAAAAGCAGTTATTCTGAAAGAATATAGAATACAAGTAGTTAAGCACTAAAGGCAAAAGGCTTCAAACCATTTTATTATTTAATCTTTTATGTATTTAAAAAAGTTGAAGAGAGAGGAATAAAAAAAGCTAAAAATACTAAAAAAGTTCGTACTTTTACCCAGCACTTTATCAAGTAAATTAAATTAAACAAAATCCATTTAGTTATTCTCCAAAAATATCGGGTGATTTTTTAGCTATTATCTTTTTGGCAACACTGGTTTAAACAGCTGACGCACGTTTCGTGTTTTGTTTCACTGTCAAACATCTTCAGTTTGGTCTATAATTTAACCATGAATCGTCTTAAAAGCGAACCACGCTTGCAAATTATTGAATTTTATTATCAAAATGCGTGCTCTGTTAAGAAAGTTCATCGCGCGCTTCTTGTGTTCAGCGACGAAGCTCATTTTTGGCTCAATGGGTACGTTAAAAAGCAGAATTGTCGATTTTGGAGTGAAGGTCAGCCAGAAGCATTGCAAGAGCTACCAATGCATCCAGAAAAAGTCACAGTTTGGTGCGGTTTATGGGCTGGTGGCATCATTGAACCGTACTTCTTCAAAGATGATGCGAATCGTAACGTAACTGTGAATGGTGAGCGCTACCGTGAGATGATATCCATTTTTTTTTGCCCAAAATGCAAGAGCTTGACTCGCATGACATGTGGTTTTAACAAGACGGTGCCACATGCCACACAGCACGCTTAACAATGGACTTATTGAGAGGCGAGTTCGGTGAACATTTTATTTCACGTTTGGGACCGGTCAATTGGCCGCCTAGATCGCGCGTATTAACGCCTTTAGACTATTTTTTGTGGGGCTATGTTAAAGCTCATGTCAATACACACATGCCCGCTTCAATTGAAGACGCATTGGAAGACAACATTGAAGCATTTATTCATGAGATACCGGCCGAAATGTTGGAAAGAGTGTGCCAGAATCGGACTAAGCTGATGGACCATTTGAGGCGCAGTCACGGTCAACATTTGCATGAAATAATCTTCAAACATTAAATTATATATTTATACACATTAAGTAAAGATTTCATGCATTTTTCTGAATGTTATGTGTTTTTTTTATAACTTTCCTATAGCTCTTAAAAAATCACCCGATAGAAGACAAGCAATTGAGCACTAAAGGCAAAAGGCTTTAAACCTTTTTGTTAATGATGGTTTAGATAAGGCAGAGTGTAGAAACTAAAACATCTATTTTTTTTTTAATTCCCTATGCTAATCCCCGCGAAGCTCTACGCTTCTCTGCAGGAAAGAAACCAGAGTCTCTGGCGGGAATCGAACCCGCAGCCCCTGGTCTGATAAACTAGCTCACTACTAGCTAGCCTACCGGGGCACTTTTAAATAAACCTGGAAAACTTTTTGTTTCGTTAAGTGTTTATAAAAAGAAGGGACTTAATTGCATTAAGCGTATTGTTGTTATTGGGAAAGTTAGACTGTTTTTTTTTGGGTTTTCAAATATTTTCGTATCAAGCATGTTATTGCTGAGCTATACTGCTTTCAAAGTTTAAACAATTTCTTTTTGGTGTTATTTTCAGGGTCACTTATCTTTACCAGAACAAGTCGTTTCAGGGAAAGCCCCGTTAATTAAAAAAAAAAATATTTGATCAAATGAGGCTATCAGCGCAGAAGTGGTGTAACCCACAATTAAATTTGGTTACGGTTCTGGTGTAAGATATGTTCTTTGCACTGTTCTTTACAGTGCAATAGTCGAGTAAGCCAATTGCTTGTATGCAAAACAGATGGCGCTAGAAACATCGTTTTTGCGCGGGCCGTTACAACCAAGTACTAAAGTTCAAGAGTAGTGTTAAGTCCTCATTATCTCATAATAAGTATTCTGGGGTTACACCACTTCTGCGCTGATAGCCTCAAATATCTCCTTAGATTTCAATTTTACTTGGATACGACTGCCAGAATATGGCCGATAATTTGTTTTACCAAATTTCAAGAGTGTGTCTTAAATCTTTGATTGTTACTTAAATTATTTTTGCACTTGTTGTTTAAGAATCTTTGTTTTCATTTATTCACTGGCACTTTTTTCAGTTCATGCCCAAAGTCTTTTAATTTTTTTTAATATTTAAAAAAATGTTACATCAGTAATAAGCAAGTTTTTAAGTCCATTTCTTCTGATATCTTTTTTAAGGTTTAAAAACTTTCTGAGCACAATGTTTCGTACAAACAGTTATATCATGTTTATAACACGTTCTTTTCTTAACTCTTTCGCTTAAGACACATTTCTAACCGTTATTAAATAGTTTTATTGTATTGTTGTTATTTCTTTCAAAATATTTATTTAGAATTTTATTTTAAAATTATATCTGTGCCATTTTGAAAAAACCTCTTAAGTCTTATTTAAAAAGTTTAAACAAATGTTGTTAATAATACGAATTTTCATTTCTTTTTGTTAAAGTTTTTTTTTTTAATTTTTGTATTATAAACAAAATTTTTCTTTAATTTTGGTTATTTTTTATTATTTGATAAAAATGATTTTTTCATTGGTTTTTTTTATACTTTTTTTGCTTATCTTGACTTAAGATGTTTTGTTAAAATGCCACAAATATAATTCTTTGTTTTGTTTATTACAAAACCATTTCGTTTCTTAAGTCTTTCGTTTAAAAATTTTTTTTTTTATTTTTTAATTTAAAGAAAAGGACATTATTTTTTTAGTTTTATTATCCTGTTTTCTTTTTTTTTTTGGAATTTTTTCGTAACGTTTTTTCCCCATAATTGTTACCTTTTAAACGTTGCGGCTGCTGTCCTGCTACTCGCACTGCTGCTGATAATTGTAAATCCACAAATAAAAAGGACACTGCTAGCAGTAAATTAAATTTCCACTTTACGGCCATTTTCTGGGCTTTTTTTTCGCAAATTTTCTTTCTTAACAATCCTAATTTATTTTATAAAAATAAATTATTTCTTTTATAATCGATTATCACTTTTTTTTGGTTTAAAAAATTTCTTAAAAGAAACACTTTAATTTAGCAAAAATTTTTGTTTAATTGCTTTTTATTCGGTTTTTTACAATTAATTTATTTCGTAAAAGAAAAATTTCAGTTTTAATTATGAAACAATTTTATTTTCTACAGAGTGTTGCTGTAGAGTTGTTGCTGTTGATGTGAAATGGAAGGCAAAAGCAACAAATATTAATTAAGAAAATCGTTATAACTCTTGTAACCATTCAAGTTGAAAATTTTAATTTCAAAATTTACTTCGTTTTTTTTCGATGTTGTTTTTTCTTTTTGTTTAAACAATTTATTTAACTTGTTTCTTTTTATTTAATTAATTAAAAAAAAAAAAAAAAAATAAAAAAACAATTTTAATTTATAATCCAATGTGTTTAGATGGTTAGAGGAAAAAACGCCAAACCACGATCGATTTTTTCAGCTTATCCAGAGAACGAAATTCGCGCCCCGCGTTTAAGCACCAAACTGAATTCCAAACGTTAAATTAACGGATATATAAAACCTTCTGAATGAACCTCTGAATAACGAATTGAAGCGAGCTACCAAGACAAGACGTTAGAGTTGTTTCTAATGGCCAACTGCAGTGAATGTTAAGGCAGCAAACGCTGCATGAGCAGCAACACCGCAGCAGCTAAAGTATTTAACGGCAGCAACAAAATCAGAGTAACAGTAACGGATACATTTGATTCGAATGTTTTTATTTATTACGAACAACAATAATAATAATAATAATAATAAAAAAAAATCTTATAAAAGAAATATCTACAAACACATAAACAAATAAAAACTCACAAGACTCTAAGACTACGTCGAATAAAGAAAATGAATCACAAAAACAAAACGTTGTTTTACGTTTTTGTTTTTGTTTTTTTTTTTTTTGTATTTTTCAAAAGCCAGAGAAAAAGTTGTTATTTAAACAGGCTAAGCTCATTGTTGTTGTTGTTGTTGTTGTTGTTGTTGCTATTGCTCTGTTTTTATTATTATGGCTATTATTAAAATCCAAACAACAACAGCAAGAACAAAGGCAAAAATTTACTTTAATAACAATAAACGAATAAATATGATATAAAATCCCTGGTTAAGTCATTTGTAGCTGCTGCCTTTTTATTGCGTGTATGAGTGTGTGTAAAGTAAAAAAAAAAACACATATTCAAAACCAAAACCATTCCATGCCATTCGTAAGCCATACCATTCATTCCACTGTTAACCGACAACCGCCAGACATTCACTCATTCATATTTCAGCAATTGCTTTTAAGCTTTTGCTGCAATCATTTTATAACTCTCGTTTTGCGCTTTTGAAAAACAAAAGCTTTTTTCTTTCGTCTGTTTTTCTTTTATTTGTTGTACTTCTTTTCTTTTAGCCAGAGTAGCAACTGCTGTGGTTGCTGCTGCAATAACTCAAGATGGGCTTGCAGCTGTTGGAAATCTGCAGTGCTGCTTGCAGCTGCTACTGAGAAACTTGGAATTGTTGTGGAAGAAAAATGAATCAATGAATCTTAAGAAAATTCGAGTCATAAGAGAACAAGACAATTCATTGTTGGAAAATTGTGGCTGTTTAAAGAGTTGATTTGCTCTTAGTAGTTGCTTTAGTGGATTTTGTAATCTATGTTGGCTTTAAAGGAAATCAACTTTAATGGTGACACTTTTGGCATACAAAGGTCTACGGATTTTAAGAGCATTGAAGTTGACTTTGGGTGTACACGTGTGCTAGAAATCTAGATAAGGTCTAAGCAAGACGCATAATGGCTTTGCAGTATTTACTGATGGCTTGAAAATGAACGTAGCTAGAGGTTCAAGCAACTAGATTAAAGAAAGTAACACCAAAATATTTTACCGACTTCCTGACGAATGCATTGTATTTCAGGCAAAAAGTATACGTATTTTGAAAGCCGCAAATTTCTACAGAACTCGGATATCCAAGCCGCGCTTAAGATTATAAAGGGTTATTTTGTTAGGTCTTAGCTGGTAAGCGGCTGTAGGAGAACATTCAGCGTAATTATAGGATACTCTGTGGTAAGATTGTGATGGGTACTGGGCCACTGCAACATTGTGAGCTATGAAACGTCCGACGTACTGGCATGCTCTGAGTCTGTAATAAATAGTCCAGTAGGTGTTACTTGCGTTAAACCTACTTAAGGCTTCTATATGGAAAGGATAATAGAACAGATCGTTTAAAGAACTAACAACGCATGAAAAAGCAAACCGAAATTAAAGGTGTTATACGGTTGATGCAGCCGGATTTGAATAAAGCAGATTCAACTAACGGCTCTTGTATGCATGAACAGGAAGATGTTTAAGGACCACTACGTGCACAATGGCAGTGATGAGGTGATCCGATGTGACGGATATCTATCCAATATGTGGCTGAAGAAATTGAAATAATTGAGCAAATTTTGTGTCAATGTCCGAGTTTAAATCTTAGTAGGCGAAAATGGTTGGTAGTCATTTTCTGGAAAACTCGGAAAGATTCGTAATGGCGATAGCCTAGATAAGTAGTGCTCTTGTTTCATTGTTCGTTTTTTTAACTTTTTTTTATTTTATTTTTCTTTGAGTTATAATTGATTATGATCAAGCGATTTCAATGTCTGAGAGATTGTTGCACACAATTTAAAGCCAAAATATATAAAAAGCCATCTTGCATATCTAAAGAATTCCCTGAAAGCCGCAAAAGCTGCAGGTACGCGTTTTTGCGTTATACCTTCAGCTTGTAATAAAGAACAAAATATAATATTTCTTTATTGTTTCTTTTCCACAGAGCTGATGAAGTTAAGCAAAGAATATTTTTATAAGCCAAAAACTTCTTCGATTTGTACAGAAACATTGCATTATTGATAAAGTTGACGAGGTAGTAGTTGGACAGAAGATTGCATTTTTAAAATTAACTACAAGCATGAAAAGAGTGGATGATTGTTAATTGCTTGTGCGATTTGATATTCTTTAGTTTAATTTCTTATTCAATGTTCTGTAAGCATAAGTGACTTTTGATTTATTCTTCAAAGTTCTACGCTTCAAGTTACATGCCACACCGTTTACGCAGCTTCACTGCTAATGAAAATTAAAGTTAGAGGTGGAAAAAACATTAACAGTTGAAAAAAAACAACTTGTGTGCTTAAAATTCTCATTTGCTTTACGGTTTTATTGCATAGTATCTTTAGCTTTTCAAAAGTCTTTGAAAAAGGTTTCCTAAAGATCTGCCCCAACCAACCAGTAAAATGCGCGAAGAATCAAGCTTGTCCCACCAACAATTAATTTCAGTGTGTTTATCAACAGTACTAAATGGGAATTTAGAACATTAATGCGAAAATATTATTTACCATTGTCGGTTGATTTGTTCGAATGTTGCATCAAAGCATATGACGATTTTTTGAACGTAATTAATTCTTCTTTTTTGACTGCCGCGTTGGATGTGAGAATGCATTTAACATATGGTGTGTACTTCCATCTAACCAAAAGTAATTTTTATATAGAAAATGTAGAAAAGTAGATCAATTGTGCCAATCTAGACGCTGGTCAACCAGCCGAATCAAGGCCAAAGCTGCATGTTTATAACGATAATGCGATACTTTGTATTTGGTGCAATCAGCATGATTGCACCTATTATATGTTGCCAGAATAAGGTTAGAAGTTTTCAGAAAACCCGTCACGCACACAACTGATTCACTTGAAGCGTGGATAGGCCTAAAAGGCTTAGAATAAGCCGGCAGGATGTTTTGCCTCATCCGCCTTATAGTCTAGATCTTGCCCCTTCCGAACATTTTATGTTTCACTTCTGAATAGGGCATAAGAAATTGGTTTGAATCATTTTGGGCCTCAAAAAAACGAGCAGTTGTTTTGGAGCGGAATTTATATGGCACCAGAAAGATAGAAAGAGGTCATAGGCAGCAATGGGCAACATTTTTAATAAATTAAAATCGTACCAATATTTTACAATTATAAAATAAAATTTGAATATGTTGCTTTTTTGAGGTAAGTCCTTGTCTATATAATGGAAGATTTGCTGCAGCAACTCTCTTCACATCTCACACAGAAAAAACTTTTGCACCAGTAAAAGCATTAATCAAATATAAAATCAGTTTTAATTAAAAATTTAATCAAGTGAATTAAACGTTTAATTGATATTATTAATATATTTACTTGTGCAAATTAATATTGTCAATTCAACGTTCTTAAAAATCTTATTTTTAAAGCAAATCTGCAAAAGAATTTACATATTAATTTTGTTTGTCTATTTAAATTTTTTTTTAATATGGACATTAAAAAATAATCACTCAAAAATTTAAAAAAAATGCAAAAATATGCAACAATATGCAAAAACAAATCGATGCCATTTAAACGCAAAAAAACATGCATTTGCATCTAAATCGCTTCCCTAATAATCATATATTTTTCATCTCTATCATTTATTTCTTACATACCTACCCGCTATCTCTATTCCTTAAGGGGACTCCCATACAAAATGTTCAATAGTCTGGGTCCACACTATTAAAGTTTTCCTTCAGAAAGTCTGAGTTTATTGGTGAGAGGGGAAGAGAACATGCTTTTTTCTCTCCTCTCTTACCCATAAACTTAGACTTTCTGAAAGAAAACTTTTATAGTGTGATCCCAGACATACAGACTAGAGATATATTGAAGAAAAAGTCCCATAAATGTCCAGGAGTCGCCCCTAGTGGGATAAAATGTCTGACCAACCTAAATTAGTTTTTTATTTATAACATTTTTTCGAGACATCTTGCCCCTTATTACCACATCTTAGGGGGCCTTCCATACAAATATTGCGTTTTATGAAATTCTTAAATTAATTAAAATTTTTCGACTTTTGTGAATAAAATCAAAAGTTGCAAAAAGATTTTAATATGTAATTTATGGCTTGTTTTTTTGCAACTTTTGTTTTTATATGTCTGAAATTAGAAGCATTGCTGCATTTTCCAATTTTTTTATGAATTTTTAACAAACAATAATTTCGAAATTTTGCTAAAATAATTAGTATTGTGGTTATTTTGTTGAACTATTTATGGTTTTTAATCCAAATTTTTAATATTGTTAATTAGGCTTAAGTTCATTAAATTTAATTTTCATTAAATTATTTTCTATAAAGAAAGGAATTTTACAACATGAAAATTAATTAAAATTAATATTGATAATCTTTCATTCTTGACCGTGGCCGCGGCTCTAACTCTGGCCGGCAGGTTACCATGACATGTTTCGATCGCAACCACTCGATCTCCTTAGATGGATTTGTCGTCTTACACCCGCAGCCTTCGACGACTGCTGACGACAATAGTCAAACATCAATCCTTAAACCAAATTGTATTTTAACCTTTGGTAGATCGAAATTTGCCTTCCCGAATGATTATCCATTTTAATTGATTTTACATGTTTTTTCCTTACCTCTGTTTTCCCGTAGCTTTGTCAAGAATTCTTCTTGAAGTCCAAAGTACATTTTCTAAAGTTCATTTTCTGTTTCGGCCAGGCTTCGAGCCCAGGCCACGAACGTATTTTTTTCTTACTACCAAATGGATCAAACAATTATCAATGGATGGACATTGTTCCTAAAAATCAAGCATTCTAATATACATACCAACTAACAAATTCAGGGCCAATAAATTGGCACTTTAAATGACTGAGCCATATATAAACCCCATCTTAAGGAAATTTACAACATGAACTATCGGGATATATAAAGCGATGCGCCACCAGCTTAATTGGATATATTAACTGAAAGCCAGTAAAAACTTCGCATACAAAATAATGTGTTGAGTAATCAGAAAAACATAAGAGCACTACTTTCAATTCTACTGAAAGAACCAATGAATTTTACAAGGGATGTCCAAAACTGAACGCATTAAAAAGTAAGTCATTATTTTTTTTACCTGCATACATTCTGAAAAAAGTAGTTATAGAAGTTGTTATAGATGTAGTTATAGAATAAATCTACAAAATAATAAGCTAAAGAAGCTTTTCATTTTGAAAAAGTAGGCGAAGTTTTTACTGGGAAGTGCTTAAATATGTCCAACAAAATATTTTAAAGAAAGTAAAATGTCCGCTTGCCTTAAACATCGCAGAGAAATTTGATTTCAATTGTCTCTCAACCCTTTAAAGTTTTTTTTGGTGTTACAAAAAGTTTGATCTCAATAAAATACCATCTCAGCGTAAAGACCAATATAAAATTCAAAATAATTTTGAAAATAAATTTGTATGTTTTTCGAGACTTAAGGCCCAACTTTTATATACTTAGGTTGGCATAAGCAACTGTGCGAATAAATGATAATCATGTGTGTCAAACAATATTGATCTTGAGAAGATTTTTTGTTAAGTTTTATAAAACTGGCATTTGCTTAAGCAAAGTGCGAAACTGATCGTACTTTTCATATGGAATCAAATGTTTTTGGGTGTTTTTTTTTTTTGTTTTGATTCATTTGATACATGCTTTTGTTAATTTTTGATAGAAGCTTAAAAAAAATACACCTTCGCACCGTAATCAAAAAATAATTAACAAATGCAACAACAAGCGATTATAAGGTAAAATTGTAATAAAAATTTTGTTGTTATGTTAATGTGTTTTTCAAAATAATTCAAATTAATGTGTATTTACAAATAATTAACAAAAATACTTGAATTTTGGACAAAAAAAAAAAAAAGAAGCATAGATTTTGAAAGAAGAAAAACAAAAGCCTTATGCAGAGAATGCGTGGAAAAGGTGGAAAAGGGTATATATAAGTTTGTTATTCCGTTTGTTATTTATACAATATTGATCTTAGACCCTTTAATGTATATATGTATATTCTGGGTCCTTATGAAAAGCGAAGCTAATTTAACGATGTCTGTCCGTCTGTCCGGCTTACGATTGAAATGTGTTTTCCGAAGACCCCAGACATGGTATGGGCTAGGTTTACATTTATGTCACATATAGTCCACCATTTCCTGATATTGAAATTCAGTAAGATCGGCCCACAAATGGCTGAGATATGAGCAAAAAACCACGACTACCTCTAATTTTTCCCAAAAATCCATTGTTGTTGTTATACCCTTCACCACAGGTGGAAAAGGGTATATATAAATTTATCATTCCGTTTGTAATTTCTACAATATTGATCTTAGACCCCATAAAGTATATATGTATATTCTGGGTCCCTATCAAAAGCGAAAAGCGTTCATTAAACGATGTCCGTCCGTCTGTCTGTCCGTCTTACGTTTGAAATGTGTTTTCCGAAGACCCCAGACATGATATGATATGATCAAAAAATATTAACCAGTTTTCGCTTTTTAAATTTATTTAATAATCAAGTTTTAAGTATTGTTAATATGCATACATATATGTATATGTAAAAGGTATTTAGTTTTTGTCTAGTTGCTCCGTATTCTGCTCGCACAATGCTGAAGGGTATATAAGATTCGGCACAGCCGAATATAGCACTCTTACTTGTTTATTGTACTATTTGTTTTCAGTTTAAACCTACCGTTAAATTATTTCAAATAAAGTGATAAATAAATTTTAATTATTACTGATCGCTTGTTATCTTGTCTTTAAAAAGATTTATTTCAAATGTGAAATATCAATTTTTGAAATCTTTAACAAAGGAATCTTGCATTTAAATAAGTTTACAAATAAATATTAAGAAAAATAATCGTTTAAATTAATTAATATTATTATTGTGGCTTGTATCTCTCACAATTCGTATTCATTCATAATATTTGTTAATAAAAAGTTATAAAGACTTAGTTTAATAAAAAACCTTTTTTTTTAGTAAAAGACTAATTTTTGAATGGTTTTTTTATTGTTGAACATATTTGATTTTAGAAAAGGTGTTTGTTTATTGGTGGGTTGAAAGTAAAACACACAGAGAAAACTTTTACAGGTGATAGTTCTGATAAAAGCTTGGCAGGTGCTGGATAATGTTTGTTAAAGTGTTGTTAGAAATATGCTACAAACTTTTCTTCGTATTATATTTAAATGCACTTTGAGCTAGAAATGCTAGATAAACTGTAGTTAATGGGGAGTGAAGTTAAAGAAAATGAAAAAACAAATATAAAAAAGGCTGTTCCAATCATAATACACGATGTTAATTGTAAATAAAAAAAAAAGTTTCCAGAGAATTATCTTAATATTTGTTATTATGATACTAGCTGGCCCGGCAAACGTTATTTTTTCACATAACTTATTTCTTTCAGATGTTACAGTGTCTGCAAGCCAAATTTTAAGAGAAAATTATAGGCTAGAGTTCTTTTCAGATGTTACACTATTTGCATGCCAAATGTCAAGAAAATGTATTGATTAGTTAAGAAGATATAGGGAGGGGGAGCTTTTACCCCTCTTGCCCTGTCCTCTTTCCGATCTTACAGTGTATGCATACCAAATTTTAAGAAAACCGGTTGATTAGTTAAGTAGATAGATTGAGGGGGAGCTTTTACCCCTCTTGCTCTTTTTCAAGCCCTAAATAATAAAAACTATAGGCTAAAGTTCTTTCCAACTGTAACACTATTTGCCTGCGAAATTTCAAAAAAATCGGTTGATTAGTTGGGAAGATATAGGGAAGGGGAGCTGTTAGCCCTCTTACCCTATCACACGCCCTATTCTCTTTCAGATGTTACATTGTCTGCATGCCCAATTTTAAGAAAACCAGTTGATTAGCCCTCTAGCGATTTAAAATATACTTAACGACATATTCTTATACCTAACAAATACACAATTTCGTAAAAATCGGTCAAGCCATTTTGGAGGAGTTCAAAATGGAGGGCATTTTGTTGATATTTGTATGGGAATATAAATACATGTTTCGGAATGAGTGCAGTGTTCACTAAAATAGCTATAACTCATGAACCAATCCATGTTTGAAGACCGTTGATACATAAAAACCTTGGTATTGACGTCACCGTCCACGTGAAACAAAATCATTTCACGCAGTACAGAAAACAACAATTACTAAAACAATGCAACTTATTTTTATATATGTATATAGATGATTATATCGAAATTCCGGGCCTTGAAAAAGGTTTCAAAAATCCGTATATACATTGCACGAACTTTTGGTCTTAAAAGACCCCTAGTAAAATTTGATGCAGAAAAATATTCGTGGAACATTTTAACCCTGTAAAGTGCTTTTTTAGTATACTTTTGTGGGGAAGTTAAAAAAAGAACAACAATTTCCACTTAAAATAAGTGTTAGAGGGTTAATAGTATTTCAGCTCAGAAGTACATTAAGTATATTTGTTTTGACTTTACCAAACGCCTTTTCAAGAAATTCAAAAACTTCAATTCCCGCAATTTCGAAAATCCGTTTTACATTGCACGATTTTTTGGTCTTAAAAGACCCCTAGTAAAATTTGATGCTGAAAATATTCGTGGAACATTTTATTGCTCTAAAGTGCCGTTTTAGTATACGTTTGTGGGGAAGTTAAAAAAAGGACCAAAATTACCCCTTAAAATTAGTGTTAGAGGGTTAATATATTCTAAGAAAAGAATCGCTAGACGATTCTACTGAAGACATCTGAAATAGTATTTCAGCTCAGAAGTACATTTAGTATATTTTTTTTGACTTGTACCAAACGTCTTTTCAAGAAATTCAAAAACTTCAATGCCCGCAATTTCGAAAATCCGTTTTACATTGCACGATTTTTTGGTCTTAAAAGACCCCTAGTAAAATTTGATGCCGAAAATATTCGTGGAACTTTTTAATGCTCTAAAGCAGTGATAGCCACTCCATAGGCTCGCGAGTCAGTCAATAGTCGTATTTTTCACACAGACACGGTCGGCAATTCACATGTATACAACAACTTTGTTCGTTTTAAAACATCAGGCTATCATATGATATCAGTCTCTGCGACCGCACACAAGTACATAATATCTTTGTGTGCGTGCGTTCGGGGCTTGGTTAGTTCGGGGCTTGGTTAGTTCGGGGCTTGGTTATCACTGCTCTTAAGTGAGTTTTAGTATACTTTTGTGTGAAAGTTAAAAAAAGGACAAAATTACCCCTTAAAATTTGTGTTAGAAAGTTAATATATTCTAAGAAAAGAATCGCTATACGATTCTACTGAAGACATCTGAAATAGTATTTCAGCTCAGAAGTACATTTAGTATATTTTTTTTGACTTAAACCAAACACCTTTTCAAAAAATTTTAAAATTTTAGGGGCCGATGTTTCGGGAACCCGAACTCACTTTTCAAAACCCTTTGGTAGATTTGCTCTACCAATAGTCTAGTTTCATTTCGCATTGCAAGTATTGAGGCTGGCGGTGATGAAACGAATTTTGTTACACTGTGATATCGACCCAGTGCTCGCCACGGCTTCGGTGGCATACCACTATCCCCTAGTCCATATTTTCAATTAAGGTTCAATATCGTTAATGTACCGAATTATATCATCCTTAAGCTCTTGGATTGCTCTTGGCTTATTGACGTACATTTTTTCTTTTAAATTCACCAAAAGAAAAAAGTCCAATGGTGTCAGATCACATGATCGTGACTGCCAATTAATATCGCCACGACGTTAGATAACACGGCCATTGAATTTCTTGCGCAAAAGAGCCATTGCTTTGTTGGGTGTGTGGCAAGTGGCACCATCATGTTGGAACCACGTCGTCCAGGTCCATATCCTTAGTTTCTGGGCACAAGAAGTCTGTAATAATCTCGCGATAGCGAACACCATTCACGGTAACTGCTTAGCCGACCTAATTTTCGAAGCATTAATTTGAGTTTCACAACAATTTGTTCAGAATCGACTGAAAGAACTAGAAATAAAATTACTTTCGAATCGAAAAAGTACTCGACCACGACTGCTAGAATTAGGCCTCTAGTGTTTTCACATTTCCTACAGACCCGGTTTGCTGAAATGAGCGCGCAATTCTCCCGTTTGTGAACACATTTGGACGATTATGCTGACCAAAAAAATCACGAAGAGCACGAAATGCATTTTGATTTGAACGCCATTTTCGCAAAAGGCTTCAACAATCTTAACGCGCTGCTCAATTGTGTACCTCTTCATGGTTTGATTTGTCTAAGACTGTAACAAAGAAATTTCGGATTAAGTTTGGCAAAAAAACTCGACGTTAAGTTGTGACTCACAATTGACATCTTGCATTATGGTTACACCGCCATTTATAAAGCGCTTATTGTGACAGAAATTAATTGCTTTAAAGTGAGAACTCGCCAGATATAAAATAAATGTCTTTCGTAAGCGAGATGGTTGGCGAAACTTTAATCCGTATATACATTTAAGAACTTTTAAGAACTTATCGCACAAAAATGTTTACAAGTTGATTCCATTTTTTCGCTGAAACGAAACGTTCAAGTGATTGTAGATAAATACAATTTCTACTCAAAAAAGAAAACGTTTATAAATCGTTTCTGCCGAGTTCGTAAAACAATTAAAATGGATTTAAAATGCATTTTTAGAAACATTTGTATGAAAATGTTGGCTTAAAAACATTTAAAACTCATTTTATTTTTAATGAATATGTCAGTTTTTATACATATTTAAATAAAGTCAGAGTTGTACTACTTAACGTCAGAGGGCGCCTGTTAACCCTTAGTGTAGCCAAGGCTCTAAATATATATAAGAACCCTCGTTTCAAGTAGCCTTTATTTTAGCGGCTTAAAGCACAAGGGGCTTAAGTGCCTTCTAAAATTGAGTTTACATATAAAATTTTTAGGTGAAGTTCAGAGCACAAGAGGTGAATGTGAGATTAAAATATATCTTAGGATCTCTATTAATTTAAAAGTTATATTCCAGATAGAATCTTAAATTTTATATTGCAATTTAACTTTGACCGCTTTCTTCTCATTATTTAATATACATACCTGTCACTTAAACCCCCTGTGCTTTGATTTAAAAATCTTCTTTAAAAACTGGGCCACTCAGTTAACTTGTTAGTGGTTCAATAGTCATCAGTATACAAATTGCGGGTTCGATTCCCGCCATTAACATTAAACTGTTTTCCTACAACAGATTGAAATTTAGACTATTTTTTTATCTTTTTTATACATCCCATAACATAAAAATTATAAAACTAATATAAATTTAAATCTATCGTTATCATTTTTCTATCATAACATATTCTTAATCTCTCTGATCATTCTCTCTCTTTTCTTACAATTTCTAAACCAGTATTCATTGCAGGTTCATTTCCGAAGTCTTTTGATTTTAAAACAAAAAATTAATGTCTCTCTTAACAATTAAATATTTAAATTGTTCCCAGTCAAGAAGCAAAATTAAGCTCTTGTTCAAATTTTCCAGCTATTAATACACCCTCTTCAAAGTACCGTTTTACAAACATTTTCTTTTAAAATGCAACATTTTAAGAAAAAAGCTTTTCTCTCTCTCTCTCATTCTTTCCGAACAAGTTTTCATTAAGCATTTCATATTTAAGAGTATAAAATCAAGATTTCTTTGGAATCACTTTTACGATATTCTAAAGATTTGTTTTATTTTTCTGATTATTTTTTTAATATTCAGGCAGTTTGTAAAGAATTAAATTCAAATACATAAAAGCTTTTTCTTTTCGTTCAAATATTATTGTAGCTATTTTTTTATAATTGTTAAGCATTAAGAAAACATTAACAGTTATTTTACTACGATGACTTTTTGTTTTAAATACAAATACTTTTTTGTATTTTAAAACACACATGTTTAGATTTTTGTGGCTGCTACGAATTAAAATTATAAATTGTAAATAAATTTTTAAAGTCGACAAGTCAACGGCTGTTTTGTAGTTGTTGTATTTCATGTGTCTGTTTGTTTTTATGAATTGTAAACGTGTAAACTAAGTTTATAAATTGGCTGGTTTGTGTGTGTTTGCTTGTTTAGTTTGTTAAAAATAATAATAACAATAATAATAATGACTGATTTGTTTTGTAGTTTCTAACAGAGATGGAAAACTAAGAAAACTAATGTGAAAAATGTTGTATTGAGTGTAAATGAGGAATTTACAAGAAATAGCTTATAATAAAGGGTGCTCCAACTATAATGCACGATGTTAATTGTAAATGAAATAAAAAGTTTTCAGAGAATTAGCTTAATATTTCTTATTATGATAGAAGAATCAATGACAATGTGTGAAACAAAATATCGGCCAAATGCTCGCCACGGCTTCGGTGCCATACCTCTAACCGATGGTACCTATTTTCAATGACTCTGAGACATAATTGAGGTTTAATATCGTAAATGTGTCGAATTATCGCATCCTTTAGCTCTAAAATTGTTCTTGGCTTATTGACGTACACTATTTCTTTTAAATCTCCCCAAAGAAAGAAGTCCAACGGTGTCAAATCACATGATCGTGACGACTAATTAACGTCGCCACGACGTGAGATAACACTGCCATTGAATATCTCGCGCATTTTGATGGCCGTGTGACAAGTGGCACCATCGTGTTGGAACAACATATCGCCCAGGTACATATCTTAAATTTTTTAAGTCCCTATGCTAATCCCGCGAAGCTCTTCACTTGTCTACATGAAACCAGATTCTCTGGCGGAAATCGAACTTGCGATACCAAACACCATTCACGGTAACTGCTTAGCCGACCTTATTTTCGAACAAGCACGGACCGATGCCGCCGCCAGCCCATAAGCCGCACCAAATAGTCACTCTTTGTTGATGCATCGGCTTTTCAGCAATCACTCGTGGATTTTCATTTGCCCCAATGAGGCAAATCTACTTGTTAACGAATCCACTGAGGTGAAAATGTGCCTCGTTGCTGAATATGAAGATGCACGAAAGGAATTTTGATTTCAACGCACATTTTCGTAAAAGGCTTCTAAAATTTTAACTCGTTGCTCAATTTTGTACCTCTCCATTGTTAAATTTGTCAAACACTGAAACAAATAAATGTCAAATTAAGCTGGGCAAAAAACTTGACGTTACACTGAACCAAAAATTCAATGAAAATGTACGTTAAGCAATCGAATTACGTTTATTAAAATGTTTTCGTTGGCTCAACGAATAATTCGTTTATATAATGAAAATTTTATTTTTATTAGGTATAATTTTTATTATATTAACGAATAATTCGTTGAGCCAATGAAAATATTTTAATAAAAGTAATTAATTTGCTTAACGTACATTTTCATTGGATTTTTGATTTAGTGTAAGATGTGAAACGTCGTGCATTATGGTAGGACCGTTCTTTATAATAGCGCATCTAACGCATGGGTTGTGCCTTTAATAACTTGCCTGTATAATATTTAAGTGAAAGAAAATCTGTCATTTATACTCGCTTCACTTTTGAACGGATGAGTCTAATGCCCGTAATTTCTACAAACAGATATCTACTCGTGTTCGTACCTAACAGTTATCTTTACCTATCCGGTAACACTATTTTGGTAAGTTAAACGTTAATTTAAACTACGTGAATTAACTATCGAAATTCGGTGGTGTAAAAAACATTACACTTTTACCCGTAGGAAGGAAATACGTTATAAAATTTTAAAAATCATAGATATCTATACACAGCTAGATATCTTTTTGTTGAAATTACGGGCATAAGCATCAAATTATCTTTTTCTTCGAAGATGTTGAAATTTTTACCAACAAAGTTTTGCTTTTCTTCTTTAAATTGGATTAAAAAAAGCCAGGTGATCTATTTTAACCAGCGAGAAGTGTCCAAGGAGGTTCGGAAGTGATTTAAACACAAAAGGGAAAATCTGCGTAGGTTAAGATCTCAATTAAACTGGGATTGGTAAATCTGAAACAGACTTTTGCTGCCATTTCCAAGTTTGTTTACAAAATTTTGATGAAAAATCTTAGTTTTGCTTTAAATGTTGGTCTTTAATGAAATAAAAATAAAAAATCACATTTCGGCGGTTCCGGAATCCGAGTTTCAGATTACGTTTAGACTAAGTTTAAACTTAACCCATATGTCAAAAACACGGCCAAACAAACTTGCCAAACGATTATAAGACACTCGGGCAGTGTCTTCCGTTTATAGGCAGCAGAATTCATCCAAAAGGAAAGAAATTGAAACTACACAATATAAGTCCGAGAGACGTTGATAAAATATTTTGCATGTTCGAAATGCTACTCGAACGCTATAAAAAGAAGTCAATACCTGCGATGAAAAACGAAATTATTATGATTACGCAGAATGCCAGAAATCATTTTTAACGGTCGACCAACCAGACAAATCGACCCTTAAAAATAATATCCAGGGCGGCAAGGAAATACTTTGCCTTTGCCGTGCTTAAAAGGGTCCCATATATTAAGAGCTGCTAACATCACAAGCAACATGAATCCACACACACAGAGCAAACTCTCGTCAATTTTTTCTTAAATTATTATTCAAAAATTAATCAAAAATAAAATCCGTTTTAATTAAAAATTTAATCAAGTGAATTAAACGTTTATTTATATCAGCAACATTACTGCAGAAAATGTTGTTAATACAAAAAAATTTTTAATTGATTCTATTAATTTGTTAACTTGTGCAAATTTAATTAATTTTTTATTTGAAATCAATTTTTATTTTGTTTCTGTGCAACAAAAATAATTTATTTAAAGCGAACAAAAACGCACGGAATATGCGACCAGACACGAATCTGTAATACTCACAATGATCTGCAACATATTGCACACTGCAGCACTCAATTAATTAAAAGAACAACAAACACCTGCGCATGTGAACATAAACCGTGATGACGAAATTTTTTGTCTGGTACTGGCAGTACAAAAAATATTTTATCAGCATAAAATTTGATAATTAATTGTTATTTCATATCTAACCCAATAAAAAATTGTGCTTCGGGCGAGGCAGGTTTGTAAGGGAGACATGTAAGAGTTTCGCTTTGCATCTCGCTTACGGAAGGCATGAATTTTATATGGTGAGTTCGCACTTTGGAGCAATGCATAAAAAATGGTGAGTGTAGCTATTAGATTTACCCACTGAATGTTTTTTACAGTTATTTTTTAGTATTCTCCCTTACAAACCTGCTTCGTAGTAAGAGAATGCCGTGGCAGTTGAAATTTTATTTTTTAATACCCTTCACCACAGGTGTAAAAGGGTATATATAAGTTTGTCATAACGTTTGTAATTTCCACAATATTGATTTTAGACCCCATAAAGTATATATATATTCTGGGTCCATATGAGAAGAGAAGTTGATTTAACGATGTCCGTCTGACCATCTGTCCGTCTGTCCGTCTTACGTTTGATATGTGTTTTCCGGATAATCCAGACATGATAGCGGCTAGGTTGTTTTACATTTATGTTACATACAGTCCACCATTTCTTGCTATTGAAATTCAGCCAGATCGGTCAAAAAATGACGTAGATATGAGCAGAAAACCACGACTACCTCTAAATTTTTCCAAAAATCCCTTGTTGTTGTATTATTTTTATTTCTGTATATCTTGAGAATTTCCAAATAAGGTACACACATTTAGGTTGCCAATACACACCATTCTACAAAATGTGGGCGGGATTGGAGAAGTGGGCGTGGTACCTCCCGTACAAAAAAAATTACAAATTTTATAAAAACCTATACATATTTTATGAAAAAATCGGGAAAATCGGTTCAGATACAAAAAAGTTATGACCAAAAATTTTTTTTTTAAATACTCAACTTTTGGGAACCATAGATTCCCCGAGTCCAAGCTTTATAACTAAAGTAAATGGCAAATTTCTTCTTCAACACGTCGGTATATAAATCTGCCAAATCGGTTAAAAAATGGCAGAGTTATAACCGAAATACTGAATCCACAAAAATTACTCTTTTTTTTATAATTAACTTTGTTAAAATATATATTTACAAGTTTATATAAATGTTTATATATAAATATAACTTAAGTAAATGGTAAAATTCTTCCTTACCACGTCGGTATATAAAACTATCAAATTGGTTAGACAATGGGTAATTTATGAGCAAAATACTCAAAAAATGGGCTAAAAAACATCAAAATTTTTATAAAAACCTAAATTTTAGGGCTGCTATACGTCCTATGGATATGACTTATATATCAAAATGTCGGAAATTTGTATGAGTAATAACAGAAATACTGGGGTCTAATCACCGCATACGATATCGAGCAAAATTCATCGAAATTATTTATTTTGGTATCTTGAAACTCGATATCGAATGAAATGTATTGAATTTGAAATAATAGCATTCGACATCGAGTAACTCGACATTACATTTATCGAGTTTTCATTTGATACGCCAGTGTCTATCGTATGCAAAAAAATTCAATAGTTTATTCGATACGATAGTATCGAATGCAGTGATTAGAACCCTGAATTCCCGAAAATTACTCTTTTTATACCCTTCACCGAAGGTAAAAAGGTATATACAATATTGATCCTACACCCTATAAAGTACATATATTCTGGGCCCTTATGAAAAGCGAAGTTCAAAACCGGTTGTCTCTTATTAAAAAAAAAAATATTTACCAGTTTTATTTAGTTTTTGTCTAGTTGCTCTGTATTCTGCTCGCACAATGGTGAATGGTATATAAGATTCGGCACAGCCGAATATAGCACTCTTACTTGTTTTTTTTATAAAACTTGTTAAGAGTTCGTTCACTTACGTTACTGCATCTCTGTATGTCTTATTGCGTAGCGCATAATTACGCGCTTATTTTTTAAATGCACCATTAGTTCTTTGCAAAATGATAAACATTTTTTATTGGGAATATATTAAATATGAGAAAACAAAAAAAAAAAAAAAAAAAACATTTGCAAGACCAGTTCATAAATTTCAAATAAAAAAAAAATTGTTCAGTAAAAACTCTCATGACCGGACAGTAAGAGGATTATTCAAATGTGTCCGTACAAGGGAGAAGTTTTTTCAAAAGAACTTAGTGCTTTCATTCAAAATGTTGCACAGACCAGGCAAATGTGTCCATTGAAGGTGTGTCAGCAAAAAGAAGATGCCCGTTAGGAGATATTATACTGCCGTAGGGTATATAGGGTAGTTGTACCTAATCTACTTTTTAACTCAGACCTTTAACCGCCCGACTTAAATTTATTTTGATCATGGCAGAACGCTCTTACTAACCGTTTAACTTTAGAACAGGGCCTTCAAAGTAAGCAGTTCTTTTGGTGCGTAATCCAAGTATGACAAGGTTTAAAATGGGTTTACTAGGCATATAAATAAGTTTTAGAAAATATCAGACTTAATGTCTCTACAGGGTTTTGCACAGTTGGAAAAATAAGATTGCCATTATTCCAACTCTGAACTCAACGGCCTACCAGTTGTAAACGTACTTGAAATGATGACGTTTAACATGATAATGATGTTAAACTTATTAAAATAAAGAGTATGTGTGTTTTTTTTAAGTTTTATAAAGCTTTTTCAGTTTATTAAACAATTATAAACCATAACAAAAATCACAGCCAATTTTTCTTAGACTCTTAATGAAACAATAAGAAATATATTTTTTTTCTAATACTCATCAGACGTCGACGACAAATATCTATGATGTGTGGGTTTCTTGTCTTTTAAATGCAGTTGGCTGGCAACAAATGACGTGTAGTTTAAAGAAACTTTGTTCGTGTGTGTATGTTTTTAATGATCATGATGATCTCTTAAGCGTTTTATGTGATACGTGTGCTCCGTTTGATCTTTAAAGTTATTTAATGGTTTAATATTTGCTTAAAATGTGTTCTAAGTTTTAAGACATCTACCATCAAAGATGCCGTGATTAGAGTTCTGGTTTTATAGTGGAAAAAAACACTGATATTCAAACTGTCTTAAAGCAACTAAACAAAAATTTTGTAGAGGAGATTATGGGCTATAAATGTTTGAAACTTTTAACAAAAAGTTTAATGACAATAACTTATTTAACTTTTTTTGACTATTAAAGAAGATTTGAATTTTAAATGTCGCTTGATTTTTTTTAAAGAAATTGTTTGGAATTCATTTTTTTACCGTTATGTCGTTCGTCGTTCTGTAGGAATACTTACTTTATGTTCAAAAGTCTTTAAATTAGCACTGGTTTTAATAGTCTTGTAATTGAATAAACTACTTTGCGTTAAAAAACACGTTTTTCGATACGATTCTTCTAACAAAACTATTTTCACGAAAATATTTCAGATAAATTACACTGTGATAGAAATTGACAGTTTTTTTAGACAAGCTGGGCACTATTTTTTTTATTTTTATTAAAGTTTTAAAATTTTTGTTTTTTAAAAATTCATAAAAAAGTGCCTAGGATGCTCCTAGATGGGTCAAATGTATGACCAACCCCACTTTATTTTTCTTCTCAATCATTAAATTCTAACATACCCAACATCTGTCTCCATAACTTAAGGGGGCTCCCATACAAAATGTTCAATGCAGACTAGAAATATATTGAAGAAAAAGTCCCATGAATGCCCAGGAGTCGCCCCTAGTGAGATAAAATGTATGACAGACCGCAATTTGTTTTTTGTCCCTTACATTTTCTCAAAACATACATGCCCTTTATCTCCACTCCTTAAGGGGGCTCCCATACAAAATGTTCAATGCAGACTGGAAATATATTGAAGAAAAAATTCCATAAATGCCCAGGAGTCGCCCCTAGTGAGATAAAATGTATGACAGACCGCAATTTGTTTTTTGTCCCTTACATTTTCTCAAAACATACTTGCCCATTAGCTCCACTCCTTAAGGGGGCTCCCATACCAAATGTTCAATGCAGACTAGAAATATATTGAAGAAAAAGTCGCATTAATGCCCAAGAGTCGCCCCTAGGGGAATAAAATGTATGACCGACCGCAATTAGTGTTTTGTCCTTAACATTTTCTTGAGACAAACCTGCCCCTTATCACCACTTTTTAGGGGGGCTCCCATACAAAATGTTCAATGCAGATTAGAAATATATTGAAGAAAAAGTCGCATAAATGCCCAGGAGTCGCCCCTAAAGGAACAAAATGTATGACCAACCTTAATTAGTTTTTTGTCCTTAACATTTTCTCGAGACATACTTGCCCCTTATCGCCACTTCTTAGGGGGGCTCCCAAACAAATATTGCGTGTTATGAAATTCTTAAATTAATAAAAATTCGACTTTTGTGAATAAAATCAAAAGTTGCTAATAGATTTTAATCATTTATGGTTTGTTTTGTCTGAAACAAATTAGAAGCCTAGCTGCAGTTTCCACTTTTTAATGAAGTTTTAACGAACAAAAATTTCGAAATTTTGATAAAAAAATAATTTTTTTTCCAAAAAAAAATTATGTTTCTAAAACGACTGCTCATATTTAATAAAGGAAATTTTATTGTGGAATTTCGGTTTTTTTTTGTATTTTTAATAAACTAAGCCGTTTTTGAGTTACGCGAATTTATGTTGTGCAACCTCCTCCTTTTTCGAAATAACGGTATATTTCGAAAACAAGAGCTGACCTAAGAAAACGGTTAGCACCATTGGATGCAGCGTACCCGAATTATGCCATGTGCCCGGCTTGTCTATTTTTTCAACTAGCACAGTGTTATTACATATTACTTTATCCATATTATTGTCACTGGCAACCAGGTGATTGTTAAATAAGCCCTTCATTAATAAGCCGTCACCATATTGGTTGTCTCTGATCATATAATGGTAAACAATAACATTTTATATTAAAAATTTGAATTAGAAGAAATTTAATTTCCGAACACAATTCATTTACTATTTTTGTATATTCAATTTTATTCATAAAAAATTATAAAATAATTAGCATTTAAACCGCTACCTCGTTAGCGTCTCCTTTTCCTTCGTGGACATATTTGTATGCCAAGGAACAAAAAGTACCAAAAACTTCCCTTTTATAGATTATTGTCCACTGAGGACATTGCATCTTGAATTTTTTGTTTCAAGGTCCAATACTACCAGCAATTTAAAGAGTACCAGCTAATGAACAAAAAACTACGAAAAAGCCTCTTACAGATTTTCATTCACTCAGGACCTTGCATCTTTAATTCTATGTTTCTAGGTCCAATACTAACGTTAATTCAAAAAGTACCAGTATATATACAAAAAAGTACCAAAAACTTTCATCTTATAGATTCTTATCCATTCAGGACCTTGCATGTTTAATTTAATGTTTCTAGGTCCAATACTAACGGAAATTCAAAAAGTACCAGTATATATATAAAAAAAGTACCAAAAACTTTCCTCTTATAGATTCTTATCCATTCAGGACATTGCATCTTGAATTTTATGTTTCTAAGTCCAATACTTGCAGAAATTCAAAAAGTACCAGTTAAAGAACAAAAAAGTACCCAGAAGTTCCCTCATAGATTAGTATCCACTAAGGACATTACATGTTGAATATTAACTATAATTAAAAAAATACCAGTTGTAGAACCAAGAAGCTGAAGAAAGATATTAAATTTGCCGTATTTCCCATTTTGGTACTATTCCCCCCACCCCCTCCCCCCGTTAAAGTATAAAAGACTGCAGCATTGTAGTGGGGGCCCATAATTAAGTTTGAATATGTAAATGGTTGAAGAAAAATGTTTTGTAAAAAAAGTACCAAAAATAGTTATGCGACCAGACACGAATCTGTAATACTCACAATGATCTGCAACATATTGCACACTGCAGCACTCAATTAATTAAAAGAACAACAAACACCTGCGCATGTGAACATAAACCGTGATGACGAAATTTTTTGTCTGGTACTGGCAGTACAAAAAATATTTTATCAGCATAAAATTTGATAATTAATTGTTATTTCATATCTAACCCAATAAAAAATTGTGCTTCGGGCGAGGCAGGTTTGTAAGGGAGACATGTAAGAGTTTCGCTTTGCATCTCGCTTACGGAAGGCATGAATTTTATATGGTGAGTTCGCACTTTGGAGCAATGCATAAAAAATGGTGAGTGTAGCTATTAGATTTACCCACTGAATGTTTTTTACAGTTATTTTTTAGTATTCTCCCTTACAAACCTGCTTCGTAGTAAGAGAATGCCGTGGCAGTTGAAATTTTATTTTTTAATACCCTTCACCACAGGTGTAAAAGGGTATATATAAGTTTGTCATAACGTTTGTAATTTCCACAATATTGATTTTAGACCCCATAAAGTATATATATATTCTGGGTCCATATGAGAAGAGAAGTTGATTTAACGATGTCCGTCTGACCATCTGTCCGTCTGTCCGTCTTACGTTTGATATGTGTTTTCCGGATAATCCAGACATGATAGCGGCAAGGTTGTTTTACATTTATGTTACATACAGTCCACCATTTCTTGCTATTGAAATTCAGCCAGATCGGTCAAAAAATGACGTAGATATGAGCAGAAAACCACGACTACCTCTAAATTTTTCCAAAAATCCCTTGTTGTTGTATTATTTTTATTTCTGTATATCTTGAGAATTTCCAAATAAGGTACACACATTTAGGTTGCCAATACACACCATTCTACAAAATGTGGGCGGGATTGGAGAAGTGGGCGTGGTACCTCCCGTACAAAAAAAATTACAAATTTTATAAAAACCTATACATATTTTATGAAAAAATCGGGAAAATCGGTTCAGATACAAAAAAGTTATGACCAAAAATTTTTTTTTTAAATACTCAACTTTTGGGAACCATAGATTCCCCGAGTCCAAGCTTTATAACTAAAGTAAATGGCAAATTTCTTCTTCAACACGTCGGTATATAAATCTGCCAAATCGGTTAAAAAATGGCAGAGTTATAACCGAAATACTGAATCCACAAAAATTACTCTTTTTTTTATAATTAACTTTGTTAAAATATATATTTACAAGTTTATATAAATGTTTATATATAAATATAACTTAAGTAAATGGTAAAATTCTTCCTTACCACGTCGGTATATAAAACTATCAAATTGGTTAGACAATGGGTAATTTATGAGCAAAATACTCAAAAAATGGGCTAAAAAACATCAAAATTTTTATAAAAACCTAAATTTTAGGGCTGCTATACGTCCTATGGATATGACTTATATATCAAAATGTCGGAAATTTGTATGAGTAATAACAGAAATACTGGGGTCTAATCACCGCATACGATATCGAGCAAAATTCATCGAAATTATTTATTTTGGTATCTTGAAACTCGATATCGAATGAAATGTATTGAATTTGAAATAATAGCATTCGACATCGAGTAACTCGACATTACATTTATCGAGTTTTCATTTGATACGCCAGTGTCTATCGTATGCAAAAAAATTCAATAGTTTATTCGATACGATAGTATCGAATGCAGTGATTAGAACCCTGAATTCCCGAAAATTACTCTTTTTATACCCTTCACCGAAGGTAAAAAGGTATATACAATATTGATCCTACACCCTATAAAGTACATATATTCTGGGCCCTTATGAAAAGCGAAGTTCAAAACCGGTTGTCTCTTATTAAAAAAAAAAATATTTACCAGTTTTATTTAGTTTTTGTCTAGTTGCTCTGTATTCTGCTCGCACAATGGTGAATGGTATATAAGATTCGGCACAGCCGAATATAGCACTCTTACTTGTTTTTTTATAAAACTTGTTAAGAGTTCGTTCACTTACGTTACTGCATCTCTGTATGTCTTATTGCGTAGCGCATAATTACGCGCTTATTTTTTAAATGCACCATTAGTTCTTTGCAAAATGATAAACATTTTTTATTGGGAATATATTAAATATGAGAAAACAAAAAAAAAAAAAAAAAAAACATTTGCAAGACCAGTTCATAAATTTCAAATAAAAAAAAAATTGTTCAGTAAAAACTCTCATGACCGGACAGTAAGAGGATTATTCAAATGTGTCCGTACAAGGGAGAAGTTTTATCAAAAGAACTTAGTGCTTTCATTCAAAATGTTGCACAGACCAGGCAAATGTGTCCATTGAAGGTGGGTGTCAGCAAAAAGAAGATGCCCGTTAGGAGATATTATACTGCCGTAGGGTATATAGGGTAGTTGTACCTAATCTACTTTTTAACTCAGACCTTTAACCGCCCGACTTAAATTTATTTTGATCATGGCAGAACGCTCTTACTAACCGTTTAACTTTAGAACAGGGCCTTCAAAGTAAGCAGTTCTTTTGGTGCGTAATCCAAGTATGACAAGGTTTAAAATGGGTTTACTAGGCATATAAATAAGTTTTAGAAAATATCAGACTTAATGTCTCTACAGGGTTTTGCACAGTTGGAAAAATAAGATTGCCATTATTCCAACTCTGAACTCAACGGCCTACCAGTTGTAAACGTACTTGAAATGATGACGTTTAACATGATAATGATGTTAAACTTATTAAAATAAAGAGTATGTGTGTTTTTTTTAAGTTTTATAAAGCTTTTTCAGTTTATTAAACAATTATAAACCATAACAAAAATCACAGCCAATTTTTCTTAGACTCTTAATGAAACAATAAGAAATATATTTTTTTTCTAATACTCATCAGACGTCGACGACAAATATCTATGATGTGTGGGTTTCTTGTCTTTTAAATGCAGTTGGCTGGCAACAAATGACGTGTAGTTTAAAGAAACTTTGTTCGTGTGTGTATGTTTTTAATGATCATGATGATCTCTTAAGCGTTTTATGTGATACGTGTGCTCCGTTTGATCTTTAAAGTTATTTAATGGTTTAATATTTGCTTAAAATGTGTTCTAAGTTTTAAGACATCTACCATCAAAGATGCCGTGATTAGAGTTCTGGTTTTATAGTGGAAAAAAACACTGATATTCAAACTGTCTTAAAGCAACTAAACAAAAATTTTGTAGAGGAGATTATGGGCTATAAATGTTTGAAACTTTTAACAAAAAGTTTAATGACAATAACTTATTTAACTTTTTTTGACTATTAAAGAAGATTTGAATTTTAAATGTCGCTTGATTTTTTTTAAAGAAATTGTTTGGAATTCATTTTTTTACCGTTATGTCGTTCGTCGTTCTGTAGGAATACTTACTTTATGTTCAAAAGTCTTTAAATTAGCACTGGTTTTAATAGTCTTGTAATTGAATAAACTACTTTGCGTTAAAAAACACGTTTTTCGATACGATTCTTCTAACAAAACTATTTTCACGAAAATATTTCAGATAAATTACACTGTGATAGAAATTGACAGTTTTTTTAGACAAGCTGGGCACTATTTTTTTTATTTTTATTAAAGTTTTAAAATTTTTGTTTTTTAAAAATTCATAAAAAAGTGCCTAGGATGCTCCTAGATGGGTCAAATGTATGACCAACCCCACTTTATTTTTCTTCTCAATCATTAAATTCTAACATACCCAACATCTGTCTCCATAACTTAAGGGGGCTCCCATACAAAATGTTCAATGCAGACTAGAAATATATTGAAGAAAAAGTCCCATGAATGCCCAGGAGTCGCCCCTAGTGAGATAAAATGTATGACAGACCGCAATTTGTTTTTTGTCCCTTACATTTTCTCAAAACATACATGCCCTTTATCTCCACTCCTTAAGGGGGCTCCCATACAAAATGTTCAATGCAGACTGGAAATATATTGAAGAAAAAATTCCATAAATGCCCAGGAGTCGCCCCTAGTGAGATAAAATGTATGACAGACCGCAATTTGTTTTTTGTCCCTTACATTTTCTCAAAACATACTTGCCCATTAGCTCCACTCCTTAAGGGGGCTCCCATACCAAATGTTCAATGCAGACTAGAAATATATTGAAGAAAAAGTCGCATTAATGCCCAAGAGTCGCCCCTAGGGGAATAAAATGTATGACCGACCGCAATTAGTGTTTTGTCCTTAACATTTTCTTGAGACAAACCTGCCCCTTATCACCACTTTTTAGGGGGGCTCCCATACAAAATGTTCAATGCAGATTAGAAATATATTGAAGAAAAAGTCGCATAAATGCCCAGGAGTCGCCCCTAAAGGAACAAAATGTATGACCAACCTTAATTAGTTTTTTGTCCTTAACATTTTCTCGAGACATACTTGCCCCTTATCGCCACTTCTTAGGGGGGCTCCCAAACAAATATTGCGTGTTATGAAATTCTTAAATTAATAAAAATTCGACTTTTGTGAATAAAATCAAAAGTTGCTAATAGATTTTAATCATTTATGGTTTGTTTTGTCTGAAACAAATTAGAAGCCTAGCTGCAGTTTCCACTTTTTAATGAAGTTTTAACGAACAAAAATTTCGAAATTTTGATAAAAAAATAATTTTTTTTCCAAAAAAAAATTATGTTTCTAAAACGACTGCTCATATTTAATAAAGGAAATTTTATTGTGGAATTTCGGTTTTTTTTTGTATTTTTAATAAACTAAGCCGTTTTTGAGTTACGCGAATTTATGTTGTGCAACCTCCTCCTTTTTCGAAATAACGGTATATTTCGAAAACAAGAGCTGACCTAAGAAAACGGTTAGCACCATTGGATGCAGCGTACCCGAATTATGCCATGTGCCCGGCTTGTCTATTTTTTCAACTAGCACAGTGTTATTACATATTACTTTATCCATATTATTGTCACTGGCAACCAGGTGATTGTTAAATAAGCCCTTCATTAATAAGCCGTCACCATATTGGTTGTCTCTGATCATATAATGGTAAACAATAACATTTTATATTAAAAATTTGAATTAGAAGAAATTTAATTTCCGAACACAATTCATTTACTATTTTTGTATATTCAATTTTATTCATAAAAAATTATAAAATAATTAGCATTTAAACCGCTACCTCGTTAGCGTCTCCTTTTCCTTCGTGGACATATTTGTATGCCAAGGAACAAAAAGTACCAAAAACTTCCCTTTTATAGATTATTGTCCACTGAGGACATTGCATCTTGAATTTTTTGTTTCAAGGTCCAATACTACCAGCAATTTAAAGAGTACCAGCTAATGAACAAAAAACTACGAAAAAGCCTCTTACAGATTTTCATTCACTCAGGACCTTGCATCTTTAATTCTATGTTTCTAGGTCCAATACTAACGTTAATTCAAAAAGTACCAGTATATATACAAAAAAGTACCAAAAACTTTCATCTTATAGATTCTTATCCATTCAGGACCTTGCATGTTTAATTTAATGTTTCTAGGTCCAATACTAACGGAAATTCAAAAAGTACCAGTATATATATAAAAAAAGTACCAAAAACTTTCCTCTTATAGATTCTTATCCATTCAGGACATTGCATCTTGAATTTTATGTTTCTAAGTCCAATACTTGCAGAAATTCAAAAAGTACCAGTTAAAGAACAAAAAAGTACCCAGAAGTTCCCTCATAGATTAGTATCCACTAAGGACATTACATGTTGAATATTAACTATAATTAAAAAAATACCAGTTGTAGAACCAAGAAGCTGAAGAAAGATATTAAATTTGCCGTATTTCCCATTTTGGTACTATTCCCCCCACCCCCTCCCCCCGTTAAAGTATAAAAGACTGCAGCATTGTAGTGGGGGCCCATAATTAAGTTTGAATATGTAAATGGTTGAAGAAAAATGTTTTGTAAAAAAAGTACCAAAAATAGTTACGATTTTCACCTCTTAAACGTTCGAATTTCCAAAAAGTACCAAATTTATATTCGTATGTTTTTCATAAGTTTCGAATGTGGTATAAACTTTATTTCTAGGTTTATTGGTTCAAAAGATAGATGGGGTGACAAAAAAGTACCAAAAGTCAGGTTTTAATCGTTTTCTCCCTAAAAAAACCGGATTTCAAAAAAGTACCAGACACCTGTCCGCTTATTTTTCTAAAGAACAAAAATAAGTATTGCAGCTTTTTTGTATCTTTTTTAGTTTTGGAGATATAAGGTTATCGAATTTACCCGTTTTTACGATTTTTTATCCCCTAAACATTCGAATTTCCTAAATTCCCGTCTAAGTGAATCGATTTGGGGAAAGACCCACCTCCGGTCCTAATTTCAAGTTTTTAGCTTCAGGCGTTTAGGCTGTGCGAGGATGAATCTGTCAGTAACGTTACAATTTTATATATCGGGTGATTTTTTAAGAGCTATACGAAAGTTAAAAAAAAAAACACATAAAATTCAGAAAAATGCATGAAATCTTTTGCTGAATCGATAGCATGGTCCATATAATTTTATGTTTGAAGATTATTTCATGCAAAAGTTAACCGTGACTGCGCCTCAAATGGTCCATCCGCTTAGTCCAATTTTGGCATACTCTTTCCAACATTTCGGCCGGTATCTCATGAATAAATGCTTCAATGTTGTCTTCCAATGCCTCAATTGAAGCGGGCATGTGTGTATAGACATGAGCTTTAACATAGCCCCACAAAAATAGTCTAAAGGCAATAAATCGCACGATCTAGGCGGCCAATTGACCGGTCCCGAACGTGAAATAAAATGTTCACCGAACTCGCCTCTCAATAAGTCCATTGTTAAGCGTGCTGTGTGGCATGTGGCACCGTCTTGTTAAAACCACATGTCATGCAAGTCAAGCTCTTGCATTTTGCGCAAAAAAAAAGTTGGATATCATCTCACGTTGTTGAGTATCAGAGGCCCAATTGCTGCGAACGGCGACGAATCGATAATTGATGGTCATCATTAGCACTGGCCGATACAGCTGCGATATTTTCTTCACTTCTCACTCTACGTAAGCGTGTTGGTGGTTTAATGTCTAACAATGTAAATTTTGTGCGAAAATTAGTCACAATAGCCCAAATAGCCGCTTTAGTAGGTCAATTAAACTGACCATAAAATGGAAGAAGCTCGCGATGAACTTTCTTACCAGAGCACGCATTTTGATAATAAAATTCAATAATTTGCAAGCGTTGTTCGTTTGTAAGACGATTCATGGTTAAATTATAGACCAAACTGAAGATGTTTGAAAGTGAAACAAAACACCAGTTAAACCAGTGGTGCCAAAAAGATAATAGCTAAAAAATCACCCATTATATCGATAGATAGAAATGATTCACAATTTCTGTTAAATTATTTAATTTAAATTTTTTAGTGGATAATCTTTTCATGGTAAAAAGGTTTTTTTTCAATTTTCTTCCAGTTCCCATCTCTTTCTAGAAAAAAATGCTTACTAAAACACTTAATAATAGCATGTGTAACTTTTCTAATTACCAGAGAAAAATAATTATAAACAAAAAAATTACTTCAACTTTTACTTAACTATTTCATATCAACAACATTTTCTACTCTTATTTCTGTTTCTTTTTATTTATTTTTTTCCAACCTTCTAATTCCATTTCTATGAAATTGAAAGTTATTTTTGCGGTTCTTCCAAGTGTATTTGTTCGGGTTTCTACTTGATTTTTTACTTGTTGCTGGTACTTTTTTTTTTGTATTTTGCTTCAAGCCTTTTCTGTTTTCTTCTCGAGCGAAAAGCAAATCATCATTTTTAATCGGTTTAAGTCACGTTCTTGTCAGACATCAGTCAGCATGTGTTCTAGGTCAAATTGCCGCCGCGTAAGTTTAAGTTTTCTGTTTTATCTTTAAAGTTCTCTTTTTTATATGAGATTTGTCGTATCTTAAATGATGTGTCTTTAGTGCGTTTTGTTAACAGGGAATAAAACAAGAGACTTTTATAATCCGGTTAATAAATTGTTTTTTAACCCAATTTTTATTTTAAGGTTAAATTGTGATTGTCTTAAATGTTTGTAGATGTTTGATATAAAATGAATAAAGAAAGAAGAATTGGTTTTTTTAACACCAGTTTATTGACATAGATGTCGTTTATTTAAAAGTATATGTTCATCAAGTAAGAAGGCTTAAATATTAATGCAATAAAAAAAAACCATTTCAAAAATTTTGTTTAAATAATTACAAACAAAAAAAGGCTTTAAACAAAACTTTAACAAAAACTTAGCTTAAGAGTCTTTCGTAGAAACAGTCATTAAGCTTCGTTCAAAAACAAACAACAAGAAGTACCACACTGAAAAATGCATCCAATGGGGTTTTCTTTTCTACAAAAAAATGTGACATTTTATTTAAAAAAAATGCAATTTTGTGTCTTAAAAATTTTGCCCCCGAAATGGGTGAGTATTTTAGAATAAAACAAGCAGACACAGGCACCAAATAGCATTTTTTTTAATTAAATTTCACATTTTTTTGTAGAAACGAAAACACCATTAATATTGATGGTGCCCCAACATCAGAATTGTGACATCAATACACCGGGTCGACCTCCATCCAAAAAAAAAAATTATGTCAGTCACCCCGTAGAATGAAAGATATGTCAATGAAGTTTCTAAACCAGCAAATATTTTTTTGGCCACGCCCCCAAATACAACCCTTTTCGTTTTTTATACGTAGCGCGGCCAATTAAAGTCTGATCTCATCAAATCGCATATCGTTATTCATGGGTTGACAGTGGCTTTTGTAAAAGCTAAATTTTTCACTTTTGAAAACCTGAAAACCTTTTTTATTTTTTACTCGATTTTATTTAATGAATGCTGATTTAGCTAAAAACTAAATTAGCTTAAATGAAATATATACGTAAGAGTAAGTTTCTAAGCAAACTAATTTAAAAAAATGGCCCCAAAGTTGAAAAACCTGGAAAAAAATATTAAAATCAGATATAATTAAGAATATCACTATAATAATTGTATAATCATAACAAAGGGTTTATATATTTAGAAAGGCACATGTCTATTCTTTCTGAAACTGTTTAAGAAATAAAAATCGGATTAAAATCAACTAATGGCGATTTATTTTCTGAGAAAAATGTTGCATTAATGTTACATGTTCTACATTTTTGTGTTCGTTTGTACAAAAAATACAACTGTGTGCAAAATTTTCAAGTTCTTTTGTGAATACACGCAAAGAAAAAACATGGTTGTGGTAAACATATTCTAAGAGCAACATATTATGATAAGAATTATGATTGTAGTCACCATATTAAGATTATTATTGAATCTTATTATGACTAAATATACTCGTAATATGTCATCATAATATTTTTCCCTTAATCATATTTTTATTCTGTTAATCATATTAAGTTAAGAAGTAATCAAATTATTGTCTTGTTAATCATAATAAGCTAAGAAGTAATCATATTATCATCATGTTAATCATAATAAATTTAGAAGCAATCATATTATGATACCTTTCATAGCTGTCATAAAAATACAAAATAGATTAAAATATTTTTGCATCGATTTTTTATTTTGTGGCTTTTTACAATTTTTCTTAATGTAAATCAAATAGCGGAGTTCAATATAAGGCTTGCAAAAGAGCAAATGAAAAATCTGTGGTTTTCATGGGCAACCCCGTGTTTTTAAGATGTTGATGAAATATCGTAGCACTTTTATAAAATATAACGAAATCTCTGTGTGTTTTGTTGTTGGATTTTACCAAAGAACTATGATATTTTGCATTTGCACTATTACATCACTAATACTTGAATGAACTCCGCTAATATTTAAATTTTTTAATTCTTTAAACTTATTTTTTTATGGAATTTTATCTTTTAATTGTTAAACCGCTCACAAATAAAAAAACGACACAACTGCTTCAAAATTATTTTACAAATGGCGCTCACATAATATGATTAGAGTAAAAATAGTTTGATTGCATCTTAAACATAATATGATAAATGCATAGAAAGTTATCATTTTATGGCTATTAAATATCATGATATGGTTGTGAGAAATATAATATGTTTAGAAAGTTATCATAATTAAGTTGTTGGAAAAATAATTATTTTTCGGTCAACAATACTCAAATTCATAATTGCGATAAACATTGATATGTTTACAGTAACTATAATATTGTTGATATTAAATAAAAATAACAATTATTTGTGTACGACAACAATATATTGTTACATTAAACATAGTGTTGTTGCCGTAACCATGCCCAACCATATTTTTTCTCTGCGTGTATGTTGATGAAAAAACATGTGAAACATGTTGCATATTTTACCCTTACCTTAACTTAAGGTGTTCATAATGCCCTGTTCTACAACTTTGGTACTTACTACTTTGTTTGTACAACCAATGTTTTGTTTTGTTTGTCATAACCCAATAAAAAATGGATCTTCCAACGAAGCAGGTTTGTAAGGGAGAAACATAAGGGTTTCGCTTACCATTGCGCTTACGGAAGACGTGAATTTTATATGGCGAGTTCCCACTTTGAAGCAATACATTTTTAACACATAAAGCGCATTATTCAGCGCACATAAATATTGTTGGATGTAACGATCATCTTTACACACTGAATGTTTTGATACAGTTATTTTTTATTATTCTCCCTTACAAACTTGCTTCGTAGTAAGGGAATGCCGTAGCACTTGAAATTTTATTTTTTTTTTTTTTTATAAAAGTTGTTGAGAGTTCTTTCACTTACTTCACTGCATTTCTGTATGTCTTATTGCCTAGCGCATAATTGTGCGCTTATTTTTTTAAATGTACCTTTAGTGCTTCGCAAAATGGTAAAAATTTTTATTGGGAAGTCATACCATAATTTTGTAAAAAAAAATGATTTAAAACAAAATATAAAAATATTTACACATTAAAATCAAAAAAAGTCTATTTATGTATATTATAATTGTTTTAATTTTTATATGTCATTAGTGATGTAAATATTTATTTCCAACCCGTAATAGCGTGCAGAAAACGCTTAAATAGCTTTAAAAATCGCTCATTAAGTACAATAATGATGAAAGTGTAATAGTTGTAAATAAAAGCACTAATTGTGTTCTATTGAAATTGCACAAAATGTAACACTTCGAGCGATTATAGGTAACATTAGAAAATGTTACATGTATATACTATAACATATTCTTCTCAGAAAGGAAATCGCCATAAGTTACGTGTTCATAAGTACTGGAAACTACCCGAAAATAGTTTTTCGGAATAACTCCTAAATTTGAGGGTGTTTCCGAACTTTTTAAAATTGATTTATGATCTACTCAATAAGGTCTAGAACATACACAAGGTCGCTTTTCAAGTATAAAAAAGTGCTCATTTGTAGCACCGTGCTGTGCTATTGCCGTTTATGAGCCCATATTTTGAAGACCAATAATCCACCAGAATTATCCTAATAATCTGTAATAGCTGCGTTCTTTTTAAAAGAGATTATATTTAAAATCTTTATATATTTTAATACTAACCCGATTTCGATTTTCGGAATATGCCCCATAGTTTTAGTTTATAAATATAGTCCCCTTTATATAGCCCATACTTTGTGGAACAATAATCTTTACCAACACAATTAATATAATCTGTAAAAGCTGCGTTATTTTTTAAAAAAGATTAAATTGAAAATCTTTTTTTATTTTAATATAAACTGGATTTCGATTTTCAGAATGTGGCCGATAGCTTTTGTTTATAAAAATAGTCCTCTTTTTATAGCCAATACTTTGAGGATCAATAATATATAGCAGAACTATTCTTATAAACAGTAAAAGCTGCGTTCGTTTTAAAAAAATTATTAAATCTAAAATCTTCATTTATTTCAAAATACACTCTATTTCGATTTTCAGCATAAAGCTGATAGATTTAATTTATAAAAAATATTCCCGCTTATGTAAACCATACTTTGAGGACAAATAATCTTTACCAGAACTTTTCATAGATAAAATCTCTATATATAGGATGATTTTTTAAGAGCTATAGGAAAGTTTAAAAAACACATAAAATTCAGAAAAATGCATGAAATCTTTATTTGAATCGATAGCATGATCCATATAATTTTATGTTTGAAGATTATTTCATGCAAATGTTGACCGTGACTGCGCCTCAAATGGTCCATCCGCTTAGTCCAATTTTGGCATACTCTTTCCAACATTTCGGCCGGTATCTCATGCGTCAATTGAAGCGGGCATGTGTGTATAGACATGAGCTTTAACATAGCCCCACAAAAAATAGTCTAAAGGCGTTAAATCGCACGATCTAGGCGGCCAATTGACCGGTCCCGAACGTGAAATAAAATGTTCACCGAACTCGCCTCTCAATAAGTCCATTGTTAAGCGTGCTGTGTGGCATGTGGCACCGTCTTGTGGAAACCACATGTCATATGCAAGTCAAGCTCTTGCATTTTGGGCAAAAAAATGTTGGATATCATCTCACGTTGTTGAGTAATAGAGGCCCAATTGCTACGAACGGCGACGAATCGATAATTGATGGTCATGATTAACACATGCCGATACAGCTGCGATATATTCTTCACTTCGCATTCTACGTAAGCGTGTGGCTGGTTAAATGTCCAACAATGTAAATTTGGTGCGAAATTTAGTCACAATAGCCTGAATAGCCGCTTCAGTGGGTCGATTAAACTGACCATAAAATGGAAGAAGCGCGCGATGAACTTTCTTAACAGAGCACGCATTTTGATAATAAAATTCAATAATTTGCAAACTGAAGATGTTTGAAAGTGAAACAAAAAACGAACCGCGCGTCAGCTGTTTAAACCAGGGTTGCCAAAAAGATAATAGCTACAAAATCACCCGATATTTCAATATTGAATCGATTGTGGTTTTCAGAATATGGCCGATAGTCTTAATATATAAAAATAGTCCTCTTTATATAGCCAATACTTGGAGGTCCAATTTCACAAAACTATTTTTATAATCGGTCAAGGCGGCAAAGTTTTTAAAAAAATATTAAATTCGATTTAAATTTTTAGAATTTGGCCGATATTTTTAAGGCAACAATCCCCATCCGCTTTTATACTGGCACAAATTTCAGCTGCAGTTTTGTTTTATCTTGATGAGTTGGGCGAAAACCCCATAGAGCTGCCAACAAAAAGCTATTTAACCATTTTCGTTACGGCGAGTAATTTCTTTTTTAGCTGGTAATAGAAGTAAATGTCTGTTTCTTTTTGTTTCAAGAACCACAAACTTTAGCAATCGTATGTTTTGAACCCACATTTCCAGCCGCTGCGTTTAATATACCAAACTTAACTGTGTGTATGTGCGCATGCTTAAAAACACCGAGAAAACAGGGATTAATGTAAAAAAATGCGAAGCAAAGTGCTAAGACATGAATCGACGCAAATCGAGGCTTAGTGCAATGAAGAATGCCATTAAATTAATAGTTTACAAATGATTTTTATTTGCTTAGTTATTTCACTTCTTCTTTCTTCGCGAAAAACGTAAAAAAATTTAATACAAATCAAATACTTTTTGCTATTATTATCGAGGTATGATAATAACGATGAAATTATCAATTCCAATAACTTCAATGTTGTTACGTATGACCCATTTAAATGCAAATACTTCAATTTATTTTAATACAAAGTAATTTTAATTAAAGCCATTGATTTTTTTTCTTAACAAACAATTTCTCATGAATGAATTGTAAAGTACACTTAGGTGGCATATAAAATCAGTCAGAGGAGTTGTAGACTTCGAAAATGTTTGGGACGTTTAAAAGGCCCACACGCGTGTCTTTCATTTGCTACTGCAATAACTACTCGCGTGTATTTAATAAAAGTACAAAAAACATCGAGATGGGTCAGACAGGCTGTGCGGCATGTGCCAGATGAAATGTGTTGTAAAGCAGTCACAGGAATAAAAAATTTTTTCATGCTGCTTTTGAGGACGCTTAGAAAAGCTTTATCATCAGCAGAAGTTGATATTTGGGTGTAGTAACGAGAAATAAAGGAAATGCTATAGATAAAGAAAGGGATAGATAGAGAGAGAGAGAGAGCGAAAAAAAGAGAAAGAGGGGGAGAGAAAGAGAGAGAGGGCGAGCCAAGTGTGAGACCTCAATACTCCACTTGCGTTAAGGCCTAAGCACGGATATCAATTAATTGATATAGTGCCCACCACTGGCATAAAGTCATATTATCAGCTTTTTTTCTATAATTCCAAAAGTCATTTCAAATTCGACCTGCTGGTCTAACAATTCAAACTTCACATTGTCTGCATTCTAAAGCTGTAGTCCATATCGACATTTTTAAGTCGATAAATTATTTATTCGCTGCTGTCAATAATCTGAAAACAAAGACACTCACAAGTCACCAATAGCTCGCACAATGTGAAAATATTTATCTTGCTCACGCATTCACCAATAACAAAAAGAAAAAATTCGTTGGGGCAAAAAAAGTTTTGAAAAAAAAGAAAAAAAAAACATTTGGTTTTCAAAACAAAAAAAAAACTTTACAATAAAACTAACAAAATTGGCACGCATGTTGCAACTTTCTTGTTGTCGGTTGATGTCTTTCTTCACATTTAAGCTGCAACAGTAGTAATGAACGTTTCTAAAGTCAACCAATACATAAAGATATACGCATTCATAGTAATCAGACGTTTACTGATTTTAAACGAGGGACGTCCGAAATCTCACCTAATTCAGCTATGGTCACACTTAAGAAATATATGACGTCCCAGACGTAACGATTATTTTTTAACAAAAATCTATTTGATCGTTTCGTGTTTACTGGGTGGAAAAGTATTTAAGACTTTATTAATAAAAAATTTACTATGATTTTTTTTATGAAATATTGTATAGCACAGAAAAAATTCTAATCCATTTTTTTAATTAAACCATTAATCAGAAATAAAATCAGTTTTTATTAAAAATTTAATCGAGTAAATTAAGGGTTCACCTATCAAAATGCCATACAAAACATCTTAAGTCAAATTTAAAAAGTCGAAAAAAATGTTGTTAACCATACGAATTTTCATTAAAAAACATTTTTGTTTACGTTTTGAAAATTTTGTATTATAAACGAAATTTTTCTTTAAGTTTGGTTTATTTAATTTCCTGAAAAAAATATTTTTTTCACCAAGTTTTTTTAAAAACTATTTTGCTATCTTATCTCGACTTAAGATGTTTTGTCAAAATGCCACAGATTAAATTATTACTGGTGCAATTTAATTAATTTTTTAATTAATATCACAAATTTTTTAATTGACATCAGTTTTAATTTTTTTCTGTGATTTAATCCGTAAGAACTAGGGCTTCCAATCGGGATTGGTTTTTTTGAATCCCGGGATTCGGGATTGAAGAAAAATTTTCGGGATTTTTCGGGATTTATGTAAATACTGTAAATATGTATGTAAATATTTTTTAAGTTGTATGAAAACAACTTAATTTTCCAGTAAATACTCATGTTTCATGAACATATGGGTGTTATTTAATTGTAAAAAATATAATAAAAACAAACTTAAAATAAAAACTTAACAAAAAAACATAAAAATCTTATTTTTATCGATATTTGACTATTGATATAAAAATTACACCATTTCAAAATGTATTTTAAAAAATTGTGTACAGGAAAACATTTGGACAATTTTAAAATGCAATTGCACAATTTCAACAAAAAAATAAATTAGAAAATTGAATAAAAATCCTTCAACTTATTTAATCGATATATGTATTTTGAACAAAATTTTTTGTTATTTATAAATTGTACATATTGTAATTATTGTTTTTTCAAATGAAAGGTAGCAAAGTTTTTGTTTAAGTATGTTTTGTTTATTTTTGAACAACATGGCGTGTCGAAAACTTTTTGTGTCAACAAATACACCAACAAACAAATACATATTTGCAAATAACGAGACTAGTCCATACATGCATGTAAAGAGTAGTCCATAAAGGAGTAGGAGTACTCCATTTAACATTACGAAGTCCTAGGAGGGGACCATATAACCCACCGAAGTAGTCCCTAAACTACTCCAATGAGTACTAAAGTGGGTTAGTTTTAAAAGTACTCCACGTTACTACAGTATTGACTTAACGGGTAGTTTAAGCATTTTTAATTTTTTACTAATCGCCTTTTATGGTGTGTATTGTAGTCTATTATTGCTATTATTAAATATATTTACTTGGTATTTTTAATTTTTTTTACCTTTTTTTCACAAATTTCACAAACTTTCACTTTTAAATAAACAATTAATTAATGGACACCATCAGGGCTACCAATGTGTAATACTGTGAACTATAGGAAAGTATACATCATGCAGTTATTGGCAGCACTGCAAGTTAATTTTTAATAACATGGTCCATACTACAGTCCTTGGACCATGTTGTAAGTAGTCCATTTACGCCACAATGGACCACGTAGTCCAATATAATCTGTAGGAATAAAACAAAATATAAAAAAATCGGGATCCCGAAAATCCCGGGATTAAAAATCAGAAATCCCGAGATTCGGGATTAGCCTAATCCCGAAAATCCCGGGATTTCCCGATTGGAAGCCATAGTAAGAACTATTAAAAAGAACGTAAATGCTTGATGAAATTAATGGTCACGCTTTTTTCGGATTATTTTTTTTATCAAATATTTTATAAGCGTGAAAATATCTTTACTTACTTAACTAAGTTGGCTTTAGAACCTGTTATTGGTGTTGGCCTGGTTAGTGAATGACTTACAAGAGTGTCCCGGTAGGATATCTGGTAGTCTATCAGCGCTGGGGTTACGGGTCCGATTCCCGCCAGACACTCTGGTTTCGGTCCTGCAGACAAACGTAGAGCTTCGCGGGATTAGTTAAGCTTAGGGAATTAATTTGGTATTGTGCGTGCTTTCTCCAATTCTTAATATTAATGATTTGCATGTATTTTTCCACTTTTTTCCCGTCTACACTTTCTATGGTAATTGGCATCCAACGGCTTTTCGGCTTTTGCGTGTGCATTCATTCGGCCGCCATGTCCCAGCCAGCGCAATCGCAGTATATTGATACGTTTTCTTACGTTCATGTCGGGCAATATCTCATACAGCTCAGGGTTCGTTCGACGCTTATACTCCTTGGTTACACAGATCGTGCTAAAGATTTTAAGAAGGATTTTTTCCTTAAAACCACCTGCATCTGCTTTTGCAAGTGTCCATGTTTCAGGGCAGGGAGAATAAGCGTGTCGTATAATATTATTCAAGTTCATCGAGAGAGGGCTCTGATTTTAAACTGTCTTGTTAACCCATGACAGCATCTAAATATTTGTCAGCACGATCTTTCGCCTTATTTTGATGCTGACATCGTTATACCTATTGATGGATTATACTTTCTCGACGCAGCAATTGTCGACCATCTCAATGTCACCTTTCTATCATCGCAACGTTTGTCTAGCAGTTGTAAGCATAATTCCTTATCGATTCTGCAAAAAGCATTATTTTCCGAAGATGGCAAAATCGTCTGCATATGCAAAGAGAATTCGGTCTTTTATATGCCCTGTGCATGTTTTATTAACTTCTGCTTTTTTAAATAGTTTCTCCATCAGTATGGTGAAAAAGTTGCACGATAAGCTGCAAGTGCGTCTCAAAGTCGTTCTGCAAAGGCGTACGAATTTCAAATCACTTTGGGGAATTTTATTTTTAAAGCACCCAAAAATTAATTAGGCAGCTAAAATTAAGTTAAAATTGAAATCATAAAAGGCTCAAAAATTGAGGTATCATTTCAATTTTAACAAAAAAGAGATTTTTTTTGAGATACTAAAAATATTTTTATTTCAGCTTATAGCAAATAGATTCCGGTTTAAAATAAAAAATTATGTTGGTCGGGGGGTCACTGGCTTGGCAGGCTCCAAATTGTTTTCGAAAATTGTTAATCACGTTTTTCAATAAACTGTTGTCAATGGCCGATATCTGCTCGATAATGTTGTTTTTAAGCTCTTGAACTGTTGTGGCATTATTGCTGTACAATTTCGATTTGAAAAAAAAATCAAAAAAAAAAAAAAAAAAATAATGTTTTAAAGGTGACAAATAGCATGATTCAATTCACTCGTCCTCTATGAGAAATAATGCGATTTTCGAACTTTTCTTTCCAAGTTTCCATTGCTTCGCTTGCTGTGTGGCAAGTGGCACCATCCTGTTAAAACCTGTTGCTGCAACTAAAAACTTGGAATCATCTCAATGTAGCGATTTCCATTGACATCCAACTTGGGCACGCTTTATTTGTCTTTTTATTAATCCAAAATCCAAAAGTATTATTTAAAGACAACTTTCAAACATCCCAGCGGCAACAAGAATGAGTAAAGAGACCTAATAGAACCTCTTATTTAGCAGAGAGACAAGCCTTTCCAGCCGCATGCAATACTTACCTATTTTTTACACAGGCTGTCATTGAGAGCAAGCCCTTCCACACTTCCATTAATAACAACTTCATTCCCTTCCTAAAGAGAGAGATGAGAAAGGAAATGTTACTAAAAAAAACTGAACAACTTCGTTTCTCCCTTTTTAAAGAAGGGAATAGCGAATGTGTACTGAATATTTTGGAAGGTCTTTCAAAAAGATATTTATACCTTCTAAAAGGCTTACTTCTGATGGCATAATATCATACGAAGCAAATCTTTTAGGAAGGAGTAAAGAGGCCTTCAAAAAGGCTTGCCACTTAAGACCTTTCAATATTTACTGCTGGCAATGCGATGAAAAGAGTTATAATTCTATTAAAAATTAAAATTTATTTTAATATTTTTATATATGTACATTGAAAGAATTATGATTCATAAATCTAATGAATCAATTTCATAAAATTTTTTTCATTATTCCAATGAAAAATTTCATTACGGGAATGAAATTTCATTAACACTACGAAATTGAGTTTCGTAATTTCGTTAAAATTTTTCATTAAATTAATGAAAACTAAATAACTCTTTAAAAAGAAAAATTCAAGTTGCTGTTATACATAATTTCAATTTTTTAAGATTGAAATGAACTATTAATTAAAATATTTAAATATTTTTAAGTAAATGAAAAAATTAATTTTTGTAACTTCATATTTTCCATGATAACTGTCACTAAATCAATGAAAACGAGATAAGATTCTTTAACTTCAAAATACTTATAACTAAAAAATGTTCTTCCTATAACTGTTGTAAAAACGTTTTTTTAATTAAATTTTAAGCGGAAGACATGAAAATATATGAAAAAAATTTTAAATTTTAATGTTTCATAACATTAATGAAAAAATTCATTACGATGACGAAATACTGATTTTAGCTAAATGTAAGAAATATTTAGGTTCAACAAGAAGAAGAAAATTCTCTCAGTGTAAAACTAGCGCATAAAAAACGGCAGTTAAAGTAGAAAAACTGATACATCTTCCACTTCTTCAGTTGTCATTAGTAGGGCAACCAAAAAAAAGCACTAAAAAATAGTTTTAAGCTCTTAAAAAAGCGTTTAAAAACATGAAAATAAGCTGTTAAAATAAAAAAAAACAATTTAAATTTATTGTTTATTGCCACTTTATTCGTTGAATGCGTTGTTACAGTAAATTACAAATAGATGCGATAAATTTTCGAAAAGAAAACCCTGTCTATTTGGAGAAAAACTTCTTTCTACGTCTACAGATGTTAAGGGAGCATATTTTCAATTGAGTATTTGCTCTGAGGTATATTTTATACGATTAGACTCGCAATTCCGCTTGCCTCCGAAAATATCCCCAATATCTTATAGTACCGAAAATCCTTAATTTTTTAATAAAACTTTGTCTCCTAAATACCCTGGAACACCGGACATTTTTAATACGGTGTCTATAACTATATTCACTTGGGAAACCAAATGAAAGATTTTTTGTTTCCAATTTGGTTACTACTTCGTGTAAAAACACAAAATTTACAGAAATGAACAATATTTGGTTCCGCAAATTATTTTCATTCATTAAAGCCTGGCATATACGCACTGCTGAAGAATCTGTAGAGTTTAAATTTGAAAAATTTCTACGAAATTATCAAAATATTTGGCATAATAATTTACAGCCATTATCCACGTTCCCCATCGAGTTGTCACTGGTTGTGGAGGTACTGGTATATCTGGTGCTGTTTCTCGTAAGATTTGAAGCCTTGCAGGAGATTTAAGGAACGTTTTTTTTGCATTTGAAATAAATGAGTCTACATTTGAGTAACATTCTCTTATATGTTCTCTGTGAACTCCATGTGCAAGGCAGGTTACGTGAGTTATATGTGGGTAAAATACAGCAATGGCTTTTGCAGCTTTCACCATGTATGGTGCGGCATCACTTACAAAAAAAAGAATTTTGTCTTTGTCTATGTCAAATTCTTTCATTGAATCATCAAACAAACTGTTTTTAATAAAAATCGTTTTTCTGAAATATTTTCATCCACATGCCGTATACCGACAATAACGTTTGCCACAAATCTGTTCGACGCATTGGTGGTCTCGTCTATAGAGACCCAAATAAAATGTTTTTGTATTTCTTCCTTTTTTTTTGTTTATTGTCGATTCATAAACTATTTTTGTATATTTGTTGAGCAGAGACGATTCGGATAGGATATGGAATGATGTATAGTTTTAAAGAGATTGTTGTATTTTTCGAATTTTGTTTAATGGTACATCTGCTGATACAAAGGCTTCACAAAGATCAATGCAACATTTATCGGCGGCCGAAGAACTTGTAGAACTTTGTAGAAAAGTTTGTTGTACATTTTTTTTGGATTCTCTTTCTTTTAGTTCTTTGTGCTTTTTCGAATCCAGATGTTGTTTTATGTTGTAATTTTTATCAACAGATAAAGGTTTTGAGCACACGTTACACACTGAAGCTGATCCATCAGTTTTTAAACCTGGATACTGTTTGACTAGCTTGCGCAAGTTAACCGATTTGCTTTTTCTAAATAAAAAAAACTATAAACAAAATTTTAACAAAGGTTTTTATAGATTAAAAAATACTTACATCCAAAATGCAGATGTTATGTAGGTAATTTTATCTGTTTTTGAACTAAGACAACTTTGAAAAGTCTTAAAAATGTTATGCTTTCAAAAATTCAAAGAAAATTTGAAAATGTAAATTTGTTGACAGTAAAAACTTTGATTTAAACGTTTTTTTTTCAACCAGAGTTGTTTCAGCACAAAAAGAAAGGCGAACTAATGAATTCGCCTTCACAAAAAGGGTCGAATTTGTTAGTACTTATAAAAAAAGTTGCCACATTAAAAATTATTTTTTTTGCAAAAATTTATTAAATAAGTTTTTTTTTCGTATGAAAAAATGAAAAATTATCTTAAAATGGCAAAATAAGTAAAAAAAGCCGATATTGGAAAAATAACTAAAAAAAGCCGATATTGCCAAAATAAGCAAAAAAAAGCTGTAACAAATATAGCTCATTTTCTTTGTTTTTTATGATCGGAATATGTTTTCAATCAAAAGCATTCGATCTTGTAAACGAAAAAATAAGCATTTGCTTTTTTTTGGTTGCTCTAGTCATTAGCAAAAAAAAAAAAAAGAAACTGTTGCTATTACCTCTGATTCATTAAATGTAAAATATCGCTGTCAAACCAGCTCAAAAAGCGAAAAGTTGTAAACAAATTTTTATGCAAAAGTCATGTCCCGGGGGACATTTGTATGGGGGCTAGGCAATTGTAATTGAGCCGATTTTGGATTTTTTTTTTTTGACAAGCAACTGTGTGGGCAGCTTAAAAAAAAACTTTATTGGCGTGTAGCGGAAGACCCGATTTTTTACACTGCTTTTTTTAAAGACTCATATCCGAAAAGCACTTGAACGCACCAATTCGTTAAACAAGCACAAAAAATGTCCATGATGAATTTGTGTTTTTATCCCCATAAATCGTTGTTAATTTGTTAAAACGGAGGAAATTCTTGAGTTTGTCTTATCCATCTTATAGATGAGACTTGGTTTCGCTGTCTGAAAAACGTCTGACTTACAATTTTAAACTAACCTTTAAAGTAGGAACCGAGAGAAGAAGGGCTTTCCTTGCAAAACTGCACTGGTAAGGCTCAATGAGTCTATTCAAGATAGCCTTTAGCCGTTTACATAATACGCTTGATAAAAACTTATATGGGTAATTCCATGTCAAAGCGACCAAGAGTGGGACACGACCCCTTCCGATTTTAATGAAATTTAGAGAGAAGGTTCCTTTTATCTTATAAGGAACATACATATATGAACGAAAAATAATTAAAAAATTTTTTTTCAAAAGTCATGTCACATTCAAAATGTCATAATTTCGCCGAATAAGCCGAATGTGCTGCGCTTATTTCTTCAATATCTTGAAAACTACTTGACATACGAAGATGATTTTAATGTCATTTTGAAGAGAATACTTGGGGCTACAAATATGCTCCTAGGTGGGTCAAATGTTTGACTAACCCCTCTTTATTATTTATTACGAAATTTCGGTTTTTTTTAGTTATTTCAATAAACTAAACCGTTTTTGAGTAACGCGAATATATGCTGTGTAACCTCCTACATTTTCGAAATAACGGTATATCTTGAAAACAAGAGCTAAAGCTCAAATTGGACGCGACATAACCATGTCAAAACTGTATTACCATCACCTCTGTATTACCAAAACGACGTAAACATACCATACAAACCAATTCAATTTTGGTTTCTAAATTCGCCGATACGGTTGTGGTACTATGGTTATGTCACGTCTAATTTGAGGTTAACCTAAAAAAACGGTTAGCACCAACGGTTTTTTCAATATATGGTTTGTAGCCCCAAGTATTCTTTTTAAAATGACATTAAAATCATCTTCGTATGTCAAGTAGTTTTCAAGATATTGAAGAAATAAGCTCAACACATGCGGCTAATTCGGCGAAATTATGACATTTTGAATATGACATAACTTTTGAAAAAAAATTTGTTTAAATTGTTTTTCGCTCATAAATGTTACTTATAAGATAAAAGGAACATTCTCACCAAATTTCATTAAAATCGGAAGGGGTCGTGTCCCACTCCTGGTCGTTTTGACATGGAATTACCCATATGCGATTGGTAATAACCTTTTCCTGTGATAGCGCCTACATCCACTACATTTATTCACTGTCAATTACCTTTCTTTTTAACTGGACTTAACAAAATGAGACTGCGATCTTCTCGTATAATCTCTTGAAGCCAGTTATTTTCAATGAGCTGGTGCATGCTCCCAACGATCAAACTTTATGCCGCCTGAAATAAATTACCTCGGATACCATTGGCTCCCACGGATTTGCTTTTCTTCAGGCGGGCTATTTCTTTTTCTTAGCATTTAAGCCAGTTGTTCAGAAAAGGCACTGGCTACGCACTGCTAAGTCTGGTCAGATTCGTAGCTACTGTTAGGCAGTGATCACAGCCAATCTTGTCACATAAAATAACTCGTATGTCCATCATACCCAATGCATGCCTTCTGCCATCGATTACCACATCCGGATCTACTACATTGCAAAGTTTTTTTGTCAGCAAGAACATCATTTTTTTTAACCTTTTTTTCGCAACTACCCTCGTAACATACCAAGTTATTGCACTTGTAGATTTTGTTATTAGACTTTTTTCATATTTTTTTTAATTTTCTGGTTATAAAAAAAAAAATTTTTTTTATAAATTTTTGTATTACATATTTTGTAGCAAGTTTAACAATAATTGCAAATTGCAATATAAATTCAACCAACTACACATTTTAAAAATTATAGAAGTAATAAGAAAAAAACTTTAAGATACTTGCGGCAAAAAAAATATATATTTTATATTTTCTAAATAAATAAATAATGGTGTTAATTGCCTTTACTAATGCACATTTGTAGTCACAACTTGTTGATTATCTACTGATAAAAAAAAACATAGAAAATAGAAAAAAATTATTGTGATCACTGCTGTCATCATTTGAAACGTTTAAATTGCAACGCATTTCACAGTAGGCAGTGTTTTATGCGATACAAATAATATAAAATGTGTTAAAGAAAATTTCAAATAAAATTTATTAGATACTAGCGGATTCTCGGAGTGTTGACCTACACAGAAAGAAAAACACTCGGGATAAAGTAATTTTTTTAACTTACTTTAAGTATAAGTCGTACTTCAAAATTGAAGCACGAATAACACTAAAACATACTTCAAACAATCCTAAACGTAATTACGTTCGAAAATCAATACCGGAATTTCTTAAAATAAGTAGAAAGTTGTTAAACCAAGTTAAAAAGATTGAATTCTTCGTTGGTAGTGTCACTCTGAGAGTAAAATTACAAAGTGCATACGCGTGTGCTTGTCAAAATTTTTTTGTAGACATTACAACAGCACCACACAAGTTGCAACAGAACAAGAAGAAAAACATTATTTTTATGTTTAGAAAGCAAAAAATAAATAACAAAAGTTCTTATTTAGTTTATATTTTTAGTTAAATATGTACAAAAAATTTTTAAAACAAAAAACATGTCGGGCATGATGCCAGTGTTTTATAATCTTTCCTATTATTTCGGACTTGAATCAAGCGCATTTTAAGATTGATTTGAAAACGACCAAAATTGTATGAACATTTTTGAGCCCAGAGCGAGACCATCACGGTGACTTTGTGCAAAGGGACATTAGCAAACTTCTTGGACTGTGTGAAGAAGATGACATTGTCGAACATATAAAAGCTCAATATCCAGTATGATACTCCTACCACATAACCATAACATCAGGTGCGTTTGACAAACTGGACGGTCAAGAACCAGATAAAGGACTGCCTATGAGAAAACCGTAACCGGCGTTAAAAAGCCGAAAACAGAACAATCAAGGAACATTGTATAAACCAGCAACGCTATAAAAAGCACAACTAAAGAGTGGTCCAACCATAATGCACGATTATAATTATAAGTCACACCTTAACGTCAAGTTTTTTGCCCTACTTAATTCGACATTTCTTTGTTTAAGGGTTTGAAAAATTCAACCATGGACAGGTGCACAAATGAGCAGCGCGCTTAGATTGTTGAAGCCAGACAGAAGTGAATGGTGACTTTATTAATAAAATCATCTTCAACGACGAAGCACAGTTTCACCTCAGTAGTTAACAAGCAGAATTGCCGCTTTTAGGCAAATGAGAATCCACGAGTGATTGCTGAAAAGCCGATGGATTCACAGAATTTGACTGTTCGGTGCCGTTTATTGTTATGGGATAAGCTATTCCTATGCGCATTTCACTGGTTGCTTAGGCCAGATCATCAGGAAACTTCATCCATAAAGATTTTAGAAAAACTAAAGATATTAAACCAAATAAAACTGTTAAACGTATAAGACTTATAAGCAACAGTTCTACTTGTAACAATATCAAAGTTTAAACAAAACAAGTCAACAATAAACAGTGGGTTTATCTCATCTCACATTCCCCACTACAATTAGTTGAAATTCTCTCAACATTAATTGTAGTTGTAAGTAGGTTAAGAAAAACAAAATGAAAACAACAACAACTTACAGGCAGTGAAATGCGCATAGGAATAGCTTATCCCATCAACAATAAATTTCAAGTGTTTTATCAAGAATAAAAACTGGGAATTAAGCACGAATAACAAAATCTTTTTAAATTAAAAACTTACCCCCATATTCATAAAATATATTTTTATTTTATTGGAGGTTTATTGAACACATTTTCATAGGAAATTCGATCAATAAACCTCCAATAAAATAAAAATATTTTTTATGAATATGGGGGTTAATGTTTTTTTTTTTTTTTAATTTGAGCCAATACTCAGGGGATGCCGCCTACACGCAGAGAAAAAATATGGTTGGGCATGGTTACGGCAACAACACTATGTTTATTGTAACAATATATTGTTGTCGTACACAAATAATTGATATTTTTATTTAATATCAACAATATTATAGTTACTGTAAACATATCAATGTTGATCGCAATTATAAATTTGAGTATTGTTGATCGAAAAATAATTATTTTTCTAACAACTAAATTATGATAACTTATAAAACATATTATATTACTCGCAATCATATCATGATATCTTTTAGCCATAACATGATAACTTTCTATACATTTATCCTATTATGTTTAAGATGCAATCAAACTATTTTTACTCTAATAATATTATGCTAGCGCCATTTTAAAATAATTTTGAATCAGTTGTGTCGTTTATTTTATATGTGAGCGGTTTAAAGATAAACTCCCATAAAAAAAATAAGTTTAAAGAAATTAAAAAAATTAAAATATTAGCTGAGTTCATTCAGTATTAGTATCGTCGCACATAGGGGTTTTTTGCCAATCTAGCCGGACATTACTTTTTGTTTTAGCTTATATTGCTTCTTAAAAGTTATTGAGTGCCCCTAGATCGATGAAACTTGGCAGAAATATGTGATATTGTCATAGGCAGGTAAACCTCAAAAATAAATAAAATCGGACCCCTAGAAGAACTAATCCAACTTCTGAAAAATGCAATTTTTTTTTAAGTTTTCCCATACTTTTGTTTGGCAAATGCAACTTTTAACGTCGGCGAAAGTTAAAAAACCTAAAATTAGACCCATGAGATCGTAAAATTACACTTTTCGCGCCCGCCCCCTTTTGAGGGCGGTTACATAAAATAATATTTAAAAAAAAATGTAAATATTAAAAGAAATAGATTACTAACGCCTTAATACTATAAAAATTAAATTTTTGAACTTTTATGGGTAGGGGGCTATCCCTCCAAACCCCCCCCCCCATCCCCCGGAACGACCCTGAAAAAAAATTGTTTTTGCTAATTTCCAAAACATATTAATTTTTAAGATTTTATGTGACTTTTATGTATTTTATAGTATTTAATTTATCTGAAAATAATTAATATATTCGTAATTATAACTTATTAATAATAGTAACAGCAAATTTTATTTAAAATAACTTCTCTTTTGCACTAAGATGATGATGAGTGCCATGGTTCTTCTTCGTCTGCTTCTTCAAAATCCTCTTCTGAATCTGAATTCTCTTCAGAGCCAAGTACAGTTGGAAGCATAAAAGAAATTGCTTCTTTCGTAAAGGGTAATGATTTTTTTTTGGAGTTGGTCTTATACTAGTAATCAGTGGGTCAGAACAGAGCAAAAGTCTATTTATAATATCTTTGTTACACTGAACCCTCGAAAACTTTCTAGCAAAATTCTGCCTGTAAAGCCGAAAATTTTTATTTCGTGCCTCAGACGCTTCTTCTGATAATAGCCCGATAGGCAACAATGCCTCGTTCATTACAGTTGCGCCATATATTATACACTTTTTCCATTTTACTCTCAAAGCTTCAAAATTTTATGCTATAACCACAATTGTAAGGGCCGATGTTGAATGTGAACCACACCTAAACGCCAAGCTTTTTTCCGAATTTTATTCGACATTTCTCTATTTCAGACTTACTCAATTTGAACCATGGAAGATACACAATCGAGCAACGCGTTAAAGTTATTCAGTCTTATTATGAAAATGGGCATTCAAATCAAAATGCATATCGTGCACTTCGCGATGAGTGATGAGGAATAATTTCACCTCAGTGGATTCGTCAATAAATTGAATTGCCGCATTTGGGCGAATGAGAATCCAAGAGTGATTGTCGAAAAACCAATGCACCCACAAAGAGTGACTGTTTGGTGCGGTTTATGGGCTGGCGGCATCATCGGTCCGTATTTTTTCCAAAATGAGGCTGGTCAGGCAGTTACTGTGAATGGTGTTCGCTATCGTGAGATGATAACGAACTTTTTATGGCCCGAATTGGAAGATATGGATGTGGACGATATGTGGTTTCAGAAGGACGGTGCCACTTGCCACACAGCTAACGAAACAATGGCTCTTTTGCGCAACAAATTCAATGGCCGTGTTATCTCACGTAATGGCGATGTCAATTGGCCGCCAAGATCATGTGATTTGACACCGTATGACTTTTTTCTTTGGGGTTATTTGAAATAAAAGGTGTACGTCGATAAGCCAGCAACAATTCAAGAGCTAAAGGATGAGATAATTCAGCAGATTAACGGCATAGAACCTCCATTATGCCTCAGGGTCATCGAAAATTTGGACCATCGGATGGAGGTGTGCCGCCGTGGTCGCGGCGCCCATTTGGCCGATATTTTGTTCCATACATAATTGAGTAATACCAATATATCATAATAAAATAAAATTACAATAATTTCCTAAATAGTTTGTGTTTTATTCAAAATCAACATCGGCCCTTGAAATTTAACCACCTTATATATTAAAAAAAAAAACTAAAAACTAGAGCCCAGATTTTATTTTTTATTATATATTATTTTTGTTGTTAATGATTTTAAAAGTTATGCAAAACAGGTAAATTTATTTTGCTCCATAAAATAACGTCATTTAGTGGCCGCACAGGTGGTTAAACCCCGTTACTTACTGTTTCGCACATCCCTTTTTTACACAGGTAATATTAGTCTTAGATGTAATAATTTAAATAAAAAACATCTACGTACAACCAAAACAATTTATGACTGACAATTTATGAGCAAAAACAGAAAAAGGTGAAATTTTCAAAAAATTATAAAAGAAATGGCGCAACAACGCGCAACGTTTTTTATTTTTAATTTAAAAGTAGAGATTTCAAATTTTATCGTGATGTATAACATTTTTAAGAACTCAGCGGGCTTCACCTTCAAAAACCTTTTAATTTTTTTTTTTTTTTTTACAAAAAAGTGAACAAAAAAATCGTTTTTTTTAATTTCGAACTAATTTTTTAATCATAAAAACTTCTAATAAAATTTTTCTAAAAATTTTCATAATTAGCTGTTTATATAGTCTTTTACAGAAAAAAAAATCAATGTAAAATCTTTATTCGTTTATCTACAAAAAAATATATTGTCTCCCAAAAGCGTAAAAAGTCGATGAACACGCATGCAGTTTAATCAACTTTCCTGGTTTTAACAGTGTCCCAAAACCACAAATCTCAAGCAAAAGACTTGAAAATTCACTATACGATGCAGAACTTTGTTGTCTGTCGAAATGGATAAAGTCATTTCTCAAATTTAATTTTTTGCTTAATGTCCAGCTAGATTGGCAAAAAACCCCTATGTGCGTCGTTTTTTTGTAATACAGCAACAAAATAACAGAGATTTCTTTATATTTTATAAAAGTGTGGTTTTCATGGGCAACTGCGTATGTCTTAAAACAAATTTTTCAGGAGAGCCGAAATACCATTCAAGATCAATTGGGCTAGGTATTGCACATTTTAAACTTTTTCACTACGTTAAAAAATCGGAATTGATTCATCTTTTTTCAAAAATTTTTAGAAACATGTAAATAGCGATTAAAATTAGGCAATATGGGCATCAACATCTCAAAAACGGAAAGGACATACGCGGTGGGCCATGAAAACCACAGATTTTGCATTTGCTCTTTTGCAAGCCTTATATTGAACTCCACTATTTGATTTACATAAAGAAAAATTATAAAAAAGCCACAAAATAAAAAATCGATGAAAAAAAATTTTTAATTTATTTTATATTTTTATGACGGTTATAATTAGCAATATGCCAAAAAAAAATGAACTTTTTCGTTTTCAAGCTGTTAATGCCGAATGATTTTTAATACTTCGGGGGTAGAGTCAAGTACCGTACTTGCTTATTAGAGTGCCCCTCACTTGTCCTAAAACGGATATTTAGGGTGGCCCTTAAAACTTGGATTTTTTGACTTTTTATGAATTTAACGCATTATTTATGTTGTTAGCTACAAAAATCAATGTTTTTTATGTATTGAATAGTTAGTTTGGGTAGCAATTTTTCATTTTTGGGCTTTGTTGGAATAATACACTGAAAAAAAAATAGGCAAAAACAAAACTTGAAAGTAAGAAAATACGACTTCTAACATTTAGCACGGCACAAATTGGGCTGAATATTATGGCTTGCCATGCAACACAGTTGTTAATGACATCAATATCTAAAACTCTGCGGTGGTGCGTGGCGATCGCATTTTTCGTTTACAAGAAAATTAGGAAAATGTAAAAAAAGGCGAAAAAATTGGGTTTTTTGACCTTCATTCACTTAAACTTTTGAAGTAGGAACTCTGTTGTCTCCCAAGGCATATTACTCAGCCGAATTTGTGCCGTAGTACAAACAGTACAGCCTATTTTCGACAAATTTAATTAATTGATTGAAAAAACAGGGTGAATTTAAAAAAAACGTTAATTTATGCTACTGAAATTAGTAATACATTAGTTATTAAGAGCATAGACACTGTTTTCACTGTGGGAAACAAAATTCCTTTCCATGTGACAAGTAAATATACTTATATTTCATTTACTATTGTGATCCAGCGGCAGTAGATATTTTACCCGTCACCTTTGCGTGCTTATTAAATACACAGCCTCACAAAATATAAAAAGGTTCTGACCCAGAAACCAGGCCCACCAATCCTTATGTATTATGACCTCCTGAATGCAATGCTGCCATAAGAATTGAGTTCTATCGTTGGGTTTTCATGTAATTTACAAGGAAATTCCGCAAAGTGACCTTACCTAATTTGTAAATTTGACAATGTTAAAAAGTGTTTGTTTAAATGCATGTAACTTTTAAAATTTTTGACAGATTTGATCTTCCATAAAGAAATACAATTTTAAAAAATTTTAACTAACAATAAGTCAAATTTACAAAGAAACCGATTTGCTATTTCGGTTTGTGCAAAAATATCCTGAAGCGTACACGGATGCGAAAATGATTCGTGATTATATTACAGACACCAACTTTCTGTATCAAATTTTCTGTAGCAGCTTGCATTGAACCACTAAAACATATTAGCACTTGTAAATTAATTGTTACTTGTGATCATCTTACTTTCAAGGACGTGCTGTATCAAATATTTGAATATTTAGAGTTCGAAGAAATAAATAAAGGATCGTTCTTGAATTCAATTTCCCACAAATTTAAATTTGCTTTTAACACAGACAAGCTTAATTTGCTTACTGCAAATTTGAAAAAGATGTTAACATTTTCGAAACGGTTTTAGCGGATGCGAAAGATTCAATGTTAAAAAGATATATCGATAGACCTGTGGATGATGTATACTCATTCCACAGTAATATCAATGTGGAGAGAATGTTTGCGATGGCGAAGAGGAACGAGGATATGGAACCTCATAAAGAAATTTACACCATGTGTCAGCAAATAAAGGCCCGGCAAAACAAATGCATTCACTTCCTTTTCGATATTTTGCAGTTCTGACCAACGAAGCAAGATATGGAAAATGGTGTGAAAATAATGAAAAAGGCTTTTCAGGAAAATAAAAAATGGAATGCTAAGGAACGAATAAAGAGACTGGAAGAGATGGAGCAAACAACAAGTAAAAAAACGACGTACGGAGAGTAAAGTCCTATTTCTAAATTTGCTTTATGTGAATGAGCCTATGGAATTATTTAATTTATGCAATAAACTATCTGATGTCGATGTACAGAGTAATCGGATAAAAATTCTTAAAAAGCAAATAAACATGTTGAGAGGCTTAAATTATAAATATTACGGTGAAAAAGTTTGGCAAACAACAAATTCGGATTCAAAGAAAAGCTAAAGAATTTGCCCTATTATGTAGATCTTTAAAAATTTTAAAAATTAAATAACTTGATGTTTTTAAAAGTATAATTAATAAAGATTTCTGTTAAATACATTTCTAGTAAAATAACTAAAATTTTTTTCGCTAACTAAAGCTTCTCTGCGTAAACGGCCTTCGTTGTGAAACAAGACAGATTTTAGAAGCTTTACTTAGCGAAATCGGTTCTTGTTATACCATAAAGGAGAAAATTCTTGCGTCCGCCAAAAGGCCGGCTATACAGAGAAGCTTTAGTAAGCGAAGCCGGTGTTTGTTATACCATGGAGGAGAAAATCCTTGCGCCCGGCCGAAGGCCTGCTATACAGCGAAGCTTTAGTTAGCGAAGCAGGTCTTTGTTATACCATATAAGCTTTATGTCCCATCCCACTAAAATTGATATGAGACTTAAGGCCATATCAAAATTATGGCTTTATGTCCGTTTGGATTGAGACATAAATCCATTATGGCTTTATGTCCTATGGCTTTGTGACACCCCACCATTACGAGTATATTTAGTCATAATATGATTCAATAATAATCTTTATATGGTGACTACAATCATGAATCTTATCATAAAATGTTGCTCTTAGAATATGTTTACCACAACCATGTTTTTTCTTTGCGTGTAGTCTTAAGATCGCAAAAAATAGCTTTAAATCATAGTACATCGCTACGGTGGGGTGTCACAAAGCCATAGGTCATAAACCCATATGGCGTCAAGTCCCATTCCATTGACACATAAGGGCATATGCCATTAAGTCTCAATATAATAGGACTTAATGCCATAAATTTTTTCCGAAAAATGAGACATAAAGCCATATTTTTGATAATGATTGTATTTCACCCTATTTCACGTAAAAAATGCATTGTTGTTTCATGTCGCCCTGTTTTATGTCAAAAATGGCGGTATTAACTAAGTCCCCAATGAACTAACTCCCCAAACCCAAAATGAACTAAGCCCCTAAATTTGGGGACATCGTTCATTTATGGAAAAAACCCGGAAAAAGCTTCGCCAACTAAAGCTACTGTGCATAGCCGGCCTTCGGCCGGACGCAAGAATTTTCTCCTCTATGGTATAACAAAGACCGGCTTCGCTAACTAAAGCTTCTCTGCGTAAACGGCCTTCGTTCGGAAACAAGACAGATTTTAGAAGCTTTACTTAGCGAAATCGGTACTTGTTATACAGAGAAGATTAATTTAGCGAAGCCGGTCTTTGTTATACCATATAAGCATTTGTAACGCAAAACATCAAATGGGACATAAAACCATAATGGCTTTATGTCCCATTCCAATACAATTGATATGAGACTTAAGGCCATATCAAAATTAAGGCTATATGTCCGTTTGAATTGAGACATAAAGCCATTATGGCTTTATGTCCTATGGCCTTGTGACAACCCACCCATCGCTACAATCTAAAAATTTTAACAAATAAAACTTTCTTGATTTCTTAATCCTAAATTTCAAGCTTCCACTTTTTGGCTTTAAATACTAGTTAATTATTATTTGTTTTTAATTTTGTATTTTAGAAAAAGGTGAATGCCGTAAAAGAGCCAACGCAATGAAATATATCACTTTTTTTTTATTTTTATAAATTTAATTGCAATTTTTGCTACTTTTTTACACTGCGAATTAACTAATTAACTTTGATTTAGTGATTTATTTAATCTTTTCATTTGCGCAAGGATTTGCACGAGTAAGAAAGTGTTAAGATAAACAGCAAAATAAACGAAACACAACAAAAATCAAATGGTATTTTAAATAAAATTTGAATGAATGAATGCATTAAGAAATTGCTTAATTGTCAAATAAAAACATGTGTTATGAGGCTGGAGTATGCAAAACATAAAAAAAAACCCAAAACAAAAACAAAAGACTTAAGCTGCAAACTTGATTAGTGTGTCAATAGCTTTTGCTGCTGGTAGACGGAGGGGAATGATTAATTTTTTTTCCTTGGATGATTTTTAAAGCTCATACCTGTTTTGATTTAAGCTAAAATAAATATTTTGCAATAGTTTATTGCAATTTAATGGAAACAGAGCATCAATCTTATTTCAATAATGTAAAACGTAAACAGTATTTCCTAATACGACTACAAAGTTAGACTCATTATTTTTATGATATGTTTCCTACTTCTAGCTAAATTAAGTGATTTATGTTTTTATCATCCGAATCTTTGTTTCAAACCATTGTTCGAAAATAAACACTAAATATGGTTTTTTAATGTTCGGTTCGGTAGATTTGTGGAAAACACAAACGCTAATAGTGTTTGTGTAGAGAATCGTTAACAAAAATAACGTTTCCCTGTAGTCATCTTTCGAACACAAAAATATTACTGTTTTTATCAAACTCAACAAAAGACGTGAACATTTAATTACGTTCGGTTTTTTTGAACATCCACACACTTCAATGTGTTCGGTTCGGCTCGTTACATTTTTAGAAAAACAAAATACACACACGAAAAAAACATTAAAGAACATTAAAATATAATGTTTGTCTACAGTATCACTACAATTGTTCTGTTTTTTAACGAAGAACCGAACATTATATAATGTTTGGTTCTTTCTTGAAAATAGTTACGAACGGTATTAATGGTTGTGTATATCTACACAATCACTAAAAAAATAGATATTGTTCCTGGGTGTGTGAGCCGAACGTTAAATATTGTACTGTTTATTTTCGAACACTGTTTCAAACACATAAAAACAAGTTACTTTCTTAAGTCTTTTGTTTTTTAAACAGAAATTTCTTTACCCCTTAAAATTTCTTTCAGTCTTATTTCATTATAAATTTTAATTTTTAATTAAAAGTCATTTAAATGTCAAGGATTACAATTAATTTTAGTTATTTAAAGAAATAACTCGTCATCTTATCGTAAATAACTTTAATTGTGCCCGTTTTTTTTTTTTTTTTTTTTTTTTGAAGACTATAAACCCCATCAAATTTATGGCACCCATTTATAAACACAATTCAAGATAAGCAAAATATTTCAAGCGTTTTTATTTATTTTATCACTCCCAAATGAATTGCACAATGTTGTGTTTAATTATAATTTTAAAACGAAAAAATTTAAAAAAAATAAAATCAGGTTGTTTCATAAAACTTTCTTTGCAAATTCTTTTCATAAAAAAAAAAAAAAATGAAAACAAATTAAATGCAGAAATTAGCAATTTTTTATATGAATTTTATGCTAAATTAAGTTGAAATATTATTTGTATATAATTTTATGCGAAACTTTTGGAAAAAGAAACTAAAACTTGAAAAAGAGGGAGGAAACTAATAAATTGGCCATCAGAAACATTTCGTTTTTTTTTTTTTTTTTTTTGTTCACTTTTATTTCTATTGAAAATTGCAAAAATCTATTATTCAACTAACGCATGCTATATTGACTTAAACTTGAAAAAGCGACACAAAGTTGTACAAAGAAATTAAATAACAACGTTGGCAAGTTACTTCGGTTAAGGAGACTCTTTTTAAATGCTACGCTATCATTGGACAATTTTGTGTTGAAAATGGACATTTTTTTGTGAAGAAGGAAACAAATTTGTATAAAATCTTAAAAATTTAAAAAAAAAGAATGTTTTTCTTTGCCGTGGGGAGGGTGTGGTGGGGGGAAAGCTGTTGTAGATATTGACTTTTTGTTTAGAAAAACTTTTTTGTTTTAGTGCTTTTTGTATTTTTGACGATTTATAATATTTAGGTATACTATTTTGTAGGGTGCCTAAAAGGAACAAAGAGGGATGAAGTCTTTTATGGATGTGCAATTGTGCGTAAAGCTCTTAGCCTGTTATCCACTTAGGCTAGAGTCCTTTGTTCTGAATTCCCATGCAGTAGCCTGAATGGCAGACTAAGACCAATGCATCTCAGGCAATTAGGTGACATTCCACGTGGAATAATATCTTAAACTCAGCTGTGATTTTGTCGTTTTACGGTTAGACTAACTAGAGGCTGTTGGCAGCCTCAACACTAGGATCGAACAAGATGGCTTAATAAGTCGCATTGCCATAAGCAATTTTTCTTTCCGATATGTGTTTTCAATTTACATATTTATACCTTCACCACAATAGTGGAGAGGGTATTATGCATTTGTGCTGATGTGTGAAACGCCTTAAAATATTGGTCCTAGACCCACAGAATCACTATCTGAGTCGAACTAACGATGTCCGTCCGGCCGACTGGCTGGCTGCCCTTGTGCGCAAAGTACATGTCGCAATTTTGGAGATTATTTGATAAAATTTGGGACACAGGTTTTTATTAGCACAAGGACCAAGCCTATTGAAAATGGGACAAACACCACAGACACCACGAGGGAAGATAGGGGGAATTTTCTTCCTCTCAGAAACTATCAAACTGATTTTAATGAAATTTAAAACATAGATAGAACCATATCTATATGGACACAAAATGTTTACATTTTTAAAAAAATCGGACCACGAGGGAAGATAGGGGCAATTTCTGCCTCTCAAACGGATTTTAATGAAATTCAAATGATGGATAGATCCATATCTATATGGACACATAAGCTATACAGTTTTTCAAAAATAAGACCACAAGGGCAGGTAGGGGGCAATTTCTACCTCGCACAAACTTTCAACGCGATTTTCATGAAGTTTATAAACATAGATAAATTCCATGTGTATATGGACATGTAAGCACGATGTGGTTTTAATACTGTGGTGTAGGGTATCATATGATCGGGCTTGACCGACTATACTTTCTTACTTGTTTTTTTAATGGTGTTTCGTTAATGGCTTAAAGATTTTATTCCCCCAAATACGGCATTCTTGCTTACTGATAAAGCCATTTTACCAGAAATGAGCTTCGAACAGTTTTATTTTTTTTAAATTAAATTTGCACAATTTGAAAGAGTTGTTCTAGAGTGAAACGTTTCACCAACTTTACTGAACAGAAATGTTTGCTGTCAAACCGTAGTTATTGGTATCGTAAGTTCCAATGCAGCTAAAAAAACACCTGATATTACCAGATGATCATAATTTATTTAGTTCTTAAGTGTTCAAACAGAACTGCGTCGAGACCACATTTTCCTCACAATTCGAGATAAAAATTTGTCGTGAAATAAAATGATGAAACAGAACTGGGGCTGAAAGATGTTTTACATGTAGTTTGGCGTACAATGTTGCCAGAGAATGGGGTCGTGAAATAGAATCAATTTTATTTTGGCGACTTTTTTTTAATGCTCTCACATATAGACACTTACTGCCTATTTCACGATGTCACTCGAACGTTTACGTTCGCACAAATAACATATAAAACAAAAACAAAACAAACAACAACAAAACAAACGTAGACTTTCGAGTAACATCGTGAAATAGGCAGTTATTCTTTTGACAATGCTACCAAACTTTCATTCAATTTCATACCTTTTGAAAACAAAGAAAAATAAGAACAAAAGAAAATGAAAGAAATGAGAGACAATTTTAAGTTACTGCCGCCGTTTTAATTATGGGCTTTAAAATTTTTGCCTGAAGTTGAAGACTCCACTCTGTTTTATCATTTATTTTGGGAAAGTTTTTTCTTATTCTCTTACATAAAGATGTTTGTGAAGATAAATTGGACAAGTTTAATTCATTTTTAAAAAATATCGCATGCGATAAAAAATATTAAATTAATTAAATTATTTTCACGAAATTTTACAGTTTTTATGAAAAATCAATAGTTTTTATTTAATATTAAAAATTAATGTGAGATCTTATTAGTCTTTTCCTATTAAAATTTATGAGTTTTGAAAAATATATGACTCAAAGTGAAATTCTCATGAAAGTGCTCTGTGAGGAATATGGCCACTGTGTCCAAATTATTCGATCACAGGGAATCAAACCTAATGGAAAATGAAGACTATGGACAAGGGTACCTTAATCTATAAAGATCATAGCTGCAGTATGTAGAGTGGACACAGTGGGCATATCCCTCACACAGCACTTTCATGAGAATTTCACTCTGAGTCATATTTTTTCAAAACTCATAAATTTTAATATAAAAAGACTAATAAAATATCCAATTAGTTTTTAATATTAAATACAAATTATTGATAAAAATTATTGTCGTATTCTATTCATAAAACGCATGCGATATTTTTTTAAAATATTTTTTATCGCATGCGATATTTTTTAAAAATAAATTTAACTTTTCTCATTTATCTTCACACACGTTAAATTCATATTTAAAAAATATCGTATGCGATAAAAAATATTTAAAAAAAATATCGCATGCGTTTTATAAAGAAAATACGACCATTTACACGAAATTTTACAGTTTTTATGAAAAATCAATAATTTTTATTTAATATTAAAAACTAATTGGAGATCTTATTAGTCTTTTTCTATTAAAATTTATGAGTTTTGAAAAAAATATGACTCAAAGTGAAACTCTCATGAAAGTGCTCTGTGAGGAATATGGCCACTGTGTCCAAATTATTCGATCTCAGGGAATCAAACCTAATGGAAAATGAAGACTATGAACAAGGCTTTCTTAATATATTATAATCATTGCTGCAGTATGTAGAGTATGTAGAGTGGACACAGTGGCCATATCCCTCACACAGCACTTTCATGAGAATTTCACTCTAAGTCAAATATTCAAAAATGTATACAAATTTTCACAAATACAATTTGGATATAGTGCTTTTAGATTATTATAGCGCTGTTCATAGTCTTCATTTTCCATTAAGTTTGATTCCCTGAGATCGAATAATTTGGACACAGTGGCCATATTCCTCACAGAGCACTTTCATGAGAATTTCACTCTGAATCATATTTTTTCAAAACTCATAATTTTTAATATAAAAAGACTAACAAAATATCTAATTAGTTTTTAATATTAAAAAAAAATTATGGATTTTTCATAAAAACTGTAAAATTTCGTGTAAATAGTCGTATTTTCTTTATAAAACGCATGCGATATTTTTTTAAATATTTTTTATCGCATGCGATATTTTTTAAAAATAAATTAAACTTTTCATATTTATCTTCACACACGTCCCATAAAGACACTCATTCTCCCAAGAATGCTACCATACTTTTGTTAAATTTCATACATTTTGTAAACAGAAAATGAAAAATAAAAACATTAAAATGAGAGATAATTTAATGTTACTGTCGACGTTTTAATTATGGGCTTTCGGATTTTTTCCTGAAGTTAAAGACTCAATTCTGTTTGAACAATAAGTTGAAAACAATTTCTTTTATATGATTTTCTTTTAGAAGTTGAAGGCAGAGATCTGTTCGTAAGTTCGGCTAATTTTAGGACCGCACTCGTATGTTCATATTTGTCATTTTGGTGTGGAAAACATTAAGTTAATAATATGCAAGTCTTTTGTGTTTTTTTACTGAAAAAAGTTCACAGACACCAACAATTAGCCACAATTTTCATTTAATTGCTATTTTTTTAAATGAAATTTTTTGTTTTCATACAATAAAAACGAAAGCAAAACAAATCATACAACAATTATTTAATTTTTTTTTAAATTAATACAACAACAACAGTATATGAAAATTTGAAAAAAAATGAAAATTGAAGATGTATCATTTTGTTTGAAATGAAGACATTTTATGATTTATTGTCTGACGTTGCATGTGAACTGTTCAATAGAGTTCATTTGATCATGCACAGCTTTGAGACCTGTTTTTTTTATTATTTTTTTTAAGTTATGAATGAAAAAGTTGTAAAAACAGTTGAATATTTCATTAAATTAGCTTAGAGTTTAAAAGTAAATGATTAAGACGATTTGTCAGTGTCGAAAATTAATCGGTAACTTTTCACTTGAAAGCTTAAAAAAAAGGTTTGGTTATATTTAAAAAAAAAAAAAAGATCATTGATAGTACAAATGATTTATAGGTTCTGAGGAATAAACTAAGGTTTGTTTAGCTAATTAAGTAATTTTTCATTATTATGACTTGTTCATATATGATTAACATATTACAAGCTTAGAATATTCACAAAGTTTCTCCATGTACGAAGAACATTTGCTGCACAAAAGATCCAGTGTGTTGCAGTGCTTACTTTCATGAGTTTTATTTATTTATGTATATGAGGTTGTCATTCCGTTTGTAATTTCTACAATATCGATCTTAGACCATATAATGTATATATATTCTAGATCATTATGTTGATTTAACGATGTCCGTCTGTCCGTTGTAATGGTTTTTCCATTATGATGGGGACTTGGTAATTATTTCTTGCTTTTAAAATTTTGCCTGATCGGTTCACACACTAATTTTACCCAAAATTTCCTTGTTGTCCTGGTTCTTGTTTTTTTAATTTTATTTTTATGAATATCTGAAGAACGGAAGTTGATTTATTTATATAACTTTCTGCTACTATTGCTTCTTGGTGGGTATATAAGATTCGGCATAGTCGAATCTCTTACTTGTTTTTTTTTCAATGTTTTGCGAAAAATTCGATTTTTTGATTTTTGTACTTTTTGTTCTTTTTAAATTTTTATAAATAAAACTGAAATTTAAGATTTAGGGACACGCAAAAATGTTTAAAAAAGACTTTAACAAAGACTATAAAAAATATCGCCTTAGACACTCCAGAAAATGCAGTCGAATTGCCACGAATGAGGATATTATGCACCGAATGATGGTAACATCAGATCCCATGATCTCACAATTGACTCCTTCATTTAGCCAGAAAAAGCATAGTGAGATAAGCGACGAAGTTAAGGCTCTTTTAGAATAATAAATTAAAAAGTATATTTAAAATCAATAATGAATTGAAAATTAAAAAAATCATTTAATTTTGTTTGTTAGTTAGGGCTTTTTACATTGTAGGTAACGATATACATTTCTCTAACTTTCTTTATTTTGATTACTTTTGTGTATTACTATATAAATAAAACTAAATTTTTGACGAAATCATTATATTTTTTTAACAAATATATTTTTTTCCTCACCTCCATACAAAAATCCCCAGTGTGCGACGTTTTGTGGAAAAAGCGGGGTTTTATGTAAAAAATGTGTTGAGTTGTGGGAGAATGCAATTTTTAGTGAAAAACTACTTTTTGTGAAAATTACTTATTTTATAAAAGAGCGAGTTTTGTGTGAGAAAAAAGTTATTGTTTCGAAATCTGTGTTTTTGTTTCAAAACTATTTTTTTTTTAATTTTTCTTTGTCGCCTGATTTTTTTTTTAAGGTAGGTAAAGGAATGAAATGGTCAGAAAGGTTTGTGAATTGTCTGTTGTTGTTTAAAGGCGACTTTATTTGTAAAAAATTTAATTTTCGTGATATTCTGATGCAAACATGAAATAATGCTGGGAAAACTTTAAAATAAGTACCTTTAAGAAAAAGAATTTTACAAACAATGACTTCCACAGAGGGTTAGAATATTTAAGGTGTAGGCTTTTTATGGGGTCTTTTTAAAAAAGTACTTTATTGAAAAAGTACTTTTCATAAAAAAATAGATAAATTATAAAATAAAATTAGTAAGAAAATCTTTTGTAAAAATTACAAAATATTGGATAATTACTATATTTTTAAAGTACTTAATTGATAAAGTACTTTTCTTAAAAAAAAAATTATTAAATAAATAGATTCTAAAATAAAAACTAGTAGTAAACCCTTTTGTAAAAATTACCAAATGTAGGAAAAGTACTTCTTTTAAAAAGTACTTTATTGAAAAAGTAATTTTCTTTAAAATAAATATTATAAAATAAAAATTATTAAGAAAACCTTTTGAAAAAAATTACCGAATAGTATTGGAAAAGTACTTTTTTAAAAAAGTACTTTATTGAAAAGAACTTTTCGTAAAAAAATTATTGAGTAAAAATTCGTAAGAAAACCTTTTATAAAAGATTACCAAAAGGTTGCAAAAGTACTTTTTTGTAAAAGTACTTAATTCAAAAATTAAAAACCTTTTTTTTTAAATTTGAATAATAAGAAATACAAACAGACAAAAAATAATTAATTTGACTTAAATTTCAGTTTAGAGAAGCATTAAAATGCTTACAACTATTTGTTATCCATAATTAAAAAAAAATTATTTATTAAAATAATGAAATGTTTGAAATGATGTGAAAAAAACTTGTGAAGATTTCTAACAAAAGAATTTATTGGCTGATAAAGTTTTAGTTCAGAGTTTGTTAAAAGCAACGTTTACAAGACTACAGTCAAAGTTAAAAAACTGGCATTTCTTCTACTTCTTTATTTGTTATTGGCCAACTGTTGCTTTAACTTCTGATTCATTAAATGGTTTACTGTCAAACCAACTCAGAAAGCGAAAAGTTGTACACAAATTTTCATTTTTTGCTCGATAGTTTTTGGTTCCGACTGCAGTTTTTTAAACTTTTAACTTAAAAGGTCTAGTTTATTAGAAAATTACATTATTAAAAATTCTTTGACTGGATTTTTTTTTCTTAAAAAAAAATTTTCAAGCCAATAATTACATATTTAAATGCAATTAACATATATTTGTGGTTTTAAACAAAATTATTTAACATAAATTATTTCAACGTAAACTAAAATGTAAAACAAAAGACTTAAGACACAAGTGTTTTTGTTTTCTATTAAAATTGTTAACTTAAGAAAACAAAAACAAATAGTTTAATGAACAATGTGCACTGAATTGCACAAAAATTTTGTTATCCAGCTATTTAAAAAAAGAAATAGATATTTTTAACACTTAAACTTAATTGCCAATAAATCTCAAATATTATTAAGTAGTTTTGGGTTTGAAAACTCAAACTGTCAGTTGTTGTGATACAACATTTTATATTTCCATTTACCAAGACAACGCCCTTTTTTTCTTGGACGGAGGCAGGGGCTTTAAAGTACAACTACTTACATGCCTTTTATTGTTTGTTTTATTTAACAATATGTTTTTTTTTAATTTTGTGACTTACAAAAAAGCAAACAACAAGGTTATAGCTTTTGTGTTGTTTTTAGTTTTGTAACGCATTAATAATAATAAAATCAAAGTATTTTATCAAGTAATCTTTAAAAAAAAAAACTCATAATTTCCGTTACAGTTTGTTTAAAAATCTTTTTAGATGAACAATTGTAAACATAAAAGTAGGTACAATTTTTTTTAAATTATTAAGAACTCAAAGCAAATGCCATATAAATTTAGTTGAACTTGAAAGGGTCACTAAAGATTATGTCTAAAAAAACTACTTACATACATTTTTTTTATGATATTTGAACACATTCCAAAAATGTTGTTTTTTTTTGTAGAAAAAAAAAAAAAATACAAAATATTTTCAAAGACAAGGCCAATTAAATGAACAATTGTGGCCTGGCCTGGGTTTTAAAAATCGCCTTTCGCTCATGTGTCAAAAATTCACGTACTTCTTTCAATCACTTCTATTTCAAAAAAAAAAAAAAAATATTTCTTTGAATACAAATTCAATTCTTTGAAAAAATTTCAAACGGAAGCGTTTTTCTTTAATTAATCATTTGGGCAAAAATTATTGCTGTTAAATTTTATGTTCAGCAAGCCCAAAACACCATCACCTTTGAGAATATTGATTTGTTCGAAATTTAATTTATTTAAAATTGGCTTGAGTTTGAAATTTTAATTAAAGTTTTTTTTTTTTTTTTGGTTTATTGCGATTAACTTGTTTTTGCATTTTCGTAATGATGACTAACAATTAAAGTAAAACTCCGCCTTAAATTGTTTTTTGATTTTTTGCATTTACTTTTTTTTTTTTGGGTCTACCTTTCAATAAGTTTACATAATAAATCATGCTCTAGCATGCTCGATTTTAGTGTAAGCAAAAAAGTACTTTTGAATGTCTAATATTGTTATGGCCAACAAGTAAAAGGTCCTCAAATAGACAAAACAAAATATTTACAAGGTCTATTAATAAATTTGCTAAAACTATATATAAGGGGTGTTCCATATTCATACAAACGAAAAATATTTGAAAGCATTTTTGTTTTAAAAAAAGAGTGCTGTATACGACCGGGTCGAATCTCTTATACTGATTATGGTTCTTATTTTTATTATCATCTTATTTCCTAAGTGGAAAATAGTGCCACAAAAAAGTTTATCCAATCACTCCTACCCAATGCTTAATGTTTTGCCTCGAGTCACGTTAGTTGAGTCTTGTAAAGTTCGTCTTAAACATGCCGTGACCATGTTTGGGAGGATTTCCCTCTTCGGAGGCTGGCTTGTGGGTTGTATAAACCAGTTAAATTCTGTCATTGTGTCATTTACAGGGAAACCAGAAATATGCTTTAAAAACACGTTATGTGCGCAATAAATATGCAGTAAAAACTGGAAAATATGCCCTGAAAAATGTTAAAAATATGCCCTAAAAATCAAAAAATGCTAATTTGAAGATAAAATTTTCAAATTTAATAACAAAATTTGAAAAAAAAAAATTTTAAAAATATTACTGCTTAAGCCCACATTAGGTTGAACTTCATAAAAGAGATGTTTGCGCCGAATATTATCTAAGTATTAACATCCATATGGGGTTTTGTCTTAAAGGGATTTTAGGTACGGCAGCTAAATTGTTAACAAATGTTAACATTTAAGGGAAGTTAAAGACATTTAAGGATGGGAGCTTTGGGCAAATTTGAAACGATTCGAAAATAATTAAATTTAATTAATTTGGTGCTTTTGGATGCATTTTTTTATTTCACTTTATTTATTTATTGAATCTTCAATTAAATTGAACTAACAATAAGTATTCAAATCTTAAAAACTAATATTGTCTATAATAAGTCCAGCCAATGCTAGACAAAATTTTAAGTTCAACGGTTGCTTCTTTGGTTTTTTTTACGTCTCTCGTGTTCGGTTGGGAGCAAGAGTGTCTCTCCTTCTCAGCCGAATGTGACCTCTAAAGTCAAGGATATCACGTGCTAGTGGATTTGGGTGTAACTCAAGTTTTTTTATATAAGTTGTCACATGTTTTGAAAACACATCTTTTACCAATGGAACATCTAGGTCTTTATGCAGGCGCTGGTTTCGAACAAACCAGGGAGCTGATGTAATTAAACGAAATATTTTGTTTTGTCGCCTTTGAATTTTTTCCATATTTGATGCCGAGGCAGTCCCCCATAACTGAATACCATAGCACCATATTGGTTTTAATATCGAGTTGTATAGAAGAAGTTTACAATCTAGGCTAAGTGTAGAGTTTCTCCCAATTAGCCAATTAAGTTGAATTGCTTTTAATTTCATTTGCATTAGCTTTTTATCTATGTAGGTCTTCCATGTCAAACGACGATCAAGGTGGATGCCTAGGTATTTAACCTCAAGGTGTTGCGGAATTATATGGCTATTAATATAGATAGGCGGACATGTTTGTCTGCGCCATGTAAACGTAATATGAACACATTTTTGTTCGTTGATTTTTATTCTCCACTGTTTTAACCATTTTTCTAGCTGCAATATGTATTTCTGCAAATTTCGAGAAGCTTCATGAGGACTCGGCTTAGAAACGCTGTATCATCGGCGAACGTAGATGTGTGTATATCGTTGCCTGTTGGCATGTCAGAGGCATATATCAGATATAATACAGGACCTAAAATACTGCCTTGAGGAACTCCGGCTTGAATCGGCTGTGGTGTGCTTAGGAAATTACCTTCTTTGATGATGAATTTTCGTCCAGTTAAGTAGTTTTGCAAGAGCTTATGAGTATTGGAGGGTAATTTTTTTCTAGATTAATCCTGCATGCCATACTTTATCAAATGCCTGAGAAACGTCAATAAAAAGAGCAGAACAATATTTTTTTTCTTCGAAAGTTTTTCGTACCACATTTACAAGTCTATGCGTTTGTTCAATAGTACTATGATGTCTTCTGAAACCAAACTGGTGATCTGGGATGCATCCGCTCTCATTTAGTATGGGGGTCAACATACTCACAAGCAGTTTTTCAAACAGTTTTGACACATTAGACAATAAGCTTATAGGCCTATAAGATTCTACTTTCGTATGGTCTTTTCCAGGCTTAGGTATCATGGTAATAATTGACATCTTCCATTCCGCAGGATAATATTCTATACTTAAAACAGCATTAAAAATAAAAAGAGTTACTCTTTTTGCTATATAGGGTAACTCTATATAGCAGATTTTATCAGCACCTGGGGCTTTCTTCGATTTTAAGCCAGCAATAACATTTTCAATATCCCTAATGTTAAATCTCAGAGGAGTGGCAACTTCAGCGAACATTGGTGGCAGCTCAACCATATCAGTGGAATCCTTTGGAGTAAATACCTTTAGCAAATGGTTAACAAATACAGTACCTTTTTCCGCATCAGTTCTTGCCCAGTCACCAGTCTCACTCCTTAATGGAGGTTTACACATTACCGGTCTTTTAAGCCCTTTGGCTGCTCGCCATAATGAATAATCAGTTTGTGGTGTTGCGTCTAGATTTTGCAGAAATTTGTTCAAGGATGCCATTTTTTGAAGGTAAAGTATTTTTTTAAGCTGTTTAGTACAATCCCTTAGCCTAATTTTTAGCTGTGGGGATCTGCAGCGTTGCCATTCTCTTCGAACTTTTCTTTTTTCAGATAACAGCCGTTCAACATCATCAGAATAAATTTTTTTAAATCTCACCTGTGGAGAGGTACAAGTAGCATTTTGGACAGCTTGCGTAATGTTAGTATTTAGCTGTCTAATAGATTCTTCTATGTCTTCAGGCGTTCGTAACGGAAAGTTTTCCGTGCAGTGGGCACTTAAATATTTTTTGTATTTTAACCAATTAATACGTGAGTGCACTAGATCGTTAGTGGGTGAGGTCTGAGGATAAATCTAAAGATGCTTCTACTTGGATTATTTCACTGGGGACTCCTTTCACGACTCCGAAATCAATTATGTCAGGAATTTTATTTCGGTCTGTTGGCCAATAGGTAGGTTGACCACTTGAAATTACGTTTAAACCCATTTTAGAAATTGTGTCAAACAAAACCCGACCTCTAGGAGTGATTAGTCTTGATCCCCAGAATGTATGCTACCCAGCATAGCAGAGAAAATAATTCTTTTAATCTTTAATGCTATTTTGCGCCTTGAATACTATCCTCAAAAGTGGAAGGTTTCCTTAGTCACCATGATACCTTAACCAGGAAAGGATCACACAAAAGTTGAGTCATATAGGCCTATAAGCTTACTTTCTAATATATCAAAGCTGTTTGGGAAGCTGTTAGTGTCAAAATTAACTCCAATTTTAAATGAAAATAGATGTATTCCTAACCACCAATTCGGCTTTAGAAGAGAACACAGCACAATTGAACAAACCCATCGAATAGTAAGCGCTATAAGCCTTTAAAAAAAGAAAATATTGTTTTGCTCTCTTCATCGATGTTTCTCAAGCTTTTGATAAAGTCTGGCATGAAGGCTTATCACATAAATTGAAGCAAAATTTACCAGCAAACACACACAAGCTGTTAGAAAGCTACTTAGTCGGTCGTCAATTTATTATTAAAGAAGGAAATTTCTTAAGTTCACCTCAGCCAATTGGCGATGGAGTCCCACAAGGCAGCATCCTGGGCCCTCTATTATACTTAATTTATACATCGGACATGCCAACAAACAACTACATCCAAACTTCAACCTTTGCAGACGATACAGCTTTTCTAAGCGTCCACGAAAACCGTTATGAAGCATCTCGTTACTTACAGCATCATATATTTCAATTGGAAATATGGTTAAGACAATGGAGGAGAATGAGCAAAAATTCGTACATAAAACATTCACCTTGCACCGGGAATCTTGCCCCCCTATTACAATCAACAATCAAATAATTCCTCAACATTCGCATGTTAAATATCTCGGTATACATCTGGATCGGCGATTAACGTGGAAATGCCACATAGAGGGAAAATTAACTCAAATGAAACTAAAAGCCATTCGAATTCATTGGCTTATTGGTAGAAATTCTGTCCTTAGTCTCGATTGCAAGCTTCTACTTTACAACTCTATCTTAAAGCCAATCTGGTGCTATGGTATTCAATTATGGGGCACTGCCTCGACCTCTAACATCGAAAAATTCAAAGGCGCCAAAATAAACTTCTTCGAATAATCACAGCTGCCCCTTGGTATGTTAAAACCTCCAATATTCACAAGGATCTTAATGTTCCATTAGTTAAAACTATGATTAAGAAATATGCAGTAAAATACTTAAAAAGGCTCGAATTGCTTCCGAACCCACTAGCTCGAAATATTTTAAATGATAGCGGCCACACTCGTTTAAGAAGAAGAGATACTGCAGCACTTATCCATTTGGATGAGCGATAAACACCTATTTATTTATAAGAACAGAACCCGCGATGAAGAAAAATTTTGTCTGGCACTGGCAGGACATAAAATAAAGTATTAGGTTAAGATTTGATTAATTATTGTTAGTTCGTATTTAATATAAGAAGATTCAATAAAAAAATAATGAAAAGAAAAAAAAAATTAATTTTGAATTTGGGGCGGATTAAATTAAAATACCATCATAATAAGATGGCTTACTGACACAAAGAGCCTTATTTGGAAAGAACTTTTAATGAGGAATATGCGAAATTATCGACCGATTCTCACCATTTACACAGACCTCGTCCATATTTGATCAAATTATCTGAAAAAATTGGAACTTGTGCTTTGCGCACAAGGTAAACGTGGGCCGACAACTAGCCAGACGGACGGATGGACATCGTTAGATCACTTTAAAAACTGATTTTAAGTCGATCGGTATACTAAAAGATTGGTCTACATTTCTATGTATTATATACATCGCATAACGTTTATCCTCAATAACAACCTGCTTTGTCTAACAATTTGAGAGTAAAAATTAAATGTAGATGGCGAAGTTGAAGTAACAGAATTTCGAAAAAAATGTATTTTCTGCGAAAGCTCCATAAGCATCTGGAAAAATTTAACATGCATCAAAATATGCCCTAAAAAGGCAAAATATGTTCTATAAACTTAAAATATGCTGCAAAAATACTCGTTTAACTAAATTATGCACAAAAATGCTGCAAACGGTAAAATATGCAAAAATATGCACTAACGATGCCAAAATTCATAAAAGGCTCTGAAACGGATAAATATATTGTTTGTGCCTTCATTGGTCGCACAAGGAAAAACATGAAATTGCATATTTATGGTTTCCCTGGTCATTTATATTAATTTAATATCAATTTTTTAACATTCCTTTTCTATGGGAGGTGTTTGTGTCATGTATTTTTTTTTTTTATATGTTATCAAACTCCATCAGGAACATGGACTGTTTCATAGAATCTTCATTTTTGGTCACTAATTGCTTAAGAATATAATTGATTGAATGATTTTCCAATTTTTCTTTGAACCGTCTGCCTCCAAGTGGGTCGTGGTTTTTATGGTTTAACTCAAAAATTTCATTTTACGACGGCTTCTTCGGGTCTTAATATTATTGATGTGCAAGTTGGGCCCGGCCAATTCATCGCTAGCGACAATAGCCTGTTCACCGATTTCGAAAAAAGACTCCGTTTGCTTAACTAACATTTAAAACAAAAACAACTCTAGAGGGAATCGAACTGATACCAAAGTAGTCCCGTGATAGGTCTTTGGTGGTAGAGACCGGTTCAAGTTTTAACACTTTCTATGAATCAGACCTATCACTTTTACATGGGGTTGTCATTGGAGGGGGTCAATTGACACCATTTGACCAGTCACACATCTATTCTTAGTGGACGTGTTTTGTGACAGTTACTACAATGTAGTATTATTTCAATAAAACAAGACGTAGAATTGAATTCAAGAAACAAATTTTAGAAAGACCAACAAAATTTGTCACACCACCGGTGAAGACTGTTCTGTAATTCATTACTTTTTCTACCTGTTTGTTCTGCATAAACTAGTTACGTGATTGGTTATCCTTTCTCTGGTCATGAGTTCTTTCTTTTCGAACCTGTTCTATTTTCACAACTCCCAGGACCAGTCTGTTGGATCAATTGACACAAATTGCCCGCAGGAAAATTATAAAATAATTAACTTTATTCCGGTTGTCGTTGTCGTAATCGATCAAGTCGGTTTTTGTAAGCGATTAAAGATTACTGATTGTGTGTAACTTTAATCTCTTACAAAAAACGACTTGATCGATTACGACAACGATAACCGGAATAAGGCTGAATGTTTTGCTTTACGTGTAAGTTAAGCGAACGTTGTCTTTGTTCGAAATCCATGAACAGACCATTCAGTTTTAGAAGAATACTTCTAGCTAAAATTTTGATAGTTGGGTTTGAAAAAACCGAATTTATAAACAAAATCAATCTTTCGCTATATTTTTGAAAAGCAATCTTCATGGGATTTAGAGTAAAAAATATTCTGAAGCCTTTTAGATTCCTGTTTCATTTGTTCTTTTTATATTAATAAAAAGCAAATCAGGCCTTAATTTTTCTAGTGCTTTTAACTTAATTTTTTTAATACATTTTACTTTTTATTTATAACCAACTGAACTTAAAAGTTCACTTTAGTGCTGATATTTAATTTTCTTATCCACTGCAAACGAAAAAGTCATGGAAATTTATTTTAAACAAGCATTTTTCGTTAATTTATTTCTGGCTGTCCTTCCGTCTGCCCGTTGTTACTATTCTTTATTTGGGAATTTTGGTTTATTTACCATGTTCACCTTAGCGCTTGTTACTTGAACCGAAAAAACTAAAAGTTCAAATTGCAGACAACATATACTCTGTAAATATGTACGTATGTATGTATGTAGTAAATGGCAAAAATGAAGTAAACAAATACTAACACGCCTTAAGATCACTTGACCGTAACGTTTGGCAATTTTGTCTAGTCTTGCTTCGCCTTGTCTGGCGTAGACTTTTAGACTCGTTTGTGCTAAAGTACCGTTAAATTTATACACTTTTGCATTTATGTTTTTCTGTATATAATTTAAAAAAAAAATTTCTAAGGTATGAAAATAAATATTTGAATTTAAACACTATTATTTTTACGAAAGTAGAAAAAAACAATTTTTGGTAAATGTAGTTATTATTAAGTAGCAGTTAAGTATGTAAATAATAAAAAAAAAATAAATAAATAATTAGATAAAAGGAAAGATAAAAGGCAATATTTGCAAAAAAAAACCTGAATATTTTTAATAATCTAGATCGGCTTGACAATCTAAAATTATACTTTTTAAAAATTGTATTTGTATTCTTTTCAATAACATATTTGTATGCCAAAGCTGATGTTTCTAAACTTAACAAAAAATACCGACATTTAGCATATTATAGGGATTCATTCACCTATAATTTCGTGTTTCTAAGTTTAATATTATAGAAAATTCAAAAAGTACCGCATGTAGATAGAATGGAAAAATAAAAGAAAGAAAATTTTCCCCCCTTAGCTAACCCCTCAAAGCTCTACGCTTGTCTGCAGGAAACCAGAGTATCTGGCCGGAATCGAACCGGCAACCTCCGTACTGATTGACAAGTTGACTAACAGCTTGCCTACCGGGGCACAGTGGTATTTCTTCATACATCTAACTGCAAAAAATAGAAGGATTGATCCTACAACGATGAAATTTTGCACGCATGTTTAAATTTAAGTAGAAAAGAAAAGTGCAAAAAATTTTTTAAATCCGTCGACTCCTAGGGGTACCTCCCTTGGACCCCCATTTTTTTTTTGCTTATTTTTCTTCTCAACGTATGGGCCGCAATTCGCAACGGAATTTGATAAAATTTAGCAGATGTCCATAAGTTAATCTAAAAAAGAGCACTACAAATTTTGGTTGAAATCCGTCGACTGCTAGGGGTACCTCCCTTGGACCCCCATTTTTTTGCTTAATTTTCTTCTCAACGTATGGGCCGCAATTCGCAACGGCATTTGATAAAACTTAGCAGATGTCCATAAGTTGATCTAAAAAAGAGCACTACAAATTTTGGTTGAAATCCGTCGACCTAGTGGTACCACCCTTGGACCCCCATTTTTTTGCTTTTTTTCTTCTCAACGTATGGGCCGCAATTCGCAACGGAATTTGATAAAATTTAGCAGATGTCCATAAGTTGATCTAAAAAAAGAGCACTACAAATTTTGGTTGAAATCCCTCGACTCCTAGGGTACCTCCCATGGACCCCCATTATTCCACGTAATTTTCTTTTCAATGTATAGGGCGCAATTGTCAATAGAATTTGATTAAATTTGGCACACGCGTATTAATTGATAAAAGAAAAAACTAACAATTTTGGTTGAAATGCGTCGTCTTTTATGTAACCTGAATGAAAAAATTTCGTATAAATATAATTCTCATTGAAAATACTAGTAATATTTAATTAAAGAAATGCATTTTATTCATCAACTATCATATACATATTTAACTACATCATCCAATTCTAAAATATTCTTATGAGGTTGACGTCTTAAGCTACTAATATATGGATCGGACGACTCAAGCAAACGATGAAAAACGATGAAAAAAAAATTTCATAATATTCAAAATGAATTATTTTTAATTAATTTATTTTTTAAAGATGTATTTACTTTCTAACCAAGTCGCGCTTCTTCCCAACGATTTAAAAAATGACCAAAAACCTCTATTGAACTGCCTTTTTCACTATTTAAATTTCATCAATAGTAAGCACCGAATTTTCCGGTTTTATAAAATTTGTTAACAAATTGACATTGCTACCACAATCAATAAGTTCCGGGCACAATTCACTATATGACACAGAAAATAAAATCATTTTTAGAATTATATTTTAAATTTTATTTCAGTATTTATTATTATTTATTTATTAACGTTAACTATTTACTGGTTGCAAATTTTGTTTTCAATTTAAGCGGTTTTCTTCTATACATTTTCTTTTAATAAAACATATGATTTTGTTTATTTTTTTTTAATCTTATTCACTTTTAAAAACAGCTGTCAACAATTTATTAAGAAATTGTTGTTATAATTAATAACTCAAATTTCTTCAAACCGTTAAGCCTAAAGGTATGACTGTTTTTTTACTAAATTTAGATTTTTTTAAAATATTGACAAAAGTTGGAGAATTTTTTGGACTATTTAGAAAGAAGAGCCTTTTACCTTTCATTTCGTTATACTGAGAGCACGGAGGTAAACCGAGCTAACTGACTTTTTCTCCAACGAAAACAGCCAATGCTGATTTTCTAAGGACAATTTTGATGCACTCATATCTCCCAAACTATGTATGCAAAAGCTTTTTCTTTTCCTTTAAATTAAAAACAAGGCTTTGGACTTAAATAAAGTCGACACTCAGATTTTTCCGCTCGAAACATCTTCGATATATAAATCTCTGAATTTGAACAAAATTACCATATATTTCCCTTTCACAACATTAACCTGATTTCAACCGATCTTTTCTAAGAATATATATACATATATCTTAAAACAAATGCAGTTTTTGGATCGCCAGACTCTTCTCTATAAAATAGCATCATCATTCGATTTTTTAAAAGTAATAGTCAAAAAATGCCTTTTTTGCAGCAGAAATCCCATAGTGCGGGGCACCCGCATTTCTCCTTTTTGATACTTTATTTCTCACCCATTAAAGTATTAAAATTTCAAAATTTGTAGTGGGAGCTCATAATTTAGTATGTATATGTCAATGAATGAAGAAAAATGTTTTGTAAAAAAGTACCAAAAATAGGTACGATTTTTACCCCTTAAACGTTCGAATTTCGAAAAAGTACCAAATTATTATTTCGATTTTTTAAATAAGTTCCGAATGTGTTACAATTTCTATATCTACATATGTTTATTGATTTAAGTTTAAAGGTTCAATAATACAAAAAAAAAGTCAGAAAGTACCAATTGAAGAACAAAAATTAACAAAAAGCCTTCTCTTTTAATTTTCCTTCACTCTGGACATGCAAAATAAGTACCAAAAAGTCATCTCTTCTACTTCCGGTTTGGACCCTGCATGCTAAATTTTATGTTTCTAGCTTCAATATTAAAGTAAAATCAAAAAGTACTGGCTAAAAACGAAAAAGTACCTAAAGATCCCTTTTGCAGATTCTTAATAAATTAAACATGCAATGTAAGTAAGTGCATGTGAAATTCAAAGAGGGAATCTTTTTATATTTTTGCTATATTTTTGTTCTTCAACTGTTTCTTTTTGAAACTCCGTATTTCTCCTTTTTGATACTTCATTTTTTCCCCATTAAAGTATCAAAAGTTTTAACATCTGTAGTGGGAGATCATAATCCAGTATGTTTCTGTTAATAAATAGAGGAAAATGCTTCGAAAAAAAGTACCAAAAATAGGTACGAGTTTCAACCATTATAATAATATGGTCGAATTCCGAAAAAGTACCAAATTCGTATTTCCATTTTGTTAAATAAGTTCCGAATGTGGCATAATTTTTATATCTACATGTGTTTATTGATTTAAGTTTAAAGTTTCAAGAACATAAAAAAAAGTCAGAAAGTAACAAAAAGCCTTACAGGGTTTAAAAGCACCCATCAGCTGGCTGCTTTTTATTTTTGATTTTGCCACTGCTTTTGAAATTTTTAATTTTTTTTTTCCAATAGCCAATGTTTTGTTTTTCGTTTGTGCAAAAAAGCAAATCTCCTAATTTGAATATTTTTATTTTCTGACAACTGCTTTTTTACCAGCCAGCGACAAAAATGGACAACCACATAAAAAGCAAAAGATAAAAAAAAATTATTTCGCCTCTTGCTTTTTTACTTTTTCCTGAAAGAAGAGCTAGTTAAAAAAGACAAACCAAAAAAAAAAAAATCTAAAATTCAAAGAACAAAAATTCTTCTCTGGCTGGTAATAACAAAAAGCCGTTGAAGTGAGTGCTAAAAGCAGTCTGAGCAGAGCTATCAGCTCTGCAAAAAGGCAGATTACAACGAAAAAATACTGATCAGTGTACAAGCAACATGGTTTTTTTTTCATGGTGGTGAGGAAAAATAACCCTGCTAATAATAGGACCAGTCCAAATACGCATGTAAACAGTAGTCCATAAGGGACCAGGACTAGTCCAAAAGTAACCCAAACGTATGGAAAAAACCTGGTCTATTTAACATTACGATGTCCTAGGAGAGGACCATATAACCCACCTTTGGACCACTAAGGAGTAGTTTTAAAACTATTCCATGGTATACACAAGAGGATTAGTTTTGAAGTCGTTTAAAAACGAAAGCACGTCGTTAAAAAACGAAGACATGTCGTCTCACTACAAACACTTTTTAACAATGACATGGTCCATGCTTGCATTACATCGGACCAGTCCATGGAGTAGTCCATTTTATCAAAATGGATCAGGTGGTCCAATTTTATTTGCAGGGTTGTTGCTCGACAGTTTGCATGACTATAGCACGAAATGTGTGTGTGTGCATTTTGGTTTTTTTTGTAAAGGCAAAGTGTCTGTTGGATTTTTTATTGTATAGAAACAAAAACAAATTCTTGTTGTATTTGTTTTGCATGAAAAATATCACTTGTCGTCGTCGATCATGTGCCTTTCAGCAACCTTTGCGCTGCTTTTATCTCCTTTTTTGCTGCTATTAGCATGCAGTGGTTGTTGATTTGGCGGCTGTTTGACAGAATCTTTTTGTTTCATTCTCTTTCCTACATATTTTTTCCTACAACAGAAAATTTATTGCCGTTGCTTTTTGAGTTCCATCAAATAAGACATTTTTGCTATTGTTAAAAAAGCAATAGTTGGAAAAAGCCAGTGTCCATTAAAAGGTTACTTTTCAAAAAAGTGTGTTTATTTTGCTGCTGCTTTTCAAAAGTGTCAGCTTTTTAGCAGTCGAACTTGTCGGCTTTTTATTTTTATTTTTGATTTTTTTTTTTTTTAATAGGAAAAAGCAAAATTTGGCTGCTTTTGCTAATATGGCGATAGCATTTTAAACCCTGAAGCCTTCTCTTTTAATTTTCATTCATTCTGGACCGGCATGCTGAATTTTATGTTTTTAGCTTCAATATTATAGCAAATTCAAAAAGTACCAGTTAAAACCAAAAAAGTACCAAAAACGTCCCCTAACAGATTCTTATAAAAAATTAAGTATGCAATGCAATGAATGAATGTGAAATTCTAAGAGGGAGTTTTTGGTACATTTTTGTTCTTCAACTGGTACTTTTTAAATTCCGTCATGTTTCTAGGGCCAATACTAATGAAAATTCAAAAAGTACCAGTTGAAGAACAAAAAAGTACATAAAAGTTCCCTAGATTATCACGCACTCAGGCCATTGCTTGATTCATTTTATGGTTCCAGGTCCAATTTAAACGATAATTAAAAAAGTACCAGTTGTAGAATGAAAAAGAACAAAAAAATCCCCCTTTGCAGATTCTAATTCACTCAGTGCCTTGCATGTTTTATTTTATATTTCTAGGTCCATTATTAACAAAAATGCAAAAAGTACCAGTTAAAGAACAAAAATGTTCCAATGTTTTTCATCTTATAGTTTATCATTTACCCTGCACCTTTATTTTTATGTCTCTAAGTTAAATATTATTCAATGATTACCACATGCAGCATAAAAAAAATAAAAGAAAAAAAAATAATTTTCCCGTATTTCCCGTTTTTGATACTTTTTTCCCCAAAAAATTATATCAAAAATTGTAATATTGTGGTGGGACCCCATAATTTAATACGTATGTATGCATATGTCAATAAATGGAGAAAAATGTTTTTCAAAAAAAAGTACCAAAAATGGGTACGATTTTCGAACCTTAAACGTTCGAATTTCGCAAAAGTACTATATTTAAATTCGTATTATTTAGATAAGTTAGGGATTTAGTATAAACTTTATTTTCTTTGTTTATTGGCTTAAAAGATAGATGGGGTGAGTGAACAAGATGTTCCAAAATATGGGTTTTACCCGTTTGCTTCCCAAAAGAGCCAAATTTCAAAAAAGTACCACACAATCTGTCCGCTTATTTTTCTAAAGAACAACGATAAGTAACTTATAACATAAATTAAGTGACCAAGTAAACTAGACGAAGAAGAGGAGGAGAGTGGAGATATCAAGTGAGCAGAATGCCTGAAAACAATTTTGCGGAATTGCAGTTGCAAGAGCAGTCAATAACCACCGTCTGCAAGGAAAGCTTAGCCGCTTTAAGTGTTTTTACACTGTGCGCTGCAAGTTATCTGCCTTCTATATCAAAAGGGTTGTGCATATGAAAAATTTTTTTCAACAAAGTTTGTCGCAAATTTTATACTCTACAATTTTTAAATAAATGTTAACATCATTGGAGCTACAATAACCGGAATAATCGCGAGAAACAGATTTTTTTGACATTTGACCTTAAATAAATTACGGGGCACTTTAAGAACACAAAAATTAAGGTGTATATCGTTAGCTAAAATGCAAAAAGACGTAACTAACAAAAAATTCAAAATCGAGTTTTTGATTGATTATTATGAATGCTATAAAACTACATGTCTTGACAAAATTTTATACTTCTGCGATAAAAAATTGCGCTTTTATTAACTAAAAACCAAGGAACGTAACTACAAGTTTTTTTGTTTGATGTATGCAAAACGACGTAATTACACATTTTTTTTTTCTAAGAAAATATAATGAAATGGTTTTCTTTGAAAATTGGTTGAAGAATTCCATGGATGTTTTTCTGACATGTTTATAGTTTTCACTTTACAAAGTTTTTTGCTTCTCCTTTAAAATTATATTTTTGTTAGTTACGTCTTTTAGCATTTTAGGTAACGATATTATTTTACAGCTTATTATCTATCATTTCGCAGTTTGTCTCGTTCATTTGTTCAATTGACTGTTCCATATTTTGGGGTTTTCTTTTTTAGAAATTTGAAGAAAAAAGTTAAACAAAAATTAAACAGCTTTTCCTGGAATACTGTAACGGACCCCAAGGAACTTTATTTTTCAAGAAACAGTTATTCTAATTCTTTGTAGAAAATGTTAATTTTGCCACCTTTTAGAACTCTTCTCTCCTATGACATGATAACCTTAAGTATAGCTCTGTAAAGCCCAGGTCCTTACCCATGAAATGCAGTAAATTTCATGCAAGTTTTGTTTTAGAGCTTTTTAAAATTTTACACCACTGTGCGTCACATGTGCCTGGCAAAATTATCGCTTTACTAAAATCTTGTGTGTTGGCTTATTTTCATTTAGACTAAATTAATTTGGTCACATAATTTATTAGTACAAATGTAACTAACAAATATGGGAATTCAAATAAAAAATTAATTCCAACTTTTAACATTTGCCAGCCACTTTTAGTCATATTTAAATTTATTAATCAATTTCAAGATTACTGAAGTGTAAAAGTGAAAAATAATAGTTAAAAAGCTTTATAGAAATGGTTTTCAGTGATACGAATAAACTAATAAAACATCTGATATAATTACTTTGTTGAAATAGATCACAAGAGTTTTAGTTTGAATTTCTGGTTAACGATTGTTAATTTAAAACACATTTAACACTTTAAAACAATCTTTCCCACAGTGAGATAAATTGTTTTAATTTTTGACAAAAAAAAAAAAAAAAAAAAAAAAAAAAACAACTAAAAACCGTTGTGTAAATTCAAACCTTTATTTTAGATTTAAATTAAAACTCAAATCTTTTTATTTACGATCGTTTAGATCTTTACAATTCAATTTGATTCCAAATGCTTTATTTATAACTGTTTAAAATCGATTAAGTGCAAAATTAACTCAATGTGATTAAACAATTTAACAAAAATGTTCAAATTGTGTACATTTTATTTTAAAATTAGCAAAAAGACGTATCCATTTCTAAATTTGCAAATATTTTGCTGAATTGAAAAAAAAACAAAAAATTGTTGACTCGATTTTGGCAAAAACTTTAATAAAGGGTTATTTTTTTAGCCCGATAGAACTTAGGAATTAAAAAAACTGTTATACTGCACAGAAAAAAATAAGACGGATTTTAATTAAAATAAAATTGTGATATTCATTAAAAAATTAATTAAATTTGCAGCAGTAAACAAATTAATAGAATCAATCAATAATTTTCTGCAGTAATGTAGTTTATATATGAGGGGCTTAAAGCACAAGGGGTTTAAGTGCTTTTTTTCTAAAATTGAGTTTACATATGAAATTATAGGTGAAATTCGGAGAAATTGTTCAGACCACAAGAGGTGAATGTAGGATTCTCATCCGGACGCTAGATATGGTGAACAATTCAAGCACTTGACATTAAAAAACCTGCTTCGCTTGGACCACAAGCGAAATAACCGCTTTTGTCTCATTATTTAACACAAGTCACTTGAACCCCTTGTGCTTTAAGCCCCTCATTAAGGAAAACGGTTAATTGACTGGACTACATTTTAAATTAAAACTTATTTTATTTTTGATTAATGGTTTAATTTAATGGCGACCGCAACCATCGACTTTCTGAAATCGAAATGAGGCGATAAGTTAATTCCGAAAAATGGACTTGCCAGCTGCCCTCCAATCACGTGCGATTTGACACTTTTTGATTATTTCCTGTGGGGATGCTCGAAGTCACTGGTTTATGCGGATAACCCAACAACAATTGACACATTGCCCATGTTACTCGTAACATACGGCCAGCAATCCTTGCAAAAGTGGTCTAAAATGCATAGAAAAAAATTTTCAAAATCGTTCACCAATTGAAGCATTAATGAAAAATAAAATCGGTTTTAATTACAAATGTAATCAAGTAAATTAAACGTTTAATCAAATAAATAAAACGTTTAGTCAAGTTAAATAAAGGTTTATTTGACACTGCATATTACTTTATTTACTGGTGCAATTTTAATTAATTTTTAAATTAATACCACATATTTTTTTTAATTTTAATTAATTTTTTAATTTATATTACAAATTTTTCAATTTTAATCATGTTTTTCTGTGTGCGTTTCGTTTATCATTTTTAGATGTTAATGCGCTTAGTTAAAGGTTTAATCCAGTAAATTAAACGTTTAATCAAGTTAATTTAAGGTTTAATTGATACTATTAATTTGTTTACTGGTGCAAATTTAATTAGTTTTTTAATTAATACCACAAATTTTTTTACTTGAAATTAATTTTTAATTAATTTTTATAACTAATATCACAAATTTTTTTTAATGTAATAAATTTTTTTCTGTGTGCGTATCGTTTATCATTTTTAGATGTTAATGCGATTAGTTAAAGGTTTAATCAAGTAAATTAAACGCTTAATCAAGTTAATTAAAGGTTTAATTGATACTATTAATTTGTTTATTGGTGCAAATTTAATTAATTTCTTATTTAATACCACAATTTTTTTTAATTGCAATCAACTTTTAATTAATTTTTTTTAATTAATATCACAAATTTTTTAATTGTAATAAATTTTTTTTCTGTGTGCGTTTCGTTTATCATTTTCAGATGCCTGAAATTTTTTTTTTTTTATTATTTTTTACAATTCCCTGTTCCATCGGGCTTAAAAAAACACCCTTTATTAAATAGCCATTTCGCTAAAAAAAATGTCTTTGTAGTCCAAGATCTACAAGTGTCTTTTGCTTGAAACTAAATCTTGAAAAAAACCCAGGCTTTAATTCAATAAAAGGAATTTCAAATTGACTGTGATGATGAAAACTTGCTTTTTATTACAGTCGATTTTCAAAAAAAAAAAATTATTCAATTGATTGAATATTTTGTTAAGTGACTGAGTGTATGTGTCTGCTAATATTCATTTAAAACATGTCCTAGTATTGAATTGCAAGTTTGAAGCGAAATAAATAAAAAAAAAGTTAAAAAAAACCCCAAAAAGTCTGTTACTCTACTGATCTGCTCTACTTTTCTACTGCACGTATTTCGCAACAATATTTGAATTTGCTTAAATATTTTTTATAAACATACCAACAATTTTGTCTCTTTTATAAGTTTTTTTTTGTTTTATATTTTTTTTGCAATATTTTTTTTATAGTTAAAGTTTTAAATAAATTTAAACTGGTCCAAGAGTTTTAAATAGTAATGATGAAAAAATAAAATAAAGAAAAAAATTAAAAACACTAAAACAGCAACTATAACTTGTTGAAGTCACTGTGAAGACAAGTTTATGCTAAATTTATTTTGCTTCTCTGATTAAATTTGTTTCTACAGATTTTGATACCCTACAGGAAAAGCTGAGTGGCTTTAGAGTAGTTCGACGTCCAGCATTTAAAGGCCTTGTTAAATTCGTCTAACCTCTAAAAAAAACCTGGTCACCTGCCGTGTTGGTCTAATATTAGGGTAGTCTTAACCACTGGGTGACAAACAATGCCTTTATCAACTGGCTCTGTGTGTGAGAACAAACAACACACATAGGTAGCAATTTTGAGTGCACAAACCGGCAGAGTTATACGCTCGGGTCATGTCTAGAAGCTCAAGATATTTAGCCTCTGTTGAATAGGAGCAAAACTTACAGAGATCCGCTAACAGGCCGAATTTTACTTCAAGTGATAAATAATCAGCATTCAAAGATAAAGAAATCTCAACCAACAACTTTGGGTCCAAACCACAACCACCACGTAATCCCCAAATAGACAACAGACAAAAGTCAGTCTGGTTCCGTGCCACTAGGGGCTACTGAACCCCCGTGGCACCAGATAGGAACTCTAGTCTTCCCAGATTTCATCTGGGGGTAGCTAATAAGGGTATATTTAAGTTTTTGATTCCGTTTATGTTTTGATCTTAGACCCTATAACGAAAATATTTTCTGGGTCCTTATCAGTAGCGATCCAAAATGCACGATGCCTGTCTGTGTGTCGAGCTATTATTTCACATGCACAGAAAGAAAACGCTCGTACAAAATGACTCCACTTACAACTACAGCACTACAAAGTAGGTAAACAGCAAATTGCTTGTTTTGTATAGAAACAAAAACAACACTACAGGAAAAAAAAACGTATATAATTCTCATGTTTAAAAAGTAAAATAAGAAGAAAAAATTCCCGAATTCTATTTGTTAAAATTATTTACTTAATTACATTAACTTATCAAAGTAATTGAGAATTCTTTTGTTAACAAATGGCGGAAAACAACAATATGTATAAACGGGTGGAAAAGGGTGGATAAGTAAAATAAAATAACATTCTCTCTCGCTCCCTCTTTGGTTCTATGAGGTAAATGGCTAATTTAAGAATGGAAATTTTGAATATACAAAATATTTCCTAATTACTCAAGTTATTCTTTTATTAGCTTGATACGGTTTTTCAGCGATACTCAGCAGCTTCGATACCTTGTATATAGTGAAAACTGTCTTGCTCCTTAACCCTCGGAGGAGAAGTTTTTTGAATGACGTTTTCTCACTTTAATGTTACCAAAACTTAATTTTAAACAAGTTAGAAAGTATATTCGGCCAAGCCCGACCATATGACACCCTACACCACAGTATTTAAAACCACAACATGCTTATATGTCCATATAAATATGGATTTTTCTATGTTAATAAACTTCATGAAAATCGGTTTGAAAGTTTGTGCGAGGCAGAGATTGTCCCAAACCTCCCCTTGTGGTCCTAAACGGACACCGTTAGTTCGACTCAGAAAGTGATTCTGATCCGATCGGTATACTTTAAGGCGTTACACACATCAGCACAAATGCATAATACCCTCTCTACTATTGTGGTGTGGGTATAAAAAAAAAATAGTTGTGGGAAAAATATTAAAAATAAGTTAAATATTACAATACAAATTTCAGTATTTTTAAATTTTTCTTAACTCTTCATGGTACCCATGAGTCTGGCCAGACCGTTTTTCAATGCCTTTTTTATAGAAAATCAAAACATGGTTAAAAGAGAACAAAAAATAACTGCTACCTTAAGGCAGTTAACACCATTAGAGGGTTAAAATAGCCATTAACCACAGACTAAACGCCTTTAATGTTAGTAAATCTGGTATCACCAAGTCATTTGCTAAAGTTTGGAATTGGAAAATAGTCAGAGGGATCTATTCAAATTACGATTCATGGATTTTGGCCATAAAATTAGTTAAATTGTTGCATTTTCTTGATGAAACAACGCTTTATTTTTCCCCAGTGCGGCCTGTTTTCTTTATTTTAGCGCTGAAATTATTTAGCATTATACTCAGTATTGAACGTTGTTACTTGTTGAAGATAATCCATTGAAAAAGATAGCACGTGCATCACATAACAACGTACACCACGACCTTAACTTCAGACGTAACTCTCTTCGTCCTTAATGGACACGATTTTTCCATTCAATTCCACTGATTTGACTTTTCCTTTTTTTCCGTTAGTACCAGCACTCAGGGGATGACCCCTACTAATGCATTGCATTGTGTTGGAACTAGGAAAATATGTTGTGGGAAGGAGGATAGAGGGAGTAGTGTTTGTGAACATTAATTTGAACTTAATCATGTTGTAAGTTAAAGGGAAGAGTTATGCAGGAAGGTTATTCCACATACGAACAGTCCGCGTAAAAACGAATTCTCTCTGTAATGCGTTGTACGATTCATCTGCCAATCGACCACAAAAGGATGGGCTCTTGAGGAAAAACGTGTATTACGAACAAACGTACGGGTTTCGGGAACCAGATCCCTAATTTCGTCGGAACACATCCCATTGTAGTAACGATAAAACAGGCAAATACAACCCACAATGCGACGGTGCTCAAGGGAGTCAATAGAATTGGATACCCTACTGTCACCAATGAGAACCTTCGCCCTCTCCTGCACGCGGTCGAGAAGCTCCAAAATAGAAGCACTTTGAAGCACCGGCCCACACATGAGTGTTGTATTCCATACTCGGTCGGATGTAGGTGGTATAAATAGTAAGGAGATCAGATGGAGTGAAGTATATCTTACACCGTCTAAGAAAACCGAGGCACTTGAATGCTCCTTTCGACACCTTGAATATTTGTTCTGTCCATCGGACATCACATTGTATCCTCATGCCCAGAACATCAAGAGATTCTCATTCCTCAATAATTATACCACCCATATATACAGATAAGGCACCTTGAGTTATCGCGCGTTTATGCGTCAGCACGCAACATTGGGGTTTTCGGGCATTAAAATCGACCCTATTCGCACGACCCCATTCCGAGATTATGTCAAGGTCTTGGCAAAGTGTACCATTCATATTCTGCGTCATAGCAGCGACATCGGATACGCTTGGCCTGCATTCGAATGAGAACGAGTGGCAAAGGTTGCTGTCATCTGCAAAAGAGTAGATAGGGTTGGAAGTTTGACAAAGGAGGTCGTTTAGAAAGATAAGAATAAGAGTAGAAGAAAGAACGGAGTCTTGCGGCAGTTTTCCTTTGTCTCAGTTGTGAAGCGGAAGACCCGTATCTCATCCATGGGAACCATTGAATGTAAAAACTCGTTGTAGTTGTGGGAAAAACCTTGCCAAACACTCTATTGACATGCTTTACAGCGCCGTCTTTGTTCTATTGTAAGCAAATGCAACATCTACCTTGCGACATTCCCACGACAATTGGATCTTCGCTATGGAACGATGCGAGTCTCCCTCGGTCAAAGTCGGTCAACTGTATCAACAAGACGTTTTTTCTTTCAGGGAAGAAGTTTCAATGACAGCAAACCCGTTTCAACAACAACAATCATCTCGCGATTCTGCTGCACCTGTACGATGAGGTGGAGAGTTTGAAAAAAAATGGTTTCAGATAAAAAATTTGTAAAATTAATTAAAAAATTAATATAAATTTGCACCAGTATCAATTAAGTATTTTTCGATAATAACAACATTTTCTGCAGTAGAGTTTTAGAAAAACCTAAATGTTAATTAACTTCATTAAATATGTAATTAAAAGTGATTTTGTTTTTGATTAATAATTTAGTTGAAAGAAAATTGGTAAGAAGTTTTTCTGTGTGGTTTTATATTTTAAGGTTGGAATTAAGGACTTGTATTAAAGCCCTTGTCTTGGATTTTGCCTCTACAGACATTTCGGGAGTTCCTTTAAAGTAGGGCACCTCAGGTTTTACAAAAATTTTAAAATTAACCAGAATTTTTAATTTTAGCCCGATTTAAAAAATGTTTGCATTAATAAAATCTACTAGTGGAGTTCTACAAAAAAGTAATCGACACGCTCCCTTTAGCCGATGATCATCCTACACCATTTTGTTTTTTTTTTCTCAATTATTTCTTGTGTGATTTAATCATCCGTAGGCCCAGAATAAATCGTATAGACTCCCTTAAAAAAAAACAAAAAAAATTAAGGTGAAAGAGGCTTGTACACTACGTTATCGATCTTAAAATAAAATGCGGTACAGTAAAACCTTTCTAAAACCTTTACCATTGTCAACGAAAACATATCGTAGATAGGGCATTACTTACGCGTTACTTACCAAATGTAACAACTAACACTCTATTTCATTTAATTTGCGGTAACTTATGAACGTGGGTCATTTTGATCATGTTTATATTTTTCGGCTATGGAACATTTATTTTCGTCTTTTTTTTTTTTTTTTTGGTAACTACAATATTGATTTAAAATGCATAAAAATAAACATAACTGGGCCATTAATGTTGCCACCGAAAAATATTAAATAGCAAAAAAAAAAAAACGTAAACTAAAACCCAATTTAGTCATTGTCCAGCAAACAAACGAATTTAAATTTAAAATTTTGTATTTATAGAAAAATTTCGTAATATTTTCTATATAATAAATTTTTCCATAAGTAGCGAAATTAACAATTTATGTATTTAAATTATTATACATATACATGGGTAATTCCATGTAAAATCGACCAAGAGTGGAACACGACCCCTTCCGGTTTTAATGAAATTTGATGAGAAGATTCCTTTTATCTTAAAAAGAACATATATGAACGAAAAAAAAACTAAATTTTTTTTTTTTTTTTGAAAGTTATGTCATATTCAAAATGCCATAATTTGGCCGAATTAGCCGAATGTGTTGAGCTTATTTCTTCAATATCTTGAAAACTACTTGACATACGACGATGTTTTTAATGTTATTTTTAAAGAGAATACTTGGGGTTACAAACCATTAATTGAAAAAGTAAGACATTGTAGTAACTAGCCCTAAACACGTTCATTGAGAATAGATGTGTGACTGGTCAAATGGTGTCAATTGACCCCCTCCAATGACAACCCCATGTAAAACTGACAGGGGCTTATTAATATAAAGTGTTAGAGCTAGAACCGGTCTCTTCCACCAAAGACCTATCACGGGACTACTTTGGTGTCAGTTCGCTTCCCTCTAGGGAAACTTTTAAAAAAATGTTCTATTCCATTTTACTTAACATGATTTAATATAGATTTTTGCAAGCAAAGTGTTATATTCGTTTGATGCCAAGCTTTTATTTCAATATAATTGAGAAATTAAAAAAAAGGTTATCCTTTAAGTTGAGAATGATATAACTCTAAAAAGGGCAATCGAATCATATTCTGGCGGTTGAATGTGGGCTTAGGTTTAAGTCGTTGTTAATAAAATTCTTAACTTCTGAGCTTGTCAGGTTGTTTAATTGAATTTGTTTCAAAGTTGAACATTTTAATTTTAACCGTTCTGTAAATTGCTGATTGAACCAGAAGGGGGGTGTATTAAGTGCTTCTATCGGGTGATTTTTTAAGAGCTATAGGAAAGTTTAAAAAAAAAACACATAAAATTCAGAAAACTGCGTGAAATCTTTATTTACATCGATAGTACGGCCCATATAATTTAATGTTTGAAGATTATTTCATGCAAATGTTGACCGTGACTGCGCCTCAAATGGTCCATCCGCTTAGTCCAATTTTGGCATACTCTTTCCAACATTTCGGCCGGTATCTCATGAATAAATGCTTCAATGTTGTCTTCCAATGCGTCAATTGAAGCGGGCATGTGTGTATATAAATGAGCTTTAACATAGCCCCACAAAAAATAGTCTAAAGGCGTTAAATCGCACGATATAGGCGGCCAATTGACCGGTCCCAAACGTGAAAAAAAATGTTCACCGAACTCGCCTCTCAATAAGTCCATTGTTAAGCGTGCTGTGTGGCACCGTCTTGTAAAAATCACATGTAATGCGAGTCAAGCTCTTGCATTTTGGGCAAAAAAAAGTTGGATATCATCTCACGTTGTTGAGTAACAGAGGCCCAATTGCTGCGAACCGCGACGAATTGATGGTCATCATTAACACTGGGCGATACAGCTGCGATATTTTCTTCACTTCGCACTCTACGTAAGCGTATTGGTGGTTTAATGTCCAACAATGTAAATTTGGTGCGAAATTTAGTCCCAATAGCCCGAATAGCCGCTTTAGTAGGTCGATTAAACTGACCATAAAATGGAAGAAGCTCGCGATGAACTTTCTTAAAGAGCACGCATTACGATAATAAAATTAAATAATTTGCAAGCGTTGTTCGTTTGTAAGACGATTCATAGTTAAATTATAGACCAAACTGAAGATGTTTGAGAGTGAAACAAAACACGAAACTTGCGTCAGCTGTTTAAACCAGTGTTGCCAAAAAGATAATAGCTGAAAAATCACCCATTATATGGTGGAGTTGACATTGCTATGTTGGCGTTTGAGTTTTAGCTGTTGTTTTGGGTGCTGCCAAGTTCTGGTGCGTTTTGGCAGCACTTCTTGGCTTGATTTTTTTAAAAATTGCCAATTTAAAATTACTTAAAATTCATCCCGACTTTGAAGATCGATGGTTTTGAAATCGATAAATTTTAACCTTATTTTTTCGCATGAGAGTTTGATTCCTTTCTTTTTCAAAAACAGGTTCAAATACACAAAATAAGGTTAATATGAGTTTTGGGATTTAGATTTTTGTGGCATTTTAACAAAACATCTTAAGTCGGGATAAGAAAGTAAAAAAGTTTAAAAAAAAAAACTCAGTGAAAAAATCATTTTTACTTAAAAATAAAATAAACCAATATTAAAGAAAAATTTAGTTTGCAATACAACATTTTAAAAACCTAAACATAAATGTGTTTTTGAATCAAAATTCGTATGATAACAAACATTTTATTCAACTTTTTAAATTTGACTTAATTCTGGGATCACACAAGAGAACATGCTGTTCCTTTCTCCCCTCTCACCCATAAACTCAGACTTTCTAAAAGAAAACTTTCATAGTGTGAACCCAGACCAAGATATTTTGCCAAAATGCCACAGATTTTATATTTAAGAATTTTGACATTCGACATTGTGTTTGTTGGGTGTTTAAAATTTTTTTATGTGTGCCTGCAAGTGGGGTATGTGTGAATGAAATGTTTGTTGCAACATCATAAAAACAATGTTGTACATATAAATAGAGTGTTGCATACTAAAGTTTTTAATACGGGTTTCATTTCACACTCATGCAATATATGAATGGCATTTTTTTCCTCCGTGATCACCAATTGCCAATAGAAAAGATTTATACTCTAATAACATATTTTTTTTTTAATTTCCTTAGAGAAACAGATGTGCACCAAATTTAGGCTTCTATTGGTTCTTAAGGTCTATTATACGGTTTTGTTTTATTATACAAAGTTTTTTTTTTGTAAGTCCCCTGAGGAGTTAGTTGGATCTGGTTGATAAATGATCGGTATTAAACTAAATATGATGATTTTTGTGCTTGATAAAACCAATTAATGTTTAATGTGGAACTGCTGATTTTTTTTAATCCAGTTTTTACTGCGTTTCTTCGCCTGTAATTTTGTATATTTTAGTGCCTTAATTTGTGCGTACCATGTGATGATACAAACGCATATTTATTTATTTTTTATCGACTTTGATCAGTGTTGTGTAGTTTTTACAATGACTGTAGCTGAATTATATTTGAAGTTCATTGTCAAGGTCTGTCAAAGTGTGTTTCTGAGTGTCTTTTTCTTTACGCATGCGTGCGTTTTATTTTAAATTTATTCGAAGTTTTGAGTAGAAGAAAAAGGGCTGGATTGGGAGGTGTGTTTTTAAATAAATTAATTGAGTTTATAAGTAGATGTGTTTGTTGCAATTTTTATTAATGAGGAAACACACTAGATACGGCAACACAAAATAGCTTCAGTAGCAGATGATGATTTGATTTATTTTATTTTTTAATTTTAATTAAAAAAAATTAAATTAAATTGAATGAAAAAAATGCAAGATGCTAAAATCGGTTTAGTTTTAACTTTAATGACACTTAAATAACTAAGATCTATCGTTATATTCCCCCTAAAGCCAATGTCGACTTAAATGACGTCGACACCGCAGTCATGGCATTACCGCCGTCAATATTTACGATAACCGATAACTATTGACAAAGATTTTGTATTAATGAAGACAATTTAACGCCGACGCACAGTGGCGCCATTTGAGTTTTTTCGTTGCAAAAATCATATCTTTTGAACCGAATAAGATAATTGAACAGTTTAAACAGCATATGATAGATAACTGTTCAGCCTATGAAATGAGCGAAAGGGTGCTACGCTCTGTAGGGGCCTAATTATGGGTTATCAAAGTTAAAATTAGTAGAAAAATCAATTTTATGGTAACTAAAAAAAATTATTTTTACATTTTTAGATTGTTTTTATTTTTTTTCTTTAGGTTTTTATGTTTTAAATTATTACCCAACAAATTAAAAAAAAAATTATTTTTTTTTAAATTTATTTTTTCAATTTTCTGTAAAATATTCATCACAGTTCGTAAGAGAAGGTATATCTAAAAGACTAACCATTTCTAAACTATAATTATTTTCTAACTCTATTCGTGACTTCACATGCCGCAGGGAAGATATAAGTGGATCGGAAGATGCTGCCAACATGTTGAAGAGGTCCTCATTTTGCCTTACCCTTGATGCTTTGAATGTGTTCTGCAATCTATATTTTTTATAAAATTTGTTAAGAGACTCCTGTGCTTCTTCAGAAAGCTCTCCAATTGGCAAAGACTGGTACTCAATTATATCTTTGCCATGCGCCAATATTTTATGGACGGTCGGGGTCAACTTCTTCTGTGGATACATTTCTGCTAAAAGAGATGCAGTTTTCGACGCATATTCTCCATATTTTGTAGAATTGACATTTTCTTTGCAGTTTAAAACATCCAAGATCGTTCCCAATCTTTTCACGATTTGATTGTCAATTCCAGTGATTCTAGTTACTGCCTCATCATTTTCAAAAAATCTCCTAGAAGTGTTTCCATCGTTTGAGTTACCGTATCCGTGCTTGGGACAGTCTACTTTTAGTCCAACTTGTTTAAAAAAAGCATCCTGTATTTGCTTCTTTCTGATCTTTTCCTTATCCTTTATTGATGTATTTTCATCGAAGTTTTCCTCCTCTTGTGGTAGGGTATACGCCAGTTTTAGCAAGAATTCCATACACCTTATCCTTGCGTGCAATGGTGACATTCCATATTCGTAATTCTCCTCATTTGTAGAATCGTTTAAATTACCAAAGTTCTTCTGACTCTTTTTGCAAATCGGGCATGACATTGTTGAGGTTGTTCCTGTCAGTTCGTTTACGACTTTTCCGTCAACCATGGTCAGATGGAACTCGTAATTGCATTCAATATATTTTCCTTCTCCAATTTGCAGCTTTGTAGGCTTAATCTTGCTTATTTGTTCTTCAATGTCCTTCACCGTGGTCCTTATGAGTTCTGCCGATTCCCTTGCAAACTGAAACATTATTGGTCGGCAATAATGCACTGATGACGGACGTGGATTTTTCCAGTGAAGGGAAACATCCGATTTAAGCCGCAAAGGAACAACAGATGCCATAAACATATTTCCGTCCGATATTGTAGCGTCATCGGAAGATATCCTTTGCTTATAAACGCTTTGTCCGGATGATCCATCGCAGCCCCATTTGCTGATCAATGTCAACTTCTCAGGAAGAATTTTCACCTCATTTTCAGGAAGACTCTCCAACAACCGTTTTGCTGTATGGCCCATGAGATCCTGCAGATTGGCTTTCGCAGAGACTTCCGTAAATTCCGTATGCAGTGGTCGTGAATTTATTTTGGCTTGCGTAATATGCTTGTATCCGGGTAAAACGTCAGCGCCGTGTCGCGTTAAAGATGCCCGTAGTTTCTCATATTTCTCTTTGGAAAGTTCTAAGTCCATAAACAAGGCCAAGGCTTCTTCGGAACCATACTTTTTAATGTGTGCGTTTGTGGGCGTGGGAATGCTTTCCTTAATCCTTTTTAGTCGCAGTGGGCTTGCATCAGCAACAGATTTGGTTATGTGCGACCTAACTCTTTCACTATCCTTTGTAAATTTAATAGACAGCGCTTCCGATAATTGCTTCGTGGTCAAGTCATTGGTGGCATCGGCAAGTTTCCTCTTTCTTGTGAAAATTGAACACTCCTCAATACTTTTTTTTGGCCTTCCTTTTGCTCCTCTGGTTGATGTGGTGGGTTTATCTACTGCCAATATATCCAGGATGGTATCTTCATTAAGCCAGTCCTCGTATTTGGAGTTGAAGTTCTGAATGGTTCGATTAGATTTCACCCATTTTGCCTTAATATTTGCATATATCAGATAAAAATTATTTTTTATAATTTCGCTTCTCTCAATATTTCCGTATAAGCTATCAAGTTCTTCTAAAGCAGCTTCCGTGAAAAAATTTGGTGTGGTTGACTTTCTAAACAGTTCAAATAATTTAAAATTGTTCAACGCCATGTTTTCAGTACTTAAATTGTTTAATGGTTTCAGTAATTGTTGCGCCAACTTTCAGTCGTAGACTAATCCAGGCATTATGCTTATTTTGCAATATATAGGCTTATGCTACCATGCCGAAAAATGTACCTGTTCCCTACATACATATGGATTTAGGCTGAATAATGCATTTTTATATTATGCACGTGTCCAAATAAGATTTGTGCCTACCTGTAGTCAATATTGTTCTTGACCATTTGCAATATATAGGCTTATGCTACCATGCCGAAAAATTTACCTGTTCCCTGCATACAAATGGAATTAGGCTGAATAATGCAATTTTGATATTATGCACGTGTCCAAATAAGATTTGTGCCTACCTGTAGTCAATATTGTTCTTGACCATTTGTACGCCAAAGTATTGTTTAAGTGAGGTACGTACCTGCTAATTTCAATGAGTAGTTTTTTTAGATTTTAGATCAAACTACTGTCATACAATTTCTGCAACCATGTCTTTTTAACCTTTTTTACCTCTAGAAGCCAAACGGGCACGTACGGGCAGATAAAATTTTTGAATTATGTAAAGAAATAATCAAAGAACAGATTTTGCAAATATGGCAAATATAGAAAAATATAGATTTTTGTTATTTTCCGTCAAAGTTGAAAAATAGTGAAAAAACGGATAGTTTTTAAATAGTGATTTACCAGGAGAAACACAAAGCAAACAGTTCATTTTTTTTTTATCATTACACATTTAATAAATGCATCAATCAATACAAACAAAAAATAAGGCGATTCGTTACCTATTTTTCGTGATATTACACCTGAAATCGCAACAAATTTACTAAAAATTGTGTGTTTTTTTGAAAACCGAAAGTCGGTCAACTTTGAACGGCTATATCTTCTAAACTAAAAATGTGATATTATTAAGAGTGGCAGATTTGAAATCGTTGAAAAGTTTCCTATAACATGAGTTTATTCAAAACTTCGTCGGTGCTCATGAAAATTTTGATTTTTGCAACCTCGTTTGCTCTACGGGCGCTACTGTGCGACGTTGACACGAATTGGCTTTGATTTTGTCGACAAAGTTTTTACCGTCGTCTAGTAAAATTGTGACAAAGTTTTTACAATATATTTAAAAAAAAAAATTAAAAAAAATATATTAATAATATTTAAATGGAAAAAAAAAATTAAAGTAACAATTTTAAAACAATTTGAAACCCTTATTGCTGAAATTGAAAATTAGCCCAGTTTGGCAAAAGGATTTCAACGCAGCTCAACTCCTAACAATTTCAAAAAAGAATGGGAGGAAATAACAACAATATTAAATTCAATGGGACCACCAATTAGAGACAGTGAGGGTTGGCAAAAGGTTTGGCTAGAAAATTTTTTAAAATTATAAATTTTCAAATTTCGACCATTTCCAATGGTTGCCAATTTGATTGTGTTGGAGATTGATGATGAGCGAGTTATACTCCTCATTGACGGCTCAATTTTTTTCAAAACAAACTTAAATGCTTAATCGAAAATACTCAATGAATCTATATAAAAAACAAATTTACAAATTGTTCGTATGAATTTTCACAAATCAAACCAAATTGTTTTATTACTCACGTGTTGTCCGGCAATTTGAAAATGGATGATCTTTGTCTTATAACTTTCCTCTGAAGCTTTAGCATTTCTTTATTTTCTTCATCACTACTTTCAGAGTCAAACAAAAATAACATTTTACACGAAAATTTAAAAAATAAATTAATTTACTGTCAAAATATATAGGGATGAGCAATAGTTTTTTTTTTAAATATCGATAACATGTCGGCATCAACATATACATGCAAATTAATACCGATTTAATGTCGAGTTGACGTCGGCGTCGACTAAATGCGACGCGAGCTAAAAACTAACGACGCCGTCGACAACGAGTTTAGTAATAGAGGGGATTGATCTGAAGATCGACAAAACAAATGGCTCTGTGCAATAAGTCCCAGTGCAATAACTCCCAATGAAATAAATCCCAAAATAAATTAAATAAGTCCCAAACTGGAAAAAAGAAATAAATCCCAAAAAAATTAAATAATTTCCAAGTCTAAAATGAAACAAACCCCTACTTTTGGGAGTGTTGTTTCATTATGAAATAACTCCCAGCCCTCTCGGTTTTATTTAATTTTTTTGGAAGTTATTTAATTTTTTGCTTGGGAGTTATAAAATAATGAAATAAAATCCAAATGGAATAAGTCCCCGAAAAAATAAACCATTTTATTTTGGTTTTCGGTTTTATTTCATTTGCTGTAGGAGTTATTTCCCAGTAAAAAATGGAGCTTCCAACGAAGCAGGTTTGTAAGGGAGAAACATAAGAGTTGCGCGTACCATTGCGCATACGGAAGACATGAATTTTATATGGCGAGTTCCCACTTTGAAGCAATACATTTTTGACACATGAAGCGCATTATTCAGCTCATAAAAAAATTGTTGGATGTAACGATCAGTTTTACACACAGAATGTTTTGATACAGTTAGTTTTTAGTATTCTCCCTTACAAACCTGCTTCGTAGTAAGGGAATGCCGTAGCACCTGAAATGTTATTTTTTTTTAATAAAAGTTGTTGAGAGTTTTTTCACTTACTTTACTGCATTTCTGTATGTCTTATTGCGTAGCGCATAATTGTGCGCTTATTTTGTTAAATGTACCTTTAGTGCTTCGCAAAATGGTAAAATTTTTTATTGGGTTCATTTTCACTGTTGAGTAAGTTTTTTAAAAAAAAGCTACCCTTTTCGGAAGCAAAATTTTTAAGAAACAGACACCAAATTGAAGTTTTTTTTAAATAAAATGTCAAATTTTTTTGTAGAAAAGAAAACACCTAAAGTTTTCACAACACGAATCGAAAAAGTATTAGATCACGGCTGCCAGAATTAGTCTTCAAAATTTAAAATAAGACAAGAGCATTTATTAGAAGTTATATTGTTATTTTGTAATATAGATTTCATTCATAAACCGGAAAGTTAATTAAAAGTTATCGAAATTAAAACATAAAAAAATTGTGTTTGTGTCTTAAGTCTTTTGTTTTATAATGTTTACATTAATTTAATAGACATTAAAAAAACACAAAGGACATGTCTGCAAATGTTACAAGTTTTTTAAAAAAAAATATTAAAAAGTCTCTTACAATGTTTTAATGTTTTAATGAACATGAATTTGATACCTGGCCATGTTTCTCAAAACTATAAATTACAAATCTACAAGTAACATACATTAGCAGGGAAACCAGAAATATGCCCTAAAAAACACGTTTTATGCGCATTGAAAATGCAGTAAAAACTGGAAAATATGCCCTGAAAAATGTTAAAAATATGCCCTAAGAAATAAAAAATTGCAAACTTGAAAACAAAATGCATTTTACAATTTAATAACAAAATTAAAAAAAAAAAACACCTAAAAATATTATCGCTTAAGCCCATATTAGGTTAAAATTCATATAAGAGATGTTTGCGCCGAATATTATCTAGATATTAACATCCACATGGGTTTTTGTCTTAAAGGTATTCTACGCTCACAATATTATTACAGTAACGGACTGTAGTTTATTTAAGAAATATTCCGTTCAGTCATTTTTAAATAAATAAACATTTAAAATTCCAGTTATTCAAAAAACTAAGTGCATATTAATACGGATTTTCAGTTGCAGTTAATATTGTCCGTTGATCAAGTTAAATTCTTCTTTATGTAACATTAATTGAAAATGTTATTTAAAGTAACGAAAAGTTCATTTAAATTTTCCTTTCAAAAATTCAACCGCGAATTCCGTAAAAAACAAATGGATATTCAGTTATTTTATATAAATTAACTATCAAAAAATTAACAACATATTCGGTTTGTTTTTTATTTTGTTTTTCTTAACCTACTTACAACTAAAATTAATGTTGAGAGAATTTCAACTAATTGTAGTGGGGAATGTGAGATGAGATAAACCCACTGTTTATTGTTGATGTGTTTTGTTAAAGCTTTGATATTGTTACAAGTAGAACTGTTGCTTATAAGTCTTATACGTTTAACAGTTTTATTTGGTTTAATATCTTTAGTTTGTCTAAAATCTTTATGGATGAAGTTTCCTGATGATCTGGCCTAAGCAACCAGTGAAATGCATAGGAATAGCTTATCCCATCAACAATAAATTTCAAGTGTTTTTATCAAGAATAAAAACTGGGAATTAAGCACGAATAACAAAATCTTTTGAAATTAAAATTTTGTATTCCCAAAAATTGAAATTACTTTTTGATAATAAATGAATATTCAGTTATTTTATATAATTTACCTACCAAAAATAAATTTTTACGTTCAGACTAATGAAATATTTGACAAAAATATTTGTTCTGATATTTGCTTCAAACTGTGTGAAACAAAAAAATATTTTGTTTAATGTTCACACTAAGCTCAAATATTTGACAATTTTTGTTTGTTAAAACAGTTGGAAAATAGTGTCAAATAAAATAAATGAAATCATGTTTGCCATGCGTTCAGACTTAGACAAATATTTGCATCAAATAATTATTTAATGAAAGTGTTCAAATATCAAAATATATTTCACAAATAGTAAAAATTGCCAAATTAGCGGAAATTTGCAAAAATTTGCTAATAGCGGTATTATAGCAAAGCCTAATAGTTATTCAAAATCGTTAAAGCTGTAAAGATTCACAGGGAAAAATCGCTTTTTCGCGAGCGTGGCTAAAATTCGCGAAAAATTGCAAGCTTGCAAACAAACCCTAAAATTTATTTGAAATCGTTTAAAAAAACGAATTTTCGGAAAATAGCAACAAACAAAATATTTTTTGCAAAATAAGCGAAAATTCGCGAAAATTTTTTAAATTTCAAACAAGCCATAAAATTGATTAAGAGTCCCCAAAAGTATAAGGAATGGCGAAAATTCGGTAAAAATTGTCAAACACAGAAAAAATTATTTTTCCAATTCAAACAAAAAATTTGTAGAATCAAACAATTTTTTGTCTGAAATCGGTCCTATAAACAAATTCGCATATTCAAACAATTTATTTGCATTTTGTTTATTGAAACAAAACACTGATTTTTTCAAACAAATAATTAAACTGAATCAAACAAAAAGTTTACTGAAATTCATATACTAAATATCAAAATAAAAAAAAAAAACAGGTTTTGCACAAGCAATGATGCGCACACAAGCAGGCACTGTATTAGAAGATGATGGCAGAGAGATCAGAGCGGCCGGCTGGCTTTGAGACACATTTTTTTTGGTGGAATAATTTTTGAACGAAGTTCTATTTTTTTTCCACACAATGTTTTTCGTCATCACTCACTGTTGCTGTATCCTTTCCTTTGCTAATGAAGAAGAAATGTAACCCAAAAACGGCGACAGACCGACTCGATATGTTTTTCGTCATCATTATATTTTTGTATTTGATGTATTTAAGCAAACAGTTTGAAAAAATTTAATACGGGATTTTGTTTTTTTTTTAACCAACTTTGAAACAACCAAAAATTTATTTTGTTTCTTATAATGTTGTTGTTGTTTCTGTTGTTTAAGAAGATTGAAACGTTTTTTTACCTGCTATTTTTTTTTTTTTTACTTCAAACCTCTTCATCTTTCTTACTGTTGTACTTTTTTTAAAGTGTCCAAAAATAGACTGCATGTGTTTTTTGTTGTAGTTCTTATATTTTACATAAAGAAGTGTTGCTTACGATCAAATAAAATGCAAAGAGGCGACAACATTGAAAAGCGTTAAATATTTCATACAAAATTATGAAAACTTGAAACCAATAACGCGTGTATTATATTTTTGAATGGTTGTCAACATTTTTGTTGGTTAAATAAAAATCAAACAAAAATTTTATTTGAATCAGTAAAAAAATTTTCAAACAAGCGTTTGTTTGAAAATAATTCGGCAATAATTTTTTCTGTGAATTAGCGTAAATTTGCAAAAATTTGCTAATAGCGGCATGATAGCAAAGCTTAATAGTTATTAAAAATTGTTAAACCTGCAAAGAATAACAGAAAGAAATCGCTTCTATCACGAACATGGCTAAAATTCGCGAAAAAATGCAAACTTGGAAACAACCCCTAAAATTTATTTGAAATCGCTTAATCGGTCGGGGGAAAGCCAAATAAAAAAAAAAAATTAAAAAAATAGCGAAAATTCGCGAACAGTTTTAACATTTCAAACCAAACCATAAAATTTATTAAAAGTGCCTAAAACTATAAGGAATGGCAAAAATTCGGTAAAAATTGCTAAATTAGCGGAAATTGACAAAAATTTGCCAATAGCGGCATGATAGCAAAGTCTTATAATTATAAAAAATCTTTAAAACTGTAAAGAATCCGAAAACTTACAAGAAAAATTGCTTCTATAGGTAACATGGCTAAAATTATTTGTCGTTGTTTGCTCTTACAATTTTTTTGTAACTACAAATAAATGTTTGCTCAAAAACTACTAAAATATTTGATTTTTTGCGTTCACATTATGTTCACATTGGACAAATATTTGTTTGCCGGCAAATACTTTTATTTGCTCAAAATCAGCTGTTATTTTATTTGACACTCAAAAATATTTTGTGTTCAGACTACGTTAGTGAAATATTTGATGTTTGCTATCAAATATTTCATCAGTCTGAACCAGGCGCGGAGCCCGCTTTAGCCTTAGGGGGGTGGGGGGGGGGGGTAAATTTTGTATAATACAAAAAAGTAAAAAATTTGTTTTTAAAAGTTTATTAAAAACAATATGTGTATTAGGGTAAGTACTTTTTGCAATTTTTGCGAATATAAAATTCTTCATCGCATAGCCGCATAGACCGTGAAAAAATATTAAGAAATGATGTATTACTTTTTCGCGATCGTGGAGAAAGTTTCCGCACCAAACGCGATAAAGTTCTGAATTTAAATTTTTCTCCTTATTATACAAAATTAACATTTAATTACAAAATTTTAAGTATTTTGTAATAATTTCATGAATATAACAAGATCTTACCATTTGTACGGAAGAAGGGCACAAAAAAAAAATCGCGACTCTATTTCGCGGTTTTTTTACAAAAAACTAAATTTTAATGGCAAATGGTGGATGTTGTGATAGATGAGTTGTTTGGCTGATATATGAAACAGTGATATTTTCAGCAGCGTAGTAATATATGCGCGGAACGAGCTATTAAAGTTGCACAAGATAGTTTTCCATTATTAAATCCACTCGCACTTTTAACTTAAAATTTATTTCGTTAAAGCAAAAAAAATAGCTTTACATTTTTGTTATACAGTTGCTTATTTTATGAATTTATGCCTGTATTCATAAAAATATTTTAAATTTAATAAAGGCTTGAAAACCAAATTTTCTATGAAAATTTTCCTTACTAAACGTTTATTAAATTTTATAATCATTTATGAATATGGAGGCTTAAATATATAGCATATATAAACAATACATGTACCATATATAATTGGGGGATTCACAAGGTGTGCTATCAAGTCATATCGTCATAATGTCCTAAATAATATTTTACAATTGCTAAAAAAAATATTGTTGTGTTTGAAAGAAAATAAGAATTTTTATGCTGTGTTCATTGATTCGTCATAGCTGTACAGTAGAATTCTAAATTGTAAGCGGTTGCCCACAGCAGTCATATATATTTGTTGTTATTATTTTAAGACATATGGCATTACAACTTTATGACTACCTTGTGAATCCGCCAAATGTGTATGGAAATTAAAAAAAAAAAAATTTTTTTTGAGGAGCTGTAGAAAGTGCATTTGGTGCGGAAACTTTTTTGGCCAAAATGGCATAAAAAAATTATTTTCATTATCAACACTAAATTGCCCATCTTGAGGTGGGATGAAGAAATTTTGTCCATAAAAAGTCATTACCCTAATTAGAAAAACTCAACAAAAAGGTTAAATAAAATATAAGATCAGTTCAATATACATTAATCTTTTTAAATAAGCAATTTATGATTGCCTTGTGAGGCAAATTTAGACAGTACAGTCTATCTTCTGTCATTGTTGATCCGAGCCATGTTTTTATTCGACGAAGGGTAGGAAATGACCTCCCGCTCGTAGCTCTACTGACGAGCATTAAAATGTATCTAAATTTGAAATATTTTTCTTAGATTTGGGTAGATATCTTCATCACAGTTTATTAAAGCATCTTTAATGTTATCTGATAGATCAGGCTCAAGTTTAGATGTTAGTAGGTGTTTATCTCTTTTATCAAATATAATCTGCTCATCCGCTAGTTTTGGTTTTAAAGTTTTGTATCTGTATATGACTTGATTACACTTTGAGGTAGAAGTTTAGGTGTGTTCAATACATTTGGGATAACTATTGGGAAAGTTGTTATGAGATCTTCTAAAATAAATTCAATAAGAGGAATGCAACTACAACTCGGTAGTAATCTTCTACATTTTGGAAGTGATTAATTCGTTCAAATCTTGTCTTTTCGATTCGAACCTCGATTTGAACGCAAATTACTTTAACTTTTTCAAAAATCGCTTTAAATTGTTCTTCGGCTTTATTTCTTTTCTGTTCAAGGCACATGATTAAAATTGTGATAAGGCTTGATCCTTTTTGAAGATCTATATCGTGCTTTTGTAAAATGATACTAAGTGACTGTGTTACAATAAGTATCACACTTAATATGTATATTCCGCAAATAAATTTAAAAGTACTAAGTGAGTTCCTTAATATAGAGGTAGAGATACTACCTTTCCACTCAGATATTTTTTCCAAAGCTTCTACTATATGATGTACACTTGGTGCAAAGACGCATAATGAAGAGAGTTTGGCTCCCAAATACTTTGCTAAAACTGCGTTTCGCTTAGGATAATTATATTAAAAAAATTTGTCGTTTCTTTAACAAATGATACAAATTTTTGTATTAATTGCACTTTATTGCTTTTAGAAATTAAGTTGTTAGATTTATGAGAATTGCAAGGCATTTGTTTCGCATTTGTCGTTTTTCCAGAAATTTTTAACAGCTCTATTTTCTGCTGACATCAGAGGACACCCATCTGTTCCATCTCCTACACAATTTTTTAGGTCAAGACCAAAATTTGTCAAAGCTTTAAGAACTATTGATGATAGTGCCTTCGCATCAATTGACACATCAACGTCAACAATCTGTTTTGAAGCTTCTTCAAATGCGTTTACAACAAAGCCAATAAATTCTTCCTTAACAACGTGTTGTTGTATGTTGAAATATCTTAAAAATAAGTGAATCTAGCTTTTCCCCGACAAATCCGTGCTTTTGTCAAAAATTATCGAATAGAATTTTGATTCATAAAACACATAAATATACACATAAATATTGCAAATGCTATGGCTTTTTAATAATTCAACCGCACGCATTATCAAGTCAGACGTTAAGTCTTTGGATATAGATGTCACCTGCTGGGATTGAATGTAGAATAATAAGTAATTGAATACGGTAAACTAGATGTTTCTTTGGAAATATTGAATAAATAACTATTAGGATTAAGATATGGATACTTATTGAAAATCGTTAAAGGATCAATTAAAAAAATACTTATTGAAAATTTCGATAGAGATTCCATAAAAAAAACAAAAAAAACCTTGCTGGGATTTTCAAAAATTTTGTACATTAAAAAAAATATTATTATTGGGAATTCTTGTATTATCGAAATTAACAAAACATATTTTTATAATTTACGGGGGGGGGGGGGGGGGGAATTTCCTAATTCCCCCCCCCTGAATCCGCGCCTGGTCTGAACGTACCTTTATCTATAAGAAATGAATTGCTTGTTTTGTGTAAGCAATTCCCATTTTCTATTTGTTAAAATAATTTAGTTAAATACATTAAATCTTAAAAGTAAAATAATTGCGAAGCCTATCGGTCATGCTGCTGGTGTCTTATAATCGAGAGTTCTTCTGTAAACAACGTGGTCAGTACAACAAAAGTAAAGCAAACGTGTGTAACAGGGTATTCTCCCTCTCTCGCTCATTAGAAAAACAAGCGGACAGGTGTCTGTCTGGTATTTTTTAGAAATTCGGCTTTTTGTGTGGTCATCGAAAATTATTGCATTTAATAAAATAACTGAATATTTAATTGTTTTTACTGAATATGGGGTTAATTTGTCGACAGTAAAATTTTATAAAATAACTGAGTATTTATTTGATTTTACGGAATATGGTGTTGAATTTTTGACAGTAAAAATTAAATGAACTTTTTGTTAAAAATAAATGAAAAATAAGTAGACCGGGTTTTAACTGAATTTTCATTTATTTTATATTACAACTTCAGTTAATTTTACGTACAGAATATTGTGAGTGTAGGTACGGCAGCTAAATTGTTAAAAAATGTTTACATTTAAAGAAAGTTAAAGATATTTAAGGATGGGAGCTTTGGGCGAATTTGAAACGATTCGAAAATAATTAAATTTGAAGTAAAATATTTTTGGGGGCGGATTAAAATTAAATACCATCATAATTAGATGGCTTACTGACACAAAGAGCCTTATTTGAAAAGAAGTTTTTATGAGAAATATGAGAAACTATAGACCGATTCTTACCATTTACACAGACTTCGTCCATATTTGATCAAATTATCTGAAAAAATTGGAACTTCCCAACAAACACGAAGTCAAACCTTTGATATGAAATGACTTTATCATTTGACATCAAACACAATTCTCAAATGTTTTTCAATTGTTTGATTTAACATTTGAATTCAAATTGATAATGATTTGAAAATAAACATTTGATATCAAATGTTTTATCAATTTGATGTCAAATGTTAATCAAATGTTAAATCAAATCAAAAATAAACTTGGCAATACTAAAGCGAAAAAATAAATGTAATCATTAAAAATGGCGATTAAAGTTACATTTTTTACTTTGTGGTTACATGTGTTTTACTATTAAAAATAAAATTTGATATAAAGGGAACAGCTTATTTCTTGTGAAAAATAAAAATTATTTGTGAGTAATTACAATGATTAAAAATACGAAAAAAAGGAAAATAAAACAGGAAAGTGAAGAAAGTTTGTTGAACGATCGCGGTGCTACAATCCTCAAAATAAAAGGGAGCCAAGTAGTTTGTCTTTCCAAGAATTGGAGGACGAAAATAACATTATTTCATCTTTCAGCTATGGTGCTGAATGTTTATCTCACAGTTTGCTTAAATAAATAATAAATTTAAATTAAAAAAATAAAATATTTTTATTTATATTCCACATTGTATTATTATCCACATTTGAAAAAAATTTGAGAATTACGTTTGAAAGCAAGTTGAAAATAAAGGCATTTTTCAATTTGAAAATAATTTCCCCTTTTTGTTGAGAACGCTATGATTTTCAAGTGATTTTCAAATCATTATCAAACGTTTGTCGTTTGAGAAAACGTTTGATTTCAAATCATTTTCAATTTGAAATCAAACCTCCGTGTTTGTTGGGTTGTACTTTGCGCACAAAGTTAATGTGGGCAGACAACCAGCCAGACGGACGGATGGACATCGTTAGATCACTTAAAAGAGTGATTTTGAGTCGATCGGTATACTAAAAGATTGGTCTTTTACATAACATAACATTAATCCTTAATGAAAACCTGCTTTGTCTTACAATTTGAGAGTAAAAATTAAATGTAGATGGCGAAATTGAAGTAACAGAATTTCAAAAAAAAACTTTATTTTCTGCGAAAGTTCCTATAAGCATCTTAGAAAATTTAACATGTATCAAAATATGCCCTTAAAAGGTAAAATATGCTCTATAAACTTAAAATATGCTGAAAAATCCTCGGTTTACTAAATTATACACAAAAATGCAGCAAACGGTAAAATATGCAAAAATATGCACTAAAAAATCGACGCCAAAATTCATGAAAGGCTCTAAAACGGATGAATATATTGCTTGTGGCTTCATTGATCGCGCAACAAAAAACATGCAATTGCATATTTATGGTTTCCCTGTACATTAGAAACAAAAACAAAAATTGTAAAATTGTTGTTGTTTTTTTAATGTATTTTACTTGTAGATAAGCAACTTGTAGTTTTGAAAAAGAGGGCCGTGACAAATAAAATCTATTGAAATATTATACAATATTAACAATACACACTGTCGTCTCGAGGTTCAAAAAGGTAACAATATTTTTATTACCATCTAAGTCTTTGCGTTAGCACATAATCTCTTATTTAAACGTATTAAAACAAATAAATTGAATAACATTTTCTTTTAATAATAAAACAAAATTGAATTTTTATTGAAAAAAAAAAACAAAAAAGACAAATTTAATACTTTTCCGCATGCTATAAATTTACACATGCTCCACCCATGTGCGCGTAAGAAATTTTTACAAATGATTTTGAATTGAATACACACAATAATGTTTTAGGCTCGATTAAATCAATAAAATCAATGAAACTTTTAAACACAAAGAAGGCTTAACTTTCCATGTTCGTAAACATGATTGAAATGTTTTAGCCAAAATCAAAATGTTACAATTCTCTTTGCCGCAGACTGGGGCTAGAAAATCTGAAAGGCTAAATGTGAATGTGAATGAATGTGTCTGAGGTACAATTAATTGATGTGGTGTTTTATGTTTTCTTCTTTGTTTTTATGACTACAAATTGCAAAAATTTATAAGAAATTGAAACAAAGATAGAAATAATATAATAAAACTGAATTCGATAGATTTGTTAAATATTCAGTTAAAATTTTATTGGCCCGGCAATGAAACAAATTAATTGCACGTACTTTTTTAACGTTGGCCAAATTGAAAATCAAATTTGTGTACAAATTTGGGACATTTTGGTGTTTTAAAGAATTTGTTGGTATTTTAAGTTAAAACAAAACTATTTAACACGTTTAAAAAAAACTAATTTTTCTCTTTTGGGGTTTTGGAATTGTTAATGTCCTTTCTAGGAGCAGCACACTTTTAATTAATATTGTTAGATGGTAGCAACAGCAACAGTTTAAAATAGTTGCTTAGACTAATGGCCAATTTTCAGGATTGATATTAAAACTAGAGTTTTTTTTTTCCCGGAGTTTTTCGATTCCCGGGAAAGCGGGAAATTTTTTGGAATTTCCCGGGATCCCGGGATCCCGCTCCATATAAATAATGCACAGTAAATTTGTTTTTAAATAATGAAAAAAAACTTTTATAAAAAAACGTAAGGTAACTTGTTTACATAGTAAGTAAAAGAAATCTTTAAATACTACAAAATTAAATGAAGATTAAAAGAGGAACTTGAACTATTATTACCTTACGGTTTTATATGTAAATTCCGTATTATTACTTGCTCTAGATACAAGATAAAAAATTAAGATAAACATAAAAATTTAATTCATAAAACAATAATAAAAACAAGCACAAATTGAGGTACTTAAGGTATGAGATCAAAAAGTTAATTCATAAATTAGATAACATATTTTAAATAAATATATTAACATTTTTTAACTGCTTAGGAAATAACTTTCTGACACACTCAAAGCGCTTAGTAAGTCGTCAAAAAGTATATTGATTATTTTATTTACTAATTACCATGTTTCCGAAAAATTTTGTTCATTTTTTTTACCGAGGTTGGATAAATAGTTAAAAGTGCACCGTTGTAGAAGGCTTTTGATTCACAATAAGAAGCATTTTTTTTATAAACAACGTCTATATCAGTCAAATGTATGTCAAGGTTCATGCAAAGAATAGCATCAACCTCTTACAAACCTTTTCATTTCATTAGGTCTATCTGTAATCTTTAGGACAATGTCTTTTTCAAATTGTATGTTGTAGTATCTTACACGAGTTTCCAAATTTTTTTTTATTTCGGTTTCCCCGCACTTCAAGGGTATATACACCAACACAAATTGAAAAAAATTTGTGTTTATCACCTAATAAACATATCGCTTCATTGCAACATAGTCATATCTCAAAAAATCAAAAATTGTAAGTTATTTAAGAAAAGTGTTCCTTCATGCCTTCTCGTATTTTATCCCAAACTGAACCGAAGTTATAGCAAAATATATCTTTAAATCGGTACATTTTGAAAACTTTAATCGCATTTTGCCAAGTTCATTTGTGTTTGTAGATATGACTATGTTGCAATAAAGGAGCTATATGTTTAGGTATCTGCTATTTTTAAGACTTGTCCATGGACAATTAAACTTTACTAACTGCATCTTATTTTAAATTAATCTTCTTTATTAACTTTTCACTTCACTAAATTTATTAATTATCAACTGTTGCACTGCCTATTCTGCTTTAAGTAGATTTATTGCATCAGGAGACATTGATTTACGTATGTACTCACTTCTTGTAATTGATCTAATCGACAACCCATCCATAGATGCTTATTTTAAGAGAATAGAAAACTAAATTTCAAAGTATAAATAGCTGTTTTCTTAAACTATGAGGAATTTTTTATTTCCCGGGATCCCGCATGAAAAATCCCGGGAAAGCGGGAAATATAATTATTAAAATTCCCGGGAATTCCCGGGACGGGAAATCCCGGGAAAAAACCCTATTTAAAACACATTTATATTCAAAATCTTTTTAAATACAAAATTATCTTCTTCACTAAACACTTAATTCACCGATGTGGTACATTTAAATTCAACTTAACTTTCCATTGGAATAACTTAGCAAGGTGGCCTCAATATGACAACAATACAAGAACAACAGGCAAATCAATAACATTCAGCTGTTTTTTGAGACCACCTTGCAAATAAATAAACTGTGCCCATGTTCTGTAACTCTCGCGGCGAGAAACATTTCGATTGAAATGTGTGAAATGAAACAAAAATGGCATAAATTGAAACAAACAGCTGTTTTTCTCACTTAACTGTGTCTGTAACTTTTTTTTTGGCGAGTACAAGCTGTCACGTAAGGAAATTACTCGCCAATTTACAGAAAAAGTGTGTCTGTAACATTTTGGTGAGAAAAGTTCCCGCTTTGAACTGTCAAATAAACTCACGAATAAAAATGGGGCGAGAAAAAATTTTAACACTAAAAAACAATTAAAAATGCAAAGAATAATAATAATATTTTATTCTTGGCACATTTTTCGTTGTTTTATTCTTTTGCTTTTAATATTTTTATAAAATATACGAATGTCTTTAAAGCTCGTTTGCAAGCAACAAACATTAAAGTCGCTCATTACACAAAGCCGACGGTTGTGTTTTCGCCGCCGTCGCACAGTGGCGCCATTTGAGTTTTTTCGTTGCAAAAATCATATCTTTTGAACCGAATAAGATAATTGAACAGTTTAAACAGCATATGATAGATAACTGTTCAGCCTATGAAATGAGCGTTTGGAAAGGGTGCTACGCTCTGTAGGGGCCTAATTATGGGTTATCAAAGTTAAAATTAGTAGAAAAATCAATTTTATGGTAACTAAAAAAAATTATTTTTACATTTTTAGATTGTTTTTATTTTTTTTCTTTAGGTTTTTATGTTTTAAATTATTACCCAACAAATTAAAAAAAAAATTATTTTTTTTTAAATTTATTTTTTCAATTTTCTGTAAAATATTCATCACAGTTCGTAAGAGAAGGTATATCTAAAAGACTAACCATTTCTAAACTATAATTATTTTCTAACTCTATTCGTGACTTCACATGCCGCAGGGAAGATATAAGTGGATCGGAAGATGCTGCCAACATGTTGAAGAGGTCCTCATTTTGCCTTACCCTTGATGCTTTGAATGTGTTCTGCAATCTATATTTTTTATAAAATTTGTTAAGAGACTCCTGTGCTTCTTCAGAAAGCTCTCCAATTGGCAAAGACTGGTACTCAATTATATCTTTGCCATGCGCCAATATTTTATGGACGGTCGGGGTCAACTTCTTCTGTGGATACATTTCTGCTAAAAGAGATGCAGTTTTCGACGCATATTCTCCATATTTTGTAGAATTGACATTTTCTTTGCAGTTTAAAACATCCAAGATCGTTCCCAATCTTTTCACGATTTGATTGTCAATTCCAGTGATTCTAGTTACTGCCTCATCATTTTCAAAAAATCTCCTAGAAGTGTTTCCATCGTTTGAGTTACCGTATCCGTGCTTGGGACAGTCTACTTTTAGTCCAACTTGTTTAAAAAAAGCATCCTGTATTTGCTTCTTTCTGATCTTTTCCTTATCCTTTATTGATGTATTTTCATCGAAGTTTTCCTCCTCTTGTGGTAGGGTATACGCCAGTTTTAGCAAGAATTCCATACACCTTATCCTTGCGTGCAATGGTGACATTCCATATTCGTAATTCTCCTCATTTGTAGAATCGTTTAAATTACCAAAGTTCTTCTGACTCTTTTTGCAAATCGGGCATGACATTGTTGAGGTTGTTCCTGTCAGTTCGTTTACGACTTTTCCGTCAACCATGGTCAGATGGAACTCGTAATTGCATTCAATATATTTTCCTTCTCCAATTTGCAGCTTTGTAGGCTTAATCTTGCTTATTTGTTCTTCAATGTCCTTCACCGTGGTCCTTATGAGTTCTGCCGATTCCCTTGCAAACTGAAACATTATTGGTCGGCAATAATGCACTGATGACGGACGTGGATTTTTCCAGTGAAGGGAAACATCCGATTTAAGCCGCAAAGGAACAACAGATGCCATAAACATATTTCCGTCCGATATTGTAGCGTCATCGGAAGATATCCTTTGCTTATAAACGCTTTGTCCGGATGATCCATCGCAGCCCCATTTGCTGATCAATGTCAACTTCTCAGGAAGAATTTTCACCTCATTTTCAGGAAGACTCTCCAACAACCGTTTTGCTGTATGGCCCATGAGATCCTGCAGATTGGCTTTCGCAGAGACTTCCGTAAATTCCGTATGCAGTGGTCGTGAATTTATTTTGGCTTGCGTAATATGCTTGTATCCGGGTAAAACGTCAGCGCCGTGTCGCGTTAAAGATGCCCGTAGTTTCTCATATTTCTCTTTGGAAAGTTCTAAGTCCATAAACAAGGCCAAGGCTTCTTCGGAACCATACTTTTTAATGTGTGCGTTTGTGGGCGTGGGAATGCTTTCCTCAATCCTTTTTAGTCGCAGTGGGCTTGCATCAGCAACAGATTTGGTTATGTGCGACCTAACTCTTTCACTATCCTTTGTAAATTTAATAGACAGCGCTTCCGATAATTGCTTCGTGGTCAAGTCATTGGTGGCATCGGCAAGTTTCCTCTTTCTTGTGAAAATTGAACACTCCTCAATACTTTTTTTTGGCCTTCCTTTTGCTCCTCTGGTTGATGTGGTGGGTTTATCTACTGCCAATATATCCAGGATGGTATCTTCATTAAGCCAGTCCTCGTATTTGGAGTTGAAGTTCTGAATGGTTCGATTAGATTTCACCCATTTTGCCTTAATATTTGCATATATCAGATAAAAATTATTTTTTATAATTTCGCTTCTCTCAATATTTCCGTATAAGCTATCAAGTTCTTCTAAAGCAGCTTCCGTGAAAAAATTTGGTGTGGTTGACTTTCTAAACAGTTCAAATAATTTAAAATTGTTCAACGCCATGTTTTCAGTACTTAAATTGTTTAATGGTTTCAGTAATTGTTGCGCCAACTTTCAGTCGTAGACTAATCCAGGCATTATGCTTATTTTGCAATATATAGGCTTATGCTACCATGCCGAAAAATGTACCTGTTCCCTACATACATATGGATTTAGGCTGAATAATGCATTTTTATATTATGCACGTGTCCAAATAAGATTTGTGCCTACCTGTAGTCAATATTGTTCTTGACCATTTGCAATATATAGGCTTATGCTACCATGCCGAAAAATTTACCTGTTCCCTGCATACAAATGGAATTAGGCTGAATAATGCAATTTTGATATTATGCACGTGTCCAAATAAGATTTGTGCCTACCTGTAGTCAATATTGTTCTTGACCATTTGTACGCCAAAGTATTGTTTAAGTGAGGTACGTACCTGCTAATTTCAATGAGTAGTTTTTTTAGATTTTAGATCAAACTACTGTCATACAATTTCTGCAACCATGTCTTTTTAACCTTTTTTACCTCTAGAAGCCAAACGGGCACGTACGGGCAGATAAAATTTTTGAATTATGTAAAGAAATAATCAAAGAACAGATTTTGCAAATATGGCAAATATAGAAAAATATAGATTTTTGTTATTTTCCGTCAAAGTTGAAAAATAGTGAAAAAACGGATAGTTTTTAAATAGTGATTTACCAGGAGAAACACAAAGCAAACAGTTCATTTTTTTTTTATCATTACACATTTAATAAATGCATCAATCAATACAAACAAAAAATAAGGCGATTCGTTACCTATTTTTCGTGATATTACACCTGAAATCGCAACAAATTTACTAAAAATTGTGTGTTTTTTTGAAAACCGAAAGTCGGTCAACTTTGAACGGCTATATCTTCTAAACTAAAAATGTGATATTATTAAGAGTGGCAGATTTGAAATCGTTGAAAAGTTTCCTATAACATGAGTTTATTCAAAACTTCGTCGGTGCTCATGAAAATTTTGATTTTTGCAACCTCGTTTGCTCTACGGGCGCTACTGTGCGTCGTTGAAAAATTTTCAATTTAACCCTTTCAGACATTAAACAGAACCAGTTGATATAAAAATCTGGTAGGTTGTCTCACCTGGCCGCAAGGTGTTGTCCAATATATTGGACAAAGTTACTCGGTGGACATGTTTCTTCCAAGTAAACTTAAAGTCAAAAGGTGTAATTTAATGAGACAAAGGTATTAAAAAGAATCTATTTTGTGTGATAGTTAGCAAAGCAGGTTTTGCAAATAAAAAATCATTTTTTTGAATAACCGACTATTTTGCTGCGACCAGTGTTTGTATTTTCCTTAAATATTGGTTAGTGGTTGTGAACATCGCTTGTTTTTTTTTTGTGCTTGATTGAATTTTGCAATGGGTCAGTAGGAAGAAATACATTTTGCTTTGAATGGATTAATTTGCTAGTCCAAGAAAATATTTTCCTACACGGGCAACTGGTAATTACGGACCATTTTTCATCATAATATGAAGTCCAAAAAATACACGTATTTCATCAGCGCTGGATGGTTTAAAAGATGACTTTCCCTGCTGAACGGCATATAAAATTGTGTCACATGTGGCATTGTCAAAAAATTATTGTCAATATATGTACATATTTTTGGAAATATTTAAAATGGAGTTTCTATAATAATATTATCATTTGGCGGAACAAATTCGACTAGTTTTTGATTTCGCATGAGCCTATTCTTCCATACAATAGATTTTCAGTAAATTTCATTTTGGGTCTTTCATAATTTTTGGTTGTGGTACTTAATCCACAATGTGTGTCAGCTCAATTCTCCTTAGACTTCTTGATCTTCAATTTCTTCTGGAAATGCTTCATGGTCTTGAACCACCGTTTCAAGAAATTAGGGTAAGGGTAGGTCGAAAGGAGGACGACGCATCAAGGATACAATCTCATTTCAGTACGATATACACCTAGGCCACTACTGGGCCTGTTGTGCACTCCTTAGGAAACATGGGAATTAAGGTGGGTAGTGCTACCACCATCTATAGGGAGGGTATTAACGTCTGGCGTTAAGAAACTCAGTTTCCTGGACGTCATTCCTAAGGTTTTCCAGTCACCGTTCCTCAGGGATCCTAAGTCCAACATGACATCGCTCCCGAGGTGTTTCGATCTTAATTCGACGAGTCCTGACAGTGGCTGTAAAAGTGTTCAGCATCTCGCTCTCCTCACCAAACGCTCTAAGCTCGTCAGAATCCTGGACTTAAGCCTATTAACTGCTATCGCCCTAATTGCCCTTTGGCTGTCGGTAAATATATTGGCATCCAATCGCCCCATATTCGATTCCATTCATCTCATACATTCCGTAATAGCATGGACTTCACCTGGAAGCTTTTGCCTTTATCCGGCAGACGGTAGAATATCTCGGTTTCTGTGTTTTCAACATAGACCCTCGTTCTATCCCCTAGCTTAGGGCCGTCCAGACGCGTCTGTGCATCAACAAAACCCCACAGGAGTTTGTACTAAATTCAGGGAAACTTACTAAGAGAAAAGCTCATCATCTGCTCTAGCATCGCTTACATCAGAAGATTCTTCTAAAAGTTTCAAGATTTCTTCTTCACTTAGTAGTAGTTTTAACGCCATTTCGTAAAATTAACACCAGTACTGGCAACATAAATGTTCTCGCCAATTCCAAAAACTGCAACCACAAAGTCAATTTGTCCAATATAATGGACGTGCATTTAGAAGCGTCTAAAGGCTATATTATTTTAAAATTAAATGGAATTAACATTCTAATAGCTTAAGAACTACTCAAGTAATACTAACAAATTTTTTTTGTAAGTGTAAAATAACGTTATTATCACTTAAAACTAGCACTGAAGAGTACTATATTTCACAATAGCAAAGCAACTTTTGAAAATCACTCAATTTAACACTAATTAATGAAAAATATCACTTCTAAAACACATGCGTTTAAAGTATAACAAACACTCTTTTTATAACGGTAAATACTATAAAAATCGATTGATTTGCGTCAATTCTACATGACTTCAAAGAGAAAAATTTAAATGTCCAAATAAATTTGTGTCGCCGTCAACGATATGTGTTACTGGCGTTCTGAACGTCTGCAATGTCACATCGGCTGCGAGTGCAATATTATGGCCCCTATTACGGTTTACAACTCAACTCAGTTGAGTTGTAATATCTTAATTTTTGTATTATGGCTTACAACTTTGCTAAATTTCGTAGAACAAAAACATAACAAAAATTACAACTGATCACAACCAGTTGTATTTATGACAACTCAACTGAGTTGAGTTGTAAACCGTAATAGGGGCCTATGACATTTATAACGTAACGACGTAATCTCTTTTGATAGTTTTCGACATGAGTTACAGCCACACATTTTTCTCACTTTTCGAGAAACGATGGAATATTTTGTTTCACATCTTTTCGATGCAAGAAGTTCTCACTAAAGTTACAGAACATGGGTACTGGTTATGATATTTTTTTTGTATTTAGTAGTGCTACCATACTTTTATCTAATTTAAATAAGACTTTTTAAATAAAACTCAAAAAATCACTCTGTATTTAAATACGATTTAAGTTTATAAGAAAATAAACTTAATATAGATTTAAATACTATCCTGAAAATTGGGCATAACCCAGAATCACTTTTTGAGTTCATGTAAACCAGGGGTCACCAACTAGCGGACCGCGGTCCAGATCCCGACCGTAGACCTATTTTATGCGGACTTTCTCTTAACAATACACATTATTTTACATTATGTAACAAAAAATTCATGAGAAATATTTTCGTCTCGACATCAGCCTATGGTGATGATCCGTTAACTAACAAGTTATAGGAAATTTGATCTCTTACCATTGTATCATTCACCAAACTATGCTTTGCTGCAAACTCAATCTTAGACTCGAGAGAACAATGCAAGGAGTGATGAATATAATAAATTTTTTTCGGGCAAAATCAGCACTGAAACATCGTGAATTAAAAATATTTCTTGACAAAGTGGATGCTTAATATGACGATCTGTTATTGCATAATAATGTGAGTTGGTTAAGCAAAGGCTGCGTTTTACAACGATTCTTCGCCATTCTAGAACACTTGAAGAGATTTCTTTTCAAAATTGATTAAACGTCAACAAACGATTACTTAAGTTTTCTTGGCGATAAAGAAAACGTAACTTCAATTGCTTTCTTATCAGATATTTTTAAACACATCAATGATCTGAACCTTAAACTTCGGGCCGGCCATGCAGAAAAGCCTTAGTTGGCGAAGCTTGTGTTTGGCATATCATACCATGCTATCTATCGCGTGATTCTTTAAAGCAAAACTGTATAATTAATTGTATTACATATATTGGGCTCTTATTTGTGGGGGAGCTCCTGACAGAAGTAAAAACTTTTTTGCGAAAACTCGATCTTTTCAATATTGATCTGGATAATGAACGCCTGCACTTCCGTAATTAAACAAAAAATCTGCAATGACAACGAGCTTGACGTCGGCCAATACAAGACGTTCATTGAGGATCTAAAATCGGAAATTGAAAACAGATTTGCAGATTTTAAGAATATTAGGAATGTCGTCGATATCCTCAGTAACATTTACTCTCTGAATCCTGGGGATGAATGGAGTAATGAAGCTGCAATATTTTCGGGAGTAACAAAGCTTCTCTTCAGATGGAAATTATCGATATCCAAGAAAACACAGTTTTAAAACACCAAAAACAGTAAGTTTCTTGTCACGAGTTTTGGATAAAATTTGTTTGTGCTAATAAAGACCCAGAATTAAAAAAATGTGCCTTGAAACTTCTCACTTTGTTTGGGTGAACATATGTTTGTGAAGCAGCATTTTCTAAGATGAACTTCATTTAAAATACATTCCTGAAAAGACTTGTCGATGAACATCTCCAAGATTTAATGAGAATATCCTGCACAAGCTTAACATCAAACATCAGACGGATAGTACAAGACAAAAAATGTTATTTTTCTCATTATTATTGTAAAAACCCTTATTCTTTACATCTTTTTATTCAATGCATTCTTTTATTATTTAATAAAATCAAGCATCGAAACCCATTCGTTTTATTTGTCCATTGATACAGTATCTAAACATATTATTTAAATAGTTTAGTTTATTACCTTCCGGACCGCGACGGTCGTGATTTAAAAAAAAACGGACCCCAAATGAATGTAGTTGGTGACCGCTGATGTAAACCTTGCGCGCAATTTATAGTTGCAATTTAAGAGATAATTTGATGAAAATTGGTACATATTAAGGTTGAACAATTAAATGGGTGTTATTTTTGTTCGATTAAGCGATTATTCGATATTTGGCATTTGAAAATTATTCGATTAAACGAATAATTCCAAACACAGAAATTTTATAAATTACAAGATTTTTTTTCGATAATTTTAGAAAAAGTTCACTTCACTTCACTTCGGGCACTTAGATTTAAAAAAAATCAATATCCATCCTCTGCTATGTTTCTGCAAATAATTTTCTCTAGAGAATCGAACGAAGTATGTTGTTTAAAATATTTATACATGTGGCCACTTGTACAGAGAAAGAAAAACACTCGGCATAAATCAAGTTGTTTATGATTACTTTAAGTACGAGTCGTACTCAAAAACTCAAGTACGAATAGCACTTAAACGTACTCAAAACAATCCTAAATGGGGCTATTTTCAAAAATCAATCCCGGAATTTTTTGAAATAAGTATAAAATTCTTAAATCAAGTACAAAAAAGATTAAACTTTTCGTTGATAGTGCCACTCTGAGAGTAAAATAACAAAGGGAGGGTTTTAATCTCATAAAACTTACTAGTCTCATCTCTCAGCATTGCATTCTTTTATGTGTGTGTACAATTACAACAACGCAACACAAGTTCGAACAAAACGATTTGCTTTTTGTTTGTAGAAGCAACAAAAACAACAGAACAATAAGAAAAACATATGCATACTTATATAGGTATGTATTATTTTCATGGTTAACCCTCCGGCTAACGCAAGTTTTTTTTATCCATGCACACTTAACAAACGTCTGGCCAGACTCATGTGTACCACGAAGGGTTAAAAAGTAAATTTCTCAATGAGCATATTTAGACTAGACTAATTGTTCTGGCAGAAAACGACAGTTTGTAGGCGAAAGAGGTGAAGAGAGTCGTTTTTGGTTGGCATAATTTTTAATCCAGCTTCAACCCCGCATTAGCAGAGCAAAACCAATACATACACACTTATGAAAAAACAGGTTCAGTGTTTTCTTTTTTGCAGAGCGATTTTAATCGTTAGTTTTTCGCCGTCGTGTAAACATGAATATAAAAACAGAGGGTGGTTGGTCACGCCAACAAACTTTAAAATTAATAAAGGAATTAAAACCGCGCGAGTTTTTGTGCAAAGTGACACATCCAGACTACTTAAAAAGTTATAAAAAACAAGAAGGACTGGAAGAAATCGCTGTGTCATTAAAATAAGTTAAGCCAAACGTTACTGCTGCAGATGTCAAGAAAAAAAATTAAGATTTCCAGCCATATTTCTTCTTTGTTCCAAAATTATTTATGCAAACAGTAAAACTTCACAATTTTTTTATTTTTCTTGTTGTTCACAAATTAAGCACATCTGCTGGTGTTAGGCGCCCGAAATGTTTTTATGTTTACAGCGAACGAACACCAAACGTTAAATAAACAAAAAAATACTAACACATACAAAGCTGCGTGTACGTATACAATTTTATGCCAGAATAATTAATCCAGTGTAGTTTGGAAAGAACAAAAGTTAATCCGACTAAAAATTAGTCTAGTCTAAACTGGCTCAATCATAATAATTTTTTCTTTCTAATTTCTTTTTTGGTTTTTTTTAAGCACGAATTGGGGATAAAATCAACTTTATAATACTTTAATCAAGCGCGTTTTGCGATTTATTCAATCTTAGTTTTACTTAAATCAATCTCATTTCCGGATTATTTCAAATACGAAATCGGGATTGAATATGGATAATTTAAGTATTTTGCGATTGAAAATCCCTAATTGAATCAATCTTTCTGTACTTGATTCAAAAAAATCCGTACTCACCGTATTATCAACACCGCTTCGGATTGATTTGAGTACGTTTGGATTGTTTTTCCTTTTGAGTGTAGCCCCATTGATTTTGTTAGTGGAGCATCTTCTGTAACTGTTTGTAGTGTTCACTGTTTAAGTGTTAAATAAGTGAAGCTGTTGAAGAACATTTACGTTAATACATTTTTAGACACCTGTTACATTTAGTTTTAAAACCAAACTCATTCTAAAGAGAGGAACGCATAAATAGTTTTGTTAAAAAATACGGGCGTGTTCTAGAAATCTAAATTTTAAAAACGACCCTGTAATGAAAGTTCATAAAAATATTTCATTTTATCTGCTTCATTCTTTAAAAATCTATTATTTTTGCCAGAACACTTAAAACCACGAAAAACTACGGTCATATTGTAAATTATTGATCTTAAATTATCGTTCAATTTCAATTTCACTTTATTTCGATTTCTAGAACTTACCCAATAAATTAATATAAATCTTTGAGTTAACATACCTTTATCATTTTTTATTTTGTGAAATGAATTAATAAATTGTGTTGAACAAATTTAGCAAGCTAAATTACTTATTTAACCCGAATTCTCCCGGTTTATGAAATAATCATCCGATTATTATAATATTTGATTCACGTTATGTCTAGGATACCTTTAGTATGTATATGAAAAGAAAAATGGAATATCGGGTCCAGTTTTCGAGAAAATGGTTGTCGTCATATGACGACGCTATTTAAATAAAGGTACAAAATTGTTCATATGGATTTTAGTTTTAGAACGTTTATTTGTTCTTCAGTGTTTTATGTTTTAAACAGTTACAATGAAATATTGATTGAAATATTTTCATATTTGATGATATGGGGCGAAGCAATCAACACACAAACCTTTATCACATTTTTGGCACTCTTTTCTTACAGTTAATTTACATTTATCACCAGCACATGCTCTCTGCTTATTATTTTTTGTTCTTTGCACATAGTGCATATAGCCATCATACCTAATAGCATCAGCCCCAGTCTGGGATTTCGACATTCTCCCCGGACCTTTCGGAAAATTAGTCTTTGACGAAAGATATGACATTTCTAAGTCTCTTTGGAAACTGTTTTGCTTGCGTTTAGAATCATGCTGTCTCGCTAAAAGCCAAGCATTTTGTACAGACACGTCCAACATCCAGGTAAATAGTGGCCACCACCATTTTTTACTTCGAATAGATCTGCGAACAGAATTTACATTTTGATCCATTCGATCTGTTCAGCCCAGATTTTTATTATAGAGTTGGATAGAATGTGGAATATTTACTTCAACGTATTTTAGGTTTGCCTTACTCCCTTTCCCACGGGATCTGCAGAAAAAACAGTTGAAGCTACTGTGAACACCGCGTTGTCTTTCCACCTTGTTACAAAAAAATCTTCTCTCTCTGGTTCTTCGTATTTCAGAAGGTGCCAGAAGTTGGTTACAAGACAAAGAATTAATATTTCCTTCGATGTCCTCATCTGAGTTTTCATCAGTCAAAACGACAACATCTCACAGAAAAAATTATAGCCGAATTATTTTCAAACAAACGCTTGTTTGAAAATTTTTTTGATTTCTACAAATTTTTTTACTGATTCAATCAATATTTTTGTTTGATTTTTATTTAACCAACAAAAATGTGGACAACTCTTCAAAAATTTAATAAACGCGCTATTGGTTTGAAGTTTTCATAATTTTGTATGAAATATTTAACGCTCTTTAATGTTTTCGTCTTTTTGCATTTTTTTTATTGATTGTAAGCAACACTTCTTTATGATAAACTAGCTTAACCCGGTGCGCTTCGCTACACTGCTTAAACCACTTCTTCAGTTGAGAGATATTTAACATATGCGTCCTATGGAAGGTTTTCCCCCTGCGCCTTCCCGCTTTATTTTTATTTTCAAAAGTGTAGTATACCATAAGAGAGACTTCTGCAAAGTTTGAACATTCTCACTATAAAAGTTCGTAAGATATGCGATATTAACCATTGGCGTCCTATGGTGGGTACCACTTCCCCCGCTGCTATTTTATTTCAATTTTGGGGCTCTGAAGATCATACTACCAAAAGTTCAACAAAACGCGTACAGCGGCTCTTAATTATATTTCTATCTATGAGGGGCACTGCTCCTCCCCTGTCTCTCCCGCCCATTTTTATATTGAAATTTATAGTTTACCCTAATAGTAGCTTTAACCACGTTTTAAGACTCTCCCTTTAAAAGTTCTTCAGTTGAGCGATATTTAATGTATGCATCCTCTGGGAGGTATTTCCCTCCTGCGCCTACCCGCTTTATTTTTATTTTCAAAAGTGTAGTATACCATAAGAGTGACTTCTAGAAAGTTTGAACATTTTCACTATTACAGTGCTTAAGATATGCGATGTTAAACATTGGCATCCTATGGGGATTCCAATACCTCCGCTGCTATTTTATTTCAATTTTGGGGCTCAGAAGATCCTACTACAAAAAGTTCAGCAACATGCGTCCAGCGGCTCTTAAGATATGCGATAATTAATATTGGCATCCTATGGGGGGTACCAATTCCCCTGCGCCTATCGAAAAAATAAGTAGCCTATTTTATTTTTAGGGCTCACATGATGTTACTGTAAAAATTTCAGGAAAATCGGTGCAGTAGTTTAGGAGTCTATAAGCCAACAAACAAACATACAAACAAACAAACAAACAAACAAACATACAAACATTTTTCATTTTTATATATATGATAAATATAAGAACTACAACAAAAAACACATGCAGTCTATTTTTGAACGCTTTAAAAAAGTACAGCAATAAGAAAAATGATAAAATAACGTGACGAGGTTTGTAGTAAAAAAAACAACAAAAACAATAGCAGGCAAAAAAAAACGTTTCATTTTTTTTAAACAACAGAAAAAACACTTATTAGAAACAAAATAAATTTTTGGTTGGTTTCAAAGTTGGTAAAAAAAAACAAAATCCCGTATTCAATTTTTTCAAACAGTTTGTTTAAATACATCAAATACAAAAATAGAATGATGGCGGAAAACATATCGAGTCGGTCTGCCGACTCATTAGCAAAGGAAAGGATAAAGCAAAAGTGTGTGATGAAGAAAAACACTGTGAGTATAAATATGACTTCGTTCAAAAATTATTCCAACAAAAAAATGTGTCTCAAAACCAGCCGGCCGCTCTGCTCTGCTTCATCTTCGACAACAGTGCTTGCTTGTGTGCCAAAACTTTTTTGTTTGATTCAGCAAAATTATTTGTTTGAAATTTATATGAATTTCAGTAAACTTTTTGTTTGATTCTGTAAAATTATTTGTTTGAAAAACTCGGCGTTTTTTTTCAATAAACAAAATGCAAATAAATTGTTTGAATATGCGAATTTGTTTGTAGGACCGATTTTAGACAAAAAATTGTTTGATTCTACAAATTTTTTGTTTGAATTGGAAAAATAATTTTTTCTGTGCTGGAGGCTCGATGTAAAACTCGTTTGTTCCATTTTCTTTCTCTACAATATCCAAAATGTTGCGACGCTAAGAAATTTACTGATAAAAAAACGAAAACAAAAATAAAAAAATGTATATGCATAGTACTCGTTGTATCATAGTGTCGTCATTTGACGACAACCAAATATATTCCCAAAAAAATTATATTTCTTCCACAACTTGAATAAAATTTTTTAGCAAGAATCTTGTAAACTAGTATTAATTTTCATTTTATGTTACTTTTACGGCACATTTATAAAATTTATTAAGTTTTTAACACTTACTTACCAGCCGAACTCATAATTATGAATTTTTTCCAAAAACTCTCACAATAAAAACTTTACCAAACGCGAACTGTTTGAAGCACAACGTTGAACTTAATTTTTTATGAAAAAGCAATGAACACACAAGACAATTGTCTTTGGTTTATTTGTTTCTATGCAACAATAACGCTTCACCAGCCAGTTGAAACTGCCAATGTATTTGTCGTCACTAGGAGAATTCGGGTTAACATGACGGTTTTTTCTTAATTCCAAAGGACACATAAATTTAGTTTGTTTATTCTTCTTAATACTTTAAAAAAAATTATACATTTAACAGAAATACTATATATATTCGATTAATCGGTATAAATTCTTCGATTAATCCTTTAATCGAAATTAGCAATTTTAAATTATTCGAATAATTAATCGTCTAAAATTGTTCGATTAATCGACTGAACACCCTGGTACATATGTTTTAATTGTCACAATTACCATGCCTTTTTGAAATGCCACACAAGCTCCTTTCTGGTATATTTGCGCCCATAAACCATCTTATTCTGCTGGTCTTTAGATTAATTATGTCCTAAAATTATTTTATTGCAATCTAAATCATACTACCAAATTTTTTAGGATTCAGTCGATAGTTGGCCGGCCAAAGCACCCATACAAATAATGCTCCTGAAAATTGCTTTTAATGCCATAATTTTCTTATTTATGTTGGTATTGACACAAAATTTGGCGACAAAGTGTTGTTCTGGTAGGTCCTAAAGTGACAATAGGGTCCACATACCCCAGTCCTAAAATCACTTAAAGGCTAACAAATCTCATATGAAGAAGATGTGTTCCAAGCGAGGTAGAATTTCGAAACTTTGTGCTTAAATGCTGTTGTGTAGGCTTTTAAATGGTCGGCTTAATCGGCTTTATTTTTTTACTTTTTTTTTGGCGTGTAGAAATAAATAAAATTTTTACAAACTTTACAAATATATATATCTGGCAACTCTGAGTGTAAATTAATTTTCCAAATATTCTTGAAAATGTAAAGCAGTACATTGGCTTCTTTGCTGTTGACTCGCAAATTACTTAGAAAGTAGTGTTTTATCATTTCATTGCCGAATACTTGTGTAATCGTTAAATTTACGAACATTATAGTTGTAGTCAGGGCTCCATTGCCAAACCAGGAGGCTTATTCTGAATTGCGATGCGAAAATCAATGCGATGCGCAAATGAAATGCGATGCGAAAGAAAATTGGTATTCTGTTTGACTTTCTCGATCGTATTCGCAATTTATTTCAAATTGTGGCAACGCTGCTCAAATAAACGTCAGTGTCAATAAACATCAAATTAAAAATAAATAAATTGTTTGTGTTTCGCTGTGAAAATTGTTTAAATAATTTATTTAGAACATTCTGTAATAAAAAAAAATAATAAAAATGTATTTTGTGGCACTGTGGTTCGACGACGAAAGAAATGAACATGTTTTGTGTGTACTTTAAAAAGGTCCCAAACCTATTAAAATTTAGGCCCCTATTACGGTTTACAACTAAACTCAGTTGAGTTGAAATTTCATAATTTTTGTATTATGGTTTACAACTTTGCTAAATTGCGGTGAACAAAAACATAACAAAAATTACAACTGATCACAACCAGTTGTATTTATTACAACTCAACTGAGTTGAGTTGTAAACCGTAATAGGGGCCTTAAGTTAAAGTCAAACTGGTTTACATATATATTTCATACTTGTTCCATCCTGCAGCTTCTCTAATAGGTGGTCCATTGATATTTAGTTCTTCAGTTAACGTTTGCCACAAAGTATTTGCCTACTGATGTGCATTTGGTGTTTTTCAATGGCCTCTTGCCAATTGGCTGTGCTTATTCATATTTTATATATTGAAATTATAGGGGTATCTCGTTTATGAACTCTATAGCAAAAATATCTATTGGAATCCTTAACGATAGACTTGTAGCATGGATTAACGATAGAAAGATTATGACTGAATACCAAGCAGGATTTCGAAGGAAATTTTATTTACTCTCTATATAAACGATTTACATGCATATTTAGAAGGTGGACTTAAGCAGAAGGTTATCTTGGCCGATGATAAGAAAACGATGGAAAATATGATACGGAAGCTCGAAATGTATTGTGATCTATGGAATTTAGAAGTGAACATTCAAAAATCAAAGATGGTGGTATTTAGGAATGGGGGAAGATTAAGTGTGCAGGAAAAATGGCTCTTCAAAGGAGAAGAAATAGATATAGTAGCAGAATACAACTACGTATCTTGGAGTCATCCTAACTCCTTAAATGTCATTTTTTAAACATTTGCAAAATAGAAAAGTACAGGCTAAGAGTGCAATAAATGTAACATGGCAAACCTTTTTAAAAAAGAATAATATAACACTGGAAATAAAATGGAAACTCTTTATGGCAGTATGCAGATCCGTTCAAGCATATTCAGCACAGGTTTTCGAAGAGGTAGATAAGCTACATAGATACTTTCTAAAAAGATTGCTAAAACTCCCTATAAACACACCAAATTATGCAGTAGAGCTTGAAACTGGCATAGAAGAATAAAAAAATTATTTTTTTTTTCCAGAAAAAAAATTATGTTTCTAAAACGACTGCGCATATAAGAAAAACGTTTTACCTTTCTTAAAGTAAATTTAATTGCGGAATTTCGGTTTTTTTTTAGTTTTTTAATTAACTAAAGCGTTTTTGAGTTGCGCGAACATATCGCACATTTGCTGCAAGACCGGCATAACTCAAAAAATGAAATTTTGGAGTTAATGATGCAGAATTGTTCACTTTGTTTTTCTTTATATTGTGTATTAAGTTCATCTTTATATCTTTTATACTTTCACAGTTTGAAGAGAATGTGTCTTCTTTTTTTCTAAGTAGTTAGAGCAAATCAAAAACTTTAAATGCGTTTATCTTGAAATGGATTTTTTTGAGTTATGCCGGTCTTGCAGCATATGAGCGATATGTTAATCTATCTATACAATATATAATTTCTTAGTATGTCAGGATGTTTGTATGTATGTCCTATTCTTTCCGCAACTTTCTGAAGCCATCTGATGACATAGGAAGCTGAAATTTGGCACACTTGAAGAACTTTCTCTGCGGAAGATCGTAACGAAGCCATATTTTTGATTTGCGGCATTTCAACTAGTATAACTATAAAGATCTGATATAAAAGATGTTTTTTTATAATACGGGGAACTTTAGGCCCCACCCGGCACGGTTAGGCACTGTCGGATTGACCTGAAAAATTAGATCATGATTTCTTACACCAAACCTCATATTTTAAGCAGCGCAAATAATTAAATTTAAAAAAAAAATCCCATGCAAGATGCGACCAGTCTAATGTATATACCTTGCAACTCCATCTCCAGTATATAACCAAAACGATGTTAAGCTATGCAGATGATAGGTTACCACACCTCTTAACAAAAATAATTTTTAGAAAAAAAATATTTTGGGCAAAGAGCCTTAACGATTTGGCAAATAAGCTTAACACACAATGGGCAGATATAAATACTACGGAACCAGAATGGAACTTTCGAAACAACTTGTAAATACAGAATGTTAAATATGAAAATTTTTTAAATAAAACACAAAGAGCTATGAGAAGCGACACACGCATATATAAACACTTAGATTATAGAGTTGGGGCCATATATTTTCAAAGGTTCAACAAAAATGATATCACCGGATAATCAAAGCACGTTGTAGTCTTTTATATCTCAATGGTAATAAGCAGGGAAATCAGAAATATGCTCTAAACACGCGTTTTATTCGCATTAAATATGCAGTAAAAACACGAAAAAATTTTAAAAATATGCCCTAAAAATTAAAAATTTATCATATGAAGACACAATATTCAACAATTGAATATTAAAATTTAAAAAAAAACTTAAAAATATTATCGCTTAAGCCCATATAAGGTAAAAATTCATATAAGTGCTGTTTGCGCCGAATATTTTCTAGATATTAACATCCATATTGTTAACAAATGTGAACATTTAAAAGAAGTTAAAGCTTTTTAAGGATGGAAGCTTAGATAGCTTGCGGACACAAGGAGTCTGATTTGGATGTGAAATTATAGACCGATTCTCACCATTTGCAAATTATCTACAACATTGGAACTTGTTCTTTGCGCACATGGCTAACATGGACAGACAAAAAGCCAGACGGACGGATGGACATCGTTAGATCACTCTAAAAGTGATTCTGAGTCCATCGGAATACTTAAAAATTGGTCAAGATGCAAATTGCATAACATTTATCCTTACTGACAACCTGCTTTGCCTTACAATTTAAGAGTAAAAATTAAATGTAGATGTCGAAATTGAAGTAACAGATTTTCAAAAAAAAAAAAGTTTTTTTTGCTGCGAAAGCTTCTGTAGGCATCTAAAAAATTTAATATATGGGCACTTCCACAGAAAAGCTCTCTTTTTGTCACGTCACGTCACCTAGCAATTATTCTTGTATTTTAGAACCACGTTGTTCAAATTTTTCCTCTCTTTCACTAAATGAAAACATAGTTGCGCTCTACACCCAAATGCAACAAAGGAAATAATATTTTCATTATTTTTTGAGAAACAATTAAAAATTGTTGGTGACGTTACGTGACAAAAAGTAGACATTTCTATGTAGTATTTTGCAAAATCTTTCATTTATGTGAATCTTTCATTCTCTTTCAGAAAGGTTAAGTGAATTAATTCATTATTTTCTTTCACTTTTCTAAATCACAAAGAGCTTTCAGAATGAAGTGTCAAGTTCGTTTGAAGAATGATTAAATTAAAACAAAAACCGTATTTTTATAATTAATGGAAATTAGATTTAAAGTTAAAGTTAAAGAGTTGTTTAAGAAAAATTTTTAAAATAAGCACATTTAGTATGTTTATGTATGTATGTATGTAAAAGTTCAGAGTGCTCTTATTATCATTCGCTAAAAAAGTTAAAAAAAACTTAGTTTCAATAAAAGTTCAACAGAAGGGAAAAATCATAACAAACAAGATGAAACCGAAAGATGAAAGAAATGGAAAGAAAATAAGGAAATATTTCATTCTTTCACTTAAGTGAATCATTCAGTTGAAGTAATTCATTCAAGAGCGACACAAGCCTATTTCTATGGAAATACCAATATATCAAATATGACTTAAAAAGGCAAAATATGCGCTATAAACCTAAAAAATGCTGAAAAAAGGCTCTTTTAACGAAATTGTGCAAAAAAAATGCTGCAAACGGTAAAATATGCAAAAATATGCACTAACAAATCGATGCCAAAATTCATAAAAAGCTCTAAAACGGATAAATAAATTGTTTCTGCCGTCATTGGTCGTGCAAGGAAAAACATGCAATTGCATATTTGTGGTTTCCCTGGTAATAAGTATACAGCAAATGAACGGGATCGCCTTTGTACTTTTTTTAATTGGAGGAAAGTGGAAACATTGCAACACTTCCTTGGTCGATGTCCTATACTAAACTCTTTCCGAATGAGATATTTTTCAACAACTATATTGTCAGAAGATGAAATCAAAAGAATTCTAAATGGCCGATTGCATTCAGATTGGACAAACTTAGTTAGATATTTAAAATCATCTCTTAATTACCGTAAACTAATTATAAATGAATTTGAATGATACTTTATTAATTAAAGTATAAAAATAATTGCTATTCAACAATGCATCCAGCTGACGACTTTTTGCTATAGCTGTATAATAGACTGGTCGCAATTTTTTTTTTTTTAATTTAATTGTTTGCGCTGTTTTAAATATGAGGTTTGGTGTAAGAAATCATGATCTAATTTTTCAAGTCAATCCGACGGTGCCTTGCCGTGCCGGGTGGGGCCCAAAGTTCCCCATATTATAAAAAAAAAAAACATCTTTTCTATCAGATCTTTATAGTTATACTAGTTGAAAAGCCGAAAATCAAAAATTTAAAAAAAAACGAAAAATTTTTATTAATTTAAGAATTTTATTAAACCGCCACATCTTTTGTGAATACATAAATTCAAAAGTTGTTTACAGATTTTAATCATTTATAGCTTGTTTTGTTTGCAATGTTGTTTTTTATATGTCTGCATAAAATTAAAAGCATAGCTGCATTTTTCAATTTTTTATGAATTTTTAAAAACAAAAATTCCGAAATTTTAATAAAAAAATTATTTTTTTTTCCAGAAAAATAATTATGTTTCTAAAACGACTGCGCGTATAAGAAAAACGTTTTACCTTTCTTAAAGTAAATTTTATTGTGTAATGTCGGTTTTTTTTAGTTTTTCAATAAGCTAAAGCGTTTTTGAGTTGCGCGAACATATGTTAATCTATCTATACAATATATAATTTCTTAGTATGTGAGGATGTTTGCATGTATGTCCTATTCTTTCCGCAACTTTCCTAAGCCATCTGATGACATAGGAAGCTGAAATTTGGCACACTTGAAGTACTTTCTCTGCGGAAGATCGTAACGAAGCCATATTTTTGACTTTCGGCTTTTCAACTAGTATAACTATAAAGATCTGATAGAAAAGAGGTTTTTTTTTATAATATGGGGAACTTTGGGCACCACCCTGCACGGCTAGGCACCGTCGGATTGACCTGAAAAATTAGATCATGATTTCTTACACCAAACCTCATATTTTAAGCAGCGCAAACAATTATATTTAAAAAAAAAAATAAAAAATCCCATACAAGATGCGACCAGTCTACTGTATAATCTTAATCATATATAAAATTATACAAATTAATAATGTAAATGAAATAGTTATCCAAAAATAAAAATTTACTATTACGTTTTGAAATCGCCACGTTTGGCGAGAAATCGCCATATCTGACAGCCCTGGTGGTAGTCGAACTACTTTTAAAAATTTCGCAGAAAAAAATTATTTCTAACATGATACTTATGTAACACTTTTAATTGTTTCAATTAATTTGTTTAATGTCTTACCGATACAATTAAATCGAAATTAAAAGTAAAACATTTAGCAACAACATTTCACCAAAAAACTTTTTTTTTTAATTTTTTATGAAATAAAGGAAGTGATTGGAATTGTTTTTTTTTTTTTTAACAAAAACTATAACAAAATAATGATTAATTACTTTATGTCCTTCACTGCCTTTCATTAAAAAAAAATTGGCATATGTATTTCTTTAAAACGCTGTTAATTGAATTGTTTTATTATACCTACAAGAGTAAAACAGTATTAAAAAAAAAATAAAACATTATTCCCAAGTTAATTAAACTTTTGCTATTTTTATCAACCAACAATTACAATGTGTTAACATTATTAAGTATTTGGTTGTTTATTTAAAGTACCACAAAGACAAAAAACAACAAAAATAATAAGCAAAAATTGTCATTAATTAACAAAAACAAAAAAGATCATTAACTCTTAAATGAATTTAAAACTACGAAAACACAACAACAACAAAAAAAAAAACAAATGTTAAGCCAACTGAAAGAGTCAACTTTCAAATTATATTTTATAGATTTTATTTAATAAACAAATTCGTACGTTAAAACCCCTCTAATCAGACATAATTTGTTTTACGGCAAAATTTTTTTAAATAAAACTACAAAAAAAAAACAAAAATCATTTGGCCATAGAAAAGACTAGAATAGAAAGAGAGAGCTAGAGAACAACTAACCTAACTGCCAAAAAACCCAAGTCTATGACTGTGTTGGTTGTGTTTTAAATCGCGCAAGCAGTCCCATCCCGAAAAAGAAAAAAGGCCTTCTAAGCTGTATTTTTGCAGACATAAGGCCTCCCAACAGACATTAGGCCTCGCATCTACCAACTTTGAAGGCTACTAAAAGGCCTTCTAAAAATAACTAAGAATAAAAGCGTTATCTAGAATAATTGTTATTTTGCGAATATGGTGAAGTGAGTAAATCAATGAATGTAGATGTTGAGTAAATTTTGTAAAGTATTTCCCATACATTTCCACACAAAACTACTAAGAGGAAAATTATGACAGGCCTTATATTAGAATGCAAATTTGAGTTTGTACATAATTTTATTAAAAGAAAACATTCTAAAAGACCATTTAAAAGAAGGCAGAGTGGAATCATTTAAGGATTATTATTAAAGTGTTTGTAGCCCTTTTTAAATTCCGTTGGGTTCAAGTGTTGTCGAAAGGAATCCCTTTTGAAAACTTCACACGTTCGTAACATATTTTTATATCTTCTGAAAATGTTTGATATGGCTTTGGTTTTTTTTAACTGCAGTTCTGTTAGTTTGCCTCTCATAAATATTTTTTGGCAAAACAACAATTGCCACGATTTGTTAATACACAACTAGAGCATTGCACTACATGACAATTGTTGTTTGGTATTTTTTCTTATTAAATAATAAATAATTTTTTTTTATTAAGCCTTAGTTCATACGGCTCATGTCTTATTGACAAGATTCTTCCTTTTTCTTCTTTGAACATGAATTGGCGTTCAAATGATTCATGTCATGTTGACAAAATGTGCTTTTTTGATATTGAAAACAATTACAAAATTAAACAACGAATGAAAAACTAAATGTAAAGACAGTACATTCATCTGTGTACTCCTTTCTTTTCCCCTCGTCCCACTCGCCTATAACTTGAAAAAATAATAACGGAAAATTTATACTACCAAATCTCAAACATAATATCTCCATATCAATACGGATTTAAAAAAGGTGGCTCTACCACTACAAACCTTCTTCAGCTCACAATTGCTATCAATCGTGTTTTTTTCACAAGGAGTCAAACAGTTGTTATCTACACCGATTTCAGCAAAGCTTTTGACAAAGTCAATCATGCTCTTTTGTTTAAGAAGCTTCAAATAATGCGATTTACAGATCTTACCTTAAAGTGGACTTACTCTTATTTATCGAATAGGGTCCAAACTGTCCTTTTTAATAAAACGTTTTCTAGAAAAATAAATGTGCCATCAGGAGTACCCCAAGGCAGCCACCTTGTACCTATATTATTCTTGCTTTTTATAAACGATTTACCTGGAGTTATAAAGTTTTCAAATGTTCTGATGTATGCTGACGATGTTAAGATATTTTTAACTTACAACCATGTGTTAGATCACCAACGCCTACAAGATGATCTAAGTTGTTTTTATGAATGGTGTAAAGCAAACTTAATGGAGCTTAATTTAAAGAAGTGTAAACTAATGCGTTTTTCAAGAAATAATCCAGCTATAGTATATTACTTCCTATGTGGTATTCAAGTTGATGCAGTTTCCTTGATCTTGGAATACTACTTGACCCTAAACTTAGCTTTTATTCGCATATTACGTTTACGATAAATAAAGCTAGATGAACACTTTGATACATAACACGGTGGGCAAGAGAGTTCGATGATCCGTATATTACAAAAACCTTATATATGGCACTTGTAAGGCCGATTCTTGAATATGGATCGATTATATGGGAACCCATTTACCAAACTTATTCAAATTTAATTGAATCTGTACAGAAACAGTTTCTGCGCTTCTGTCTTCGCGGATTACACTTTAACCCACTAACCTTGCTTTCATAAACGCAAAGAAAAAACATGGTTGTGGTAAACATATTCTGAGAGCAACATATTATGATAAAATTCATGATTGTAGTCACCATATTAAGATTATTACTGAATCATACTATGACTAAATATACTCATAATATTACAACATAATATTTTTCCCTTAATCATATTATTATTCTATTAATCATAATAAGCTAAGAACTAATCATATTTTTGTCATGTTAATCATAATAAGCTATGAAGTAATCATATTATCATCATGTTAATCCTAATAAATTTAGAAGCAATCATATTATGATACAGCCCCTTTCATAACTGTCATAAAAATAAAAAAAAATTAAAATTTGTATGCATCGATTTTTTATTTTGTGGCCTTTTACATTTTTTCTTAAATCAAATAGCGGAGTTCAATATAAGGCTTGCAAAAGAGGAAATGCAAAATCTGTGGTTTTCATTGGCAACCGCGTATGTCCAAACACTAATAGTGTTTGTGTAGTAAATCATAAAAAAAATCCTCTATTTTTGATCTTCGAACACAAAAATAATACTGTACTTATCCAACTTAATTAAGATGAGACCATTTTAGTGTGTTCTGTTTTAAAAAAAAAAAAAAAAACACAAACATAGTTGTGTTCGGTTCAGCCAATTAATGTTCGTTCGTTTAGGTTTTGCCTAGCGATTGTTTTACTGGTAAAGAAAAATAAAATAAAAAATAAAAAAACAGCAAAAAAATTTTGCTTATTCCCTTAACAATGTAAAAAAAGAAACAGTATAGTAAATTAAAATGTATGTTAACAGAACCACTACAATCGTTCTTTTTATCACGAAGAACAGAACACTATAATGTTCGTTACTTTCTTGAAAATACTAACGAACGGTATTAACGGTTATGTTTTGCAAATACTAAAAGATATACCCATCGTTTCTAGGTGTGTGAGTCTTACGCCTATTAAAGTTCTGTTTATTTTCGAACACTGGTTATAAGAGCGTATTTAAATGAGTAAACTGCCCACCTATGTATGAACAATTACGAAACAAGTTAGTTTCATTGCGAAGTATTTTTAGGCCAGCGTATGCGGGAGTGAAAATAATTGCAACGTAGCTGTTTAATATTTTGGCGGGATGGTGATTAATTTCATCTTTGGACATTCCTTCAACTACTGACACAGTCTGGCGCGAATTCCTTTGTTCACTTCGGCGTTGATAAAATCGTTCGCTATGGGCCGGCAAACAGAAGTTTATCCATTGGATTATCATTACTTAGCAGCTGTTAAGGAGCCTAAGATGTCAGTTTGATGTGCCTTACAAGCCATCAGATCGGCATCAACATCCTGTTAACAACTGTATATTTCCAGTAGGCTAAGGAACAGGGTTAAAATATTATTAAACTAAACTTTTCTTCTCAGGAAGGGTAGAAAAATACTTAGAGGATTGCATTTTACCTCTTTGTTATAATAGCGAGTAATTAGATTAATATGTCCAAGGACTGGGTTCATATATTAAGAGGGATCCCCTTTTGGTGATAACGTGGCGCATGGCCGATAATCAGGAAAATGTTCACGCCTGGGCTCCGCAAGGAACCAAAAGGTGGGCTATATCAAAATACACAGTAAAGTACTTGGGGATGAATCCACTCTTGCATAACTGCTAACTGATTAGAGCACGCAACAAACTGAATATATATAAGTCTTCTCCCATATATAAATGAAATTAATTTGTTAATATTAAAATGAACTATGTATTGGTAACAGTACGCTTAACATAGAGAAGCCGTTTGGAGATATCAGAAGAAAAGTATTTCTTTCCTGCAATAGAATCGTTGCCATGGAGTCTTTCGGGACTAAGAAATGGTAGTGGCTCGAGAAGCATGGCTGGACTGAACTGTCATGTTGATATCTTCTTTCGGACATTGAAAATCTATGGGAGCACTGTGGCTGATGCATGCCACAAGGATGCCAAGAACATCTGAAATGACAGGGCTCTTGAAATTTACGGATTTCCTGAGTCTGGGGTGTGCACCAAAGCATCCTCCAATTTGTTATTTTGGAGCCACGGGAAGTCATACAGCCCCCAGACGTAACAACCTGGCACGACTCTATGGTGAGGACTCTGCTTGCAGGGTACACGTGGTGTTTGTCGGTATGCTTGATCCTAGGATCGTTGGTAACTCTCTTTTTTGAAACTGCTTGGATCACTCTATGCAGTGGAGATATTGATAGCTCCAACTCCTAAACAAGTGGAGGTACCAAGATTCTTGGTCTTGTACCTGAATTGCAACCTGTGTGTGATTGAATTATCCTACACACACAGGGGCTCTTGGTAAATGTTTATATGAATCACCTGGTGGCTTAGATCCACCGTGAGATTGAACTTAAAGAGGTACTCACGTAAATCTAAATCATATTAGCAGCTGTTAACACCAAGAGCTAACAAAAAGTCATGTCAAACATGTACGAAAATAATACCAACCATCACTTTTTACTATGAACAGCAGCGTTATACAACGAGTTTGACTGATCGAGATCATCAACCCCACCGATGTTTTTTTTACAATTTTGAAACAAACTTTTTTTTAACTGAAATATGCCATAGGGAATATTTTACTGATAATTAAATCCGATATTTTAGCTGCAGGTCCTTTAAGACTTAAGCTGTTGTCCTTTGCTAAAATCAATATAACATTCTGTTTAACCGTTTGTTAGCTTATAATCCTGAGACACCCAATAAGAAGACAGCTGATTTTGGGGTACTTCATAGGTACTTTTGTGATACCCAGCGCCAATGTCAAGCCTACAGAGTAGCTACTCAATATGCGTTACTACAGAACTCAACCACTTCGCCTTTGTAATGAAGAGTAGAGGCGATCTCGGTTATACATCAGATAGACCATTTAAACAGACAGACATTTTGTTTCCCCAGATATCTCTCCCTAACGTCCTGAATTCCAGGATATTGAATAGGAAATTATTAGTTAAAACGGCCCTTCAAAAATTTGAAATTTTGAAATAGTTTTAGAGAATAAATCATACTTTTACGAATTGTTGAAAAATATAAATGTAAGCAGTTTTGCAATATCCGGAATACAGCCCTTAGTTAGTGACAGTTACAGTAATTTTACCGATTTAACTAAATATAATCGTTCTTATTAATTTACATACAACAAAATGAAGCAGCTGATTTGCAACGTTACTGATACTGTCAGCTTACTGGAGCATATGACAGCATAATGTTATACCTTGGAGAGATTTGCAAAATCTAAACTTTTAAAATTTTTTTTAGTGACTTTTAATTATATCTTCTTTGACTTCTCGAATGAGTTGATGGTTAATTGTAACTGGCTCGAGAAAACTTCAAGGCCGATTTCGAATAAAAATGACAATTGGGTATGACAACTGTGAATTGGTCTTTGAGTGAATCTGCTTAAATAGATGCGTTAACTTTTTTTTATTATCTTTATCTTTTTTGCCAGTTTTCCATCCCATACGGTTTAGTACGAACTTTTTCTTGAGTTAACAGGCATTAACTCATATTTTATAGGTGAATGTTTTAGCAAAACTGTCTAAATATCATAAAATATTTCTACTTCTCAAACCAAGGCGGTCATACATTTTCGCAAATCTGAATAAAAACTAGTTAAATGACACATATTCATGCAATGTTTTTGTTCAAAATTTGAAAATTTTCCTTTTTCTCCATATCGCTGATAACAAAAAAAAAAAAAAGAAACTAGAGCAGTAGCCAGGAAAGTGAATAAATAGAAAAAAGTAATTTTGCAATGGTCTTAATTAGAATGTTGCATATGCCATAATATTAAACCGTATTACAACACACCTTTTAACTTTTGCTCCATCACTTCGACGTAATGACTTTTCCAAGAAACAGCAGCAAACAAAACACTTGATAGCTGTGATAAATTTCCAGTTTTCATTTTCATCAAACACAAAAAAAAAGGAAAATTATATTTAAATTAGTTTCTAGGTTTGTGTGCCACAATTTGAAATGCGTGGCTTGAGGATAAAAAGTGAGTGTAAAAGATAAATTCACACACATGAATTCAAGTAACCAGTTCAGCCCAGCAACTGTTGCTAACTAAATATTTAACTGCTGCTGAATTCAAACTTTAAATCGATATGTTTGATGTATGCAGTTTTGTTACACTTAATTCTAGTCATAAATATTTTCAGAGTATAAATTTCCTCACTAAATAAAACAAGCAATTAGTCAATTGAGCCAGAAAATCTAGAAGAAAAAAATATCTAATAAATTTATTTTGCTGAAAGCTTTGGAATAACAAAAAAAAACCGATCTGAAAATTAATATAGTTAACACATACACATTGAACAAAACAAAAAAAAAAAGAAAAAAAAAGATCTTTGTAAAAATTTGTTTTAATTTACAGATTGAAAATGTACGACAACACAGAAAAAGTTGTAGGTTTTTTTTTTTTAAAGAGTAGAAAAAATTGCATAATTGGGTCAATTACTTAAAGGCTTAACTCGGAAATCAAGTTTGTTTTTTATTTCTTCAAACTTCCATTTAATATGACACCCTACTTCAAGTATCAGCTCATTTATTAAAGAATAATTTTCTTGAATAACTATTAACTGAATTTAAGTACATGAATGTTCACCAGAACCTTCATAATATTATGCAAATAAATCAGTAGCTGAATAATATTTTTATTTGCTGAATTGCAATTGTAAAAGAAAATTGGTCATCGAAATTTTCTATAAAAAACTTTCTGCTGAATAAATACCTGTTAGCTGAATAGCCGAAATTGATATATTTTATAGCAATGAAATAAGTTTTATAGCAATCGAATTAGTTTTTCTTAATACTACAGGCAAAAAACTTTAGTGGAAATGCTTTTTTAGCTGAATTTTCCCATACTTAAAACACAAGTTCTTATCAGTTACGTTATCACGGAATGATTTCTTGAATAACTATCTACTGAATCTAAGTCCTAAAGCCTTCATAATTTTATACAAATAAATGAAAAGCTGAATAACATTTTAATTAGCTGAATTGAAATGTTCAATTAATTTATTGTAAAAGAAAATTCTAAATCGGAAATTTGTATAAAAAAACGTTCTGATGAATAGAAACCTGTTAGCTGAATAGCCAAAATTATATATTTTATACTGAACAAACTAGTTTATCTTAATCTTACAGCCGACAAATTTTAGCTAAAATGCGTTTTTAGCTCGATTACCTTATCATGGAATATTTTTTTTTAAATAACTACTAACAGAATTTAAGAACTTTAATTTGTTTAAAACCTTCAATTATTTGATGCAATAATATCATGAGCAGAATAATATTTTTATTAGCTGAATTTCAATTTTAGAGCAATTTATTGTAAAAGAAGATTTGTCATCGGAATTTTCTAAAAAATGTTTCTGCTGAATAAAAACCTGTTGGCTGAATATATTTTATAGTAATAAAATAAGTTTTATAGCAATCGAATTAGTTTTTCTTAATAATACAGGCAAAAAACTTTAGTGGAAATGCTTTTTAAGCTGAATTTTCCCATACTTTAAACACAAGTATTTATCAGTTACGTTATCAGGGAATGATTTTCTTGAATAACTATAATTTTATGCAAATAAATGAATAGCTGAATAACATTTTAAGTAGCTGAATTGTAATCTTCAAGAAATTCATTGTAAAAGAAAATTCTAAATCGGAAATTTTTATAAAAATCGTTCTGCTGAATAGAAACCTGTTAGCTGAATAACCAAATTTATATATTTTATAGTAATCAAACTAGTTTCTCGTTATCCTACAGCCGACAAATTTTAGTTGAAATGAGTTTTAAGCTGAGTTTGACCCTACTTAAAGCACAAGTACAAATCGGTTATGTTATCATGGAATTATTTTTTTGAATAGCTACTAACTGAATTTAAGAACTTTAATTTGTTTAAAACCTTCAATAATTTGATGCAATAATATCATGAGCTGAATAACATTTTTATTAGCTGAAGTGCAATTTTAGGGTAATTTATTGCAAAAGAAAATTGTTCATCGGAGTTTTCTATTAAAAACTTTCTGCTGAATAAAAACCTGTAAGCTGAATAGCCATAAAATTATACAGGCTAAACATTTAAGCTGAAATGCTTTTTTGAATTTACCCTACTTAAAGTAGAAGTACTAATCCATTGCGTTTATCATGGAATGATTTTCTTGAATAAAGTTTAACTGAATTTATGAATGTCAATTTTTTTAAAGTCCTCCGTCATTTTATGCAAAATATTATTAGCTGAATAATATTTTTATTAGCTGAAACACAATTTTAAAAGAATCGAAAAAGAAGATTGTTTACCCGAAATTTGTATGAAAAACTTTATGCTGAACAAAAAGCTGTTAGCTGAATAGACAAAATTTAGATATTTTATAGTAGCCAAATTGGTATTTTTCATTCTACAGTCAAAAAATTTTTGTTGACATGCGTCTTCTAGCTGAATTTTATCCTTTTAAAGCACAAGTACTAATCCATTACGTTATAATGGAATAATTTTCTTGCATAACTATTAACTGAATTTAAGAATATTAATCATGGCTATTTTAAAATACACGTCGAAGGAGTGAACATTTACATGGAAGCAAAAACAAAATTTACAAAAATGGTTTTTGTTATCTATACACTTCATAAACAAAATTAACGCGAGAGTTATTACGCGATTCTATCTCTATTAAAAACTGTACATTTTGTATGATAAACAAAAACAATTTTAATCAATTTGTTTTCATGTATGTAAATGTTCACTTCTTCAAAGCATATTAAATTATAGCCATAAACATGTTTTAAGTCTTTACTAATTTTATGCAATAATATTATTAGCTGAATAGTATTTTTATTAGCTGAAATGCAATTTTAAAGCAATTATCTTAAATTTTTATGAAAAACTTTCTGCTGAATAGAAACCTGTTAGCTGAATAGCCAACAATAATAAGTTTTTCTTCATTTTACAGCCGAAAATATAAGCTGAATTGCGTTTTTTTTTTGCTGAAATGTGATTTTTTTAATTCCTTTAAACTACTGTCGATAATAACCTTAAAAATTAGTAAAAGCGTTTTAGCTGAATTAAATTCTTGCTTTAGCTGAATAGTAAAACTGAATATATTTTACAATAAATTGATGCGGTTCCTATAGTTTTAAAGCTAAAACTGCTTGCGAATTAGTATTCTTGGTAGATGAATAGCAATTTTTAAAATCAATTTAAAAAGGCAAAAAATTTTAAAATTGCTAAAAAAAGTTTCCAGCTGAATTAATTATTTGTAAGCTGAATAGACTTACAACGAAATAGTTGAGGATAAATAAAAACTGTAAATTTTCTTTGCTATTACTGAAAAAAAAAAACGTTAAAAAATTAGCTGTTTCGTCATTATTAAAATTATGTGTTACATGGTATTGGCTACCCCTGATTATGTACAGCCAAACAGCCAAAAATCCTTAAGATATAATATTGTCGTAATGACTATAACAAGTGTACCCTATTCGGGACTTAGGTGTTTCTATAAAGTTTAACTAATGACCTGTACCCATGTTCTGTAACTATAGTGAGAACTTCTCGCGTCGAAAAGATGTGACACAAAATATTCCATCGTTTCTCGAAAAGTGAGAAAAAAGTGTGTCTGTAACTCATGTCGAAAACTATCAAAAGAGATTACGTCGTTACGTTATAAATGTCATAATATTGCACTCGAAGCCGATGTGACATTGCAGACATTGAAAACGCCAGTAACAAATAACGTTGACGGCGACCAAAATTTACTAAAATTGAAAATTTTTCAACGACGGCGGCGAAATTAGAACAGTCGGCTTTACCAAATAATGTAAAGTGCGACTTTAATGTTTGTTGTTTGCAAACGATTTAAAAACATTCGTATATTTTATATAAATGTTAAAAGCAAAATAATTAAACAATAAAAAAATTGGCACAAAATATTATTATTATTATTATTATTCTTTGTATTTTGCATTTTTAAGTGTTTTTTGGTGTTACAAGTTTTTCTCGCCCCGTTTTTATACGTGAGTTTATTTGACAGTTCAAAGCGGAAACTTTTCGCACAAAAATATTACAGACACACTTTTTCTGAAATTTGGCGAGTAATTTCCTTACGTGACAGCTAGTACTCGCCAAAAAAAGTTGCAGATACAGTTTAGTGAGAAAAACAGCTGTTTGTTTCAATTTATGGCATTTCTGTTTCATTTCACACATTTCAATCGAAAAGTTTACTGACGCGAGAGTTACAGAACATGGGCACTGCATTATATAAAACAATTGGACTTCTTTCCCTAACCAATCAAATATTTAAACTTAAAATGTTACCAATTAAGTAGCGAACCCAACAATCCTTAATGGCTGATCATAATTTTATTACCTGCATCTATGAATATATAATTAAAGCTTATAGTAGCAAACAAAAAACTCCAACCAAAAAAAAAAAATCTCGTAAATTAAAAAATCAATTATTTTTTCTAAAACCGCACAGAAAAAAAAATTGTATCAATGATAGACAGCCAGAAGAAAAATACTAACAAGTGCTTTTAAAAAATTTACTTAAACGGGTCCAAAAGCGAAAAAAACTCTTAAATACACATGTGGGTAAGGCAAGAGAAAAAAAAAAATAATGATAATAATTAATGAATATGCAGAAATATTACAAAAGATTTTTTTTTTTTTTACCTTTTACTTCAATTAAATATTTTAGAGAAAAAATTTAAAAACAGAAAATTTCAAAAATTTATTCCTCAAAAAAAAAAAAAAAAAAAAAACATTTTAACTCTATGAACAAAGAAAAACATACAAAATCAAATCAAATAAATTATTTAAAGTGAAAGTATTTAAATGTTTTAAAAAATGTTTTGAGATAAAAACAAATGTATGTTATATGAATTAATCTGTTGCCCCAGTGTGAATAAATTTTTGAATGGTAACAATCTGTTCCTTTTCTTTTTACTTTTTTTCTTTAATAAATTTTGTATGCTAATTGTTTTTGTTAAATAGGAATAAAATTTAAGCCAAAAAAATAGCGAAAATAAAAGCTAAAGCAAAAAATAAAGCGATAATTTATAAAAAAAAATTTACAAATTTGTTTTTTTTTTTTACGTATTTTATTGTCAATGTTGATATTTTATATATAAATAAATGTTATAATAAAGTGCAAGAAAAATCTAGAGCAATTAGTTCGTTGAAATTAATCTGTGACGCAATGTAATGGAATGTCTTTTGCTGTTTCGCTGCTGGTAAATTAAAAAAAAAAAAATAAAAGAAACAGGTGTCTTAAAATGTTACCGGAATTAAAAAAATTTAACATTTTTTTTTATTTTTATTTTTTTAACATGACCACAAAAAGTACTTAAAAACAAATGCATTTAAAAGTCTTTAATAATGTGAAGCGTTTATCGTAAAACAAAAGACTTAAGTCACAAACTTGAAAATATTTCAACTTGTAGACAATCAAAGCAGAATCATTAAAAGATTATGTTTTCTGTTTAAAGTTTTAATAAAATATTTCCCTTAATTAAGCTAAAATTTTTATTAAATAAAAATAACTTAAATTGTTAATAACTTGTCATAATTAAAAGAATATTTTGTTATAAACTTTGGCCGATCGACTTTGTATTTATTGAAAATTGCAAGTAACAAATTTTTGTGAGGGAAGCTTTTTGCTGTCAATATCTGTTTTTGCATATTTCAAAGATTTAAAAAAAAATGCTTCATTTGGATACAAGAGGACTTTTTTTGGGTGCTTTTTTTAATAATTATTTTTTCCTTGTTTTTGTTCACCATTTTGTGAAGAAGTCTTGGAAAATTTAATATGAATACTGACTTGTCAACTTTTCAAGTCACATGTAATTGTGCATGTCTGTCAAAATTGCTGTTTTACAGATGGTTTATAATATTCGGTCACAAACGTACATGTAATTTGCTTCTGACATTCGGGTATGTTTTGTAAATCGAAATGAAGTGGATTTAAAACTGAACACATTTTTAAACCGAGCCTGTAAAGAAAGTTCATAAAAATATTATTTTTTATATACTTCATACTTTGAGTACCAATTATATTTACAAGAACAGCTCTTAAAAGACAGGAAAAACTACAGTAATTTTGTAATTAATTGAAATTAAAATCTTGGTCGATTTCAATTCCACTTCATTTCAATTTGTAGAAAATGCCTAATTGTCTCTGTTTTTTTCACATAGTTGTTGCCAAAACCAAAATAAAAATGCCGCCACGAAAATTTTTATTTACGCCGTAAAAAAATTTAGCTATCGTAACATATTTTTCTTTTAATTCAAAGATACCAATTTAGGATATTATAATGAAACGGTTTATATATATATACATATATTTACATAAATTCTATTCAATAGTGGGATTATCATACATATGTATCTCGGTACTGTAAAATATTAACTTCAGCCGGCTAATGATTATGTCAATAGTCGACGCCGCTGCCGGTTTCCTCTCGGTATAGATTTCTGATGTCACATGGTTTGTCAGAAGAAAATAGAGGACGCTTTAATTGAAATTTTGCCAGATGACTTTGCATCTGACTTTTACAGAAGCAAAGTTTAAAAGGTAACACACGACATGTATGTATGTATTTTGCAGTGGGAAATTTGACATGTCAGATGACAAAAACATGTCGTGTACGGTCGCCTTTAGGTGTAATGCGTGATGCGGTGCGTGGTTCAATAATAAGATCTATGTAGAACTACAACAATGCAATAATAGAAAAAACAACACGCTTTTTTTTGTGTAAAACAAGATGTTAACAACAATTGCACAAAAAAACACAACCTGTAAAAAACCAGAACATCATTCTTTCACAATATTTCCATCCGTGGTTATTATCTAAAAAGCGGATTAAATGAGATCCAATTCATCAACTTTAGCTTTAACAAAGTTATTTACAGGAATACAAAATTTATTATTAAGATTTTTGTATGACGTGCTAAATTCCCAATTGTTCATATTTGATAAATACACTGAAATTTATTGTTGAGGGAAAGCTAGCTTCTATGCGCATTTGACTGGTTGCTTAGGCCAGATCATCAGGAAACCTTTTCCAAAGATTTTAGAAAAGTCAAAAATATTAAACAAATTAAACCCTAAAGCGAATAAGAGTTATAAACACTCAAAGTCTTACTTGTAACAATATCAAAGCTTAAACAAAACACCAACAATAAACAGTGAGTTTATCTTTTCTTACATCCCCCTACAATTGGTTGGGTTCTTTCCGACTCGAATTGTAGTTGTAAGTGGGTAAAAAGAAAAAACAAAATTAAAAAACAAATTGTTTCATTCTATTGACTTCGCAAGAAAACAAAAAAAAAAAAAAAAAAAAAAACAATTTGGCAATTCAGTTTTCTGCACGGGCACATGCAAGTATATTATCAAAGTTATTTACGGGAATACAAAATTTATTATTAAGATTTTTGTATGACGTGCTAAATTCCCAATTTTTCATATTTGATAAATACACTGAAACATTTAACATTTTGTCCGTTATTAATAGTTAAAGTTTGGAAGCCCTTTTTGGAAGACTCAGGGGAGAAGTTGAGAATGTTGAGCAATATTTATTAGATTGGTTTGCATCCTGATACTTGACCTATTTTATCGTTTGGCTATAACAGGCTGCTTAGACCAACTATAAAAACTCTTACATCAAAAGGATTTTCAAAACAAATGTCTTTAGAGGTCGGAAGCAGATTTTTATTTTTAAATTATTTAAAGCAAATCTTTTGAAGTTAAATATTAAATTTTAATTAAACAAATATTTTAATTTTTACCGCCCACACCGCAATAGGGGGACGGTATAATGCGTTTATTTTAATGTTTGTAACATCATAAAATGTTGTTTCTACCTTTTAGCTTACCGATAGACTTTGAATCACTCTTTCCATCGTCCTTCCGTCCATCCGGTTGAAAGTAAGCCATCACATGTAAATTTGTCAGATAATTTAAAGAAATTTGGTATATGAGTTCTAATTAATACAAGGACAAAGTCTTTGAAAAAGATGGGAATAGATCAATAGTTCACACAGCTTTTGTGTCCGTACAGAAATACTGTAATTATGCCCATAAACCATCTAAATATGTTGGTATTTAGATTAAATTCAAATAATTTTGCCAATTTTCAATCCAAATTTTGATCTTTTTTAATTGGGCATCAAGTTCATCAAATTTAATTTTCATTATATTATTTTTCTGAAGATAGGAATTTTACAACATGAGATTAATTCAAATTTATTGATAATTGTTCATTCTTATCTGCCGCGCGGAAATCGAACCCAGGCTTTCACGGACAGATTACCCATACATGTTTCAATTGCAATCACTCAAACTCTTCAGAGGGTTTTGCCGTTTAACCCTCACAGCCATTGATTAACTTTAGCCTAATTAAAAAATATCAAAATTTGGATTAAAAACCATAAACAGTTCAACAAAATTACCACAATACTAATTATAACTTTGCAAATTTTATTGGAATCACTTCGTATATAACCATATATCCCAAACAAATATTACTTCCGAATTTAGTTGTTAATGGCAGAACTTCCTTATGAAATTGGCGACAGTTACTTTTACGATAGCAACTACGTAATGACTAAGACAAGGGTCTTCCTGCAATTGCATGTTTGTTGTCGTTACTTTGAGACCCACCTTAAGTTAATCCCCTTATGCAAAAAAGTTAGTGTTTATGCTTTATAGGGTCCGAGATGAATAATAAAACAGCTTAACACTGAATGACAAACTTAGAATACCTACATTCACCACTAGTGGCAGTGGAGAGTGCTCAATTAGTAGTTGTTTGTAGCCTCAAACTAGTCGAGACAATAACCAAACTGCAGGGTCTTAATCCATTGACAGCCAAGGTTAAACCCGCTGATGATTTCGTCATTTATATTGAAGAAGTAGAAATTAAAATTGACGTAAAAATAAAAGCCAAACTTGATACAATTTTAAAAAGAATACGATTTAAAAAATTTAAGAAATTTTTAATTTAACTTCCAGTACGGAGTTGAACACATTTAAATATGCAACTCTTACATCCGTTGATGTCGAACGGACATTTTCCATGGAAAAAACTGTTTTAAGACCAAATAGAATGAATAGAAATAATCTTTTAATTTAAGTTTAACTTCTTTTTATACAATTTTTTTTTTACCTTTTAAGTCTTAATTATTTTTTGTTTATATACGTTTTTTTTTAAGTTTTATGTTTTAATTAGTATTGTGGTTATTTTGTTGAACTATTTATGGTTTTTAATCCAAATTTTTAATATTTTTTTTAATTAGGCTTAAGTTCATCAAATTTAATTTTCATTAAATTATTTTTATGAAGAAAGGAATTTTACAACATGAAAATTAATTAAAATTTACTGATAATTTATAATTCTTGACTCAATCTGGGCTCGAACCCAGGCGTTTTTACGGACAGGTTACCCTGACATGTTTCGATTGCAACCACTCAATCTCCTCAGAGGGCTTGCCGTTTAACACTCGCAGCCATCGACGACTGCTGACGTCAATAGTCAAACATCAATCCTTAAACCAAATTGTATTTAACCTTTGGTAGATCGAAATTTTTGTTTTTTTGAATTATTAATTGCACAAATAAATCGATTTTAAATGCAGAGTTTTCCATTTTATTTTTGCATATTTTGCGACGTTGAGTGCATGTTTTATGCGCTTATTCTCCAATTTTAAATGTATGAACTACGTTGGCCTGGTCATGAAAAAATATTGTGCTGGTAGTTCCAGAACTAACAATAGGTACCATATAACTCCCCTTCTTTAAATCACTTACAGGCCCACAAATTTCTAAATAATAATCGGCACAAGAACTTTTACATGAATCTTAGCCTCATAATATAGTTTTGATGATGGCAGGTCCATTATTGCCCTTGGGTCCCAAAAAGGGTACGAACCCGACTATTAGTGAAGGGTATCATACGTTTTTACTTTTTTAATTTAGCTTCATAGAGAATGAAAAAATAACGAAAACAGTAAAATGAAAAAACGCCATTAACCCTTAACAACCCACAAGTGTCTCGCGGACACATTTTTGAATTTCATCGCTTATAAAAGCCAAAATATTTATTTTTGAGAAACCCCGTTTTACCTATTCTACCCCGATGATCTTGAGAATAGAAATGCGCAATAAAAATATTTGAAGCATAAATAGTTTATTATTTATTAACAATAAACGAAAATGGCATCAACCCACAAGTGTCCAATAGACACATTAATATTTTATTTGAATCGAGTCGCCCAAGTTTCATACAAGTGACCGCCGTTCTGAAACAGTCTAGCTGGCGTTGAAGTCATTGCTTCTTCTTGATTCTCTAAACAGGTTGTTTTTTTTCTTTTATAATAAATGAATCAATCGCAGATTACATTTTGTCACAATATTAGTTTTACAAACATAGCACAGGGAGAAATTGAACGAGCCCTTTCTGAAAGTGACAATGAAGATATTTGTTTAAAAAATAACTAACTAAAGTTAAATAAACAAAAAATTAAATTAAATTATTATAATAATAATATCAATAAAACATTTTTTTTAATGTTTACTGTCTTTGTTTTCTTTAAGTATCATTCATGTCTTTAATGAGTCCGTTGGACACTACTGGTCAGTTACGTTACAAAAGCATACTGGGTAGTTAAGGGTTAAAGGGTAAAAGATTTCTAGATCGGTACCCATGTTCTGTAACTTTAGTGAGAACTTCTCGCATCGAAAAGATGTGAAACAAAATATTCCATCGTTCCTCGAAAAGTGTGTCTGTAACTCATGTCGAAAACTATCGAAAGAATTTACGTTGTTACGTTATAAATGTCATAATATTTTACCCGAAGACGATGTGACTTTGCAGATGTTGAGGACGCCAGTCACACATATCGTTAACGGCGACCAAAATTTACAAAAATTGAAAATTTTTCAACGACGGCGGCAAAAATACAACCGTCGCACAGAGGAGTATTTGGCCTGAAAAGCTGGCCAAAAAGGCAAAACTGAATTTTAAGAAATCTTAAGAACTAAGTACGCAGCTCGACAGGCAACAATATTTTACATTATATTGTAAATTTTAAAGACTTTTAGTTGCAAATTGTAGCTCTGAGACCCTGCTAAGGTCAGGAAAGTGAAGAAAATTATATGAGATTTAAATGTTTTTTTCGGTTTCTGGATGTTTATATGATATTTTTTTGCGGCTAAACGAATAAAGGTTTAACAAAGATTATTTTTTTCGCTGAAAGGTTTGATCAAAAGTTATTTATTAAAGAAAAAAAAAATTTTAAAATATGTTGAATATTCATGTTGAAACAATTCGTTCAAAAGCTAAAAAAAAAAAACAAATTGTACACTTTTTTTTTTGCAAAAAGAGGAAAAGAAGAGGTTTTTAAACGTGAGGTTAGCATGTCTACGAATTATGTTTGATACCACAATAAAATTTGGAATCTCTAATTTTAGAATCCAAAAAAAAAAAGTGTGCGCAAGTTTGCGCCATTATTTTTGACGATTTTTTTAAATTTTCACATTTCTTCTATTTTTGCTCATCGGGCACTTTGTCTTATACCTTCGTCATAAACTTTTATGTATTTTGAATTATTGTTATTCACATCACTTTTAACACTTCACAATATTAATACCTGCCTATATGTAACTATAAATTGCAAAAATTCTTAATTATCCATAATAGTTTTAAGGGAATGTCCCACACATCCCCATAAAAGATATTTTAAAGAAGCTGCCGAGGCCAGAAATAAGCACTTACGATTATATCGTACGAACTCTTCGAGGAAATTCAGCAGAAGCGATACAAATCGAGTTGTCTTGAATAGTTTATTTCTGAGCAGTGACCCTTTTATAAGCTGTAGTACGCAAAGAGAACGGAATAATAAAAAAGGGTTTTCATCAGAAACCATCACACTTCTTCTCCCTGACACCGATGATGCAGCTAATGAGGATACACATACGACATAATCAGTCATGTCACAGAGTACAATTCCGTTCGGAAACGGAATTCATTCCGTATTTTGGTGCTTCTGATAATGACGAAAAAATGTTTCGGAATGAAACCATTTTTGTTTTCATGAACGGCATGGGAGTTGTCTGTATCTGAAAGGCCAGAAAACTATCAAAATACACTTTCCATCAACAAACAAATATGTTTTCTTCAATTCCGAACGGAATTGTACTCTGTGACATGGCCCAATAATTAGTAAGGAATTTTTATTAGTTTAACTTTATAAAGTTTTAAATAATATAAAATAAATATAATAAAGCCTTTTTTCATAAAAAAATACTGTTTTATAAGAGCCTTACAATTTTCAAAGTTTTTTTTTTTAATTAGACTGTAAATCATATGTATGTATGTATGTATGTACAATGTACATACAGTCTGTCAAGAATGAGTTTAAACCTTTAAAATCAACATTTGTTAATTGAGTTTTGCGATTTATACCAACTTTTATTCCTTAGAAATGTGGCTTTTAGAAAAATCTTAAAAATTTAAACTTTTTGGTTCTTATTTTTTTTTGTTATTGCATTTTGAAAACAAAAAATTTTACGAATTTTGCATGAAAATTTTTTTTTCGCCATTAAATTTTTAATAACTCCAAAATAGTAATAGATATAAAATAAATGTGTGTGGTTAGCTTAAGCAGAATTTTCCGGTGCATCTTCTGATCCTCCTGCTTTTAAAATCGGAGAACACGTTTTCAAGTTATGGCAAAATATATAAGGCAACCAAACGATTTAGGGGGTGAAGTATGCCACGCCTTTAAAAGAAAATCCTTACGTACTAGAGAAAAACGGAAAACAGATTTGAATTAAGGGCATCAAAATCCATATAGTCCACATACTTTTATTTCTAGGGAAGAGAAAATTTTTTTTGTTGCGCAGTGTAATTTTTCAAAATCTGCCACTAGACTTTTTATATCATACTACACCTAAAACTATCAAAAAACTAAAACTTTTAATTCAAAAAACACGTTTAATAATTTTGGCCAGCTTTTCAGGCCAAATACTCCTCTGTGCGTCGGCTGTACCAAATAATGTAAAGTGCGACTTTAATGTTTGTTGTTTCCAAACGAGCTTTGAAAAAATTCGTATATTTTATAAAGATGCTGAAAGCAAAAGAATTAAATAATAAAACATGCGCCAAGAACAAATTTTTATTATTATTATTCTTTGTATTTTTCATTCTAAATTGTTTTTAGTGCTAAAATTTTTTCTCGCCCCAATTTTATTCGTGAGTTTATTTGACAGTTCAAAGCGAAAAGTTTTCTCACAAAAATGTTACAGACACACTTATTCTGTAAATTGGCGAGTAATTTCCTAGACAGCTAGTACTCGCCAAAAAAAGTTACAGACACAGCCCAATAAAAAATTTTATCATTTTGCGAAGCACTAAAGGTACATTAAAAAATTATGCGCTACGCAATAAGACATACAGAAATGCAGTAAAGTAAGTGAAAGAACTCTCAACAACTTTTATAAAAAAATAACATTTCAAGTGCTACGGCATTCCCTTACTACGAAGCAGGGTTGTAAGGGAGAATACTAAAAAATAACTGTATCAAAGCATTCAGTGTGTAAATATGATCGTTACATCCAACAATGTTTATGTGCGCTGAATAATGCGCTTTATGTATCAAAAATGTATTGCTTCAAAGTGGGAACTCGCCATATAAAATTCATGTCTTCCGTAAGCGCAATGGTAAGCGAAACCCTTATGTTTCTCCCTTACAAACCTGCTTCGTTGGAAGCTCCATTTTTTATTTGGAGTTTAGTGAGAAAAACAGATGTTTGTTTCAAGATATGGCATTTTTGTTTCATTTCACACATTTCAATCGAAAAGTTTCTCGACGCGAGAGTTATAGAACATGGGCACAGTTTTGTATTCAATAAATATCCAAGCGATAAAGTTAAGACCCTCTGCTCCTTATAGGAACGATGGAAACAGATATTAAAAGCGATGTACAAGAAAGTTTAATTATTAGGGGCAAAATAAATTGATTTTTCTTTGTTAGGGCGTTGCCAAAAAATATCCGGCCATATGGGTCAATTTAATACGCAAAAATTACTTATTTTCGGGCGATTATTAAAATAAGTAAAAGGATCTTTTAAATTCTTGGCTTTTGCACAAAGATAAATTACACATTTAATAGTAATTTTAGCAACTTCATAATTAGTGCTTTTCCCCTTTAACTCATGTCTTAAAAATTACAACAAATTAGAACTTTTTTCCAAACCCCTCAATAAGTAACAAGTAACCAGTTTAAAAATTGCCAATATTGATTAATTAAGTAATAATTGTGAATACAACTTTTTAATTTACAGTACAGTATATTTTTGCTTTTTAAGCAATTGATTGGAAAATTTATAACAATTTGATCTATTTTCTCATAAATAATCAATAATTATCTGCTTAAGGGGGAGCTGTCGACACCTGTCTTTATTGGAACCAACAAACATTTACACTCAGTCATACACAGTCAGACATTCTGATTTAATAAATTGTCCACATGATTGATCCGAAACAAAGTTGTTCTTAAACTCAATTAAAAAAACAAAAATCTTTAGAAAAATTCAAATCGAAACGTTTAAATATTGGAAAAAAAACCCCATTAATTGAGTCAGTCAGTCGTGAAAAAGGTGTAAAAGGCAAAAATTAAATACAAGTTGGGGGGGAAAAAATTAATTTAATTATCCAATACAATTAAGGGCAATTAGATAGAAGTGTAAATGTGTGTAAGAGAACTCCGAATGAACGGAATAACTGCAAAAGAAACTGCCGAGATTTTTTCGTGTCTCGAGATATAAAACAATTAAATAAATTACAATGACGCATTAATAATTTCCGTTAGTAATTTATTTGAATATTTTTTTTCGCCATGTGTGTCTTTTGTCTCACATGGCGAATTGTAATGAGAAATTTATTGAAAAATAATTGAAATGTTCAAATTGATTAAATGATTCTTTGGTTTGATTGTTGCTGCTGTTGTTTTTGTTGTCGTTTCTTAAGACACTTATGAAGTTAATAGTGTTTTTAGGCAAATTATTGTTAACAATTTAAAAAAATGAATTTAAAAAATCTATAACTATTTAAAAATTATAACACAAAATTTAGTTTAAGGTCAATTTTACATTCGAAAAAAAAACAACAAAATGTTTTTGAGAAGTTAGAAAAAATAATAAAGAAAAAATAAAATAACATACGAATTCAAAATTTTTGCAATCAAAACAACATATTTGAAAACAGAGACGTGGAGAAAAGGGGTTTAATTTTCAACTTGGACTTTAGTAATGGACTTAATAGATAAATCTGTTTTTCTTATTTCTTTAAAGCAGCTTTAAACTGTTAAAGGAAAAACGTTAGCCTGTTTTAAAGAGAGCATCATTTAGCTTTCCTTTTGTCACTGCCTGATCTTGCCAGGAATGCTATCGAATGAAACCCGCAGGGGACCAGCACATACACAGAAAAAATTATTGCCGAATTATTTTCAAACAAACGCTTGTTTGAAAATTTTTTTAATTTCTACAAATTTTTTTACTGATTCAATTAAAATTTTTGTTTGATTTTTATTTAACCAACAAAAATGTTGACAACCATTCAAAAATATAATACACGCGTTATTGGTTTCAAGTTTTCATAATTTTGTATGAAATATTTAACGCTTTTTAATGTTGTCGTCTTTTTGTATTTTTTTATTTGATCGTAAGCAACACTTCCTAATGTGAAATATAAGAACTACAACAAAAAACACATACAGTCTATTTTTGGACACTTTAAAAAAGTACAACAGTAAGAAAGATGAAGAGGTTTGAAGTAAAAAAAAAAGAAAAAAAAAAATAGCAGGTAAAAAAATGTTTCACTCTTTTTAAACAACAGAAACAATCACAACATTATAAGAAACAAAATAAATTTTTGGTTGGTTTCAAAGTTGGTTAAAAAAAACCAAAATCCCGTATTCAATTTTTTCAAACTGTTTGCTTAAATAAATCAAATACAAAAATATAATGATGACGAAAAACATATCGAGACGGTCTGTCGCCGTTTTTGGGTTACATTTCTTCTTCATTAGGAAAGGATACAGCAACAGTGAGTGATGACGAAAAACATTGTGTGTATAAAAAAAGAACTTCGTTCAAAAATTATTCCAACAAAAAAATGTGTCTCAAAGCCAGCCGGCCGCTCTGCTCTCTCTGCCATCATCTTCTAATACAGTGCCTGCTTGTGTGCGCATCATTGCTTGTGAAAAACCCTGTTTTTTTTTTGATTTTGAAATTTAGTATATGAATTTCAGTAAACTTTTTGTTTGATTCAGTTAAATTATTTGTTTGAAAAAATCAGTGTTTTTTTCAATAAACAAAATGCAAATAAATTGTTTGAATATGCGAATTTGTTTATAGGACCGATTTCAGACAAAAATTTGTTTGATTCTACAAATTTTTTGTTTGAATTGGAAAAATAATTTTTTCTGTGTATTGGCGTAGGCAAATTGATAGCGAGGCTACAAAAAAGCTGAAGTGACTATTGCGATGAAGAGATCTGAATGGAAGAAGTTTGTTGAGGCCCTATGCTCCTTAAACGATCGAGGGGAATATATAACTTTTAGCTTTTACAGCAAGGAAGCTTTCAGTTTTCTTCTATAAATAAACTTAAAGCTATTTTCTTTTAAGAAGCCTAAAGTTATTTTTTATAAATATAAGCTGTTTTTTATAGAGCAGCATTAAGCTGTTTTCTATATACCGAATATCTCAAGAAAGAAAACATAATTCGAATGCAATAATTTAGTAGCTGTTATCTTTATCGGAGTGCAACAGCTGGAGGGGAATTACACTTCTGACTATATCATCACATGCCGATTCACAGCCAGAACCAGAACTCCTTCTGGAACAAGCTGGCTTTCGACCACGAAAATCCTGTGGAGCCAAAATAAACTTCGTTGAGTGATCGTTAAACAGCCTGTGGAGTAAAGAACCCCCTTATATTTTATAAACTTTGAAGAAGCATTTGATAAGCTCGCTTACAACACCATTTGGAAGGTACACGAATACAAAGGCAGCCCACCGAAACTTGTCTCGCTTATTAGAAGACTTTGCACTCCATGACGACATGCCTTGTCAATAAAATAAATTTAAACCCCGGGGAACGGCTGGGTTGCGTTATGTCACCTCTGCTTTTTAACATTTTTCTTGATGAAGACCGCAACAGAAAACTCCTTTGGAATTCAATTGAGCCTACACAAGCGGCTAGGTGACTTAGATTACGCCGATGATATCTGTCTCCTGGCAAACACGATCACCGTTATGTCTCGAAAGCTAAGGCTCCTAGAAGTGGCAACACCGAAAGCAAGATTGAAAATAAACATAGCCAACCGAACATGCGAACACCGACAACAGGCAGTCCCTTGAGATGAACGGTACCGTGCTTGATAAAATTAACAATGCAAGCTCTAGTGCGGATATAGTTAACCGTAGCAACTGCGGTCCTTTCGCCTTCTGTGTCCTGCATGCGAGGCTTATTAAGCTCCAGCGTAAAGTTAAACCTTTTGTATGGAAGTGAGATTTGGAATGCTGCTTCCCGCGATATAATTTCACCTTATGATTTGACAAACAAATGTCTTAAGAGAATTTCGAAAATATTTTAGCCAATGGTAGTGTCCAACTTCGACCTGTAGACAGTCACAAATCAAGTTCCTCTGCGCACCGAAATACTAAGCAGTAAATGGATTTGGCTGGGTCACAAAATACGTAAACCAGTAGATGGCCTTACATGGACAGCTATTTATTGGAATCTACATGGTACTAGAAGAGGAGGAAGACTCGCCCACACGTGGGGAACACAGTAGGATTCTTAAGTAGCAACTACAAGAAAATCCTGGAACGAAAAAAAGAGTAGCTTATAACAGATCCCGATGGAATTCGGAGTGAACAGGAATAAATACAATATCTATAAGACAGTTTAAAAGCTGTTCTCTTAAGTCCGTTTTACACTAAAAGACAAGTCTTAAGTATTTTGACGAAAATGCTTCCCAGAAATAATTATTGTCTAAAAAAGTTCGATAAACAATGACAGGATTTCATGGCAGGGTTTTATTTGCCTTAAAATACCCAAGCATTGTGTTATGGTGTAAAATTGTCTATAATGCTGTCCTCTAGGCGACAGACATAAGGTTTTTTTATATGCAAGAGCATTAAAGCTTTCCTCTATGCAACAGTTTAAAAACTGTCTTTTTAACGACACACTATAAATAGTTATTCTTATAAAAATAAACCTCTATTCCCATAGTTCCTTTAAAAGGCAGAGTGGGAGTTGTTGGTCTCCTATCAGACGGTTTTCAAGTGGGCGCTAAGGAAATACTGGTTACATGTAATGTCGAAATAAAATAGGTACCCCGAACTAAAACTAATGATTTGGTAACTGGATACCACGTGAGGTGTAGCCGAAGAGGCCGTCGGACTTGCATCGAGCGGCACACTATACACATGTGTCACGAAAGTGTCAAGTTTACCATGTTTGGTGCAGTTTCTTTTTGTAATTAGCTAGGCTGGAGGATTTATCTGGAAACCCAAGAACCAGGAAATGATGCAGTAGACCAACCACCTGCTCATCTTACATCTTTCTAATATATAAACCAAACTGATCAATTGTTGGCAACCTTTAACATCCTCTAGATAGCTGCATAAAAGGTGGCAGCTTGAACTGGGTCCTCTTACCGATAGCTTGAGGATCTTTAAAGAGGAATTTAAAATCTGTTTTGTTTTCTTTAATTTTAAACTCTTTTCTGTTTACGATATATAGAGGAGGATAGGTTATCTATACGACAGCTTGAAAGTTGTCCGTTAAACTTCCCTTTTAGCCACAACATTACAGTTGTTCTTCTAACGACAGCTAGAAACTAAAACTCTAAAGGGCATTATAAAGACTGGCTTCTATAAGTCAACTTGAAATTTATCCTCTAAACGACGGTTTGAAAACTATTTTATTGTCGATAGTTTAAAAGCCTCTTCTAAGTGGCAGCTTGAAGGCTCATACCCTTCACCGAAGGATAAAGGATAAATATAAGCTTGTCATTCTGTTTGTTAGTTCAACCATGTTGATCTTAGACTCTATTAAGTATATACATTCTGGATCTTTATGATTAGCGAAGTCGATTAGATGATGTCCGACTGTCCGTGTGTATGTTGAAATGGTGTTTCCGAGGACCCCAGGAATGATAGGGACTATGTTGTTATATATTTATGTCACATATGCTTCGTTAAAGTTCGGTCTATAAATTACTGAGATATGAGCAAAAAACCTTGAGTCTCTTATTTTACCCTTAAGTCCCTTGTTGTTGTTGTTTTTTTTTATCCCTTTTTAATTTAAATGTTAGCTACAAGCATCTTGGTTATCAATACGCAACATCCGGCAAAGCACTCAAAGCATTCCTCTCTCCCCTCTCGCCTATAAGGTAAGAATCGCAACGACAAAAATCGTATAATGTAAATGGGGATTTAGTTATCAGTAGATAACATCCGACAAAACATGGTCAAGCGGATAAGTTTGATTGGCACAAAATGGATTTATTTACAAATAGTGAACGGTAAAGGATAAAATGTTCCAAATTTGGTACACAAAGATTTCGGTATGTCTAGAGAATGGCAATATCCAAAGTTTGCAACTTAGGTGCGAGCTTGGTTATCAATGCACAACATCCGCCAAAATGTGGGCGGGATTGGTGAAGTTGGCGTGGCACGCAATAGATTAATTTATTTCTAAAGAACGGTATTTATAACACTTTCTGTTCTTATCACACCATCATATAAAATAATATAGCAATCTTACTTGTTATTAACTATATTTGCAGCGCTCCTGCTTCATTATATATGAATACCAAATACCGTAATGGATACAGTCATAAAGAAAAACACCTTTATATTGAATTGGCTGTCTAGCAATTTAACTAAGAGTCCAAATTTAAGCGAAAAAAAACAAATACTCAGACTTCCAATGAACATTCAAATATTACAAAAAGACTACAATAAAAAAGATCTATTCGTACACACAAACCTAAGAACATTGTATTTGAATATTAAAAGCCGTAAATGTGTTACAATTTTTGTTTTCACGTTTTACCTGATACTGATTGCTAAGCGTCTATATGATTTTTCCTTACCGTCGACGCAAATCATATATAATCAATCAATTCAACGAACCGCAGCACAATCATTCGTCCATTTAAACATTCATTCATTGATTATTGCAAAGGCAGAAACCACAAAAATTGGTAATTTAAAATCAATATACAAATAAACTCAATTCGAGAATAGTGTTCTATGAATACGACAGACGGACATATGTACTATCGTTTATTACAACTTGCAAAGCATTTCGGTTAATTTTGTAATTTGTAGGCGTGTTTTATGTTGCTTACATGTCTAAGAAAACAGGATTAGGAGCTATTTTTTTTTTGCTCGCATGAAAATTGCTAATAATTCTAAATTGAACAGCTTAAAGGAAAACCCAACTAAAATATTTTAATTGGTTTTTTGCAATTTGTTTTTTGTGTTCGACTGGCAAATGTTAAGAAATTGTTTGCATGTCTAGGGGTTCTTTGTCATAACAGTAGTCAATCAAGCGCTTGAGAATACTAAAAAATCCACTTCCAAATATGTGCACTAGTTAAAAACCTTCAGAAAATGCCGACTGGCTTAAAAAAAAGCATTAAAAAAGAACACACACACACAAATTTGAATTTTAAATTAATAAATATTTAATCTATATTTGAAAATCAACATGATATCAAATCTTGACAGATGTAAAAACAATTCATTAGTTATGAAAAATAATAAATCTTTTAATGTATCATTTAATTACAAAACGTTTAAATGTCTATTAACACAATAAATAAATAATATTTACTGTTTTTAAAACGTAAGACTTAAGACACAAACTTGAAAAAAATTTAATAGCTCTAAACATTTTTTTGTTTTCCACTAAAAAGTATTATTTTTTCTGCAATTTCAGTTAAAGCAATATGGATTATTTATTTATGAAGTTAGACGTTTATAAACACAAGTTTGTGTTCACCCGCTATTCCGGCAAAGTATCGATTTTAAATAAAATTTTGTATTAAAATATAACAAGTGTATTTTGTTAGGAAAGTCGAAGCAATACAATGAAGTGATTGAAATTGAATAAATTTTGTATAAAAACATTTTCTAACTTAAATTACCGAACGCAGTAACGAACTCCTTTTTGCCCACTGCAGTGAAACAGACCAGATTCTTTGATAGACAAGCACATGAAATAAAAATGCTAAGCTGAGCATTTCGTGAAACTTCAGAAATTTTTCAAATTCAGCAGAAGCTACTCAAGCTGTTATTTTTTTTTAGTTTAGGTATTTGAATGCAGAAGGATTCATTTAAAAGAATGGACATTTTATACCACACCGAGTGATATTGATAGACAATTTTGAACGTCTGTAATTTTTGCTTTATCGAATCATTGATGGCGATGCAAAAAATCTTATATCCAACTAACCAGCCGAATTTACGACAAAGCTAAATATTCATTTAGCCAGGGTAGTGCCCTACATTTGGTGAGACCAAAAGGGACTTCATCAAAAACAATTGATTAATTAAAAGTGCCCCTGACATGAAGACGACCAAGTAAAGACTATTTAGATTCTCGTAATTTTCCTTATAGTCCAGACCTTGTTTCGTCCGACTATAATTTGTATCTTTCGATTAAAAACCCTCTCAACTGAATTATCTTAAGCATGGAAGTGGGTATCCAAAATTGGCTTGTTTTACATTTGTACGTCATAATTGCCAGATTTTTTAAATTATGAGCCAACACCAAAGACGTTTTTTTTAGAAATCTAACAGCGTTTAATATTAAGGCCCGTTTTCACAACTTACCGATAGCTAAAGGTAAGATTTTATCGGCCATATAAAAAGTGTTCCATTATTACAACTTTACTTTAACCTACCAGGTAGGATTAATCTACTTTAACGTTCACTTTAGGTAAAAGTAAAGTTTTAATAATGGAACACTTTTTATAAGGCCATTTAAAGTCTACTTTAAGCTATCGGTAAGTTGTAAAAACGGGCCTAAGTTTATCTTTTTTAAATTAATGTTTTGACACACAAATGTAGATTCATAGTCATCATCGAACTAAATTTTTGTACAGGAAGTCGAAAACTTCCAGAATACGCTTCAAAGCATTATGGTCTTAAGCAGTATTTAATCGGCTTTGAAATGCTTTTTTAAATGGTACTCCACTACGTCGCACCGAATTATACATGGAGGGCTGAGAGCTGAAGCGAACCAAGTCAAAAAAGAGAATTGGAAAATATTTTGAGTTTGACCAAGTGTACGATTCCCCGCAGAATATAAACATCGACCTTAGTCATAGATAGAACATCCAAGCAGGGAAATTTCGGTGTCCCAAAATGCCTAATCCTAGTATCCCCGAAACCAGGGCCTTGGCAGAGAAATTAAAGCACCTCCTCTATATCATCAGAACTTTTTTTTGAACCCTTTCCCGTTGATGATTTTTTCGTTTCATAAGTTCCAACCAAAGTCACTGCACTCAAAAGAAAAATCAATCCATCCATACTCAAATCAATCCGAAACGGTATTGATAGTACGGTGAGTACGGATTTTCTTGAATCAAGTACAGAAAGATGGATTAAAGTACGAACAGTCCGGAATTCGTACTTGAAATAATCTGTAAATAAAATTGATTTAAGTAAAACTAAGATTATTAAATCATTCTCAAAATGCGCTTGTTTATTCAATCCCGAATTCGTACTTGAAATTATAAAACAACAGCATCATTCCCGATATGGTTTTTTTAAAAACTTAATGTACATATAACTGAAAATAAAGGGAAAACATATTTTAAGGGCCGATGTTGATTTTGAATAAAACACAAATTATTTAGAAAATTATGTAATTTCTTTTTATTATGATAATATAAGTATGGTTCTATTATGTCTGCAAAAAAACTGTCTGCCAAATGGCCGCTGCGACCTCTGCTGCACACTTTCATCCGATGGTCCAAATTTTCGATGCGGCTGAGGCATAATTGAGGTTCAATGTGCCGAATTATCTCATTCTTTAGCTCTTGAATTGTTGCTGGCTTATCAACGTACACCTTTTCTTTCAAATAGCTCCAAAGAAAGAAGTCCAACGGTGTCAAATCACATGATCTTGGGGGCCAATTAACATCGCCACCACGTGAGATAACACGGCCATTCTTCCAATTCGGGCCATAAAAAGATCGCTATCATCTCACGATAGCGAACACCATTCACAGTAACTGCCTTACCGGCCTCATTTTGGAAAAAATACGGCCAGGCATTATCGGGCCAGCCCATAAACCGCAACAAACAGTCACTTTTTATTGGTGCATTGGTTTTTCTACAATCAATTTTGGTTTACCATTCGCCCAAATGCGGCAATTCTGATTATTAACGAATCCACTGAAGTAAAAATGTGCCTCATCACTGAAGATGGTTTTCTTCGAAAATTGATCATCCTCTGTTGCCAATTCTTGCCACCATTCTGACCATTGACGACGTTTGGAATGGTCAAGAGGCTTTAGCTCTTGAGTCAATTGAACCTTGTAAGCGTTTAAATGCAATTCTTTATGCATAATATTCATCAACGACGAGCGTGAGAGGTGCAATTGTTTGCCACTACGACGAGTAGCAATATTTTCTGCAGTACGAGCATGCACTGGTATTTTAAAATCACCTGCAGACCCGGTTTGCTGAATTTTTGCACGATTGTTCCGAAAAAATCACGGAGTGCACGATATGCATTTTGATTTGAACGCCCATTTTCATAATAAGCCTGAAAAACTTTAACGCGTTGCTCGATTGTGTAGCTTTCCCTGGTTGAAACTGAGTTAGTCTGAAATTGAGAAATGTCAAATAAAATTCTTAAAAAAACTTGATGTTTAGGTGTGCTTCACATTCAACATCGACCCTTAAAAACTAAATGAGAAGCGAGAGTTCTCTATTTTACTTTTTATAAATGAAAATGATGTGTTTTCGTCTTGTTCTGTTGTTTTTGTTGTTTCTTCTCGTTTTTCAACAACTTGTTTGGTGTTGTTGTAGTGTCTGCAACAAACTTTAATAAGTTAAGTGAGTTTAAAGCGCTCACTTTGTAATTCTACTCTCAGAGTGGCACTACCAACGAAAAGCTTATTTTTTTTTTACTTGGTTTAAGAATTTTGTACTTATTTTAAGAAATTCCGGGATGGATTTTCGAAAGTAACCCCATTTAGGATTGTTTTAAGTGCGTTTAAGTGTAATTCGTACTTGAATTTTTGAGCACGACTCGTACTTAAAGTAAGAAAAAAAACTTAATTTATCCCGAGTGTTTTTCATTCTGTGTGGTTTTTTATTATGAGTTATTATAATTGTACCACATTCCTATACAATCTCAAAGCTTAATCCAATCTAGCCCCGCGAAGCCATTCGGCTTGTTTGGTTAGGTTAGGTGGAAAGATTTTGTTGCAACTGTTCCTGGCTTATAGAGTCTTCATTCCATTATGCCAATCGAAGAAGATTCGTTTACCGTAACAGGTTCTAGGATGATGAGGCTGCCATATGTCGTTGCCTAGAAAAAACGCCCTCTGTCTATTTGTTTGGTGTTGTTGTGGGGAACCTTGCTAATCTTTGATTCCAAATTTTTTCCTATGGTGTGGCGGCATCCAGTCCTTTGCCATGATGTTATCCTCTTCTCCAGTGGGAGGAGTGTTCGGGAGGCTTCTTGGATGGATTGTTTAGAAGGGAGTTGAAGAAACTTATTTTCTTTTAAAACTCAAAGATTATGATGACATTTGTTTTGTCCTCTGCCAGGAATCTAACCAGTGTTGCCTGGTTTTGTAGGCAAAGATTTAACCCACTACACCACGCCACCCATTCTTCAGTAGTAATTATAACCTTTGCCCATTCTCATCGCATGGGTCTCTTTCACTCGTAATAACTAATAATAATCAGATCCCTACCAAACCCAAGCAGCTCTTGGGGTTTTCTCGCGTCATAGCCAGGCCATAGAGTCCTGGCCAACGAGAAGATTTTCTAAACTTGGCATCTCTCTTGAGCCTTCCTATACATCGCACGCTCAATGAGAGTTCTTCAATGAGCCATCGAAATGCAAATTAGGCCGACAACTAACACATCGTCTTAGAGACAACCTTTTTTCAACAGGCCGTTTAAAGTTTGGCGTTACTTTAGAATGTGTTGAAATCTAATTAAGATATATCCGGCATTCCACAGTTAACTTTGATGTCGTGAATACACCAGCCAGAGCTGCTATGGCAGCTTCCTCTCATCCGACTGGGACTTTATGCCCAGTGCCCCTCTTAGCACCATCAAGGAAGACCCTTAGGGTCATTTCTACGGACCGAGTAACATCGAACAGCCAAATCAGCCGTAAATAATGAAGCGAAAAAGCTTTTCGGATGTGCGCAGTGTAATCTTGACTTTACCATGGCTCCGCGTAGAAAAAAAGGTCCAAAGCATACGAAGCTGTTCTTGGCGTATTCGAGAACAAAGTACTTTATAAGGCAAAGCTCTTTTAGCGTTGAAAGGGAGTATCACAGAGAAACTGATACATAGTTAAACGGATAAAAGTACAACGATTACGCTGGCTTGGACATGTTTCTCGCATTGAAGAATTCGCTCTAGCAAAGAAATTATTTGAGTTAGATCCCAAAAGACCAAGTGTCAGAAGACCTGGTAAAACTTGGTGCTAGAAGCTGGCAAACCAAGGAATTAGAACAAAACGTACGGGAATATATTCTGTTCAGTGCTCTGACCAAAATAGTTGCATACAGCAGTGTTTGAAAATAAATACTTAACATCGCTCATTAGTGTTCGTTTCGGTAGATTTGTGGAATACACACGCTAAAAGTATTTGTGTAGAAAATCATTAAAATAATTAATGTTTCGCTGTTTGTCATATTTTATCCAACTCAACAAAAGATGAGAACATTGTTCGTGCTGCGGTCGTTGCTAAAATTTTTTGTTTGTTTATTGCTTTATCAATGTAAAAAAAAAACAATATAGAACATTAAAATATAATGTTTGTCTACAGTATCACTACAATAGTTCTGCTTTTTAACGAAGAACAGTACACCGTATAGTGTTCGGCTCTTTCTCGAAAATAGTTACGAACGGTATTAATGGTTGGTTGTGTTTGTCTACAAAATTATTTAACAAATAGATATCGTTCTTGCGTGTGAGCCGAACGCTAAATAATGAACGGTTTATTTTCGAACACTGGTTTACAGGCTTGGAAAGTAAGTAACTCTTCAAAATTATTTTTTATGTTGCAGTTTTTTTCGTCATCCTTTTCGTTAATAAAATTTATTCAATATTGAAATAATGCTATTTCTAAATATTTTTTTTTAACTTGTTATCGCGAAATTTATTGTAACTTAACGTGACTTTAATTAAAACTTCCTCGAAAATTTATTTAACATAATTTGTTTTTTTTTTGTTGCTTAAATTTGTATAATCTGCCGCAAAAGCTGAACAAGTGCCTTTGGTGAGTTGTTTACAAAAATTACTTGGTTTTTTTTTTTTCTTAAATTTATTTATCAGTATTATTACTAAATTGAACAACATCTGCGTTTACAATTTAATTTATTTATCAATGAGTTTCGCAAACACGACTGAACGCAGACTTTTTAATGTATTTAAAAATTTGAATTTATTAAGCCAGTCAGTCGTTTAAATTGTTTTTTTTATGTTTCTCTGTATATTTTGGTTTGGATATTAAGCTACCGTTCTTATTGGCATTTAATTAATTAAGCCATAATCTTAATTTCATAAATTTAACACCTAAGTAGAGCCAAATACATAATAAATTTTATTACAGATTCGATAACTTTGAATAACAAATGTTTATGATCAGATTAAGTAAATCAGTAGAGACATAATTTGGGAATGCAGAATCGTTCAAAATGAAGGTTATGTTGTTTTGTTTTTGAAAATATTTAAATATGAAACAATTTTATGAATTTTATTTTAAATTGGTAAAGCTTGTGACCTCTAAGCTGAAATAATTGCTAAGGAATGCTTTTGGCTTAAATCGAAGGAAAACATGTTAACTCATGCATAAATCATTGTAAATTATTCTTGCCGATTGACTAAGAATCTTGTGCTGCAGCACAAGACCGTTGCAGCAAGACCGTTCGTACTTCTAATCGGCTGACAGGCTGTATGTGTGTCAATGTTCACCTTGCACGCAAAGAAAAAACATGGTTGTGGTAAACATATTCTAAGAGCAACATATTATGATAAGAATTATGATTGTAGTCACCATATTTAGATTATTATTGAATCATTTTATGACTAAATATAATCGTACTATTACATCATAATATTTTTTTCCCTTAATCATATTATTATTCTGTTAATCATAATAAGTTAAGAAGGAATCATATTATTGTCATGTTAATCATAATTAGCTAAGAAGTAATCATATTATCATCATGGTAATCATAATAAATTTAAAGGCAATCATATTATGATACAGCTCCTTTAATAACTGTCATAACAATACAAAATAAATTGAAATTTTTATGTACCGATTTTTTATTTTGTGACTTTTTACAATTTTTCTTGATGTGAATAAAATAGCGGAGTTCAATATTTGTTGTTGGATTTTACTACGATATTTTGCACTATTAATTATTTCAATTTCTTTAAATTTATTATTTTTTATGGTAATTTATCTTTTTTAACCGCTCACATATAAAACAAACGACACAACTGATTCAAAATAATTTTACATAATATGATAAATGTATAGAGAGTTATCATGTTATGGCTATTAAATATCATGATATGGTTGTGGGTAATATAATAGTTGTTAGAAAAATAATTATTTTTCGGTCAACAATACTCATATTTATAATTGCGATAAACGTTGTTATGTTTACAGTAACTATAATATTGTTGATATTAAATAAAAAAAAAAACAATTATTTGTGTACGACAACAATATATTGTTACAGTAAACATAGTGTTGTTGCCGTAACCGTGCCCAACCATATTTTTTCTCTGCGTGTGTTAAGGGTGGTCTTTGATTCCTCGGGATAGTCAGGGGGCTTCTTAAATGGATTGTTTGTAGGGGGATTGAAGCCACTTAATTTCTAAACTCGAAGACCATGATAAGCTTTTTCGTCCTGTAGCTGGGATCAAACTTAGCGTGCTTGGTTTTGTGGCCAAGCACTTCAACCACTGAACCATAACGCCACTTAGTGCCAATTACTATCTTATTATATTCGTAGAGATATTCAATTTATCCCAAACATTTTCTATTGCAAATTAAATCACGTTTCCAAATTTGATGGTAATCGGTTCACATTTAACAATAGGTCCCACACAAAGGCTCTCTCCGACAAAACCCTTTACCGCCATAAGTCTTCTAATATTTGTGTGTTCGTGTGCTATGCGCGGCCATACCCCGATCGCAATACAATTTTGTCCACTTATTCTGTGAGGCTCTGGGAAGGTTAAATACAATCTTTTTTTTAATTTAAAGTTTGAGTGGGCGTGGCAAATCTCATACAAAGTCAATAAAGATTTCTGGAGAAGTGGGCGTGGCATCTCTCAAACAAAAATGTTATAGATTTATCAATATTGGAAGAACGGCAGAAGCCAAAGTTTCCAAATAAGGAACAAGGATCTTCGTTATCAATGGACAAAATCCGACAAAATTTGGGCGAGATAAGACAAGTGGACGTGGCACTTCCCATACAAAAAATTATCGATTTCTGTATATTTGGAGAAGGGCAAGAGCCACAGTTTCCAAATAAGGTACAAGCATCTTGGCTATCAATACACGACAACCGATCAAATGTGACGGGCATTGGATAAGTGAGCGTGGCACAAGGTTAATTTATTTATATATAAATAACGCTATCTATTTAGCTTTCTGTTAGTATCGTTGAAGGGTATATAAGATTCGGCATAGCCGTATAAAGCACACTAACTTGTTTAAAGACTTGTGGCAAAATAATTTACCAGAATAATTACAAATAACGTGGTTCTGACCAGGGTTTAAAATGCTATCGCCATATTAGCAAAAGCAGCCAAATTTTGCCTTTTTCCTATTTAAAAAAAAATCAAAAATAAAAAGCCGACAAGTTCCACTGCTAAAAAAGCCCACACTTTTCAAAAGCAGCAGCAAAATAAACACACTGTTTTTGAAAAGTAACCTTTTAATGGACACTGCTTTTTCCAACTATTGCTTTTTTAACAATAGCAAAAATTTCTTATTTGATGGAACTCAAAATGCAACGGCAATAACTTTTCTGTTGTAGGAGAAAATATGTAGGAAAGATAATGAAACAAAAAGATTCTGTCAAACAGCCGCCAAATCAAAAACCACTGCATGCTAATAGCCGCAAAATAGGAGATAAAAGCAGCGCAAAGGTAGCTGAAAGGCACATGATCGACGAAGACAAGTGATATTTTTCATGCAAAACAAATACAACAAGAATTTGTTTTTGTTTCTATACAATAAAAAATCCAACAGACACTTTGGATGGTTGCCTTTACTAAAAATATTTAAAAAAAACCAAAATACACACACACACATTTCGTGCTATACCCTGCAAATAATAGAACCAGTCCAAACACGCGTGTAAAGAGTAGTCCACAAGGGACCAGGACTAGTCCACAAGTAACCCAAACGTATGGAAAAAACCTGGTCTATTTAACATTACGATGTCCTAGGAGAGGACCATATAACCCACCTTTGGACCACTAAGGAGTAGTTTTAAAACTACTCCATGGTATATAACCCACCTTTGGACCAGTAAGGAGTAGTTTTAAAACTACTCCATGGTATACTCAAGAGGATTAGTTTTGAAGTCGTTTAAACACGAAAGCATGTCGTTAAAAAACGAAGACATGTCGTCTCACTACAAACACTTTTTAACAATGACATGGTCCATGCTTGCATTACATCGGACTAGTCCATGGAGTAGTCCATTTTATAAAAATGGGTCAGGTGGTCCAATTTTATTTGCAGGGTAGTAATGCAAACTGTCGAGCAACAACAACATTACTACAACATTACTGAAGAAAGGCAAACGTTTATTTTTCCTCACCACCATGAAAAAAAAACATGTTGCTTGTACACTGATCAGTATTTTTTCGTTGTAATCTGCCTTTTTGCAGAGCTAACAGCTCTGCTCAGACTGCTTTTAGCACACACTTCAGCGGCTTTTTGTTATTACCAGCCAGAGAAGAATTTTTGTTCTTTGAATTTTAGATTTTTTTTTTGGTTTGTCTTTTTTAACTAGCTCTTCTTTCAGGAAAAAGTAAAAAAGCAAAAGGCGAAATAATTTTTTTAGCTTTTGCTTTTTATGTGGTTGTCCATTTTTGTCGCTGGCTGGTAAAAAAGCAGTTGTCAGAAAATAAAAATATTCAAAATAGGAGATTTGCTTTTTTGCACAAGCGAAAAACAAAACATTGGCTATTGGAAAAAAATTAAAAATTTCAAAAGCAGTGGCAAAAGCAAAAATAAAAAGCAGCCAGCTGATGGATGCTTTTAAACCCTGGTTCTGACAATGTTTTCTGGTAGAAGAGACAAGAACGAAATAAACGTGTGTCGGCGTTTTGAAAGATCGAATCGGATTTTTTTTTAGGGGGGGGGGGGGGGCGGTAAAGTTTTCTCTTTTTGGCCTGTTCGTGCTGCATATCAGTGTATGCAACTATATGACCTTTACATATGAGGTATAAGGTATGTTCAGGAACTTTGTTCTACAAAAATGTTGGCCATGCAATTCTTCGTCAGAACACACCAAAGCCCAAAACTCTAAATAATTTTACAATGTGTGTTGCGTTTCTCATAAATTGTGGTCCAGTTATATTGAAATTCATCTTCTTTCCTCGATCTTGGTATTGATTTATAATTATTTTTGCACTTGACCAATTTTTCTGGTTTCTTATTCTAAAACGCTTTACGACCTTCGGAATGGAGAATGTAATGAATGGCCAATAGAGAGCCGTAAGTAAGAACTTCTCGCTTCGAAAAGATTTGTAAAACAAAATATTCCATCGTTTCTCGAAAATTGAGAAAAAAGTGTGTCTCTAACTCATGTCGAAAACTATTTAAAGAGATTACGTCGTTACGTTACAAATGTGATATTGCAGACGTTGAGAACGCCAGTCACACACATCATTGACTGCGACCAAAATAGAAAAATTTTTAACGACGGCGGCGAAAATACACCGTCGGCTATACCAAATAATGCAAAGAGCGACTTTAATGTTTGTTGTTTGCAAACGAGCTTTGAACAAATTCGTACATTTTATAAAAATGTTAAAAGCAAAATAATTAAACAATGAAAAAATGTGCCAAGAACAAAATAGTATTACTATTATTCTTTGCATTTTGCATTTTTAATTGTTTTGTAGTGTTAAAATTTTTTCTCACCCCGTTTTTATTAGTGAGTTTATTTGACAGTTCAAAGCGGGAACTATTCTCACAAAAATGTTACAGACACACTTTGTCTGTATATTGGTGAGTAATTTCCTTACTCGCCAAAAAAGTTACAGACACAGTTTAGTGATAAAAAAAACAGCTGTTTGTTTAAATTTATGGCATTTTTGTTTAATTTCACACATTTCAATCGAAAAGTTTCTCAACGCGAGAGTTACAGAACATGGGCACTGGTTGTTTTATTTAATCTAAAAATAAACGAAATAAGTAATTTGCCATATATGGTGCGGTATGCATTTAAGGGTTAAGTTAATTGTAGTTTTTTTTATTGCCATTATAATTGCTTAAGTTTTCAATTAATTAAAACAAATGGTGTTTTCTTTTCTGACAATAATGTTCCATATATGCTACCATTCGTGCGGGTTTTTGTTCCATTCTAAAAATATATGCAAAAATGTGAGAAGTTGTCGTTTTCCTTTCTAAACATGTTGCAACAATAAATGGCAAATTTGTTCCATTTCTTACCCGCAGTTATAACTGAGTGTGAGATAATACCCTTTTTTGCATCTGCGTAAAGTACTTTTTTATGCAAGCAAGTATTTTATTTCTTGTGTTTGCGGACAATTTGCGATATATTGTGATTTTTAGTTACAGTGCAGCCACACGATCAAGATTTTCTTGATAGTCTTTTACATATACTGATTGTCAAAATATGCAAAAGTTGACAGCTGTGACGTAGGCTGCACGCAAGTTGAAAGCAATTTACTTTTTCAAGATGTCGTCGCCGAAAAAACAACTCAAAATGTTTTGCTATTTTCCACTTTTGATTTTTCTGCACTGTAGGCTGTTCGAAGGGACTTTATTTTTTTCTTTACTTCTTCCACTGGCATTTTTGTTTCAGAAGCTAAAGACTCGTAGGCTTTTATTTTTAAATCATTTCGCCCATATGATGAAAGATTCATAAAATTTCATGGCTTCTGTACAGCTCTATGAATCGCAGAACATCATTTTGCTTATTAATTTTATAAATAAATTTTATTAATAAACATATTTCACTATTTTTTTAGGTTTTTAGTTAAAATTTTAAAATTACCGCAACAATTTGTAAAAAAAAAGAACTTCAGCTTTTGCCGGCAAAATATTTGTGAAAAAAAAAAACAAAAACAACTTCAAAAGATTTGTAATAAGATGTTTTCTTGAACGAAAATTGATACACTCACTGGCAAGAGAATTTTAGAGGCAAGTTCGTATCAATTTTTAAAAGTATGAGTGTATTGGTAAAAAAGTGTGAGTGTATTAAAACTTGATAGCCAAAACTTGATCGTGTAACCCTCAAGTTATATTGGGATGGATATAAAAACTTTTTGTTTTTCGTTTGTTTTACTTTTATTATATTTTTTTGTCACAAAATTTTTAACAACAGTTGACATTAATTATTGAAAATCAGTGCTGTTAACGCTTATTGGAATTGTAAGAAAATTTAATGTTGAAAATTGCTCCAAGCGTGGTGAATATCGCTTTTAGTACAAACGTTGCATTTAATATTTAACACGCTAAATACACATTAGTGTTGAGTGTAAAACGTAACTATTATTTTGTTCCATTGTAATTTAGAAAAATGTATCACTTTGTAAGGGTTCGTGTATCCTAATAAATATATTACACAACTATAATGCATCATTATTTTTTAGAAAAGAAAACACCATAAGCCATCTTCTTATAAAATTCTAAGGCCCGTTTTCACAACTTACCCATAGCTAAAACGTAACTTTGACCTAAAGTGAGCGATAAAGCAAATTAAGGTTAATCCTACCTGGTAGGTTAAAGTAAATTTGTAATAATGGAACACTTTTTATACGACCGATAAAATCGTACCTTTAAACTATTTAAAAATGTTTACGATATTTGTGGACAATAAAAAAGTGACAAGGTGTTGCTTTTTTTGTTTACAATCAACAATTCAATTTCATATCCAATAAAAATATTTTTGTTAAAAATAGTTTCTAATTAAATTTTTTGATATTTCAGTCAAATGGTACCAACTGTCTGTGCAACTATTTCGATCGTTAACGTTCGCACAAACACTCAGTAAAAAATATTTATCATATGAACTTCTATACGAAAATTTGTATTTAAAGTTGTTGAACAGACAATAAGTGTAGGAGGTTGCAAACCCCAGTTTATAAAGAATATTTTATTCTTTATACTACCAAAAAGACTGGGTTGCGAGTGCTTATTAGACTATTCCATGAGTACAACTTTTAACGATCATATGTCTCACAGACTCATAACAGATTTAAACATAAGAAATTACCATGTTAATGGACTTCATGTTCAATATTTAAAACAGTTTGCACTAACAATATAAACCCTTCACATGTGCTATAAATTCAATGTGTTTACAATTTTCTCTACACATTTTTGTTAGTGTCCGACCAATTTAACTTTTTCAGACCGAATCCAAACCCAAAATTCGGTAGATTTTTAAAACTAAGCCCGTACTTGAAAACGAAACCGAAAGCGAACTGTTTGCAGCAGTACGAAATTGCTGGTCAGTAGAAGCGCTTTACGGTGGTACGTTTGGCTACTGACTTAGGGTTTATAAATGGACTAGAATCCCAGTTTTCATGCATTTTTTGAGTTTCTAGAAATTAAAAACTTAGGCAAATTAATTCCAGTCTATTTATCGGTTATAATTTTATGCTCCTTCACACAGAAAAAAATCAAGTTAAAAACGTCGAAAACAAGGTTGATTTAAATTTTTTGAGTGTATTTTAACAGTGTGAAGAAGCTGCATTTATGTAAGAATAATTCAAAACCCTGTAACACATGTTTCACTTATTTTGTATTCTCCTTTGTTAACAGAAGCATCATCAGAATCGCCCGATATGGTCATCATTCTACTTTGAAAACTTGATGTACTATTTAAATAAACAATTTTAATTAAAAGAATACGGGAATTGTCTTCTTTTTATAACATATTTTAAAAGTGAAAATAAAAAATGTACATAATTAAGTAGGTATGCATGTTAATTTAACAAGATAAGCTTTTGATTTTAATACAAAACAGGTTTTTATGGGTTCAATATTGAATCCAGATTTATTTATATTTTAATATTTTTTTTTTTATTTTTTTAACAGTGAATAATATTAAATAAACGTAATTTAAGGTTATTTTGATATTTTTTATTAAAAATTAATATGAAATAATGATTAATTTAAGTAAAGGGCATAATTTTTCTGAAATTTAACATGATTCTGCAGGGATAGTTGGCAGGCAGGCTGGATTTCTGACTGACTGGCTGGGTGGATGGTTTGCTTGCCTGGTGGTTGTCCATGTAAACCTTGTGAGCAAAGTCAAGGTCGCCATTTTATAGAAAATTTGATTGATCTGGTTCATAGGTTCTAATTGTTACAAGATGAAAATGTTGACAATCAGTCTATATTTTTACATAGCCCCCATACAAGATTCGTTCCTGAATAAAGTCTTTATGTCCATAAATCATCTTATTATTGATTGCAACCTAAAACATCTCACTGATTGGAATCGGTCCATATTTGGCCAAAGCTCCAATACAATAACTACACCTGAAAAAGATTTGAATGCCATAACTTTCTTAAAATTAGTGACGATAAATTTTCCAATAGCTTCTATGCCCAAAAATAACCATTGATCCCATATAAATCCCCTGCCTAAATCTCTTAAACGCAAACAACTTTCAAACGGGTGAAGATATCTAAATAATCTTCGGCTCAAAGAACTTTTACATGAATCTTAACCTTATAAACCACAAAATTATGTATTTTTTCTGGTGGGTCCATGTTTGCCCGTGGGTCTCAAAAATTTGTTTTTAAATACTGTGGTTAAGGGTATCATATGGGCGGGTTTGACCGGCTATACTTTCTTGTCTTTTTTTTTGACAATATGGCATAGATGTTAGATATTGGTGTGCGAACAAATATTTGAATAACGTTGATTCAACAAGAACAAAACATCGACAACAGCAGTCTTCCCCATCAAAATATATGTATGTGTTGGCATTCATTAGCGTTGGCTAATGAAGACGGTGTGAAATAGATGAACCTTCAATATGTGATATTTTTGATTAACTTGTACGATTTGTTAACTCTATGCGTGTGTCCCCAAAAAATAGACAAAAATATGTCATGCGGCAGAGTAACCACCCGCATATTTTTACAAATTTCGGTAAAAGTTTGCTGTTTGGCGAAAATTTTACCAAACGCCGAACATCAACCGAACATTACATTTTGTCAAACTCCCTACACCGAACTCAAACGTTCGATCGGACTCTTAAATTCGCTCATAAATGTTTTTTTTTTAATGTCACAATAAAGTCATGATGGCAAAAGAAGTTTATTTGTTAAGTCGACATTAATTTCGTTTAAAGATTAGAAAAAACTACAACATATAAATTCGAAAAACAATTACTTTATTTTATTTATTTTAATTGAAATCTATAAAATCAAATCAATAAAATCAATAAGATCAATCTGTCTGTGGTCACATAAAAATAAAACTATAAAAATACAAGAAAATAAAAAATCATTGCCACAAAATCAATCAAGAAAAACGTGATTGAAATCATGCGCCTGTGCAACTTTACTTTTGAGACAAAAGAAATTAAACAAATTAGAAAGTGTAGCCGGTCAAGAACGATCATCTAATACCCTGCACTATTTTCGAGTTTAAAAGACGCTTTTATAAGGGTTCCTTTCAAATAATTTGTGCCGAAATTTATCTTGATACGATCCTTAAAATTGAAAACTTTTTGAGAGAGTGATCGTTATATAGATATATTCAAATAAAATCTTAAAATGTGTTTGATCTTTATAGAAAGATGATTCATAGGCAGAAGAATATATAGTTTATAAAGAGAATAAACTAAAAAAAATAGTATTAATCGAACATGGAATTTTTCCCCTAAAACTATTGTCATCCAAATGTATCCAAATTTCAAACATGATGTCGGATTTCTGCTATAAAAAAAAGTTATAGATACGCAGTTAATTGTTCAACAATCGATTTTTCATACAAAACCCCCGAAATATTTTTTTTTAACCGCTTATAACTCCGTAAATATACGTTCAAATAGAAAAAAATGGTTAATCTGTGATCACTCACATTTTTGAACAAACATTCAATTTAAACAAATAGTTGGGATATTTATACAAAACATCTTCCAACAAGTGTGCTGCGTTAGTAAAGTGGTGTTGTGCCCAGTGTTGCCATAACTTGGTGACCAAAAATGGATACATTAACGAAAAAAATTGCTAAAAACTTTTTTAAATAAAAACGCATAAAATTTCAATAACAAAACAAAAATAATTCATTAAAAAGTTTTTATAATGAAATTGTAAACTGGGATCAATTTGTTACATAAAAACAAACGTAAATTTAATATTTTAGCATCTTAAAAATTTAATCTTCAGTAAATTCGATGTCGTTATTTGGCATCTCATAGAAATCACTTGTGCCTATAAGTAATTAATATTTTAAAGGTAAATCATAATCATTACAACATTTACACAACCTTTTGAGTCTAAATATACAGCAAAAAATACAATAGATATTGAAGTTAAATCAGCTGATTTAAATTAAATTTGATCTTACCTGACTATTTTCAACTTTGCAGACGCAAATCAGAAATAAATTTTATTTTGTTTGTTTACCAAACAGCAGAGTCCTAAGCCGATCTTATTTGACGCCGCAAGTGATTTGTTGCAAAAATTGCTAGTTGCAGGTTAAATTCGGATGTTAGCGGGATACAATTTTACCATTAACGGCGACGGGTGTATACCCAATAATCAATTCGGCTTCAGAAGAGAGCATAGCACAATTGAACAAACCCATCGGATAGTAAACGCCATAAGAAAAGCCTTTGAAGAAAGAAAATATTGCTCCGCTCTTTTCATAGATGTTTCTCAAGCTTTTGACAAAGTCTGGCATGTAGGCTTGTTACATAAATTGAAGCTAAACCTACCGGTTAATACACACAAGCTGTTAGAAAGCTACCTGGTCGGTAGAAAATTTATTATTAAAGAAGGCGATTTTTTAAGTTCTCCTCAGCCAATTGAAGCTGGAGTCCCTCAGAGAAGCATCCTGGGCCCACTTTTTTACCTTATATATACCTCGGACATGCCAACAAACAATCAAACCCTAACCTCAACTTTTGCTGATGATACAGCTTTTCTAAGCGTACGCGAGAACAGTCGTGAAGCATCTCGATACCTGCAGAATCATATATTTCAACTAGAACTGTGGTTTAAACAATGGAGAATAAAGGTCAATGAGCAAAAATGCGTACATATAACATTTACCTTGCGTCGGGAAACATGTCCCTCTATTAAAATCAATAATCAACTAGTGCCTCAACAATCGCATGTCAAATATCTCGGTATTCATCTAGATTGGCGTTTAACATGGAAATGCCATATAGAAGCAAAATTAACCCAAATGAAACTAAAAGCAATTCAAATTAACTGGCTTATTGGAAGAAATTCTGTTCTTAGTCTCGACTGCAAACTACTACTTTACAACGCTATTTTAAAGCCAATATGGTGCTACGGTATTCAACTGCCTCGGCCTCAAATATTGAAAAAATTCAAAGGCGCCAAAATAAACTTCTTCGAATAATTACAGCTGCCCCTTGGTATGTTAAAAACTCAAATATCCACAAGGATCTCAATGTGCCACTGGTAAGGACTATTATTACGAAGTATGCGGTAAAATATTTGAAAAGGCTAGAGTTGCACCCAAATCCTCTAGCACGAAATATTTTAAATGATAGCGGCCACTCTCGCTTAAGAAGAAGAGACACTGCAGCACTTACCCATTAAGATGAGCGATAAACACCTACATATGTGAACAGAACCCGTGATGAAGAAAATTTTTGTCTGGCACCGGCAGGACATAAAATAAAGCATTAGGTTAAGATTTGATTAATTATTGTTAGTTCATATTTAATATATGAAGATTCAATAAATAAATAATGACAAAAAAAAAAAAAAAACGGCGACAGCTTACAAAACCCAATGCGGCTCGGCTCAGCCGTTCAGCGCAGGTCCCTTCGGATTAATTACGACAGCATAATAAACATAGCAAGCAAAGTTCTATTTAACATTTTTCATTTTTCGAATTTATTCTATGAGCTAAATTTCAGTTAGGTATTTAATAAAGCTTTTTTGTAATAGTTCTATTCCTTCAATTTTTCAGAAATGACTTTATGCACTACCAGACTATTATATTGTATTTTCTTTTTACATTTTACCTTAGCCTTCCTTTGGAAAGCTAATGCCAGAAAATGCATTACATTCTGCTGGTGTCTAATAATTGTAAATTTTTCTGAACATTCAATATACCTCATTGCTTTCCAACGGAAGGCTAAGGTAAAATGTAAAAAGAAAATACAATATAATAGTCTGGTAGTGCATAAAGTCATTTCTGAAAAATTGAAGGAATAGAACTATTACAAAAAAGCTTTATAAAATACATAACTGAAATTTAGCTCATAGAATAAATTCGAAAAATGAAAAATGTTGAATTTAATATAAAGTAACCTTCGGAAGGAAATAATTCCCAGTTTCTGTTTGTTTAAAGTTCTATTTATTTAAGACACTTTTTGTTTACAAAGCAACAACAATATTTTTAAACTATTATAAAATGTTAGAACATTCTGAAAATATAACATGATAGCACACCTTGTGAATACCCCAAATGTGCATTTACTTTTAGCAATTTTATAAATTTTTATAAGAATATAAAACTTATTACACTGCACAACAAAATGAATTTTTTTTCAAATTAACAAAGTTCTGCTATTCGATTCTTGTAAAGGGGACAAAAAAAAGATTTTTGCGTGTATCGGCGTTTTAAAAGTTTACATCTGAAACTTAACGGCCCAGTTAATGATTAACTTTTGCGTAGTAAAAAAAAAAACACTTAGAAAATCGTGATACTTAGGTTTTTGCTATATAGTGTCTTCAGAAGATTTATTCAGAACATAACCAACAACCTTTTGTTGGTATACTTTAACACTCAAATTCTTATGAAGTGCAATATTTTTGAAGAAAAGCAGAAATCACCTTTAAAACAGGGATATGTGTAGTTTAACTGCCGTATTCATAAAAAAAAATACGTTTGAAATGTGTTGTAAGGCAAAATTTTCCTAAAAATTTTTCTTAAAATGCATTTCAAACCCATTTTAATTTTTTATGAATACGGCAGTAAATATTTTGCAAAAATATTTGGCACAAAATTCTACTATAGGTCTCCGAACGAACACACTTAAGTCGAAAATTCATTTCTAGAAGAATTTCGTTAAATTAACTTAAAATTTGGAAAGTTGCTACTTTGCACAGAAGGTCTACATGGACAGACAACTAGCCAGCAGGTCGGACGACTCAAATATTGATTCTAAATCTATCGGTATACTATAACAAATATTTCACACATCAGCGCAAACTCATAATACCCTCTTCACTATGGTGGTGTATCTATAAAAACCAGGTCTTTGGAGCCGGAGTTGAGGCTTATGTACCGGAGTCGGAGTCGAAGTACCCACATAAACTCGCGTCTCCGACTCAAACATTTTCGTTATAAAAAAGTTAAAAAAAAGAAAGTTATTATCAAAGTAATTTTTGGGAATACAAAATTTTCAATTAACAAGATATTGTTTGTCGTGCTTAATTCCTAATTTTTATTCTTGATAAAACACTGAAATTTATTGTTGATGATCGGATAAGCTATTCCTACACTGATAGAAAAATGCATCTTCATATTGATGATGCCCTAACATCAGAATTGTGACATCAATGTTACTTCAAATGACATCTATGATGCAAAAGGTAACATCAATCCAATGACTTGCGTCTTCGTACAATTTTGTCATTTTTTACGGGTTATCTATTTTATGACTATAGAGACATCAATTCGATGCCATATTTTGTATATTATTAACATTATTTTCATGATTACAATGTATTATAAGAAGCAAAAATTCCTATATACTATTTTTTTAAATTATTTAGTAAAATACATCAAATTTTTAAAGTAGAATGGGTACGAAAACCATATGGGGCATGGTGCTGGTGTCTTATTATTGAGAATTCTGCTATAAACAAAGGTCGTAATTCAACAAACGTGAAACAAACATATGTAACTGGCCAGTAAATAATAATATTCTCTCACTTTGACTTAAGTCAATTCCAATGACTTTGGCTTAATGACAACCTGTCATTAAATTGATGCTAATGTGTCTTTTCTCCGATGTTACTGCGTCATCGCACTGAGGACATGTTCGTCATTTCTGTGATGCCGATGAGTCATCCCATTGATGACATAATTTCATTTTGACCCTGATGACACTTTGGCCAAGTAATGTTAAGGTTGACATCACCATGATGAAAAGAGTCATGGGGTCAAAAACGAAGACACTTGTCATAGTACTGATGTCAAAATACATCAGCGTTATGACGCCTTTTCTATCAGTATATGCGTATTTTACTGGTTGCTTAGGCCACATCATCAGAGAACTTCATCCAAAGATTTTAGAAAAACTAAAGATCCCAGTAAAAAATGCGCTTACTTTTTCAAAATGAACAGCTTCTTAAACTCGTTATTTAGTAGCATTCTTCTATAACTACATCTATATCAACTTCTTTAACTATTTTTTTCTTTAAGTAAAAAAATAATGACTAAGTTTTGAATGCGTTCATTTTGGGACTTCCCTTGTAAAATTCATTGGTTCTTTCAGTAGAATTGTAAGTAGTGCTTTTATGATTTTCTGATTACTCAACCCATTATTTTGTAGGCGAAGTTTTTACTGGGATATTAACAAATAAAACTGTAAAGCAAATAAGAATTATAAGCAACAGCTTTACTTGTAACAATATCAAAGCTTAAACAAAAACAACAACAATTAACAGTGAGTTTATCTCTTCTTACATTCCCCACTACAATTGATTAAAATTCTTCCAACATTAATTGAAGTTGTAAGTAGGTTAACAAAAAACCAAATAAAAATAAAAACAACTTGCTTTATTGTTTTCGCAAAAAATAAAGCATGTTGCCAGTTTAGTTTTTTTAAGCCGTGCACTTGCCAGTTTATTACTGTTTGTCGTGCTTAATTCCCAATTTTATAAAATTTTCGCTGAAAATTAAAGTTCATCGGTCCCAAGTCCAATTTTAAGGTGTCAGCGATTTCAAAAATGTTAATGCCATTCGATAGAAAACATATTTATTAAAACTAAGGGCTCCACAAAACTGGGGCAAATTATGGCAGTCATGATCGTATACTTTTCGATTCAAAAGCAATTTTATTTCAGTCAATACTAAACGAATTGTAATTATTTTTTCAGTGTTGTAAAAACTCAAATAAATGCTTAACAACACTAAAAAATAATTTTGATCCGTTCAGTATAGACCAAGGCGAATTCATACAAGGTGGTCTTATTTTGAAAACGTTTTACAACACTGTTAAACATTTTAACGTTGTGTCAAAAATTCAAAGAAAAATTTAATTTTGTTTTTATATTAAATTGTGTTTGTTTGAAATTTTATAACTTAAAAAAGTTTTAAATTTCACAATTTTAATCGAAAATTAAAGAATTTAGTTAAGATTCCCCAGAACCAACAGGACGGTATACCATTTTGACACAAGGTTAGTAATCAGCTGTTGCTTACGAAGCAAGATAAGTTCACCTTGTGTAAATTCGCCTTGGTATAGACAGAAAATTTAGAAATAAAATTGCCTTCGAATCGAAAAAGTATTCGATCATGACTGCCATAATTTGCCCCCTGGATCAGAATATTTGTAATTGTGAGTCTGGCATGTGGGTGTGATATGCATATATTTATACCTGAAATTCAGTTTTTTTTTATAATAATTTTCCAAATTAAAATATTACTAAAACATTAAAAGCTAATGCTATTTTTTTTTAATAATTTTAATATCCATCCGATGGTCGAAATTTTCGATGACGCTAATGTGCCGAATTATCTCATCCTTAAGCTCTTGAACTGTTGCTGGCTTATCGACGTACACCTTTTTTTTCAAATAATCCCAAAGAAAGAAGTCCAACATTCATATCTTTCAATTCGGGCCATAAAAAGTTCGTTATCATCTCACGATAGCGAACACCATTCACAGTAACTGTCTGACCGGCCTCATTTTCGAAAAAATACGGCCCGATAATACCGCCAGCCCATAAACCGCACCAAACAGTCACTCTTTGTGGGTGCATTGGTTTTTCGATAATCACTCTTGGATTAGCATTCGCCCAATTGCGGCAATTCTGCTTATTGGCGAATCCACTGAGGTGAAAATGTGTCTCATCACTGAAGATGATTTTCTTCGAACATTGATTATCCACTGTTGCCGTTTCTTGCCACCATTTTGACCATTGAACCATTTGGAATGGTCAAGAGGCTTTAGTTCTTGAGTCAATTGCACCTTGTTAGCGTGTAAATGCAATTATTTATGCATAATGTTCATCAACGACGAGCGTGGGTGGTGCATTTGTTGGGCACGACGACGAGCTGAGGCGGACGGCTCTTCAGCCACACTATCGGCAACAGCAGCAATATTTTCTACAGTACGAGCTCTACGAGCATGCACTGGTGTTTTCACATCTCCTACAGACCCGGTTAGCTCAAATTTTTGGACGGTTTTTAAGATTGGACGCACATTTAGACTATTAAATTGACCGAAAAAATCACAAAGTGCACGATATGCATTTTGATTTGAACGCCCATTTCATAATAAGCCTTAATAACTTTTTAACGTTGCTCGATTGTCTAGCTTTCCGTGGTTCAAATTGCGTCAGTATGAAATTGAGAAATGTCATATGAAATTCTGAAAAAAACTTGACGTTTAGGTGTGGTTTACATTCAACATCGGCCCTTAAAATTTATATAATTATAAGCTGAACTATATAATAATATCTATCTTTTTTTTAGGTAGTCAAAAATAACTGGCCGGGAGAAGGGCATAAGTATCCGACAAACTACTTATTTGATCGAATCAAAGTGCATCAAAGCCAACACCCATTTTCTTAATTTTGTTTTATTAGTGTAGTATTTTGTATTCTTAATTTGTATACCAAATTTAAGCCTTTTTCTAAAAGTAAAAAGGAAGTTATGGACTTTTTTCCGTAATTGACCACCCTTTAAAAGTAACCAAATTTTGTTCAAATCTCTTGTTTCTGGAGAACATTGTAGATTTTTTGAAAGCATTCGAATATTGTTCAAATTGGTTATCAATACACAACATCTGGAGAAGATACGAAGACAATATCTAAAGAAAATATATAAACAATTTTAAAGAAACTGAGATAGAAGAAGAATCAAACTGTTGCTTCCATGTATTTATTACAAGAAATTTTAAGAAGTCGTAGAATGTTAATTAAATTTGAAAAAAAGAAAAAGAAATGCAATAACTTTTAATAGTTTCTCTGGAAATGTATACAAATTACAATAATAACTGAATATAAAACACTATTATCGATATGTCGACATTTAAAGCACTTAAAATATGCACACACAAATCAAAAAAATAAAAACTAGCAAAAACTAATACCACACCCAGTTACAAATTTCAACAAATAGTGTATAAATTACAAACTATGTAATATTTAAATAAAACGATCGATGAGGGTTTTTTTTTTAACAAAAACAAAAGACAAAACAAACAAAAAAAAATTCACTACTGAAACGTATTGAAAATCTTTTTGCCAAGTTCTCATGATTGGCTTATGAATGAATAAATATGAGTCATGGCATGGACACCAACTACCACATACTGACTGACTGACATCTACTACTCTACTCCACTTGAAACCCTGCAACAAAAAACAAAAAAAGTGCAGGAAAAACAAAACAAACAAAAAAATATTTGTAAATTTGGCTTTTGACCAAAAGGAAATACATTTTTTTTTGCAAAACCAACTATAAAACAATTTAACGTTAAGAGTAAGAAAAAAATTATCTACAAAAAGCACGTTTAAACAAAAATTACCTTAAAATACCTTTAAAATAGCCAATTTCCATAGATTAAAGAGTTGAGGAAAAAAAAAATCTAACCAAACTCGAAAAAATATGCTTAAGAAAAAAAAATCAAACAAAACTTCCTGAGGCAATGTGACAAATGTACGTGGTAACTAAAATAAAAAAGCTTAAAAGTTAAATATTGAAATTTGCTTAAGGCTTATTTATGATTACTTTATTTATCCTTAAATATCTGAATAGATACGAGGGTAGATTTAATAGAAAAGTCTATGGATGTTAGTTAAAATAAGGATTTAGAAAAACTGTATGCCAATACTTAGTCCTCGTTCACATTTAGAAACATTTGCTGCAAAAGCTTTCTTTAATTCTATTTAGAAACTGCAATCGCTTACTCCTACTCTATTTCTTATTTTTCTTAATGGCCTCCTAAGTCAAACTTCCAACCACGGCTGCCAGATAAATTTGTGAAGAAATCGTCAATTTCCGGATTAAAAATAAAAAAATCGTCTTCCACGTTTCTAAAAATCGGATAGCTTAAAATTTATTTTTATACCTTCCACCACAGGTGGTGAAAAGGGTATATATAAGTTTTTCATTCCGTTTGTAATTTCTAAAATATTGACCCTATAAAGTATATATAGTGATTTAATGATGTCCGTCTGCCCGTCTGTCCGTTGAAATGGATTTTCCGAAGACCCCATATATGATGGAGGCCAGGTTATTATACATTTATGTCACATATAGTCCAGAATTGTTTGCTATTGAAATTTAGCAAGATAGGTTCACAAATGGCTGAGATATAAGTAAAAAAACCAACGACTGCCTCAAATTTTTTCCTTTAAAGGTCCAATTAGACGTGACATTACCACACCAACACTGTATTACCAAAATGACTAAGGACGGGTTTTTGAGATGGGGATTAAGTTTAAACTTAGTTTAACGTTCTCTGCAACTCGGATTTTTTCCGGTGAAATGTGATTTTTTTCTATTATTTCATTAAAGACCCACATTTTAAGCAAGACTTCGCTGTTCCGGCAACATTTTGTATACAAACTTGGTATTGGCGGCACAAATCAGTTTTTAGATTAACTAAACCTAGTTTAACTGAGATCTCAAAAACCCAGCCTTAAACATACTATACAAACCAATTAAATTAATGTGGTTTTTTTTTGTTGTTTTTTTATACCCTTCACTACAAGTGGTGGATTTTATTTGAAATGTGTTTAATTTTACGCATACACATACACATTAATGCAGGTATATGATATGCCGCTCAACTAAAGAAACAAACTCATAGACTCAATATATTTTAATTTAACGCTTCTTCAGTAAAAGCATTCGTAGCCGAGATGTTAAGTTCTCTTCTGCGACTGGTGATATTGCCAGTTTGAATCCCAAAAATATTTTTTTTAATTTTTTATTATTTAATTTTTTTATGTTCTAAAAAACGATTTTAAGATTATAAAACGAATTTCAAAAATCAACTTTGGCAAAAGAGGAAATGGGCTTAGGTACATATATAAATTTTTTTTTTTTATATTCTTCGGCATGACGAAATGAAAAGTTGGCGTGGCTCAATTAATATTTATTTATACCTATCTAAAAACGTTATTTATGTATATAACTTTTTGTTCTTATGTCATCATGGTGAAGGGTATATAAGATTCGGCATAGCCGAATATAGCACTCTTACTTGTTTTTTAACAATTTTTGTTCGATTTTTATATTAAAAAAAAAACATTACAACAAAAACATAATTACTTAATTTTACCCATTGAAAAGGTCTGCGCAAGAAGCCTGATGATCAGGGAAACCAGAAATATGCTCTAAAAACACGTTTTATGCGCATTAAATATGCAGTTAAAACTGGAAAATATGCCCTGAAACATGTTTCAAATATGCTCTAAAAATTTAAATTGCTCATTTGAAGACACAATATTCAACAATTTAATAACGAAATCTAAAAAAAAAACCTAAAAAAGGTTAAAATTCATATAACAGATGTTTGCGCCGAATATTATCTAGATATTAACTTCCATATGGTTTTTGTCTTAAATGGAGTTTAGGTTTAGGATTCGAAAATCGGTAAAATATTTTTGGCACGGACACAAAGAGTCTAATTTGAATGTGAAATTATAGACCAATTATCACCATTTGCATAGACTTCGTCCATATTTGATCAAATTATGTACAAAATTTAAACTTGTACTCTGCGCACAAGGCTAACATGGACAGACAACCAGCCAGGCGGATGGATGGACATCGTTAGATCTCTTTAAAAAGTGATTCTGAGACGATCGGAATACTGAAAAATTGGTCTAGATACAAATCGCATAACATTTATTTTTAATGACAACCTGCTTTGTCTTACAATTTAAGAGTAAAAATTTAATGTAGATGTCGAAATTAAAGTAACAGATTTTTGAAAAAAATATTTTTTTTTATTTGCTGCAGTGTTCGAAAATAAACAGTACATTATTTAGCGTTCGGCTCACACACCGAAGAACGATATCTATTTTTTTAGTGTTTGTGTAAACATACACAAACCTTAATACCGTTCGTAACTATTTTCAAGAAAGAACCGAACAGTATATAATGTTCGGTTCTTCGTTAAAAAACGGAACAATTGTAGTGATACTGTAGAAAAACATTATATTTTAATGTTCAATACTGTTTTTTTCGTGTGTGTATTTTGTTTTTGTAAAAAATGTTTGGTTTTTTTTTATCAGCAAAAAGCGACGAATATTAACGAGCCGAACCGAACACATTGAAGTTCGTGGATTTTCAAAAAAAACCGAACGGAATTTAATGTTCTCATCATTTGTTGAGTATGATGAAAACAGCATTATTTTTGTGTTCGAAAGATGACAAACAGTTATTTTTTTTAATGAATTTCTACACAAACACTATTAGCGTTTGTGTTTTCCACAAATCTACCGAACCGAACATTAAAGAACGATATTTAGTGTTTATTTTCGAACACTGGTTGTAAGTGGGTAAAAAAAACAGATGATGCATGCAGTGATGTCAATTCGAAACCATATTGTTTGAAAAACGGCTAAAAAGTTGAGTTTTTAATGAAGACTGACTTTAAAAAATATCGAATTCGGTAGTCGTATTTCAATATCGATGTATCGGTATTTTAAATATCGATGATATATGCCGATTATTTTTATTAAATATCGATATTTGGATATGTCGATATTTTTTTGCCCATTCCTACTAACGCATAATAGCCTTTTTACACTGATCAACATCTAACTGAACAACCTAAACAAAAGCGGCAAGCGTTTTTTTAAACATGAAAATTTTATTTAAAAACAATTTCCATACAACAAACTGACATAGCGATCTGTCAAATAAGATTTATCAGCCGGGTGGTTTCTAATTCGCATTCTAATGGTTTGTTTCGTATAAATTGTATGCAAATGAGAAGTTTTGACATACAAAAAACGCTTCCGCTCTTATTTAGGTAGCTCAGTAACATCTACCATCATCACTAGAAAAGTGGCAATTAGTTTTATTATTATTGTGGCATCACTGACAGAAAGAAGTTTGCTTTGAAAGCAGCGTTACCATTTGTCTAAGTTTTATCTTTTATTGCAATGTTTTTTTGTTAAGTATTTTTTATATTTTTAAACAAATTAAACTTCAAATACATTTTTGAATTTTCTTTTTAAATTTTGGCACTTTTGTGAGAAACGAGTGTTTCACATTTTCTACATCTTTGATGGTAGATGTTAGATGTGGAACAGTGTAAAAAGCCCATATATGCGCGACAGATTAAGATGCCGCATCTGTACTTATGTATGGTATAATTATTGAGGAATCAGAACCTCTTGATGATCTGGGCATGAAAGTACAATTTGATGTTTAGTGGACAAAACATATATTCAAGGTGTCGAAGGAAGCATTCAAGTGCCTCGCTTTTTAAACGGTGTAGCACCGCCGCAATGTGGGGTGTATTCGCGTGTTTTATCGTTACTACAAGGGATGTGTTCTGATGAAATTAGGAATTTGGTTACCTAAACCCGTACGTTTGGTCGTAATACACGTTTTTCCTTAAGAAGAAAAATAGATAACCGACTTTAATGAAACAGTTCGTTCAGACAATTAAATAGTTCACTTATTTTGCCCCTTCAAAAGAATTTATCACACCAATTAACGGATTTGTATAATCGAGTCGTGATACACATAATAAGTCAATTAAAAAATTAATTGCTTAGACTAAAAAATACACAACATATGCACAAAAATTTAAATTTATGTGTTTTGATTAAAAAAATTAATTGCAACAAACAAAATATTAATTGTAAAAATTAATGTACATCAATTTATTATTAAATTGAACAATTTTTGGCAAACATTTTTTCTGTGCAGCATTTTGTGATCGAATAGCGGGTGAATCGTAGAACGAATTGCGGGGAAAATTGTTTTTTTGGCCGGACTGTTCGTACGTGGAATAACGTTCCCGCTGAAATCTTTCCTTTCACATTCAAAATGAATAAGTTAAAATGGAATGTTCACAAGCACACAGAAAAATATTTTGCACCAGTAAAAGCATTTATCAAAAATAAAATCAGTGCTAATTAAAAATTTAATCAAGGGAATTAAACGTTTAATTAAGTGAATTAAACGTTTAATCAAGTTAATTAAACGTTAAATTAATATTATCAATTTGTTTACTGGTGCAAAAAAATATTGTCAATTATATGTTTAATATTAAACTTCATATTAAACGTTTAATTCACTTGATTACATTTTAAATTAAAACTGATGCAAAATTTTTTTCTGTGCACTACTCCCTCTATCCTCCTTCCCTTAACCTATTTTCCTACTTCCAACACAATGCAATGCATTAGTAGGGCTCATCCCCTGAGTGCTGGTTCTAACAAAAAAAAATCGACCTTAACGAAATTGTTGTGTAACTTCTAGTCTTTCAGACCAAATTTTTCTCCAATAATTTTTTTTGTTAAACTAAAAAGTTTTCCAAAAGGTAGGGTTACTATGGGGCCAATGTTAAAGTAGGGACTGAGCTTCATGAACTTTGGCAGTGTTACTTCTAGTGGCGTTTATTTTTTGAGGTGTAAGATGAGTATGTTTGTTTGGTGCTACATTCCGAATGACAAACTTAGTATATCCTCATTCACCACTCGTAGTGGGTGGAGTGTATAAAAAAGAAACAAAGCAAAATTTAAATAATAAAGACCACCATTTTTTTGAACAATAAATGTTAATTTGACTTTGTTGCACTTTCGGTAATTTGTAGTTGATTTGTAGACAAACACAATCACACGCCACATACTAACACCCCAACTAATGACTTTTTAAACATTTGATTAAATGATCATAAGTTGGTGGTGTGGTTGCTGTCTTGTCGGTCACTATTGGAAAATAAACCTCCATGCATTTTGAATTCGTTTTGAGTTGGGATTTTTTCTTTTCTTCTATTATTTTTTTGTTTAAGATTTGATTTACTATCAATGACACCTGTTTAAGGCGGATATTGGCAATTGTTAATTTGTTTTAATTGAATTGAATTTAATTTGGTTTGTTGTATGTTGTATATTTTGTGTAATCAATATAAAATTAAATAAAATTATAAATAAAACTAATAATATCATTATCATACTGCCAACATACACTAATATGTTTATTTCTATTTATTTATATTTCTTTTTCAGTTTTTGCATTGACATTGATGTCAATGATATATCCGTAAGCCGCCAATAAGCCAAAGGCAATCCAAGTTTAATCATGCGCTTAAATGCTGTTTGTATCATGTAAGTATCTGTATAATTTTGTTTTTATCGTGTATCCGTTAGAATCTGATATCTTTGCGTTGTGAGTGACGAGTTAGAAAAACCCTCTTAAGTGTTTTTAAAAGCAAATTTATTCTATATCTTAGTTTTGTGTTACAATTAGAATTAATCCTGGTTTTAAATATTTATTTGGGAAATTTTGTGAATGCTACCGGAAATTTGTTGGAGTTTTGTTTTACGAAGAGATATTTATTAGGTGTGTGCAGAGAGCAAAGCGTATTTATAATTTTAAATTGTCAAAAGTTGGTTTTATTTTGTATGCATGAGCCAAAAAATGTGCACGTGTCAGTTTAACTTTTTGTACCCACACCACAATAGGACCACAGGAGGTGGTAGGGAGCAATTTCTGCTTCTCACAAACTTTTAAACCAATTTTCGTGACTTTTATAAACATAGATAAATCCATATTTATATGGACATAAAAGCATAATGTGTTTGAATACTGTGTGGTAGGGTATGATATGGTCGGGCTTGACCGACTATACTTTCTTACTTGTTTTTTATCGGGTGATCTATTAGCTATTATCTTTTCGGCAGGTTTAAACAGCTGACGCACGTTTCGTGTTTTGTTTCACTCTCAAACATCTTCAGTTTGGTCTATAATTTAACCATGAATCGTCTTACAAACGAACAACGCTTGCAAATTATTTAATTTTATTATCAAAATGCGTGCTCTGTTAAGAAAGTGCATAGCGCGCTTCTTGTGTTCAGCGACGAAGCTCAATTTTGGCCCAATGGGTACGTTAATAAGCAGAATTGTCGATTTTGGAGTGAAGATCAGCCAGAAGCATTGCAAGAGCTACCAATGCATCCAGAAAAGGTCACAGTTTGGTGCGGTTTATGGGCTGGTGGCATCATGAGACCGGACTTCTTCAAAGATGCTGCGAATCGTAACGTAATTGTGAATGGTGAGCGCTACCGTGAGATGATATCCAACTTTTTTTTGCCCAAAATGAAAGAGCTTGACTTGCATGACATGTGGTTTAACAATGGACTTTTTGAGAGGCGAGTTCGGTGAACATTTTATTTCACGTTCGAGACCGGTCAATTGACCGCCTAGATCGTGCGATTTAACGCCTTTAGACTATTTTTTGTGGGGCTATGTTAAAGCTCATGTCTATACACACATGCCCGCTTCAATTGACGCATTGAAAGACAACATTGCAGCCTTTATTCATGAGATACCGGCCGAAATGTTGAAAAGAGTATGACAAAAGTTGGACTAAGCGGATGGACCATTTGAGGAGCAGTTACGGTCAACATTTGAATGAAATAATCTTCAGACATTAAATTATATGGACCGTACTATCGATTGAAATAAAGATTTCATGAATTTTTCTGAATTTGATGTGTTTTTTTTTTTAATTTTCCTATAGCTTTTAAGAAATAGAGACAATTTTGAAAATTTGGAATTTAATAGAATACTTAGTATTCCTGCATTCGTTTGGTTTAATAAGTATAAGGACTACGATTAAGTAAGCTCGAAAAGGTGACACAACTAAGAAAATCCTCTGTTTTGTAAAATAGATTTTAGAGTTTCACTTGACTGCTTTGTAACAAGTGTTCTGAGTTTCTTAAATTAAACGTAGTATATATTCTCAAACCGACCAAAATAAGGCTCAGTCCAGCGTTTAAAAAACTGCAGTCAAAGTAGACAAACTGCCATTTGTCATTGGCGAAAAAAAACTTGATTTTACTTCTGATTCATTAAATTTAAACAGTCGCTGGCAAATCAAGTCAAACAGCGAAAAGTTGTACACACATTTTCTGTTATTGTTCGACAGTTTTTGGTTTCAACTGCAGTTTTTTAAGCCCTGGTTCTGTTAGCCTACCCATCCGATCAAACGGAAAATATCCGAACAAATTTGATCGAAAAAGACCAACAATGGCAACGCTGTTGAACAGAGTTCTTGTCACTAGAAAGTTCTGTAAGCAAACTAATTTGCTTGTTTTTATTTAATTGTAGTACAACAACATCTCGTGCTGCCACCTGGTAGTAATTTTACCATGGATACGATCATTGCCATCCAAGGCGAATTAACTTTTTAGTTGGCGTCCAAAGCGAATTGAAAACTAGGTGGCCCTATCGCTACAAAAAAATATGCAGGTTGCCTGGTAAAACTTAACCTATCTGTCAAAAACATCTTACTCTGGGTGTGTGTGAAACGGTAGCAAAGTACTCATGGAAGTAAAATTTTGACATTAGCGTAGAGATTTAAATTCACCATAGAACTTTGCTACCGTTTCACACACACCCTTAAGCGCAAAGGGAATATGAAAAAATTGTGTAACAATGTTTATTTGGAAAAAAGTTATATTTTTTTTGCCACATAATTATTAATTGATTATTTTCACTTTATATTTTCAAATTTTTTTAATTTTAACAATTTTAATGAAAGCCAACATGAAAACATAAACCATTTTTGAGACTTCGGGTTCTCATTGCCAATTCACCTTTGCACAGCTAATGACATAGTCTAACTATGCAACGTAGTTTCAAATTCGCCTTGGTGGCTTTGAAAACACAGCCGAGGCAAAATCATAACATTTAGACTCGCCTCAACTCGCTTTAGAAATTCTTTGGATGTCAAAATCTGTTGAATTCGCCTCGCAATATACGGTAAAAGCAAGTATTTTAAAGAATATTATTCGATCGGTTTAAAATGTTGTCAAAATTTAGAACAATTAATTGTTTTTTAAAATACAATATTATTTTTTACTTTCAAAAAAAAAAAGTCATCTGGCAACTCTTGTAGAAACATAAACATTTCACGTGGTCTAATGAGAAATTAAAAAAAAAAGAGACTTAAAGTGTATTAAAAGTAAATTAATAAGTTTTTTTTTTGTTGGATTCAACCATACATTGATAAAGGTATTTGCAAATCATCAAGAATGCCAAAAACTATTCGTCGAAGTATAAAAAAAAACCAACTGTTTTGTGCGGGCAATGCAAATTAGAAGTTGCTGTAGAAGAAGAAAACTCAATCCAATGTGATAAATGTTCAAAGATTTACCATGCATTGTGTACGAAGCTAGATAAAAGACAAATTGAATACCTTATGAAAAATCAAGAAGAAGATTATGTTGTCATGTGTGTAACAACGAAAACGGGGAGAATATAAAATCTGAATTAAATGTAATAAAAACACAGCTTGAAAACTGAATCAACTGGATGCACTGCAAGAATCTATGTCTTTTATGTCTAAACAATTCGATAATATTATAAAGGGTATTGCGGAAAATATAAAAAAGTTAGATGTAATACAAAAAGAAAACAAAGTTTTGAGAGCTGAAATAAGTGTATTAAAGCAAACGGTCAGATTTTTAAATGATGATCGTGTAAAAAATGATTGTTTGGTTAGTGTCATAGAGGTGTCGGACAACAGCAATGCAGTTGAGGCTGTTATTAACGTAATGAAATCTGTTGATATTAACTTGAAGATTGATGAATTCGAGGATGCCTATTTTATTGGGAAAAACAAAAATGCAAAACGTAAGACAATTGTAGCTAAATTTAATTCAAAAGCTTCGAAGCAGAAAATAAAACCTAAACTAAATAAAAAGGAGGAAACAAAATCTGTTTTTGTTAATGATTGTCTTGGTAAGGAAACGCTAAACCTGCTAAATCACGCCAGATCTCTGAGATCAGTTGGCTGCCGGAGAGTTTATGCTGCAAATGGGAAAGTATATGCAAAAATGAGTGAATTGTCAAAACCCAAGCTTATAAAGAGTGCTGATGAAGTGGATCAACTTCTGTTAGAATCAACCAGGGTTACATCAAGAAGATCTCAAAGATTTCAGGGAAATGATGACGGTTCTGATGAAGATAGTAAAAAACGATGACTATTTGTCACCATCGTAAGATTTTTTTTTTTCTCATTGCATAGCAAATAAATAAGTTTTATATTTTTTTCTTTTTCCATATATATGAATAAATATTTTCAATCAATAAATTCTTTACAAATTTACCTAAATGAATTTGCAAAATTGATGTATTTTTTCGCTTAATATAAGAAGCATATCATCTATTTCAAAGTTTAATAAATTTGGAACAATAATAGCATATTTTGGCAATCTACCGACAATAATTTGTATTCAAGAAACTTGGCTAAAAAATGATTTAGTGGACTTGTATAAAATACCTGGTCATGATAGTATTCATTGTTGCCGAAATGATGCCTACGGTGGAACATCCATATACATCAAAGAAAACATTCACTACTCTGTTGAGTTGTGTGAGAGTCACAATTTTATTGAGGCAATAGTTATATCATTAAATGATAATCTAATTTTAGGCAAACCATTGAAAATCATGTCGTTTTATAGATCACAAAAATGTAGCATTGGTACCTTTTGAAATTATATAGATCATATACTGCAACTTTATGCTCCCTTTCCATGCGTTTTTGTTGGAGATTCAAATGTAAATTTTTTGGAGACATCAATGGCTGGAGAGCTTAAAGCAATTATTGAAGCATATGACTGTCAAAATTGTCACACACTTGTTACTCGACCTGCTAGAGGAACATCTATAGATAATGTTTTTAGTAACATAAGTAACAGGATTAAGATAAGTTCGGTTGAATGCCAAATTTCGGACCATAACTTCGTTTTTTGTACAATTTAGTCTCAAATCAGAACCTATGATGCAAAGGAAATTATTACTTCTCACTGTGATTATGAAAAAGTAAAACAAATCCTGCAAAATAAAATGAATTCACTTGTTGTTACTGGAAATCCTTCAGCTGATGTTACTGAATTTATATCATGTGTGTCAAATGCTGTTTTAAACTCTACAACTACGAAGAAGAGGAAATATTCTTTGAATGATGAAATAGCACTGTGGATATGTGGAAACTTAAAATTATTAATGAAATTGAAAAGCAGCCTTATGAGAGCAAGAAAAACAAAATCCAGCATGGATCTAAACGATAGATTAAAACGAATAAGTAAAGTAATCAAAGTAGCAACAAGAGATGCAATGAGACATTATTATCAGGATAAGTTAGAAAAAGTTAGGCATGACCCTAAATAATGCTGGCAGTTTTTAAATTGAACACTTGGCAGGGAAAAGAGGTCTGAGATAAAACTTAAAGATCATCAAGGGAATATGATTAATCACGATGATATGAAGGCTGAAAAACTTAATCTTTATTTTATAAACTCCATACAAGATTTAAAACAACAGATAAGTTGTATTCCAGGAGAATGTTGGAATGACTTTAGATCGCTTCGACGTCATCGTATCTTTTTTAGACTTAAGCATACACATATATCAGTGAAACTCGAGAGCTAGTTAAACTTTTAGATGTACAAAAATCACCTGGGTTTGATAATATTTCCTCTAAATTAATTGTTCAATGTGCTAATGAACTTGTTCCACATATTGTAAATATATTTAATAATTCAATTAACACTTCAGTTTTTCCCGAATTATTAAAAATCCAAAAAATCATTCCGATTCCAAAAGAAATATCTGCTAATACAGTTGAGAAATATCGGCCAATTGCATTGTTATCAATAATAGATAAAATTTTTGAAAAACTAATTTGTTAACAATTGACAACATTTTTAGAGAAGGAAAATCTTTTAGCAGATGACCAATTTGGTTTCCGAAAAGGATGTGGTACCGATGAGGCTGTTATCAATGTTATAAACTACATATGTGATTGTTTAGACAAAGGCTACACTGCAGTAGGAGGTTTATTATACGACTTTAGCAAGGCATTTGATTTAGTAGAACACACAATTTTGATTGAGAAAATGTCGTTTTATGGACTTTTTCGACGAGAGCTTGCATATTTTAAGAGCTATCTAGCTAATAGAAAACAATATGTTCTCATCTCAAAGAGTAGTTCAATGAAACAAATAAAATATGGGCTACGACAGCGTAGTGTGTTAGGACCTCTACTGTTTAAAATTTATATCAACGATTTAAATAATATCGGGTTGCAAAGAAGAATGTTTTTGTATGCAGATGATCTGTGCATTTTTTACCCATTCCAGAACGTAGCAGCACTTCAATCATCCATTGCTTATGATGTAGAACTAATTTCTAAGTTCGCGAGAATTAATAAACTGGTTTTAAATGCAAATAAAACTAAATTTATAAGGTTTAGACCGCATCAGAGGAGGAATAATGGTTGTATGGTGGTGATAGATGGAAAACAAATAACAGAGGTGAACGTTGTCAAATACTTGGGGGTGCATCTCCAAAGCAATCTTGCTTGGCAGTCCCACATTCAGTATATAAGATCCAAAATATCTCCAGTGGTTGGAATTTTGTATAAACTTCGATATAAACTTGATATGAATACCAAGCTGATGATTTTTGACTCGTTGATACAAAGTAATATTAATTATTTGTCTGTTATTTATGGCCATAAAAGAAATGCTGATTTAAAATCCTTGCAGGTTTTGCAAAACAAAACTTTGAAAAATGTTTATAAACTACCTAATATGTTCTCCACTTTGCTATTATATAAAGACATAGCGCGTACTGTTTTGCCTATTTATGGTTTGCACAAAATGCAACTTCTTACTTATGTATATAAGATTTTGCCCAACATTGGACACCATACGATAAAATTGCCACCTGCGACTTGAATTTTTTTTTAATTTGCGAACAAAATATGCCGCCAAAAGGTCGTGTATCATTTGTTTTTTTCTTTCTTTAGTCCTATTTTCATCCATACATGATCTAGAAACTAAATCCGGTATCATATTAGAGTTAGTACAAAATTGCATTTATATATATTCCAGAGCACCGTGTAAAATGCATCTAATTTGCAAAAATCTAAAATATTTACATACAAAGATGATATACTTGCCAAAAGATAAAATTTGATACCCATATTGCCCTATTTTAAAAGAAGGGTTGCCACACCGTTGCATTTTTGTCAAAACGTGAACTAGCACGATTTTCAAAAAAAGCTTAGACTTGTGTTTAATTAAATCGAATGAAGATTAAAATATGTTAATTTGACACTTTTGTTACAAACAACCCTGAACAAAAAATTCAAAAACCGTTTTTTTTACAGAAAATCCTTAAAAAAAAGGACATGGATGATCGTCCTTGGAAAAATTGTATACGCAGTTGGACGCGCCTTAAAAAAAACCTTTCTTACGATTCCCCATTTGTATATGTTGGTAAGGAAACAGATTCTTAAATTAACAAAACATGCAAAAATAGACCCTTTTTCAAACTGGTCCAGCTCACGAGAGGTCAAAGCTGGAGCCGAAATATTCAAAATGTCATCTTAAAAAAGTCCAAGGTTCATTTTTAGGAGGGTACATCGAGCACTTTTTTTGGTGAGTCGCTCTAGTATACATATATAAAAAGTAAAGTGTTGTTTCATTTTCTATATTGGAGATCTAATATTCATTTCATTTGTAAGGAAATATTCCTTAATGTTTTAGACTTATAGCCCTTCAATATGACATTTAATCAAAGGCATTTGTAGAAGGATGGTCTGAAAGGCCTTTTAAGAGCCATTAATTGAAAGGCCTTTTAACATACCTTTCTTAAAAACCCTTCAACATAACCTTTTTTCTAAGGCCTTTTGACAGTCATTCTTTGGAAAGCCTTCTAAGAAGCTCTGGCGAAAGTAAGGAAAGCGGAAGGCCTTCTCCGCAATTACAACGCGTGTAAAAAAGATATGAGTATAGAATGGAGCGAGAATGCCTTGTTTATCCAAAAGAAGGGGTACAGAGGCCTTCTAGAAGGCCTCCGTACTCCATCTTTTTCCCGCTGGGCGTTTATTGTTTTTTCCCACACATACGTTTATGGTATGGCCCACACATACACGTTTTTCCTTTTGCTTTTTCCTTTTTGCTTTGTTTTTTCCTTTTGCTTTGTATATGTGGTAGTAAGTTTTTGACAACTAAAAAGAAATTTTACACAAACAAAATACATGTCGTTTTTTGTTTTTGTTCAAGTAAGCAGACCTGATAGATGGGCCTTGAATTCGCCTTGTTTCCAAGCGCAAAATAGCAAAGTAGGTCTTTGATTTATTGTTCACTTTTAAGTTGTCTATTCAAATTAATTTCTGTTTTTTGTTTACTTTAAACTTCATAAATGAATTTGAAAAATTTCTGGCCTTTTAAAGTTCAAGCTGCCAAAGCTGAAATAATTCCCGTCGAAGACGTGCAAGACGAAATAATGGATCAGCAACAAGAACTGCGTGAATTTTGTCACAAAAAACTTAAAATCTACAGACTCTACGAGGCTCTAGAAAAATGCAATAAACGTGTGAATAGTCGTCATAAAACACTAGAAACTTGTGAGCAGGAACTTTTCGATTACGTTCAGGCGCTCGATGAATGTGTGGCCAAAACATTGTTTTCCAAGTTGGCATAAGCTTACAAAACCAAGGGTATGCTGCAGCATGATAATTTCATGCCATAAAAAGATGAATGAAATTTTAAAAGAAAAAAATAATGAGAAATTGAAAATGGTAACAGAACGAAGCATGAACATGATTACTGGTTGTTGGCTTGTGGCTGATGGCGTTTTGCAAGGTGTACTATTAAATATTATGCTTTAGTTTAATTTTTTGTGAATTTTTAGTGGGCTAACATGATTCTTGTCAGCTCATAAAAATGGTCATTATTAAAAACAATTTATTAAAAAAAATTTCGAAATTAAAAATTTTGTTTTTTTACATTTTCGCAATTTGTTTTTGTTTTTTATTATTATGAACCAGTCTAGAGTGACTGCTGGTGTTTATTACTGTAAATTGGTGGTGTGGTTATTTTATTTTGAATTCTGATCTCTTGAATTCTTTATTTGTTTCTTGTGCATTTGACCATTAAAAATAAATTTTTAATGGTCTTTAATAACAATAATAATAAAAATAATAATATTCAATGTTCATTTCATTATGACAACAATATTTTCATGTTATTAACAGCAAAATTCCAAAATTAAATCGAAACATTTACCAACCAAAACCTTGATACAGTTTGACTGTGATAAAGTTCTCATTTGTTATATTCTACCTACAATAAGGTTTCTTTCCATGAAATATTAGTTGCAGTATATTATTTTTATTTTTTTTTTTTTTAATATTAACAACCATAATCGTACTAAATTATAATTAAATGTACTAAACTAAACAAAATTATACCCGTATTTGTGAGTGAAGTTGACAAACAAAATAAAAATTAAAAATTTGTTAAGGGTTACCAGAGCAACAAGTGAAACTAGGATTGAACTATTTTCGCTAACAGTAGAACGGTAAAATTCTATTTTCAAGTACACTTTATCTTACTTTAACGCTTTGGTGACATTTAAAGAACATCATTCAATGTCGCTTCGTCTAAGGCCATGGTCGAATGGCATATTTTCCAAATGTACGTTGCGTTCATAAAATTTTTTAAATAAATTTTTATTAATTGAAAAGAAAAAAACTGTTTCAGAAAAAATGTAAACAATTTTAACAAATTTTGAACAACAAGTAAAGAAATTAAGAGAAAAAGCCCCTCCCTACGAAATGTAAAGAAGAAAAACACGTTCTAGAACGACAACTGATCTTTTAAAGATGCCAACGAAACGTTGTCAAATTTCCTACAACATTAGTTGCCAAGCATTCCACAACTTTTGTTGTTTAAATGATAACAAAACGTTATCAAATTCAGAGAGAAAATGTAAAAAATAATGTACGTTCTCAAGTCAAGATTGAAACGATGCCACGCCGACAACAATAATACAGAAGTTCATAATGAATCGCTTTTAAATCTTGTATATAAGAAAGTCTAGATTACGAACACCCTAAAGTAAATTGTTTCATTCGAATTTATCTGTTACTTTAAAAGATTTTGTTATTCGTGCTTAATTCCCAATTTTTATTCTTGATAAAAACTCTGAAATTTATTGTTGATGGGAAAAGCTATTCCTATGCCAATTCTATTCCTATCTTTTACTATGAACAATAATATTTACGGAGAATCTCGAAAATATTCTGGCCTCAAACAATAATCAACGTAAGGCTGTGAAGACTATCAAGGCAAGATTCAAAAAGAAAAGTCATTTCTCAAAGGAAGATCTTTTCTTATTACATGGGTGAGGTATTAGGAGGGTCTGCGAATAATACAACATGACATGCTTTAAAAGGGAATCCCCAAACTATTCAAACAAGGGGTAGACCATCGCGTGCACGGCGACAAAAAATAAAGCCAAAAGCTGTTAGTAAGAACAAGGGCTGAAGTGTGATTAAAGCCCAAGCATTGGATATAAATGAATGGAACAAATATATTATATCCCAATGCTGCTTATAGAAACTACGAGAATTTCCATATCCATATCGCACACTAAATCCTAAAAATGCACAACCTTAAATTTATTAAAATCTTTTTTTTTATAAACCAGTTCACAAATATGCGACCACGAAAATTTCGTTTGCATCACTGTCTTCTTTAACTTTTGTTCTTTTACATTTGTGAAACTCATTTTGATTAAAAAATCTCAACCATGTTTTTAAAGCCAGTTTTCTGGCTCTCCTTAACATTTTTAAATTTTGAGTTAAGCCTGTTTATGATATATGGCGCGATATGGTAGTATTTTACTTATAAACAATCATAATATTATAAAAAATTCATAAATAATAAAGTTCTTAAATAAAAAATGTGCAAAAATATCTCCAAAATTAAAAATAGAGAATTTAAAAAAAAATTTAGTTTACTGGAGAAATACGTATAGTTACCTCAATATTAGTTGAATATCATGTTTAGATCTTCAAAAGGTCTTAGTTTCTTTTTTCTAAATCCGCAAAGTCTGAGAAATTCAAAATCGGTTGACATTTAACAAAGTGCAAAAGGTACCGTAACTCGAGATTTTGGAGGAGTTTCGCAAATTTCAAGGACAGAGCCTTATTGTTCTCGACAACACCTACAAGAAAAAAATTATCGCATCCAGGTATTTCTGTTTCATTCTTTTTTTTTTTGTAACACTGTGTAACACTTTAATCTTATTATTGAGACTTCACGTTGTGACTGTCTTTTGCTAACGATCTATTAAGAGGTAGGTATTTTACATTAGCCTTGCTTGTTATTGGAAATGGCGTTGTCCATGGTCAGGTTTTTGCGACGCTTCGTAACCGTAAAACACGGATCCAACACAACACACACGAGAACAAACCAGAAGCTTTCTCAGGCTAAATCGCCGCCAAAGAAGACCAAAAGTGGGTTTGTTAGCCAATATAGTCATGTCATTTATTTGTTACGATGCACGCGGCATCATCCACATTGGCTACATTCAAAAGAACAAAACAATCAATTGTGAACATGATGCCAACTTATTAGGTCGATTTGGAACCAGAAAAATTCAAGGGTGCACACATGAGCTGAGTCCACATCAAAAATCTGTGAGTTAGGCTAGGAATTGCTCGCTCATCCGCCCTATTCTCCAGAATTTGCCATCAGTTATGGCGGAAAGGGATTTGACTCCAACGAAAATTGTGGTTTTCAGAATACATTTTAATAAGCCTAAGAACCCATATATATATATATATATATGGGCATTTCCCTAGAATGGTCCACCATTACGAAAAAATTAAATGTTGATTATCATCGTCTTTTATTGTTTATTATTATAAAAAAAGTCTTTGTTTTTATAAAAGAATGGTTTCATGGCATATCTCAGCTGTTTTACTTGAGTCAATTGGGCTGGAAACTGGAAAATTTTATATTTTTCTGTATTTTCTACTTCTAAAGACATTTTTATATACTTATTTTGCATGCAAGAAATATGTTATGTTTACACTCTTTCTTCATAATCTCTCCATTACAATCAATTGCAAAAGGAGTATTAAGTTTTTTTGTTAAGGAAATTTTAAGACATTTATGGGAAAATCGTACGTTCGCGATCCGTACGTTCGCGACCGGTAAATAAGCCAATTAAACAAAAACCAAGAGAGATATTTTATTTTGTTAATACTGGACGGAGACCTACATTAATTAATACACTTTAAAAATAAATTAATCACTTTTGAATATTCCGTTTCATTGCGCAGATTTTTACATTTCACTATTGTCAGCCAAAGTTGACAATTGCGTACGTTCGTGACCACACGTTTATAACTCTTATTATGAAAACTTAAAATCGATGAAATCCATCTTTTGCACTAAACATAGAGTTACTCAAATGCTATCGAATCGAAAAAAAAGGAAAGGTTTTGTTTTCTATATTATTTGTACATCAAAAGCGTACGAACGTACGTTCGTGACCCCAGGAAATGCCCATATGCCACTCCTGAATTAATCTTACTACCGGTGAAGTGTATCACAGTTTCGGTAAAGAATATATTAATTTTACTTGTTCCAAAAACAAGTGGGTCGAAATTATACAAAATTTCTTTCGAAAAACGAACTATGTCCACCAATAGTCTCATCAATTAAATACTGGCAAAAACAGTACAAATACAAAAAGTAAAACTTAAAACGCCCCATAAATTTTTACTAGAATGTCTTAAAAGAAGGAAACTAAAATTAAAAACAATTAATAAACATTGCCACAATGTTGGCAATCATATTGCCTCATTTATACTTAATAACGTGCCACATGCAATACTACTTCCAAACAAACTCTCGACTCTCGAACATTTCAAATGACAGTTTCGCTATTTAATGACCAAGTTCAAATGCATACAATTATTTCTTGTTAATGTAACTTGGTATTTGAATTGTGTCTGCTGCTATTCAACCATAAACACTTTTTTCGGTTTTTAATCAACAGCAACGTAAAAAATACATAAACGCAAACAAACGAACAAACAAACAAAATATTTAATGTTGATCACCATAAACAATAATAGCAACAAGAACAACAAAACAACTGAATGAATGAATGAGTTCTCGAACTTTTTTTTACACAAAATACACAATCACTATTGAAATGATTTTGATCTCAAATTGTTTGAAAATGACCAGTAGAAATACGAAATATTCAAGTAACGTTAAAAATGAATGTTTTATTGTGTCTCTCCTAAGAACCGCACCTTTTTGGATGAACTTGAACTCTAAAGTAAATAGTTACACAACATATTTTAAGCGCAAATGAGTAAACAAAAAAACAAATTTTTTTAAGTTACTCTAGTTTAATTGATGTGTATGACGAAAATGATCGTCATACATCGATCGAATGTATAAAAAATTTTATCGAAAAATTACCAGTTAATTTGAAGCAATTGCATGTAATGTTGGCTTCATTAACACAAACTGCTTCTTTCTGATCGGAACAATACAAATAAATTGGACATAATTTAAAGTGTTTTCTTTTCGGTATTTTGCTTGACATTGATTTGACTTATTTGGCCCCATTATTATCTTTTCAAATTTAAAATCATTCAATTTAAATTCTGATTAAATAAATCAAGGTTTTCACCATATTTGATGCCAATTCATCGTCAACGTATTTATTAATATTCTTTCATACATTTTTAAGTTTGATTTGTGCAAACAGGAGAGAGTTTTTTTCGCCGGAAGGGGTTTCTTGGGGTTTCCAAGGGAACTAAACGGTTTTTAATTCCTTCTTTCCCGGCAATTAATTGCTGTAAATACAATACACAATTACTTTACTGCACGTAGCCTGCAGTTATCACTGATGAAGTCATTATAACCACCAGGTGGGAAGAGTTTAAGCTCAACCTAGGCAAACGAATTTCGATAGTAAACCCTCCCTACACAAATTTTGGGTGTCACTTTTAAAAGCCTGTTAACCATCTCAGCATCACCACACGTACAAATTGCGAAATAGGTTCAAGGTTCTCAAGGCGCCAGCCTGCCGTACTTGGGGAGTGGAAAAAGAACCTCGCTTACTATTTATAAGATGATTGAACAATCAGGGGCTTACTATACTGCTAAAGTATGGTCACCTTCGCCGAGTGAAACCCAGTGGAGAAATAGTCAAAGGTGTCAAAATGCAGCCTTAGGGACCGTCATAAGATGCCTTCAAATAACATCGGAAAACCATCTTCATGAGTAGACAATGTTTCTAACGATCAAGAAACACAACGTCATGTTGGCGAAACAGTTCCGACTGGGATGTTTTTGCAGATCCAAACTTTAACATCACACAATTGTGGTTTTCGCTGAGGAATGTCAAACAGCCCCTACGTATAATCGAGGAGAGAATACAGAGGTATGCTCAGGAACCATTTGATCGCATCTCGTATAAGACAGCTTTGAACTACTACATACTTGGAGGTGTTGCCCACTGCTTATAACAGTTGCTGAAATGATTCTGCCACGTAAAAGAGTTGTTCTGACACAACTAAGACTAGGATGCAGCAACCGTCTTCATGCCTTCTGGTCCAGCACTGACCAGGCCGTCCCTAACTTATGCCCAGCATGTGGTCACGGTTCTCATGACGCTTCCCAAATATTTAATTTTCCAGCCAGCCCCACTCCGCCAAGAAGTCTTCGGACCCGCCCTGTGTATGTAACTTAATTCTTTGGACTCGACCTGAAAACCCCCCCTTAATTTTATATATTATATTGTGCTGTTCGTCTCTCGCCGGCGGAACAAATTTAAATACAAAATAAATCAATTTCGCCGCGTATAATGATTGTACGTATAACAAAAATATGTTTTACTTTTGGCCACGAATATTCGCAGCTAAAAATTCGTCGTTCCTTGTATTAGACAATTATACAGACAAATGTTTTTGGATCGGGAAGGAGAATTAAGAAGTTTCATCGGGATTTTTTTTAACTAGTAACATTTTTGCACCAGACTTCTTTACGAGTGGGAACGCTGGACCCAACTTTTCATGACTCAAGCCCACAAATTGGCCCACACACCAGAAATTTTGCGTTCGATGTTCGTCTGCAGTTCTTTTATAAATAAGATATAAGGCTAGATATATCTTGCTTGCAAAACTTGGTCTTCAATAATTCGATTTCGTCGTTTGGTGTATTTCACGTTACGCCGTCCTGCTGCAACTATCGACTTAGTTTATATCCTCGAGCGTCAAAGCTTATATTCTTGTGCTGGTCTCCGATAATATTGGATCATGGCCCTGTAGGGATTGCCTTTAATGATTTCTGCCGCGCTGATTTATTTAATAGAAGCCGATGACACGCCACTGTCATGAACACCGCATCAAAAGTTAAGTTTTTAGACAATTTTGTACCCAGTAAAAACTTCGCTTACTTTTTTAAAATGATAAGCTTCCTTCACGCATTATTTAATAGCTTTCTTCTATAACTACTTCTATAGCTTCTTTTATAACTACTTGTTTCTGGCTGTATGTATGTAAATAAATAATGAATTACATTTTATTGCGTTCATTTTGGGACATCACTTGTAAAATTCATCGGTTCTTTCCGTATAATTGTAAGAAGTGCTTTTAGTTTTTTCTGAATACTAAACACACTATTTTGTAGGCGAAATTTTTACTGGGTACCTCTTGAACAACTTCAGGCCGCTTGTTCGTCCAAATACGACAAATTTGCTTGTTGACAAAATCATTAAGCCAGTAGTGAGTGAGCTTCATCCGAAATAATAATTTTCTAAGTAGTCGTAAAGAGAACTTTCATAAAAAAATAAAATATTTGCAAACGCTCTTGACGTTTGTACAGGTGGATTCTTCTATGCGTTCCAAATAATATTTTTGTCCGGAGAATAATTTTTTTAATAAGACTATTCTGCAGAACGATTCACCGATTTTGGAAAAATTAAGCTACCATATGGTTTACAGATGAAAAAATTATACAAAATGGCAGCACATCTAGTAAACTACTTATATTGAATTGTTTTCATAAAGTTTGTCAAAGAAAATTAACGAAAAAAAGTGATTTTATTATTTTTAATTATATATATTTTTTTTTTTTTTATTTAATTATTCAGCAAACAACCAATTGTTGTAATATAAATGCAAAAACACCATATGGTGTGGCAACTCAACTCAACTTTTATGTACAAATTGAAAAAAGTGGCATCTCTGTTCATTTTCTTCTGAACAATAATTAAAATTAAACCAATTCTAGAAAAAACTTGCCGTACAAAATAATTACTCTCTGTCTCAAAAGTAAGACGTCAAATTCAATATAAAAAAATTTTGTCCGGACAAAAATATTGTTCGTAACGCATGGATGAATCGAGATTGTCTCTCCACGATAAAATTACATCTTCTTAAAATCAATTTCACGTAAAATTGAAATGTATGGAGATTTTAAATTCTATTTTTAAAAATGTATGTTACTTTTTACGACTTCTAAAGCATTTCTGTTAAATATTAGTGGTCCCCAAAGTATACGGTACATAAAAGGAATATTTTATGAACTGTAAAAACAAGATAGTTTTCAAAATTTTTTTCGATTTCAATTTCAGAACATGGCTAACAGACTGAAATTGGGAAACTAACGTCATCTCTATTTGAAAAATGTTAAAAACAGAAACCGTCTTTCGGCGTATTTTCCATTGCCTAATATCTCCAATCAATATAAAATTGATTGTAGTTTTTCCTTTAAAATCATAAAAATTTGTTTAAGATTTTATTTAAAAATTGCTATCAATATCCAATTATGTGTTTATGTATAAATATTGCATCAAAAAAACAAGTACAAAAGTAAAGTCCCGGTCAAGACGACACAAAAAAGACTCTTAAGATCCAGTATTAACAAACAACTTTTCTAGAGTGTAAACTATTTAGGGCCTAATGAGGAATCGTGAAACCACTTAAAAAAAAAATCGTCTTATGAGGTTAAGAATTACATACACACTTACATCCTCATTTACTTCAAAAGTGACATAACTCAAAAAAATCGATTTCAAGATAAACGCGTTTAAAGTTTTTAATTTTTTCTGTAACCACTTAGAAAAAAAACGACACATTCTCTTTAAACGGGGAAAGTATAAAAGATATGAAGATGAATTTTTTTCACAATGTAACGAACAAAACTTTATGTTTTGAGTTATGTCACTATTGAAGTAAACGAGCGTTATACTGTTTTCAGATATGCACCTAAATTGAGTTTTACGCAATAAATGCCATTATTGAGCTCAATTATCCATACAAAATTGCAATTTAGTAATTGCTCAATTAATACGAAATTGTTATAAATATTGAGTAAAATTAAAATGCAACACTGGTCAAAGTGTGTTTAGTGAGTAAAACCCAACTCACAAAACAAAGTGTTTTGAAATTTTCGACAACAACAAAAACAAAGGTACATCCATTAGGTCTGCACAAATGCCAGATGTTTATTTTGTTCTTTCTTTAAATATGTCAAAAGTTGTTTACATTTTGCTTAAGTTAATTGCTTATTGCGTTAACCAAATTGTGTATCTGTGAATAGAAAAATTATGTCAATAAATCGAATATTGACGCAATAAAAAAGGTATATCTGAACACGATGAACAAAGTAGTTTTAAGCAAGCCAGGGCTTATTTAAAGGGATGGGAAATTTAGGTGTTAGATGATGAAGAGTGGGCTGTAGGTAGAAACTTGTGGTTGCACCACAAAATCGCTGGTTTGTGGAATTGTTAGATTCACTTCCATACTTCCTCACCAGGATGAGAAATTATAAAAACGTTAGATAATGTTGTGTTATGGTTTTAAATAAAAAGAGTTTAGGGTTGGAATTCAAAATATGAGTATATTTTATTTGAGTTGATCACCGTTCAGTTGAAGGTTCTAAAAAGAAGTGAGAATTCATTTCCTTTTTTTGTTACCAACTAACTTGTGTTTATAGCAACTTTAACTTGTTAAGCGTTAACGTTAATAGATAATTCACAATAGTTAAGAAAAGGATTAATCGTTACTATTGATGTTATGACATTTATGTCTAAGGTTATACAAATTTTTAGATATTGGAATTAAAAATATATGAGGCAAAAGTTCAAATATAAAATTATTGTATAAAATAATTGATTTTAATCACACTGTATTATGTACAAGTATATGTGTATGTAATCCCTGCAGGAAATGTCAGTATTGACACAGTCACCAGTTCTGGTGACTTATTATACCCCAGGCAATGTTATTTACAATAGACATTTAACATGTGCGTGTCATTGGAAATCTACTACTGATGTTAGTACTACTGACTAGGTAGTGACTAGAGAATCGCTAGTACATTTTAGTAAAAGTAGTCTACACTTGTTGTACGAATACGAACTCATAACAATCTTTTTTTATTATTTCTTCAACTTTTATAGAAATTGTACTTCTCATGTATAGGCAAGTCATGGCATTAAAGTGATATTTTTATTGGACAATTTGGATTGCAATAAAAAAATTTGGGCTCGATTAATTCTTAATATTCAAATGAATGGTTTATGGACACAAAGACTTTTCTAATTTGCAGCGCATAAGATCTAGATGGAGAGCCACCTGACAGCTTTGCAAGCGAATGGACAAATATCATTAAATCGGTCACAGAAAGTGATTTTGTATTGATGGGGTTACTAAGTCTAGAACAAATATTTTTATATATTGCACACGTTATCAGAAGCATAATACCCTTCCAACCATTAATGGTGTAGGGTATTAAAAGCATGTTCATATCTGTCTTAAGTTATTGTTGAACTAATTTCTGTCAATTTCAATACATTTCTAAATTTGTATAATAATTATCAACATATTTGGTTTTTTTTTTTTTTGGCAAAGAGATAATTGTGTTACAAATTTACTTAACGTTATATTGAGGAAAAACGCATTTTTGCTGTCTGTTTGTTTAAAAAAAATATTTTATTTATTTAGAAACACATTCAACATAGTTTTCATGACATGAATTAGTCAAATTGTCGGTTGGTTTATTTAGTTTTACTTTATATAAATCAAAAGGGAAGTCCAAACTATTGTATGAAGGGGGAACAACTGTGTAATTTAAAAATGCGGAATAGAAAACAGTTGAGGTATTTTTTACAAATGGTTTGTCAGTTTAATCTCACTTAGGGCTTATAAATCGGTGCAATTTAAAAGCCAGCTAACCTATAACTCAGAAGACATAATATGTGGCTTTTTGTCAAGTCAAGTTGAAAAAATGTTGGGACAAAAGATCTTAAGTTGAGATAAAATAGCAAAAAAGCTTTTTAAAAAAAAAACTCGGTGAAAAATCATTTTTATTAAAAAATAAAAAAAGTAGAAATTAAAGAAAAATTTCGTTTATAATACAAAATTTTTAAAACGAAAAAAATGTGTTTTTAATGAAAATTCGTATGATTAACAACATTTCTTTCAACTTTTTAAATTTGACTTAACGCTAGTCCTTCACTGATAACAAAATGTATCTTCATATTGATGATGCCCTAACATCAGAATTGTGACATCAATGTTACTGCAAATTTTATATTATGACTATAGTGACATCAATTCGATGCCACATTTTGTATATTATTAACATTATTTTCCTTTTCTCCGATGTTACTGCGTCAACGCACTGCGGACATGTTCGTCATTTCTGTGATGCCGATGTGTCATCTAATTGATGACGTAATTTCATTTTGACCCTGATGACACTTTGGCCAAGTGATGTTAAGGTTGACATCACCATGATCAAAAATGTGTCATAGGGTCAAAAACGAAGATACGTCATAGTACTGATGTCAAAATACATCAGCGTTATGACGACTTTTCTATATGTGTTATACCCGAACACAGGTGGGGCCTCGTATCTCACAGTAATGTAGCTCCAAAGCCGCTTAATTTTAATGCAAATTTCTGAAGTGCCTACATAATCAAAGACTGTTTTGGTGCTGGCAATGCAAATTTACGTTGTTTTTTTATATAATGATTTTACTCCCTTTATAATAAACCGTTGAGTTCTTTTAATTGCAAATAAAAATAAATACACACACTTATTCAACTTAACAAACTTTATTATTTTGTTCACAATTGTTAGTTACGAATAGAACCGTTTCACAAAGCAAACTCAAACTATTAAACATGAGTCACCCCTTTTTATATTTCATAGTTATTTCTAGATTTTTCCTGAACCTTCCCGTAAAAACTATTTATTATGTTCTATAACCATTTCTAGAAATGACTGGGAAATTTATATAGGAATTATTTTAAAATAACAGTTGTGTTGAAAATTATACATGACAATTTAAAGTAACATAAAACTATAACTTGCAAGATAACTTATAACTAAAACTATAAATAATTCTTAGATGATTTAGCTTTCGTAACAATATCATTAAAAAAAATTTCGTTTTCTTCGAAAAGAAAATCGGAAAAAATTTACTTGCCACACCTGTACTTGGGTATACGTTCTCGAAGTAAACGTAGGCTATTAGGACTAGGGTTAAGATGTTTTGTCAAAATAGCACGGATATAATATTGTTTAAAAGTATTTTTCGTCAATCTGCTATATTCTGGAAATCAAGTAAAATTTAAATTATTAAACTAATTCTTATAAATATAAGACGTACCAAAGTATGACGTAAAAAAAACGAAATATTTTTATGACTTTATAGCAGGACCGTTTCGAAAATTTGTCCTATTTCATTTTCATTTGAATTCGGATTCCAGAACACGGCTGACAACCTCTTTTTTTAAAAGAAGTTGTTTTTTTTTGTTGTAATATGGTAATATGTAATAAAAATTAATTGACAAAGAAATTTAAGGCACCTTTTGCATCTCATTTGACGTATTCCCACAACAAATTCATAACTACGAATTCGTCGTGCTATGCGAAGTTTGTTGTTCGTCGCAGTTGTGTTTATACCATTTAATGTTCAAAGTGCAGCTTCAAGGTCCCAAAATAGAAGTTATTTATGTATCGCAACATTACAGGTGATAATCGGGCCTATTCTGAAAATCACGTGTGATATTGTGGTGTTCTGAAAGTCTTACAGTTATTTTGTTTCTCGGTGTGCTTTCGGCAATTGAAAATCACACCAAATAACACAAAAGGGAACACTAAAATATCACACATGTGATTTTTATGTCAAATCCCTATAACTATATACAAAAAAGGCTCAGCTAGAATCTTAGTGCTGCTACCTTATGCAAATGTACTGAAATTCTGTAACCGTTTAACGACAAAAATGTGTCGTTAAGATAAATTTTTGCCTTTAAAAAGTTACAGAATTACCCCAGTGATACACTTAAAGAAAGCTTATCTAATTTAAATATGCAAATATTGGGATCTAATGGGAATCTTTTCATGTTTTGCTATGTAGAGCATATCAAGTTTTACCATCTCTGCTTTAAAAACATCAGAATTAGTAACAAAAAAAAAAAAAAAAAATCAAATTTTATTCAAACATTAAAATCAAATTCGATTTATCTCAAATGCAGACGCGTGCGCCAAAAGTTTGTCTTGGAACTGGCCAAACAAGTAATAACTTTTTATTAAATTTATTGTGTGTTGTTTTCTTTTATTATTTTTTTGCTTCAAACCAACAATATTAAAATTTATTATGAAACATAAACAAAAAACAAAAAAAAAAATTAATAAAAAACTAGAAATAAAACATTGCAATAATACTAAAAACTATACTTGTTTGCAAATTTTGAAACTAGCAGGAACTCAAATGTCTAAAGTTTTAATAGAGTTTTAGAGAAAATTAAAACAAAGAATGTACACTGATAGAAAAGGCGTCATAACGCTTATGTATTTTGACATCAATACTATGACAAGTGTCTTCGTTTTTGACCCCATGACACTTTTCATCATTGTGATGTCAGCCTTATCATCACTTGGCCAAACTGTCATCAGGGTCAAAAGTTGAAAATTTATCATCAATGGGATGACCCATCGACCTCACAGAAATGACGAATCAGAGTCAGTTTAATAAGCCATGCCATCAGTGCGTTGACTCAGTAACATCGGAAAAGGGACTAATAACCATCAATTTAATGTCAAACTGTCCTTCAATTCTGTCATTGGGATTGACTTAAGTCAAAGTGAGAGAATATTAGAATATGGGAATATTTGCTTATTTTTTTAATTTTTAAACATGAAAATAATGTGAATAAGTAACAAAAATTGTATTGATGTAACTGTAGTCATAGCATAGATGACGCGTAAAATATGATAAAATTTTATGATGACTTTCGTAAATGGATTGATGTCACTGTTTTGCATCATTGATGAAATTTGTTATCACACTGATGTCACAATTCTGATGTTAGGGCATCATCAATATGAAGATGCATTTATCTATCAGTGTAGTTATTAAAATCATTAACATTAAAAATACACTAAGAAAACTAGACTTTGATACAGGCAAAGAAAATATGACAGCTCAAGACTCCAGGAATATGCAGAAACAATCAGGTATGTGATGAAATTCGATCGATTTAAAAAGTAAATCGGTTTTTCAAATCGCCTAACCTGTGATAGATTTCGATCGATTTCATGTTGTACGATTGTTTCGTTTCCAGATATTACAATTTTTAATGCAACATCTGAATGATATTTGTAAAATATTAAAAAAATAAATTTTTAACAACATTATTTTTATAATTTTAATAAACAAATTTTGCTTTAAATAGCGTGTACTATTATTTTATATCTTCATCCTTTCGTTGAAATTTTCTGGCAGATCTCGAAGATGCACGCAGAGAAAAAATATGGTTGGGCATGGTTACGGCAACAACACTATGTTTAATGTAACAATATATTGTTGTCGTACACAAATAATTGTTATTTTTATTTAATATCAACAATATTATAGTGACTGTAAACATAACAATGTTTATCGCAATTATGAATTTGAGTATTGTTGACCGAAAAATAATTATGTTTCTAACAACTTAATTATGATAACTTTCTAAACATATTATATTTCTCACAACCATATCATGATATTTAATAGCCATAACATGATAACTTTCTATACATATATCATATTATGTTAAAGATGCAATCAAACTATTTTTTCTCTAATCATATTATTTTAGCGCCATTTGTAAAATAATTTTGAAGCAGTTGTGTCGTTTTTTTTATTTGTGAGCGGTTAAACAATTAAAAGATAAAATTCCATAAAAAAATAAGTTTAAAGAAATTAAAAAATTAAAATATTAGCGGAGTTCATTCAAGTATTAGTGATGTAATAGTGTAAATGCCAAATATCATAGTTTTTTTGTAAAATCCAACAACAAAACACACAGAGATTTCGTTATATTTTATAAAAGTGCTACGATATTTCATCAACATCTTAAAATCGAAAAAATGGACACACGCGGTAGCCCATGAAAACCACAGATTTTTCATTTGCTCTTTTGCAAGCCTTATATTGAACGCCACTATTTGATTAAGATTAAGAAAAATTGTAAAAAGCCACAAAATAAAAAATCGATTCAAAAATATTTTAATTTATTTTGTATTTTTATGACAGCTATGAAAGGTGCTGTATCATAATATGATTGCTTCTTAATTTATTATGATTAACATGATGATAATATGATTACTTCTTAGCTTATTATGATTAACATGACAATAATATGATTAATTTCTTAGCTTATTATGATTAACATGACAATAATTTGATTACTTCTTAACTTAGTATGATTAACAGAATAATAATATGATTAAGGGAAAAATATTATGATGTAATAGTACGAGTATATTTAGTCATAATATGATTCAATAATAATCTTAATATGGTGACTACAATCATAATTCTTATCATAATATGTTGCTCTTAGAATATGTTTTCCACAACCATGTTTTTTCTTTGCGTGTGTACTTGGGATGTTTTAGACATATTTGAATTTCTTTTGCCAAGTTAGGTTTTCGGTCTTAATGGAACCAAGCTCCTCATCTGATGAAGAAACATCTCCACCTATTATTGAAGTTGCATTATTTTTTCCGTCGACCAAAGAGTAAAGTCCACAAATGACTCCAACAGCTTCCCCTTTTTTAAATAAATATGTATGTATTTGATTATAAGAACCTCCTCCAGTTGATATTGTTGCTTGCAATTTTCTACTCAATAAAGGCTTTCCAGTCATGTCACACCTTATAGTTTAATACCATGGTATTTAAGGCCATGATGGCTTTAGCTCTCACTCAAATGGGAGATAAAGCTCACATTAGCAATATTAGAAAATGCTTTTATCTCTCATTTCAGTTCCGGAGATACTAAAGTTAAGTATTGAAATCTTGCTTCGCATACTAAAGTTTTTTTGCGTGACGGCCTGCGGCCGTGCTTAGGAGGTTTTTTCTCCAGTAGGACGCGGCAGGTGGCTTCGCTGAATATAGTTTTCCTGCGTTCGTCCCAAAAAAAAAAAAGTGTTTTTCAATGATAACTAAGGATTTTCTCTTTTACAGAATGAAAAATATGGCTTTATCTCTCATTTGCGAAAAAAAAATATGGCTATATCTCTCATTTCGCAAAATTTTACATATGTCCTTACCTCTCAATGATTGGGTAATAAGGCCATTATGGCTTTATCTCCCATTTAATTGACACTTTATTTTTAATGAAAGAAAATGGAATATGAAATCGATACATTAATTCGACGCATGTTACGATATCACTTGTTTTGTCGATTTCAAAAAGTTTGGACGTCGAAATCGATTTCCATCACATACCTGAATATTTTTATTTGCCTAGTTCTGTAGAACTATAAAAAATCAGTCCAAATAAGAAAGAAAATCAGCCTAGTTCTGGAAATCGAGTGAAATTGTTTACTGTTGAAAATATAAATAACTTTTTAATTAATATCACTGTGTACTTCATCCTCAGTTCCCGGTTCTCTGCAGCTGTGGCAGCAGTCATTAAAAGAGAGACTAAGTCTCATAGCATGCTAACCGATCGTCCAGTAAGTACGTATAACAGTTTTGAAATGTTCCAGCGACTGAAGCTAAGAAGGCGCTCAGAGCGACTCATGTCGCATATGGGCCACGTTGCCTTGGTAGTCCTGCAGCCATACAGTTGTTTCATTTTCTGTCATTAGCCATATCCAGATAGTGTCTGAAGATTTCGCTTCTGATAGTTCCCAGGGGTGTTGCGACTGGCACACCCTGCGAAATATCAAAAGCCACTCCAATCTTGGTCAGCCCGTCTGCCTCTTCATTGCCGTAATGGTAATGTCATATAGGCTGCCCAGTCTGAATAGTTCTTCCCTATACTGGTTAAAGAGAATTAACGTTGTTTTATGCGATCTTAGTGTACCTTATACGTACCAAATTTTTAAGGACTTTTTTATTTTTAAAGCAGAGTTTCTACTATAGTCGTTTCCTATGACGTAAGTGTCACTCATTTTAACGTAATTTTTACGTCACTGTAGTAAAGAAATTTTAATGTAAACAAACACATAATACATCCAGTTGTTTGAGTTATGCTAGAAACACAACTGGGACGAACGACAAATTATTCGCAACGAATATTCGTCACCAGAAATAGAACACATTGGTGTATATGAAAGTACACACGATCATTGCGTAGACCGAAATTCGTCGTGCGTAACGAACTCTGCGGTAGGTTTATTTATATTTCTTACGCAGACGAACGGCGAATAAATTGGGAAAGGGACACCGCAGCATGATAGCAAAGTTCAATATTTATTTAAAGTCTTGAAATCTGTAAAAAATTGCAGGGACAATTCGCGTCTATTGCGAACTTGGCTATAATTCGCGAAAAAATTGCAAACTTTTAAACAGACACTAAAATTTATTAGAAATCGCTAAATGAGTGAAAAAAACAAAATGTTGGAAAATTGCAAAAAAATTTAATATTTCAAACAAGCCATAAAATTGATCAAAAGTCCTTAAAACTATAATGAATGGCTAAAATTCGGTAAAAATTGCTAAATTGGCGGAAAGTCACCAAAATTTGCTAGCAGCGGCATGACAGCAAAGTCTACTATTTATTATAAGTCGTGAAAGCTGTAAGGAATCAGAAAACTTACAGGAACAAAACGCGAACATGGCTGAAAATTGCACAATTTGAAACAAACCCAAAAACTAATTTGAGATTGCAAAATCAAAATGCAGAACACCAAAAATGCTGAAGTAATCCATTTCGAGTGGATTCGGATTCTAGAACACACCCGATTAATAGTTTTTTCTAAATTAAAAAAAAAATTAAGGTTCACGCACTTATTGTGTCTCATTTGACTAGCTTACGCAACGAATTCTTGCTGACGAATTCGTCGTACTATCCCTGCAAGTAATAGGACCAGTCCAAACACGCGTGTAAAGAGTAGTCCACAACGGACCAGGACTAGTCCAAAAGTAACCCAAACGTATGGAAAAACATGGTCTATTTAACATTACGATGTCCTGAGGGAGGACTATATAACCCACCTTTGGACTACTTAGGAGTAGTTTTAAAACTACTCCATGGTATACTCAAGAGGACTAGTTTTGAAGTCGTTTAAAAACGAAAGCATGTCGTTAGAAAACGAAGACATGTCGTCTCACTACAAACACTTTTTAACAATGACATGGTCCATGCTTGCATTACATCGGACCAGTCCATGGAGTATTCCATTTTAACAAAATGGATCAGGTGGCCCAATTTTATTTGCAGGGATGCGAAGTTCGTCCCAGTTGTGTTTATACCATAATGGTTTTGTTCTCATTTACTACTGGGACGTGGATGTGTAAAAATGGTATGTTTTAAAACTTTAAGTGCTCTGTCTTGTGTTCTTTATTTCTTTCAGAGTGGCTGAGTTTATTTGTGAGAGGAGAGAAACATGCTATTTTTGACTTCCCTCTTACCAATAAACTCACCCTTTTTGGAAAAAAAATTTTATAGTGTAAACTTAGACTAATTACAAGTGTTACCACCAGCAAGATTCAAAATTACACTTGAGATAAAGCAAAATTACCCGATTTAAATAAAATTACACCTGATACAAAATTGAAGTTTTATTTAATAAAAAGACATGTACAAAGAAGCAAAAACAGAAAAAACTCATTAAAAGAAGATCAATATTAGTCAAACTGCTATTAACAAAAATAACATGAAAGAGTTAAGAAAATTAAAAAAACATAAAATAAAACTGCTAAAATAATGAGTTTAACTTCCACATTTGGTTGCATATATCTAGGGAATAGAAGGTTAGGTTACGAAAGGTGAGCTGTCAAACGAACTGTCATACTGTTTTCACTTTTTGATCGGGCACATAATCATGAATAGATTCATGCTTGAACAACGTCACCAAATTATCCAAATATACTTAAAAAATCAGCCATCGATTTTCGCAACTTAAAGGTGACTTCATGATTTAAATGACGCAACTTTTTTCACAAATGAAGGCGATGTTTGATTAAGAGAAAATTAACTGTCAATTAGACTTCAAGGCCGTGCGATGTGTCACTTATTGATTGTTAATGTGGTTAATGCTGACAAACCAGCAACAATCGGTGTCTTGGTGGTCAACATTGTTCATTTTATTCGAAAAAGAGAAACAAAATTGGACGTCTGCAATGCGTTTCGTCAATGACAGGCGTGATGCGGTGCCTATTTGTTTTAAACCAGTTTCCAATGGTAATGCCGTGTATCAATCTGCGATGCAAATTACCTTTTTTTGTTGTGTTGTCTACCGTTTTAAGTTTCATGGTCTTAAAAAATATTATTTAGTAAACAAAATGCCTGCAGAGTTTTATACAGCTGCCCCTTTCGTAATTCAGTTTTACAACTGTAAAGGGCGTTAAATATTGTTCAAACTAAATCATTAAAAAGTAGCAAGATAGAAATAAAATTAGTTATGTATATGTTGCAATATTGGAAACATATCTTCCCCCAGGCAAGTTTTTAGTTTGAATAACTTTTTTTAATAAACTTTAGGTTCTAAATCACTATGATAGGCATCTTTATCCAAATTAAAAGGTCCATCTTGCGACATTCATTACCAAACATTTAAAAATATATCGTCCCCTCAATAAAACAATAGTGTATACGCATGTACACCATTATTTTTTTATTGCATATTTAGAATCTCCATCATTGATTTTATGTTTGGTCAAAATTTCGTCAAATTCTACTTCCAAAAAGTGGGTCAAAATGTCGTTGGAAAAAATAGTGTATAATTTCTTGTTCAAAATTTTCCTTCAATAAGTGTGTAAGCTCATATGCGCTATTTTACTTGAAATTGCCGCTCCAAAGTTGTTAAAAGAATAATAGTGTATACGCATTATACTCCATTTTAGTCTGTAGAAAAAAAATTCAATTTATGAAAACTTTAACTCATAAAATAGCTTATAATAATATACACTATTGTTTGAGAAATAGTTTCATTCCGAACATCAAAAGCTGCATGATCTCCAAAATTTGTGCCAGAAGAATGTAATTCCTCGTGGCTCGCAGTCATTTTTCTTTAACTTACAAGGTGGAAAGAAGCGAAATTGTTTAGATGAGCCAGATGTAGCAGAGGAAGAGAAAGAAGACGAATGAACTTCTAGTTATTTTTGATTTACGCAATGCATACCTTAACCCATTAAGGAGGGATGGGTATTTAAATACCCAAAAACAGAACCTTCGTAGAAAAATTCTGGCTAACTTCAGGTAAGAGGTATCGGAAATTGGTTTTCACAGATAGATAAAGAAAGGATAAGACTACTTAAACAAATTTATTTAATATTTAATATTTGGAAAAAGTGAACGACAACGGCTCTGGAAAATTGGGAGAGTGCAAAATCGGAAAACCCTCTTGGTGACTTATAGCCTTAGATGTGCTCTGCTTTAGAAAAAAATATTAGCTAAATTTGGCCAATAACGTTGACCACAGGTTTGATTCAATGACATGGGTATTTAAATACCCTCTTCGCTGTCAGAGGGTTCAAAACACATAGTTTTTTTTTTTAATTTTTGGCAAGTAAAAATGCGATGTTTTATGTAAAATGAACTATTTATTAGTAAAAAATAAAGAAATAAATATCACAACTGTGGTCGATCATTGAGATAATTTTATATTTTTAATGTTTTTTGGAACACCGGCATGAAAATGTGCAAAACAAGCCTTTGGGTGTAACTAAAATTTGCATTTTGTACAACCAAACTCAGTTTTGCTTCACATTGTCCGAAACGGCCAAGCTGAATAATATGGCTTATCATATGGTGAAAGCTCTCCATGTGCTTTGCCATTTCTTGTGCATTTGTGACAACTTTTTCTCTTACACCAATGCTTCAACAACGCTCACATGAAATAAAATTGACTCATGATTGGAGATCCTTCAGGTTTTCTTAGCATGCAGTGTTAATTCCTGGCATACACCATAGCAGCATCCAAAGCATTAGTAAGAAGGCCTCGGCTATTTCGTATAAAATATAAAACATTCCACATTCCCTTCTATGACAACAGAGAAGAGAAGGAGTAACATTTTTTGTTATGTTTTTCCGCATAAGCAAAAGCAAAAGAATTTTTTTTTTTTTGATCCCGTCACCATTCTTATGTAACTGGAAAAGAAGTGAGAGCAATGACAACGTGTGTAAAAAGATATGAGAGTGGAATAAAGCGAGCAAACCTTGCAAAGGGCCAATGTTGAATGTGAACCTCACCTTATTATGGCTTATTATTAATATGGGCGTTCAAATCAAAATGCATTCGTGATTCAGAGATGAGGCACATTTTCACCTCAGTGGATTCGGCAATAAGCAGAGTTGACGCATTTGGGCGAATGATAATCCAAGAGTGATTGTCGAAAAACCAATGCGCTCACAAGAGTGACTGTTTGGTGTGGCTTATGGGCTGGCGGCATTCCGGCAGTTACTGTGAATGGTGTTTGCTATCGTGAGATGATAACGAACTTTTTATGGCCCGAATTGGAAGATATGGATGTGGACGATATGTGCTTTCAACAGGACGCTGCCACACAGCTAACGAAACAATCGCTCTTTTGCGCAACGAATTCAATGGCCGTGTTAACTCACGTGGTGGCGATGTCAATTGGCCGCCAAGAACATTTGATTTGACACCGTTGGTCTTCTTTCTTTGGGGTTATTTGACAGAAAAGGTGTACGTCGATAAGCAAGCAACAATTCAAGAGCTATATAATGAGATAATTCGGCCAATTAACGGCTTAGAACCTCAATTATGCCTTTGCCATTTGGCCGATATTTTGTTCCATACATGGTTCAATCATACCAATATTTTCATAATAAAAATAAATGACAATAACTTCCTAAATAATTGGTGTTTTATTCAAAATCAACATCGGCCCTTAAAATTTAATCATCCTTTTCATCCAAAAGAAGGAATACAAAGGCCCTCTAGAAGGCATCCGTACTTCTTCCTTTTCCCGCTGGGACAGATTCAACGTACATAGTGAAATAAGCACACAACACACGCATCAATGCATGCAATAAATGAATTTTTTAATTTTTGGTTTTCAAAAAAACCTTGTGTTTTTGAACTCTTTAAGAGCGAAATGGGTAGAAAAATACCCATGGTCTAGGGGCCAAGGTTTGACAGGTAAAAATAAAAAAAAACGCAATGTCAATATAAATGCCCATAATATAAAATGTGTGAAATTTCATCAAAATCGTACCAAGAAATCGGGGTTCAGTCTTGAATGGGTTAATTTGTCATAATTTTATGTTTAAATTAAACCAAATTGGAATGTAATGAATATGTGCCATTGAATCTATGAATTAATCACTGTTTCATAATGTTACAAATTGATAGATCAAATATTTTAATAAAAATGCCTTAAAATTATTGAATAAAACAGCGTATACCATACAAAATAAACAAATAAAAAATATACATATAAAAAATAAAATAGCCTATATGGAGGACTTGCACTTTGAATGACATAATTATGGTCTTAAAGGATGGGTAGAATAAAAAAAATTGGTCAATTTAAAGACAAGAAACGGTATTATGTATTCGTCGAAAAATCCGGTATGAAGAATTTTTATTTACCGCGATAATGAGGTTTAAATAGACATCCGATTTGACAAAAACTTTAAACACGATTTTCTCAAAACCCCAAAAAACACTATACACTATTGTTTTATTAAATGAACGATATGTATGTTTAATTATTGAAGTCGTTTCTTAAAAAAAAACCGAGACTTTGGTTCAGCAGGCTGTGCATTTTTTAGCAACAATATTTAAAAAGAAATAAATGTCATCACTGAAATCTAATCTTAATTTTATTTGGGTATCTGAAGTAAGAATTTCAAATTACACCTGAATAACACCTAAAAGAAATTACCCACGCTCTACCCACGACCGTAAAAATTATACCAAATTCGGATAATTACCCGCTAAGTGGCAACACTGCTAAATAAACACTTCTTTCAATCAAAATTTTTCAGATTCAATCCAATTGAGAATTTTATTGGGAAAATTCCCTTTTGGATAATATCTTTAATCTTTCTATATATGATCTCCACAAATAACAATTTTTTCAGTTCCAAAGATGTAACAGCAAACATGGTTAGAATTCTGACCAAACAGCGAGATGGTCTCAAAATCTGCCATATTAACGCACAAAGTCTTAGGAACAAAATCGATGAATTAAGACTCATTTTTGAGGGTTCCGGTGTTGATATAATAGCTGTGGCTGAAACATGGTTTGACTCGTCAATTACCGACAGCTTGGTATCACTAAACGGATATACAATTTTTAGAGCCGATAGAAAAAGTTATGCCGGTGGCGTTGCCATCTACGTTAAAAATGGTTTAAGGTGCAAAATAAAATGTAAGTCTGAAGAAAACCTCGTGTCTAGTTATATAAGTCATGAAAATATCAACCTTGTTGAATACATCTTTATTGAGTTATACAATGAGGACAGTATAATTCTTATTGGCAGTGTGTATAGATAGGCCCAATCGTCATATTAAATTTCTTAATTTTGTCAAAACGTTGGAAGAACTAACTACAGCTTATGCCGACATCGTAGTAGCAGGAGATTTTAACTCTAATTTGCTTAATGAATACAGCCTTCTTAACAGCATGCAATCTATAGGACTGGTTCCTACTAATACTAGTACCCCCACGCATTTCACAAACACCAGCAACACACTTATTGACCTATTTTTTGTTTCAAATTTTTCTAACATACTCATATACCATCAGTTATCGGCACCCTGCTTTTCTAAGCACGATCTTATATTTATGACATATGATATTAAACTAAAAATTCCAAGCCAGACAATTACTTACCATGACTTCAAAAATCTAAATTACACAACATTGCAGGAAGAATATCGTAAAATTGATTGCAACAGCATCTACTACATGTTAACAGTTGATGAACAACTGAATTTTTTAGAAAAACATCTAACATATTTGTTTGATGTAATGGTTCCATTAAGAACAAAAGCCATTGGCCATAAACATAAGCCATGGTTAACAACACAGATTGGCAAGCTTATAGCCGAACGTGACTCAGCCTACGCCAGATGGAAACGATACAAAACAACTGGACTTTATAAAATTTTTCGTGAATCTAGAAAGATCGTTACAAAAAAGATCAGAGAAGCTAAAACAAATTTTTATTCCGAGAAATTTTCTAATTCAATTGATGCAAAGAAAACGTGGCAGACTTTTCGTGATATTGGTATTGGTAAACACAAAAATATTACTAAATGCATTGAAAACCCTGATGAGATAAATGAGAAGTTTGTAAATATTAATATGCCAGAAGCAAATCATGAGTTCTATGATGGTTATCGTAAAAATCATCTTAATTTAAACCATTTCTCTTTTAACTGTGTTACCCAGATTGACGTCTACACACGCTGTGCTTCAATAAAATCGAATGCTATGGGTGTTGATGGTCTACATCCGTTGTTTGTTAAGATGTTACTTCCATCGATTCTTCCACTGATAACTCATATTTTTAATAAAGTTATCACAACAAGCACCTTTCCCTCTCGATGGAAGCAGGCAAAAGTCTTGCCCATACCAAAATCCAACAACGATTTTCGACCAATAGCGATTCTACCCTATCTATCAAAGGCTATAGAAAGAATTTTGCATAATCAAATTGCACTATATATAAGAGATAACCGGTTACTTAGCGATCGACAATCTGGTTTTTGTGCAAAGCATAGTTGCATTACTGCATTGACTGATGTAGCTGAACATTTAAGAAGGGAAGTTGATGACGGGCGCTTGGCTATGCTGTTCTTATTGGATCACTCCAAGGCGTTCGATACGGTTGACCATACCATATTAAAACAGAAATTATCTAAAATAATGAATTTTTCTCCAACATCGATTAATCTGATGTCATCCTATCTGGAAGACCGTTCTCAATGTGTGGAGTCAAAGAATAGAACTTCATGTTTTTTACCAGTAAGAAGAGGTGTTCCACAGGGATCAATTCTTGGTCCACTTCTTTTCTCAATATATGCAAACGATTTACCATGTCAACTAATGCACTGCGATATTCGTCTGTATGCTGATGATGCACAATTATATGTGAGTAATAGAAACTGTAAGGAATTAGATGATTGCATACAAAAACTAAATGATGATTTAAATAGAGTTTCTCTCTGGGCTGCAGCTAATGGGCTGAGCTTAAACCCACAGAAATCCAAATGCATTGTCTTTCGGAAAAGAACTAGCAAAATAATTGTGAAACCAAACATTTATATAAATAATCTGCCTATTGAGATTGTTGAAAGAGCAAAAAACCTTGGAGTTATATTCAATAGCACTTTGACATGGAGCGATCATGTTACTGCAGCATGTGGAAGAACATATTCAATGCTTAGAACCCTTTGGCCTACACAATATTGTACCCCGTTAAAAATCAGAATATTACTTGCAAAAACATACCATGTCCCAACGTTATTATATGGATGTGAAATTTTCTCCTCTTGTGACACAGAAAGTAAACGAAGACTTAATGTTCTTTTCAACAACATAACAAGATATGTGTATGGACTTAAAAGGTTTGATCACATTTCCGTGTATTCTAAGAAATTATATGGCGTTCAGTTTGATGATTTATTGAAAATAAGATCATTACTTTTCTTACATAAAATTATTAACTCCCGTGAACCAGAATACTTGTACAATAGACTGAGTTTCGGCCGGCTTAATCGAACAAAGAATCTAGTTCAGTTTAAGCATCGCACTTTAATTTCGGAGTGGAAATTTTATATTAATGTCATACGTCTGTGGAACATATTACCCAGAAATATTAAAGATATAAGCAACGCTCTACACTTTAAAAAACAATTATTTGAGTTATTTTCTTGATTTTTCTTAAATAAATTTGGATATTTCTTCATTATTGAGAAAATATTTCAACATTTTATCAATTATTATATAATAATTTAAGTTGTTTAATTTTTTAATCTTTTGTTTTTGAATTAGTGTTTGAATTTTTATTGTCAAAATAATTTACAAATTTAATATTGAACAATATGTAACCCTGTGTTATTGTAAGACTTTGGTCTTGTTACACAGATTAACTATAAATAAATAAATAAAAAAAAAAAAATATAAAAAGTCATATAAGTTTAAATTTTAATTCGGGTAAAAGAAGTAAAGACGTTTTTGTTTTAAGTATAAGTGATTCCAATTAAACTTTTTACAATCTCTAATAATATTCGTCAAATGTATTAAATACATTTTATTGAACTAAAATATCCGGTTTAACATTTTTATTTGCTTAATCTTACACATATTTGCATGCAAAGCGACCTATTTAAATCCAAAAGAAAATTTTTATCAAAAACTACGCACACGCAAGAAATTAATAAAAAAAAAATTGTGCAAGAGGGCCTGTTTCAAACACATTTCAACATTTAAGACGACGCCAGATAAATAACCGAATGGATTTAAGAAAAAATTTTTTTTATTTAAAACTAAGAAAAACTTAAATTTAAATTTTTTGGAGGTAAAACATAAAAAATATTTTCTTATTAGGCGGCTCTAAATGACCAAGTCAAAAAGTCTAAGAAAAAAATCAGAGTTATTTTGTGTGCAAATCCATGTTTTTTCTTGCCACGGACATGATTGAATTGAACAAGTTGAAAAATATTTTATTTAAAATTGTATTTTTTTTCTGCTTCTGGCGTTTTTTTTTTTTTTTTTTTTGTTTGTAGAATTGACAAAAAATGATTGATTAATCTTGAATAAACGACTAAATAAGTATTTGTTCATAGTTAAAGTATATTTTACGCACATTTTCAACGCGCTGTTTGCCAGTTTCAAAATTTTTTTTTAAACTAAAAAAAAAACATTACAAAAAAAGAATTTAATACAACTTTAATAGAAGCGCAATAAAAACTAAATTATTTGTATTAATTTTCTTGACTTTTATAAAAGTGACGTAAGTATGTGTCTTAATTGAACGAAACTTAGAAATGCGTTTTTTTTTTAAATTAATCTTAAAAAAATCTAAAAGATATAATTAATCTAAGGAAAAACTTTGAGTTAAAAAAAAAATATCTAAAAAAAATGTTGATAACATGACAACTAATTAAAACCAGCTTAAATAATAATGTAGTTCGATTTCAAAATAACTTTTGATTTTATGCGAGTGGGATATATGTATGAATTTATAATTTCCTGCTAAAGGGTGCTTTACACTATCAGACAAGTCTTACGTATTTTTCGAAAATACAACCCTGTCATTGTAAGTTTTTATGGTTTTTTTGAAACGTTGCAAATAATAGTTAGATCAGAGATGCATTTTCGTTAAAATGGGTAAGAAAAAATATTTTAACGAAGCTCTTCACGACCGAATTTTGCATTTGTACTAGTTAGTATGCGTTTTTTTTGGCTAAAAAATAAATACTTACAAGTGGGTGGGGTGTCACAAAGCCATAGGACATAAAGCCATATGGCGTCAAGTCCCATTCCATTGAGACATAAGGGCATATGCCATTAAGTCTCAATATAATGGGACTTAACGCCATAAATTTTTTCCGTAAAATGAGACATAAAGCCATATTTTTGATAATGATTGTATTTCACCCTATTTCATGTAGAAAATGCTTTGTTGTTTCATGTCGCCCTGTTTTATGTCAAAAATGGCGGTATGAACTAAGTCCCCAATGAATTAACTCCCCAAACCCAAAATGAACTAAGCCCCTAAATTTGGGGACGTCGTTCATATATGGAAAAAACCCGAAAAAGCTACGCTAACAAGTGCTTCTCTGCATAGCCGGCCTTCGGCCGGACGCAATGATTTTCTCCTCTATGGTATAACAAACACCGGTTTCGCTAACTAAAGCTTCTCTGCGTAAAAGGCCTTCGTTCGGAATCAAGGCAGATTTTAGAAGCTTTACTTAGCGAAATCGGTACTTGTTATAACATAAAGGAGAAAATTCTTGCGTCCGCCAAAAGGCCGGCTATACAGAGAAGCTTTAGTAAGCGAAGCCGGTGTTTGTTATACCATGGAGGAGAACATACTTGCGCCCGGCCGAAGGCCGGCTATACAGCGAAGCTTTAGTTAGCGAAGCAGGTCTTTGTTATACCATATAAGCATTTGTAACGCAACACATCAAATGGGACATAACACCATAATGGCTTTATGTCCCATTCCACTAAAATTAATATGAGACTTAAGGCCATATCAAAATTATGGCTTTATGCCCGTTTGGATTGAGACATAAAGCCATTATGGCTTTATGTACTATGGCTTTGTGACACCCCACCTTACAAGTGCATATGCAATATTAGGTCGTGAAGAGCCTCGTTAACAAATTTTTTTCTAGAGTTAAAAAATTATATGCATATCACATATAAAAAAAGGCTGTAAAGAATATTTAAGATACTCTTCGGACCGACATCTTATTTTAAAATTACTATTTCCAGCACAAATTAGTATGCGGCCTGTATAAAATAACATGCAAATTTGTTCAAACAGTCAAACAAAATATAAAATTTTTATAAAAAAACTTGTGATATTAAATTTGCATTAGTAAAAAAATGAATGGTATCAATTAAATATAATTGATATTAGCATTTTTTTTGCAGTAATTTTGTTGGTATAACTAAACGTTGATTAAGTTTTGAAAGAAAACTGTGCACATGTTCACAAATTTCCACGCCGAGAAACTTTTCGATGGAGATGTGAGAAATTAAACAAAAATGATACAAATTGAAACAAACAACTGTTTTCTAACTTAACTGCATCTGTAACATTTTTGGCGGCTAATAGTTGTCTCGGGAGGAAATTACTTGCCAATTTACAGAAAAAGTGTGCCTGTACATTTTTGTGATAAAGTTCCCGCTTTGAACTGTCATGAATTTGTACCAGTGACGGAAAATTCAGTACTTTGGTACTTTTTTCAATACTTTTTCATTTCAAATATACCACGGTACCCCCACGACAGTTTTAGTACTCTTTCCTTGTTATGTTATGGAATTACAGACAAAATTGTAGACGTTTTGAGGAAAAACAATATTCCTCTGGAAAAAATGATTGGGCTTACGGCTGATAATTGGAATGTAATGATGGTGCAATTTAGTGGTGTTCAGGCCAGATTAAAAGAATTGTTACCAAAATTGTTTGTAAATGGCTGTGCATGCCATAATTTAAACCTAGCAACATCTGCCGCTTATTTATGTCTTGCTAAAAAAATTGATAAATTTATGAATGAAATAATTTTTTACTTTTGTAATAGCTCAAGCCGAAAAGAAGAACTTCAAAATTTTCAAGAATATTTTGGAACAGAAGTTCACGTTATTTTAAGGTACGCCCAAACTAGATGGCTGTCGAGACAGACTGTGGTTGAAAGATTTTTGGTGAAATGGGAAGTGCTAACGTATTTTTTTAATTTACATAACTCTGAAAGCGGACATACAAATGAACGCCTTAAATTTATTGGAACTTAAATTTTAAACGTTGAAACAAAGATGTATTTTTTAATCTTGTCATACATTTTAAGAATCTATTCCCAATTTCGTGCGTTAGCGGATTTCCCAGAAATGAAACATTTCAAAAACAAGTAAGAGTGATATATCGGGCTATGCCGAATCTTATATACCGTTCACCATGATGAGATAAGAACAACAAGTTATATACATAAATAACGTTCTTTAGATGGTATATAAAAGACTTTTTTACAACATGTCATTTTACAAACTAAAGTTTAAATAAAAACTTACTTAGACCCGTTTTCACAACTTACCGATAGATAAAAGTAGACTTTAACCGCGCTTATACAAAGTGTTATGTAACACTTTACTTTAACCTAAAGTGAGCGATAAAGTAAATAAAGGTTCATCCTACCTAGTAGGATAAAGTAAAGTCTTAATATTGGAACACTTTTTATACGGCCGATAAAATCCTACCTTAAGCTATCGGTAAGTTGTGAAAACGGGACTTAATCTTATTTCATCTAGTATTTGAAATATCTTTTAGACTTTTCCAAAATCTCTACCCACCCATCTAATATTTTGTCCGCAAATCAACAAAACGTTGATAACTTATAATAATAAAAATCTTAAAATATTATTTATTTATTAAACTTCTATCTAGGTGGCTTTAGATATACCAAATACAAGCAACTAGTTGCTATAGTCTTTTGTCTTTGTTTTTGTTGCAGATACTTGTGTTTTTACCATAAATTGCTTAATTCTGTTAAAGTTTTTAATTTTAATAACCAGATCATAGTTTCAATTAAAATTGTTGTTCAGCAAAAACAAAAAAAAATTATTAAAAGAGAATGACAAAAAAAAATTAACAACAATTTATTCGAACACATGATTGCACACAATTCCGTCCGTTGAACATGCAAAATTGTAACCAACAGCACCAACAACCAACTGTTTACTGTTGATGTTTTTGTTTTTGTTGTTGTTTAGAGTAAGTATGTTGTTAACACATGTTGCTTTTGCAATCAAAGCCGGCATCCGATAAGTAAAAGTTTCAACTTGCAACCAATAAAAAATTATGAAAAGAGTTTTGAATTGTTGGCAAATAATTATTTAATTGTGTCAATAAACTTAAAAATTTACAGTGTGATCACAAAATATTTATCTCATAAATTTTCAAATTGTAATTTAAATGACAGAACTCAATAAAAATGTATGTAGAGTAGTTTAAAACAAATTTTATCTTCTTTTAACTACGAAACTTTAAAAGAAAAAAATTTTGTTAACATCTACGTTTGCAATTTTATTTAGCTCTGTTTAAGACGAGTTGTTGTACAAAATGAAAAAATGGAGTATTATTAAAAATCATACTAAGATGTCCAGCTCACAATTTTTAAGAATACTCAAATTTTGTCTAAATGACAATAATTATTTTATGTTTGGTGAAAACATTTATACTCAAACTCAAATCTTTGGTATGCCAATGGGGAACCCACTATCACCTACTATAGCGGATATCATACTTGACAACCTACTTGACGATGCAATTACTGAACTGGAAAATGAAAATATTTACATTAAATATATCGCCAAATATGTAGACGACATTTTGGCGATAACTCGCATAGAAGACAAGGACACAATTCTGTCAATTCTTAACAAACAACACCCTAAAATACAATTTACTACTGAGATTGAGAAAAACGGAGAAATCGCGTACTTAGACTCAACAATTATACGCAAAAATAATAAGATTCTGTTTGATTGGTACACTAAAGAAACATCTTCAGGAAGGTTAATGAATTACCACGCTACACAACCCAAAAATCAAATTATAAACACAGCAAAAAATTTTATTTCTAGGGTATACAACATAAGTGATACACAATTTCATAATAAAAACAAACACATTATAACAAACATTTTAAAAAACAATAGCTTCCCCACCAAACTCACATCTACATTGATAGACAATACGATTAAACAATTGGATAAGGACAAAAATAACCACAACAAATCTGCAAACATAGAAAAAGAAGAGAACAAATTTTACAGTGTAAAATACATACCTGGGTTAACCGATAATAATAATATACGGTCGTCAATAAAAACAAAAAACATCTGTTTTGCATACAAACCCAATTTGACATTAAGTACAATTTTTTCTAGAGTTAAGGCGCCAATTAATAAACAAAAACAAAGTAACATTGTATACGAATTACAATGTGAAGGAAATGACAAACAGCCATGCGAGCTAATTTATATAGGAACAACAAAACGTACACTGGAGACAAGAATGGGAGAACACAAGATGGACATAATGCGGAGAAAAGAGACAACAGCACTAGCACAACACATCCTACATACTGGTCACACAATTAGGTTCGATGATGTAAAAATTCTAGATAAAGAAAATAAAGAAAGAAAGAGGTACACAATTCAAAGCCTAAGAATCCAACAACAAATTAATAGAACAATGAATTTGAAGGAAGACACGAACAAAATAAATGCGAGCTATATTGTTGCCATTACTTAAGCTGTGATATATTTAAAGTTTAAAGTAATATGTATTTTTTAAATATTAAAATTAATTTTTATATTTGTATGATCCTGAGTACATCTAAAACTTTTTAATGTGATTAAATTTTCATATTGTAAGTCTTTAATGTTTATGTGGTACATTATTGTATTTATTTTATTGTTTTTATAATTTTTAAATAGACAATCCCTTGAAAAAGTCGACAAACAATCGACGAAACGTCGGGAACAAAATATTGTAATTAAAAATTGAATTTTATTTACATTGAAGAAATTTAGACCCTATTAGCTTGACAAAAATAATATTCATAAATTCATCACTCTGGCCAAAGAAACAACTACAACAAGAAAATTTTCAAGTTAAAATAATATTCTATGAATTGGTTTAGCTATTGAGCAGAAAATGAACTTTTGTATATAAAGGGGATGGTCGGTCATTGCATAAAAGGAAGTTTTACAGGTATATTCGAAAAGAAACTTTTGGTATCAAAAGGGACTGATTGAACAAAAAGACACAATTTGAATAAAATAAACGTGTAGTATAAAAAGTACAGTGTTATATCGTCAGCTCATTACTGGTTTGACCTACCGACCATTTTTTAAAAAAAATTTGTTAGGTATGAGGAATATATTTTTTTAATACCCTCTTTCTAAATCAAAAACCTGTTTCGCGAACATTTTTATGGTTTCTGAGATATAAAGCATTAATTTTGCTGCATATCAACTGTTTCAAAAATTTTTAGTACTGTTTTGCTCTACAAGCCATTGTTTGGCGATTGCAGCAAATTCTTCATACAAAAACGTACAAAATAAATTTTACTGTTGCTTTGCTGCATTGCTGTAAGAAAAAATATAGTTAAAGCAAAAGCAAAATAAAATGATAACAAGGAAATTAATTGAATATGTACAATCTTACAGCAACCATAATTATGCCAAATATACCAACTTTTACTTATTGTGCCTTGTGGACGGAAGCTCATAGCGGTCGGAGTAGTAACGATATTGCTAGTGCTTTAATTAAAATTTTAAATGAATTAATAAAAGATTATCCACTAATTAAAACTTTGACATTATGGAGCCATTCTTGCGTACCTCAAAATAAAAATCAAATTAACGCAACCGCAATCAAAATGTTCTTTAAACAAAATAATAGTGATGCCGTAATACAAAAGTCTTCAGAACCAGAACATTTTTTAATTCAAGAAGTGGACTGTGTCCATGGTTTTGACCGGTACTTAAAGAAAATTGAAATTCATAGTCCTCTTCATTTACTAAATTTGCTTAAAACAATGCCAAATAATAAAACAAAACTTAAAGTTATGGAAATGCTTCCGGAAAATTTTCGCACATACTCGTTGGTAGCAAATAAAATGGACTTTCGAAAAGTCCCTTTTGTTAAAATTAAAGTACTTCTATACAGTTAAAATAATGATTTATGTACATAGATATTATAAAACTTCTACCAGAGAGGAAAAATATAAAAATGCAATTTTGGTTAGGTCTGCATCAAAAAATTGTTTGAAAACTCCTGAGAATTTATTGACGAATGTTTTGAAAATATCGAAACCATCATTTATTTCCAGCGATAAAAATAGAGACATAAAAGACTTGCTTATATTTCTTCCACGTGTTGATAAAGCTTATTATAAACATTTACTCAATATTAAGTTTTAAATTTTCTTTTTAATTTTGCATTATTTAAGTTGTTTAATTTGTGGCTTTTTATGTAACTTTTCATAACAGTAGAACTGTTTTTTCTGTTTTTGTAAAGTAAAATCAAATAAAAAGACTATAAAAAAAAATGCATCTCAACAACAAGTTACTCAATACACAGCAATAAGTATACGTATGCAGCACAAAAAGCCACTTTTTTAATTTTTTTTTAGAAAAGTGGCGTATGCGGCACAAAACAATATTTTTCATTTCCAAAAAAATACTATTAAATTCTAACTTCATTCATGAAAGTGCGCAAAAATTTACATTTTTCTTCAAAACATATACCGGAAGCAGTGGTAAAAATATAAAAAAATTCTATCGGGTACATTTTGAGAAATCTTCATGTAAATCTTCATTGTCGTTTTTCTCCACTCCGACTTTTTGGCATATGCGCCAAACCAATTCTGAGCTGACGATATGTTAAATTATTCAAAATTACGGTGAATAAAAGGACTTTTTCTTTAAATATGTGTGGTGGATACTGGCTGACTCTTGTAACTGCCTAAGGGTATCACAAAGGGACCGCTATAAGGACCTAAATGAGCCCGCTTCGTGTTGGCATGTGTGTTTTAAAGGGAATTAAGGGTTTTTTTGTCGTTAACTTTTAAGGTTTTTACGTTTAATTTTTGCATGTATCATAAAACAAAACTTTTCGATTAAAAGGGAGTTCAACTTGAAAGGAGGATCTTTAAATATCGGATGTTTTCATTGCTGCATGAGAACTTTTTATATCGATTACTATTGCTTGATAGCTGATAATATAAAACTGAGTTAACATTTCTGTTCAGTAAGGTTTGACAAACGCTAGCACACGCTTACAAATTGTGGAAATTAACTTTGGAAAAAATAAATATTTTCGTGAAGTTCTTAGAGCACATTGTCAATTTTACGAAGCTTATTTTCGGTTAAATGGCTACGTCAATAAACAGTATTACCGTATTTGGAGCGAACATAATAGTCAAGCCGTTTACGAGTCACCATTTTTCACTTAGCGCTATCGGGCCATACTGACTGAATTTTTGTTTCCAAAAATTAATCAACTTAACATCAACGATATCTGGTTCCAACATGACGGCGCAACTTTTGACAGAGTACGCCTAAAAATTTATTGCAAAATCAATTTGGTGACAACTTCATTTCCTAATGTGGTTCGGTTTGCTGCCACCCTCGTTCGTGCAATTTAAACTAATTAAATACTAGAGAGATTCAACTTAATATTATCTATCAAAATGTTCGAGGAATAAAAAGTAAATGCTCTAAACTGTATTAAGACAGCTTTGACTTTAATAATCATATTATTTGCTTCACCAAGACCTGGCTGAACAATGCCTTTTTAAATACGGAAATTTTTTGCAAACATTTTCAAGTCTTCCGTCGAGATAGAATTACAAATACGATTGGGGGTAGTGTATTAACCCATTAAGGCCCGAGCCATGATCCCATTGAGCTATAATGATGAAACTTTAAAATTTTATTGTTTATACCTAAATATGAGAGAAAACAAATTTTGCGCTAATCGGATACGTGGGAGCCCAGATAACCCCCGTTGCGAAAACGCAACGTTGGGCCTTAACGATATAAAAATTAAACGCATTTGCAAACATTTTAAATTAAAATTTTTTTTTCACGTCTTTAGGAAAAAAAAAAATTAAAAAAGATATTCATATACATCTCATTTTTTATTCAATTATGATATGCTCCAAAGCACTTTGGGTGCACTGCTGCGTCACATTTCTCACATTTGTTATTGATCGGTCCATAATTTACCATAGGCCTACTCTCGAAAAACACTTTAGTACGCCTAAAACCATAACAAATAATTCTATTTTAATAAACTTTGTTCTGTCACAGTTTTATATGACTAGAATTCACGCTGTCAACTTTCGTAAAGATCGGTTCATAGTTTACCACAGGATAATTTCACACTACTTGTTCGATTTGCTCTTACTGTACCTATTGAAGTAACCCTGGGGGAAATTTGTGTCAATTGTTCCAACAGACTGGTCCTGGGATTTGTGAAAATAGAACAAGTTCGAAAAGATAGAATTCATGACCAGTGAAAGAAGAACATGAAGTGATAGGTCTTATTCATATAAAGCAGTGAAGGGCACACACATACTATCACATTTATGCTTGTGTTGACGAAATAACAACAAAGCAACAGCCGAACGTACATTGTCACAGACCACACAAAGAAGTTTATATTGTTCATGTGTCGACGTCACACAAGCAGCATTTTTATTCCTATGGACGCGTACATAGCATTTGAAAATGTGCCCTTCACTGATATAAAGTGTTAGAACTAGAACCGGTCTCTATCACCAAAGACCTATCACGGGACTACGTTGGTGTAAGTTCGCTTCCTTCTAGGAAAATAATACACTTTTGGCATAAGAAAAAAAAAAAAATGTCATAGAGAATTAACCTACTGCGAAATATCCTGCATTTAAAAAATTGGCCATTAGTTTGAAAGTTTGCTTGAATTTTCTTAAGACTTTTATAAAAAAGTTTAAAAATTATTGTTGTTGAGCGTGTACTTCTTGTCCCCCGCCCTGTGCGCAAGTGTTGCAGCGATGTAAAAGTGTGCTATGTTCTCCGCAAACAGCGTTGCCGCAAACGAAGCAGTATGCCCGCGTTTTCCGCTGCCGCCCGTTCTCAGAACGGCAAAGGCGACATGACGGTCTACTTGACCTAGCCGCAAGCGACGGTGCATTGCCTTTCATCGGTCTTGGTAATACCTGAAATGAAAAGAAAAGTAAAAAACAAATAAATATATATTCTATTCTTGAATTTGAAGATGTTTTTCTTACCCTGACATCGAATGCTTCCATCGCATTGCGTATCCTTGGATATGAAGTTATATGGTTGTTCAGGGCACGTTCTTCGATATTTGGTGTGGCCAATTGTTTCGTTAGCAGTAACAAGAACGACCGCCGTCTGTCACTCCTTTTTATAGGCTTCATTTCGTTGTAAATCGTAAAAGCAGCCAATGCAGCGACGTCCAGCATATTATAAAACATGGCCAACGGCCATCGTTGTGTTGCTCTTTTGCAGCTGTAAGTGCCTAGCATTTGATCAATGGTATCAACGCCGCATTTGTTGGCTTTGTAATCTAATATGGCATAGAGCTTCCGCTTCTCGGTTTGCTCGTCAACGAGTCAGGTGTAGTGCATTGTGGAGAGCACGTTCACCACTTTATTTTTTTTTAGGAACGTATGAGCATAACACTATATCCCCTTTGTTGAACCCAAATAATGTACTATTGATGGTGCGCTTCGGGTTCTTCTTGAACTTCTGTGGAATGAATGTTTTGTTGTAGCGCACTGTACCAACATATGCGGTCTTTCTCCTCAACAAAATACGCGCCAAGTCAAGAGTGGTAAAGAAATTATCCGCGTATATAGTACGGCAAGCATCTAAATATTTTTCCACAAGATCCAGCACTACGTTCTGCCCTTGGTTTATCTCCCGTTGTTGGTTTGGCAGTTTTCCAGAATATATCATTCCCTTCACAGGATAATTACTCTGTGAGTCGCATAACCACCATACTTTAAAACCATACTTAGCTGACATTTAGGGATAATTTCATCATCATTATAATTTTTTTATTGTTTCAACACATAATTTACTTGTTCTGAACACAAAGACCTAAACTCAAAGACATTAGGGATGATGATAAAAACAAAAAATTCTAAGAAAAATTCGAAGACATGAACTTTATTGCTTTCAAGGAAAGGCACAATATTCTAATGTTATACTACTAGCAATAAACCAGTTCTTAGATTTTTCTGTTCTTAGTATTTTTTGTTCTAATTTTTTTTGTTCTTAGAATTTTTTCATAGAATTTTTTGTTTTTATCATCATCCCTAATGTCTTTGAGTTTAGGTCTTTGTGTTCAGAACAAGTAAATTATATGTAGAAACAATAAAAAAAAATATAAAGATGCCCAAAAACATGAATTTTTTAGTGAAATTCAGTACAAGGTCCATACGGACCTATTCACACGTCCGCGTACTATTCTCACTAAAACCTCAATAACTCCTAAAGTAATGATCCGATCGGCTTGATTTTTTTCTAAAAGATGCGCAACAAAATACTTCGGCGTTGTAGTGGCCGAAGTAGGAGTAATTTCAGTTTGAAAAGGCAAAAAGTTCCCTAGGGACTTTCTCACTCATCGGAGGGTTAAATAGCAAGTGATTGTATAAATATATTTTATTTGATAATTTTATGTAATTTGTATATCGTCCCCTCAATATAACAATAGCGTATGTGCTCATACGCTATTATTTTTTATTGCATATTTAGAATCCCCATCATTGATTTTATGTCTGGTCAAAATTTCGTCAAATTCTACTTCCAAACAGTGGGTCAAAATGTCGTTGGAAAAAATAGTGTATAATTTCTTGTTCAAAATTTTCCTTCAATTAGTGTGTAAGCTCATATGCGCTATTTTACTTGAAATTGCCACTCAAAGTTGTTAAAAGAATAATAGTGTATACGCATTATACTCCATTTTAGCCTGTAGAAAAAAATACAATTTATGAAAACTTTAACTCATAAAATAGCTTATAATAATATACACTATTGTGTGAGAAATAGTTTCATTCCGACCATCGAAAGCTGCATGATATCCAAAATTTGTGCAAGAAGAATGTAATTCCTCGTGGCTCGCAGTCATTTTTTTTTAACTTACAAGGTGGAAAGAAGCGAAATTGTTTAGATGAGCCAGATGTAGCAGGGGAAGAGAAAGAAGACGAATGAACTTCTAGTTATTTTTGATTTACGCAATGCATACCTTAATTTGTCATAATTTTTTGTTTAAATTAAACCAAATTTGAATGTAATGAATATGTGCCATTGAATCTATGATTTAATCAATGTTTCATAATGTTACAAATTGATGTTTTTGAGATCAAATATTTCAATAAAAATACCGTAAAATTATTGAATAAAACAGCGTATACCATACAAAATGAACTAGTGTATCAGATACATCATTCGAACTCCTTAAAAAATAAAATAGCCTATATGGAGGACTTGCACTTTGAATGACATAATAATGGTCTTAAAGGATGCGTAGAATAAGAAAAATTGGTCAATTTAAAGACAAGAAACGGTATTATGTTTTCGTCGAAGAATGAAGAATTTTGATTTACCGCGGTATTGAGGTTTTAATAGACATCCGATTTGACAAAAACTTTAAACACGATTTTCTCAAAACCCCAAAATAATTATACGCTATTGTTATATTGAGGGGACGATATTATCTATCAAAATGTTCGATGAATAAAAAGTAAATGCTCTTAACTATATTAAGACAGCTTTGACTTTAATAATCATATTATTTGCTTCACCAAGACCTGTCTGAACAATGCCTTTTTAAATACGGAAAATTTTTGCAAACATTTTCAAGTCTTCCGTCGAGACAGAATTACAAATACGACTGGGGGTAGTGTATTAATAGCGATCTTTAATGACTTTTCAGCTGAGGAATTAAAAGTCGATAAAGCCTGTAACATTGAATTTATCGCTGTGATCATGAAAATTAGTCACATAAAAGTTTTTATTACCTGTTCGTGTATTCCTCCTCAATCAGATTTATTAATTTATCAGCAGCACATTGCTTTAATTAAAACGGTTTCTTTTAAGACTAATCCCGATGATCTAATTTTTGTTGTTTGTGATTTTAATCTACCTCGAATTAGCTGGCAATTTTTCACTGAGAATTATAATTACATACCCATAAGATCTGGGTGCCGATGTGTTTTCAAATTTATGTCTTTGGAGTCTACAATATTTTTAAAAAATTGCTTGAATGCACAGTAAATCGTGTTGATCCAATTACACTGCCCGAAGATCGTTACCACCCCACAATTGACATAAGCTGTAATATTTAAGTTTTAAATTGCGCTAAAAATGTTACGAAAACGGAAAAAAAATCTGCCTCCAACGTACAAATTACGCGGACTTAAACAATCTTTTATATAATACTAATTGGCTGCAACTATTATCACATAAAATTTTTGTATGATACCATGTACCAATATATGGATCAATGTATTCCAAAATATTCGCCACGTCCTCAAACTGGTCCAGCCTGGAACTATAAACAACTATTTCCCTTAAAAAATCTTAAAAAAAAAAATCTTAACACCTCTGGATTACTTCTTATGGGGCTATGTTAACCTCCCGTTGCCACATGCAAGTGCAAGTCTGAAAAACTCAATACACTCACACTTTTCAACTTACATTCACACAATTTTTGTACTTTCAGACAATCGGCCGTTTCCTCGATTTTTCGTTGATAATACGTATGTATACACTACTCACAAGTAATTACTCGCATGTGGAAACGTAGGGTAAGCCATGGGCTTATGTCGACAAAACAGCAAATCTTGAAGCATTAAAAGCCAATATTGAAGCCACCATTGGCGCCATACGGTCATATGTCGAAAATAATGTTTAAAAACTAAATGCCATGAATTTTTATACAAGATTATAATAAAAAAAAATTTCTTTCAACGTATTTCGAGTTCTGGTTTTCGTTATCATTCATTTTTGACAATTTGATGTATTAACCTTAATCATTTTAACAAATAGAATTCGGGAATTTTTGCTTTTTTTAAATTACATTTTTTAATCAAAAAATATGTATATGTTTTTCTTCTAGTAGTGTTTCAAAACAAAACAAGCAAATCGTTTTTTATCAACTTTTGCAGTGTTGTTGTTGTTTCTACAACAAACTTTTGCAAACAGAAGCGTATGCACGCATATGTAATGCAATGGTTATTGAAAGTAATCCCATTTTGGTTTTTTTAAGTATTTTTTATGTTATTCGTTCTTAAAGATTCAAGTACGACTCGCATTAAATTATGTTAACAAAAACTTACGGGCATGTTCTGACAATAGCACGATTTGAAATCGCAAAACTCCAGCGAAATTTACTAGTGGGTTTGTGAAACTAGTGGGTTTTGCTTGTTTCTTGTAATAGTTTCTTAATGTGTCCTTGAGCATACTTTTGTGGTTTGAAGTCGCAAACATCTCACGATCGCGATTTACAGTTTACCTATTATGCAATTTCAAGTCAAAATTGCAAATGTTAAGCGTTTTGCGATTGTCAGAACATGCCCGTTAAATTTATTATACATTTTTTCTTAAGAGAATTTAGTTCTCTTGCCAGGTCCTTCTATAGCTGATCACACACTGTCCTAAAACTAAAAAAGAGACCTTTGAAGGAGTAATTAAACAAAATTTCAAAATTCACCAGGAACTGTTCTACAAAATATCAAAAAATTGGGGAAATAAAAAAAAAAAAAGAAATTAACCATCTTATTTGGTATGCAATGCCCCCTCAAATTTGCAAGCAAAATACAATTGGCATTTGTCTAACAGCATAAAAAAGGTATTAAACAAAATTGCGTAACGCCTTTTTTGTTTTAAGCCATCGATTTGCTGAAACAGTTTGCTACATTTTCCCAACTCAATTTATGCCTTTTTGCTGATGAATTAGTTCTCGCTTAAAACGGCACGAATGCACTTACGTTATTTTTTTTGAAACATCTCTAAAGCTTTAATTCAAATAAATTTACTATTTTTGAACCTTTTTATACCCACACCACAATAGTGGAGCGGGTATTATGCATTTGTGCTGATGTGTGTAACGCCTTAAAATATTGGTTTTAGACCCACCTTAAAGTATACCAATCGACTCAGAATCACTTTCTGAGTCGAACTAACGATGTCCGCCCGGCTGGCTGGTTGGCTGTCCATGTAAACTTGTGCGCAAAGTGCAGGGGGTCTACTCTCTATTGCGATGCGAAAACAATTTCGATGCGAAAGCTAAATGCCAACTTGGTACTCTCTATCACTTTCGCAAATATTTTTGAAAATGAAGCAATAGTGGCTATAAAAATTAAATATGGCGCGGATTTACAGTAATGAAATGCCAAAGTGTGTAAAAATATTTGAAATTGGAAAATTTAAGTAAAATAAAGTGATGATTAACGAAAAGAAAGAAAATTAAAAGTAGGGAATGGTAAATCGATTTCGATTCCAATCGAAAATCGATTTTGTTATATAAAACATCGATTTTTTGCAATCGAATTTACGTATGCGATTTTATACTGAAATCGATTATTGGGCTTTTAAAATAGATTTTTTTATTTTTATCAAAATTTTGCCAATTTTTAATTTTAATCTTAACTAAATCGATAAATTATGGGCATGCACAATAAAACTTAGGTAGGTATTCTTATGCATTTTCCCAATTCAAAAGTTGTAGTTTTACGTATTAATCTATTAGAAGTATACCAACTTCCGACTTTAATATAAGGGCTCTTGTTATTCAGAAATTAAAGTCATCAATGGACAGTGAACAAAACAGTCCTAAGCATATCGTACCGAACCAAACACTGAAAGTCAGCTTCGTGAAAATCAACATATTATAGAAACACAACAGGTGACAACATTTCATTCCTGTGGAAATACGCTAATATTTAAACAAACCAGTTTAGTTTTAAGCAGAGTGAAAAAACAAAAAGTATGTAATTTATCCTATCAAATACGAAATATCTCTGCATCTTTCTGAAATCAATGACATGCAAACGTTTGTTTTCTAAAACTATCTCAATAGTAACTTAGCAAAGAAACAGTCGCCACCGATCAGGAACTATTATCATAATCCTTTGAAATACTATCCATACATTCAGGCTTGTCACAGAAATTAATTCCGATCAAAAGTGATTTCGTTTTATATCAAGCAAGATACGAAATCACTTCCACTTTCGATCGGAATTAATTTATGTGACAGCCCTGATTGACTACACAAGAATACAATTTTAATATGTGAAATGTACATGCACTTGTTCCTCTGAAGGCCATCTCAAAATTTACACATTTTCACTTTTTACAGAATTATAAAAAGTAGTCATATCTACCCACTGTAAAAATCTAATTTTAATTTCTCTAGTAGTAGTAGTAGTTTGCCTTTGTGATATAATTTATAAGTTAGCAAATTAATCTTAAACGATTTTGAAATCGATTTTAAAATCGAATGAAGGTTCGATTAATCGATTTAAAAAACCGAAATAAAAAAAGTCGATCGAAAAATCGAAAATCGATTTTGGAGTCCATTTACCATTCCCTAATTAAAAGATGCGAAAGACATATGCGCAAACGTATTAAAGAGTACCAATCGCTAGATTTGCTACAATTTTCTTTCGCATCGCAATAGAAAGTAGCCCCCAGGTCGCAATTTCATTGGCACAAGGACCAAGTTTATTGAAAATGGGTGCCAAATCGTAGGACCACGAGGGAAGATAGGGGGAAATTTCATCCTCTCAGAAACTATCAAACCGATTTTAATGAAATTTAAAACAGAGATAGAACCATATCTTTATGGACACAAAAGGGATGCATTTTTTAAAACATAGGACCACGAGGGGAGATAGGGGCAACTTTTTCCTCTCAAGCCGATTTTAATGAAATTTAAAGCATAGATAGATCCATATCTATATCGAAACATAAGCTATACAGTTTTTAAAAAATAGGGCCACAAGGGGAGGTAGGGGTCAATTTCTGCCTCTCACAAACTTTCAAACCGATTTTAATGAAGTTTATAAGCATAGATAAATCCATATTTATTTGGACACATAAGCATGATGTGTTTTTTAATACTGTGGTGTAGGGAATTATATGATCGGGCTTGACCGACTATACTTTCTTACTTGTTTTACTTGTGCTTTGTTTAATTTTGACAATTGATATCAGAAACACCACCTGTATTGACATAGGCTCTTTTCTAATTTTTCTGTAATCTAATTTTTGAGGAATTATCAGGGCTGCCAGGTACTTTTTTCCTTGTCCCTAAAAAATAAATAAAAAACAAAACCTTAAAAAGTTAATAATATTTTCTTTTTTGTTTTTTTTCTGACAAAATTTTTAATTTTTTTAAAAATGATAAGAAAAATTTTAATAAGAAATCCCCAAAAAAAACACAAATAATAATTTTAAGTTAACAAAATTATTTTATTTTGTTTGCAGCGACTGGTTTGGGCATGTTTTTAACATACTTTTATGCGATTCCACTAAGGAATTTCATGCAAAACAAAAGGCTGTTTTTGAAGACGAATGAGCCAATTTATAAGACTTTGGAGCTTGTTCAATCGGTTTTAGCCATCCTTAAAATTAACAATAAAAATAAGTACGTATATTCGTGATTTCTTAAATACTTCGATGCATCACAAATAATTGCCAATAGTCCAGCATTCTTTTTCCCAAACTTTATTATATTGTCTTTCATATTTACTTATTTGCTTAAAAATTGTCTTTAAAAATCAAAAATTGTATGTGTGTCGACGTCTTTAAATTGTTTTACAAATTCTTCCTTTTTAAAAGCACTCACTCAAGAATAAAAACATTAGTGCCGTTTACACACTTAACAAAAATGTTAATCTTAATTAGTACCCTTTACACCGTATCAGTTGTTGATAAGAGTAAGATAAAAGTTTTGCTACTTTTTTCATATTTTATATACGAAACAAAGAAATATAACCGTAAATAATAAAACAAGTGAAAATATATTAAAAATGTGTAAAATCCCCAAAAAAAAAAATACCCAAATTTTTTTTGTAAATACCCAAACCCCAAATGACTTTCTTTGTCATTTTTGCTGGCATGAAAGCCCCAACTTTGGGGATAAATCCCTAAGCCTGGCAGCCCTGAAAATTACAGTTCAAAGCAGTGTTCGCAAATAAACACTAAATATCGCTTCTTAGCGTTCGGTTAGGTAGATTTATGGAAAACAGAAACACTAATAGTGTTTGAGTAGTAAATCATTAAAAAAAATAACGTTTCTCTGTTTGTCATCTTTTGATCACAAAAATAATACTGTGTTCTTATCCAACTCAAGAAAATTATTAGAACATCCCTGCGGGAAATTTGTGTCAATTGGTCCCACAGACTGGTCCTGGGAGTTGTGAAAATAGAACAGGTACAAAAAGAAAGAGCTCATGTAAAAGGAGAACCAATCATGTAACTGGTTTATGAAGAACAAAAAGGTAGAAAAAGTAATAAATTACAGTACAGTCTTCACCGGTGGTGTGATACATTTTTTTGGGACTTTCTAAAATTTGGCTCTTGAATTTAATTCTAGGACTTGTTTTATTGAAATAATACTTCATTTTAGTAACTGTCACTAAACACGTCCATTGAGAATAGATTTGTGACTGGTCAAATGGTGTCAATTGACCCCCTCCAATGACAACCCCATGTAAAAGTGATAATTCTTATTCATAGAAAGTGTTAAAACTAGAACCGGTCTCTACCACCAAAGACCTATCACAGGACTACTTTGGTGTCAGCTCGCTTCCCTCTAGGGATATAATCCCGTTCGGTTTTTTTTATACAAAACTTTATTGTGTTCGGTTCGGCTCATTAATGTTCGTCCCTTTTGGCTGAAAAAAAACAAACAGTTTACAAAAACAAGATAGACATGCGAAAAAAAAACAAAAAGCTAGCAAAATAATTTTACGCAAGCAAAATATATACACACACAAGCTGTTCGTGCTGCGGTCGTTGCTAAAATTTTGTGTTTGTTCATTTCTTTATCAATGTAAAAAAGGAACATTGTAGAACATTAAAATATAATGTTTGTCTACAGTATCAGTACAATTGTTCGGGTTTTTAACGAACAACAGTACACTATATAGTGTTCGGCTCCTTCTTGAAAATAGTTAAGAACGGTATTATGGGTTGTGTTTGTCTAAACAAACACTTAAAAAATAGATATCGTTCCTGGGTGTGTAAGCCGAACGCTAAATAATGTTCTGTTCATTTTCGAACACTTGTTCAAAAACAACACGTTTGGACTTTCCTTGAAATGTTGATTTGACAAACATACGCCGTTTTTTAAGAAAAAAAAAATCCACCGATGTATTTACTAAAAATCTTTAAGGGCCATTATTACAACTTGAAGTTAGCTAAAGTTAAGATTAAATTGACAGATAATAATGTGTTATCTGTCAAAAAGCGTCTGTTAACTGTCGGATAACAGCTAACGCCAAGTTATAATAATGGCCCTAAGACTCTATAAATTAAGGAAACTTGTTAAGAAGTTTTTTCTCGCCTTGTAAATCACAAATTATTTCGTAATTTCTCAGCGGTAAATAGAACTTAATGTCAGAATTTAAAGTTTTTTTATATGCAAATTATATTGAAAAAATTTTAATAGTTTTCTGGTATATTTTTAATTAAAGCTTTATGATATTGTTTTTTTTTTTTTGTAAGATTTATGAAACGTTTACTTAATTTCGGTTTCAATTTAATAGTTTCTTAATAATCACTCACAAATCTCGTTACACACCACAACCGACCAAGACTCACTTAGTAATTCACTCTCCAACTCGCTCACTCACTTAATAAGCACCAGCAGCAGCCCACGTTTAAAAGCATTTTTTCTTAAAGAATTAAGAAAATTTTAAATACCGTGTCTTTTTTTTTTTGTGCTACGATTTTCTATCTAAATATTTAGTTTATGTTGTAGTTTTTGTTTTATAACCCACTAACTGCAATTAACATTGTATGGTTTTTTTTCTCTTATTTTTGTTTTACAATCATTATCGAAATAGACATCAACACTTAATAAATTTTATTGGAAAATAAAAGAAAAAATAATAAATAAAAATTTATATCAAGAAAAAATTACTTAAAAATTTTGTTGAAAATTGTTGCAATTTGTCTTCGTAAAAGAAAGAACCTGAAAATTGAAGTTGATTTGTGCTATTCAAATTGATTAAATTTCATTTAAATGAAGAGGAATGTTGAACTAAATGAAATATGGAATGATTAAATGAGCTTTTAATCAGTCAAAGCAATTGAGAAAATGGAAAATACTACTTGAAAATCTAAAGCGCTGTTAGTAGAACGACCACCGATAAAGTTGCAGGGTTAAAAACGACTTGTTTGCGACTACGACAACGACATCCGTAATAAGACCGATTATATATTTTCTTACTTCTTGCATTCAGCGCCAGTTATCTTTTTCTTACACTTATTGCTGATTTAAAAACAAACTGCAAATATTCTACAAGTCCTCTCTTTAGTTAAGCAATCATTAAGAGAAAGCTCATTAGAACCTTTTTAATTTAAATCCCAAATAGTAAAAACACTTAAGGTCATTTTAAACAAAAACAACAACAATAAATTAATAAACAATTTCATATGACATTAATATTTAGAAATACAAATAATTTCATAGATACAATTAAATCTCCATGGAACTGTTATTTAAATGAATGTTTTCAACACAAAAACACAGACAATCATTCATACAAAGTACATAATTGTCTGTCCGTCTGTCTGTCTGCCTGTTTATTTTTATAGATATTGAATTTTGAGCATGCAACATATCAGAACATACAAGTGCATAAGTGCATTTCTTAAACAACTCATGCAGGTATTAAAGGCAACATTAAATGTTTTCATACATACGTTCATTAAAAGTGCTGAATGTTAAGATTGTTATTTCTTTTGAAAACTAAATGCACTAATAACAATTAGACTTTGGCTTAAATAGAAAAAACAAATAATGTTCTCTTAATATACAAACAAACTTGCAACAACAAGAAAACAAAATAAATAAAATAACTAATTCATTCTTAAGCCTTAATCATAATAAATTTAAGCAAAACAGCAAAAAACAAAAACATGACTTAAATAAAATTCACAAACTTAAAAAAAAAACTTGAGACCAGCATTAAAACAATTTGTTAGAAAAATACTTAAAATCACTATTTGCAGCTAAAATGAATGAAAAAAACTACCAACAACACTGGCAGAAAATCTAAAACAAATCATGTGGTTTAATGTACCGGCTAACGGAAAGACAGACAGATCAGCAGAGAAAAAAAATTAAAACAATAACCAGCACAAAAAACTAAAACAAATCGTAATATTTTATCAAAATTCCCACATGTGCCATAGAAAAATACATTGAGACAACAACAACAACAATATTTTTAGAACAAAAGATACCAAACAAAAAACTTTAAAGAATCAAAAACAAATTGCATTTAAATGCGCAAAAACAAATTTTGAATTAAGCGACAAAATTGGGCTGGTCGAAACGAATTTTGAATGTCTTTAAAAATATTAATTTTTTTTTTCTTAAAGTTTGGGTGCTCCGGTGGGCTAGTTGGTATAAAGTCAGTGTGAGAACAGCCAGATACACATAGGTTAAAACTTGAGTCTATGATCCGGTAGAATCTTACACTGATCCCTTGTTTAGAAGCTGAAGCCGTCTAATTTTCGTTTCTGGAAGGAAGGCAGCATCTGTTGATTAGCAAGAAGACCTAGGAAGATTTGCTAGCCAGTCTAATTTCCCCACAAGTAGTATAAAATTGACCATTAACCTGGCTTTTAAAGATATCCCTTTCTGTGATTTGGGGTATATGCCAGAGCCACCACGTGATTCCCGAAGTAGCCTCACCAACAACCAGATCAGGTCCGAATTTTCAGATAAGAATATTATCTCTTAGAAATTAGGAAGACCTACCAACTTTGCTTCTGCCGAATAACGGATTTCGGCTGGCCACTTTTCCCTGGTGTATATAAGGACAAATGGAAAAAAGGTGTATCGCCGGGGGTGTTACTACACACAATAAATAATTTTGAAATTCTTTCATTAAAGGCCTTTTGTTTTATTTTTCTATACAAAAATTATAAAGCTGAAAAGTTTGTATGTTTCTATGTTTGTAAGAGGTAATTTAAAAAATTTCTTCAACAAAATGGAGAATGGAACCCCCTAACGGACATATATTCCACACAAATGCTAAGGATTGAGTCCTGGGGCGCTAAAACTCCTATTATAACCACACTTATACCTCCAAAACTAAAAGAGACAGAAAAAATTTCATACTTATAGTTGTTCTTAAAAAAAAAAAAAAAAAACTAAAAGGATAGGTGTCTGGTACTTTTTTGAAATTCGGCCTTTTTAGGGAGTTAACGGATAAAACTTGGATTTTGTTACTTTTTTGTGCCCCCGTCTTGGTTTTAAACCAATAAACGTAAAAATATTTATCTAAAAAATCCGTATACAAACTCGGTACTTTTTATAAATTCGAATGTATAAGAGGTGAAATTCGTAACTATTGTTGGTACTTTTTTACAAAGTCATTTTCTACATTCTTTGGTTTATACGGCTATCGTTACCGTCAAACACAAACTTCAACATGCAATATCCTGAGTGATAAGACTCTATGGGGAAACTTTTTGCTACTTTTTTGGTCTTAAAACATTAAATTAAGCATGCACGGACTTGAGTGAATAAGAATCTTTAAGAGGGATTTTCTTCGAACTTTGTGTTTCTCTAACTGGTACGAACTTAGGATAGGATTTAGGGCCGCTAAACCTCCTGTATTTAGAAAATATTGTATTATTAAAATATTAAATATCGTTATGGGGCCTAGGGTAAATTATGGACCGATCTTAACGAAATTTGACAGTCTTATTTCTATAAAACTGTGATGCAATAAATTTTGTTATGAAAGCGCTATTTTTTACGCTGTTCACCCTTCATTCCGCCTCCAGTCCATCTCTCCGCTCGACCGTCCCCTGACCGAATGCGAAAGCGACCAAGAGGGGACATACGGAAAATAACTGCCACTCCGAAAATATCTAACAAATTTTGATGAAATTTGAATAGATAGATCAGCGTTATTAAAACACAAAGGGTTTATATCTTTTTCAAAGGTAGAAATATGAAGGGACAGATGGGCGGTTTCGATATTGATGAAATTTAAAACTCATGTAGATCGATCTACATACGATAAAAGACACATACTTTATATTTCTTTATATTAAATCAAAAATTCAATCTGGGCGGGCAAAACAAATTTGATACTGCTATTTTGCTATTTTCTTTTATTTTGGTAAAAGGATTTTTTCTTGTGGCTCTTATATCGAACCCATCGTCCACCTTTAATTGGTACACACACATTTAAATAGTTTTACTTGATGGAAATGCAATAAAAAAGGATATTAATAAAACACAAGTTAGAGTGTTATATTCTGCTGTGCCGAATCTTTGATAACCTCCACCGACAGTTGGAATGTTTTAGGATTATTCTCTGTATGATGTCTATTTTATTATTATAATCTTTATAAAAACAGACATCTGCATTAAAATTGGTTGCGGTTTAGACCGACTATCAGAAAGTTTTATGACTTTTTTTTAAATTTTTACAAGCTTTCAATACAGCGAAGAAATAAGTTTTCGCGTTTGCAGTGAATTTCAGAATTTTTTCTGGCCATATGCAGCTAAGTTGGAAGAAAGTTTACCGCAATATCTATATCTACTACAGTTTTAGGCGTATTTAATTATTTTACCAGAGTGGGACTTATCATCACGAAATTTCACAGTGTCATTTCTAGTCCTATAGAACTGTGAAGCATTTAATTTTATTTAATTCTGATTATTTTGTACGGTTTAAGGCGCACTAAACTGTTTTCCGGTAGTAGGGTTTATATAGGCCCTAGGGTAAATTATACACCGATCTTAACGAAATTTGACAGTATTATTTCTACTTTATAAAACTGTGATGTACTAAATTTTGTTATGAAAGCGTTATTCTTTACGGTTTTATGCGTACTAAACTGTTTACCGGCAGTAGGGTTTATATGGGGCCTATGGTAAAAAATTAACCGATCTTCATGAACTTTAATAGTCTAATTTCTAGTCCCATAAAACTGTGGTGTACCAAATTTTGTTATGATAACATTATTTTTTTCGGTTTTATGCGTACTAAACTGTTTACCGGGAGTAGGGTTTATATGGGGCCTATGGTAAAAAATTAACCGATCTTCATGAACTTTAATAGTCTAATTTCTAGTCCCATAAAACTGTGGTGTACCAAATTTTGTTATGATAACATTATTTTTTTCGGTTTTATGCGTACTAAACTGTTTACCGGGAGTAGGGTTTATATGGGGCCTATGGTAAAAAATTAACCGATCTTCATGAACTTTAATAGTCTAATTTCTAGTCCCATAAAACTGTGGTGTACCAAATTTTGTAATGATAACATTATTTTTTTCGGTTTTAGGCGTACTAAATTCGGGAGTAGGGTTTATATTGGGCCTATGGTAAATTATGGACCGATCTTCACGAAATTTTACAGTCTTCTTTCAAGCTCTATAAAACTGAGACGTACCAAATTTTGTTTTGATAGCATTTTTTATTATGGTTTTAGGCGTAATAAACTGTTTTCCGGGAGTAGGGCTTATATGGGGCCTAGGGTTAATTATGGACGGATCGTCCCGAAATTTAGCAGCGTGATTTCCAGCCGAATAAAACTAATTTTTGCAAAATCTAACATCATTCCGTGCATTCTTCCACGAGTTATGTTAGTTTTTGTAGCAAAATTATCAATTTTTTTTAGGTGGTGGTTCCACATTTTGATTCGTTGCTCTGATCCTACTAAACCGACTCTGCTGGATTTCAATCCCAAACTGCTTAGGATAACTACAAGCAATTTGACACCAAGTTTGTTTATTTCTTTTGAGTATTTCGAAAGTGAGCGTGTTTTCAACAGACGGACAGACGAACAGACAGACGGACATGGCTAAATCGACTTAGAATTACTCAAGGACCCAGAATATATATACTTTATGGGGTCAGAGATGAATAATTAAGATGACAGATGATTAAGAAAACACAACAAGCAAATTTATATTTATTTAAAGTATTAAAAATGGATAAAAATGATTTTATAAAGTTATCAGACGATTATTTTAATAATTTTAATGATGAAATTGTGAAAATTTATGAATTATTCCAGGAAAAAAATAGAAACATTAAGCAGAAATCGTGGCCGGTTGTACACGATTATGTTGGCGATTCTACATTTCACTCAGTTTGAGGTTTGTTCAGTGGATTCTATGTGGTTTATGAAGTGATTTAGTTCTAATCATGTCAATTTGAAGTTATTAACAAATCACTTCAATGTATGGGTAATCATCTCGATTTTGAAGTGATTAGAGCTTAATCACGTTCGAGCTGCTTAAACGCGTTTAAGAACCCAAGTGTGAACATAGCATTAGATGGATATTATTTTAAATATTTCCTATAATAAGAAGGGATTTAGTTTGAATATTCGATTGGGTCAAGTTTTGTTAACCTACGAAACCAGAATTCTGGGTAGACTTTTATAACAGTACTTGATGCAATAACTAACTGATTTAGGCCATTTTGACAATTTACCATTAATTAACTTCTTATTTTCTATAAAGTTTTCTGATGAAGTTCAATTAAATAATGCAGAAGAAGAAAATAGTTCTCTTAAAACCGCTCTTATTTAGAAAATTTTTGAGTATGGGATCGCGTTTCGGTAACATTGGGATCTTGCGTGATCACAATTTTGAATGAGGTAGAACACCTTATATCTCTCCGTACGGTCTGATATGCATATATACTTATATAATTTTAAATAATCTATTGTAAAGGGCGTGTTTGACATAAGCCCAGTACCCCAAGCCCAAAAACCCAAAAGTAAGCTGGAATTGAATGTGTCTACCACAGTCCACAGTGCCTTGGTACTTGTTAACTGTTAACTCCTACTTCTCTATAGACCCTGTGTGTGCTTTCCCATATAAATTATTCTAAATACTATACAAAGTTTGTTTGGCATCAAAAATAGACAAAATTCATTTAGTATTCATTGCAGCAAACCAGATTGACAACTAATCGTGCATATTTATTTCTTTGAAATTCTCTTAATAACATGCCACTTTAGGCTTCAAATCCTATTAAAACTTACATTTAAACGTTTTAATTTGAAAAAACATTTTAGCACGTTTGCAGAAACAGATTTTTAATTTTAAAACTTTAAAGTTAAATTTAAAAACTAAAATAGCTTTAAACACACATTACAATGTTTTTTACTTTAAAAGTTTAACTAAATTCTAACAAATTTAATTGTACCAAAAAAAATTCTATTAAAAAACACTAAACAAATTGGCAGGGCAAATTTCTATATGCACAATTTTTTTCCCCATAATTTGTGGTTTTCTGCTTGGAAAAAATGTCTTCAAAACTAGTCGCTTGTTAGCTTGTCTAACAGTGGCGGGTTGCAGGTTCGATTCTTGACAGAGAATCTGTTTGGTTTCACTACAGCGCCCCTTAATGTCTAAGTTATTATAGCACTGTTAAATAAATTAAAAAGTAAATTAAGAAAAGAAAAACCTGGAGCTATATCGTTACCTAAAATGCAAAAGGCCCTTGGTAACCAAAAATAATAAATCGGCTTTTCCATTGTTTCTGATGTATTGCATAAACACAAATGTCCACAAATTTTAGAATCTTTCGACAAAAAATTGCGGTTAGCGATACAAAAAATTATGGAATAAACGCTACAAGACCTAAATAACAGTTTGCATAATATCCAACATTTAAAATTGTCAAAACAAACTTAGAAACATAAGGAAAAAAACAAATTATAAACAGTTTAAAGCAATTTATCATTTTGAATAGTTTTATATTAGATAGCCCCTTTTGCGTTTATGAAAACGGTATTCGCCTGTGCAGCATCTTATATAACCTTTAGTATTCAAAAGCCAATTGTACCTTTGCTTATATGGTATGTGCGTTCCAAGTCCTTATTCCGGAAGCATATATGTCTGCGATTTCTCTAAGTTGTAAAACCTGGTATAGAGAATATCTGAACTCAATTTTATCAACCCAGCTTGTATTATATGGAGCCTGCCGTACCAAGATCCTTAATTTGGGAGGATACTTGTGTGGGCGCCATGTGAAATAATTGGCCGATTTAGATCATTTTTAGTATTTAATAGTCTTAATATATAAGAAATATTTGAAAGTTAGAGATAAATCTGCAAAAATTTAAGGCAGTCCTGGTTTTATAATAATTTCGCTCATTTGCAGCAATGTAGTCATAACACAAAAAATTAAGTTTAAGAGTTAGTGATTTCTTCGCTATGTTTTCCATTATAATCTTATGTATATCTTTTATATTGTCCCCGTTCGAGGAGAATGTGCTGTTTTTTTCTAAGTCTGTTGAAAACCCATTCCAACAGACGGAGAGACATCGTCTGAAAAAAAAAAATCTGCTTTGCTACCCATATTGTAGAAATTACAATCGCCATGATAAACTTCTATATGTGTACTCTTTTACATTCCCGCCGTGGTTGTATGGATACTTAAGGATACTTCACTTTTCGGTGTAATATCCTCACGGCAAAATCAGGTGGATGCGTAAAACGTAATTAATAGCAGGTCGCTGGAGGTCTTTTGTTTTCTGGTATAACGGGAATAAGTAGTCCCCGGTGAACATACATGACTGACTATTGGCAAAGTATGTCCGAAATACTTCCTGTCTTTCAGGATCATTGTCTTTTGCGGAAGTCTTGATTTTCTGTAAGTTGCTCGCCGTCCGTAGAGGGAGTACCTATTTCAAGGCATAAACTTGCAAAAGGGTTCCACGAAGAACAGTATTTTTGATTGAGGAGATCCTTTCGGGATTGATATAGTGGCTGAGGCTTATACCCAAAACCGGGGTTGGGAGACTCTCTCATGGCTCGCTGATTTTTCACCCTTTGAAAGTTCATCCTGTGGAGGCTCCCCAGGTACTGTTGTTATTCGACAGATGCTGCTAGATTTATATAAATTAATGGAAGGAAGATTGCTCCGGTTTCTTTTCAAGGGGCGAATGTATAATTATCTGGGCTGTGGAGTCGGATTTGAGGTTTTTGTACCGGAGTCGGAGTCGAAGTACCTACAAAAAAGAAATTAAAAAAAAAATTTTATATTTTTCAAAAAAAAAAAAATCTTCGAAATTGGCGATGCAATATTTCAAATAACGATTTAAAATTTTTACAGAATAATTTTCTTACAATTTTGAACCCTTTAAAAGGTACTGATTAAAAAAGGATTTCAAGTCAAATAAGGACCAGTCTCTTATAATACATTTAGCATCAATGAAAGAGTAGGAGTTGGAGTTTCAGCGGTTGGCGTCGGAGTCGGAGTTAGAACTTCAGTAGAATCCCGATAATTCGGAATTGCAAGGGACCGGACATTTCTTACGAATTATAGGGGTTTTCGATTTAGCGGGGTTTCGATTTAACGGGGTTAAAATAAAATAGTTAGCAAACAATTGCGATTTATAAGAGGTAAAGAAGATTTTTTTTTTTTAAAATTACGAATTAGCGAGGGGACCAAAATGTATGAAAATTTTACGAATTAACGAGATTTTTTCAATGGACCGACAGTTTATCAAGAATTATCGGGAATTACGATTTATCGGGGTACGGATTATCGGGATTTGACTGTATTTTTTGACAACTCTACAGCCCTAATAATTAATGTCGTTTTTTTGCATAATTTACTATCTGTGTTTGAAGTATCCATACTCACATAAATGAATCACCCAGTGGTTACGATCCACCATGAGATTAGGCTTGATGACAGGTGCTCGGTTTTCACATACTCTTACCACCTATGGTGAAGGATTTATCAAAAATAATATCAAAGACTTTCCTTTAAAGGAGTTTGATGACAACCTATGGTATTACAGTTTTCTAATAAAAACCCTAAATTTCTTCAAACTCAAAAAATTTACTGTTAAATTTCAAAATAATCATAAATCGAAAAAGACAAATTAATTAGTTATAAAAATTCTTGTTTCATACACCTAAATATATTTTTGTAGAAAACAAAATCACCTAGAAAAACTTGTTCGGTTAATTACCTTCCAAATATGTATTTACTTCTCAACTTTCAAACTCATTCATCACTTGCCTTAATTTGACAACCATTTACAAAATATGTTTTCAATATTTATTTTGAAAAAAAAAAAACATTTTACTCTCTAACTAAAGCTGACACCATAATAAACACTACTGTGCTACAACCTCGTTGACAAAAGAATGTCTAACTAGATTTTAGATTTTATTTGTTAAGCCGCATTTTAAGCTCCATTAATAATAGTTGCGATCGTTATAGTTGATCGAAAACGAACAAAATACAAACCGGTAATTGTAATTAAACAATGGATTCAATGGACTATTGTTATGGCTACGCACCCACTACGCGTATTTGACATTTATTTTGCGCCAAAGTGTCAAATGAACTTAACAACAATTTTGTTTTTTGAAATGTCAAAGTGACAGCATAGGGTTTAGCCGAAATATTTACAATAACAGCAATGAGTTTAATGTTCGACATTGACAATGTATTTTTGTATTTATTCTTTGGTTGTTGGAAAATTTTAAAAATAAATCTTAGACTGTAATAAATTGCTCGCCACTTTTTGCGTGTGCGATTAATGATGTTGTCTATTGAAATTATTTTTTTTGTTTTGATGTCTGGTAGTTAGATAATTTGTTTGTTTTGAGTTTTATGTTTAATTAAAAAAAAAAATAAAATGGTTTTACAATTGGATGACGCGTAATCGTTAAAATAACTTCTAAGGGATTTTAAAAAGGTGCCGTGCAATAAAGCCTTAGGAAATAAAGCCATATGACCTTATTTCTCAATGAATTGAGAAATAAAACCATACGGCTTTATAACCACCATCCAAGTGCAATAACACCATAATCGCTTAATAACCAAAGTGGAAACAACGCCATAACAGTGTAATTGTTACGGTTACAAATTGCCAAAAGAATGAGTTGCAATTGTCAAGTGTTGAAAAAATATGGTACAGTAGGTGGCGAAGCCGGTGCATGTTATACCATAAAGGAGAAAATCATTGCGCCCGGCCGAAGGCCGGCTATGCGGAGAAGCTTTAGTAAGCGGAGCCGGTATTTGTTATACAATATAGGAGAAAACCTTGCGCTCAAAAGTGTTTTCGTTATATTTTTAAAATATACATACACCCAGAGAAAAAACAACAAAACAAATTCTAAATAAATTGGAATTAAATTAAAAGAAAAAAAATTAAATGGGAAATAAGGCCATGTATGGCTTTATTTCACTCCTTACAGGGAAATAAAGCCATGTGGCCTTATTTCTCAATAGATTTAGTAATAAGGCCATATTCCTATGGCTTTATTGCACGGCCCCTTTTAAAAGAGCATTTGCTTAAAACATTAAGTTGGATTCACCCATTTGTTTCGAACTAAACTTTTCACAGGACAAAAAAATTTTCTACAATGCGGTTCAACTATTTTTCTAGAAAATCAAAGCTATAAAATCATACATTTAAACAAGGCGTATTAACTTTTTGGCTCCAGTTAAAGTATATTAACAATTTCCATTTATTTAAAGATTTAATGCTAAAAGGGCCAGTGTCAAAAATTCACGTTTGAAAGCCCCCTAAAACCCCTTATGAATCTGTTCTGGGTTAAATAAGAAATTGGCTGTTTCAGCAAAATAAAAGAGAGTATAAAAAGTCGTCTAATGCGTCAAAACAGCAAAATATTGATACTACTTATCTTTTTTTTACTAACTGCCTGGCCCACGATGCCGACAAGAACATTTCTTTCGCATATTTGTATTGAAAACAAAAACAAATTTTAGATTTTCATTATTGTTTTCAATATAAATATGCGATAGAAATGATATTTTCGACATTGTCGGCCTGGCAATAAAAGTTTAGCCATTTTCGGTGGTAAGGAGTTGGCAACTCTGGTCTGTCTTCGCGCGTTTTACGTTTCGTTCGCATTAGTTTGCCGCAGGGCTGCCAGGTACTTTTTTCCTTGTCCCCAAAAAATAAACAAAAATCCAAAACCCCCAAATTGAAAAACTAAAGCTAAAATTTTTTTTTGTTTTTTTTCTGACCAAATTAAAATTTTTTTTTCAAATAATAAGAAAAATTTTAATAAGAAATCCCCAAAAATTCCTAAATACATATTTTAAGTAAAAAAAAATATTTTATTATCTTTGTAGCGAGTGGTTTCGGCATGTTTTTTTAAATCATTTTTATGCGATTCCAGTGAGCGACTACAAGCAGAACAATATTCTGTTTTTGAAGACGAATGAGCCAATTTAAAAGAATTCTTAAAAAAATTAAAAATTGTATGTTAACGGTTTTAAATTCTTCTTTTTAAAAGCACTTACTCAAGAATAATAACATATGTAAGTTTATTAAGTACCTATTACACACTTAACAAAAATGTTAATCATAATTAATAACCTTTACACCGTATCAGTTGTTGATAAGAGTAAGATAAAAGTTTTGCTACTTTTTTCATATTTTATATACGAAACAAAGAAAAATAACCGTATATAATAAAAGAAGGGAAAATATATTAAAGATGTGTAAAATCCCCAAAAAATCACCAAATTTATTTTTAAATCCCCAAAAAATCCCCAAATTACTATCTTTGTCCTTTTTGCTCGCATGAAAACCCCAACCTTGGGACGAACTCTCCAAGTCTGCCAGCCCTGGTTTGCCATGGCATAGCTGACCTTCGTTAAATTTTTTTGAGCCGACATTAACCATTCGTTTTTAAACTAACATGTTGCATCCTTCTGGTAGAGGACCAACAAACACTTTCGGCCAATTTTTAGGTTTGAAAGTTATGAATACTTTAATTCGGCTCAATGGCTGTGAGTGTTAAAAGGCAACACCCTCTGAAGAGATTGATTGGTTACAATTGAAAAATCTTAATGTAACCAGTCCGTGAAAGCCTGGGTTCGAGCCCCGCGGCAGTCAAGAATGAGAACTTATCAATAAATTTTAATTAATTTCATGTTGTAAAATTCCTTTCTTCGTACAAATCATTTAATGAAAATTAAATTTGATGTAGTTAAGCCTAATTAAAAATATCAAAAATAATCACGATCGATACACTGAAAGAAAAATGCTTCATATATTTAATGAATCATTTTTATAAAACAACTTTCCTTAGGTAAATGAAAATGTTCATTGTCTAAATGGAATTTCATAGTTATAATGAAGTATTTTCGTTAAAATCGCTTCATTGGATTTCGTAATTACGTTAAAAATTTTCATTGGGTATATGAAAACTTAAGTTTGTCCAAGTTAAACAAAAAATTTTAATTGGGAACATAAAAAAACAATATACAAACATAACTATATTCATAAATTAATACAAAATTAAAGTTTCCTTAAAAAAATGTCTAATTGTTAATTAAAAAATGTAAGATTTAATAATTTCATACATCTAATGTTATATGTATGCCATTAAATTTATGAAATCAAAATTTTTTTTATAAAAGCAACATATTTCAATAATTGCCTTCATAAATTTAAATTTTCATTGTGACAATAAAAATGTCATTATAGTAATGAAACAAAAACTTTCAATCCACGTTGTTATTGTTATTATGGACAATTTAATCTCATATTTACGCTCTTAATTGAGTAAAAAACATAGTTTTTTAATACAAAAGCTACACTGCCCCGGTAGACTAGCTGGTAGCGAAGTAGTCTAACAGCACCGAGGTTGACTGATCGAATCCCGCCAGAGACAGAAAAAAATAGAATAAAGTAAAATAAAAAATAGAAAATATAAAAAAAAAATAATTAAAAAAATTAAAAAAAATAAAAAAAAAATAATTAAAAAAAAAATAAAAAATTTTTTTACTTTATTTAAAGTATTCATCCAATGAATAATATTCATAGATCTTATGTAATGTTTCATTAAATCCTTTTTATGAAACAGGTTTCATCGATCCAACGAAGCGCTGCATAGGTTCCTTTTTAATGCAATTTTTCATGGAATTAATGTCAAAATTCATTGGTATTGCGAAGAAAATTCTTTCAGTGTAGTTATTAACTTTAATTTTAATTAAAAAAAAGGTTAATTAGTGGAACATAAAAGTGAGCACTGCAAAATCAGTACATGTAGTTTTACTTTGCGCAAAGGCGTTTGCCCAAGTCTGTCTATCAACAATAGTGAAATCACTCTAAAGGACAGTGAAAAATATCTAGGACTTCCCATTGACGAAAGGCTAAACTGGAGTAAAAACATTCACGCTTATCGTAGTTGGCGAATTTAAAATACGCCTACGACTGTTTGATAATAGATTAAAGGAAATTAGTTTACGTTCTCTTTAATCTTTTACTAAATAGTCGAAGGTGTATTTTTAATTCGCCAACCACGATGAGGGTGATTAACAGGGAAACCAGAAATGTGCTCTAAAAAAAGTGTATTATGCGCATTAAATATGCAGTAAAAACTTAAAAATATGCCCTGAAAACTGTTAAAAATATGTCCCAAAAAATTTAAAATTGCTAATTTTAAAACAAAATATTCAACAATTAATTAACAGTTCCATTTAATAAAAACAATCCTAAAATTATAATCGGTAAATCCCAAACACCATAGTATTTACAGACGAATTTTTGAGATTTTTGGGGCGAATTCAATCAAAATGCCAACATTATAAGATGGTTAATGGATACAAAGAGTCTTATTTGGAAAGAAGTTTTTATGGGGAAAATGTGAAATTATTGACTGATTCTCACCATTTACATAAACTTCGTCCTTAGTACAATTAAAATGTATTTACCAAATTTGCTCAAATTATCTACAATATTGCAATTTGTACTTTGCGCGCAAGGTTAAAATAGACAGATAACCAGCCAGACGGACTGAAAAATCTAAAATGCATCAAAATATGCCTTAAAAAGGCAAAATATGCCTTATAAACATAAAAATTGCTACAAAGAAGCTCTTTTAACTAAATTATACAAAACAATGCTGCAAACGGTAAAATATGCAAAAATATGCACTTACAAATCGATGCTAAAATTCATAAAAAGCTCTTAAACGGTTAAATATATAGTTTCTGCCTTCATTCGTCGAACCAGGAATAACATGCAATTGCATATTTATAGTTTCCCTGATGATTAAATTGTTCAATTTTTTAAATCTGAATCAAAATTTTATTAAAAAGGAATGCCTTGAATGATTCCGTCACAAAGATGATGGTTATGTCGGCAGAATTTTTCAAATCTTTCCAAAACCCAGTATTCAACAAGTGAAATCTAATTGTGTACAATTTTACATAACTGCTCTTCAAAAGCCAATATTGTCTAAACTAGATTTGAGATAGAGAGTTTTTGTCCCATATTTATGTGGTTCTTATGTTACTCTTATGGTTTTCTTATGTTACTTTTAATGTTATTTTTGTTCGACCTTATCTTATTTTTGCATTACACATTTTGAAATGAAAAAGTGGTTGTAATTTTTTTTTCATAAGCGTAATTTAAATTTTTATAAAATCTTAAAAAATACATATCATCACTTGCTTTTCTCTGCCCTCGCCGATCCGTCCGCAGAACCTTTGCCCGCTTTGGACATGGTTCGTACACGATTGGTGGAATTTCTGAACTTAAATTACAGGTAATCGCAAATATATTTCCCAAATCCAGAAATTATTGGAATCTTTTTTTTAACTACAAACATCTTTTTCAAATGAAAGCAATTTCACTTTCAGGTTGTACAAAGAACTTTTACCTTTTCATGTCTTCAACCACTTTTCATCTTTTTTTTCATTCCACTTAAAATGTGTAAAAATGAAAGCATTTGCATGTCTAATTTATTAATTACTTCTCACACTCTTTGTCTAGCATTTGAGTACCGTAAATACGCATTTAAAAATAATTTGGTTTTAACAAATTTTCTTAATTTTTTTTTTAAGTCAATACACAAACCAACAACGTATGCGGAAGGTAGTCAGTCAAATGTTGCTTTCAGCCACATGCGGTTTTTAAAAGTTAAAAGTAATTCCGCCTAGTGAAAAACGTAAGAAAAACTTTACAAAACAAATTATGGGAGGAAACCTTTTTTTTAAGTTAAATGTTTTAAATGTTTAAAAACGTAATAGCTGCAGTTATTTAACCACATAACTGTAATATGTTAGTTAGCAAAGTGTCTTTGACCTCTTTTTAAAAATTATTTGGGAAACATTTTCCATTGAAAGTTCCATAGTGGGAAAGTTCAAGATATTTTTGTTGAAATAATTCTAGACTATTCCAAGATTGTTATGCTCCACCAAGGCAAATTCAACTACAGGTGGTGTCGGAACTACAACAATCCAAAAACAACAGACAATCCAAAAACAACAGAAACAACATAGGGGTAATTGCATTGCATTGTTAGTGCTTATAGCTCGAAATGTCAACCATTCTTTGCAAAACTAACAAATCAAAACAAATAAGCTCGAACTGTCAAAATCAGATGCCGTTTCGACACCACCAAGTTCTGTCACCTTTCTATTGCACGCTTCACTTTTGTAAGCTATCCTTTGATTGACAATGAAGTTTATTCCATTGCATTTTCGACGACCAAAAGGTCAAAAACCCTCAAGTTTAAGTTTTGAACTTTGCGTATGAATTTCGGAAATTTCTTGTGCTAACATTCTAAGACATTTTAAAGATATTTTTTTTGTCCCAAATGGGAAAACAACCTAAAACCTATCAAAGGACCACAAACACACACACACATACTCGATAGCAATAAACAGAAATTCATTAAACAAAGCTTAAGTAAAAATCTTAACAAAAATATACGACTAGAGTTACACAGACAAACAATTTTCAAAAAAAAAAAAAACGATTAAAATTACATTAAATTTGTTTCGTTAACTGCAAAAAAGAAACGAAAGAACACCCATTAATTTAACAGTTCGATCAAATCAAAAATACAATTATTAAAATAAATAATAATGAAAAGCTTAAAATTTAATTCCCATTTGTTTGTAAATATCTAGAGCACTGAACTTTCTTTTAATTTCGTCATTAGAAATTAATTAATTATGAAATTGGATGTTTATAAAAAAAAAAGATTTGATTTTAAAAAATGTTCCACTGTTACTAATTGTTGAAAACTTTTTGGTAAAAGTCTTTACAAAAGTCAATTAAAGCACCTAAAATTATGAATAGTTTGATGCATAACTTAAAAATGATGTATTTGTTTTGTTTTTAGCAAATTGTAATTTAATTTAGCGCTTATTAAGTATAACTGAAAATATAAACTAAATGAGAAACCAGAGTTCTCAATTTTACTTTTTTAACATGAAAATAATGTGTTTTCATCTTGTTATGTTGTTTTTGTTGTTTCTAAACTCAACAAGCAACACGTTTTTATCCACATGTGTGGTGTTGTTGCAGTGTCTGCAATTAACTTTGTTATGTTAAATTAGATTAAAGCTCTCACTTTGTGATTTTACTCTCAGAGTGGCACCAACATCGTAAAGTTTAATCGTTTTTTTTTTAACTTGGCTTAGGAATTTTGCACTTATTTAAAGAAATTCCGGGATTGATATTCGTTTTAGTTTAGTGTTGAACTTTTGTGTACGACTTCTACTTAAAGTTGGTATAAAAAACTTAATTTATCCCGAGTGTTTTTCTTGCTGTGTATGGATGCCACCCAAAAATTGGTTATTTTTTTAAGGACAAGAACGAATCAAGCCAATTTCGCAAAATCTTTTTTAATTGTCTTGTAGAATATATATATATGTGCCTTTCACTCCTAAAGGGAGCATAGGACCATAACAAGGTGGTTCCAAAAATTTCGATCTTCGGCTTGACTTCATTCCACATCATACCCAATCTCGAAAGTTCTGTTGTAGCTTTCAGCTATGCGCTGGTCTCCCGACTCGTCTGGTTCGCTGCGGGTTCCAATCTAAGCAGTTCTCGGCAATATCAGCGTTTGGTGTAAGGAGGATGTGACATATCCAAATCCATTTCCGCTTACTTATTTCCGTTCTAATAGGCTGCTCCATCCAGAGTTGGTTGTTAGATATTGTTACAAGCCAGAAAATCCGTAAGATTTTGCATTTGTTGAGAAATACCTGAAGGCATTGTATGTCACGTGGTGCCATGTTCCAGGTCTCGTATCCATATAACAGAGTGGATTTTATGTTGGAGCTAAGTAATTTGATTTTTGTTTGTTTCGAAATGTTAGATGATTTCCAAACCGAGTTTAAATGGACTCGACTGCGACTGGATATATCTGTTGCTGCGCCATCAGTTGTGTCAATTTTACTATACAGGTAGCAGAAGGACGTAACAACTTCAATATCTGTGTTACTATTGATGCGAAGTGATTATTTGTTGGTTATATTTATCTTCAGCCCAACCAATTTTTTAATCTAGGTCCTCCAACCGTCCTTGTAAGCCCCACATAATACCTCTATTACGATGGCTTTGTGCCTTCTGCATCAGAGTATCGATGACGCAGTTAAAAAGTTAAGGTGTTTAAGCACAACCTTGTCTTTTTTTATTTTATTTATTTAATCACGGTCTATGGACTAAAATCCTTACAGACTAATAATATAATATACATCTTATAAGGACTAATGGTTTACATTCAAGAACAAAATGATGTTACGTTTTAAAATATTAGCGTTAACAGGGTAATCAATAAAATTATAGAAATCATTAAAAGTTTTGCATAATCTCCTTAAAGGGTCAGCGTTTGCATAGTTAGTTTGAAAACACTGTAGATGAAGTGGTGCGTAGTTCCGAGTAGACCTAAGAGGTATATTGAAGTTTATTGTGTTCAGCAAGAACTCTGAGAAAATCGAACCATTTAATAAATTTACTAAAAAAACAACGTTAAGCATGATGCGTCTGCTTTCTAAAGTCGGCAAATTAATTATAAAAAGTCTTGCAGAATATGGAAGAAGATTCACATTTGCATTCCATGTTGTATTTCCCAGACAAAGTAAGAGCAATTGTTTTTGAACAGATTCAATGCGCTTCTTGTGACAATCAGTGTAGGGATCCCAAATAATAGAACCGTATTCCAGGATAGGCCTTACTAACGATGTATACAAACGTTTGGTTATTATAGCATCAGTAAATTCTTTAGCCCATCGTTTAAAAAAAGCAAGCACGCCACGAGCTTTATTCACCATCATGACAATATGTTTGTTAACATTTAATTTACAATCAAGGAGAACTCCTAAGTCTAGAAACTCCGTAACTAATTCTAGCTGATTTCCACCTAAGAAAAAACGACCATTATCATTCCAATTTCGTGAAACCCCAGTTTTCACCGTGATCCTGTTGCTTTCTTGCAACCCTCGGCAAGTGGCATTCTTGTACAGGACTTTGATTAGCCGTGTTAGTTTTTTGGGGACACCTTTGCATACCAGCGAGCTTCATTTAGCGTTATGGTTTAGTGTGTCAAAGGGCTTCTCAAAGTCTATAAAAATGAGGTATTATGGTGATCTCCATTCCACTGATTGCTCAACGATTATCCTTAGACTGTTTTCTTGGTCAGTACAAGATTTTTCGGAGCGAAAACTCATTTCTGAGCCTTACGGGGGGGAAATTTTGTATGATACAAAAAAGTAAAAAATTTGTTTTTAAAAGTTTATTAAAAACAATATGTGTATATTTAGGGTGGGTCGAAAAAAAAAGTTGTGCCAGTCACCCCCTAGAATGAAAGATGTGTCAATGAAGTTTCTAAAACAGGAAAAATTTTTTTTTTGCCACGCCCCAAAATACAGCACTTTTGGTTTTTTATATGTAGCGCTGCCATTTAAAGTCCGATCTCATCATATCGCATATCGTTGTTCATGGCTTGAAAGTTGCTTCATTTTTGTCTTTGGTGACTTTTCAATCCGACCTGAAATTCTGGACACCACTTATGCCACCTCGGATCCTTCCCCCAAATGTCCAATTTTTTGACGGTCCAAGAAAGTCCTTATAAAATTACGTATGTATCGATTTTAATATGCTCACTTTTATGACACACCTCCAAATTAAGGCCCTTTTTTATTTTTCACACACATACTACATTAAACCAAGTAGAAGCCAATACAAACCAAAAAAATGTTCATCAGTCACGCCCTAGAATAAAAGGTATATTTATTAAGTTTTAAGAACTTTAAAAAAATTGTTTTTGCCATGCCCTAAATTACTGCCCTTTTTGTTTTATATATGCAGCATCGTCAATTAAAGTCCAATCTCATCGTATCGTATATCATTGTTAATGGCTAGAATGTGCCTTTATTTTCCTATTTAATGCTTTTTTAAACTAACTTAAAATTCTAGATGGCAATTATGATATCTCGGATCCTTCCCTCTGATGTCTAATTTTTTCACGTGCTAAGAAAGTCCCTCTAAAACTTTGAGTCACCTTGAGTCTAGCTAAGATTTATATACACCGACTGCCCAATTTATAATTTTTCGCATACATGTTTTGAGGCATTCATTTTTATGCATTTAAATTATTTTATTTTTTTTTTTTATTTTTTGAATTCTGCAGTTTCTTTATATTTTTTAGTTCTTGTTTTAACTCTGTATCATGGTCTCATATATGACATTATGTTTGCTTTTACAAATGTCTTAATTTAAATTTTTAATTTGAGTTTCACAGTCCAGCAAAAAAAAAAATGGCACGAAAAATTGCACAAAATATGAAAACTGGCAAAAAAAAAAAAAAAGCTAGTAGTTCAGATCGAGAAAGCTTGTCAATAAATTCATCCGTCTCACTTTCATTAAAATATGAGTAGTCCACTTGAAAACACCGCTTAGTTAAAAAAAAACCAAAGGCTAAGAAACAGTTTTTAAAAATTCAAATGACAAGCCATAGAGGGTGGTTTTCAGGATTATTGAATAATTAAACAAAAATTGCGCGTAACTTACAGAGTTTTGTACGAGATTGATAATGGCTTAGGGAGCCATTAAAAAAAATTGAGGCTTTTACAGAATTTTAATTTTGCTATATATCTAAAACAAAAAGGGCTGTTATTAAGGGCGTGGCAAATTTTTTTTAAAGTCCTTAAAACTGTATAAATATACCTTTTATTCTAGGGCGTGACTGAGGGAAATTTTTTTGGTTTGTATTGACTTCTACTTGTTTTAATGTAGCATGTATGTGAAACAGAAAAAGGGGCTTTATTTGGAGGCGTGTCATAAAAGTGAGCATATTAAAATCTCAACATACGTAGTTTTATAAGGACTTTCTTGGACCGTCAAAAAAATTGGACATTTGGGGGAAGGATCCGAGATGGCATAAGTGGCGCCCAGAATTTCAGGACCGATTGAAAAGCCACCAAAGACAAAAATGAAGCCACTATCAAGCCATGAACAACGATATGCGATATGATGAGATCGGACTTTAAATGGCAGCGCTACATATAAAAAACCAAAGGTGCTGTATTTTGGGGCGTGGCAAAAAAAATTTTTTTCCTGTTTTAGAAACTTCATGGACATATCTTTCATTCTAGGGGGTGACTGGCACAACTTTTTTTTTTTTGTATGGAGGTCGACCCGGTCTAGTGTATATTATATAAAAAAAAAAAAAAACAAAACAATAGGGTTAAATAAAATATAAGATCCGTTCAATATAAATTAAAATAAATTAATCTTTTTAAATAAGTAAATTGTGATTTCCTTGCGAGGCAAATTGAGATAGTACTGTCTATCTTCGGTCATTGTTGATCCGAGCCATGTTTTTATTCGACGAAGGGTAGGAAATGACCTCGCGCTCGTAGCATTGACACGAACATTTAAGATAATTTTCTTAGATTTGGGTAGATGTCTTCATTACAGTTTATTAAAACATCTACAACGTTATCTGATAGATGTTCAGATATTTTCCATGTTTGTTGCCAATGCAACAGTTCAGGCTCAAGTTAAAATGTGTTAATCTCGTTTATCAAATATAATCAACTCATCAGCTATTTGTGGTTTTAAAATAAATGGTATATGGGCAAATCTCAAAAACAGTCCACAAACCAACAATTTTTCAAATTAATTTTTTTTAGATGTATAATTTAATTTTTATATTTAAAAATTTGTACGTATTTCGACGAACATTAATACAATAATTTGTACCAAATACTACCCCTTCCCTGATCTCTTGATGTTACACATGAATTTAACATTATTTAGGTGCTTTTTCACAATATAAATTTCGTTAAAAAAAAAGATTGATATTCATTCATACATTCATTAATGATCACAAAATTAGTTTATATATTTAATTTGTTTTGTTAAAATAAATAAAATTGGGTTTATTATATAGTACTAAAAACCTGTAGCGTGCGTTGTAAGGCGTGCGTCACAAAGGGTTCACGGCTTCTATCAAAAAATTACTACATTTTTAAGCTGCGAATAAGTGATTTTAGAGTTCTCTTATATTCATTTTTCTTTTAGGAATTAGACTTCGTGTACCTTCCCTGCAAGAAATGAATGAGCGAGTTGTCCCATTTTTCATTTTGGTGTTAAGCAAATGATAGAAAGAAATGACCGAATGTGACCGAAAACTTTATTTCGGTAATTTCTTTCTATCATTTTCTTAACACCAACATGAAAAATGTGACTACTCGCTCATTCATTTCTTGAAGGGTTCTGATGCAAAATTCGCTAAAAATTAGGAAAACATACTTCAACTTTTAAAGTTGCTTCTAAGTTTTGTGGCGTGCGTCACAAAACTTTGTGATCAATTATTTCCCAACAAATGCCCGCTAAGAAATTATGATATATGCCATTCGTAAGTACATATTAATGTCACTAAATACTACATATAAGTTGAAGCTATCTCTTTTGAAAGGCCAAAAAAATGTTTACATTTCAATCAGAAAACACGTGCGAGTGTAGCGTTCGTTACGCAGGATTTGTCCGTATGACTTGATTACACTTTGAGGTTGAAGTTTAGGTATGTTTAATACATTTAGGATACCTATTGGGAAAGATGTTTTGAGATCTTGTAAAATAAATTCAATAAGAGGAATGTAAACTACAACTCGGTAGTAATCTTCAACATTTTGGAAGTGATTGTTTCGTTCAAATCTTGTCTTTTCGATTGGAACCTCGATTTGAACGCAAATAACTTTAACTTTTTCAAAAATCGCTTGAAATTGTTTTTCGGCTTTATTTCTTTTTTCTTCAAGGCACATGATAAAAATGTTGATAAGGCTTGATCCTTTTTGAATTTCTATATCTTGCTTTTGTAAAATGATACTAAATGGCTGCGTTACAAAAAGTATCACACTTAATATGTATATTCCGCAAGTAAATTCTTAATTACTACCTTTCCACTTAGATATTTTTTTCCAAAGCTTCTACTATATGATCGACACTTGATGCAAGGTGTAAAATTGAGCCGTGGCGGTTCATCCATCTTATCTCGCATAATGTAGAGAGTTTGGCTCCCAAAAACTTTGCTAAAACTTTAACAAATGATACAACTTTATGTATTAATTGCACTTTATTGCTTTTAGAAATTGAGTTGTTTGATTTATGGGAATAGCAAGGCGTTTGTTTCGCATTTGTCGCGGTTTCCAGAGTTTTTTTTAACAGCTCCATTTTCTGCTAACATCAGAGGAATCCCATCTGTTCCATCTCCTATACAATTTTTTAGATCAGGACCAAAATTTGTCAAAGTTTTAAGAACTATTGATGATAGTGCCTTCGCATCAATTGACACATCAACGTCATCAATGTCTTTTGAAGCCTCTTCAAATGCGTTTACAACAAAGCCGATAAATTCTTCCCTAAAAACTTTTTTTTGTATGTTGAAATATCTAAAAGATAAGGAAATCTGGCTTTTCCCCGACAAATCCGTGCTTTCGTCAAAAATTATCGAATAGAATTTCGATTCATATAACACATATATACATAAATATTCCATATACATACTAATGGCCATTTTCTCAACGTATCGACAAACTGTCTGTTACTTAATGTCAACATAAATTTATTGGACCGATAAACTGTCTGTTAACGATTTTGGGTTTCTCAATACACCGACAAAAAACATTGTTTTCAGCTGGCAACGCCACTCAAAATACATGTAAAAGTTGGGAGTCAGCTGATTGAATTTATCTGTACGGCTGAATCAGCGCCTGATAAGTTATGAAGAAATCGTTGTCAAGCGTCTTTTGTTTATAATCTGTGCAATTACCTTATTTGCCATGCTTAACAAGTTTATGCCTCTCCAATCCATTCATTATCACTATAGAATATAGGAGCTTCATATCTGGTCGCAAATTTCGGACGTTTTTCGTTTTGAAACGAATCAACTGTTTTCGTTGCAGGTCCCCGGTTATCTTTTAAGCCGAACTTTTAAGGCAACTCATAACATTCTGGCCCCACTAAATACAGACATTATCTTAGCATCATCGACATTTGGTATGTTAGCCTTTTGGGTTGTCGTAACTGATCCGCTTTTTCACTAGTAGAATGATCTGTTTCAAAAATTACTTCTTTTTATGATTTCGGACAAAAAAAAAATGGTATTTTAACGGTGGATCCAGCTTTTTGTTTACAGCGGACAGCATTAAAACTCAATTTATGACTTTTTAAATCCAATACTCGTCCGGCCCATGGGCCCAGACAAAAAACGGACAAAAAACAAATAAGTGGCAATTTAAGGGGGTCGATTACGGATGCCAACTGAACTGAAGCGGAGTTGCCAGCAGTGCAGTCAGGCAATGCCGCTCATGTTAAAATATAAAATAAAAAATATTTTGTACGTATTAAAATGACCGGCATAACCTGATTTCACTGCTGGTAACTCAACTTCAGTGGTGTTGCCATCCGTAATCGACCCATAAGTGTGGAAACCTGCATAATTATATTCCAGCCCCTGGCTAAAGAGCTGAATATATCTAACCTCTGAAGCTAAAAGGCAAATAGCATCTATGGATAAGCCAGTGTTGCCAAAACTTTGTGACCAAAAATGGCTAAATTTACGGGAAAAAATGGCTAAAAATGGGCTAAAAAATGGCTAAAAGTTTTTTTTTTTTAAAAACTCATTAAAATTCAATAACAACAGAGAAATAATTCATTTAAAGTTGTTTACGATGATACTGTAAGTTAAGATCAATTTGTTAAATAAGAATAAACGTAAATTACTATTTTGATAGATATTTAAAAAATTAAATCATCGATAAATTCGATGTCGTTATTGTTAATTTCATAGGAATCACTCGGGCATATTAGTTTTAAATAATTTGAAGGTAAATCATAATCACGACAACATTTACCCAACACCTTTTGAGTCCATAACTACAATAAAAAACAAGTAAGAAAGTATAGTCGGTCAACCACGACCACATTAGAACCTATGTACCACATTTTAGCAAAATTTGCGACCTGTACTTTGGCACAATGTTTACATGGACAGCCAGCCAACCGGACAAACATCGTTAAATTGACTCAGAAAGTGATTTTGAGTCTATCGATATACATAAAGGTGGGCTTATGACCAATATTTTAAGGTGTTACAAACATCAGCACAAACGCATAGTACCCTCTCCAACACTGTGGTGTTGGTATAAATATTTTATTGTTATGGTAAAAATATTTACCTAATTGATAAAATCGAATTTACGGTTGCTAAATGTAACCTTTTTTCTCAAATTACTTTTAACGATGTTTACTTGGCTAAACACCCTCACTACTTCAGCATTAGACCATGGAAGTGAGAGAAACCTTATAGTCAATTCTGAAATTTTTTAATAAAATTTTGTTGCCGCCTGCATCTCATTTTTGAAATACTTGCAACCACAAAGAAACACCGATGTTTGTGTTAATCCATTTTATAAATTTAATAGTGGAATACTGTTCCTTTATTTTGAAAGATGTTTCATGATCATAGTTTATGGCGATTTTCTACATTTGGAAAAGTTGTGATTGAAATTAAAGGCGTTTTAATTGTTCAAAATGTTTATTTTACTTTTATAAATTTTTATAATTAACTAAAAATTATTATTTTAAAAGAAAAAGAGCAACCAAATTTTTATAGCTAAACAAGTTGAAAAAAGGCTAAAAAATGGCTCAATTTTTAATGGCTAAACAGGGTAAAAAATTGCTAAATCTAGCCACTAAATGGCTGAATTGGCAACACTGGGATAAGCAAAAGCACCCTGGGAGATCTGCCAGCAAGCCGAACTTCCCCACAAGAAAATCCGCCCTTAATCTGGCATGCAGCACGTGATTCCCGAAGAAGTCTATTCACCAGATCAGTACCGAAGTCCCTGGGGCTACTAGTTCCCGTAGATCCCCAGATCAGGACTTGTGAATTTTGTTTCTGCGAATAACGCATATTAGTTGCACCTTTTTTCATAAAAAAGCAACACTAAAAGGTAAAATATCCATAGGATTTTTCCCTAAATACGCCAAGGGGAATGTTTAACAGTTGATTTGATTTTTTTAAATATCTGCTTGTCAATATATTTAATGTTTTAACATCAGCCAAACTATAATTTTCCATTCAATTTTATTTATCCAAGAAATTCCTCAAAGCAAAAAAGGGCTGCACAAATTTTGTTCACTAAGCATTTAGTTTTTCGTTAAACAAAAATCCGGCCTTGTCTACTAAAAGCCTGCACACATGTGTTTCCGTCCAACATTCATTTAATCACTACTCAGTGTCCAATATTCAAATTACTTTTACTTTCTAAATATTTTGTGTCTGTTTCTTTAAATGATTAGAAATGCTCTACTTTGGAAACCAACAAAAACAGCAGATAAGACACAAAAGAAATCTCAAGTGATTCCTGATAATCCATAATTTTAAGCGCTACCTACACATACTTTTTAAAAATTGCAAAGAAAAGAAATTGTATTGAAAAAATAAATTTAGGAGAAATAAAAGCATAATGAAAAAAAATTAAAATGTTATTTCCTACTATCTGTATATGAGCAAAAAAGTAAAATAAAAGGGAAACCGCTTAAAAATTAAGCGATCAATCAATTTACTATTTTAAAAAGCCACCATCAAAATTCAAATAATGTGAACAGAAAAATGTTAAAAATCCATTTAATGAATGTCTCGAAATGAACATGCAGTAAAAACTATTTTAAGGTTTTTTCTTCTCTCGATGTTTCCAGCAAAATATTTTTGAGGTATTTCAGCAGGTGTTGTTTTTTTATGAACAAAACAGACTGGAGGTAAAATCGTAAGTAAGTTTTTTTTTTACGATTGTGGTTAATTATTACAATTTTATTAGTTATTGATAATAAAATTTATTTATATAGACTTCTAGTTTTCTTATTCGTAGTATTTATTTAAAAAAAAGCGGCTTTTTTAAAATCGATTATTCGAATACTCAAAAATACCCCGAATAAAACTGTATATTGGTTAAATTTTTAATAAAAAGGAATGTTATTTTAATTTCATATAAAAAGTAACTATAGATTTTCATACAATTTCTATTGTTTTTTTTTTTAAATAGAAAATAAATGTTTGCGAAAAGCCTCAAAAAACAAAATTTCAATTTTTAAAAAATTTCCTACAAATAGAAAATTTGGCGCTAAATTTTCTGGAAAATTAATTTTCGCAATTATTTGATATAAAAAATTAATTTTCGTTAGAAAAAATTTTTGCAAAATTAAAAAAAATAAATTTTCAAAATTTTCTATCAAATTAAAAATTGAGAAAATATGCGATAGAAAATAAATTGTTTGCCAAGTTTCCTATAAAAAAGCAAATTTTTGTGAAATTTTCTATAAAAAGCAAATTTTTTTTTTTTTTTTATTGAATCTTTCTTGTCGAAAATTACAATATGTATTCATCAGGTGCTAGTATTTACTGAAACATGGCTAAATAATAATTTCCTCAGTACTGAAATTCTTTGTAACAAATTCAACATTTTTCGCCGTGATCGTGAAACTTATAGCGGTGGAGTTCTTATTGCGGTTGCAAATAGTTTATATGCGGAACGTATAAATATTGATTCATTGGTGGATATTGAATTCATCGCTGTTGTAATCAAGCTAAAGCATAAAAGGTTCATAGTAACATGTTCATACATTCCTCCATCATCCTCGCAGTCTCTTTACATTCAACACGCTGAAGCTATTAAATATATTGCTAAATTTTCTAATGAATTGGATACCCTTATAGTTATGGGTGACCTTAATTTACCTTCATTATCTTGGAAATTTGTCCCAGAGGATAAATATTACGTTCCGATTAAATTTAGTGACAGTTCAAAGGATTTTATCAACATGTTACAGGACATGGGTCTTTTTCAAATAAACAGAGTAATAAATGATTTTTCGAAAATTCTTGATTTTATTTTGGTAACTGATAAAGATGACTGTAATGTTAATCGCACAATCCCTGTAACTACTCCTGAAGACCGTTTTCATCCTGCTATTGAGTTAATCATAAACCTGCCATTGGAACACAATTATATACTGCCTACCATACACGAAAAAGTTTTTGCATTTAAACAAACAAACTACAATGCACTAAATGAACTAATCGTAAATGTAGACTGGAATAGCATTTTAGCATTTCCTACTGAAAAAAATACACATATGGATCATATATTTATTTAATTTTTTTGATTTTATGGATTTATGTATTCCAAAATATAGAATGAAATCTGAATCTGGCCCACCTTGGAATAATGGGCAATTATCTCGGGCTAAAAATAATAAAAATAAATGCTACAAAAAATTCAAACGTTCTGGATCTTCTGTTGATTCTTCAAGATATGCTGTAAGTCGAGCTGAATATACAAGAACAAATAAGTTATGCTATGCACTTTACTTGAATAAAATCCAAAATAATATAAAATATGATCCGAAATCATTCTACAATTTTATAAATTCAAAAAAAAAAGAACAACTGGTTATCCTACAGTGATGAAATTTAATCAAAATGAATCATGTGATGCAACCTGTATAAGTGATTTCGCTGATTTTTTTCTACCACTTATTCAGATGCTACCTATGATAAAAATGGAAATTATCCGTTTCCGATAGCAGAAAATCCAGCTATATCAATTTCGTTTTTTGATACCCAAACTGTCGCAAATGGTCTAAAAAAAGCTTAAATCCTCGTACAAATATGGTCCTGATAAGATCCCGAGTAATATTTTGATTATGTGTGCTGAATGAAGCCTTATCTATCCCTTTAACGATATTGTTCAATACGTCAATTAAATTTGGGTATTTTCCGAAAATTTGGAAGGAATCTTTTATTGTTCATTTGTTTAAGTCTGGCACTAGATCTGATATTGAAAATTACCGTGGTATTGCAAAACTTAATATCATACCTAAATTTGTTGAAAAATGAATAACGGAAAATTTATATTACCAAATCTCAAACATAATATCTCCATATCAACACGGACTTAAAAAAGGTTGCTCCACCACTACAAACCTTCTTCAGCTCACAACTGCTATCAACCGTGGTTTTTTCGCAAGGAATCAAACAGATGTTATCTACACCGTTTTCAGCAAAGCTTTTGACAAAGTCAATCATGCTCTTTTGTTTAAGAAGCTTCAAATAATGCGATTTACAGATCTTACCTTAAAGTGGACTTACTCTTATTTATCGAATAGGGTCCTAACTGTCCTTTTTAATAAAACGTTTTCTAGAAAAATAAATGTGCCGTCAGGAGTACCCCAAGGCAGCCACCTTGGACCTATATTATGCTTGTTTTTTATTAACGATTTACCTGAAGTTATAAAGTTTTCAAATGTTCTGATGTATGCTGACGATGTTAAGATATTTTTAACTTACAACCATGTGTTAGATCACCAATGCCTACAAGATGATCTAAGCTCCCCACTTTAAAAAGTCGTAGAACAATGCTGAATGTATCGTTTATTCTGAACATTATTAATGGTGATATCTGCGCTGGATTTTTAATTAATGAGATTTCATTTAATATTCCTCAACGACCATCTCGAAATTTCATACCATTATCCATTAAATTCTTTAGATCTAATTATGGTGATGCTGACTTTCAATCAATTATATAGATTTATTGATTATTCGTTGGATCCAAAGTCAATAAGTAGATTAATAATTGCTTTTCTTAATTGATGATAACATTTGTGTAATGTAATCAAATGTTAGTTATAGTCTATTTTATTAAAGCGTAATTTTAAATGCCTAAAATGTCTGTAAGGATTAATCCATAGACAATAAATAAATAAAAAATAAAAAAATAAAAATAAAGCTTAATCCTAATTCTTTGTATTTGTTAGCCATTAATTATTAATTGCATTCAAGTGTCGAAAAGCCTGCTAGGCTCAAAGTGTCGGATCTTTTCAGCCTCCGGTGACCTTCGAACTTTATTAGATCCCGAGCGAGGTAGTTGGCATGTGCCATTAGTTTATCTATGTATTTGACTGAATACTTTTTAATTTCTTCCTGGATGGTAGCGATGTTCAGATCTCTGTGGTTAATGTCATTACGTATATACCATGGGGCGCAGACAATTTGCCGTAATATCCTAGACTTTCTTCTTTGTAGCTTCAGGATGTTTGATGCGCATGCAGTACCCCATGTTTTAAATAACGTGATTTTCGAAAATTCCTATAAAAAATTTTCGCGCTTCTACTGCAACATTTTCTATAAAAAAAATCAAACTTTTTCAAAATTTTCTATAAAAAAATTAATTTTCTTATAAAATGCAAATTTCTAAAAGTTTTAAAAAAGCTTATTATTTCAAAATGTCCTATTAAAGCCAAATTTTTGTGCAATATCCTATTAAAAGCAAATTTTGAAAAATTTCCTACAAAAAACTAATTTTTGCAAAATTTCCTATAAAACAACAAATTTTGCGAAATTTCCTATAAATACCAAATGTTTGTAAAATATTCTATAAAAACCAAATTTTTAAAATATTTCCTATAAAAACCAAATTTTTGCATAATTTCCTATAAAAATCAAAATATTGTAAATTTTTGCAAAATTTCCTATAAAAAACAAATTTTTACAAAATTTTCTATAAAAAACAAATATTTGGGAAATGTTCTATAGATACCAAACAAATCATTAAAAAATATCCCATAAAAACCAACTATTTGTAATATTTCTTATAAAAACCAAAATTTTGCAAAATTTTCTTATAAAACGCAAATTTTTTAAATATTTCCTATAAAATGCCAATTATTTAAAAATTTCCTATAAAAAATTTTTATAGGAAATTTTTGGAAAATGCTTATAAAAAAGCCAATTTATTAAATAATTCCTATTAAAAGCAGGTTTTTGTAAAATTTTCTATAAAAAAAAAAAACTGCACCATTTCCTATAATTTTTTTTTTTTGTAAATGTGTCCAACAACTATTTTCTTTTAAAAAACTTCCTATAAAAATATCCTATGAAAAGCAAATTTTTTTAAAATGCCTATAAAAATGTAAATTTTTTGAAAATTTCCTATTAAAAGCAGATTTTTGCTAAATTTCCTATAAAACACAAATTTTTACAAAAATTACTATAAAAATTTTTTTTGCAAAAATTTCATATAAAACAATAAATATTTGGAAAATTTCCTATAAATATCAAATGTTTGGAAACTTCCTATAAAAACCAACTATTTATAATATTTCCTATAAAAACCAAATTTTTGCATAATTTTCTTAAAAAATAATATCTTTAAAATTTCCTATAAAAAGCAAATTTTGTAAAAAATTTCCTATAAAAGGCAAATAAATATTTAAAAATTTCCTATTAAAAGAAAATTTTTGCAAAATGTTCTTATGAAATACAAATTTTTTAAATATTTTCTATTAAAAGTAAATTTTTTTATAATTTTCTATTAATTGTACAATTAATGCTGGAAGAATTTTAGCCAATTGTAGTGGGGAATGTAAGAAAAGATAAACTCACTGTTTATAGTTGATGTTTTTGTTTAAACTTTGATATTGTTACAAGTACAATAACAAAATTTTCTATTAAAAGTAAATTTTTTTAAAATGTCCTATTAAAAGCAAATTTTTGCGAAATTTCCTATATAAAACGAATTTTTGCAAAATTTCCTATGAAAAACTAATTTTTACAAAATTTCCTGTAAAAACGAATTTTTAAAATTTCTTATAAAACATAAAAAATTTTAAAATTTGCTATAAATACCAAAAATTTGGAAAAGTTCCTTTAAAAAGCTAATTTTATAAAAATTTCATATTTAAAGCAAATTTCCTATTAAAAGCAAACTTTTTAAAAAATTCCTAAAAAAGCAAATGTTGTAGAAATTTCCTATAAGAAGCATATTATTTAAATTTTCCTTTAAAAAGCAAATTTTTGCAAAAATTTCTATAAATATCAAATTTCCGTAAAATTTTCTATAAAAATCAACTTTTTGAAAAATTTTCTATAAAAATCAAATTTTTGCAAAATTTCCTATTAAAAGCTAATTTTTAAAATTGTTCCTATAAAAAGAAAAATTTTGCAAAAATTCCAATAAAAAGCTAATTTTTTGTTAAACTTCCTATGAAAAGCAAGCTTTGGCAAAATTTCCTTAAACAGAAATATTTTTTAAATTATGTTATAAAAATAATTGTATTTCCTATTTAAACAAATCTTCTATGAAATAAAAATTTTCGCAAAATTTTCCCAAAAATATCTTTTCTATTAATGTGTGGTTTATAGTAGTGCTGGGATCAGTGTTCGAAAATAAACACTAAATATCGTTCTTTAATGTTCGGTTCGGTAGATTTGTGGAAAACACAAACGCTAATAGTGTTTGTGTAGAAATTCATTAAAAAAAATAACGTTTCCCTGTTTGTCATCTTTCGAACACAAAAATAATGCTGTTTTCATCATACTCAACAAATGATGAGAACATTAAATTCCGTTCGGTTTTTTTTTTTGAAAATCCACGAACTTCAATGTGTTCGGTTCGGCTCGTTAATATTCGTCGCTTTTTGCTGATAAAAAAAAACCAAACATTTTTTACAAAAACAAAATACACACACGAAAAAAACATTATAGAACATTAAAATATAATGTTTTTCTACAGTATCACTACAATTGTTCTGTTTTTTAACGAAGAACCGAACATTATATAATGTTCGGTTCTTTCTTGAAAATAGTTATGAACGGTATTAAGGTTTGTGTATGTTTACACAAACACTAAAAAAATAGATATCGTTCTTCGGTGTGTGAGCCGAACGCTAAATAATGTACTGTTTATTTTCGAACACTGGCTGGGATACTATCGATATTTATCAATAGTTGTTTTTATCACTTTATTAAATGTATGAGACGTTTGTATATTCGCACGTTATTTTAGATGGCAGTTTTTTAAAAATTGATAAGTACCTTTCTGAAAGAACCGAAGTAACAGGGACTATAAGATATTCCATTGCAACTTTAAAAAATTTTTCAAATTCTAAGCCCAAAAAGGTAATCAATCTAGCGGACTTATCCTCTAATGGTCGTTGATTGTTTTTTTTTTTATTTATTTAAGAAAAAAAATTGTAACTTCTACAACAAAACATCAGTCTTAAGCAGTAGAAATCTTATGATGTTATTTTGGAAAATGAAAAATAATAAACTTTAGTCTAGGTATGGTTATTACAAAATTGATATACACAGAAAAAAATATTTTTCCAATTCAAACAAAAAATTTGTAGAATCAAACAATTTTTTGTCTGAAATCGGTCCTATAAACAAATTCGCATATTCAAACAATTTATTTGCATTTTGTTTATTGAAAAAAAAACACTGATTTTTTCAAACAAATAATTTAACTGAATCAAACAAAAAGTTTACTGAAATTCATATACTAAATTTCAGAATCAAAAAAAAAACAGGTTTTTGCACAAGCAATGATGCGCACCACTGTTGCCAGAAGTGCAGATTTCTCTGCATTTTGCAGATTTTTTCGTTGCCAAAATAGCAAAGTGAGATTTGCAGATTTTTGCTGACAAATTGCAGGTTTTTTAAATTAATTGTGTAGACATCACTTTTCTTTATTTTCCTTTTCGTTTATTCATACATATGTATATATATATGTACATACATACACTTTTGGAAATATATATGTGAAATTAAAAGTTTTGACTCAAGACTTTTATTCCCAAAAATTTGCCTTTTTATTCAAAAGATATTTGTTCTGTCATATTCAGCAGCTAATGTGGAACGAATATTTAGCCAAGTAAATATTAATAAAACAAAGCAAAGAAATCGTTTGAAGGAATTTTGTACACAAAAGACTTTCTTAAATTAAATAAATCAAATTGTTTTAATACTCCGATACAAAATAAAATTTTACGGCAAATGACTTCTGAAATTTACAATAAATAAATGCATAAATTATTTTAAATACGATATATGAACAATGTATTTGGATATACATTTTTATGTTTTATGTAAAAAATTATAAATATTCAGGTATGTGATTAAAATTGATCGATTTCAAAACGATGGTTTTTAAAAGTTGTGATGAATTGCGACCAATTTTTAATTTCATTTCTGAATAAGTCTTTATTTTTTGTTCAAAAATTTATCTAACAAGAATATACAAAGAAAGTAAGAGAAAAATTTATTATAAATAATTTTTAAAAGATACAGAAAATGATGTTATCGGATTTAAATCGTTTTATTTTAAAAATAGTTTTCCATCAAATACCTGATCGTTTATATACTTATATAATGTTTTTCTTTTGTATATACTAAATTTTTATTTTAACGTACCAAAATGTTAAATACACCTTTTAGTTTGTTGTATGAATTCGAAAATAAGAAAAATCAATCCCAAAATAAAGTATTTTAATTTCCCAGATTTTTTGCAGATTTTTACATTTTTTTTTTTTGCAGATTTTCGAGATTTTTTGACCCAATTTTGAAGAATTTTTGGATACATTTTCTGGCAACAGTGATGCGCACACAAGCAGGCACTGTATTAGAAGATGATGGCAGAGAGAGCAGAGCGGCCGGCTGGCTTTGAGACACATTTTTTTGTTGGAATAATTTAATTTTTGAATGAAGTTCTTTTTTTATACACACAATGTTTTTCGTCATCACTCACTGTTGCTGTATCCTTTCCTTTGCTAATGAAGAAGAAATGTAACCCAAAAACGGCGACAGACCGACTCGATATGTTTTTCGTCATCATTATATTTTTGTATTTGATGTATTTAAGCAAACAGTTTGAACAAATTTAATACGGGATTTTGTTTTTTTTTTAACCAACTTTGAAACCAACCAAAAATTTATTTTGTTTCTTATAATGTTGTTGTTGTTTCTGTTGTTTAAAAAGAGTGAAACGTTTTTTTACCTGCTATTTTTTTTTTTTTTTTTTACTGCAACCTCTTCATCTTTCTTACTGTTGTACTTTTTTAAAGTGTCCAAAAATAGACTGCATGTGTTTTTTGTTGTAGTTCTTATATTTCACATTAGGAATGTTGCTTACGATCAAATAAAAAAATGCAAAAAAACGACAACATTAAAAAGCGTTAAATATTTCATACAAAATTATGAAAACTTGAAACCAATAACGCGTGTATTATATTTTTGAATGGTTGTCAACATTTTTGTTGGTTAAATAAAAATCAAACAAAAATTTTAATTGAATCAGTAAAAAAATTTGTAGAAATTAAAAAAATTTTCAAACAAGCGTTTGTTTGAAAATAATTCTGCAATTATTTTTTCTGTGTATGTTAATAAAATTATTGTAATTAAACCAAACAAAAAAATAAATAACGAAGAACTACATGTCAAAATAACATACATACATTTATAAAAAATCAAAAAATATTGAACTATAGAACTATACCGAACTATAAACAAACTTGTTGACTGCGAATAATATTTAAATATTTCTTCCTTAAATTGTAACGCATTACTGATTTCTTTTATTGTTGGAGTAGTAATATTTATTATACCAAAGACGTATTGCAAATATGAAAAATTGCCATTCAGATATTAATGTGTGATGTCTGATTTGAATTAAATTTCGATTTCTTCTGAGTCGACTAAATTTTAAACGATTAAAAAGATGACCTGGCTCACGGGTGTTTATAATTTTGTGAAGAAATACTAAAGTTCTTATTTTCATTAAATCTTCAAAAAGTACCCCGAATATTCTTTTAGAGTAAGGTGTAATACTAATGTAAGTACCATTTAAGTTATAATTTCTGATCCCGTAAACGTACCTTGCAATGTTGTTATATGTGACGTTCAATTTAGATTTACTGGTTTCATTACAACTTACAAAAATCTCACATCCGTAGGTTAAAATTGGTAACAAATATGTTTTAGCAAGTAATAAGCGTATTTTCAATGGGGTGCAATATTGAGTAGGCCATAGGGTTCTTAGCATCGAATATGATTTACCACAGGCAGCTATGACGTGATCAGACCAGGTTAGAGTGTTATTAAAAATTACACCAAGATTTTTTGCATTATCTACGATTTCAATCCGTTGGTTTTTAATAAAAATGTTGGGATAATCAATAATTTTCTGTGTTCTTTTACGTATTACAATGCATTTCGATTTGGTAGGATTTTAACTTAACCCGTTAACATCAGCCCAACGTGAAACCCGTTGTAAGTCCTGATTAAGTCTTGCAGTACATTCATCTAAGTTCCCTTTTTTGTTACTTATGTACAATTGTACGTCATCGGCATACATTCTAATGTTGCAATGGAGCAACTGTTCAGGAAGATCGTTTGCGTAAATGGAGAAAAGGAGAGGACCTAGAATGGATCCCTGGTGAACACCCCTGACAACAGGAAGAAAATTTGAGATAGTTGAAGGACTAGTTTCAACACACTGGACACGATCTTTAAGATATGAATCAATCAATCTAATGGATGTTGATGAAAAATTCATAATTTTCTCCAGTTTTGGAATAAGTATTGTGTGGTCAACGGTATCAAAAGCCATTGAATGATCCAACAGTACTAAATATGCAACGCACCCATCGTCAATTTCCTTTCTAAGATCTTCTGCTACATCAGTTAGAGCAGTAATACAGCTATGTTTGGCCCGAAAGCCAGATTGTTGATCGGTCAATAATTTACTATCATTTATATAATTGGTTATCTGTTTATGTAAAAGTTTCTCGAAAGCCTTTGAGAGATAAGGTAATATAGCTATAGGCCGATATTCAGTGGATGATTTTGGTATTTTTAATGGTTTTGGTCACGATTTTTCTAGCATTGCGATAATTCTCGTGTAGATTATCAGTTTTAAAGCGTTTCCATCGAGAGTAAGCGTTGTCACGATCTACTATAAGGCGCTTTATTTCAGATGTGAACCACGGTTTCTGGCGGTTACTCATTTCCTTCATTTGAATTGGTACTATTACGTTATACAAGCTTTTTATATTTTGTTCCAAGAAGGCCAGCTGATCATTTACCGATAGCATGTAATAAATACAACCCCAGTCTATTTTAATATACTCTTGTTCCAAAATGATGTAATTAATCCGTTTAAAATTACGAAATTGAATAATGTTAGTAGAACTTTGAAGTGGAATGTCAAAAATCATGAATATTAGATCGTGCCTCGAAAAGCAAGATGCAGACAACTGGTCATATGTTAAGATCTTTTCTGCGTTTGAGAATGCTTGCAATTGCATTTGGATTTGCATTTTTTTTTTACATCATTACAAAAATATTTGACATTTCAGTCCCTATATAAACAAGTACAAATTTCGACTTAAAGGCCTTTAATAAGCAGTAAAAAGCACTGCTAAGCAATCCAAGCAATTCCACTTGCCATTCTTGTTGTTTGTATTTGCGGCAAAAAACTGTGTGTGTATAGCTGCTGTTAGATGTCTTCATAGCTGTATTTTAAATAATAAAAATATCGATATTTATATTTTTCCTATCGATATTTTAAGACTATCGATAATATCGATAGTCTATCGATAGTTTCCCACCACTTGCCATTCTTGTTGTTTGTATTTGCGGCAAAAAACTGTGTGTGTATAGCTGCTGTTAGATGTCTTCATAGCTGTATTTTAAATAATAAAAATATCGATATTTATATTTTTCCTATCGATATTTTAAGACTATCGATAATATCGATAGTCTATCGATAGTTTCCCAGCACTAGTTTATAGAACACGAGCGCCTTACTCGTCCGTTCAACTTATGTGCTGTTTCACAACACAATTGACTGCAAGTGTAGTGAAATTTATATGAAAAGCACTCAGTTTTTTGAGTGTTTTCCATACAAATTTTACTACACGTTCAGTCACTTGTGTTGTGAAAACAGCACATTAGATTTAAAACAAAAACAAAATTTCGAAATTTATTTTTGTTTTAAATGTAAGTTGAGCGGACGAGTAAGGCGCTCGTGTTCTATAAACAGCACATAAATTTACTCAACAATTTCGTAAAATTCCTTTTGAGAGAGAAAATGTTTTTAATAATTTACTAGAAAGTTTTAAATATCTATCTATCTATATTAGGGTTATTTTTTTTTTTTTATTTCTTTATATTCCCCCCCTCTAAGGGCCATTATTACAACTTGAAGTTAGCTAAAGTTAAAATTAAATTGACAGATAATAATGTATTATCTGTCAAAAAGCGTCTGTTAACTGTCGGATAACAGCTAACGCCAAGTTATAATAATGGCCCTCAGATAATAATGTGTTATCTGTCAAAAAGCGTCTGTTAACTGTCGGATAACAGCTAACGCCAAGTTATAATAATGGCCCTAAATCAGTTCAGTTTTGTGTAAAGAAAGATACAAAAAAATTTCGTAGCGATAAGTTGTGTTTTAGAGTAATTTCTTTTCATATGACTATCTCTTAAAAACAACATTTTACAAGAATATGAAATATGACAATATTTTAGCTCTTCTAGTCGACAACATTAGCCTTGAAGAAAGTTTTTTGCTAAAATTAATATTTTAGAAAATAATTAAGAAAATACCAAACATTAAAATGTTTTATATATCGTCGTGCCGAAGTTATCTTGCCGTATATCACAAACATTTTTTTTTGGGAAATCGAATCTTAAGGTTCAAATCTTTATACACAAAAATGTCCGTGAAAAAAGTCGTCCAATATTTTTGTCAGATATTGTGTTTGAATTTCTTTATCGATTTATGTAAAAATATCCAAAGTTATGGAAAAAAATTTTCAAGTTATATCCATTGCCACGACCGAAAAAAAATTTCAATTTTGTCGTATACGCCACTTTTTGCGATATATTTTTTAGTTTGTGGGATATAAGTCAAAATAAGTTATTAAAAACCTACATTCACGTGTTTTACCAATATTGAAAATTTAGTTATAATAATTTTCGAAATGAAAGACAAATGTATTTACGTATAGTTATAGTTTTTATATTATCGAATTTCCTTATGTATGAATAATTTTAAGGTTTATTATAACTTAAGGGTGGTCTAACCATAATGCACGATGGTAACTGTGAGTCACGCCGTTGTCCAACTTAATTTGACATTTCTTGGTATCAATGCCGAATTCAACCATGGAGGGTTGCAGCATTGAGGCTGAAGCCTTTTACGAAAATGGGCGGTCAAATAAAAAATACATTTTGTGCACATCTTGATTTTTTTGGTCAGAATAATCGATCAAATGTGTCCACAATCGGGATAATTGTGCGCCAATTATAGCAAGCCGGCTCTGTAGGAAATGTGAAAACGCCTGTGCATGCATGCTTGGTGCGGTTTATGGCCAGGCGGCATCATCGGGCCTTACTCCTTCGAAAATGAGGTATGGTGTTCTCTATCGCGAGCTGATAACGGATTTATTTTTGCCAGAAATGGAGGATATGGACCTGGACGATAAGTAGTTCCAAAAGAATGGTCATGTTAATTGGCCGTCACGATCATATGATTTGAAACCGTTGGCCTTCTTTCTTTGGTAATATTTAAAATAAAAAGTGTACGTCAATAAGCCAACAACAATTCAAGAGCTAAAGGATAAGATAATTTGACACATTAAGGACATTAAGTACATTGAACCTCAATAATGTCTCAGAGCTATTGAAAATATGGACCATAGGACAGGGGTATGCTACCGAAGCCGCGACGAGCATTTGGCCGATATTTTGTCTCACACATAGTTGTCATAGATCCTTCCTTCTATAATAATAAAAAATATTCAGATAATTCTCTAAAAACTTTTTGTTTTATTTACAATTAACATTTTGCATTATGGTTGGGCCACCCCTGAATATTTAACCTTTAATTGCTTAGCAATTAAATGAATTTAGGCAATATAGCAATAATTCCATCAATATAAATAGCCGTTGTGTACTACGTCCGAAAAATATATTAATATATAAAACGAAAAATGTTAAAAAACAGTAATATTAAAAGGATAGTCTCTTTTTTGTAACATGCCTTATATACTTTGTTCACATACAACAAGATAACGCAAGATTTTTTTAATTGAAAGTTTTTTTACGTTTTCTGTCGTATATCCACAATTATGCTACATACGATATTATAACGCATTAAATTTTTCGCAAAAGTGGATATACAACAAAATGGCTTCGTAATATCTCATGAACCATAAGAGATACAGACGTGAGGATTGCGCAGATCGATAGATCTGTTAAATTTACCATAGGAAACGGTCTTATCTCATTTTTTTCGATTTTGTGATATACGACAAGATAATTCCGGCACGATGATATATAAAAGGGGGATATCTTAAGAGCCGCTCACGCATTTTGTTGAACTTATCGTTGATGAATCTTCTGAGCCCCAAAATTTAAATAAAATAGCAGCGGCGGAAGTGTTACCCCCCATAGGGCGCCAATGTTTAATATCGCATATCTAAAGAACTGTTATAGTAAGAATGTTCAAACTTTGTAGAAGTCATTCTTATGGTATACTACACTTTTGAGATATATAAAATATCTCTCAACTGAAGAAGTGGTTAAATCAGTGTAGCGAAGCGCACTGGGTTAAGCTAGTTTCCTATAAAACAAAACTTTTCATTTAAATACCTTGTAAAGTAAACAATTGTCTTCAATAGCAAAACAAAAATATAAATTTTCTGGCTGTTCAACAATTTCGAACGTAAACGTTTGCATAAAATTTTATATTGAAAATATTTTAAAAACTGAGTGTTTTTCATATAAATCACCTATAAAATCGATAAATTTGGAAATTATTGTTCAGTGTTTTTCGGGGAAATCTGTTTTTAAATTACTGACTATCAGGGGTGTCATGGAAATCGAAAACGTAAAACGAAAGAATTTGTCAGTTGTTTTTAATAAACTTTTAATCTATTTTTTACAATTTTTGTTAAAAACTTCTGTTTAATAGAGCATTATTTGTATAATAATTGTCATAAAATTTTTTTATTAAAGAAATCTTATTGAAAAACGACTCTTAAAATTCTTTCGTTTTACGTTTTCGATTTCCATGACACCCCTGTATGTATTAAAATATCATGTGCAATAAACTTTCGATTCGAATAATTTCATACATCGCTATAATGTTTTGAGTGTACGAGTTTTAATTATTTACTTAATAATTTTTACAAAAGACCTCCCCTTATGAATTTTGACAACTTAATTTAGCTGGAGGCTAAAAAAATGTTTCACTGATTACAACACAATTGTGGCGACACCGACCACAACGAACGCTTGGACTCTGTGGTGTCTTTTGTGAACTATATTTTAGCAGCAGCATGGTATTGATTGATTGAATTTAAGCAATTTCTTTTAATTATTTACATAAAAATTAATACGTTATAGCTAATGAATGGTTTGAAACTGTTGACGCATGGGGTATCGAAGAGGGGAACCATTGTTGTTTGTTTTTTCGAAAAAATAAAAGTTTTTAGGCTGTTTTTTTTTTTGCGCAACTGATTCGATATCAAATAAATATTTAAGATCGATTAAAAATAGTTTAGTCATCTAGGCGTAATAATAGAAACTGTTACTTTCTATTTCATTGTATACTTTTTTAAATACAAAAAAAAGATAATATTTTAAATGAGTATGTAAAAAAAACAAAAGACTTAAGACACGAACACTTATTTTGCCATTCGTTTTACAGTTTTATAACAAGAACGTGTTAAAAATTGTAAAAAAAACTAAAAAACTTTAGATTTATGGCAGTTGTCATTTTTTTTTTGCTAATAATTTCAACAGTTTCCCATAAAAATATTCAAAAATATTAGAATTAAAAGTAATGATATCAGTTAACCTTTGACCCATAGTGCAAACTTTAATATTCCTAAACTATTAATTAAAACTATTGCTTTTAGTTTTAAGGATACAAATGCATATTGAAATTTTAACTAAATATAAAAATTCAACTTTAATCCCAAAAAGAGACAAAAAATCAACCAAGAACTGACATGAACAAGCATGGCATGTTACATGAAAAGCATTTATTTACCATGTCCACTAATGAGCTTAAAGATAATAAAGTCAGTCCAACCAACTTAAAAACTAAGAGCAAACTGCAATAGCTGAGAAAAAAATGGCAAACCAAACCAAGTTTATGCCCTAAATTAAATCACGATTTGAAAAGGAACTAAAAGACATACAACAAATTGTTATTTGTCAAATGCAAATGGTTCATTTAAAAAGTTAAATGAACAAAAAAAAAGTTTATAATAATTTTATTACAATTCTTAAATTTGAATATGTATTTTCCATAAACTGTGAAATGTTAACAACAAGTTAATAAACTCTTAACAATGATTGTCTCGAAGACAAACAAAACACTGACTGGTTCTGTTCTTTTATCTTTTAAGACTTTAACACAATGGGTGGGAAGTATTTTAGAATTGAAATCGTTGGTGTGTAATTGACATTCTCTTTGCAATATTCTGCCAAAATGGATTTTTTTTCGTATTTGTAGTTTTGTGTATGTTTTAAGTTTTTTTCAATTTATTTTTTTAATGGCAAACCAATGAAATCATGTTTCCTGATAAACATATGACCTGTTTTTTCTTAGCCCTACATTGTTTTCTCAGCCATATTTGGAGTAAAGTTTACATCTGACTATTTAAAACATTGTTACAGCATTAGACAACTGAATTTAGTGATTACGTGGTAACGGAGGAAGGTATTCCAAATGTTAAAGATCTAAAATCTTTGAAACAGGACTGTGTTTTAGGAGGATAAAAAAGAATAAGCTATTTTTATACTTTGTTGAAAGGCAACAGCAGAGAAAAATAAATAGGTAAATATCTTTCCAGAAGAGCCAGTTCTTAACAGTTTTTTTTTTCTTAAAACTGAAAAGCCACCGTTAGTTTAACAAACAAATTGGGAACCCTTCAATTCAAAGAAAGAAAGGATTCTGAATGGAAAAAAATCTCACTTAATATATTTCTTTCGTAGAAAGACAACCCAGAAATTGATTCTCCTTTGAGGAAAGGTGGATAAAAAGATTGGCATTGTTTGAAGATAAGAAATACACTGTGTTTTTTTCTTTCTAGAAAAAAAATTAGAGCCGTATCTAAACAAGAGTATAAGTGCACCAATAGAAAAGGAGTCATAACGCTGATGTATTTTGACATCAGTACTATGACAAGTGTCTTCGTTTTTGACCCCATGACACTTTTCATCATGGTGATGTCAACCTTAACATCACTTGGCCAAAGTGTCATCAGGGTAAAAATGAAATTATGTCATCAATGGGATGACACATCGGCCTCACAGAAATGACGAAAATGTCCTCAGTGCGATGATCAATTGCATCAACTTAATGACAGTTAGTCATTAAGTCAAAGTGCGAGAATGTTATTATTTACTTACCCGTTACATATGTTTGTTTCACGTTTGTTGAATTACGACCTTTGTTTTCAGCAGAACTCTCAATAATAAGACACCCGCACCATGCCCCATATGCTTTTTGTAATCATTCTACTTTAAAAATTTGATATATTTAACTAAATAATTAAAAAAAATAGAATATAGGAATTTTTGCTTCTTATAATACATTGTAATCAGGAAAATAATGTTAAAAATAAATAAAATGTGGCATCGACTTGATGTCACTATAGTCATAAAATAGATGACACGTAAAAAATGACAAAATTGTACGCAGACGTTAGTCATTGGATTGATGTTACTTTTTGCATTATTGATGCCATTTGTAGTAACATTGATGTCATAATTCTGATGTTAGGGCATCTTCAATACGAAGATGCATTTTTCTATCAGTGTGGGAACGTTTTCTATCGCTTAGCTTTTACGCTGATAAGCCATACTAAAACAAGAGCGTAAGCTTTGAAATACGGGGGTGTGTGCTGTGGTCTTTTCTTAAGGAGGAGCTTGAGATTCAGCACTTATTTTCTTTAGGGACTCCTTAACTTAAAGAAAAGTAAACCTCAGTTATTGATTTTTTATCTAGAAGAAGCAAAGCTGGTGATTGATTCTCCTTTGAAAAAATAAAGAAGCATCCATGGGCAGTACTTTCTTTTAGCAATCGGGACTTGTTAATTTTTTTAAACAAATAAAGTCCCATCACTAGTTTTTTCCTTTAAGGACAGGAAGAGCCAGCGACAATAATTTCTTCAATAACAAGAGAGCTTGCACTTTCCATTTCTTAAAAGAAAACGAGAGAAAGCAATTGCCTCTTATTTGAAAAAAAAACAAAAGCTGTCGATCTGCTTTGGAGAAAAGCAGATTTAGAGAGTTACTTCCTTTAGGGACTTCTTTGCTTAAAGAAAAGTAAAACCCCTTTTATTGGGGTTTCATCAAAAAGTTGTAAAGTTTGTCACTGCTGCTCCTTTGAAGAACTTATTTTCTTATAGCAATTATTAATTTTTTTAAACAAACAAGGTCCCATCTCTATATTTTTCGTCCAAGGAAAGGAAGGACCGGCGAAAATGATTTTTCCGGGGATAAGCGAATGATTCCGTTTCTGAAAAGCAGACCAGAAGAAGTAACTGGCTTTTATTTTAAAAACAAGAGCTGTCGATCTTCTTGAGAGAAAGCAGAAGCAAGAACTAGAACGATCTTTTCGAAAAAGAAAGTGATAGATTTTTTATTTGCTTTGAGGAAAAGAAGTGTCTTTGAATATCTATTCTTAGACATATTTGTAATTTTTACTCGCAAAGCAAGAGCCGATAAATATCATTACTTAAAAAATTAGACTGAAAATCTCCGCACTCCGGACACTGACCTTTGGCTTAATTTTGTCCCTTGAAAGGATATACCCGATTAAGGAAACGTTTTAATGTGTGAAAGGGTAATAAAGAAAACCAAAGGATTTTAAAAATCATTCAGCTACTGGAGTTGGACGAGCTATCCGTTAGGAGAGTTTTCACTGAATTTGTGAAAAGAACACAACTGAAATTGCGTTTCTATTAAATGGAAGAGCCATAGACTTTTCTTCCTCTAAAACAATACAAGATTCGGAGATTGCTTTTAAATAAAGCAAGACTTTATAAGAAATAGGAAGATAATGCGATTGCTCTGTCGCTATTTTTAAGCGATAAAGCTATACTTTTTTCTCTCTTTATAAAATAGTGCTGTAGAGATTTTAACCCTGTAATGTAAGTGTATTTAGTTTAATCTTCGTCGAATCGACGAGCTCTTTAAAACAAATTCTAGCGAACGAGTTTTAAATTAAAAAAAAAAAAAATTAAAACTTAAACGTAGACAGTTTTTCTTGTGAATTATTTAATGTCTTAAAGGAAACAGAAACCATGTTTGGTAAATAAAAAAAAAAAAAATTCTTGATAAGTACAAGTACAAGCATTTAAGACCATGAACAACAAAAATAAAATAACTGCCACAAAAAAACCACACGTTTAAAACCAAACCAAAAAAATTTTTGATCAGTTTAATGTGTTTTTGTTACATTTTTTTTTCTACAAAGCTTAAAAAAAAAGAACTTAAAGTTGCAACTCCAGCTATCGACTCCAAACTGAACAGCCTTGACGTGGTCACCACAAAAACTGCATGCCTCTATTGGTATGAATAAATAGATGTTTGGGTATAATTGTAAGTTTCTGAGATTGTTGCCACTTGCAGCTTATGAAATCAAATACAAAGTTTTAATATAAACTAACGTCCAAGAAGGCTTTCCTAAAAAGTTTACTGACATGCATAAATCTCGGAAATATGATCAGTTTTTTTTCAATTCATTTGCATGCTTAAAATTCTAAATTTGCATGTGGTAAGTCGATAGAGTGGGCAACCTTTTGCTTAGTTAGGTTTAAGATTAAATGTCTGTTCAACTATTTCGAACGTTAACTTTCGCATAGAAAAATTATCTGAAAAACACTAAATTTTAAAAATATTTTTTAGAATTATTTTTCTCTTCTTATTAGAGCTTATTATTATAAAAGAGCTTTTTTCAAAAGCACCAACATTACTAAGAGAACCAAAATGACTTTTAAACCTTACAATAGCACATAGTAGATCGTACTATATCTTCATCTTTATCTATATCCAAAATTTTCAATGACGATCAATTGATGGTGCTGAAAAACGGCGTTTGAACCTTTCGACATACTTAATCTTAATCTTTATGTGCAATTTGATCAGAAACTTAAAAAAAGTTTAAAAATCGTAAGAATAGTTTTCATGATTTCACTTAACACCCTGTATTTTAGAAAAGTGAATAATAAAAAGCAAACGTTTTTATTAGTTTTGAAATTCACGTATACTGAACTTCAATAAAAGGTAATATTTTAAAAAAAATCAAGAATATTTTTAGGATTTTGCAAGGAATATAAGAATTATTTTATTGCAGTTTTATCACCTAGAAATACAATTATAAATATTGATAAATTAATACCCTTCACCACGAATTAACATTTTTCAGCAGAGGGCTTCAAATGGGTTCTATAAAAAAGGATTAATTAGCTAGTGGTCGAAATCTGAACATAATTATTTATGCAAATATAAGGAAAATATTACAATAAGTTTATAGGAATTTGCATGGTCCAAACAGTGGTTTTTCAAGTTTATATGAATTTGCATAGTCCGAGCATTTTTCGTTTTAGTCGATTGATTTGTCGAGCTTAAATATTATCTTCCACTTAAGTCCATGAATATTTAATTTAATTTTGTAACTTCAGTAGTATACAGCCATTCAAAAGGACCAATTGAAAATCAAAAAGAATAATAAAGTCTCTTTTTGTTCAGCATGTTGAGTTTTATGTTTCTAGGTCTAAAACTAACGGAAACTCAAAAAGTACCAGTTGAAGAACAAAAAAGTACCGAAAAGTTCCCTTTTGTAGAATGATACTCACTTAGGAAACTGCATGTTTAATTTTATGTTTCTAGATTTAATATTAACAAAAATCAATAAATGGTTCAGTTGTAGAGCGAAAAAGTACCAACAAGCTGCCCCTGCTCGTACAGCTTGTACTGCAGAAAAAATTGCTGCTGTTCGCGATAGTGTGGCTGAAGAGCCGTCCACCTCAACTCGTCGTCGTGCCCAACAATTGCACCTCTCACGCTCGTCGTTGATGAACATTATGCATAAAGACTTGCATTTACACGCTTACAAGGTGCAATTGGCTCAAGAACTAAAGCCTCTTGACCATTCCAAACGTCGTGAATGGGCAGAATGGTGGCAAGAAATGGCAACAGTGGATGATCAATTTTCGAAGAAAATCATCTTCAGTGATGAGGCACATTTTCACCTCAGTGGATTCGTCAATAAACAGAATTGCCGCATTTGGGCGAATGAGAATCCAAGAGTGATTGTCGAAAAACCAATGCACCCACAAAGAGTGACTGTTTGGTGCGGTTTATAGGCTGGCGGCATCATCGGGCCGTATTTTTTCCAAAATGAGGCCGGTCAGGCAGTTACTGTGAATGGTGTTCGCTATCGTGAGATGATAACGAACTTTTTATGGCCCGAATTGGAAGATATGGATGTGGACGATATGTGGTTTCAGCAGGACGGTGCCACTTGCCACACAGCTAACGAAACAATGTCTCTTTTGCGCAACAAATTCAATGGCCGTGTTATCTCACGTAATGGCGATGTCAATTGGCCGCCAAGATCATGCGATTTGACACCGTTGGACTTTTTTCTTTGGGGTTATTTGAAAGAAAAGGTGTACGTCGATAAGCCAGCAACAATCAAGACCTAAAGGATGAGATAATTCGGCACATTAACGGCATAGAACCTCCATTATGCCTCAGGGTCATCGAAAATTTGGACCATCGGATGGAGGTGTGCCGCCGTGGTCGCGGCGCCCATTTGGCCGATATTTTGTTCCATACATAATTGAGTAATACCAGTATATCATAATAAAATAAAATCATAATAATTTCCTAAATAGTTTGTGTTTTATTCATAATCAACATCGGCCCTTGAAATTTAACCACCCTTTAGAATAAAAAAGTAGCAACAGTTTTTATCTTATAGGTTCGCATTCACTCAGGATCCTGCACCTATAATTTTATGTTCCTTACGCATTTAGTATAATCTTTATTTTTATTTTTATGGGTTTAAAAGTTAGGTGGGGTGACAAGGAAGTCCCAAAAGGGCCGAATTTAAAGAAAAGTACCAGAAACCTGTCCACTTTTTTTTCTTATGAACAACGATAAGTTTTAAATTTTTTTTGTATCTCTTTTGTTTTTGGAAAAATGAGAAAACCGAATTTACCCTTTTTTACCCCCTTAGATTTTTTATTGAAATATATATTATGCGCTTCCGTAAGTAAATACCTTTCAAATGGGTTTTGTTCAAATCGGTTAGCAAACAGAGGAGGAAAGTGTTCTTAACATCTCTCTTTTAAGAGCTACAAGTTGTGGTTGCATAAGCAACCATAAAAATAGTTGTGCTCATCCTTTTTATGTTATTAGTAACCTTAACTGGCCCGTACACAACCAAATAATGGTTGTCATTTCCTTATGAAGGGACAAGAATCTCTGTGGATCTGTGTATTTTTTTGCAGTTTAAACATTTTTTTTAATTAACATATAATCAAGGACCAGTAAGGTAAAGGAAACAGTAAAAACCAACTACACAAAACAAGAGGTAGTGATGACCTACGCGCGTTTTCAAGGTTGACCAACAACGTTGAGATGTCTCGCTTTCAAATGAGACCAATACTAACAAGCTCAGTGATGGTACACCAAAGATACAAAGATAAAATGGCTCTCCTGAACAAAACCCTTAGGTCCCTTTCTATTTTCCGCGTCACATATATTACTTTTAAGTGGTAATAATATTATTTAATTATCAAAAAGTAATTTCAATTTTTGGGAATAAAAAATTTTAATTTCAAAAGATTTTGTTATTTGTGCTTAATTCCCAGTTTTTATTCTTGATAAAAACACTTGAAATTTATTGTTGATGGGATAAGCTATTCCTATGCATTTCACTGGTTGCTTAGGCCAGATCATCAGGAAACTTCATCCATAAAGATTTTAGACAAACTAAAGATATTAAACCAAATAAAACTGTTAAACGTATAAGACTTATAGCAACAGTTTTACTTGTAACAATATCAAAGCTTGAACAAAATACATCAACAATAAAAAAAAAAAAGTGGGTTTATCTCGTCTTACACTCCCCACTACAATTAGTTGAAATTCTCTCAACATTAATTGTAGTTGTAAGTAGGTTAAGAAAAACAAAATAAAAAACAAACAACAACTTACAAAAGATGTTGTCAATTAAGTGTTTTTTTAGGCCGTGCACTTGCCTGTTTATTATCAAAAAGTAATTTCAATTTTTGGGAATAAAAAATTTTAATTTCAAAAGATTTTGTTATTTGTGCTTAATTCCCAGTTTTTATTCTTGATAAAAACACTTGAAATTTATTGTTGATGGGATAAGCTATTCCTATGCATTTCACTGGTTGCTTAGGCCAGATCATCAGGAAACTTCATCCATAAAGATTTTAGACAAACTAAAGATATTAAACCAAATAAAACTGTTAAACGTATAAGACTTATAGCAACAGTTTTACTTGTAACAATATCAAAGCTTGAACAAAATACATCAACAATAAAAAAGTGGGTTTATCTCGTCTTACACTCCCCACTACAATTAGTTGAAATTCTCTCAACATTAATTGTAGTTGTAAGTAGGTTAAGAAAAACAAAATAAAAAACAAACAACAACTTACAAAAGATGTTGTCAATTAAGTGTTTTTTTAGGCCGTGCACTTGCCTGTTTATTATCAAAAAGTAATTTCAATTTTTGGGAATAAAAAATTTTAATTTCAAAAGATTTTGTTATTTGTGCTTAATTCCCAGTTTTTATTCTTGATAAAAACACTTGAAATTTATTGTTGATGGGATAAGCTATTCCTATGCATTTCACTGGTTGCTTAGGCCAGATCATCAGGAAACTTCATCCATAAAGATTTTAGACAAACTAAAGATATTAAACCAAATAAAACTGTTAAACGTATAAGACTTATAGCAACAGTTTTACTTGTAACAATATCAAAGCTTGAACAAAATACATCAACAATAAAAAAGTGGGTTTATCTCGTCTTACACTCCCCACTACAATTAGTTGAAATTCTCTCAACATTAATTGTAGTTGTAAGTAGGTTAAGAAAAACAAAATAAAAAACAAACAACAACTTACAAAAGATGTTGTCAATTAAGTGTTTTTTTAGGCCGTGCACTTGCCTGTTTATTATCAAAAAGTAATTTCAATTTTTGGGAATAAAAAATTTTAATTTCAAAAGATTTTGTTATTTGTGCTTAATTCCCAGTTTTTATTCTTGATAAAAACACTTGAAATTTATTGTTGGTGGGATAAGCTATTCCTATGCATTTCACTGGTTGCTTAGGCCAGATCATCAGGAAACTTCATCCATAAAGATTTTAGACAAACTAAAGATATTAAACCAAATAAAACTGTTAAACGTATAAGACTTATAGCAACAGTTTTACTTGTAACAATATCAAAGCTTGAACAAAATACATCAACAATAAAAATGCATAGGAATAGCTTATCCCATCAACAATAAATTTCAAGTGTTTTTATCAAGAATAAAAACTGGGAATTAAGCACAAATAACAAAATCTTTTGAAATTAAAATTTTTTATTCCCAAAAATTGAAATTTCTTTTTGATAATAAACAGGCAAGTGCACGGCCTAAAAAAACACTTAATTGACAACATCTTTTGTAAGTTGTTGTTTGTTTTTTATTTTGTTTTTCTTAACCTACTTACAACTACAATTAATGTTGAGAGAATTTCAACTAATTGTAGTGGGGAGTGTAAGACGAGATAAACCCACTTTTTTATTGTTGATGTATTTTGTTCAAGCTTTGATATTGTTACAAGTAAAACTGTTGCTATAAGTCTTATACGTTTAACAGTTTTATTTGGTTTAATATCTTTAGTTTGTCTAAAATCTTTATGGATGAAGTTTCCTGATGATCTGGCCTAAGCAACCAGTGAAATGCATAGGAATAGCTTATCCCATCAACAATAAATTTCAAGTGTTTTTATCAAGAATAAAAACTGGGAATTAAGCACAAATAACAAAATCTTTTGAAATTAAATATTATTTAATTTTTAAAATTTTAACAAAATAGATAAAAATTGCGACAAAAAATTAATTAGTATATGAGGGGCTTTAAGCACAAGGGGTTCAAGTGACTTATTTTAAATAATGAGACAGAAGCGGTTGTTTCGCTTGTGCTCCAAGCGAAGCAGGTATTTTAATGTCAAGTGCTTGAATTGTTCACTTTATCTAGCGTCCGGATGAGAATCCTACATTTACCTCTTGTGCTCTGAACAACTTCTCCGAACTATACCTATAATTCCATATGTAAACTAAAATTTAGAAAAAGGCACTTAAACCCCTTGTGCTCTAAGCCCCTCATATGAAGTCTTAACTTAACAAAAGTTTTCAAACTTTTTAAAACAAATGTTGTCTTTCAAAAAATTCTCAATTTGTATTGCAGTGTTAGCGATTATATCTTTAGAGAATCTTTCTTCCATGATCTGTCCTTCTGCTTAACCATTTCAGTTGTACTAAGCTTTAATCAAACATTTATAAATTGTTTTTAAAATTATTAAGATTTTATTTAACTAAATAAAATTATTTATCAGCATGAGTTCATGTTTAATTTGCACATTTTTCTTTTTGATTTTTACAGAATTTTTTTGCATTCGCTGTTCGTTTTAGTTTTCAGCATTTGGTTGGTTTTAGTTTTTATCTTAAAATATTTTTAAAACATAAACCAACAAATATAAGGAGCTAAACACCTGGCTAAAAATGCTTATGGTCTTTTTTTTTGTTGTTGTTTTTTTTTTTTCTTTTTATAAATCATACATAAATAGATCGATAGTCAATATGAGGTTCTTTTAACTGCATATTTAGCTTAAGCGTGTTCCATTACACCAGTAAAAAAATGTTAGTAATATTGTTGATTATGATTATTTTCTTAGCTATCTCTTCATAAAGCTAAATATTATGTCGCAGTAAAGCAAAAAGTTATTCTTCATTAATGAAACTTAGAACGCCAATTTAAAATTTTTATAAAAAAAATAAACATTAACCCCCGTTTTCATAAATAATTTACTAAAATTAACAAACTTTATTTCAGGAGAATTTTCATAATTGTTTTTAAACGTTTATTAAATTTGAAATATTTTTTTGGAATACAGGCATAAGTTTTAATGACACTGGTCTGTAAAAAAAATAAAAAAAAAATGTTTCAAGCATTGACACCATTTCAGCGGGTTTTTATGTCAAATGACTTTCTGATTCTGAATATTACCTCCGTTTTTACACGCTACCTACCATTTTTGGGGGAGAACCCCTTTTTTTGTTCATTTTCGATAATTTTATAAGTTTTAAACTTCGAGTCATTACCGCCAAAAAAGCTTAAGCGACATCATTTTCCATTTTCGTTTTTCTTCAGATATATGACTTCATTGGCAACACTTGCATCATCTCCTAAAATGTCATGGTGACATAAGGTACCGTTACGTTTTTATAGCAAAAACAATTTTTTTATCTTAAGCGACAACCTTCATACAAAATTTGTATGAAAAAAATTAAAAAAAACTTTCTCCTGTCAAATTTCGCTTAAGCTATTTGATTTATTTAAAACTATTTTTTCATATTTTTCACAAACTCTTTTTCTTTTTGTAAAAATATTTCGGCTGCAAAAATTTTTATATTTACCTTAATTTGGTGCTTGCTTTACTCTGGCTCCCTGAAGTTGAAGTTTCTCGTACAATAAACCAACAGTATTTTGCCAACATGCAATCACTCTGTTTTCTGGAAAATCTGTTCTCATACTGAATGATCTCATGATGAGCTATTAAATATTAAAGCATTGCATTGACACTGTCCAATTCGCCCGAAACGCACAGATATTGACTTTATGATCGCGAGTGATGCGCTGAAGGGAACTAAGGAGGAACTAATGACTAAAATAATGCTATATGCCCCTTCAAATTGAATTCACGGCCGAGAAAATATTAAAAATGGATAAAAATATTAGGGGTGCTCTCCCAAAAATGGTAGCTGAAGGGGGCGAACAAAGGTGAAATTCGGATTTAGAAGATAATTTTCCATAAGAATCAGTGAAAATGGACTCCAGGCTGATATTTTTTCATACCTACCAGTGTTATCCATCGATAAATGAAACGGGTAAATTCCAGGAGCTTTTTATCTCACCATTTTCAATTATATTTTATCATGAAATTTGTCTAACAAAATTACCATTCGCTCTAATTTCTTTATTTATTCATTATGGCATTAATTTTTGAGTGTAATTTAGATAATAGCACCATAATTGGCTTGATAAACTATTAACTGCAGCAATGATTTTTAAGCAAACATTTGTTTTTATAGCCGGAACATATGAAATATATTGTTGTTCTTTAAGTAGTTTTCTGAAAGTATACATTCATAAGTTCTTGATATATACTAAGTTTGTCATAAGGTTTGTGACATAGCATTAATATTGACTGCTCTTACCGCTGAGATGTTGGGAGTTTAACACGCATAAGCAAACTTTGACAATATCAGAAAAATTTATTTCTAAACTGTTGATATAAATAAATTAAACATTGGAAGAGTTTGAAGTAATAAAATGTATTTAGAAGTTCTAAATCAATGATAAATAGATATATTGCGGTTTTGTGATGTTTAAATATTTTTTTTTATAAACGTACGAAGTCTGTCACGCAACCTAAAAGGTCTGCAGACTCCTTTAAACGGCTTTATTTTCTTTTTTAAGGACTTTCTGTAAAATGTTTTACCCATTTAATTTTACAATAGAATTTTTTTGGCAACACTTCTTGAATTGATCTCTATCCCAAATATACTACTAAAATATTTCAATGTATGTGTTTGCCGATCTCTGATCTAGAGTATGTATACACACGTAATAACTGTGAGTATTAATAACGGTGCAGTGTTATAAAGCCATAAGTGTCTCATAAAGCCATATGACCTTATATCACATCACATTGAAAAATAAGGCCATACGGCTTTTCCATGTAAGAAGTGAAATAAAGCCATTATGGTGTTATTACTCATATAAAAATTGTTTTAATAAGTTTCTAGCCGCTTTGAAATGTGGTTCCAGGAATTATTGCCCCAAAAAGCAATTGATCCTAAATTAAGAACTATTTTCGTTATTCAATGTACTCCAATTTTGTTAATGAAATGTCGCGCCATGATAATGAAAAAGCCATAAAATACCCTTAAATTCGGGGTATCTGTTCTTTTTGCAAAACATCTTAATTTTTTTAAGAATATTTAAACCAAAAAGGTGGGTGAAATGGGATAAAAAAATGGCGAATTTCAAACAATTGATTTTATTTTTTTTTTAATTAGGCTTAAGTTCATGAAATTTAATTTTCATTAAATTATTCTTATGAAGAAAGGAATTTTACCTGCCGACCAGGGTTCGAGCCCGAGCCACGTCAAGAATGAAAGATTATCAATAACAATTTTAATTGATTTTCATGTTGTAAAATTCCTTTCTTCATAAGAATAATTTAATGAAAATTAAATTTCATGAACTTAAGCCTAATTAAAAATATTAAAATTTGGATTAAAAACCATAAATAATTCAACAAAATAACCACAATACTAATTATTTTTTTTTTTTTTTTATGAATTTACATGTTTTTAGTAAAAGAACCAAAAAGATGCCTCTAACACATTCTTATTCACTCTTTACTTCGCATGCTTTAATTTGATGTTTCTATGTCCAATACTGATAGAAATTCAAAAAGGTCCCTTTTGCAAAACGTACCAAAAAGATTTCTCTTACAGATTCGAATTCCCTCAGGAGACTGCATGTTTAATTTTATGTTTCTAGGTCCAATTTTAAAGAAAATTAAAAAAAGTACCAGTTGTAGAATCAAAAAAAGTACCAAAAAGCTCCCCTTAACAGATTATCATTTACTTAGGACTTTGCATGTTTATTTGTATGTTTCTATGTCTAATACTAACGGTAATTCAAAAAGTACCATTTGAGCAATGAAAAAGTACCAAAAACCTTCCTTTTATGGATTCTCATCAACTCAGGTCATTGCATGTTTATTTTTATGTTTTTAGATCTACAATTAATGAAAATTAAAAAAAGTACCAGTTGTAGAACAAAAAAGTACCCTTACAGATTCTTATTCACTCAGGACACTGCATGTTTAACTTTATGTTTCTAGGTCCAATATAATGAAAATTTAAAAAGTACCAGTTGAAGAACAAAAAGAAGTACCAACATTTCTCATCTTATATGTTCTAATTCACTCAAAGCCCTGCACCTATAATTTTATGTTCAATATTAAAGAAAATTCAAAAGCTACTATATGCTGTTGGAAAAAGTAAAAGAAATAAAGTTAATTTGCCTTATTTTCCATATTTGGTCCTTTTTTCTCCCCAGTGAAGTAACAAAAATTTCAATATTGTAGTGGGATACTATAATTTAATGCGTATCTATGTGTCAGCATAGGGAAAAAAATTCTTTGTAAAAAAGTACCAAAAATAGGCACGATTTTTACCGCTTTCAAATTTCAAATAAGTACCAAATTCATATTTACAATTTTTAGATAAGTTACGAATTTAGTATAATCTTTATTTTCATGTTTATTGTTTTAAAAGAAAGATGTAGTAACAAAGAAGTCCCAAAAAGGGCTGAATTTCAAAAAAGTACAAGACACCTGTTGGCTTATGTTTTCAGTGAACACCGAAAAGTATTTTTTTGTAGCTCTTTTAGTTTAGGAGAAATGAGGTTAGTGAATTTATAGTATATGCGCTTTTGTAAGTACATAAATACCTTTCAAATGGTGTATTTTTATCAAAGTTTTTTTGGGATTCAAAAGATTAATTAACAAGATTTCGTTTAAGTATGCCAAATTCCCATTTCATACTTTTGATAAACTGAAATTTATTGTTGATGGGATAAGCTATTCCTATGCGCATTTCACTGGTTGCTTAGGCCAGATCGTCAGGAAACTTTATCCAAAGATTTTAGAAAAACTAAAGGTGTTAAACAAATAAAACTGTTAAGCGAATAAGAATTATAAGCAACAGTTTTACTTGTAACAATATCAAAGCTTAAACAAAAACAACAACAATAAGCAGTGTGTTTATCTTTTCTACCAGACTCGCCTATAATCGGTGGGTAAAGAAAAAACTAAAATAAAAAAAAATTAATAAACATTTTTGTTAAAATCGGTTGTCAAATAAAGGAGGAAAGTGTTCTTAACTTGTTTTGACCTTGCTGACGTATATGTGGATTAAGGAAGTAATTTTACAACATGAAATTAATTAAAATTTATTGACAATTTTCATTTGTGACTGAACCAGGGCTCGAACTCAGGCAGAATTTACATGTTTCGAGAACAACCAAATTGTCTTCATTAGAACTCTTTGCAGTTTTACCCCTTCCGCCACTGATCTATTTTCAATTTATTTTCATGATTCTTCCCCACCTCTGTTAATTTATATAATACTAGCTGGCCCGACAAACGTTGTTTTGCCATAGAACTTATTTCTTTCAGATGTTACAGTGTCTGCATGCTAAATTTAAAGAAAACCGGTTGATTAGTTAAGAAGATAATAAAAATTATAGGCTTTAGGTCTTTCCAGATGTTACACTATTTGCCCGCCAAATTTCAAGAAAAACAGTTGACTAGTTAAGAAGACATAGGTAGGGGGAGCTTTACTCCTCTTACCCTTTTTCATGCTCTTTCTCTTTCAGATGTTACAATGTCTGCATGCCAAATTTTAAGAAAACTGGTTGATTAGTTAAGAAGATACAGGAAAGGGATCTTTTACCCCTCCTGCTTCACGCCCTAAATAATAAAAATTATAGGCTATATAACTTTCCAGCTGTAACACTATTTGCCTGCGAAATTTCAAGAAGATATTGGGAGGGGGAGCTTTTACCCTTCTTGCCCTATTTCACATCCTATTCCCTATTTCCTTTCAGATATTACAGTGTCTGCATGCCAAATTTTAAGAAACCCGGTTGATTAGCTTAAAAGATTGGGGAGGGGGAGCTTTTACCTCTATTGCCCTATTTCACACCATAAATTAGTTCTTTCCAGATGTTACACTATTTTCCTGCAAAATTTCAAGAAAATCGGTCGATTTGTTAAGCAGATACAGGGCCTGCATGTCAAATTTTAAGAAAACAGGTTGATTAGCTAATGAGATATAGGGAGGGGGAGCTTATGCCATATTTTGCGCCCTCTAGCGATAAATAATATACTCTACGACCTATTTTCATACCTAACAAAAACACATACAAAATTTCATAAAAATCAGTCAAGCCGTTTCGAAGGAGTTCAAAATGGAGGGCATTTTGTTGATACTTGTATGGGAATATATAGGAAAATCTAAATGTCATATCTCCGGAACCACTTTACAGAAACCATCTACAGACTATCTCCAACGTACCCCAACGTTTTTCTTGAAATCGGTCTACCCGTTTTCGCAGTTAGTGGTGACATCAAAGTGTACACTTCTTTTTATATATCTGTGGCCGTATGGAAAAACTAGTTAACTCCACTTTTTTCGTAAACTGAGATAACACCAAAAATAGAAAGCATGTTTCATTTACTTTCACTCTGCCAGTTCGAAATTTTGATATAGTGTCTCATTTAAAAGTTATTTGAAAAACAAAAATCAGAAAAATACCAATTTTTATGTAAAAACTAGATAACTCCATGCATTTTTTGAAAATACAAGATAACTCCCAGATAAAACAGAAAATTAGAAGTTTAAAAGGACGTTGTTTCGAAAACTAAGAGAGAAAGAGCGAAATAGAACAAATTCGGGTCGCAAGTTCTTTGGGTCAAAATGTTGAACATAAAAATTGCAACTCCAGAGAATTCAAAGAATATTATATGAATTCTTTATATACATATTAGAGCGACTCACCAAAAAAGTGCTCGATGTACCCTGCTAAAAATGAACCTTTGACTTAAATATTTCGGATCCAGCTCTGACCTCTCGTGAGCTGGACCATTTTGAAAAAGGGTATATTTTTGCATGTTTTGTTAATTTGACGATCTGTTTCCTTACCAACATATACAATATGGAAATCATAAGAAAGGTTTTTTAAGACGCTTCCAACTGTATGCACAATTTGTCCAAGGAAGATCACCCATGTCCTTTTTTTAAGGATATTCTATAAAAAAGAACGGTTTTTGTACTTTTTGTTCGGGGTTGTTTGTAATAAAAATGCGAAATTAACATATTTTAATCTTTAGTCGATTTAATAAAATACGTGTCTCAGATTTTTTTTGAAATTCGTGCTAGTTCACGTTTTGACAAAAATGCAATGGGGTGGTAGCCCTTCGTGTTAAATAGGGCAATATGGGTATAAAATTTTTTCTTATGCCAAGTACATCTAGCGGATTTAGTGTTTAGATCGTATATGGATGAAAATAGGACTAAAGAAAGAAAAAAGGAAATGATCCACAACTTTTTTGACGGCATATTTTTTTCGCAAATTAAAAAAAAATATGCTTAAACAATTATATAAGACAGTGTTTTTGGTCAGCTAAACTAAAAAACGATCTTATTACCAAGTTAAGTATAAAAATTTAACGGAACACCTTTTGTTTAAAATTTTAATATGTATTAAAATAAAATTAACCAAAAAGCCAATAGCTCTTTTTCAGGTACAACCTATGATAAACCGATTGTAACGTTATTCAACAACGTCCTTAAAACTGGCCAATTCATTTCATAAAATCAAGAAGGGTAAATCTTTTAATTATGTTTATGCATAAAAACAGACAAAAACTCAGCTTATATGTTGATGTATAAGCATAAAGAGAAAAAAATATTTTTTGGAAAAACTGGATAACTCCATTTGTTCGTAGAAAAAACGGGTAAATTAACGTGTTGAGTCAAAAAGTTAATGTTTTTCCACAAATCATTACTTAAGTTGCCTCAATTCCATAAAATACTAATATAATTTAAGAAAAAAAATTTTTTTCGGAAAAACTAGATAACTCCATTTTTCGAAAAAACAAGATAAGCGACATTGATTTTCGGTTCTAATGTCCAAAAATCAGTTTTATGGTACCAGAAATCTTTAACTGAATCCAAAATATTGTTTTGTTTAAGGCGACCGTACACGACATGTTTTTGTCATCTGACATGTCAAATTTCCCACTGCAAAATACATACATGTCGTGTGTTACCTTTTAAACTTTGCTTTTGTAAAAGTCAGATGCAAAGTCATCTGACAAAATTTCAATTAGAGCGTGCTCTATTTTCTTCTAACAAACCATCTGACATCAGAAATCTATGCCGAGAGGAAACCGGCAGCGGCGTCCACTATTGACGGAATCATTAGCCGGCTGAAGTTAATATTTTACAATACCGAGATATGTATGAATAGAATTTATGTAAATATATATATAAAAACCGTTTCATTATAATATCTTAAATTGGTATCTTTGAATTAAAAGAAAAATTTGTTAAGATGGCTAAATTAATTTACGGCGTAAATAAAAATTTTCGTGGCGGCATTTTTATTTTGGTTTTTGCAACAACTATGCGAAAAATACAGAGACAATGTCAGATGCAAATTACATGTACGTTTGTGACCGAATATTATAAACCTTCTGTAAAACAGCCATTTTGTAAGACATGCACAATTACATATGACTTGAAAAGTTGACAAGTCAGATGTAAAAAACATGTCGTCTACATGCACCTTTAATGCGCATGCATAATAACGTAAATTCATATGAAATAATTAGCGAAATATGTTTAAAACTTTAAATGGGGTTTTCTCGTGTTTTCAAAAAATGGAGTTATCTAGTTTTTCCATACGGCCACAGATATATAGATTTTATTTTATAACAATATAAAATAGCATGGGCAAATTTATTTAAACTTTTCCATGCCAATATTTGAAATTCATATAATTTGTTTGTAAGAAAACTCGTGGGTGTTGTAGGGCATTAAATATCGTCTACTTATAGCTAACTTGGCTAAACATTTTTACATGCTTTTAAATAAGTTATTTGCTTAATGTTGAGTTATTTAATTTAATGTGAATTTTGTCGCTTTAAGTAGCCAGTTTATTATGCATGTTTTTATTTATTAGAAGAAAAAAACTTGAGCTTAACTTAAATTACAAGTGGTTCTATTTTTTATGATCATTTTTATGATTAAAAGTAATTGTAAAAATTTAAAAGAAGTAATAATTAGTTCTTTAAAGCAACTATAAAAAAAAAACAAATAAACAGAACTTTTTTAAATGCTGATTCCTGAGTGGATAATTGTTTAACATTCAAATGGCGGTGTCAAGTAGACAATGAAAATTGAAATCGTGCAAAAGAACATTTAGATCATTTTTGCCATGCTGTTGTTTCCCATATTTTTTTGTTAATTCAAAGTATTTTAAGAGCGTGCATATCGATTTTTGAAATGACCATATGGATTTATAGTTTGGCGGTCTATGGGCTAAACGATAAAGACCTGATCTTTGATCTCCAATTTAAGCACGTTTTTAAAAAGGCTTTTTTATGAAAAAGCCTTGATGTCATAAAGAACTAGTTAGACCACACATTAAGGATATGAAAGATTTATTGATTTTTTCAAAGACAATGAAAGACATTTTTTTTCAGAGACTTATTAAGAATTTAATCTTTAACCCTTGTGTTAATACCCGGGTACCATGGTACCCACCAGGCGCGGATCCAGCAAAAAAGTAAAAAATTTGTTTTTAAAAGCTTATTAAAAACAATATGTGTATTAGACTGGTCACAATTTTTTTTTTTTTAAATTTAATTGCTTGCGCTGCTTAAAATATGAGGTTTGGTGTAAGAAATAATGACCTAATTTTTCAGGTCAATCCGACGGTGCCTAGCCGTGCCAGGTGGGGCCCAAAGTTCCCCATTTTATAAAGAAAAACATCTTTTCTATCAGGTCTTTATAGTTATACTAGTTGAAATCTGATATCTGAATCTGATAGAAAATATGTTTTTTTTTATAAAATGGGGAACTTTGGGCCCCACCTGGCACGGCTAGGCACCGTCGGATTGACCTGAAAAATTAGGTCATGATTTCTTACACCAAACCTCATATTTTAAGCAGCGCAAACAAATAAATTTAAAAAAAAAAAATCCCATACAAGATGCGACCAGTCTAATGTGTATATTAAATTACAAAAACTAAACAATAGGGTTAAATAAAATATAAGATCCTTTCAATATAAATTAAAATAAATTAATCTTTGTATATAAATAAATTGTGATTTCCTTGTGAGGCAAATTGAGATAGTGCAGTCTATCTTCGGTCATTGTTGATCTGAGCCATGTTTTTATTCGACGAAGGGTAGGAAATGACCTCTCGCTCGTAGCATTACTGACGAGCATTGACACGAAAAGTTGAAATATTTTTCTTAGATTTGGGTAGATATCTTCATCACAGTTTACTAAAGCATCTACAACGTTATCTGATAGATTTTCAGATATTTTCCATGTTTGTTGCCAATGCAACAGTTCAGGCTCAAGTTAAAATGTGTTAATCTCGTTTATCAAACATAATCAGCTCATCAGCTAGTTGTGGTTTTAAAATAAATGGTATATGGGCAAATCTCAAAACCAGTCCACAAACCAAACATTTTTCAAATAAATTTTTTTTAATGGAATATAAGACTAGATGTATAATTTAATTTTTATATTAAAAAATATGTATTTCGACGATCATTAATACAATAATTTTTACCAAATACTACCCCACCCCTGATCTCTTAATGTTATACATGAGTTAACCATAGGTGCTTTTTGAGCTTAAAATAGCACTTACAGCAGACTCATCACAATATAAATTTCGTTAATAAAAAGATTGATATTCATTCGTACATTCATTAATGATCACAAAATTAGTCTATTAGTTTGTTAAAATAAATAAAATTGGGTTTATTATATAGTACTGAAAAACTGTAGCATGCGTTGTAAGGTGTGCGTCACAAAGGGTTCACGACTTTTATCAAAAAATTACAACATTTTTAAGCTGCGAGTAAGTGATTTTAGAGTTCTCTTATATTCATCTTTCTTTTAGGAATTAGACTTTTTTAATAACTTCATTGCTGACAGCAGAGGACACCCATTTGTTCCAACTCCTACTCAATTTTTTAGGTTAAGACTAAAATTTGTCAAAGCTTTAAGAACTATTGATGATAGTGCCTTCGCATCACTTGACACATCAACGTCATCCATATAATTTGAAGCCTCTTCAAATTTTTGTTGTATGTTGAAAGATTTTAAAGAAAAGGAAATCTGGCTTTTCCCCGACAAATCCGTGCTTTCGTCAAAAATTACTGAATAGAATTTTGATTCATATAACACATAAATATAAACATAAATATTCCAAATACTAAGGTTTTTTAATAATTCAACCTTTGGTTATACATAGATGCCATCTGCTGGGATTGAATGTAGAATAATAAGTATTTGAATACGGTAAACTAGATGTTTCATTGAAAATATCTAATAAATAACTATAAGGATTACGATTTGGATACTTATTGAAAATTTGGTTAGAGATTCAATAAAAAAAAACCTTGCTAGTATTTCAAAAAATTTTGTACATTAAAAAAAATATTATTAGGAATTCTTGTATTATCGAAATAAACAAAACATATTTTTATAATTTACGGGGTGGAAATTTCCTTATTTCCCCCCCCCCCCCTGAATCCGCGCCTGGTACCCACCTACGTATATTAACATGAAAAAAATTTATTAAGAATTAAAATTTTTTGGACCGTCGTTATTTAACTTTAAAGAAAGCGAATTCAGATTCTAGATTTATTTTTTTGCTCCTTTAAAGCTCAAAAAAATTTGCCCGGTACCCAAAACAATACAATACACTTTATGAGATAACAAAAACACGTTTGAACTGCTCAAAAAATTCAATTAACTAAATTCTGTATCATACAATTACATAAGTTCAGTTTCCAAAGCGTTAGTATTATAATACGGGGAAGTCTCACTTACATATATTAACATACATAAATATAATTTAATACGCTTTTAAAAAGTTTAAGAATTTAATTTTTTTTCATAAAAATATGGATTATTAATACATTATAGTATATGGGTACCCGGGTACCCCGGGTGCTAAACTATGTGGATAAAGTTGGGTATTAACGCAAGGGTTAAACATAAAATATGTTTAAAGATAGAACCTGGGATTGTTGGCATGCACTCATAGAAAAATGCTTTTTAATATTGGTGATGCCCAGACATCAGAATTGTGAATCAATGAGGCTTAAAGTGACATCAATGAAATGACGAACGTCATCATACAATTTTGTCACATTTTATGCTTCATCTATAGAGTGACATTATTCCGATTTCACATGTTATGTGACTACAGTGACATTAATTCGATGCCACATTTTGTGTATTTTTAGAAATTTGTTCATGTGTATAAAGTAAAATAAGAAGCGAAAATTCCCATATTCGATTTGTTTAAATTATTTAGTTAAATACAACAAATTACGAAAACCATATCGGGCATGCTGCTGGAGTCTTATAATTAAGAGTTGTTCTGTTATCAAACGGACTGCGGAATACAACAAAAGTGAAACAAACATGTGTAACGGGTAAGTAAATAACAATATTCTCTCACTTTGACTTAAGTCAATCCCTATGACTCAGTTTAATGACAAACTGCCTAATGAGTCCTTTCCCCAATGTTACTAAGTTATTGCACTGATGATATTTTTTATTAAACTGACTGCGATTCGTAATTTCTGGGATGCCGACGTGTCATCCCATTGATGACATAATTTCACCTAATGACACTTTGGCAAAGTGAAGCTAGGGCGGGCATCACAATGATGAAAAATGTCATGGGGTCATGACACTTGTCATAGTACTGATGCCAAAATACACCAGCGCTATGACGCCTTTTCTATCAGTGTATTATACACTTGTTATTGTGCCAAAATCATTATTTGAAGACCAAAAAAGTAGCCCGATCATTCATAAACCGATATTGTTAATAACGTTCATAAATTATACCAAGACCTTGAAAAGTAATGATTTATCGGTAAAAATTAAAGGCAGTCGATGTTTTTTGCTTGTATCTCAGCCATTTGTAAATCAATCTGACTTAATTTTAATAGTGATAGAGTTTATCTTATTTTGATTTTTTTCTCTTTAATTTTTAATTCATATAATTTTTTTTTTCTTTTTGCTGAATTATTTTCTAATATTTATTTACCTTTAACAGCTGCCAGATAATTTCCTCATTATGTCTCTAATTTAATTAAAAATTATTAAAGACTGCATTCGATATTTTTATTAAGCCAACAATAAACAAAAATACACAAAAACAACATTTCTCTAAATTCAGTAAATAAATCCTTAATAACGATAATTAAAATTTATGGACTACAGCAGATCATATGAAGGCTTGCAAAGACAACATCTCCATACAAAACTTTTTTTCCCATTGGGTTTTTTTTAAATGTTGTTTTATTTTTTTACAAAAACTCTACAGCGAACACACTAAATAACACTAAAAATAATAAATTAACGAACAAAATTGATTATTTGACTTGAAAAATTATATAACCAGCTAAACTTTGCTTAAACTAAAACAATTGCCGGCTAAGAAGCTCTAAATTCACCAAAACAACAACAACAAAAAACATGAAAAAACTTTCAAGCTCACAAAAAAAAAACAGTTAGCATGTCCTACTCTACTAAACCAAAAAAAATTGTATTTGTGCTTAAAAATTTAACTGTTACAAATCGAAGGCTTTTTAGTAACTCATACTGGGCTAAAATGGCAAATACTGCATGAAAAAATGAGCTGAAGATGAAGTGAAATAGCGCAGCTGAAACCGTCAAATAGAAACCCCGACTAAAAAACATCATGAAACTCTTTAGAGTATGAACGAGTACCTTTTTTAGTGTGCGAATTTGTATTTTGAAAAGGCAGAGCTTTCAAATACCCAACTCATTTTATGGGTTTTAATGAGAATCTAAGGGCCAATTTTCAGGATTGATATTAAAACACATTTATTTTTAAAATCGTTTTAAATACAAAATTCTCTTCTTCACTAAAAACTTAAGTGAAACTTAAGTAACCGATGTGTTACACTTAATTTCAACTTAAGTTTCCATTGTAATATTTTAGCAAGGTGGCCTCAATATCACAACAATACAACAACAACAGGCAAAGCATTAACAGTCAGCTATTTTTTCAAACCACCTTGTAAATAAATACACTTTTTTATATTTTTTTTTTGTATTTAGTAGTGCTACCATACTTTTATCTTAATTAAATAAGACTTCAAATAAAACTCAAAAAACCAATCTGTTTTAAATACGATTTAAGTTTGTTATGAAAATTAAATTAATATTGAGTTAAATACTATCCTGAAAATTGGGCATAAGACTATCTCTCACGAGAATATCTCACACGAGAAGCACAACTATCTCACACGAGAAGCACAATAATGGTTTTTAAAAGTAAAAAATAGGACAATTCGCATTGAAAAATAGGGAAAGGCTTATTGGCCTGTTGCATGTGTCCTGTGTATAAGCTTCATGTTTGATGGACGTTGTGTTCCGTTAGCCGAGGTCAGGCCAGATTAACAAACATATTGGCCTTACTGGTCCAAACGAATAGTTATTGGAAATCTACAATGCCAATTATCGGAAAATCTCCTGAGATTAAAAGTTAAAGTTCCAAAAAAAATCTCCATGTTACTGTTGTATGTAGAACCTTGTGTAAAATGTATTATAATTCTAACAGTACCTAAATAGAGTAATAAACCTGCCTTTATTGTGACCAACAAGAGGGAAGTTTTTGATGTGAAGCTTATTACCGACATGTTTTTGATATGCTTAGGAACTAGAACGTATGGAAAGGCTGTGCTTCTTCTGATCACATGTACATTCACTTAAATTTTTCCTTCACAGTTGATTCAGTGAATGCCCAAATCAACAGAAGAAAGACCAAAAGAAGAGCAAAATGCCAGTGCCGGCAGTAGGTCCACGCTTGTCTCCTTAGTGAATTCACTCAAGAATATCTTAATTGAGGCAACAAACAGATTATGTGCGAGAATCAGCAGGAAAGGCAGGGCTAAGCCCATATGGTGGAATGCCTAAGCTGCTTAAAAATGCAAGAAAGCAGAAAACTCTTAAATGAAGCTAAACGTAATGGCGTTTGGGAAAATTGCAAGTCCTCAGTAAATGGACTTAGGAATCTTATCGGGAAGGCCAAGAGACAGTCATGGAGGCAATTCTGCAGTGATATGGAAAACTACTCCTAGACAAGTCGATTACGTAAGACTTATCGTACTTACAGAGGACTGATGAATCCTACACCACAAATAGGCAGGACACTCTTGAAGTTTTGATGAATACAAACTTTCCAGGCTGCAAAGATGATGTGCCGAGGGAGGAAGTATTAAGTGGCATTCAGGATCAGTGTTCGCAAATAAACACAAAATATCGCTCCTTAGTGTTCGGTTCGGAAGAGTTGTGGAAAACACAAAAGCTAATAGTGTTTGTGTAGAAAATCATTAAAAATTAATGTTTCCCTGTTTGTCATCTTTCGAACACAAAAATAATGTTCTTATCCAACTCAACAAAAAGATGAGAAATTTAATTCCGTTCGGTTTTTTTTTTTTTTTTTTTGTTTAACAACACAAACTTCATTGTGTTTGGATCTGCTCATGAATGTTCGTCCGTTTTGGCTGGTAACAAAAACCAAACATTTTAACAAAAACAAGATACACATACGAAAAAAAAGCCCGCGAAATAATTTTACACAAACAAAACATATACACAATACACACAAGCTGTTCGTGGTGTGGGTGTTGATAAAATTTTTTGTTTGTTCATTTCTTTATCAGTGTAAAAAAAGAAACATTAAAGAACATTAAAATATAATGTTTGTCTACAGTATCACTACAATTGTTCTGTTTGTAACGAAGAGCAGAACAATATATAAAGTTCGGATCTTTGTTGAAAATAGTTACGAACGGTATTAAGGATTGTGTTAAATAATGTTCTGTTTATTTTCGAACACTGTTCAGGATATTTCCTATATTCCAATTACTCGTCATCTTGTGTAATGGGCGGTTAAAAGCTTCCGTTCCTTTAAATATCCAAGCCCGGATGGAAATATCTCAGCGGATCTTTAAATGAAGCCGAAGATATTGATGCCATGGCTCTTGGTAATAATAAGGGCCTGCCTACGTCTATCACAGTCAGTCTGGACATCACATAAGATTGTCTTCATCCCCAAGGTAGGGAAGACATCTCACACTAAGGTCTAGGACTTAAAACCAATAGACTATATTCTACTGAAATAATTGGAGAGGATTGTAGATATTCATGTAAGATCGTCGCTAGGACACGATTCCTTTTCGGGGGCTCAACACGCATTTATGAAAGGAAGGTTCACTAAAACTGCGCTACACTTATCGATGGTCACATAGAAAAATCTCCGCACTCCAAAGAATACACTTTAGTAACATTACTCGATATTGAGCGAGCTTTCTTCAACTCTAAACCTGAATCGGTTATTATCGCTATGAGACATTTGGAGATCGACCCAGCGATCATTCACTATGTCAGCAGTTTATTGCACTGTAAGCGTATCGGATCTTACATGGACGCCTTAAACATTTCAAAAGTTGCGACTAGGGATAGCCCACAAGGAGGTGTTCTGTAACAATTTTTCTGGAATCTGAATATTAATGCCCTGCCCATTCACAGCACGCGCGACAGAGCTGTTGCATATTGTAGATGACGTGGCAATTGTACCTATGAGTAAGAATCCTAGGTTAATATCTAAACTTTTGGAATCCGAACAGGATGCTATACTAAAATGATGCCGGGGCTGCATGTTAATCATGCCACAACGGAACTGGTAATTTTTTACAAGGTGGTAAAAAATTCCTTAATTTGTTACCCCAAAAATTAATTAGATCACACTGGGACTGTTCAATAATGCCAAATACCTTGGACAGCAAACTGGAAGATTAACACCATTTGCAATGAACTACTAAAGCCGCAACTGTAATTGCTGTAAAAAGGACAGTAGCCTCAACTGGGGCATCAACTCAAAACATGTAGTACTGGTTATACAAATCTGTGATCAAGCCCGTTCTATTTTACGTTGATGCTGTTTGGTGGTTGGCACTCAGGGGGAGGAATCACTAACAAAGTTTGAACGTATCATAAGATTGGTGTCAATAACAGCATCGATCTTTAACTGGCTACCACCGGACATTTTGACAAAAAACATTGCTGCAAACACAGCGGTAGGATAAAGGGCCACTAGGGCATAAGATATTACAACATCGGACATGCTTGAATCCTGTATGAGATAAATTTGCGCTTGGACGTTGATTATATAACACCTGAGCCGATCTTTGATTCTGGCTTCACATCAAGCGTTTTAGATAACATAGTTTACTATAATGACCTACAAATTCTTGCGGATGCAATAGAAATATTTACTGACGAGTCTTAAATAATGACCATCCGCACGTTTGGTATGGTGAGATGTCTGGCCGGGAAGTTTGTTTTATTACCGATATTAAAACGGACATAAGATCCCTGGAGAATATGTTTATCGCATCGAGAACATTCTAAGAATACCGGATATCTCTGGAGTAGATAGTGGGACGTTCAGTGGAAATACATGGCTGATTCGTAAGTGCACACAGGCATTACGTTGAATCGGAACGGCCACCATATTATAAAGATGTTTTACTCTCGATGAGTAAGCAACTTATCGTATACAAATTTCATCTTATTGCTGATCAGAGATGATTTGATGAAATTACCTTTGTGAAAACCAGAAAAATCCAGCCAATTATTGATGAAAAAGGAACTCAGCGGTTATTACTGACCATTGGCCTATTGGAAAACACGCCTGGAGGTTAGGGCTCCCGCACAATGACCTGTGTAGAAGCTACGGCGGCAAGGAAGAAGAGGAATCAACTGAACCCTCTGTCATTGCCTGGTATTCGTAGATCTTAAACTTCAACTTTTAAATGAATCATTATGAATCGCTTATAAATCTTGTAACAAAGAAAGTCTTTAAATGTGCTATTATTATTATGTCCTGTGGTTCCTATAAGGAACAAAGGGCCGCTTCTATTATTTGTTGTGGTTTCTGTAATCGATGTTTAGGATGGGTGACTGATTGGGACTCCACATCCGACACCCATTGTTTGGGCTGCCAACAGCCTTTGTGCAGGCTAGCCGCCACGCGGCTAATGGTGCAACGCTGAGTTTCAGTGACACCTACTTACCATTGAGGTTCCTCAGCAAAGCAATCGCCTTCTCACTTTAGCTGTCGGCAGGATTGGAAGCCTGTTCGACATTACCAGGCGATACTTGACCAATGGCCGGAAGTAGTAAGCTGCTTAGGGAATTCGGTAAAGGAATCACTTCTGGCTATTCCCAAGTGAATAGCAATTAGAGGGCTTTCCAACTTTGCGAAAGATCCCATCCTCCTTTAAATGTGCAACCACAAAAAAATTTATGTGTAACTTTTTGCTCAAAGAATAATTTAGTTCAAAACTTGTCTCTTTGACATTGATTTAAATAGGAGCAACTCCTTCATTTAATCAACCGGTTGGGGGAGTGATAATGTCGGCAGCCAAATAGCATACCAATGAAGCCTTAGCTAACATTGTATGGGAGTTGTTGATAATTAAGATTTTTATCTTAAGTCGCTATATATTTTGGTTCAAGAAGGTCTTATTAAGAATACCAGTTTTATATAGAGAATTAAGCATTTAAAAGCCCTGTATCTCTTCATTTCATTGCGGTGGTCGGTCACAAACTCCTTAACGATCTCGTTTGTAAAAAAGCAAACTGCAACAAAACAACTGTGATCTAAAACAAAACCAAAGCGGGGGTGGCAAAACTTTTCTTGCAACTTCAAATTAAAACCCCATGTTCTGTACACGTTTGATAAGTAACAGCAGTAAAAGAAAAATATCTTTAAACTCATTTCTGCTAGCCATTATGTTTCCCCATTCGGTTGGCTTTTTATGTGGCTGTGGCATAATAAAACCGATAAGAAAGAAAATTGCCAGGCCACGTTGAATACCTTCCAATAGGTATTTTGAAGAGAGGTCGTGTAATGATAGGTAAAAATCTATTTTCTTTGCTTTTATTGTACACAAATATTTTTGTTGAGGTTAATTGTTAAAAAAAAAAAAAGAAAAAAATACTTTAACTGAAATTGTTTTTTTTGCAATTTGAATTTTAGATTAGAAGAAAATGTAATTTCATAAAACTTTAAAACAGTAGTTGCAAATATTGGCCAAAACAGTAGTTGCCATAAAGTGTGATTGAAATTAACCTCACGATTGCTAAAAACCTAAAACAATATTACAACAAATTTCTAAACTGTTAAAATAATTTGAGGAGCTGAAATATAAAATTGTAGTGGTTTGTAGAGTGCGATTATGCACACTTTTAATTTTGGTCATTACGGTGGGGTCTTGTAATTTGTGTTTAAGTGCTACTAAAATGGTGATTCATTTGACTGGCAGGAGGTCAAATAAAAAGGAGTTTGGTATTATTAGCGCAATTTTCTTGCGAAAGTGTGAAATTACAAATCGTAATGTGTTAAGTGTGGTATTAAATTGTATAAATTAATTTTTAAATATTAATTTAAGAAAACTAAAATGGAAAAAAGCTTATTAAGAAAATTTATATATAAACAAGTTAGAGTGCTATATTCGGCTGTGCCGAATCTTTGATACCCTCCACCGACACTTCGAATGTTTTAGGAGTAATATCTGTATGATGTCTATTTATTATTATAATCTTTGTAAAAACAGACATCTGCATTAAAATTTGTTGCGGTTTAGACCCATATAAAATTATTGATCGACAATCAGAATCAATTTTAAAAAGTTTGAGTAGAATATCAGTTTAAGATGAACTTAAATGATTTTCAAGAGAACAAATTATATAAAAGCCATGGTAAGCTATGAACCAATCATCCCAATCATTCTGCAGAAAGATTTCTGGTATTAAAAAACATAAATTTCAATACAGCGGTGCAATTAGTTTAAGCGTTTGCAGTAAATTTCAGAAGGCTGCTAAAATGGAATCTAAGGAAAATTATGGACCGTATATCACAAAATTGCATAAAATTTTTTCTGGCCATATGAAGCTAAACTGGAAGAAAGTTTACCGCGTATTTAATTATTTTACCAGAGTGGGCTTTATATGAGGCTTATGGTAAGTTATGCACCGATCTTCACCAAATTTCACAGTGTCATTTCTAGTTCTATAAAACTGTGATGTATGAAATTTTGTTATGATAGCGTTATTTTTTACGTTTTTAGGCGTACTAAGCTGTTTTCCGGGAGTAAGGTTTATATGGGGCCTAGGGTATGTTATGCACCGATCTTCACCAAATTTCACAGTCTTATTTCTAGTCCTGAAGAACTTATATGTTCCAAATTTTGTTATGATAGCATTATTTTTTATGTATTTAGGTTTACTAAGCTGTTTTCCGGGAGTAAGGTTTATATGGGGCCTATGGTAAATGATGGACCGTTCTTCACAAAATTTTAAAGTCTTATTAATCGTTCAATAAAACTGTGATGTATCAAATTTTGTTATGATAGCGTTATTTTTTACGTTTTTAGGCGTACTAAGCTGTTTTCCGGGAGTAAGGTTTATATGGGGCCTAGGGTAAGTTATGAACTGATCTTCACGAAATTTCACAGTCTTATTTCTAGTCCTGTAGAACTTATATGTTCCAAATTTTGTTATGATAGCATTATTTTTTACGTATTTAGGTTTACTAAGCTGTTTTCCGGAAGTAAGGTTTATATGGGGCCTATGGTAAATGATGGACCGTTCTTCACAAAATTTTAAAGTCTTATTTATCGTTCAATAAAACTGTGATGTACCAAATTTTGTTATGATAGCATTATTTTTTACGGATTTAGGCGTACTAAACTGTTTTCTGGAAGTAGGTTTTATAAAATAAATTATGGACCGATCTTCACGAAACTTAATAGTTTCATTTCTAGTCCTATTTAACTGTGACGTGCTAAAATTTCTTATGATAGCATTGTTAGTTAGGGTTTTAGGCTTTCTATACTGTTTTCCGGGAGTAGGGCTTATATGGGGCCTAGGGTTAATCATGAACGGATCTTCAAGAAATTTTACAGCGTGATTTTCAGTTAAATAAAACGGACTGTTGCGAAATCTTATATCATTCTGTACATTTTTTCACCATTTATGTTAGTTTTTGTAACAAAATTATCAATTTTTTTTAGGTGGTGGTTCCACATTTTGATTCATAGCTCAGATCCTATTGAACCGATTTTGCTGGATTTCAATCCCACACTGCTTAGGATAACTACAAGCAATTTGACACCAAGTTTGTTTATTTCTTTTGAGTTTTTCGAAAGTGAGCGTGTTTTCAACAGACGGACAGACAGACGGACATGGCTAAATCGACTTAAAATTACTCAAGGACCCAGAATATATATACCTTATAGGGTCTGAGATGAATAATAAAAAAGTTTCACACGGAATGACAAACTTAATATACCCTCTTCACAACTAATTGTGGTGGAGGGTATAAAAACACTAAAATAAAATTATTTTTAGTGATCCCATAATGTAACAAACTTTTTCTTTAACTGAACTCTAAACTTACATGTTATTTGAAATTCCTACTTTAGATACCCTAATAAAATCAAGATTCGATTTCAGTGATGACATTTCTTTCTTCTTAAATATTGTTGCTAAAAAAGCACAGTATTCTGAACCAAAGTCTCGGATTCTTTTTATTAAAAGGCTTCAATCATATTTTCAAAAGTTTGGTAATGAATGTCGCAAGATTGACCCTTAGATTTGGATAAAGATGCCTACCATAGTGATTAAGAATCTGAAGTTTATTGAAAAAAGGTATTCAAACTAAAAACTTGCGTGGGAGAAGATATGTTTCCAATATTCCAAGATCTAATTAATTTTATTTTTATCTTGCAACTTTTTAATGCTTTAGTTTGAAAAAAAAAATTTAACGCCCTTTATAGTTGTAAAACTGAATTACGAAAGGGACATTTGTATATAACCCTGCAGGAAGTTTACTTACTAAACAAGGTATAAAGGGTATTTTTTAAGACCATAAAACACAGATTAATACACGGCACTACCATTTTAAATGTATTTCAAACCAATAGGCACCGACCGCACCTGTCCTTGACGAAACGCAGTGCAGACGTCCAATTTTGATCCTCTTTTACGAGCATTGATGGCTGCATGTCACGAATAAAAAGAACAATATTGATCTCCAAGACGTCAATCGTTGCTGGTTTTTCAGCATGAACCCGTGATGTCACAGTCCTACGGAAAACAATCATGAGGTGCCACACCGCACGGCCTTGAAGTCTAATTTACAGTTGCGTCATTTTAATCATGAAGTCGCCTGCCTATAAGTTTCGAAAATCGATGGCTGATGTTCAAAGTAATTTTGGATAATTTGGTGGCGTTGTTCAAGCATGAATCTATTCATGATAATGTGCCTGAGCAAAAAGTGAAAGCAGTTTGACAGTTCGTTTGACAGCTACCCTTTCTTATGCTCTATCGGGCTTAAAAACAGCCATTATAAAGGAATAATAATAATAATAATTTTGAGGCTTCCCTAGGTATACGCAACCAAATGTGGAAGTTTAACTCATTATTTTGGAGTTTTATTTTAGGTTTTACTAGCTGACCCGGCAAACGTTGTTTTGCCATACAACTTTTTTTTTTTAGATGTTACAGTGTCTGCATCCCAAATTTTAAGAAAACCGGTTGATTAGTTAAGAAGATAATAAAAATTATAGGCTTAAGTTCTTTCCAGATGTTACACTATTTGCCCGCCAAATATCAAAAAAATTGGTTGATTAGTTAAGAAGATATAGAGAGGGGGATCTTTAATGCCTCTTGCCCTATTTCATGCCCTGTTCTCTTTCAGATGTTACAGTGTAAGCATGCCAAATTTTAAGAAACCCGGTTAATTAACTAAGAAGATAAAGGGAGGGGGAGCTTCTATCCCTCTTTCTTTACGCCCTAAATAATAAAAACTATAGGCTTTAGTACTTCCCAGCTGTAACACTATTTGCCTTCGAAATTTTAAGAAAATCGGTCAATTTGTTAAGCAGATATAGGGAGGGGGAGCTTTTACCCCTTTTTCCTATTTCACGCCAATATTCCAAATTTTCAGAAAACAGGTTGGCTAGCAAAGAAGGTATAGGGAGGGGGAGCTAATGCCCTATTTTACGCCCTTTAGCGATATAAAATATACTCTACGACCTATTCTCATATCTAACAAATACACATACAAAATTTCATAAAAATCAGTCAAGCCGTTTAAGAGGAGTTGAAAATGGAATGTATTTTGTTGATATTTGTTAGGGAATATATAGGAAAATCTAAATGCCATATCTGCGGAACAATCTAAGCTGATTTCGTGCAAACTTTACTTAAACCATCATCAGACTATCCCCAACGCACCCTGAAATTTTGGTTGAAATCGGTCAAACCGTTTCCGCAGTTAGTGGTGACATCAAAGTGTACACTTCTTTTTATATATATTGAAGATAGATTAATTGTTTTTAAGTCTTTAATGTTATTTTTGTTAATTTATTTTAAATAACAATAAGAATCTTAACAGTGACTTATAATATGGATTTTTTTCAATGAGTTTGTTGTGTTTTTACTTTTTTGTAAATGTCTCTTTATTAAATAAAACTTCAATTTTATATCAGGTGTTTTTCATTTAAACCGGGCAATTTTGCTTTATCTGAAGTTTAATTTTGAATTTTGCTGGTGGTAACTCTGAACACCACCCTTATTCTACTTTTACTCTACTACAGCTCTTCTTTGACTCTTCCCGAACTCTAGTCTGGCTCCACTGTACTCCTTTGACTTTGTTCTGATTCAACTCTTAACCCTAAAATTACTCTTAGTCTAAGCTTAATTCAAAGTAACCAAAGCGAATTCACTATTTAGCTGGCGTTAAAAACAAATTTGAGCTTCTTTATTACTTAGAGAGAGAGAGAGATAGAGAAATGTAAAAAGTTGCTTGTGTTTGTGAAAATTAAAAGTTTTTGCTATTTTAGAAGCATATGGACCAGCGGTAGTCCTGTGACCAGTTTCTATAGCTCCTGCGTTGAGAAACTTTTCGATTGCAACGTGAGAAATGAAACAAAAATGCCATAAATTGAAACAAATAACTGTTTTTCCAACTACTTCTGTAACATTTTTGGCGAAGGAAATTATTCGCCAATTTACAGAAGAAGTGTGTCTGTAAAATTGTTGTGAAAAAAAGCCCGCTTTGAACTTTTCAACACAAAAAAAAAAAAAAAAAAAAATTTAAATGCAATGCATAATTAGACGGAGAGATAAGTATTTTGTTCTTACAAATGTGATTTTTTTTATTTGTTTAATTATTTTGTTTTAAACATACGAATGTTTTTAAAGCCATTTTGTTAACAATAAACATTAAAGTCGCACTTTGTATTACATATTTGGTACAGCCGACGGTTGTCTTTTCGCCGCCATCGTTGAAAATGTTTTAATTTTAGAAAATTTTCGTCGCCGTCAACGATATGTTTGACTGGCGTCCTCAACGTCTGCAATGTTACATCGGCTTCGAGCAGGGATGTCAGATGTGACGATTTTTTTCGATGATTTTACCAAAATGACGATTGACGATTTTTAATGTAGAGTCACTTAGGTTTTGACGATTTCATCCCGTCAATAAATTTATTTTAAACTTTAATCTGGCATCAATTTTATAACACTTCAATCTGGCAATTAAAATTTTTTCTTAGTTTGTATATGTGTGTAGAGGCGAATGTATATTTATACTAGCGGACCCGACGAACTTCGCCTCGTCCCAATTTTAAGCCTTCAGACAAACTTTAGAGTAATAATACAACACAAATATTTAAATTTTCAATGTGATTTATTTGAATGGAGTCAGTAGAGAGCGATTTGATGAACAATGTTTTTCGATTTGTTTTCCGGCGCAAAAACAAATAACGAAGACGGTTTCCCAACACGCGAACATGCAACGTACAGCTGACCGTGCGGAAAACGGGGAAATTCGAGATTAATCTCACAGACTTCTAGTGATTGGCTTTGTGATTTATTGATTGTCATTGCAAATGTCAATCGAATTGGGAACTAAATCCGCTTGAATTGGAATGGAAGGTCAGTTGGAATAATGGGAATTCGTGGGATAAGGACTTCCTCTCCTTTGAATTTGCCCTTGATTATTGTCGCCTGAATCACATTGTTCATTAGCTTTTTCACTGACAACTGCGTACCGTTGCACATTTTTGGAGGATTGAGATTTCGCAAAATGATTATGATCGATACCATCTTCAGCTGTAAATTATGCGGCGGAGTTCCTGGTACATCAAGCGAGTTCAAAAATTCCGACGGGTAGCTGGTCGGTTAATTTTCGTCGGTCATGCAGTCAACAGATTTGTACGTATGCAGTTGTCCTGCGATTTGACTTTGAATAATTAAGTTTAAGTTATCGACGTCCTTATTCTTCGCTGCTAGTATTGCCCGTTCACGTATCCAATCGAGATTTTTGTAATTTTGTGCAATGCCAGGGAACACTTTCACTTGGACGATGTGAATTCACAAAAATTTTCAGGGAACGATATTAATCCATTCGAAACCTCAACAGGAATTTGGCCGTTGCCAAGCTCCAGCAGTTGTCCCGAGAATTTAGCAGCCGATGGGTCGTTCTGCAACGCGACTCTCATGTTTGTGGTCAATTGCAACTTCTTGACATGCCTCCACAAAGACGACGATTACAGGCACGCGTTAAGTTCATCCGCAGCAGAAGATTTGGGGATGATGGGAAGTGTTTGACGAAAATCTCCGGAGAGCAATATCAAAGCCCCACTAAATCGTCTTAAGTATTAAAAATTCTATATTTTGTGGTTTTGTATAATTTTATACTTAATTATTTTTTTATGTTTTAATAGAGTTGTTAATCCGTGTTGATAAAAAAACAATTTTTTATATGACGATTTTTTGACGGTTTTTTTCAGAACTAATGACGATTATGACGATTTTTTTTTAAATTTTGACGATAATTCGAAAAAAACATCTAACATCACTGGCTTCGAGTGCAATATTATGACATTTATAACGTAACGACCTAATCTCTTTTTATAGTTTTCGAAATGCGTTACAGACACACTTTTCGAGAAACGATGGAATATTTTGTTTCACATCTTTTCGATGCGAGTAGTTCTCACCAAAGTTACAGAACATGGGTACAGCGCACTGAAATAACCTTAACGGACATATTCAATTTCGGTTAGCATAATTCCTATCCCAGATAGTGTCCCGGCCGAACCGGGTGATGAAAGAATCAAACACAATCCGCACAAAATACTTTTATACATAATGAAAAGTTTAATGTCAATTACCTTTCCTCTGGTGCAACTACACTTTATCACCAATTAAGTACAAATCTTGTTTTCACATTTTATAATTCGTTCCTTTTTAAAGGGTAGTCCAAAAAAACGCACGAGGTTGATTGTAAATAAGACAAAAAGTTTTCGAGAATTATCTTAATAATTTTTTGTTATTTTAGAAGAGTCTATGAAAATTATGTGTAAGACAGAGTATCGGCCAAATGCTCGCCACGGCTTCGGTGGCAAAGCTCTATTCGATGGTTCATATTTTCAAAGACACTGAGATATAATTAAAGTTCAATGTCATTAATGTGCCGAATTATCTCATTCTTTAGCTTTTGAATTGTTCTTGGCTTATTAACGTACACTTTTTCTTTTAAATATCCCCAAAGAAAGAAATCCAACGGTGTCGAATCCAGCGTTTAAAAAACTGCTGTCAAAGTAGAAAAACTGCCATTTCTTCCACGTCTTCATTTGTGATTGGCAAAAAAAAAAAACTATTGCTTTTACTACCGATTCATTAAATGTAAACGGTAGATGCCATTCCAACTCAATAAGCGAAAAGTTGTTCACAAATTTTCGTTTTTTGTTCGACAGTTTTTGGTTTCGGCTGCAGTTTTTTAAACCCTGGTCGAATCATATCGAGCCCTAATAGCAAAAATTATGTAACCAGCAAAAATAAAATTTTACAGGAGAAGGTTATTATTAAATATTTTTCCTTCAAGTCTAGGGTCTCGTTTGAAATTGCTTTTGCTCTTATTTCGTAACGGTACTTCCCAGAGATATGAGCTTTTTAGAGATGATGCAAATAATCAAAAAACAACGAAAAGCAAAAATTTAAAACGTTGTTGGTTACATCATTTTTGCTATTAGGGCTCGATATGATCATGGTGGCCAATAAACATGGCGAAGACGTGAGATAACAAGGCCATTGAATTTCTTGCGAAAAATAGTCATTGTTTCGTTGGCTGTGTGACAAGTGGCACCATATTGTTGGAACCACATATCGTCCAGGTCCATATCCACAATTCCGGGCCACAAGAAGTATGTTATCATCTCGCGATAGTGAATACCATTCACGGTAACAACTTGGCCGACGTCATTTTCACACTATCGCGAACAACAAAATATTTTCCGTAGAACGAACTGGGTGAGTATGCAAATGTGTTTTCACATTTCCTACCGGCCCGGTTAGCTGAAATTTTCGCACAGTTCTACCGATTGTGGACTCATTTTGTCGATTATGCTATCCAAAAACATCACGACGTGCACGAAATGCATTTTGATTTGAACACTAAAACAAATATATGTAAATTTGAGTTGGGCAAAATCCTGACGTTAAGGTGTGACTTACAATTACCATCATGCATTATTGTTGGACCACTCTTTATTTGTACGGATTAAGTCCATACTCAATCCCGAATTCGTACTTGAAATAATCCGAAAATGAGATTGATTTAAGTAAAATTAAGATTGAATCAATTTCGAAATGCGCTTGATTTAAGAATAATAAAGTTGACTCGATCCCGAATTCGGACTTGAGATAAACTAAAAGTGGAATTAGAAGAAGAATTTTATTATGATTGATCTACTTACCCGTTTTACTCCTTACAGAACTTCAATTATAAAACACCAGCATCATTCCCGATATAGTTTTTACTCTTAAAACTTAATGTTCTTATGTAACTGAAGATGTAAACTAAATGAGAAGCATGAGTTCTAAATTTTACTTTTTAAACATGAAAATAATGTGTCTTCGGCTTGTATAGTTTGTTGTTCCTACATACAACAAGAAAAATTTTACTCTCAGAGTGACACTACCAACGAAGAGTTCAATCTTTTTTTAAATTTTTTTTAAGAATTGTACTTATTTTAAGAAATTTCGGGATCTATTTTCGAAAGTAATCCCATTTAGGATTGTTTTACGTACATTTTAGTGTTATTCGTACTTGCATTTTTGTGTTCGACTCGTACTTAAAGTAGTTAAGAACAAAAACTTTATTTATCCCGAGTGTTTTTTTTTTTCTTTTTGTTCGCTGGGCCAGGGATAAGTGCTCTGAGAACAATTTCCGCAGGGTTGTTTGTCCCATAACACAGTACAACAGCCAATCAGGGGGGTGAGAAATTCCAAGTCAGGGTGATGGTACTAGGTCAATATAGTAAAACCCTAAAAGGGTTTGGCGTTCGTATGTGTCAGTTTTTTTTTATGACATTTTAAATTGTTTCCTTATCTTGATGTTTTTTCGCTTAGTTGTAACATTTTGGCAAAAACGTAGTTTAACATAACTCGAGAACCACTTGTCTGATTTTGATGAAACAAATTTAGAAAAATTAAGAATTACAATTTCTCTAATCTGTTTCTATACCGTTTTCCTATATCGTCGTGCGGGAGTTTATGTGCTCTATATGCCAAAAGTGTATTTTGAGAAAATCGATCTTGAAGTTTTAACATAATTCAGGTTTGAAGGATATAGAACAAAACAGACACTATTTATCTCAGAAACTAGATGAGATAGCCGAAAACGGATTACATATTTGAAAAGTTTGGGGTCGAAAACCTAAAGTGGCATAATTAACTCGAAATGTGTAAAATGGCGGATAGAGCACATAAACTCCCGCACGACGATATGTGCAACTCTTCCGAAGTTAAAAATGAATGAATGAAGAAAAAAAATATTTTTTGCCCAAAAAATTAAAATTTTTTATTTTAAATTCATAAAAAATCCAAAACAGTAAAAAAAAGTTTCAAGTCCTATTACTTTCACGTGAAGTCGCATAACCTATGAAATAAATGAGACATAAATCATGAAAATCGATGAACGCGTTTCGCTTTTATTAACAATTAAGTGAAGGTATGCATTTCAAAAATTTGCTCGAGATATGCACAAAATTCTTTGCAAAAACATTTATGACTTTTTTTATGATTCTTAGAATTCAAAAAAAAAGTAATAAACAAAAGGTTATTTGATTTTTATGATTGCGGTAGCAAAGTAATAAGCGGTAATAAATGTGCGTGGACAATTGAAAGGAAAGTGCACTTTTTTAATTATTTGGGGTTTTCCGTTGGCTACCTGTATGATTTTTTTACAGAAATTCCACCCATGTTTTGGAACGTACCTGGCAGTAAAATATTGAAAAATACGTAGTATTTATAGGTGTTCATTTATCGATTTTTGTCATTCAACAAGTGCCGACGAACGCGAACAGTAAAAGTGATTTTTCTCCAGTTTTTTAAAAGTGAACAAAAGAGAACAGAATATGGAACTGTGCAAGCCAGATATAAATAGCTTTTGCTACTGCTGTGGTCAATATCTCTCAACACATAAATAAAGGGGAAATTTCAGTACTGATTTTGTTCAAACATACGAGATGTACTTCAACCAAAATGTTAAATTGAACGAGAATTGGGTACCAAATATAGTGTGCAAAAGCTGCTACAACCGTCTAATGGATTGGAAAAAAAGAAGACGTGAAAGTATGCCATTCGGTATCCCAATGACTTGGACTAATCCTGGCGAAGGTCACAATCCATTGAATGGCTATGCATGTGCGAATAAAGGAGCCGCAAAAAGGATAAGAAAATCGTATAATTACGTTGGTGTTGCAAGTGCCGCAACACCATTGCCTCATTCGGACCACATTCCTGTGCCAAAAGCTTCTAGCCCAGATATTTTCTCTTCTACGACTGCTCCGACATATCATGCACGTGATGATCCCCCATATGAGCCATCATTATCCAATGAGCCAATTTTAATAAATCAAAATAAGCTTGATTCAATTGTTGCCAAGTTGGAATTAACACAGCATAAATCGGAAGAGCTGGCTTCCATTTTGAAATCAAACAATTTGTTGGCACCCGGTGTGAAAGTCACAGCTTATCGAAGTCGTCAGGCAACACTCCAAAGTGTATTCCTTGTGAATGATGAAAAAACTTCTGCATATTGCCCGGATGTAGGAAAATTGATGGACGCAATGGAAATAAAATATGAAGCAGATGACTGGAGATTATTTATTGACAGTTCAAAACTCAGCTTGAAGGCGGTTTTACTGCATAAGACCAATAAAAAACCTTCAGTTCCAATCGCCTATAGTACAGAAACGAAAGAAACATATGATGCACTGGAAAATATTTAAAAAATGGTTAACTACGCCAAACATATGTGGCGCATATGCTGCGATTTAAAAGTTGTAGCAATGCTTTGCGGTCTTCAAAGCGGCTATATAAAATATATGTGCTTTTTGTGCGATTGGGACACACGATTTTCCGGTGACCAATATGCATGCCACGGATGGAAACTCAGAGAGCACAGCAGGTTACAAACGGCCAATATTATTCGTGAGCCTCTAGTGCCGAAGGAGAAGATATTGCTGCCTCCACTGCATATTAAACTTGGAATTGTTAAGAATTTTATCAAAACTGTCGCCAAAAGAGATGAAGTTTTCTTGTGTTTGAAACTATGTTATTTACCCGAGACTCAGCGAAAGTAAAATTAAAGAAGGTAAGTTATAATATCACATTCATTTCTCATGACTTTCCATCTTAACAAATTAATTTTTTTCCAATCAGGCGTACTAAATGGTCCAGATATACGAAAGCTGATTAAAAGTGACGCATTCAACAATATTTTGATTGACGCTGAATTGAATGCATGGCAGGCAATCAAAGAAGTAATAGAAGGCTTGTTGGGAAAGCATCGTTCTAACCACTACGATGTTTCTGTCGCAAGGATGTTAAGAGCATTCTCGGAAATTGGTGTCCACATGTCCTTGAAAATCCATTATTTACATCATCATCTGGACTACTTCAGCAAACAATTGGCTTCCGAATCTGATGAACAAGGTGAACGCTATCATCAAGTTACTATGCCATTTGAAATGTGGTAATACTGATTTTTTATTTTTTCAAACTCATTTTAATAAAACAAAAACTTACAGATATAGAGGCCAAAAGTCGCCGAGTGCAATAATTGCGGAAATTTGCTGGTGGAGTAAGCTTGTGTGGCAAGACAAGGATGATCTTGATGATAAAGAATTTTCAGGAGATGCAGAAGGGCCAACAGTGGAGTCACATATTGACATTATGTGTGGTTCAGAAACTGATGATAGCGATGAATGCGATGCACTAGTCCCGAACAACCACCATCGAAAAAGTCTAGGCAATATTTATTAAAATAAATAAAAATAAATAAATAAAATAAAAATAAAAAATTATAAAAATGTTTACTTAATTTTTTTAGTAGTTTATGGCCAGAAGTCTGGAGTTATTGGGGAAAATTTATAAAAAAGGCGATAAATGACACTTATTTGAATAAAAACAAATATCAATATTCTTGTCAAAATGGGATACCTTCACTTAATTGTAAATAAAAGCAGAACGCGTTAATCGATTTCTATGATCTATGTCGCATTTTGTTTATAGGTTATGTGACTTTACACGAAATTAATAACACTTGATCCTTTTTTCCGTTTTGGATTTTTTATGAATTTTAAAAAAAAAATTTAAATTTTTAGGCAAAAAAATATTTTTTTTTCTCCACAAATTTATTTTTACCGGCAAAACTGTTGATTATAAAGAAAAACGTTATATGAACGGATTAAAGAAATTGTAATTCTAAATTTTTTTGAGTTTGTTTTAGCAAAATCGGACAAGTGGTTTTCGAGTTATGTTAAACTACGTTTTTGCGAAAATGTTACAACTAAGCGAAAAAACATGAAGATAAGGAAAAAATTTAAAATGTCATAAAAAAAAACTGACACATACGAACGCCAAACCCTTTGAGGGTTTTACAATACTGACCTAGTACAATCACCCTGACTTGGAATTTCTCACCCCCCAGACAATAATCCCAAAAATGTTCCATAGTGTAATTTGTACGCTCGACTCCTAGCAGCTGGAAGTGCCTTCCTCTGATCTTTATGTTGGTTTTTTGATTAACTATGTTTTTATTAAGTATTTAAAATAAAAGTAGTTAATACAAACAAGTTTATTAAGAAGCGATTTGTTAGTTTAAACAATTGTGTTAGTAGGTTAAACTACAGCATCACTTTAAAATTAAAGTTAAATTTAAGAAATCTCCTACTAAAAAAATTATCACAAAAAAATGGGTGTTTCAGAAATGCACCTGTTTTTTGTAGCCTCTTTCTAAACATCATGTTGCTTTGTATGGGTTTTATAGAGTTTCTTATTCGCCACTATGTGATTATAAATTTTCAACACCTAATCTTTGTTTGAAATAAAAAACTCTTGACTTCTTTTACCAACAAACTTAAATATTTTTCATATTGTTGGCGTTAACTTTTCGACTCTATTTTACGGTTTAATCAATAAATTTGTACATCGTGCATAACACCTACAACCACAAAAAATATATAAGTTTGTATATTTAAAATGCATCTAAATTGAAGACAAGAAATTTAAAATTTGTAATATTCACCCTCTTAACGTGATTGTAGTTTGAGTTTTCCAGCTGGTTTTAAGTAAAAATCTTTTTTTCTAGTCTAAGTTTTGTGTTGACCATTTCTTTTCTTTGAAACTTTTGCATCGCTGCAACAGACTTGGAGCTGAGAGCAGACTGTAGTTTTCCAATTTTATCGCTGGATAATTGAGTGTGTTGGTCAATGTGCCTGTCGACTTTTTAAATTGAAAATAATGTTATTTTTATTAGAGAATTTTGTCAACAATTTAATCTTGTTTGTGTGATTTTTTTTATACTCTAATTACAAGTCAACTCTATTAAGATTGGCTGAGATTTAATTTTTTGAAAATCTATTTCAAAATTTCTGTTAAATGAGTGAATTGTAAAGGCTTTCGTGAAATTTGTTAAGTGAATATGAGGAAACATCTTGCAAGAGATTAAAATAAAACAACTTTTTCTTGGTTTAAAATAAGTTTATATCTATAAAATTTACATAATATTGATTTTAAGTTTGAATAAAAGACTTGCAAATTTCTAGCACTATGGGTCGAAGTTTATAATTTGCAAAAATCAAGGACGAATTTGGTACAATTCACTCCAACTGTTCTTTTATTATCATTGTGTTAACAAATGTCTATTAAATGTTCAATGTTTTGACAAACATTTACAAAAATGTCACCTTTCCGCAGAAAAATTTCTCAAAACTGCAACATTTGTCAAAAAAAAGAAAAAAAAACTTGGCTGTAAAATTTAAGTCACGTTTGCATGCACTTAGTTGAGCTGAATGTCAAATAAAAACTTTTACTCATACAATCAGTCGTAACTGGCTGCAAACTTAAACCCATTGACAACATTTTTTACTTGTGGGTTTTCTTCTTATCAAAAAAATACTTTAGCGTGCTTATCTTTTTAACAATTTAAGCCACTGCCATAAAATACCACTAACCATATCACCCATAAATGGTTTTTCCAAAATTCATCAATGAATGAATATTTTCAACATTGTTAATATTAACTTCCTTTTCAAAAATACATTTATATTTTTTTTTTACAAATATTTGGCAGAAAACTGCCAGGTTTAATGGTCAGACATCTGTGACATACTCACGTAAGCCCAGAGTCATAATATGCCAAAAAAAAAGTAATTTTTTCAAAATCTATTCGCATACATCACCACAAGCCATTCACTGCCAGTGGGTGTTATTGAGTTTTACATGAATATTTTTTGAATAACAAATTGTTTTTAATTTTACTCCATAGTCATCATAATGATTGATAGACCTAAATGTTTTCTTATAAATATTTTTTTTTTTTTTTTTGAAAATCAGTTTTCGATTTTTATTAAAAACAGTGAACAAATATTTGAATAATTAATGAATTAATTAAATATGTGTGTGGCAAATGAAGTTTTCTGGACTGAAACGAATCATCAGTGAGCAACGTTTTAAAACATTACTCTTATATATTCTAGCTCTAAGATCTTTTACATGACTATTTCTACTCTAAATTAGCTCTACTCTTCACTACTCTACTCTACTCTACTCTACTCTACTCTACTCTACTCTACTCTACTCTACTCTACTCTACAACATACATGGGAGTAGTTTTTAAACAACAAAAATTACAGAATATCTTATAGTCCCTGTTACTTTGGTTCCATCAGAAAGGTGCTTATCAGCATCACAATTTTTAAAAACTGTCATCTAAAATAACGTGCTAACATACATATTAACGTCTCATTCGTTCAATAAAGTGATAAAAACAACGAACTTTAGCGTGATAAAAACTAGTTGAAGTTTTTCTACTTGAGTACAAACATTCAGTCCATAGTAATATCGATATATCGATAGTGAAATCTGAACTATCGATAAATATCGATGGTAGAAAATATCGATAGTATCCCAGCACTACTCTCTGGTATACTCAAGAGGATTAGTTTTGTAGTCGTTTAAAAACGAAAGCATGTCGTTTAAAAACGAAGACATGTCGTCTCACTACAAACACTTTTTAACAATGACATGGTCCATGCTTGCATAACATCGCACCAGTCCATGGAGTAGTCCATTTTATCAAATGGATCAGGTAGTCCAATATTATTTCCAGGGAACTCTCTCCTAATATATTCACCTCCAACAAAACTATTAAACAAAAAAAATTTGAAAAATATTATTTTTAAATTGACCATATTATTGTCACCGACCAGCATATTATGGTTAAATTAGTCCTCCATCAAGATGCCAAAACCATATTATGGTTGCCTATAAACATGTTATGGTTAAATATGAATATAATTTGTTTTTAAATTAACAAAAGTATTTTCACCTTTTCCAAGAGCAACATGTTATGGTTGAAAGCCAACCATGCTATTATAAGCGTTAAACATATTTTTGTTATAAATAACCATAATATTTTTGGAGGCAACTATAATATGACAATAATATGGTTAATTTAAACATAATATTTAAAATTTTTGTTTAAAAATAGTTTTGTTGGAGGCGATTATATATTATGCCTTACACTCTTTATAGACTTTACCAAGGCATTTGACACTCTTTCACATAAAAATCTTCTTACAACGCTAGAACGTCTTGGTGTAAGAGGCCACTGTCTAAAACTTTTTGAAAGCTATCTAAGTTGTAGGAAATTTTACGTTAAGGTTGGCAATGTTCTCAGCAAAGCAGCCAATTCAGGAAATGGAGTACCTCAAGGTTCGAAATTAGGTCCGATACTGTATATATTATACACAAATGAACTAACTAGTTTGTTAACTACTTGTGAGACATTCTCTTATGCAGATGACACGGCTTTAGTAGTAGCCCATAAGAACTTAGAAGATGCAGTAAAAATAATGCAAGCACAACTGGATATTGCAGCAAAATGGTGCCATGATAATGGACTTATTATCAACGCTACAAAAACAAAGCTTATGCACATTAAATCACCATATATCAGGTACCACGATATAAGGATAAAATTTCATGATGTTCAATGTCTACATAGAACCGGAACTCAAAACTTCAATTATGACACCGATCAGTGCAGTACTGTGATTGAAATCGTAAACACATACAAATATCTCGGTATATATATCGACCATAATTTTAAATGGAAAACTCACATACAAGAAGTACACAAGAAACTTCGAAAATTTTCTTATATGATGTATCAGTTAAGCAACTGCTCCAATGACAAAGTAATGAGGCAAGCTTACTTCTCATTTGTAGAGTCACATATACGTCATGGCATCACAGCATGGGGAAACTCATCATACTGCAATAAACTTCAGCAAATTCAAAATAAAATACTCAAACTATTAAAACCATCTACAGTCGTCAATAACTCTACACAACCACAACAGACACACAGCACCATGCCAAGAAGCCAAAATAACAACTATGCTAAAAATCGTAACGTTTTAAACGTCTTCAATATATATCGAACAACACTTGCAATAGAATTCTATAATGACACCAGATTCCTATACAAAATTGACCACAGCCACCAAACACGAAGCAACATTCAAGGAAAGTTCAAAGTACAACAATTCCGTAATGAATATAGTAGAAGCACCCTACCCGTAATGTTACCAACAATCTTCAATACAATACCCAATGATGTTCTTTCTAAAAGCAACAACAAGAGAGCCAGAAACAAAGTCCTTAAAACACATTTTATTAATACGCAATGAAGAAATGAATTAAAACAATAAAAAATAAATTTTATTAAAAATATTTATAAGATATTAAAATAAGTATTAAAACTTTTTGTTGTATATTCGATGTTTACTATACCCACCTGCAGATAAGCCATAACGGCTTCGCAAGGTTATACTAACACTGAATTGTACACTGAATAAGTAATAATAAACTGAATAAAGTGACTTTAAAAAAAAAAAAAAAAAAAAGCAGGTTTTTTTCTCTGGATGTATATTAAATATACCAGTGCTGTACTCTACCTTACTCCAAATATCCCCTCAGTCTATTGTAATTACATCTATCTGTACCCTTTTGGGTCAATTAGGGATAGCAATACAACTGAAGTTAAGTTGCGAGCAGCGAAATCCGTCAACGCCGCTTATGTTAAAATATAAAATTTTTTTATTCTTATATTTTAACATGAGCGGCGTCGCCTGATTTCGGTGCTGGCAACTCATATTCAGTTCAGTTTTCATCCGTAATCGATCCATTTATCTACTCTAGTACCGGTTTAATTCTACGCTATCTTAATTCAAACTCTTCTCTTACCCTAACTCTACGCTAAGCCTTTTCGAACTCTACTCTAACTCAATTCATTACCCACCCTTAATTTTCCTCCACCACAACTAGTTTCGATGACGGTATACTAAGTTTGTCATTCCTGGGGTTCTTGAGAAGTTCTTAGTCAATTTAGGCATGTCCATCTGTACCTCCATCTGTTAAAATTTCTCTTACAATTGTGATTTTTAGTTGAACTGTTAATTTTTAATTTTTGACATTTTAAGTTAGGCTTGAGTTCATTAAATTTAATTTTCATTAAATTATTTTTACCGAAGGAAGGAATTTTTTTACAACATGAAATTTTTATTAAAATTTATTGATAATTTTCTTGGCTGAGCTGGGGCTCGAGCCTGGTTTAAATTTACAAGTTTCAAGAATCACCACATTTTTTCATCAGAATTCTTTGAGTTCTAACCTCTGCACCACTGCGGTGCCTGCCAGCCAACAGTCAAACATCAATTTTTTAGCAGTGGCACTGGTGGTTCGAAATTTGCTGTAATTATATTTTTTCATTTTTTTTTACATGTTGCCTCCTCTTCTTCCGTTTTTTCGTATTCTTTCTGTCAAGACTTTGTCTTGAAATCCTGAATACACACTTTCAAAAGACTCAAAGAAAAAGAACAGTATTGGTTTCAGATTGTTTCTAGTTCTCCTAAGCAACCTGGGATTAAAAACTAGGTAGGAAAAGTAGGAAAAGAGTTATGATTCCAAATGTAGAACAACCACCCAAAAAATTTTTTTTTACAAAAACTAGAATAAGTAGTGGCGGAATGAACATAGTTATAAACGATTTTGCATAAATTCTTTATAACCAGAAATCAAGATCGGTCCATAATTTACCATAGGCCCCATGTAATGCCTACTCCGGAAATATTCTTACTGTAGGTGAAGGATATCTAAGATTCGGCTCAGCTGAATATAACGCTCCTACTTGTTTGAGTTTTGTCTAACTCCTATCAACTCCACTCAAAACTTTCAAATTAATCATTATGAATCGTTTAAAAATCTTGTAACAAAGAAAGTCTTAAAATGTGTAACTTACTCTACTCTAACTCTTCTGTAATTATAATTTTACGCTTACAGTGTATCTTCAATATTTTTTTTTATTAAATATTCTAATTTCAAAAGATTTTGTTATTCGTGCTTAATTCCCAGTTTTTATTCTTGATAAAAACACTTGAAATTTATTGTTGATGGGATAAGCTATTCCTATGCGCATTTCACTAGTTGCTTAGGTCAGATCATCAGGAAACTTCATCCATAAAGATTTAAGAAAAACTAAAAATATTCTTATCGAGCCCTTACCAGAAAAATAGCTTAAGCGACATCATTATGAAATTTAATTTAATAAATCAATTAATTGACAACACTTGCATCATCTTATAATTCCATGGTCTTACAGTGTACCGTTACGATTTTATAACAAAAACAATTTTATCTTAAGCGACATTTAAAATTTGGTTTTTGTCGCTTAAGCTTTTTTGCGGTAAGGGCTTGATATACTGAAGCTGTTCTTAGAATTTCTCCATCGCATCAGATTTTCGAGATATATTAGCTTAAACTTAAAAAAAAACTGTTTTTTGCCATATTCAAGACGTTATAACTGTGGTTTTCATGGGCAACCGCGTATTTGAGCTAAAAATTAACTTTTCTAGGAAAGCCGTAAAATCATTCTAGATCAAACTATGGGCTGGGAACTGCATTTTCTGAACTTTTTTATTGCGTTAAAAATCGGGATTGTTCCATCCATTTTCAGAAATTTTTCAAATCAGCATCAACATCTCATAATCGAAAAATGGACATACGCGGTTCCCCTTGAAAACCGCAGATAATTTCGCGAATTCATCTTCCTTTTTAAGACCTGATATGTTATCTGAAAGTCCAACGTTTTTTACCTTTAAAAATAAAAGTTTTTTCTTTGAAATATATCTGGTTCATTCTCTGAGATATCTTAACCTGAAATTGAAAAAATCCGGGTATTCGCTATAATGAAGGTATTTTCGATTTTATTTTTTTTCATTTCAATATTTTTTTATCATTTTTTTTTTGTTTTGACTTGATTTTTTTAATTTTTTTTAGATTTTTTATATTTTTTAAGATTTTTTTTTATTTTTTTGTAATTTAAAAGTAGACTAACAGGCGCCGCAGCGGCGCAAACGGTAGAACCGCAAATAATTCTGTTTATGATGGGAATGTGGTTATTCTCGAAACATGTAAATTCGATCCGAGTTCAATCCCGTGTTCAGTCAAGATAAAATTATCAAAAAAAAATTTAAACTCATTTCGTATTGTAACTTTCTTCATTCACTAAAACTTATTTAGTAAAAATTAAATTTGATAAGCTTAAGCCTACATATATAACAAAAACTTCAAAAAATATAAAAATCAAATCAAAATTATAAAATATTCTAAAACTGGTTCGTATTCATAGCAACTCAAACCCTGGTATTTGGGTTAAAACTTTGTTGGCCTGTGTAATTAATCAAATCTTAATCTAATTCTTTAGTTGACGTCATGCCAATAGCGGACGAAAATGCTTCTAGTCCCATTCACATAGGCCTACACATAAGTAGGTGCTTAGCGCTCTTCTGTTTCAATGAGAGCTGCAGTGTCTCTTCTCCTTAAGCGAAAGTGGCCGCTATCATTGCAAAATATTTCGTGCTAGTGGATTCGAGTGCAGTGCAAGCCTTTTTAAATATTTTACTGAATACTTTGGAATCCATAGTTTTTACTGATGGCACATTATGAATGTTTGAGTTTTTCACATTCCAGGGAGCGGAAGTGACAAATCGAAGAATTTTGTTTTGCAGCCTTTGGATTTTTTTATATTGGAGGCCGAGTTAGTACTCCATAACTGAATACCATAGCACCATATATATTCAACATTACTCTTCTTTATCCCTTAATCAATCTTTACCATCATATTCTAACTTTACACTCTTACTAAACTAAACTTGACGCTAATTCTTTCGCATTTCTACCCTACGTCTCCTTTAAATCTACTTTCTCTCTAATGTGAATTTACTTTAAACATTTTGAATATGAAAAGGCTAGCAGTACCTCAGCAATTTAATTTTAAAAGGCCAAAATACCAATGAACTACATTCTTCGTCCTCAATTAAATGCCACACTTTTTCCAAAATAAATCACGCAAATATGCACTAAAATGCATGGAATTATCTAAATAATACTAACTGACTTCTGAAGGCTCCTTACAAAATGAATTTCAAATGCATTTTTTTTTTAACGTAGGGCATTGAAAGAAAAAAAAAGTTAAGTACAGCTTACAAAAATTATGAACACAGAAGCGTTTAAAGTTTAAACTGCTTTTTACCATATTTTCCTTATTTTTTGTGGCTCTAAACTCATAAAAACACACACACTATTGACTGACCATCATCGTATTCCACCGCCTAAGACTTTTGAGGTTGTTGTGTGGTTTTCATAAGTTATTTCTAGGTGTGCCTATTTGTGGATCATGCAAAAAAAAAAACTTCCTCCACCTTTATTAACTTGTCCCAAATGTTTGAGGCAACAGTCAGTCACGTTTACATGTTGGAACAAACTAACATGAAACTGAGTGAATAGTCAAGTGAATGAGTGTAAGCGAAACGAATGTTATTTGACACAGAGCAAGTGGTACGTTACCATTTGCCACCAGATACTACTCGCTGCAATTCAGAAGCATATTTTTTCCAAAAATATGATTATTATTATTTTTCTCAATACAAAAAAAAAAAACCTTTCAACAAACGCACTTGTAAAATATTGTAAACGTTGAAATAGACATGTTTCAAACTGCTGTTAACATCAATTGACATCAGAGTAATGCATGCCAAAATGGAAACCAGCCTAAATATTTTGAAAACATTAATGGGGAGTTGATTGTAATCGTATGATAGTAAAAGTTATGAGCGACTTTACTATACATATTTATTTCGATATGGCCAAATCACAATTTGAAATAGATTTTGGATGATAAGAATATAAAGCAAGTTAAAAAAAAAAGTATTAGAACTTTAGAGTGTGGTAAACAAAACTAGAGAGCTTATTGATGATCTAAACTATTTTAAGAAAAGTTAACGAAAATATAGTTTTTCTTTTTAAAATTAAGGGCTTGTACTTTCAATAAAATTTTTATAAACATAGAAAATTATTTAGCTACTTAAATTTTCTATGGAAAATTTATTGGCAACTTGAATTTACTATAAAAAATTTATCAGCTACTCGAATTTTCTATAGAAAATTTATCGGCTACTTGCATTTTCTATAGAACATTTATTGGCTACTTGAATTTTCTATAGAAAATTTAACTGCTACCGAAACTTCCTATAGAAAATTTATCGGCTACTTTAATTTTCTGTAGAAAAATTTTCTATAGAAAATTTATCAGCTATTTGAATTATCTATAGAAAATTTATCAGCTATTTGAATTATCTATAGAAAATTTATCAGCCACTCGAATTTAATATAAAAAATTTATCAGCTACTTGAATTTTCTATAAAAAATTTGACTATTACCGGAATTTTCTATAGAAAATTTAACTGTTACCGAAAATATCTATAGAAAATTTATCGGCTTCATTAATTTTCTCTAGAAATTTTTTTTCTACTTCAATTTTCTATAGAAAATTACTCGGCTACTTGAATTTTCTATAGAAAATTACTCGTCTACTTGAATTTTCTATAGAAAATGTATCATCTATGTGAATTGTTTATAGAAAATGTATCAGCTACTTGAATTTTCTATTGAAAATTGATCGGCTACTTGAATTTTCTATAGAAAATTTATCGGCCATTTGAAGTTTACACAGAAAATTTTTCAGATACTTAAATTTTAAATACAAAGTATATTGGCTACTACAAAAAATTATTGGTTATTAAAATTGCATATAAAAAATGTATCTGCTGCTTTAATTTTCAAAAGACAATTTTTCGGCTGTACGAATTTTATAGAGAAAATTAAACGGGAATTTTTATTCTCTATAAATAATTATTCTGCTGCATGCATTTTTATAAAATATTTATTCGATAGGCGATTTTTCAGCTACTTAAATTTTCTTAACCAATTTTTGGCTACTTAAATATTCTAAAGAAACTGTACCGCATAATTGATTTCTCTATTGAAAATTTATCTTATACTTGAATTTTATTATCAAATTTAACGGCTACTTAAATTTCCAAAAAAAATTTGTTAAATACTAAAATTTCCTTTAAAAAATTTACAGGCTACTTGAATTTTAAATTGAAAATTTATCGATTAAATACATTTATATACCATATTTATCGGGTATTTAAATTCTCTACAAAAAATGCGATGGCTACCTTACTACGCTATAAAAATGTAAATTCTTAAATTCTCTATAGACTATATAGCGTCAACTTGCTTTTTTATAAAAAAATTTTGGCTACTTAAATTCTTGAATTCTCTATAGAAAATAATTACCTTTATAAATTTGTTACAGACAATTTTATAGCAATATGAGTAAGCTATAAAATTGTTGTAGCTACTTGAATATTCTAAAAAAAAATTTATTGGCTACTAAAAATTTTCATAGGAAATGTATTGGCTACTTGAATTTTCTACAGAAAATATGTCGGCTACTTAAAATTTTTGTAAAAACTGTATCTGCTACTTAAATTTTTTATAAAAAATTTATCTGTCTTTATTTAACGGCTATTTAACTTCTCTAAAAAAAATGTAGTGGATACTTAATTTCTCTATTTCTTTCTCTATTCATAAGAAACATTTTCAGCTAATTATATTCTCTATAGAAAATCTATTTGCTACTTAAATTTTTGAAAGAAAATATATCGCCTACATGAATTCTCAATAGAAAATTATACATTAACAAATTTGCTACCGACAATTTAATAGCAACTTGAGTGTGTTAATATTTGGCTACTTGAATATTCTAGTGCAAATTTGTTATCTTTTAAAAATTTTCATAGAAAATATATTGGCTACTTGAATTTTCTACAGAAAATATGACGGCTACTTAAATTTTATATAGAAAATGTAATTGCTATTTTAATTTGTTTATAAAAAATTAATTAGCTACCTTCAAAGATTATTTTATAGCAGCAGAATTGTCTGCTTCTTGTTGTAAGCAACTCTAGCTCTGACATATGTAAGCTACTCTAGTTTCCTTGTTGTAAAATGTAGTTTCACACAGTTCGCAGTTCAAATGTATAAAACATTGCTGAATATTAATTAAATTACTAAAGCATGTGTTGATGAAAAGTTATTAACGTACCTAAAAGAGCAAAGTGCAAAATAAATTATAATTTGCGGACAAATTAATGTGTTTTGAGGATAATCATTTGCGATTGATTTATGCGATATTTCTTTTATTATACAATAATTCTTCCGCATGCAAATATTAAATATATTTTGTTTCTCTAATGCTCTTTATGGTTATTTCTTTTCTATTTTTTTCCAGCCTTAACAAAATGGCATACACACAATCTCAAATTCCAGTGATGCATTAACGTTTTTATAAAATAGAAAACAAATGAAAAATATTTAAAAAGAAAAAAGTGTAAAAACCAATCAAAAATAATGCTTTTTAAGGAAAGGTACTGGCATACAAAAATATGAGGATCATAGGAAATTGCTTAGAAAAGGTATGGAACTTATTATTTGCATAATTTTATTTTTTTAAATTCATCGGGTGATATCATGTTTTATAGAAAATGTATAGTTGATTATATTATTTTACAGAAAATATATACTAGCTACCGCTTTTGTAATTGAAACTGTTTAGCTACAATAATTTTTTAAGCAGTTGATTAGTAAGCATAAATTCTCTTTAAAATAAATTAAGCTACCAGAAATTTTTTAAAAAACTTTGTCGGCTACCATAATTTTAAATAGAAATTTATCGAAAATATATAGAAAATGTATCAGCTACCATAATTTTTTATAGATTATTATTGTTCTCAAACGAAATTTCTAGACTTCCATAATTTTCTAAAGAAAGTCTTTTGGCTACCTCAGTTTTCTACAGAAATTTATTTAGTTTTAATTATTTTCTATAGAAAATTTATTGGCTACCATAATTTTATAAAAAAATTAAATAGTTGCTCTAAATTTCAATGGAAATTTATCAGCTTTTTGAAATTTCTTTAAAAAAAAATTAAACAGCTACCATAATTTTCCATATTATAATTATTGGCTTCTTCTTATTATTATTAAGTACAAATTTTATGCCAAATTACTTTACCTTACTACTAAAGTTTTCTTATGAAAGTTATCGGTTTCCATAATTTTCCATATAGAACTAACAAGCTTTTATAATAAATAATACAGAAAATATATTAGCTACCGTCATTTCGATGAAAAACTTATTAGCTACAGTAATTTTTTAAACAATTGATTAGCTAGAACACATTTTTCTAAAAATTATTTAGCTACCAGAATTTTCTTAAAAAAATATATCGGCTACCATAATTTTTAATAGAAATTTGGCTTAAATACTTAGAATATTTATCAGCTGCCATAATTTTTTATAGACAATTTCTTGGTTATTATTATTCTCTAACGAAATTTTTTAGACTACCATAACTTTCTAAAGAAAGTTTTTTGGCTACCTGAGTTTTCTACAGAAATTTAATTAGTTTTAATTAATTTCTATTGATTATTTATTAGCTACCATAATTTTATAAAAAAAATCAAATAGATATTCTAAATTTCAATAGAAATTTATCAGCTATTTGAATTTTCTTTAAAAAAAATAAAACGGCTACCAACAGTTTACATATTAAAATTATTGGCTTCTTTTATTATTATTAAATATAAATTTAATTTTTTATAGAAAATCTAGCAGCTACTACAGTTTTCTTAGAAAAGTTTAGAGTTTTCATGATTTTCTATTTAAGAGTTATCGGCTACTATATTGAAAAATACAGATATTTTAGCTACCGTGATTGCCGATTGAAAAATTAAAAGCTACAATAATTTTTTAAGCAATTTATTAGCTAGAATAAAGTTTTCTTAAAAAATTTATTTGGCTATCAGAATTTTCTTTAAAAAATATATCGGCTACAACAATTTTCGTTAGAAATTTGACGAGAGCAAAGAAAATTTATCAGTTATCGGTTATTATTATTCTCTAAAGAAAGTTTTTAGACTTTCATAATTTTCTAATGAAAGTTTTTATGATACCCGAGTTTTCTACAGAAATTTAATCGGTTTTAATTATTTTCTATAGTAGATTTATTGGCTACCATAGCTTTATAAAAACAAATTAAAATGCTAATATAGATTTCAATAGAAAATTTTTCAAATAATTGGATTTTAATTTCAAAAGATTTTGCTATTCGTGCCTAATTCCCAATTTTTATTCTTGACAAAAACACTTGAAATTTATTGTTGATGGGATAAGCTATTCCTATGTATTTCACTGGTTGCTTAGGCCAGATCATCAGGATTTTCTTAAAAAAAGAAAAGAAAAATTAAACGGCTACCACATTTTTCCATATACAAGTTATCTGCTTCTTCTATTTATTATAATTAAATACAAAATTCATCCCTCGTTTTAATTTTTTATAGAAAATTTAGCATCTACTAAAGTTTTTATATAAAACTAATCGGCTACGATAATCTAAAATTATTGGCTACCATAATTTTATAAAAAAATTTAAAAAGCTACTATAGATTTCTATAAAAAATTTGCAAGCTACTTGAATTTTTTATGGAAAATTTTCGGCTACCATTATTTTCAACACAAAAATTAATGTCTTATTCTATGTATTTATTATAATTAAATGTAAGAATAATTAACTATTTCTACCCAGAGCTTAAATCTTTTCTTAAAAATAATGCTTTAGTGATTGGAGCTAAGAAAATACTTTTTAATTCCAAATAATTAATCAGCAACCCTCGTAAAATTTTCAAATCTACATAATCATAACGTTTACATTCAAATCCTTTGAATACATTTACAATCTACGTATGCATTCATATTATACTTTTCTTGAAAAATACTTATAGAGCTCCAAATAATGAAAAGAGTAATAACCAATCATTATGAAATTGTGAAAATTATAACACACTCTTAAATATTTCGAAAGTAACACCTGTATTTTCGTTTTTTTTTTTTACTCGTACGTATGTTACTTAAATTTTTAAAATTTTCTGTAAATAGCCCTGAATTGTATACAAGTGTTATGAAATGGCATTGTAATTACTACCCAATAAATAATTTTATGGCAATTTTGTAGTTTAAGTGCAGCTATTTATTGCTATCGAGCAGCAACAAGTGAAACAAATTTTTATTATGTAAAGTACAAAACAATTCCGGTAATTTAAATTTTATAGCGAAAAATTGGTGAAAAGTTAAAATAGCTAAAGCAACATAAAATTCATTATCTAGCCGGTTAGGATTGCTAATTAAATAGCCAACATATTTGTTGATGACATATTCAGGTAGATAAAAAATAGTTCCGGCATCAAAACAAAGTAAAGAAATGCCTAGATGGAGTACACGGAATGTGAAAAGCCTCATGCGCACGTAATTTTGACGTTATTTCAAAGCCACAATAGCTATTGTGTACAGACCATCAGAAATAGTTAGCATTTAACGCAATATTTTTTTATTTTTTTTTTTTTTTTGTTAAAAAACTGGCTTTTCTACAAAAATTTCTTTTTTCACAAAAAAAAAAAACAAAAAAAAATATTCTAAACAAAAAGTTCTCGTTTTGACAAACAAAAAACAGAAATATGGGAATATCCATGTCATCGTAAGCAACATTTATACGCCTTCAGAGTAGTAGATCTCTTTCAAAAGAAGAAGAAGCGACTGGAAAATGCTTTTATCATTATCTTTAATTTAGAGGGTAACTCTACTTGAAAGAAAAATAATTTCACATTCGAAACTTGTGCCCATGTTCTGTAACTCTCGCGTCAAGAAACTTTTCCACTGAAATGTGTGAAATGAAACAGAAATGCCATAAATTGAAACAAACAGCTGTTTTTCTCACTAAGCTGTATCTGTAACTTTTTTTTTGGCAAGTACTAGTTGTCACGTAAGAAAATTACTCGCAAATTTACAAAAAAAGTGTGTCTGTAACATTTTTTTGAGAAAAGTCTCCGCTTTGAACTCTCAAATAAACTCAAGCATAAAAACGGGGCGACAAAAAAATTGTAACACTAAAAAACAATTAAAAAAGGCAAAATACAAAGAATAATAATAATAATATTTTGTTCTTGGCACATTTTTTTATTTTTTTAATTATTTTGCTTTTAAAGTTTTTTTAAATATACGAATGTTTTCAAAGCTCGTTTGCAAACAACAAACATTAAAGTCGCACTTCACGTTATTTGGTATAGCCGACGGTTCTAATTTCGCCCTCGTCGTTGAAAATTTTTCAATATTAGTAAATTTTGGTCGCCGTCAACGATATGAGTTACTGATGTCATAACTAGGCTTGCCAACCGTACTTTATAATAAAGTATTGTACGTTATTTCGAGTAATTGTACTCTATACTTTATGAGAAAAATAAAGTACGAAAAAATACTTTATTTCGCATGATTAGATTTATCTAGAATTCAGGTTATATTAGTCAGGGTTTTATTAGTCATTAAATTATAATTCCTATTGTACAAGTTTTTTTTAGAAAAACTAAAGAACAACTAATTAATATTAGTCAGGGCCATTTGTTGATGTTTATATTGGCAGGACGATTTTTCGAAAAAAATAATCTAACAGTACTATTTCACTTGTTTGTTTTGTTTGAGTACAATAACTTCCTGTTTTTAAAAAACGAGTGCAAAACTCTTTCAAATTACTGCCTGCTTCTAGATCGCGAGCACAAAAGTGACTCGTTTAACTAACATTTAAAACAAAATTTTCATTCCTTAAGGGGGCTCCCATACAAAATGTTTAATACAGACTAGAAATATATTGAAGAAAACGTATCATAACGTATCAAGGAGTCGCCTTAACAATTTCTCGAGACATACTTGCCCCTTATCACTCACCACTTCTTAAGGGGGCTCCCATACACAGAAAAAATTATTGCCGAATTATTTTCAAACAAACGCTTGTTTGAAAATTTTTTTGATTTCTACAAATTTTTTTACTGATTCAATCAATATTTTTGTTTGATTTTTATTTAACCAACAAAAATGTGGACAACTCTTCAAAAATTAAATAAGCGCGCTATTGGTTTGAAGTTTTCATAATTTTGTATGAAATATTTAACGCTCTTTAATGTTGTCGTCTTTTTGCATTTTTTTATTGATTGTAAGCAACACTTCTTTATGTGAAATATAAGAACTAGAACAAAAAACACATGCAGTCTATTTTTGGACGCTTTAAAAAAGTACAGCAATAAGAGAAATGATAAAATAGCGTGACGAGGTTTGTAGTAAAAAAAACAAAAAAACAATAGCAGGTAAAAAAAACGTTTCATTTTTTTTTAAACAACAGACTTCAAAGTTGGTAAAAAAAAAACAAAATCCCGTATTCAATTTTTTCAAATAGTTTGTTTAAATACATCAAATACAAAAAAAGAATGATGGCGGAAAACATATCGAGTCGGTCTGCCGCCGTTTTTGGTTACATTTCTTCTTCATTAGCAAAGGAAAGGATAAAGCAACAGTGAGTGCTGGTTCACACAGGTCAAGTTTACTTGAACAGTTTTATTTAAATTTTCTTTTGAACTTGCGTTCACGTTCATGCACAAAATTAATTTTTGTTTTCTTTTCCTTCAACTTTGTAGCTTTTTATTATATTACGGATGAAAAAAGAAAAGAAAAATAAAAACTGACTGGTACGGTCAAGTATGTACCCCTTTCCATTCTCTTTACCCCTCTATCCTAAAAGCTCAAGACTTGAAGAGTCAAACTTGACCTGTGTGAACCAGCACTGAGTGATGAAGAAAAACACTGTGAGTATAAATATGACTTCGTTCAAAAATTATTCCAACAAAAAAATGTGTCTCAAAGCCAGCCGGCCGGTCTGCTCTGCTTCATCTTCGCCAACAGTGCTTGCTTGTGTGCGCGTCATGGCTTGTGCCAAAACTTTTTTGTTTGATTCAGCAAAATTATTTGTTTGAAATTTATATGAATTTCAGTAAACTTTTTGTTTGATTCTGTAAAATTATTTGTTTGAAAAAATCGGCGTTTTTTTTCAATAAACAAAATGCAAATAAATTGTTTGAATATGCGAATTTGTTTGTAGGACCGATTTTAGACAAAAAATTGTTCGATTCTACAAAATTTTTGTTTGAATTGGAAAAATAATTTTTTCTGTGTACAAATATTGCGTTTTATGAAATTTTTAAATTAATTAAAATTTTTCGACTTTTGTGAATAAAATTAAAAGTTGTTAACAGATTTTAATCATTTATAGCTTGTTTTGTTTGAAGCTTTGTTTTTTATACGTCTGTAAAAATTAGAAGCATAGCTGTAAAACAAAAATTTCTAAATGTTGCTAAAAATTTTTTTTTTTTGCTAAAAAAAATTATGTTTCTAAAACGACTGCGCATGTTAGATTTAACGTTTAAAGGAAATTTTATTGCGGATTTTCGTTTTTTTTAATAATTTCAATAAACTGAAAAGTTTTTGAACGGGTATTGGATTCAGCGTTCCCGAATTAGGTTAAAGCGCCAGTTGCCCGGCTTGTCTCAAAAAAACTGTCAAATTCTAGCACAGTGTAATTGTTTGATAAAACTTGCGAAAAGCAATAAAAAAAAAACGTTTTTAAATACAAAGTAATTGTACTTTATATTTATACTCTCTACTTTTTTTTCTTAACCTTTAATAACAAATGTACTTTAAATGCTACAAAAAAAGTTGGGAACCCTAGTCATAACCGTCTGCAATATCACATCGGCTTCGAGTGCAAGGTTGTGACATTTATAACGTAACTACGTAATCTCTTTTGATAGTTTTCGACATGAGTTACAGACACACTTTTTTGTCACTTCTCGAGAAACGATGGAATATTTTGCGTCACATCTTTTCGACGCGAGAAGTTCTCACTATAGTTACAGAACATGGGTACTGGTAGTGCCAGATATCGAACGAAATAGGTGCATATCGAACGTGACAAAAAACGTAAATGACTTTGAGGTAAATGTTAAAATATGCGCAAAATCTGAGAACTGTGGCAGGTGATTTTATTTTTATAATTTTCTTTTTTAATCTGTTATTAATAATTATTAAATTTTTTTGAACACAATTTAACATCGTTCGTGACATACCGTACGTGACAGATTTTTCTGTTGTAGTATTTTAAGGCAATGAAGTAAATATTTTGTAAATATTTGTATACAAAAACTTAAAATAAACACACAAGAAAGTAAAGTATGATAGATACCCTTCACCACAATATTTGAATAAAATTCGAAAGCATACCCTTTTTGGGACCAATGGGCATCATTATCGACCTGGCAGAACAAAACAATGTAATGTGAGGCTAAGATTCATGAAAAAGTCCTTTGTGATGAATATTATTTAGATAACTTCATTAATATGAGATTTGTAGCACCCAGGGTTGGCCAGTATTTGAAATATGTACATGTATTTGAAATATGTATTTAAAATACAAATACGCATTTTGTATTGTTATTTTAAATACATGACGCGTAAGTATTTTGTATTTTAAATACACGTTTAGCAAGTATTTTGTATTTTAAATACACAAGAAGAAAGGCAAAGAACCCAAAACTTGAAATTTATACTCTGGAGAAAGATTAGAAAAAACTTAAAATGACACCTGGAAGTATCAGAAGTAGAAGCACCAGTAAAGAAGACGATGATTTTGTTGTTTTCGTAGAAAGGGATGATGGTGAATCTAGGACATCAAATTTGGAGCTGGAATTTGTCAGTTTCCTCAGTGACAAGAGCAAAGACATTATCACTCTTGACAGCTATCCAAATATAAAAAGAGTATTCATAGAATTTAATACAAGTTTGTGCTCATCAGGACCTGCAAAAAGATTATTTGCTTCAGCAGGTTTTATTTTTTCTCCAACAAGTAACTGTTTGTCTGATGCTGCATTCAAAAAACTGATATTTAAAAAAGGAAACAATTGTTTTGTTAATTAGTTTTATCTAATGTGTTTTTTTTTTTTTTTTGGTTTGAATAAAAATGGTGTATTTGCCATTTTAAATACATACATGGACATGACGTGGAAGTTTTTGTATTTGAAATACCTACAATAAATGGAAGTATTTTAAATACATACAGATGTGTAAGTATTTTGTATTTTTAATACCGCTAACCATGTATTTTGCCCAACACTGGTAGCACCTATGGTTAATTTTGGACTTAGCAGCACAATATTTTTTTATAACATAGCAGCTATCGTGAACAATATTGAATGTCAATTCCAACATACATAAGGAGATACGGCATTAAGAGCTGTCCTCGGGAGTATTATTTGTATTAGAGCTGTGGTCAGATATGCACCAATTCAATAAAATTTAGTAAGATGATTTATATAGCAAAAAAATTAGTACGGACTAAATTCAAACTAAATACTTTCATAAAATTATAGTTAATTTAGCTGCATTTGTAGTATTTACTAGTGTATTCGATGTTTTGTGTTAATCGATTAATAACGCGAATAATATTTCGAGGTAAAAATTTATTCGAATAATACTCGAACACCAAAAATTCTCAAGTAATCCACTTTCGAGTGGAATCGGATTCTAGAGCACATCCGATTAATATTTCTTAATTTTTTTTTTTTTTTTAAATATGGTCAACCAATGATTTGATAAATGCTAACAAACAAAAACACCAATACCCCGGTTTGCGTCGCTAATTGGGACCGGAAAAACTCGACGCAAACCGAAGCACGATTTTCAATACATTTGTATTGATTTTCATTTAATTTTTTCCGAGATTTATAATTTTAGCTAAAACAAGTAAGAGTGCTATATTTGGCTGTGTCGAATCTTATACACCCTTCACCATTGTGCGAGCAGAATACAGAGCAACTAGACAAAAACTAAATAAAACTGGTAAATATTATTTTAAAATAAGAGACAACCGGTTTTGAACTTCGCTTTTCATAAGGGCCCAGAATATATATACTTTATAGGGTGTGGGATCAATATTGTAGATATTACAGTCTTTTACCTTCGGTGAAGGGTATAAAAAGAGTAATTTTCGGAAATTCGGGGGTCTAATCACCGCATTCGATACTATCGTATCGAATAAACTATTGAATTTTTTTTTCATACGATAGACACTGGCGTATCGAATGAAAACTCGATAAATGTAATGTCGAGTTACTCGATGTCGAATGCTATTATTTCAAATTCAATACATTTCATTCGATATCGAGTTTCAAAGTAAATAATTTCGAAGAATTTTGCTCGATATGGTATATGGTGATTAGACCCAAGTATTTCGGTTATAACTCATACATATGGGCAAATCCTGCGTGACGAACGCTACATTCGCACGCGTTTTCTGATTGAAATATACACATGTTTTGGTCTTTCAAAAAAGATAGCTTCAACTTATATATAGTATTTACTGACATTAATATGTACTTACGAATGGCATATATCATAATTTCTTAGCAAGTATTTGTTGCGAAATAATTGATCACAAAGTTTTGTGCCGCACGCTACAAAAAGTGGAAGTAACTTCAAAGGTTGAAGTGCGTTTTCCTAATTTTTAGCGAATTTGGCATGATAAGGTATACAAAATCTGATTCCTAAATGAAAGATGAGTATAAGAGAATTCTAAACGCACTTATTTGCAGCCAAAAAATTTTGTGATTTTTTGACAAAAGCCGTGAACCCTTTGTGACGCACGCTACGTAACGCACGCTACAGTTTCTCCAGTAGTATTTTATTATAATATTTTATTTATTTTAACAAAACAAATTATATTTTTATAAATTGTATTTCTTAAACTAATTTCTTAACAAATGAATATCAACTTTTAAGTGCTATTTTAAGCACAAAAATCACCTAAAATAATGCTAAATTCACGTATTTTATTAAAAAATCAGCAGTGGGGTAGGATTTGGTAAAAATTATTGCATTAATGATCGTTGAAATACATATTTTTTAATATAAAAATTAAATTAAACATCTAGTCTTATATTCCGTTAAAAAAAATTTATTTGAAAAATTTTTGGTTGGTGGACTGTTTCTGGGATTTGCCCATATGGCAGCCCTAAAATTTAGGTTTTTATAAAAATTTTGATGTTTTTTATCCCATTTTTTGAATATTTTGCTCATATTTTCATATACCGACGTGTTAAGGAAGAATTTTACCATTTACTTAAGTTATATTTATATATAAACATTTATATAAACTTGTAAATATATATTTTAACAAAGTTAATTATAAAAGAGTAATTTTTGGGGATTCAGTATTTCGGTTAGAACTCAGCCATTTTTTAACCGATTTGGCAGATTTATATACCGACGTGTTGAAGAAGAAATTAACCATTTACTTTAGTTATAAAGTTTTGACTCGGGGAGATCTATGGTTCCCGAAAGTGGGTATTTAAAAAAAAAAATTTTGGTCATAACTTTTTTGTATCTGAACCGATTTTCCCGAATTTTTTATAAAATGTGTTCTACTCAAAATTTCCTTTTGATATATAAGTCATATCCATAGGACATATGGCAACCCTAAAATTTAGGTTTTTATAAAATTTTTAATTTTTTTTGTACGGGAGGTACCACGCCCACTTCTCCAATCCCGCCCACATTTTGTAGGATGGTGTGTATTGGCAACCTAAATGTGTGTACCTAATTTGGAAACTTTGGCTCCTGCCGTTCTCAAGATATACAGAAATAAAAAAAATACAACAACAAGGGATTTTTGGAAAAATTTAGAGGTAGTCGTGGTTTTTTGCTCATATCCCCGTCATTTTTGGACCGATCTGGCTGCATTTCCATTGCAAACTTAAACGGAATATATGTGACATAAATATACATCAACCTAGTCCACATCATTTCTGGGGTTTTCGGAAAACCCATTTCAACATACACACGGACAGACGGACAGACGGACAACCGGATTTGAACTTCGCTTTTCATAAGGACCCAGAATATATATACTTTGTAGGGTGTAGGATCTATATTGTGGAACATACAAACGGAATGACAAAGTTATATATACCCTCTTACCTTCGGTGAAGGGTATACAAATTAATTTTGATTTAATAGACTTTATAACGGATAATTTTATTTTAGATCCTCAAATAAAGTTAAAGCTTTCTTTTGAATAACCATTTTTGATCTTCAATCCAAATAGTAAGAAGTTGCTTAAATTTTTTCATTAAGCGACTTCTCATTTGTGTAACCTTTTTATGTTGTAAAGATGTTCTTGTTTCAAAAAATTTCTTAATTTTACCAGCGTCACTGGAACAGAAAATGGATTTTATTGTAGAAGGGGCTAGTTCAAACTTTCTTCAATATCCACTGGCTTTTCCCCTGATTTAGAATGAGTCAATATGCCCAGATTTTGTTCTAAGCTTATTTGCTTTTTTTTTTGACTCGTTGTTGCAAAATATTTAAATTTAACATAACTTCAGCAAATGTAAATGTAATTTGAAACCAGTTGCAAGCAGCAGCCAATTTTCACATACTTACATATTTGCATTAGACTTCAACGGGAAATCCCCTTTTTATACCCTCCACCACAATTAGTTGTGAAGAGGGTATATTAAGTTTGTCATTCTGTGTGAAACTTTTTTATTTTTCATCTCAGACCCTATAAAGTATATATATTCTGGGTCCTTGAGTAATTTTAAGTCGATTTAGCCATGTCCGTCTGTCTGTCCGTCTGTTGAAAACACGCTTACTTTCGAAAAACTCAAAAGAAATAAACAAACTTGGTGTCAAATTGCTTGTAGTTATCCTAAGCACCACCTAAAAAAAATTGATAATTTTGTTACAAAAACTAACATAAATGGTGAAAAAAATGCACAGAAAGATATAAGATTTCGCAACAGTACGTTTTATTTAACTGGAAATCACGCTGTAAAATTTCTTGAAGATCCGTTCATGATTAACCCTAGGCCCCATATAAGCCCTACTCCCGGAAAACAGTATAGTAAGCCTAAAACCCTAACTAACACTGCTATCATAACAAATTTTGGCACGTCACTGTTAAATAGGACAAGAAATGTAACTGTTAAGTTTCGTGAATTTCCATAATTTACCATAGGCCCCATATAAAACCTACTTCCAGGAAACAGTTAAGTACGCCTAAATCCGTAAAAAATAATGATATTATAACAAAATTTGGTACATCACATTTTTATTGAACGAGAAATAAGACTTTAAAATTTTGTGAAGAACGGTCCATCATTTACCATAGGCCCCATATAAACCTTACTCCCGGAAAACAGCTTAGTAAACCTAAATACGTAAAAAATAATGCTATCATAACAAAATTTGATACATCACAGTTTTATAGAACTATCAATGACACTGCGAAATTTGGTGAAGATCGGTGCATAACTTACCATAAGCCTCATATAAAGCCCACTCTGGTAAAATAATTAAATACGCGGTAAACTTTCTTCCAGTTTAGCTTCATATGGCCAGAAAAAATGTTATGCAATTTTGTCATATACGGTCCATAATTTTCCTTAGATTCCATTTTTGCAGCCTTCTGAAATTTACTGCAAACGCTTAAACTAATTGCACCGCTGTATTGAAATTTATGTTTTTTAATACCAGAAATCGTTCTGCAGAATTTGGGATGATTGGTTCATAGCTTACCATGGCTTTTATATAATTTGTTCTCTTGAAAATCATTTAAGTTCATCTTAAACTGATATTCTACTCAAACTTTTTAAAATTGATTCTGATTGTCGATCAATAATTTTATATAGGTGTAAACCGCAACAAGTTTTAATGCAGATGTCTGTTTTTATAAAGATTATAATAATAAATAGACATCATACAGATATTACTCCTAAAACATTCGAAGTGTCGGTGGAGGGTATCAAAGATTTGGCACAGCCGAATATAGCACTCTAACTTGTTTTGTTTAAGCTTTGTGCAAACATTTTTAAATTAACCACGCGAATCGAAGCACTTGCGACGCAGCTTCGAAGCCATGCGACGCAAAGTGAAACAAACACGACGCAACTTCGAAATAACAGAAATATTAAAAAGACGAAACTTCGAAAACGACGTAAACCGGGGTATTGGTGTAAATTATATAGAAATTTTAATATGCATTACATAATCTAGCGTCCGAGGTATTTATTTTAATAAATTTAAAAAAATGTTAAGTCACATTAATACCTGGAATTCACGCACTTATTGTGTCTCATTTGACTAATTAACGCAACGACTTCGTGCCGAAAAATGCCGTCGTACTATGCGGAGTTCGTCGTTCGTACTGTAAAAAAAATAAATTTTCGATTAATCGACATAAATTATTCGAATTATACGTTAATCGAAGATAAGTAATTTAAAATTATTCGAACAGTTAATCGCCCAAAATTATTCGATTAATCGAACAACGGTTAATCGTTTGAATAACCGAGATCTTACAATATCGTACGGGATAACCTTAAAAACCTATAAAATGTGTATTATACAAAAATCAAAATTCAAACAAAAAAATTAATATAAGTAAAAATTCCAAGAGTTCAAAACACACATCGAGTGGTAAATAGTGACAGTATTGAAATTTGTGTACAACAAAGTCATTTATGTAAAGACGTTTTTCCGGGATTTCCCCAATTAGTATTTGAGTGCCGCCGGTAGGATAGCTGGTAGTGAGCTAGTGTCTCAGCGCCGGGGTTGCGGGTTCGATTCCCGCCAGAGAATCTGGTTTCTTCCTGCAGACAAGCATAGAGCTTCGCGGGATAAGCTTGCGGAATTAAAAAAAAAAATGAGGACTGTCCCCACATTTCAGCACGCTTGGCATAATTCCGTGGCAGTAATGGGACATTTTTTAAATTTTCCTTAAATTTTGACCACGATGTGTAAGGAAAATGTGTATAAATTACACATTTTTCAAACAACTGGCTTATTATACCAAAATATATTCGATATTCGAAAATTAACATTTGAAAAAAACCGTTTGAGCTAATTAGAAAAAAATCAGCAAATCGGCAGTTAGCTAATTTTGGAACAAAAAATCGTCAAAGTGACGATAAATCGTCAAATCTGGCAGCCCTGGTGGTGACCATAAAGAATGTGTTTTCTCTGCGTGTATAGTTTGAAAATAACGGTAGAAACTCCTTTCTCATATTTTATATGTACAATTAAAAAAAAATTGTATAACTTTTCTATTTAAGACTAATTAGATAATTCTCTTTAACTGAACTGTTATGCAGAAAAATTAAGTTAATATACTTTTTTTCTGCATAAGCACGACAATATCGCCAAACATTTCAACAACAACTGGAAAACTAACCACAAAAAATCGTGTTCTTAATCTTAAAATCACCTTCAAAAACGTGCGACAATATTACTTTTTTTTAAAAAAAACTCATAGTAATTGTTTCACCTAAAACAATGGCAAAAAGCAAAATGTTCCCCTGGTTTAAATGATTAATTAAAACTGACAATAACTTTTATTTAGTTAAGAAATTAAGATTCAAATCTAAGAAATCATTAGCAAAAACCAAATAAATGGAGTTTGAAAACTTAGTAGAACTTGTCTAGAAAAAAAACAAAACGTTAAGGTTTAGAGATTTTTTTCTATAGATTTTTGTTTATGATTCTAAAACTTAATTTTTTTTTAAGAATAAAATCAATAACAATTTAGAATTCAAATAAATCTGAGTTCATTTGCTGAACTAATTCTTTGTCCAGCTGCATTTGTTTAATTCGTGATTTTGTTTTAAAACAAACAAACAAAAAAAAAAAAAAAAAAGCATGATTTGTTTTAGAGGTTACAAAAAAACTCCAGTCTTTTATTAAAAAAAAAAGAAGTAAAAATAAAAATTACTTCATTTAAATAAAAATTAAATTGTTTAAAAAAATTTTAAATCTTTATTTTATTTGTTAATTTTGTTCGTTCATGTGTTTGTTTATTTGCAATTTAGCCAATATTTAAGGTCATTAAACAAAACAAAACGAAGAAAAAAACAAAATGTTCGCCAAACTAAAAGAGACCAGATGTTCTTAAAGAACAAAGCAAACATACTGTGAAGATCACTGTTTTAGTCTCTTCGGCACTTATTTTCGTTACAAAGTTGCCAAAAATCGCTTTCAACCCAAATAAAGCAAACTTAATTAACTCTAAAATTTTTTCTTGAGTTTAAAAAATTTCAATCTTATGTGACTATAAAGTATGGCCACTTCTCTATATTCAATGGTAATTGTAAATTTAAAATTTTTTGGCCGCAAATTTCCGTTAGTTAATGTTTATTTTTTCAAATAAAGTTAATATTTTTCTAACAAAACAAATTTAGTGGTTTAAAGTCATGGCTAAATATGAACCCTCAATATCGAACAAATACTATAAATCAAGTGCTAAACATGAGATTTGTTAAATTTTAAAACACATTTGAGAATTAGATTCAAAGTTTTTTTGGGATAATTTATAGTAAATCTTTGGTAGTACAATTATTTAAAGCTCACTTTTTTACAGTGCATTTACCAGTTTCATAACAAAAGGTTTACTTTTGAAAACAAAAAACTTCGTTTTTCAAAAAGAGAGTCACAATTTCATACAATCCTAAATATATCTATCACCTTATCCTTAATTTAACTGCTTAAAGTTTAAGCGATTATTTTAAAAAAGTTATAAGCAGTTTCTTAAAAATGTAATTGAAATGAAAGAGCTAATTTTGTTTTCAAGGGAAATTTTGTAACATTTTGACGAAACGAATTTGTTTAACAAAAACTTATTTCTTCAGACAGTGTGCTGAATTTTTGTAGATGTCATAATGACATCTCTTTCTTATAAAAATATCTCTTTCATTTTACTTCTTTTTTATAAAAAGTTAAATTTAATTTTAAGAGATTTTGTTATTCGTGCTTAATTCCCAATTTTTATTATTAACTAGCTTAACCCGGTGAGCTGCGCTACACTGCTTTAACCACTTCTTCAGTTGAGAAATATTTAATATATGCATCCTATGGGAGGTATTTCCCCTAAGCGCCTATCCGCTTTATTTTTATTTTCAAAAGTGTGGTATACCATAAGACTGACTTCTACAAAGTTTGAATATTCTTTCTATAACGGTTCTTCAGATATGCGCTATTATGCATTGGCGTCCTATGGGGGGAAACCATTTCCCCCGCTGCTATTTTATTAAAATTTTAGGGCTCATAAGATCCTACTACCAAAAGTTCAACAAAATGCGTGCAGCTGCTCTTATTAATATTTCTATGTATGAGGGGTACTGCTTCTCCTCTGTCTACCCCGCCCATTTCTATATCGAAATTTATAGTTTACCATAATAATAGCTTTAACCACGTTTGAAGACTCTCCCTTTAATAGTTCTTCAGCTGAGCGATATTTAATAAATGCATCATATAGGAGGAATTTCCCCCCTCCGCCTACCCGCTTTATTTTTATTTTCAAAAGTGTGGTATACCATAAGAGTGACTTCTACAAAGTTTGAACATTCTCTCTAAAACGGTTCTTAAGATATGTGCTATTATACATTGGCGTCCTATGAGGGGAAACCACTTCCCCCGCTGCTATTTTATTTCAATTTTAGGGTTCATAAGATCCCACTACCAGAAGTTCAACAAAATGCGTGCAGCGGCTCTTAGGATATGCGATATTTAATATTGGCATGCAATGGGGGGTACCAATTCCCCTGCCCCCATCGAAAAAATAAGTAGCCTATTTTATTTTTAGGGCTCACATGATGTTATTGTCAAAATTTCAGGAAAAACGGTTCAGTAGTTTTGGAGTCTATAAGCCAACAAACATACAAACATTTTTCATTTTTATATTTTTATTATTAATTTTTTGTATTCCCAAAAATTATTTTGATAATAAACTGGCAGTGCACGGCCTGAAAAAAGACTGAACTGGCAACATGCTTTTGAAATTTGTTTTTGTTTTCATTTTGTTTTTCTTAAGCTACTTAAAACTACAATTAATGTTGGGAGAATTCCAACCAATTGTATCTTAATGGATGAAGTTTCCGGACGATCTGGCCTAAGCAAGCAGTGAAATGCGCATAGGAATAGCTTATCCCATCAACAATAAATTTCAGTGTTTTTATCAATAATAAAAATTGGGAATAAAGCACGAATAACAAAATCTTTTAAAATTAAAATTTTGTATTCCCAAAAACTATTTTGATAAAAGTTAAATTTTTCAAAATAAATAAACCTTTTTTTATAAATATCGCGCTACTTTTACAAAAAGTAACTTTTTACTATAAAAGCTTACTTTTTTACAAATAAGGCATTTTTTCCAATTTGTTTTACTCTCTTTACACGTTTTTCGCAAAATGTTCACTTTTTTACAAAAAACTTACTTTTATTGTTGACAATAAGATGCAATTAGTAAAACATTTACAAAAAAGAAATTTTTCACAAAAAGATAAATTTTCTTTCTAACAAAAAAAACCTTTTCTTTCACAAACGGCTCGCCTTTTTAAAAAAGCTCGTTTTTTAGAAAAAAGCCAGTTTTTTTAATTTTATACTTTTTTTTACACGTTTTTCACAAAATGTTCACGTTTTCTTACAAAAAGCTCACTTTATCACAAAAAGCTTACCTTTTCCTTAAAAGCTTGATTTTTAAAAAAAGCTTATTCGTGACAAAAGGATTTAATACGATAAGTAAGTCTTTTACAACAAGCAACTTTCTTACAAAAACCTCAATTTTCTTTCAAAAAAAAAAAACAGCTCACTGTTTTACATAAAAGTCACTTTTTTACAAAAAAAAAAAAACTGACTATCACAAAAAGCTCTCCTATTCTAAAAAATCTCGTTTTAAAAAAAAGGCAATTTTTTAATTTTGTACCCTTTTTAACGGTTTTCACGATATGTTCACGTTTTTTAACAAAAAGCTCGCTGTATCACAAACAACTTACCTTTGCTTAAAAGCTTAAATTTCACAAAAAAAAGCTAATTCGTGACAAAAAGATAAATTACGATAACTAAGTCTTTTACAAAAAGCTACTTTCTCACAAAAATCTCAATTATCTTTCTAAAAAAGCTCACTTCGAAAAATGCTCGTTCTTTAAAAAAGTCAATTTTTTTTAATTTTGTACACGATTTTCACTCAAGCTCAGTATATCGCAAAAAGCTTACCTTTGCTTAAAAGCTTGATTTTTACAAAAAAAAAGCTTATTCGTGGCAAAAAGATTTAATACGATAAGGTTTAAATGTAAGTTGAATGGACGATTAAGGCGCTCGTGTTCTATAAACCACACATAAAGCTCAATTTTCTTTCTAAAAAAAGCTCACTGTTTTCAAAAAAGTCACTTTTTTACAAAAGCTCGATTTAAAAAAAAAAAAGTTTTTTCGTTTAATTTTTCAAATTAGGCGGAAATCTCCGCCACAAAGCGGTCGGCGAACCAGCTAAGATATTATCCTGTATCGAGAGATATACAAATGCATATTTACGGACAGTAAGGCTTCTTCTGCAGCTCTGGCTTGTGTCTTAACGACATTGAGGTTATCTGTGCAATGCCGGATGTCTCTTAAATGAGATTGCGGAAAATTTTAGGGTAACGCTGGCGAACCAAACTGCAGACGGTCTGGCCAAACAGGGCTTTCTTTTTGACAACATGTGTGTCGACGGCCTAATCAGCATTTCAATTGCTCGCTGTAAGACTCTCATTAACGTGATTCACATAGATGTGGTCATCGGAGATGGAAGATGAAAATACCTACTATGGCCTGGCTATCACGCGGAGAAAATGTGCGTGCTACTTGTTTTTGGTAAAGACGAGATTATGACGGTTGCATCGGTCATGACTGCTCACTGAAAGCTAGGGACCCATGCGAGGAGGATGGTTCTGGGCTATAATGACTACTGCAGACGTTGTCTAGATGAGGAGGAGCAAACAGTGTTTCACTTTCTCTGTCAATGCCCCGGTTTCGGAGCTATTAAGATAAGGCGTTTTCGGAGACCAGATTTTCCATATTTTGACGCTGTGTCTAGTGTAGGATTGAGGTCGACCGCTATGTATTGCAGGGAGTCGTACTGATTCGAGGCTAATTAAGTAACTAAATTTTGTTCACTCTTTATAAGACGTTAATACACTTGTTTCTAAAAGCTTTAAAAAAAAAACTTTTACTTTTTAACACAAAATTAATATTTAACACACGGCTCATAAATTTTACAAAAAAGTTGCAATCTAAAATATTTAACAAAATATTTTTTCCTAAAAGCTTTTACCCTAACTACTGTTCCACAAAATTTACTTGTTTCGTTAATACATTACAATCATGATTTTGGTTTAAAACCCAACCTCAAAATACTCTATTCAAAATAAATAAAAATTTTCTTCACACACTCGCGTATGAATGACATACTCATAATCATAAGTTTTAACTTTAAAATTATTCAGTTTAACCTCAAACAAAGAATTATTTATTATGCAGTCAAATTTCAAAGAAACTCTTTTTAAATCTCATATAAATCGCATTAAATTGATCTTTGACAAGATTTGTTGGTTTCGTTGTCTCTCTTTTCATATCTGCACTGCACTATTGACTATTAAGCAAAATTTTTCCGCATTAAATTTTTGTCTTGCAATTTTATTTTTACACGTTGACAAAATGGAAAATGTGAAAAATGTTTTTCTTTTCGACATCTTTCACTTCTAATAATCAGTTTTGAATTCTTTCGTTTGTTGTCGCTGTTGCTGTTGTCATTGTCTAGCTGAACACTGGCAGTGTAATAATTTTGATCGTGTAAAAAATGATTGATTTTTTCTTCAACATACACGAGTGCAAGAGTAAATTTGATTGTAATTTAAATCGCTGGATTGCATGCTGTTTATTGCAGTAAAGAAATGTTACTGTTGTTACTTTAATTTTCAATATTTGAGTGATTTATGAAAACCACAATTGACATATTGCCTGCTCTATAAGACAAAACAACTATCGAAAGTTTAAGGTATACACTGATACTTAAGCCAATGGGTGCTGCTGTTTAACATCTGCATATGTACGAAAATTAGGGCGGTGGCTAATTTTTTGGCATACAAATTTATTTTTAAGTGACTTAGTTAGATACTTTCTACATTTCGAAGAATCCCACTTTCCCAAAAGCTTTTTTTTCAAAAATTCTTTTTCTTTTCAGAAAATTCTTTTTATTTTTTTAAAAAAATTCGTTGGTTTCTCAAACTCTCAAAATAAAAAGAAGAGCCATCGTTTTTTAAAACAAAATAGTTTTATCTTAAAAAATAACCCGTTTTAGATTTTACTAAAAGTTATTGTTTTTGATAAAAAAAAGTACTTTTTTCAACACGAAGTTTTTTTTTTCAAAAAAAAATTTTGTTTTTCTTTGAATTTCTGCATTGAAAATTAGGACAACCCTATTCTACATATATGTAATCGCATTTCATTTTACGACCACAGACTACACAAAGTGGTCCTTTTGTTAAATAGCGACTTTAAACTCACAGCATACACTTAAGAAAACCACTCGTCTCTTTATTGTGGCATTATATGTGAACAAACTGACTGTGGCAAGTGTGAAAATATAGTTTTTATTACATTTCATTTCATAGTATTTAACAGCATATAATAGAGTTTCATTTCTTTATTCCTCGATTTCATTTGAAGCTGGAGTGCAGGGAGAAATAATAACAATTTGCATAACAATGACTGACTCTGATGGCAAAAAGGCTGATGTTGACGACAGGCCAAAACAAAAAAAGAAAATACTTAGACGACATTGCATGTGTTGCATGCAACAAATAAAATGCAAACATATGTTTATTCATACATGCGGATACACATGAGAAGAAAATAGTCTAGATGCCTGTCTATTTGCACACATACACGAACATGTGTGAGTGCCTGATGTATTCATGTTGCAGCCGCATTTCCAGACATTCATTGAAAGCAAGCTGCTGCATTTGGTACTTAAATACTTGTTGCACTAAATGAATACACAAAATGACTGTGGTAATATTGTTTCTTTTTTAGGCTTTTCTTTTTGCTGCACATACCTATATGAATATGCTGCAAGCCCTGAAGCGACTTCTTTGTTTGGCTTTTTGTTCATTATTTGGTTAAACCTTAAAAACTTGTGGATTTTTTGTAGCATAATAATCATTAAAATGTAGTCATAATTTTATGCCTGTTACTTCTATGGCGCTCTGTTGTTAGTCTTTATTTCAATTTTTTGCTGCCATAGTTCAGATGTTTAAGGTGCTGGGGCTGCGGCTCCTGCTTTCTTTAAGCATTTGATATGAAGCTCCTATAACTGAAAAAGTTGTATTCGATTTGACGAACGTTTTGTTTATTTCGTTTTTGAATGAAAGATTATATTTTTTTCAAAAGACCGTCCGTCACCTTTTACTAAAAATAAAAGATTAAAAAAAAATAAATAAAAATGTCTTAATCTAACAGTCGCTTTTTGTTTACACAAAGTTTGTTCTTAACGTCAAAAAAGGCAATTTTTTCAAAAGAGTAACATTTACCATAAGCGTACCTTATTTCAATTTGCTTTCCAAAACTTTGCACATTCTTTCTAAAAAGTTTTCTCTTCTATAAAAACATTTCGGTGAGGTTCCTACAAATACAATTCGAAAAAGTACTTTTTTTAAAAAGTACCTTCTACCAGTTTTTTTAACTTTGCACATTCTTCTTTAAAAGTTTTCTCTTCCATAAAAACATTTCTGTGAGGTTGCTACGAATACAATTCCAGAAAGTACTTTTTTTAAAGAGTGCTTTTTTCAATTTTTTTTTCAAAACTTTGCACATTCTTCCTGAAAAATGTTCTCTTCCATTCAAACATTTCTGCGAGGTTCCTACAAATACAATTCCAAAAAGTACTTTTTTTAAGGAGTACCTTTTTTTAAATTTTTTTTCCAAATTTTGCACATTCTTCCTAAAAAGTTTTCTCTTCCACAAAAATATTTCTATGACGATCCTACAAATACAATTCCAAAAAGTACTTTTTTTAAAGAGTACCTTTTTCAATTTTGTTCCAAAACTTTGCACATTCTTCCTGAAAAGTTTTCTCTTCCATTCAAACATTTCTGTGAGGATCCTACAAATGCAATTCCAAAAAGTACTTTTTTTAACGAGTACCTCTCTTCATTTTTTTTCCAAAACTTTGCACTTACTTCCTAAAAAGTTTTCTTTTCCATAAAAACATTTCTGTGAGGTTTCTACAAACACCATTCCAAAAAGTACCTTTTTTACGATCGTTATTTCTAAACGTTTTTTATTTTAAATACTTTTTTAATATATTTAATAAAAGTCTGATTTGATCTTTTTAAAAACCAGTAGGGGTACAACTGTAAGTAAGGAAAGAACTAATTGAAAGAAAGTAGCTTCTTCAAAGTAATCATTTACGAAAGTACATTTTAACAAATACCTTTTTAAAAAAGTACCCTATTATTAATGTACCTTTTTACAAAAGTCTTTTTTACAAAATTCCTTTTTTACAAAAGTACTTTTTTACAAAAATAATTTTTTACAAAAGTATCTTTTTACAAATGTACTTTTTAAAAAGAAGATTTTTTAAATGTTTCTTCTAGATAAAAACTAATTTTTTTTATAGAAGAACCTGTTTTAAAAATTCCTTTTTTGCAATGTACAATTTTTTAAGAATAACCCTTTCTAAAAAAGTTTTCATTTTTAAAACTCTTTTTTTTTTAATATGAAGTAACACTTTCTTGGTGAAAAATTTTCAGACTAAAAGCTTTCTATTTCGCATTTTGCTTTAAGCCAAATAAAGTACTTTAAAAAAGTACCTTACTTCAAAGAGCTATTATTTAAAAATGTCTTTTTTAATTTGCAATTTCTTGTTAAAAGTCAGGTAATTTAACTAATTTTTTTATATCCTACAAAAATTTATATTTCAAAATTGTTTTTTTAGGTAATTTTTAGCAAAAAATTGTGTTTTTGTTTATAAAAAGTACCATTTGATGAATGTTTTTGTATTTACAAAAGCATCGTCCAAGTACATTTTTTTTGGAAAATTAATCCCTTCGTTATTAAAGTTTAAGTAAATATTTCTTTCCAAATATTCAATTACAATTCCAAATTCAATTACAAATTATGACTTTGTTTAAAAATAAATTTAAAATTATTTATTTGAAAATTTCAAATACATTACCCGCAATTTATATTTGGAATTCCTCAGCTATATGTCATCAGCAAGATTTTGTTGTTTTAAGTTTTAATTACTTGTAACAGCGTGCAGGAGTGAGCGAATATTTTCATTGGTGACAGTAGGGTATACAATTCTACCTTGACTACCTTGAGCACCGACGCAATGTGGGAAGTATTTGCCTGTTTTACTACAATGGGCTGTGTTCTGAGGAATAAGGGAACTAGTTCCCGAAACTGGTACTTTTGTTTGTAATACACTTTTTTCCTTAAGAGCAAATCCTGTTGTGGCCGGTGCCTCCTACAACGCATTACAAGGAAATTTGTTTTTTTTTGCCGGATGGTTCGTTTGTAGAATAACCTTCCACCTGAAGTCTTCCCTGTCGCTCTCAACATGAATATGTTCAAGTCGAATGTCAACGGGCACTAGTCACTCTATCCTCCTTCCCATAACCTATTTTACTAGTTCCAACACCAGGCAATGCATTGGTAGGGGTCATCCCCTGAGTACTGATCCCAACAAAAAAACTTTTAAATTCAAGCAAAAACCTTAAACATTACATTTACATGTAGTTGTAATTGAATTGTAATTGAAATGTAATTGAGCTCTGCTACATAATTTTTTTAATATAAATTTGAAACTTTATTTCGACCACTACCAATACACTTATAAAGACTTACCTACCAATTTTTTTGTACAATTTTCGTTGTTTGATCGCGGTGTAAGTACATTGTACATCTGGTAATTGCATGATAGTCTAATAATACAATTCAGGCGGCCCAAAAAAAAAACAACAACCGTAACCAAACATGCAATTATTTGACATGTAGGTTGTTTTCAGCTGATGCTGCCATTGCCACCGTCTCTGCGTTACGTGCATTTTGAACTAAAAGAGTTGTACAAGCGGCACTCTGTTTAAAATTTTAACTACGATTATTTGGAAAAAGTAAATCAAAAGTACACTCACTTTCATTATGTATGTACCGCCGGCGCGTGTTAATATTTTCCTATACACAATTATAGAGTTTGGAGGTTGATTGTTATAGTTAAAATGACCCTGTAATTACGCTGATTTAAGGGTTTATTTAAATAAAAAATAAAAAAAATTTTAATTATGACTGGGAACAAACAAGATCAAATGATCTGCTGAATAGGAAACAATATTAAGAGGTTGATTTAAAATTGTAAGTAAGTAAAAAAGACATTTAAATTGCACTTGGGGTTATTTTGTAAGTCCATCCCTTCACCTTACGTTGAAAATATTCAAAAATTTGAATGAAAATATTTTTCAAGCCAGGTGAAGCGTTTTATAAAATAACTCCCTTAAAGATTTTCGACAAAATTTTATTTTTTTTGGATAGTTATGTACCTTTTAGGTGAAAAAAATAACTTAAAAAAAAACGGTGTTGTACCTAAAAAAATTAATTTGTTAAATATCAGAAAAAAAAAAAAATTGTATGGTTAAAAAGAAAATGCTAATTTATGAAAAAAAAACGGCCATTTTGTGCATAAAGGAATTTTTTGTGAGAAAAAAAATCATCTTTTGGAAGGCACTTTGTTTTGTGAAAATAAATCTTTTTGCAATAAAAATAAGAAACTTGTAAAAAAATATTCTTTTGACAATGAGGTTGGACAACAAAAAACTTTGTGGGAATAAAGGTCCAATTAGACGTGACATAACCATAGCAAAACTGTATTACCTAAATGACAAGCGAAAGAGTACTTTTTTCGACATTTTGGTACTTTTTTATGGACCGAGCTGACTAAATTTCAACAGCAAAATTCTGATGAGGATATCTAATATTAAAATATACCAACAAACAGTGTTGCCATAACCTTTGAAAATAAACAATTTTGTGAAGGCAATGTTGTAAACAGGGCTGTGGAGTCGGTGTTAAGGTTTTTGTAACGGAGTCGGAGTCGTAGTACCCACAAAAAGATCGCGACTCCGACTCCAAAATTTTTCGGCATAAAAAATTTAAAAAATAGTTCTAATAATATTCAGATTCGAAATTTTTACTGAATCCTTTTATTGCTATATTTAACCATTTAAAAGGTGCTGCATTAAAAAAAGAGTTTAAAGTCAAATAAGGAGCAGTCTCATATATATTTAGCATTAAGGTTAGATTGGGAGTCGGAGTTGGAATTTCAGCGGTTGGAGTCGGAGTTAGTACTTTTTGTTGACGACTCATTGTTAAAGAAAATCAACGCTAAATTTCTAAACATGGAAGCATAACAAAAAAGTACTAAAACGGACGTGGGGAACTGTGGTATTTTGAAAGGAAAAAGTACTTTAAATAGTACCATAGTGCTGAATTTTCCATCACTGATAAACATACCATACAAACCAATTCAATTTTGGTTTCTAAATTCGCCGTTATGGCTGTGGCATTTTGGGTCTTTCACGTCTAATTTGAGCTTAAGTACCCAATGTTTTGAGAAGTAAATAGATGTAACAGCCGTACCCAAGGCGAATTTAAAAAGGTAAGTGCAACTCGCCAGCCGTTCATCAGCTGTCTCTACGGCGAACTAAAATTCACAAACGTCAAAAATACTTTTGTTTATGTTTCGTGCCATTATAAAAGAAAACATTTCTGAGAAAAATTTGATTCAAAAGTGTGAAAAATATTTTTATAACAAAACAAATATAAATATTAAAGTGAAACTATTAATACCTTTTAAAAAAAAGTCACAAATTTCAAAATTATAAAAAACATGCGTTGGTGTTCAGTTTGCTGTTTTTGACAACAAGCAATTAAATTAAAAATAAAATACATATGACTTTTTGTACACGCAAAGAAAAAACATGGTTGTGGTAAACATATTCTAAGAGCAACATATTATGATAAGATTCATGACTGTAGTCGCCATATAAAGGTTATTATTGAATCATATTATGGCCAAATATTTTCGTAATATTACATTATAATATTTTTCCCTTAATCATATTATTATTCTGTTAATCATAATAAGTTAAGAAGGAATCATATTATTGTCATGTTTATCATAATAAGCTAAGAAGTAGTCATCTTATCACCATATTAATCATAATAAATTTAGAAGCAATCATAATATGATACAGGTCCTTTAATAACTGTCATAACAATACAAAATAAATTAAAATTTGTATGTATCGATTCTTTATTTTGTGACTTTTTACAATTTTTCTTGATATAAATAAAATAGCGGAGTTCAATATTTGACTTGCAAAAGAGTTAATGCAAAATATCGTAACACTTTGATAAAATAAAACGAAATCTCTCTGTGGTTTGGTGTTGGATTTTACTGCGATATTTTTTCACTATTAATTATTTCAATTTCTTTAAATTTATTATTCTTTATGGTAATTTATCTTTTTTAACCGCTCACATATAAAACAAACAACACAACTGATTCAAAATTATTTTAAAATTGTAAAGAAAGTTATCATGTTATGGCTATTACATATCATGATCTGGTTGTGAGTAATATAAAATGGTTAGAAAGTTATCATAATTAAGTTCTTAGAAAAATAATTATTTTTCGGTCAACAATACTAAAATTTATAATTGCGATAAACATTGATATGTTTACAGTAACTATAATATTGTTGATATTAAATAAAAATAACAATTATTTGTGTACGACAACAATATATTGTTACATTAAACATAGTGTTGTTACCGTAACCATGCCCAACCATATTTTTTCTCTGCGTGTAGTTTTAGAATTGCACTTACCTGTTTTAATTCGACTAGGCCGTATCTTAACAAGAGCTATTCTAGCTGTCAAAACTTCTCATGCCCATACAATTTGTATAAAGAATCTCTTACTAGCGCGGCGCCAAGGCTTTGCAATTTGAAAATCCGATTTTTACAGCGCGTTTGTTATTATTAAGCCAAAATTAAAGAAAAATTTATTTTATAGCAAAGAACCTCTATTGTTATTGTATGTTTTTTGTAGTATTTCGGCCAATTCGTCTTTCCTCGTTAGACTGTGTTGTTATTCGTATTAATTTCCCCTTATTCACAAAATTATGAAACAAAATTAATTAAAAAATTTTTTTGATAGTTTAAAATTATTTTTATGTTGATAGGAATTTTTTTAATTATAAAAAAAGTTATATAGAATCCATGCCATATACATACATATCGTCATATTAAATGCAAACGGACGTAACTACACAAAATTTCGAAATTGAGTTTTTTATCGATTATGGTTTGTTTCATCAAAATACATGTTCATGCAAAATTTTAGATTCCTACGATCAAAAATGGCGATTTTATATTAACGAAATTCAAACGCCAATGACATCTTGTTGTTATTGATTTTGTAAAGTTGTCTGCTTCTCCTGTGAAAAAATAAAAAGTGTAGTTACGTCCGTTTGCATTTAATATGACGATATGTAATTAATTTTCATACTCTCCTCGTTTATTTTCATACTCTCCTCGTTTATCCCTTTATTACCCCGATAATTTAATAAATTGGTAACTCTTCTTTGAAAATCAATTTAGTTTTCACGCTGCAATTAATAAAATCGGTCTTCTTGTAAACGCCCGTCCGTCTTAAAACACAATTTAAATAAAGTTAAAATGTGGAATTCAGAAAGAATTTAAAAAAATAATTATCCTAAAAGTTTAATGTAAAAAATGTCTTTAAATTTATATAAAAAAAGAATTGGTTAAAGTGTTTTTATTAGATAAAATTGTGAAATAAAAATATCATTCAATAAGTTTTTTGAGTTGCTTGTGCCGGTTTTTAGTTCTTTTGTTGTTGTTTCATAGTAAAGTTCTAAAAATGTGTTGTTGTTCTTTTTTATAAATATTAAAATTTGGGAGATGATAAAGAGAGAAGCAAAAAATCTCAATTGTAAAAGCAAAAGAAAATTGGTTATTGTGTTTGTTGTTTTTGTATACGCATAATTATTGCATTGAATTGTTTTTGTTTTCAAGTAAAAGCAACAAGTGTGAAATGGAGTTGCCAAAGTAATCACAGTGTTAATAAAACGGGTATCGGTTCGCGCGTTTGTGGAAATAAAAAAAAAATTAATAAATAAATATTGCAAGCAATAAATTTGCGGGGTAAGTAAATTTAAATTTCTTTCAGTTGTTTGCTTTTTTAAATATTATACTGCGTTCACACATCTATTTTCTTTTTTAAATATTATTAAATAATATTCAGATAGTCTAATTTATTGATGGAAGGAGTAAGAAGAATAGCATGTGCTCTTGCATTGAAGTTGTATGATAAAACAGTTAACAACTGTGATTTTTGTATTGAACTGTTGGTTTTTTAATTGAAGTTTTTGATATTTTACTTAGGCTTAAGTTCATCAAATTTAATTTGCATTCAATTGTTGTTGGCGAAGGTAGGAATTTACAACATGAAATGCTTTAAAATTGGTTTGATAATTTTTTTTCTTGAATGAACTCGGGTGGAATGTTCACATTTCGTGAATAATCACATTCCCATCATAAAAATTCTTTGTCGCTCTACCGTTTACGCCACTGCGGCGCCTGCTTGTCTAGTGTCAAACATCAATCTTCAACCAATGGTATTGGTAGATCGAAATAGATTATAAGCATAATTTATAATTAGGGATGCGATGTCCATGCAAATGCATGTTTTTGCCGATAGTCTAAGTACGATGTCGACCAATTATCTTTCCTAATCATTAAATTTGCGATAAAATGGCATCGGTTTGTTTTTGCATATTGTTGTATATTTTAGTGAATATGCATATTTTTTTAAATATTTCGATTTTAAATGCATATTTTGACATTTTTAACGTTTTTTTTTTCAATTTTCAGCATATTATAAAAAAGTTCTTAAAAAATGTTTAAATACACAAAAAAAAAAACTTTCCAACAAAATTTTTTAATAATAAATAAATTCTTTTGGAGCCTTGTTTTAAATACAAGATTGTCAAGATTTTGACAAAAGTGCTTCTATTTTACAGATGCAGTTCCTTACAATGTTTAGGCTTCCAATGGATTTAAAAATATTTAACCAAAACTGTTACAAGCTACTTTCTTGGCACATGGGTTGCAGATATTTTAGAAGCCAATTCGATAATATTGCAGCCATCAGAAGCAAAATAGACCCCTGTACCCATGCTCTGTAACCATAGTGAGAACTTATCGCATCGAAAAGATGTGAAACAAAAATTCCTTCGTTTCTCGAAAAGGGAGAAAAAAGTGTGTCTGTAACTCATGCCGGAAACAATCAAAAGAGATTACGTCGTTACGTTATAAATGTCATAACATTGCACTCGAAGCCGATGTGACATTGTAGCCGTTGAGAGCGCCAGTAACACATATCGTTGACGGCGACCAAAATTTACTAAAATTGAAAATTTTTCAACGACGACGGCGAAAATACAACCGTCGGCTAAACCAAATAGTATAAAGTGCGACTTTAATGTTTGTTGTTTGCACATTTGTATAATTTATAAAAATGAAAAAAGAAAAAAAATTAAACAATTAAAAATGTGCTAAGAACAAAATATTATTATTATTATTATTATTCTTTGTATTTTGCACTTTTAATTGTTTTTTGGTGTTAACATTTTTTGTCGCCCCATTTTTATTCGTGAGTTTATTTGACAGTTCAAAGCGGGAACTTTTCTCACAAAAATGTTACAGACACACTTTTTCTTTAAATTGGCGAATAATTTCCTAACGTGATAGCTAGTACTCGCCAAGAAAAAGTTACAGACTCAGTTTGGTGAGAAAAACAGCTGCTTGTTTCAATATATGGCATTTTTGCTTCATTTCACACATTTCAATCGAAAAGTTTCTCAACGCGAAAGTTACAGAACATGGGCACTGGCTAAATGCTTCAGAAATCTATTCAAAAAACTTCGAGATATTTAAGAATGTTAAAAGAGCTTGTTGATGCCGGTGATTGTGCAATTAAAGCAGCAAAAAAAAATATTTAATTTAAAAAACATCAGAAGTCAATTAGCATTTATATATTCTAATTACGTATAATTGGTGAAAAAATAACTAACTAGAAGGCATTTAGTTCACTTAATACGCAAGTCGAATTAATTGATATTGCGAAAAGTAAAATTAAAAATGTAGAAGAAAGAATAGCCCGAAAAACTAAAAAAAAACCCAACACGTTTTGCAAAAAATAATTAAGTATTTTGAAAAAATTTTTTTTTAAATTTTTGATCTGATCTGTACCCATGTTCTGTAACTTTTGTGAGAACTTCTTGCATCGAAAAGATGTGAAACAAAATATTCCATCGTTTCTCGAAAAGTGAGAAAAATATGTGTCTGTAACTCATGTCGAAAACTATCAAAAGAGATTACGTCGTTACGTTATACATGTCATAATATTGCACTCGCAGCCGATTTGACATTGCAGACGTTCAGAACGCCAGTAACACATATCTTTGACGGCGACCAAAATTTACTTAAATTGTTAATTTTTCAACGACGGCGGCGAAAACACAACCGTCGGATATACCAAATTATGTAAAAAGCGACTTTAATGTTTGTTGTTTGCAAACGAGCTTTGAAGACATTCGTATATTTTATAAAAATGTTAAAAGCAAAATAATAAAACAATGAAAAATGTGCAAAAGTATAAAATATTATTATTATTATTGTTTTTTAGTGTTAAAATTTTTTCTCGCCCCATTTTTATTCGTGAGTTTATTTTAAAGTTCAAAGTGGGAACTTTTCTCACCAAAATGTTACAGACACACTTTTTCTGTAAATTGGCTAGTAATTTCCTTGCGTGACAGCTTGTACTCGCCAAAAAAAAGTTACAGACACAGTTAAGTGAGAAAAACAGCTGTTTGTTTCAATTTATGGCATTTTTGTTTCATTTCACACATTTCAATCGAAAACTTTCTCGACGCGAGAGTTACAGAACATGGCCACTGGAATCAAAGTGGGATCCGAAAATAAATTTTTTCAAAATGCATTGGCATTCTTCAAGTACATACAAGACAATTTTACTTTCAATTAAACAGTACTTATTTATTTAAACAAATAAAAATTTCAATTAGTTATTTAAGTTTTTTAAAGATATTTTAATAACAATATACTGAATATTTTATATTCTTTTGTTTTTAGTAAAATTAAAAAAGGATTTTTTATGGAAACTTTTTAAGTTTTAGTGCATATATTGGATTTTTAGTGCATATTTTATGCGCATATTTTCGATTTTTTAGTGCATGAAAATCTCAACCCTATTGGTAATTAAAAATTATTAATTTTATTACATTTTGCTTCTTTACTTCTGTTTTTAGTACTTTTTGACAGGACTTTTTACATTAGTAGATTCGATACAAATTTATGTTTTCTATTTTAGTAACTAGACTTTTATTAATTAATTTTTCGCATAAATATTGTTTCTGTTGAAAATAAAATTTTTGGTAAAAAATTTTACTTTTTGCCAAAAATGGTAATTTTTTTTGAAAATGGGCAATTCATTGAAAAATTATGAATTTTAGAGGATATAAAAACTTTTCCGAATTAAAGAAATATTTTTAGAAAAAAAGGTGAACTTTTATTATGGATTGATACATATTTGGAAAGACATCGTGAAAATGAAAAACGTTTTTGGTAAGCATGTTTTAAAGAGAATGAATAAAACAGACATGTCTGAAAAGACATCGCCTAAATGCCGCCTAATTGTCTAATATACATATTCATACGTACATACATATTAAAAAAACATTAAAACTCATTTTGTGCCTGTTTGGCCGCCCCCTTTCTTCTCAAACCATATCGCCTACAAACAAAACATACGTGTTGGTTAGACATGTCTGAAAAGACATCGTGTAAATGCGACCTATGTTTATTGAAGGATCGAAAAAAATAGATCATTCTAAAAGTTTTCTTTTTAGTAAAAAGTTTAATTTGAATTTTTAAATCATTCAAAACTTTAAGGCTTTATCGGACAAATTTAACCTTTTTTAATTTGTGCTACAAAAGTGGCTTTTGGAAAACATTAAACCAATTTGTCAAAAAAAGCATACAACAAAATTTAGGTTTCATTCCACAGTTTTGTTTTAATAATTTCTTAATTTAATTCTTTAGTGCAATTATTTTTCCATGAGCAATTGAAATCAAGTGATTTTGAAAATAATGAATATTTCCATATTTTCTATGCAAATTATTCTTGATTATTTATTTCCCATAGATACAATTTAAAATTTATTTTGTCACAATTTTCTTCCCTAGACAAACTAAAATTTATTTATTATGACTTGCCAACCAGTTGCAAAAGAGGCTACAACCAAAAAAAAAAAAAAAGTAAAACCTTAGAATTATGCAAGTATAACTCTAAATTTAAACTATTTTACGAATTAAAATCGACAAGTCTGTAAACTTCTGAACGTTACGTGCATGACAGTGAACTCGTGCTGGCCGCCGGCCTGTAAAAACCAAAAGCCTAAAAAGCAAATTTAAAACTAAAATCCATAACGAAAAATTCAATGAGATCTTTGATTTCTGCATCATGGCATTGTGTTGTTTGGCTGTTTGTGTGTTGAAGCTTTGAAATTTTAAGCGAAATATGCCAAAAAAAATTAAGTCCCTGCCGAAAGCAAAACCGTGACTTTTGTTTTTTTTTTTAACATTTTTTGTTCATTTGTTTTTGTTAAGTGTTTTTTTTTTGTGGACCCTTTTTTCGCCCAGCTTGTTACATTTATTCAAGCGCATACTTGAACCAATTTGTGCTAAATTACAAAAATAATAAGTTTTTTCTTGGGACAAAAATCCCATCATAACGATCATAATGAAAATAATATGAAACTGAAAATCTAAATGAAATTGACCAAATATTATTATGAGGTAATTGAGAAATAATTTGCAATAACAACCATAAAATTATGCTAAATGATTTGAATTTTGCATTATTTAAATAAGACAATCGCAGGGCAAAAAAAAAAATTGAACACTCATTGTGGTAATAAGAGAAATATCAAAAATAATGACGGTGGTGATTTCTAAAAGGCCAATAGGCTTTAATTTGAATGTTAAAAAATTAGTTTGTTACTTGTTAGTGAGGGAAATTTTTCAATAACTTCAATTGATTAATTTGGATTTTGGATACAACATACTTCAATACAGGGTTGGCAAAATGTTTAAGTAAGCTGAAATTCTTATTTTATAAGGAAAAAGCTTAACCCGTGCCCTTCGCTACACTGCTTTAACCACTTCTTCAGTTGAGACATATTTAATGCATCCTATGGGAGTTATTTTTCCCTTTATTTTTATTTTCAAAAGTGAAGTATACTATAAGAGTGATTTCTACAAAGTTTGAACATTCTGACTATAACAGTTCTTAACATATGCGATATTAAACATTGGCGTTCTATTAGGGGTAAAAATTCCCCCGCTGCTATTTTATTTAAATTTTGGGGCTCAGAAAATCCTACTACCAAAAGTTTAACAAAATGCCTGCAGCGGCTCTAAATTATATTTCTATCTATGAGGGGTTCTGCTCCTCCTCTGTCAACCCCGCCCATTTTTATATTGAAATTTATAGTTTACCATAACAGTAGCTTTAACCACGTTTGAAGACTCTCCCTTTAATAGTTCTTCAGTTGAGACATATTTAATGCATCATATGGGAGGTATTTCCACCCCTGCGCCTACCCGCTTTATTTTTATTTTCAATAGTGTAGTATTCCATAAGAGTGACTTCTACAAAGTTTGAGCATTCTCACTACAACAGTTCTTAAGATAAGCGATATTAAATATTAGCGTCCTATGGGGGGAACCGCTTCCCCCGCTGCTATTTTATTTCAATTTTGGGGCTCAGAAGATCCTACTACCAAAAGTTTAAAAAAATGCGAGTAGCGGCTCTTAAGATATGCGATATTTAATATTGGCAAAAAATGAAGGGTACCGATTCCCCTGCCCCTATCGAAAAAATAAGTATCCTATTTTACTTTTAGGGCTCACGGAATGCTACTGTATTTCATTTCAGGAAAATCGGTTCAGTAGTTTAGGAGTCTATAAGCCAACAAACAAACAAACATACAAACATTTTTCATTTTTATATATATAGATTTTAATTTTTATATATATAGATAGATAGATCGATTGAAGATGTGAAAACTAAAGTTTGATTAGGAAGTCTAACGTTAACACGATGCTGTAGCTGTAGTTTACGGTCTAGCTAAAGCTAATTTTAAGTATCAAGGCCAGTCATATGGCCGTTCTACACATCGGCGGCGGCGGCTGAAGCAAAAAAATGCTCGGCGGCGGCTCGCTCCGGCTGTTAGCCGATGTGGCTGTCAGCCGATGGGATATGTATATTAAAATTATATGTATGTACATTTGTGTAAACATATTTGTATGTGTTTATATTATAACAAACAATTTAAGCCATTTTTCATACTATAATTCACTACTCATGGCATAAAAATAGGTTTTTGTTTAAACAAGAATCTCATGTTTTCAATGACACAGGAAATCAAGCATTAATTGAATAATTAGCTATTCCAGAGGTACAAAATTTAACATTTTTACATATAAAACAATTATAATAAAACACACCATCTTTTTTTAAGAACTTCTATTTATCTTTGTTCGGCTTGAAAACGGTCTTTTGAAAAAAGGACAAAATGTGGTACAGTGACACACCAAAATTTCGATCACGTTGAACACAGAAAAAATTATTGCCGAATTATTTTCAAACAAACGCTTGTTTGAAAATTTTTTTGATTTCTACAAATTTTTTTACTGATTCAATCAATATTTTTGTTTGATTTTTATTAAACCAACAAAAATGTGGACAACTCTTCAAAAATTTAATAAACGCGCTATTGGTTTGAAGTTTTCATAATTTTGTATGAAATATTTAACGCTCTTTAATGTTGTCGTCTTTTTGCATTTTTTTTATTGATTGTAAGCAACACTTCTTTATGTGAAATATAAGAACTACAACAAAAAACACATGCAGTTTTTTTTTGGACGCTTTAAAAAAGTACAGCAATAAGAAAGATGATAAAATAGCGTGACGAGGTTTGTAGTAAAAAAACAACAAAAACAATAGCAGGTAAAAAAAACGTTTCATTTTTTTAAACAACAGAAAAAACACATTATAAGAAACAAAATACATTTTTGGTTGGTTTCAAAGTTGGTAAAAAAAAAACAAAATCCCGTATTCAATTTTTTCAAATAGTTTGTTTAAATACATCAAATACAAAAATATAATGATGGCGGAAAACATATCGAGTCGGTCTGCCGCCGTTTTTGGTTACATTTCTTCTTCATTAGCAAAGGAAAGGATAAAGCAACAGTGAGTGATGAAGAAAAACACTGTTAGTATAAATATGACTTCGTTCAAAAATTATTCCAACAAAAACATATGTGTCTCAAAGCCAGCCGGCCGCTCTGCTCTGCTTCATCTTCGTCAACAGTGCTTGCTTGTGTGCGCGTCATTGCTTGTGCCAAAACTTTTTTGTTTGATTCAGCAAAATTATTTGTTTGAAATTTATATGAATTTCAGTAAACTTTTTGTTTGATTCTGTAAAATTATTTGTTTGAATAAATCGGCGTTTTTTTTTCAATAAACAAAATGCAAATAAATTGTTTGAATATGCGAATTTGTTTGTAGGACCGATTTTAGACAAAAAATTGTTTGATTCTACAAATTTTTTGTTTGAATTGGAAAAATAATTTTTTCTGTGAAGGGTAGTCTTGGTGTGTTGACCGCGTACACGAATACCTCAGTAGTGACGCAAACAAACATATTTTCGTTTTACTTTAAATTCACTTTTCTTGTTAAGCATATTTTCGTAATGTACGAAATCTGAATTGAACTTGGCAACCGTATCGCTGGAATCAGTTTCTTCCTCCATTACTTTTGATGTTTTAAAAAATAATTAGTATTGTGGTTGTTTTGTTGAACTATTTATGGTTTTTAATCCAAATTTTAATATTTTAATTAGGCTAAAATTCATTAAATTGAATTTTACAACATGAAATTAATTAAAATTTATTGGTAATTTTTCATTCTTGACTGAATCTGGGCTCGAACCCAGGACAGGTTACCCTAACATGTTTCGATTGATACCACTTAATTCTCACACATATTTATTTAATTTTCGATTGCCGCCAAATATATAGTTTTAAAAACAATCAACACTTAAGGCTTTTTAACAAAAGTGATTTGATCAAATTTTTACAGAGTTAAAACTTTTCGGCGGGAAAATAAAGAGAATAGTTATCACAAAAAATAATCAACGATTGCACCAGTGTTCACTCATTTTCCTATAGGTATGTCGTTATTTTAAAAATGTTGATGATGAAATTTTGGTGCTTTATAAACAAGAAACTAAAAGTTGCACTTTTAAAGGATAGACAAACAAAAAAGAATGTATCAAGGTGTTTAAAAAAGAGAATAAAAATTATTTACAAAGTAATCGGTGGCTAAGCTGCAGCCGATTCTTAGCCGAAAAATTTTCGGCGGCGGTGGCTACAAATATTTTCATCGGCGGCTGGCTAACAGCCGGCTAAGCCGCTTCGGTGCAGGTCTCTGCTCCCGCAGTATTAGGACAGGACCCCTAATCAACCTGGAAATTTTTAAAGCTTTAAGAAATCTAGAAAAACTCAAATTTTTCAAATTTAAGGTAAAGATATCTCAGAGAAGGTAGTACAAGAGGATAAACACTTTTTAAGGGTAAATAAAGGTTAAATAATATGATATGGAAAATTAAGTAAAATTTACCAAATATTATTATGAGGTAATTGAGAATAATAATTTATAGTAACAACCATTATATAACCTCTCGAAAACCTGAAATGATGGAGAAATTCTGAGTACAGGTTCGTATTCAGTGCAACTCAAACCCTAAAAAAGGTATAATCTGGGTTAAAGTTCTGTTGGCCTGTGCAATTGAAAACTTTTTGGAAACTCAAACACAAGATAAACATGGTTAAGTATAGTTAAAAAAAACTTTATTATATTTCCTGCAATATCCACCAATAAATCATAGTATCATAGCTATTAAATATTTTACACTCATACTGTCTTCGGGTGAACATTACCCATTTTAAGATTTACTACTTCAAACTGAAATTTGGCATGTAATGGAATGCTGAGAAGAAAGAAATGTAGCAAAGAACTCTATTTGAAAGTCTGAAGATTTTGTTATAAGAAAACAGTAAAACCTATACGAGGTAAATTTTGACCCGAAAGCTTTTCCTGTAACTTATTTTAAGGAACGTCTTGAGGGTTATTTCAAATAAAGTTGGCTGGGACAATATTATGTTAACATGTTAAACATTGATATTCTTAGAGATCAACCTTAATAAGCGCATCATTTGTTACGTTTTCTAACATCAACGTTAAAAAAACACTTCAATAAGATCGTCAACGTTTTGTTATGAACAGTAATGCTAACGCACAAATTTGAAATAAAATGGAAACAACACCGATAGATCGACCTAACTTAAGCTATATTGCCACTACTTTTTAGCAATAGCAGCCAACTTCACTACTTAAAGCACTGTCAAAATTGGATTTTTCAATTAGAAAGCGTTGACGCCGCTCCATTTAGGTTTGCTTCATACATATTGAATGGTTATGTGAATTTTTGACAAATAATAAAAAACGCTTCATGCGTTGAAATATAAATTTTAAAAGTAACACAAACTTGGTTTTTTTTGTTATCTGCAGTTATTAAATCCTTTTAAGCTAAAATTCTCGAATTCTTTTTTTTGATTGTTGATTTAAATACTAAAAAATTAAGAAGTAGCGAGGAAAATAGATAGATTATGAATAACATTTTATTGTGACTATCAAACAGAGTACGGAGACTGCTCGAATTAAACTCGCTCGCGAACGAGTTCAATTCGAGCGAGTTTTATTTTCCATATTTAAAAGAATTTTTCTTTTCTGCTCGCGAGTAAAAAAAATAAAACTCGCGAAAAGAGTTCAAATTTTAAGAGTCCAAAATAAAACCCAATTCGTAAGTCGAGCTGAAAAGAATTGCTTGCGAGTTTTATTTTTGGTTGTAAATTTTTTCTAAACAAAATTTTTTTTTCTGGTTTATTTGTTTGTATGCGTGGCCTGCATACTATGCATGAATAAATGCCCTGCAAATAATAGGAACAGTCCAAACACGCGGGTAAAGAGTAGTCCACAAGGGACCAGGACTAGTCCAAAACTAACCCAAACGTATGGAAAAAACCTGATCTATTTAACATTACGATGTCCTAGGAGTGGACCATATAACCCACCTTTGGACCACTAAGGAGTAGTTTTTAATCTACTCCATGGTGTACACAAGAGGATTAGTTTTGAAGTCGTTTAAAAACGAAAGCATGTCGTTAAAAAACGAAGACATGTCGTCTCACTACAAACACTTTTTAACAATGACATGGTCCATGCTTGCATTACATCGGACCAGTCCATGGAGTAGTCCATTTTATCAAAATGGATTAGGTGGTCCAATTTTATTTGCAGGGTGTATCATCGAAGACATACAACAACAATAGCATATTTATAAAAAAAATAAGGAAAATGTTTATATTGATACAACAAAAATTATGATGTCACAAGCATAACTAATCATGAAGTAGAAATAGCAAAGGAAAGAACGTTTTAAAAACATAAAAAAACTATGGTTAAAGAGTTTTAATTTTTAATTGGGAAATATTTACTAACATAGTATTGAAAATAAATGTTAGTTACTATCAGTGATGAATAAAGCTGAATGAAAAATAATCGGTATTTTAAAAGGGCTTTAAAAGGCTTAATATCTCAAAGATATCGTTAAACAAGGTTCCGTGTCAAATGCAATTAAGTTTGGGATCAGTTATATTGCATTTACACCTACACCATAAACAGTTTATAAGTTCTTTATGGTAATAAACTAGTTTGTGAAACTTATTTATCCATACAAACCATAAACAGGTGTGTAACTAGTTTTTGAGATAAACTAGTTGCAAACAACCGATTTTTTCTAATGCAACTCTGTTTTTTTTCAAAATTTTATGTGTGGCCCTTGGTACAACATTTGGTTTTCAGATCATTGTTACAATAAAAATGACTTCGAAGCCTGAATGAAATCAATATCGGGCTTTACTAATGCTCATATATGCTTTTAAAGACATTGGGTCGAGTGAATAAAAATGTAGTTTATACTAGCTAGTACTTAGTACTAGCACTAGCTTTTACTTTTCAGTACTAGCTATGCTGAAAAGTTTATACTACAAAAAGTGTGAATAAATCTTTGCTAGTGCTAGATAGCTAGTGCTTAAAAGGGGAAGCAAACGCTGGGAAATGCGACTATTAAATTAAATTAATTACAAAGTGCAAAAAATGTCAAAAATTAAAATTTTTTTAAACTTATTTTTAAAAATATTAATGTATAAAACAGAATATAAATACAAAAAATTTTTATTTCCTTTTTTATGTCTTGAAGCGTTAACAATTACTGTGTATTGATATTTTCATTTCATTTTTTCCTTTTCAAAAATTGTTTTTATTTTATTTAAAAAATGCAACACAGACTTTCTATGGCAAAAGTCTGTACCGACCTTTATGGGGTATATCTTAAAAAAACTTAGTGGCAACGTCAATGATTGTTATTTATTATTGTTTAACTTGTTTTAAAACATTTATAAAAATTAAGGCCCTAATTATAAAATTGCTTTCTACGGAAATTTTAGAAGGCAATGTGAATTTCTGTATAAAGCAACAACAAAAATACAAAATATTTATTTAAGGAAACCTGGGTGCAAGTGTCTCCAAGTCACCAGTTTTTTTCGACTATATTGGTGACATTGTCAACGAAGTGTATAGTATACACTGTATACACTACATTACATTTGCCACTATTTGGATTTCATACGAAAAAGGTTTTATCAATACCAACTGAGAAGTACAATTCCTATAAAAGCTGAAGAAATAATAATAAAAGATTGTTATGATTTCGTATTCTTACAAAAAGTGTAACCTACTTTTGCTAAAATGTACTAGCGATTCTCTGGTTTCAATGTCTACATATGTTCCCAAAGGAACTACCTAGTCAGTAGTACCAACGCACATTTTAAATGTCTATTGTAAATAATATTGCCTGGGGTATAAAAAGTCACTAGTACTGGTGGCTGTGTCAATAGTGAATCAGTACAGATTGACTAGTGACATTTCCTGTATATGTGACATTTACAGAGATTTTACCATTTTAGATATTTTTCCGAAAAATAAATAATTTTAAATAAACTTCTGGATGAAAATCTGTTCTTAGGAGATATTCTTTTCTTTGGCCAACGTTCATAAAATTTAACATGCATACTAGTATTTTAAAAAAGTCATTATTTGTTAAATATTGTTGCAAAATAAAAAACTTCAAGCACCCCAATCATAAGCTTTAAAATAATTCAGCAAAAACTAGTATTTTTAAGCATTCACTCGTTTTTATTCACACATTTCTTGAGTCAAAACTAGAAAAACTAGTTTCTACTAGTCAGTATAAAGTACTAGCTTTAACTCAAATTTTTATTCACCTCAAAGCTAGTTCAATCTTCAAAATTTCAAGTATTAGCTAAAGCTACATTTTTATTCACGCGGCCCAATGATTCAAATCATTTAATAATCAGCACTGCCAGTTAAATTTGCGAAAATCGTCCACTTCATACATGTAACTTTAGTAAACTGTGATTGCCAAATCGTCACTTTGCTATTTCGGGGACAAATCTGGCAGCCTCGCATTTTGCTTCGCCTATACACATTGAGTTGGGTATATTCTAAATCAAACACTTCAAATGTTGCTAAAGGCTGTTTTACACTATCACACAAGTCTTAAGACTTTTGGTCTTACAAAATGAAATGATTTTTGGTCTGATTGTCAAAAAATCAAAGAGAAATTTTTTTTCATTACATTTTGCTTCTACACTACACACTTCAAATAAAAAGTAAAATCTTTGTGATTTATGAGATCCACTTTAGATTAAAAAATAAAGACTAAAAAACATTTTATTAAGCATTGGAACATTGTAAGCTGGTGTATTATTCACTAACTTGCACATTTAAACTTGCACCTTGGTCCTCAGATATATTTTTGCTTAATTTTTAATATTTCTTTAATATTTAATAATTTTTATTTTGATGTGGCCGGCAAATTATTCAACAGCTGTTTTTTTATTTTCTTCTAGGGTGGAAAAGTTGATACAATCATATTTTTTTATTTTTTTTTTCGTCTGTGTACCGTATTTAACGATTTTTTACAACAAATATTTGTGATTTATTTAAATTTTAAAAGAATTCACTTGAAATTTTATATTTTTTTTATCGTTTTGCAATTTTTTATTGGAAAAAATAATAGTGAATATTTGTGCACAAAATTTTAATTTTCCATCCCTGATTTTCTTCTTGTGCTTTTGTAAAAACACAATTCTGATAAAATGAAAAATCTAATCGTTTAGAAAAATTTCAAAAAATAGAGAGAACCATACGACTGCCAAATTTCTTTACGTATTTTTTGACATTTCATTACAAAATGTTTTTACACTATTATACATTATGAATTATTTGTAAGTTTTTGACATATCTTAACACAAAGTATTATAGTCTAAAATGGCCTTAAGTATGAGTACGATGAATAAAATGAAACTTTTGAGTGAATATGAGTTTGAATAACATTGGAATAAGTATGAGTGCGTATAAGTACAAGAATTTATGAGTCATGATTTAGCTCTACTCACTTTTTCACTACTCATTGCTGATCTCTGGTCCATACATATGTACTTATCTACATGTTTAATCGCATTAGTCCATATATTCGGGTACAACCATTGCTTTTACAACCCAACGTCTTGCCAACCATTCTTTCTATAGAGAAAAGTGTTCAGTTGCCATAAAAAATGCTTAATTCATTTATTACTGAGTAATAGTGCAAAAGCAAAAAAATTCAAGCCTTTAAATAAAAATATATAGAATATAAAGATTTTAAAGCATTAAATTTAAATTCGTTTGCAGTTTTAGATTTTTTTAAGAGCTTGACTAATATTTCACCCGAAATAAGGCGGTTATGCTAATACATTTCATCACAACTTATGAACGATTATCTCCGATTTTCATCAAAACACCAACAAATGATTTGGAATAAGTCATACGAATAACATTTTTTATGTTTTTCACTGTTTCGGAGTTTTTAAGATATTAGCGGCGACATGCTTTTTTCATGCAAAGTAAGTAAAGGCCATTTTAGACTATAATACTTTGTGTTAAGACATGTCAAAAACTTACAAATAATTCATAATGTATAATAGTGTAAAAACATTTTGTAATGAAATGTCAAAAAATACGTAAAGAAATTTGGCAGTCGTATGGTTCTCTCTATTTTTTGAAATTTTTCTAAACGATTAGATTTTTCATTTTATCAGAATTGTGTTTTTACAAAAGCACAAGAAGAAAATCAGGGATGGAAAATTAAAATTTTGTGCACAAATATTCACTATTATTTTTTTTAATAAAAAATTGCAAAACGATAAAAAAAATATAAAATTTCAAGTGAATTCTTTTAAAACTTAAATAAATCACAAATATTTGTTGTAAAAAATCGTTAAATACGGTACACAGACGAAAAAAAAAATAAAAAACTATGATTGTATTAACTTTTCCACCCTAGAAGAAAATAAAAAAAACAGCTGCTGAATAATTTGCCGGCCACATCAAAATAAAAATTATTAAATATTAAAGAAATATTAAAAATAAAGCAAAAATATATCTGAGGACCAAGGTGCAAGTTTAAATGTGCAAGTTAGTGCATAATACGTCAGCTAACAATGTTCCAATGCTTAATAAAATGTTTTTTCGTCTTTATTTTGTAATCTAAAGTGGATCTCATAAATCACAAAGATTTTACTTTTTATTTGAAGTGTGATAGTGTAGAAGCAAAATGTATTGAAAAAAAATTTCTCTTTGATTTTTTGACAATCAGACCAAAAATCATTTCATTTTGTAAGACCAAAAGTCTTAAGACTTGTGTGATAGTGTAAAACAGCCTTAAATAATTCTTTTTTTAAACTGTTAAATCATTAATGAGAAAGCCTGGTATATTACGAATAAAATGAGCCATAAAACATGAAAATCGATGGACAAATGTTAATTTTATTCTTAAAGGCAGCTTTTATGAAAAGAAATATGTTACCAATCTCAAACACTTTTATGTCAGTCGCTGAAGAACGCATACATTTTATTACACATCATTAAACATTTTGCATGTATACCTATTTTTAAACATACATACATACTTATGTACATGTTTAGGACTAGCATTGTGTATGAACATTACTTTAACAACCTTTTCCCACACGTCTTGCCTTTCCTTCTTTTCATAACAAATACATACGTATTTATATTTTTACTTCGCACAAGCAAACGATAATTTTTTTATACGAGTTGCTCGATTTCAACTCGTTTGTGCTTATTTTCTGCTCGAATAAAATTTGTGCTTACGAGTTTAAAAATAAAACTCGCGAGTTGACTCGAATTGTGCTCGCGAGTCGAATTTTTCCTACCCTGCTATCAAACAAACGCTTCATTTAAAAAATTTCTGAAGTCTCTTACCAATAATATTAATATTTGACCATATTAGGGTTAATGCTAGGTTAGGTTCTTTTATTGGTCTCTGTAATAACAATGCCCATCCTACATTACATACACTCAATAGATGTCTCTGAAGATTTTAAACAAGTCGTTTTCCTTATAAAAAAAAGAAGCAATATATAGATCATCCAAATAGAAGAACTCTGGTTTCCCCAGGTATCTACCTCTAATGTCCTGAATTCCATACAAAATCAAACCTCCTTTGCTTTCCCTCCCTGTTATGGCAACTTCTGCAGTTAAATTCCAGATCCATTCTACTCACATGATTTCCTAACGACCAGTGCCTAGTTATTTCAAAAATCAACGAACGGATTTGTATACCCCCCGTAGATTTGTTGGTGCCCAGTAAAAAAAATAAGAGAAAAAGCGCATAATCGAGCGCTTCAATAAAAGAGCTTTTATAAAACAGAAAATGATATAGAATAAAATATACAAAAAGTGCTGACAATGAAGAAGATTGCAAACCGAAAAAAAATAAAAATATGCGAAAATGATTGGAAAAAGGCATTTAAACAAAAGGAAAAGCAAAACATTATTGAATATGTTAATATAGTATGCCCCTAAAAAGCACTTTAGGAGTGCTTTGTTTGCATGTTAAAAGAAGCGCTTATTGTCAGCAGAAAATAGTCCTCCAAACCGGGAACACCCCATACAAAAATCAGGCATCCCATCAGCAGGTTTGAAGCGATTTGTGGTATGAATTCATACACAAAACCTGCTCCTTTTGGAGCACATTTTTTACTGGGTATCATCTGAAGGTTCTGGTGTTAAATCCTTCGGCTAAATCAGGTGCAGTCAATACCTGGGATTCGCTAAAAATCCAAAATGTACAGATCTGAGGAGATCTTCACGATCTCTTGCAATTGCGGCTGACCAGATATCCTATCTGGTACCAAAGAAGTAGTCGCCCCAGGTGGCACGGCACCTAAATGCCTATTGTTTGAGGCCTGCGTTAGTATTTATGCTTCTTGCAGGAAATGCTTTTTGTCGTTCAGGAAGATTGTTGAAAATATACTTTCGGTGACCACGTTGTGGTTGCGGCTTAATACACAAAGACGCGAGAAGGGATATCCTGAAAATCTCCGCAAAGGGCTGAGTTATCAATACTTGTGGGAGCATTCGGCCTGAGGGAAAATTATTTCTAGGTGCTGTTGCTAATCAACAGATGCTGCTAGCATTTTTCCAAAGCAGTGAAGGTTAGATAGTCCCAGCGCCTAACCAAGGCACCAGTGCATACACTTGCTGGATTATGCACTCAAATTGCTACATGTGCCTGTTCGGTAAGCGCATTGTTTGTCATTTAGTGGCTAAAATCCAACACGGAGTAGGCCTTGGGCAGGTATCCATGTAAACCTTTCCACAACTGTCCTTATTTGCTTTCTGTTGAGCCTCAGGAGGGAGTTTGCCCTACGTTCATTACAACAATTTGACAAAGTCTTGACTAAGAAGGAGGCGAATTCACTCGTCCACTCCAACTGTGGTAATCTATGGTTTATGATTGACCAAATTAATTGTTCATTTTAACAATAGTATGCATAATTGTTTGATCCAAATTAAGCCCCTATTATGTAAGTCGTTGTTGATGTAAACATTAATTTTAAACTGTTGTTACATAAATTCGACGACCACATCCCTTCGACGTTTATTTGGAATTTTATAACACTGTTTGCATTCAATTTTGAGTCGTCGCAAAATTTCCTGTCGACTAAAACTGAGACAATTCTACTTGCCGTCAACTTAAATCGCCTTGGAAAATATCAAGTGACTGTAAATAGTAATCGATTATTGCCAGTAAAGACTCAGAAAGTTCAATTACTGTTCCGGTGCTGTTTAAATTTATCAATAATATGATAAAACTATTATGAGTTTCCGAATTTACCCCAATTTGGTCGATATTAACAATATTATTGGCATTTTTTATTAAGTCCATTAAACTTTTAAAAAAATTTCTATTAAAAAACAAGTAAGAAAGTATGGTTGGTCAAGCCCGACCATATGATACCCTACACCACAGTATTCAAAAACACATCATGTTTATAAACGTCATGAAAAACGGTTTGAAAGTTTGTGAGAAGCAGATATTGCCCCCTACCTCCCCTTGTCCTATTTTTGAAAATCTGTATAGCTTATGTGTCCATATAGATATGGTTCTATCTATGTTTTAATTTTCATTAAAATCGGTTCGAGAGGCAGAAATTGCCCCTACCTCCCCTTGTGGTGCTATTTTTGAAAAACTGTATAGCTTATGTAACTTTATAGATATGGATCTATCTTTGTTTTAAATTTCATTAAAATCGATTTAATAGTTTCTGAGAGGAAGAAATTTCCTCCTATCTTCCCTCGTGGTCCTACGATTCGACCCATTTTCAATAGGCTTGGTCCTTGTGCCAATAAGAACCTATGACCCAAATTTTATCAAATTATCTCCAAAATTACGACCTGTACTTTGCGCACAAGGTTACATGGACAGCCTGCCACCCAACCTGCCAGCCAGCCAGCCGGACGGACATCGTTAGTTCGACTCAAAAAGTGAATCTGAATCGATCAGTATACTTTAGAGAGGGTCTAGGACCAATATTTTAAGGCGTTACACACATCAGCACAAATGCATAAGACCCTCTCCACTATTGTGGTGTGAGTATAAATAGTTGAAAATAAAAAGCAAAAAAGTTAAATACAAATTTTCTAAGCTCAACTTAAATGTTGTTCTAAATAATTCAAAAATCCCACATGCGAAGCGATTTCCGGGCCGGATCAACCAAGAGCTTTTGGACTTTAAAGAAATTTTGACAACTTTTCGTAAAACCAAATATAAGTCAAGAAAAGAATGAACCAACCACAAGATTATTTCAATTACCTCATGTTGGAAATCAAAATCATGTTTAAAAAAAATTAACAAATAAATTTGCCGTTTTTATATTTTTAGTTTTTGTTTAGTTTTTAACGTTTTTATAACAGAATTTATTTAATTTTTTTTTTTGCATAAAAAATCGTGATTTATTTTAGATTTTTTTTTTTGCTTAGGATTTTTGTTTTGGCCATTTACGTGTTTATGGTAAATTTGGGTGTTCCGGTAACACGTTTATTTGTTACTTTTAATTTCTAAACAGTTTTTAAGTTTTTTTGTTTTGGCTTCAGTTTTCATGCTCCAATTTCTAGAGTTGAATTTTTTTCCATTTTGTAGGTTTATTTGTTTAAACGCTTTTGTTTTTTTTTGTTTTTTGGAAAACTAAAACTTAAATTTATAGCATGATAAAAAAAGGTATTAATGCCTTCAAATGTATTATGGATTTTCGAGTCTGTTTTTGTTTTTTTTCTAATTTTTATTTGAAGTTTGGGGCGTGGGTGCTTCGTTCGCTTTGTTTGTCGTTTGGTCTGATTTGTTGAAAACTATTTACAAATTTGTTTAATTTGTTTATTTATGCATGTACTTTTATTAAGACTGTCGATAAATTAAAAAATACTTAATACGTTTGTTTTTTTTTATTGAAAGCTCAATAGAAACACCAAATAAAAATTATATAAAACAGCATAACAAAAAAAAGTGAAGGTGCTTTTTAAAATGCTTCTAAAATTCATTCAAATTTATTGCATAATATAAATTGTATTTTAATTTAGTTTGAGAAAAAGCAAAATCTAAGCATAAGAAACAAACACTAAAAAATTCATCTGATTTGAGCATGTTGTGCAAAGTTTACGCCTTTTTTAAATTTGCTTAGTTTGAGGTACTATTCTTCGAAACTTTACTTGGAGCCATTATTACAACTTGAAGTTAGCTAAAGTTAAGATTAAATTGACAGATAATAATGTGTTATCTGTCAAAAAGCGTCTGTTAACTGTCGGATAACAGCTAACGCCAAGTTATAATAATGGCCCTTAGTGTCTTAGTTAGAACGATAAAAACAAGGTTAACCATTTAGTGTTCTTAAATCCACCAGTCTGGCAAGGCTGTTAGCTGTTAAATAGGTGTCATCTGAAGTGCCATTTATTTAGTAAAAGGTTTGCCATTTACGAACATGGATCGTTTAACAGAATAGTGTGCACTGCCGAAAATATCGCTTCTGTTAGTGAAAGTGTGGCGGGTAATCCGAATTTGACGATTCCATGGCGTTTTCAGCAATTGGGCCTAAGCTAGGGCTCATTATGGCCTGCAATTGGAGATGAATTTCAACAAGACGGTGCCATGTACCACATAACAAGACCGATTTTGGCTTTATTACATGGAAAGTTTCCTGAACGCGTAATTTCGCGTTTTGGCGAATTAATTGTGAATAGCTACAAAAAAATTTAATTAAATTTTTTAGGAACAGCACAATTTGCTAATGAGTCATTATGAGCCATTTCCTATTAAATGGCTACGATAAACAGCACAACTGCTGGATTTGGGCTATACGGAATCCAAGAGTACTGCATTAGCGACAACTTCAACCAAGTAAGTGAACTGCGGTGTATTATTCGAGAGGAAAATTGACCCATAATTTTTTGAAAATGCCATCGGTGTTTCAATCTCGGTCAACTTTCAATTAGATTAAGAATATACTGCAGTTGCCTTTATGCCCTGGGTATGGGCATTATTGTGCCAAGGTGTTATTTCGTAATTAAGCGATTTAAACTGGCATCCATGTTCACCTGATTAAACAGCTACTGTAAGTTTTGCTTAAAGATATTTAAAAGAAAGTGTGTATGTTAACAAGCTAAGAATCCTCCCTCCACTGAAACCTAATGCTCAAAATGATATCAGCGCCATTACACCCGACATTTTGTTAAAAACATTGTGTTCTTTGATAGCTATTTCCGCCAAAAGTGGTAAGCTGGTACAATTTTGGAGCAATTTGAGGTAATTAAAGTGCATGGAACTGGCAAAATACCAACAAGTCGTTTGAGCAAACTAACAAATCGTTTGTGTAAACAAAAAGGATGACAAGTGCTTATAAATGGGACAGTCTGATCAGATTATTAGACCAGATAAAAAAAATGGTTGTTTCAAATGGGTGGAAAAAAAATCCGTTACACTTGCTTCTACAGCATACGGCCAGGATCCAGTTAGTAGCGTGAGAAGGTGGAATATGGAGCAAAGATCACGCCTTGAAATTACTTGCCCTTCCATCGTTGTGATGTACAATAAAATTATGGGGGAAATTTACATTTGCGGCTTAATGTTAGAGTACTACAGAACATAAGTGAATTCTAAAAAATGGACTTTGAATGTGGCACTCCATTTTCTGGATTTCTCTGTGGTATTTAGATGGATAACATGATCGATTGTAGAGCAAAAATATGCCACGCAGATTCATAAAGGATCTTCTGTCTTTCCGAATGAAAGTTGCAATAGCTTTGCTTTTTACGCCAAAAAGGAGCAGCGTTACCGTTGTGCGACTTTAGTTGCAATTTGCAACCTTTTAGACGTTTGTACAATTTTTGTGCGACTTTTTCAAAATCGTCTAATTTTGCAACTTTTTCCAACTTTTTGCCCCTTTTTTGTAAGGGAAATACTTTTTTAGCACTGCAGAATTTCTTATATTTTCCCTTAAAAATATCAATTTTGTTTTAAAAATTCCACGGGATTAGTAACCTCATTCGATTGCTCAGGTGATTATTTTGTATCCAGACAATTTCATGCCTTACATGCCTTGTTTTGTATCGTGCTCATTAAATGCCAATCTTGGATGATCGGCATTATTATTTAAAGCCTTTTAAGACCAAATTTTTTACCGCTATTGATCTCATATCTTTATCTAAAAATGTTATAAATGACGCAAGCTTTTATTAACGAATTTAAGTTGTTAGAAAGTAAATCCAAAGATAAATCATACAATTACATTTTTAAAATTACAAATGCTTACCATTTTTGGCATACAGTAGAAAGCTTAAAAATTGCTTTTAATTAACCATTGGACCTTAATTAAGACAAAAACGCAGCGCATGTATTAACTCTACCGCACAATAGTGCATGTGCTGACAATTTTTTTTTGTCAAAATTACAATCAATGAAAAATAACTTAAACAACATTGTAAAAGTAGAAACTTGTGAGCAGAGACCTGCGCCGTGGAATTTCATCGGCGGCGGCGGCTGAAGCAAAAAAATGCTCGGCGGCGGCTCGCTCCGGCTGTTAGCCGATGTGGCTGTCAGCCGATGGGATATGTATATTAAAATTATATGTATGTACATTTGTGTAAACATATTTGTATGTGTTTATATTATAACAAACAGTTTAAGCCATTTTTCATACTATAATTCACTACTCATGGCATAAAAATAGGTTTTTGTTTAAACAATAATCTCATGTTTTCAATGACACAGGAAATCAAACAATAATTGAATAATTAGCTATTCCAGAGGTACAAAATTTAACATTTTTACATATAAAACAATTATAATAAAAGACACCATCTTTTTTTAAGAACTTCTATTTATCTTTGTTCGGCTTGAAAACGGTCTTTTAAAAAAGGACAAAATGTGGTACAGTGATACACCAAAATTTCGATCACGTTGAAGGGTAGTCTTGGTGTGTTGACCGCGTACACGAATACCTCAGTAGTGACGCAAACAAACATATTTTCGTTTTACTTTAAATTCACTTTTCTTGTTAAGCATATTTTCGCAATGTACGAAATCTGAATTGAATTCGGCAACCGTATCGCTGGAATCAGTTTCATCCTCCATTACTTTTGATGTCTTAAAAAATAATTAGTATTGTGGTTGTTTTGTTGAACTATTTATGGTTTTTAATCCAAATTTAAATATTTTAATTAGGCTAAAATTCATTAAATTGAATTTTACAACATGAAATTAATTAAAATTTATTGATAATTTTTCATTCTTGACTGAATCTGGGCTCGAACCCAGGACAGGTTACCCTTACATGTTTCGATTGATACCACTTAATTCTCACACATATTTATTTAATTTTCGATTGCCGCCAAATATATAGTTTTAAAAACAATCAACACTTAAGGCTTTTTAACAAAAGTGATTTGGTCAAATTTTTACAGAGTTAAAACTTTTCGGCGGGAAAATAAAGAGAATAGTTATCACAAAAAATAATCAACGATTGCACCAGTGTTCCCTCATTTTCCTATAGGTATGTCGTTATTTTAAAAATGTTGATGATGAAATGTTGGTGCTTTATAAACAAGAAACTAAAAGTTGCACTTTTAAAGGATAGACAAACAAAAAAGAATGTATCAAGGTGTTTAAAAAAGAGAATAAAAATTATTTACAAAGTAATCGGTGGCTAAGCTGCAGCCGATTCTTAGCCGAAAATTTTTCGGCGGCGGTGGCTACAAATATTTTCATCGGCGGCTGGCTAACAGCCGGCTTAGCCGCTTCGGCGCAGGTCTCTGCTTGTGAGTACATGCTATCAACTTTAAATTTTCTAGATACTGAAATAGAAGGTTGGATGCCAACTTGTGCGAAAATAGAAAAAAAGTTAAAAAAAAAACATAAAACGTAAAGTTTATACATAAATTAAAGTTTATGCAAACACATTATTAAAAATCAATCAAATGTAAAATTAATACACAAAAGTGTATTTAAACACATTTTTAACGAATTATTTTTCAGCTATTTATATCGTTTAAATTGTTAATTTGTTTTGTGTTTTTTTGATAAAAAAACCACAATTTATGAACGTTTATTAATTGCAACGATTATCATAAATCTTATTAAAGCTGCCCACACACGACTGATTTGTACGTGTGATTAGTTCGTCCTCGATGTCTTGTTGGTTGTTAATAGGGCTGTGCGCACACAAATCACAAGTAATTTGTTCTATGTGTTAGTGGGCTTGTGCGCGAACATTTTGTAAATTTTTCATTTTAGTGTACAATAAGTCTATAGCGGAGATGTGATTTCTATATTTTTTAATAAAATTACGTGTGAACGCCTATTTCTTCTTAAAAGCCAGTCATTCGTCCAGTTTCCAATTTTTTATTCCTTTTTTTTTTTTTGTTCTGTACACAAATAAATTATCAAAAGTGAAATCCGCTTACAATTCATGTTTTCTTTTTGACGTTTAACGTTATTGTGATTTGTTCGGCGTGTGTGGAGAAATAGTACGCGAACAAATTCCACGCACAAATCACTCGTGTGTGGGCAGCTAATTTTTCCATCATTATCGGGCAAGTTCTACAAATCGAAATAAAGTGAAATTGAGATCGGACGAGTTTTTAAGAGCAATTTTTTACAAAATGACCGTAAATTCTTCTGGTTTTTAGAGTTGTTATTGGAAAAATAGCTGGTACTCAAAGCATAAAGTAGCTAAAAAGGAATATTTTTATGAACTTTCATTACAGGGTCCTTTTTAAAATTTGGTCGATTTTAAATCCACTTCATTTCGATTTCTAGAACATGCACGAATATTAAAGATTTCCAAACAGAACCATAATTGCATACCTGTCCGAGTATTTAGAAAAACTGGGAATTTAAAAACTCTAAAGTAAATAGTTAATACATTTCACAACCACCCGGATGGGTTGTAAAGGCAACATTTTTTTAATACTTTTTCGTATGCAAAAACATGTTTAATATTTTTTTAACAACACAAAAATCCAACTAAATTCCACGATGAATGATTTTACTAAGAACGTGCTGGACTTTTAACACCATCTCAATGCATCAATGGTTATAATTAGCTAAAATTATAGCAAAACAACATTTACAGCAACAACCAAAGCAACAAAAAAAAAAAACATATTAATATAAAAACGAAAAATAATTAAAACATATTTTATAGATTTTTTTTTTTTGTTATTTTACAGTAGTTATTTGCTATCGAACATTTGCAGGCGTGTTCGTTAATGTGATCACTGACCGCCACCTCCAACTTCCAATCTTACTGCCACTGCAACGTTCCACCAATAATCCGTAGCATTATCAGTTAACAGAAACCATTTTTTTGGTGTGAACAACGACTACTGTTTTCTTAGATTCTCTAAATAGAAATTAATTCTTTTGTATATCAACGACTAAAGTATAAATTATTTTTGCTCTGTTCATATTTGTGTTTTTGGAAATCGTGTTCAAAACATTATTTTGCCAATAATAATGGCTTGTATGAATTTTGGAGTTCAGGTGACCTTGAGCTGTTAATTGATCTTATAGACAAGACAAACAGATGGATGGACGGACGGACGGACGGAAAGACAAACTAATGTATACTCATATAGACAAAATTTATTTTCTGTCTATTATTGGCTACATAAAATATACAAATAAATGGTTTTAATTAATTTCTAGAGCAAACAAAAGCAAATCCAAAAACAGCATTTTCATATTTAAGCCACAGTTCGTTTAGCTTAGCGTTTGGATTTTGCTAATAAACTTTCAGCGAAATCAAGCCATTTGCAATCTTTAGGTCGTTAATTTAGTATTAAGTTCATTTTAAAATTCTTTAATTTATTCTTAGTGGTGTAATTTATTTCTCATTAAATGCAAGTGGGGTATTATTTATTTACTACCAAAAATGATCTAGATTGTTTTATTGAAATATGGAAAAGACTATGAAAAACGCTTTAGAATAGAATTTAAACAGTTTACTGTCTTTGTTTTGTTCAAAATATTTAGTGGAATGAATTGAATTAAGACATTTAGATGAATTGCTGTAATTTAAGTCAGTTTAAAATAGTTAAATAACTCCCAAGATTGATGATCACTTTAGAGTTTCTAAGTATTGTTACTAATTTAGCTAATAAGTCATACTAAGTGTATTAGAATAATCTTAATATGTTTTGCTTTAACTGAGTTATTCATTTAATTTTAAGTAGTTTAAGAAATATTTTTAAATAAATAAAACTAAAAATAACATTATTTAAACCAAAAGTCACACTACTTTCAGTGTTCTCTGGCGCGATCCCTTAACAAATCTGCCAAATTATCCAGACTAACTTAACAAATCATTCCTCGATCTTTTTTTCTTTCAAAAATGTATTCAGCGATTAGCCTCGTTTTTGGCTTAACGGGCTTTTAAAAAAAATTTCTGCATACAACATTAAGACCCAGTGTTGCATTAAAATCAACCGTATTCGCAAGATCCCATTCGGAGATTGTCGTAAGGTCTACCTCATACCTTTAACCTCTGTATGGCTTGGTCTATGATGAAAGACATATGGGCATTTCCTGGGGTCACGAACGTACGTTCGTACGCTTTTGATGTACAAATAACATAGAAAACAAAACTTTTCCTAGCATTTTTTTCGATTCGATAGCATTTGGGTAGCTCTATGTTTAGTGCAAAAGATGGAATTCATCGAGTTTAAGTTTTCATAATAAGAGTTATAAACGTGTGGTCACGAACGTACGCAAAATAGAAGTCAACTTCGGCTGACTGTGTTTATTGTTGTCTTTTAGCCAGTGTTGTGCATGATGTCCGTTGCCGGTGTCACACCATGTGTCCAATGTGTCGTCCGTGAGGACGGCTGTTGATTGTATTGTGTATTCTTGGTGCTGTCTTTGGTCCCTGTACGCGGATGTAGGTTGGATGTTGTCACCGTTGCAGTGCTGCAGTCTGCTGGATTCCGGTCTGCTGTTTTGCAGTATCGCTGTTTTTGCAATCGCTGTGTGCTGCTGCTGTCTTGCTGTGGGCCACCAGTCCCGGTACCGTTTGAGGTCCAACTGGTAGTAGGTTAGGTTAGGTTAGGTTAGGTTAAAGTGGCCGGTCACAAAGACCCCGCATAGACCAAATAGGTCCTTAGCGTTACCACGCTGTGCGATAGTCCACAGAAGAATATTAGAAAAAGGTCATTCCGATGTAATGGTACTCAGAGTACCCCACACTCTCTTGACGAATGCCAGGAGTCTCATTAACCCAATTCCGGAGACTTCCCCAAGACCTTGGAGGTAATGATCTCCCAGACAGTTCGCCCTGGAGCGCACGAGTGCCGGACAGTAGCAGACTAAATGCTCCACTGTCTCCTTTTCCCCTGGTACCCCACAGAATCTACAGTTGTCACTGTTCAACCGCCCCGCCCTCCGGGCGTGTAGCGCAGTCCAACAATCACCCGTCAAAAAGCCTACCAGAAGTCTACAGTCCCTTCTCGGCAATGACAGAAGAATTTTCGTTGACACTGGATCATAGGATCCCCACATTACCCTGGAGACCCTGCACGTTCTGGTGCTATCCCAAATCGCCTCTGATCTCCTCCGTATAGGAGAGTCCGTATCCCTCCTTATGTTCTGAATCGGAGCCGGAATGGCCATCGCCCTATCGTATGGTAAATGGACCCCCCGTTTAGCCAATTCGTCCGCCTCCTCGTTGCCTTCTATGCCCTGGTGGCCACGAACCCAATAGATGTGAACTCTATTATTCGCACAGAGTCCATCCATCGAGTCCCTACACTCCTGGACGATCGAAGAGTATGAATAGTCAGCGGTTATCGCCCTGATCGCCGCCTGACTATCGATGTAAAAATTTACGTGCGAGTTCCCAGTAATGGAATTACGTGCCAAATCAGCAGCCATTTTGGCCGCAAATATCTCTGCCTGGAATATGCTGCAGTAATCGGAAAGCTTATAAGATTCCCGAATGCCCAGTTCCCGGCAGAAGACTGCAGCTCCAATTCCGTCCTCCATTTTGGAACCGTCAGTGTAGAAACTGAAGGTCCCATGGTCGGATCGGAGTCCTGCCAACCAGTCGTCCTCCTCCAAGGTAACTCGTGGTCTCCTTCCAAATGTCAGCCTCGGAATGGTGTAGTCACTGCTACAATCTATTCTCCTTATAATACTATCATGACCATAAGGTCCGTATGCAAACTGTTCCGTCGCTCTTAAGCGGATCGCAGACTTTCTCGCTGTTACTTCTGCCACCAGATGAATCGGCTGCAAGTCCAGGATCACATCCAGAGCCGCAGTCGGTGTACTACGCAAGGCACCGGTGATACTAAGTTCGGCGAGTCTCTGTACGCCCGTTAGCATATTCCGGTACGATTTCTTATTCAATGCCGTCCACCATACAAGTATCCCGTAGAGTAAGATTGGTCTCGCCACCGATGTGTAGACCCAATGTGTAAGAGCAGGGGTTAGACCCCACGTCTTGCCCAGCATTCCTTTACATGCGTACAGCGCATTCGTTGCCTTTTTCACCCTCTCTTCCACATTCAATCTCCACGACAGTTTGCTGTCCAATATTACTCCCAGGTACTTTGTGTGGTATTTAAGTTCCAGGCTAGTACCCCCTAGTTTAGGTTTCCTCCATGGACCAACTTTGTACCTTTTCGTAAATAGTACTAGGTCCGTCTTCTCGGGATTAACTCCCAGTCCTACGCCGGCTGCCCACTGGTTGATGATCGCCAGCGTAGCCTCCATTACAGAACTAATAGTGTTCAGATCCTTGCCAGCAACTAACACCGCCACGTCATCTGCGTATGCGGTTTTCTTTGCCGCACCGTCCTGAAGTCCATTGAGAAGTTCGTTGACGACAAGCGTCCAAAGCATTGGTGAGAGCACCCCTCCCTGGGGAGTTCCACGGTGTGCCCTCCTCATTATTCTGGAATTGCCCCACGTCGCAGATATAGTTCTGCTACGTAACAGGTTACCGATCCAGTTTTAAGCATGTGAGTGTGCCCCCGTGCGAGACAAGCTGGCCAAAATTGCCTCCGTGGACACATTATTGAATGCTCCCGCGATGTCCAGGAACACACCTATAGCGAAGTCCTTATAGTTGAGGGTCTTCTCAATCAGTGAGACGACTGAGTGGAGTGCCGTCTCAGTTGATTTACCCTTCGTGTAGGCGTGTTGATTAGTAGAGAGAATGGTCGGTCCCATGTTGCCCTTGACATGATAGTCCAAAATTCTCTCCAACGTTTTCAGCAGGAATGATGTGAGACTAATGGGTCTAAAATCTTTCGGATACATATGATTGCTTTTACCCGCTTTCGGTAGAATCACAATCCTAGATAGCCTCCAAGATTCAGGCACATAGTTCATCCTCACACATCCCTTAAAGATTTCCACTAGCCATGGTACTATCCGTTTTCTTCCCCGCTGTAGTTGTGCAGGGATGTTTCCGTCAAGACCAGGCGACTTGGTAGTAGGTTAGGCTACGAAAGTCTTTATTTGGAACCACGGGAGCCAGGGTGCCCTTGGGTCCTCGGACTCAACCTGGTTAATGTCCACAAACTCTTTTTCCTCTTTCCTTCTCCTCATAACCAAATTTTCAAGTACCAACACAATGCATTGCATTGGCAGGGGGCATCCTGACTCCATTACATCTACAAAATTGCATTGTTTCCACCAAGTTTACACAGACACTTTATTAAAGTTCATAATTCTGACTGGAATATCGATTAGTTCTCTGCACTTCAATGGCCATTAAACGATTCTAAACCAAATAAGGAGTCAATTTGTCATTTATTTACAAATGACATAACAGACATACATATTTCTTGCATTTTCAATGGATTTTTAATTGTAAATCACAAAATTACATTTGTGTAAAAGTTGTTGGAAAATATGTCAGCGGACACATACTAAATAGCTTTTTTATTGTTTTCTTAAAGAAGTTAATCCACCAACAAAATCTAAAAATGGTTAACAAAAAACAAAGCGCTAATTAATTAAAGTTTATATTAACGGAAAAATTTAAAGCTCAGGCAGAACCAATTTTATTGGTAACTCAAAATTAAAAAAAAAAAACATTCTGTTAACTAAAATAATTGGCTGCTTTGGAGTGGAAATCATAAATTGGCTGCCACCAAAAACAGTCAAAACAACTAAGATTGTGTTCAAATGTCAGTTATTAAAGAGAGCAGGATGATTAAAATTTTTCATTACATCATTTGTTGCTTAAACACGACTGTTGTTGTGCCTGAAAAGATTATTCTCCACTTACGCACCTTCTGTTTACCACCCTGGTTACAAAAATGGTCATAAATGGGAGCAGTTTCTATTTTGGATTTACAAAAAGCAAATGCTACATTGTTATTTAGATTGGCGCCTTTAATGGTACATATATTTTTTTTTTTACTAAATGCTTAGTAATTGTTATTACCAATTTTGCTTATTATTTCCATTTGATATGATTTTTTTATACTTCGAATATAATTCTCACGTTACTTGAATAACATTTGTCATAAAGTGTTAATAAGTGGGAGGAGAAATCTTTTCGGCTTCATGTTCTACACAATTCTACAAAAGTTTTGAATTTAGCTGAAATTAAGACGCAGGAAAGAATTTAATTTGAACTAAAACAAAGAAATTAAAAATCAAAATTTTTAAATATCTAAAATTATTCAGTAGGGGATAAAATGACTTTTTATGACGAAAATAAGAAATGTTATGCAAAGAAAACCACTTTTCGACGAAAATTCAGAAAACATAAAAAAGAAATTAATTCCTAGACGAAAACGAAATATTGAGGAATAAAACATTTAATAAAATATTCAGAAAGTGACTTTTTAGGAGGAAAATAAGAGAGTTTTTGTGTAGATAACGACATATCGTATACCAGAGACTATTTAAAAAAAATCGACTTTTTAAAAAGTCAGAAAACGTTCAAAATTATTAAAAGTTTATACTAAAACAAAAGACTAAAGAAACAAACTTTTTAAATAGAAAATAAACATTGAAATAGTAAACTGAATGTTAAGGAAGAAAATTAGTGCTATAAAGCCACTTTTGGCTTAAAAGCGACTTTTTCGAAAGAAAGGGACTTTTTGTAAAAAAATGGACTTTTTGTAAAAAAAGCTAAAACAAATGCAAAAATGAAAGACTGTAGAAACAAAGTTTTAAATTAGAAAATGTACACGCAGAGAAAAAATATGGTTGGGCATGGTTACGGCAACAACACTATGTTTGATGTAACAATATATTGTTGTCGTACACAAATAATTGTTATTTTTATTTAATATCATCAATGTTATAGTTACTGTAAACATATCAATGTTTATCGCAATTATAAATTTGAGTATTGTTGACCGAAAAATAATTATTTTTCTAACAACCATATCATGATATTTAATAGCCATAACATGATAACTTTCTATACATTTATCATATTATGTTAAAGATGCAATCAAACTATTTTTACTCTAATCATATTATGTTAGCGCCATTTGTAAAATAATTTTGAAGAAGTTGTGTCGTTTTTTTTATTTGTGAGCGGTTAAACAATTAAAAGATAAACAGCCATGTCACAGAGTACAATTCCGTTCGGAAACGGAATTCATTCCGTATTTTGGTGCTTCAGAAAAGGACGAAAAAATGTTTCGGGATGAAACCATTTTTGTTTTCATGAACTGCATAAGAGTTGTCTGTATCTGAAAGGCCATAAAACTATCAAAATGCACTTTCCATCAACAAACAAATATGTTTTCTTCAATTCCGAACGGAATCATTCCGAACGGAGCTGTACTCTGTGACATGGCAAAATTCCATAAAAAAAATAAGTTTAAAGAAATTAAAAAATTAAAATATTAGCGGAGTTCATTCAAGTATAAGTTTTTTTGTAAAATCCAACAAAAAAACAAACAGAGATTTCGTTATATTTTATAAAAGTGCTACGATATTTCTGTGGTTTTCATGGGCAACCGCGTATGTCTTAAAACAAATTGTTCGGGAAAGCCGAAAAACCATTCTAGATCAAACTATGGGCTAGGTATTGCACATTTTAAACTTTGTCAATACGTTTAAAAATCGGAATTGATCCATCTTTTTTCAAAAAAATGTTAAGAGCGTTAAAAATTAGACAATATGGCATCAACATCTTAAAATCGAAAAAATGGACACACGCGGCTGCCCATGAAAATATTTAAATTTATTTTGTATTTGTATGACAGCTATGAAAGGTGCTTATCATAATATTTGTTATGATTAACATGATGATAATATGATTACTTCTTAGCTTATTATGATTAACATGACAATAATTTGATTCCTTCTTAACTTATTATGATTAACAGAATAATAATATGATTAAGGGAAAAATATTATGACGTAATAGTACGAGTATATTTAGTCATAATATGATTCAAAAATAATCTTAATATGGTGACTACAATCATAATTCTTATCATAATATGTTGCTCTTAAAATATGTTTACCACAACCATGTTTTTTCTTTGCGTGTACAGTGGAGGAAAAAAATGACCTTTCAAGAAGAAAATAAGCGACTTTTTTATTTTGGTAAAACATAGCGAATTTGTAAGAAAATGGATTTTTTCCAAAAAATAACACTGTTTTTTTATTTAAAATTTTTGTTTTACGAAGCTTCTGATAGTTGATCTTAAAGAATTTGGGGCCAATGAATCGAACGCCGTTTTCCATTTTGTCAGACTATTTTTTTCTCAATATCCTATTATTCGTATATGCAATTTATTGGAACATTTAACGTTAATACCAAATATCTACATTTACATTATTCTAGATTAAATAAAACAATTTTTTTACCAGTTTTTTTAAGTTTGCTTAACTACTTTCAAAGAAATATTTTTAAATTTTGACCACATTTTTCTTGCTGCATAAAGTTTTGACTCAACAAGCTGTATCTTTATATGTATTATAAAAGCATAAGAGGGTTTTCAAAGAAATAAAATGATAATATCTCAAAATCTTAAGTCAATCTGACGAAACAGGGACCGTCATTCGATTTCTAAGGTCGAGTAACTAAAAAACTTAAAAAAGTAATTTTTTTTATTATACAAAATTACAGTGTAAGAGATTATTAATCAGGTATGTGTTGAAAACCGATTTTTGTAACCAAATGATTTTAAATTTAAATGACCTCTTTTTTCCTGTCTACATTCTCTTGAATTTTATATTATATATGTTAATTGAACTGGGGTCTAATCATCGCATACAATATCGATCAAAATTTATCGAAATTATTTATTTTGGTATCATGAAACTCGATATCGAATGAAATGTATTGAATTTGAAATAAAAGCATTCGATATCGAGTAACTCGACATTACCTTTATCGAGTTTTAATTCGATACGTCAGTGCACTGCAAGAATTTTCTTCGCAATACCAATGAATTTTGACATTAACCCCATGAAAAATTGCATTAAAAAGGAACCTATGCAGCGCTTCGTTGAGCCAATGAAACCTGTTTCATTAAAATGTAATTAATGAATATTATTCATTGGATTAATACTTTCAATAAAGTAAAAAAATGTTTTTTTTTATTTTATTTTTTTTAATTTTTTTTTTTTTATTTTATTTTTTTTTCTGTCTCTGGCGGCAATCGATCATGCAACCTCGGAGCTGATAGACTAGCTCACTACCAGCTAGTCTACCGGGGCAGTGTAGTTTTTGGAAAAAAAACTATGTTTTTTACTCAATTAAGAGCGTAAATATGAGATTAAATTGTCCATAACAATAATAACAACGTTGATTGAAAGTGGATTGAAAGTTTTTGTTTCATTACTATTATGACAATTTTTCATTGTCATAATGAAAATTTAAATTTACGAAGACAATTATTGAAATATGTTGCTGTTATAAAAAAATTTTTGATTCCATAGATTTAATGGCATATAACATTAGATGTATGAAATAATTAAATCTTACATTTTTTAATTAACAATTAAAAATTTTTCTAAGAAAACTATAATTTTTTAATAATTTATGAATATAGTTATGCTTGTATAGTGGTTTTTTTATGTTCCCAATTAAAATTTTTTGTTTAACTTGGACAAACTTAAGTTTTCATGTATCCAATGAAAATTTTTAACGTTATTACGCAATCCAATGAAGCGATTTTAACGAAAATACTTCATTATAACTATGAAATTCCATTTAGACAATGAAAATTTTCATTTAACCAATGAAAATTCTTTTATGAAAATGATTCATTAAATATATGAAGCATTTTTCTTTCAGTGTGTCTATCGTATGCAAAAAAAAATTAAAGTTTATTCGATACTAAAGTATCGAATGCTGTGATTAGACCCCTGTATTTTGGACAAAAAATTAAGCCTATAATTTAGAAACGTATTTGAAAATCGATCGAAATTCATCACACCTGCTTAAAACGATCATGTTGAAAACGACCGATTTTATTCACATACCTGTACTGAAATTCTGTAACTTTTTAACGACAAAAAATTGTCGTTAAGTAGTCAAAATTCGTTAGCTAACGAAAATTCTCGTTAAGAGCTATTTTGTAATGAAATTTTAACAATTTTTATCGGCAAAAAATGTCGGTAGCTAACGACACAAAAAAAGTTCTTGTTAAATAATAACGACAACAAATGTACTGTTAACAGATTAAAAATATAGAGTAAAGTAGCCAATTTTTAACACAAAAAAAGTAAGAAAGTATAGTCGATCAAGTCCGACTCTACATAGTATATGGGCGATCATGTTTTCGCCAAAAAGAGTATGTTGTGAGGTTAATATTCACATAAGACATTTTTGTGCCAATATTATCTAAGTATCTACTACCATTATAAGTGTATTCGTAAGGGAGCTGGGTCAAATATGGACCGATTCTAAGAAAATTTGTTCTGGTGATTTATGTAGGTTGCGACAAAATATTTTTGGATCTTATTTAACTCAAATGTCTATAAAACAAAATGGCTATTAATAGGCACAAAACCCTATTCCGGAAAGAAGTTTTCATGTGGGATATTAAAATTAAATAACTGCTTCTCACATTACAAAAAGGCTTCGACCTTGTGACAATAAACGCATATGTGCCAAATTTTATAAAATTATTTTTAAAATTGCGACCTGTAATATGCGCACAAGGTTATCTTGGACAGACTACCAGCCATCCAGCCAAGGACGGGCTTCGTTAAATGGATTCTGACATTGATTCTGAGTCAATCGGTACACTAAAAGGCAGGCCCAGAACCTTTATTTAAATGTGTTACACACATTCGTACAAACACATAATATCCTCTTCACATACAGTAGTGTAGGTATAAAAAGTAAGAGCAGAAATGTTGTGCTAGAGTGGCTCAGTCACCTGGAAATTTTTCCCCATGTATAGAAAGATTTAAAACCAACATATTTGTTTAGAAATATAATCAATATTTACGCGTTTTCATTCATGTTTTGTTAAAATAAATGCAATAAAGTAAATTTATTTTGTATTTTTTTATTAATTTTAAAAAATTTTCATTTTGACGTTCTTATATTTTTACCGATATTTGTCGTCAATATTTCTAAACAAAAATATTTGTTTATTTAAAATACAGAATAACAAATTCGTTAAAGTAACCGAGATTTCTCGTTAATTAACGATATCGGTAGTTAAATAAAAAAAGTTACAGAATTGAGGTACTGTACTGAAATTCTGTAACTTTTTAACGACAAAAAATTGTCGTTAAGAGCTATTCTGTAATGAAATTTTAACAATTTTTATCGGCAAAAAATGTCGGTAGCTAACGACACAAAAAAAGTTCTTGTTAATTAATAACGACAAAAAATGTACTTTTAACAGATTAAAAATAGAGAGAAAGTAGCCAATTTTTAACACAAAAAAAGAAAGTATAGTCGATCAAGGCCGACTCTACACTGCAGTATTTGGGCGATCATGTTTCCGCCAAAGAGTACGTTGTGAGGTTAATATTGACATAAGACATTTTTTTGTGCCAAATATTATCTAAGTATCTATGTACTACCATTATTAGTGTATTCGTATGGGAACTGTGGTCAAATATGGACCGATTCTAAAAAAATTTGTGCTGGTGATTTATGTAGATTGCGAAAAAATATTTTTGGATCTTATTCAACTCAAATGTCTAAAAACAAAATGGCTATTAATAGGCACAAAAACCTATTCCGGAAAGAAGTTTACATGTGGGCTATTAAAATTAAATACCTGTTTCTCACCATTATAAAATGGCTTCGACCTTGTGACAATAAACGCATATGTGCCAAATCTTATAAAATTATTTTTAAAATTGCGACCTGTAATTTGCGCACAAGGTTATCTTGGACAGACATCCTGATAGAAGGACGGGCTTCGTTAAATGGATTCTGATATTGATTCTGAGTCAATCGGTATACTAAAAGGCAGGCCCAGAACATTTATTGAAATGTGTTACATACAATCCTACAAACACATAATATCCTCTTCACATACAGTAGTGTAGGTATAAAAAGTAAGAGCAGAATGTTGAGCTAGAGGGGATCAGTTACCTAAAAAATTTTCCCTATGTATAAAAAGATTTAAAACCAACCTATTTGTTTAGAAATATAAACAATATTTACACGTTTTCATTCATGTTTTGTTAAAATAAATGCAATAAAGCAAATTTATTTTGTTGTTTTTTTTATTAATTTTAAAAAATTTTCACTTTGACGTTCTTATATTTTTACCGATATTTGTCGTCAATATTTCTTAACAAAAATATTTGTTTATTTAAAATACAGAATAACAAATTCGTTAAAGTAACCGAGATTTCTCGTTAATTAACGATATCGGTAGTTAAATTCAAAAAGTTACAGAATTGAGGTACTGAATAAAATTTAAAAAACAACGAACCGAATTTGAGTTCATAATCAAATTAACAAAAACTGTATTATTTTTTTATAAAAAAAATTGAAAGAAATTGTAAACATTTGTAATTGATTTTAAAAAGTTTATTGTTTAAATAAAAGCATTCTTACCTTTTGCAGAGTTAGACGAATTCGCAAATCTGCTTAAACCACACCTGAATTGGAAAATAATCTGTTAGATGCTACAGAACACATTTAAATACTAAACAGTTTCTGTTTATTTAAGTTTATTATATCATTGCGACATTAAACAAGCAAATCTGCCTTGCTAGAAATATTAGGAGATCTCAGTTATATCTTGCACTCTACTTTAACAGAACCACACAGCTTAGGATAAAAAGATGCTCATTCACCTCGAAATCTCTTGAAATCTGGAAATCTCTGAACTATTCTCCATCTCCGCTGCTTCATTTATTATATTTTAAAATAATGTTCAAAGACTATTAACTAGCGTAATAAGCGTCCAACTAAGCAGTGGCTTTGCTGGTGAATGCTGTAGCCTCTTGCAAGTAACCTAAAATTTTCAGCAAAATAATTTCTTTAATCACAAACTTTAACGAAACTAAGTAGAAAAATCTTACAGCATTTAGCAATTCAAGAACATTTCACTACTATGGTGCAAAGCAAAACGGCTTAGAATTAAAAAAAAAAAAAAAATTTCATTAATGTTTTGCTTTTTAATGTGCTGTTTGTTTTAGTTGTTTTGCAGAAAATAATCATTGAAAACTAAATTTTTCGTAAAAAAATTTTTTTTTTTTTTTTTAAATTTAAGAACTATCGTAGTATCGTCAGTAAATTATTACCGATGCCGATTTATTTTTAAACCTAAAGTATAGACATTATATCGGCAACGGTTACATCCCTAGTGTAGAACTGTGCTGAGTATCAGGTTATTGGCGACGTATACTCTGAATGCTTAATCAACCATATAACTAGGGATGAGATTTTCATGCACTACAAACTCGAAAATATGCGCATAAAATATGCACTAAAAACTCCAAAATATGCATTAAAAAAATTTAAAATATGCACTTCCAACTTGAACATTTTCAATAAAAAGCGTTTGCTTTTTTAATTTTATTTAAAACAAAAAACATAAAAAGTTCTTTTGTTGTTTTTATTCCATCGTTATTCACAGGTATAATATTTTTTAATACTTAATTTAAATAACTACATACATAATTTTAATTTTTGTTTGCATAATCGAACAAATCCTTTTTTATATCATCAAAAGTAAACCTTTCATTTGTTAAAAAGCTTTTTGTATCAACCGAAGTTGAATCATACTTGAAGGATGCCCATTCATTTGGAGAATATTAATTTTCTAATTCAGATCCCACATTTGATTTCAGATCAAAATTAGTTAAAATTTGTTTTATTGCTTGAAATAACATATTTTTTTGCAAAACCTTTTGGATTTTTTTTAATTTGTCGGTCTATTTTTCCCGTATGAAATTAATATTATCGAATTGGCTTCTAATTTCCTCTGCAACTCGATATAACCCATGTGCAAAGCAAGTAACATGCAACAGTTTTGTATAAATTGTTTTAGACTTGGCCGCCTTAACCATGCATCGGTTAAAAACTGAAGAATCTTTTGTCAAAATCTTGTACTTAAAGCAGAGCTCCAAAAAATTTAATTTTTGATTTAAAAAATTTTTATTTTGGAAATTTTTTTTTATACAATTTTGAAGTTTTTTGAAGAACTTTTTTTTATAATATGGAAATTTAAAAAATATGTCACTCAAACATTTTAAAATATGCTAAAATATGCATTTAAAACCAAAATATGCAAAAATATGCGTTTTCTCCAAAATATGCAACAATATGCGTTTTCTCCAAAATATGCAAAAACAAATGAAATTATCTTTTGTCGACATCAATTTTAGACAATCGACAAAAAACATGCATTTGCATGGAAATCGCATCTCTAAATATAACATTTAATGTTCCTCAACGTCATTTGGTTCTTTTATCAGTTAAAATTTTGAGACCTAATTATGCTTATAATGACATGTTAGGAAGGTTGTGTAATGACTTCCACAAGTTTTATAAACTTATTGACTATTCTTCTAGTCCCACTGACATTAAAACTAATTTCTTTTTAAGCCCATGCTTTCGAATCGAGAAAATTATCGATCACAACTGCCAGAATCAGGCCCCTGAACTTTGTGCAAAATCAAAAAAGATTTACAACCTGTTCAACGATTTCGAACGTTAACGTTCGCATAGAAAATTACATTTAAAACAAAAACAAATTTTAGAATTTTGTTTTTGTTTTAAATGTAATTTTCTCTGCGAACGTTCGAAATCGATGAACAGGCTGTTAATTTGCTATGAAACTTTATGAAAAATAACTTTAAAAAATAATTTTCGGAAAGGAGAGGTTTTTGAGAAAGAGAAAAGTGCACGATAAAAAGATATATCTTTAAGAAAATTTGAAATGTTCTTCTTTATTTTATTAGTTTTGTTTATTGTAAAATTGTAAAAAAAAAAATATTTATTTCTTTATAAAGGAAGTTTTTGCTACAATACCTTGATTTTTGTAAGACACATTAAAGTGAAATTTTTTTTTTTTTTAAAATTAAAATGAGTTTTTTTTTTTTTTTTAAAGTGCAGTTAAAGTAAAAGTGCTAAAAAAAATAGCAGAAGCTTTGTGAAAAAAAGCTTAAGCAACTTTTTTGTATTTAAAATTATTTCATTTCGTATAAAAAAATCCTTTTTGTGAATAATACAAACTTTTTTATTTCCGATTTTGAACTAAGCTTTTGTAAAAATGGGAGTTTTTAAAGTTTTCGTTGTTTTTTTTTATGATTTCAAAATTTTTTTAGGGAAATTATGTTAAAAATTTATTTTTTGTAATTTGTTTGCAAACCCTCTGTTTTTTAGATCCTCTAACTTTAACAATCTTTTATAAGTATTTAATTTACATTTATAGATTTACTAGAAAACTTCAAACACTATCTAGTTAAGTGGGTGTGTGATTTATATCGTTTAGCTTGTCGTGGCTTATTCTTTTTAAAATAATAATAATATAGAGAACATGATTATCTGTTGACTTTACAATCAAATTATTCATGGTAAATGCATTTTTAATTTACCATAAATTATTTCTAAACATGCGATAATTCAATCGAATGCAAAGTCTCTGCTTCACATATCATTTGTCGTCGATTAAAAAAAAGTGAATATTTTACAGACATTTCCCAACTCATTTGTCAAATTTCAAGTTGATCTCAGATGTTTATTAAAAGTAAATGACCCTCAAAACTTACAGTGAATATTAGATTTGAATATAAATTTTAGTTCTTTATTTTCTCAGCTGTGTAAATTAAATAAAAACCCGTCTATTTCAATTAATTCTGTCAAATTGAACGTTTTCAAATTTGCAGAGATCAAGTTCTTTTTCGTTAAAAAAAAAAAAGAAAAATTCAAAAAATAAGTTGTTCTTCACACAAGGAATAGAGTTGTAATAAACATGATTCTGAATAGCACTTTGCAAGATTTGTAAAATTGTTTAATTAAATATTTGAAGGTGAAAAAAAAATTCTTAGAAATTTCAATAAAAATTTCTTAATTTTTTTTATTATGGAGTAAAATTTTAATTTGTCTGTTGATGTCTTGTAGATCTTAGCCGGTTCTTTAGTCGATTTTTTGTTTTATGTAACATTTATGATTTTGCTTTTAGCTTCTAGCTCGTGTCTTACGTGTTTCTTCAATAAAGGATACTTAAGCAAACTCAAGTTCAACCCAAAGTGTTACAATTAAAAATCAATTTTGAGTTTAAATAATTTAACAATTTAACTATAAGGCAAAAATTTGCATGGTTCTGCAAAAAATTAATACACATTTTTTCTGTTGTGCCGAATTTATGACACCCTCAGAGGCAGTGCAAAGTAGCACTTCGGGAAAATATGGTTGTTTCTAGTCGGCGCTGCGAAATATGGCCCCAGGAAATATGGCCCCAAAAAATAAATGAAAATTGACCCCAAATTTGGGGCTATTTTTCATAATGCAATATGGCCCCATTTTTTTAATGAAAAATTACCCCAAAAAATTAAAAAATAACCCTAAAAATAAAATGAAATATGTCCCTAAATTTGGGGTTATTCTTCATTATGAAAAATCACCTCAAAATTTATAATGAATTTTAACCCCAAAAAAGAACACAAAGAAAGTGACATTAAACATTTTCGGTGGAGTTCATATGCCCAAAACTAAAAATCCCAAATTTAGAATCCCGATTTCAAAATCCGGATAATTATACAGTTTTGGTTTTAAATACAGTACGATTGATAGCACGGTTGGGCTTTCGACCATGCACAAGGATTTTTTTTCTCTATGGTATAACGAACACCGGCTTCGCTAACTAAAGCTTCTCTGTATAGGCGGCCTTCGGCCGGGTGAAATGATTTTCTTCTCTTAGGTTTAACGAACACTGGCTTCGCTCTCTAAAGCTTCACTACATAGCCGGCCTTCGGCCGGGCGCAAGGATTTTCTTTTCTATGGTATAACAAACTCTTCTCGTAATAGCCGGCCTTCGGCCGGGCCCAAGGATTTTTTCCTCTATGAAACACCGGCTTCGCTAACTAAAGCATCTCTGCATAACCGGCAAGGATTTTCTATACTTTGGTATAAGAATTCTGGTTTTTTATGTTATCCCTAGAAACTTTTGCATAGAATTTTATAAAATTTGTGTAAAAATGTTTGGGGTGATTTTTCATTTCTTTAAACTTGCATTTTTTATTAGTAGATGAAAAATAGCCCCAAAGTAAAAATTGTGATATTATTTGGTGCCATTTTTTATTCCTTGATTGGGGTAATTTTTCATTCCACTTAAAATGCAAAAACACCCTAACGAAAAAATGAAAAATAACCCCAAAAAAAACAAAAAAATTGCGCCAAAATTGCGTGTTGTTGTGTCTCATGTAAAATTTTGGGGCCGTTTTTCTTTTTCATTTTGGGGCCATATTTCCTGGGGTCATTTTGCGCACCGCCTTCTAGTCTTATAAAAACATTTTAGGAGTGGTGTTTCAACCAGTGCTGTGGAGTCGTCAACAAGTAGTTCTAACTCCGACTCCGACTCTAAGCGCTGAAAATTTTTAAGTCCGACTCCTACTCCAAAATTGATGCTAAATGTATATGTGATACTGGTTCTTATTCGACTTTAAACTTATTTTTTAGTGCAGTACCTTTCAAATGGTTAAATACAGCAAGAAAATAATTCTGTTAAAATTTAAAATCGATATTTTAATTCTATCACGTCCAGCATTGAGCTATAATATAGTTATTTACATTTCCATGTCATCGTACGTGACATTTCCACGCCTTTAGAGAGATAGAAAATTTTACAAAAATAGTATTAACTGGAAAATTTTTTTATATAATATATAATAATAATTATGTTTCATTTAGAGGTTACTATATATGAAAAAAAAATTATTCAATTCGGAACCTTGTTGTCAACCTTGTACGTGACATAAAACGGAAGTGAATGTAAAAAAATACGAAAATCTGCGAATTGTGGGAGATTTTTCTTCTTTTTTTAATTTTCTACATTAAACCACATATTTTTCCTTTTTAATCCGTATTTGGAAAACAAATTTTTCTTGGATGGTTTTATAATGAACAAAATGCTATATCGTTTGTGACATATCGTACGTGTATTTACATGGCGTGAGATATATTTTTTGTTAATATGTCGATTTGTATGGATGATAAAAAAAATTAAAAATCGTATAGCAAAAACGTAATCTACACAAAATTCTAAGAAAATTCTTCGAAGAAACAATGGGTCTAAAATAAAATCCTAATCCGCGCCTCTCGACTTGAAAACTTTTTTACTTGTGTGAAAATTTTTTTAATGTAAAAAATATAAAGTGCAAAAGAACTACCTTACTAAACAATTTTATTAAAAAAATTCGATTTCTTTTTGGAAAAAGCTATTTTTTCAAAAAAAAAAAAAAAATTTTTTTGCAGAGGCGGGCTATACATTTTCAAGTCGAGAGGCGCGGACTAGGATTTTATTTTAGACCCGTGATTTCTCCGGAGAATTAACTTACAATTTTATGTAGATAACGTTTTTGCTATACGATTTAAAAAAAAAATTGACCCGCCCTAATGTATATGTATCGGTTGATTTTTTAAGAGCTATAGGAAAGCTTAAAAAAACACATAAAGTGCAGAAAAATTCATGAAATCTTTATTTGAATCGATAGTACGGTCCATATACATAATTTAATGTTTGAAGATTATTTCATGAAAATGTTGACCGTGACTGCGCCTCAAATGGTCCATCTGCTTAGTCCAACTTTGGCATACCATTTCCAATATTTCGGCCGGTATCTTATGAATAATTGCTTCAATGTTGTCTTCCAATGCGTCAATTGAAGCGGACATGTGTGTATAGACAAGAGCTTTAACATAGCCACACACAAAATAGTCTAAAGACGTTAAATCGCACGATCTAGGCGGTTAATTGACCGGTCCCGCACGTAAAATAAATTTGCACCTAACTCGCCTCTCAATAAGTCCATTGTTAAGCGTGCTGTGTCAGCGTGTTGGTGGTTTAATGTCCAACAATGTAAATTTGGTGCGAAACTTACTCACAATAGCCCGAATAGCCGCTTCAGTGGGTCGATTAAACTGACCATAAAATGGAAGAAGCGCGCGATGAACCTTCTTAACAGAGCACGCATTTTGATAATAAAATTCAATAATTTGCAAGGGTTGTTCGTTTGGAAGGTGATTCATGGTTAAATTATAGACCAAACTGAAGATGTTTGACAGTGAAACAAAACACGAAACGTGCGTCGGCTGTTTAAAGATAATAGCTAAAAAATCACTCGATAGTATTGACATGGCATGAAATTTTTTTTTTTGGAAATATACACATGCATGTTTATAAAAACTTAAAACAAACAAGTAAGAAAGTATAGTAGGTCAAGCCTGAATATATGATACCCTACACTATAATTTATAAAAAAAAATTTTTTGAGAGTGTACCCTACTTGGGGCCCATGGCCAATCAAGATCGCCACAACAGAATTATGCTATGAGGTTAAGAATGATATAAAAGTTCTTTGTGCCGAATATTATTTAGTTATTCTCATCTAAATGAGATTAGTAAGCCCCCAGCCGCTTTAAGGAAGGGGGTTTATATGGGATCTTTAGTTAATTTTGGACCTACCAGTCCAATGCCGTAAAAGTCGTTAAAGTCATTGTCGCCAAGTTTTATGTAAATATCAATATTTGTAAGGAAGTTTTGGCATTAAAAGCTATTTTCGGGAGTAGCACTTGTATGGGAGCTATGGTCAAATATGGACCGATTCCAAAAAAAGTTTGTAAGATGATCTTTATTGTAATGAAATAAGGTTTGACCAAATTAAGAGTCTGAACACAATGTAACGATAATTTATTGCGGTGCGGTTTTTCATACGATTTTGAAGTAAAAAACCGCAGTGCGGAACGGCATAAAATTAAAGGCTCAGTTAGGCGTACGTTGCTGTACCCGTAATGTACCGCACCGTACTGTAAGCACGTTGGTGCACTTATATAACGTTTAAAAACCTGTCATATGTTTTCCCATACATTAACAAAAAGCACGAGTATACATAAAACAAAACACACAGTGATGGGAATCAAAAATGGTCAAATGGTGACCGTTGTGCAGAAAAGGTACCACGTGATTTAAATGGTATTAAAACAGTATTTTGTGTATGTAAAAAATTGTAATAATTTAATATTTTTATTATAGATTTACAATAAATAAATTTGTATTTTAGCATATACTATAAATTTTTAGCATACATATATTGTAAATGTGCATACACCAAACAAGGTTTTGATACCATTAAAAGTCTTTTATATGTTTCACATTTCCATTGTATGTGTATTTGTTTATTTGTTTATTTTAAACATTTTAAACATCTAAACATATCGTCATATTAAATGCAAACGGACGTAACTACACAAAATTTAGAAATTGAGTTTTTAATCGATTATGGTTCGTTTTACCAAAATAGATGTTCGTGCAAAATTTTAGATTCCTACGATCAAAAATGGCGATTTTATTAACGAAATTCAAACGCCAATTACACCTTGTTGTTATTGATTTTATAAAATTTTTTGCTTCTCCTGTAAAAAAATAAAAAGTGTAGTTACGTCCGTTTGCATTTAATATGACGATATGTGTATTTGGAAATATGTTCTATTGTAAGTTGTTTTGTCGCAATTCCATAGATATACTGAAAAAAGTACCAACAAAAATGAGCAAAATTGCCCGCATTCAATGTAACATACAAGCCGCCCATCACTGTCTTACAAATGTCACGTAACAACGGCAACGGCAACTACGGTACATTGCATTTCGGTAAGCTTTTGTATTGGTTTTCATATAACAAAAAGCGAACAGCTGATGGATACAGTACAGATACGGTACAGCAACATTCGCCTAACTGAGCCTTTAAATATATTTTATTTTCATTGCGGACTTTCTTTCTCTCTCAACAAAGCGAATTCAATTCGCCTTGTCTCTCAATTTTTGATACTCGTTCTCTTTCTGATGCTGCCATAGTTTTTGAAAAATTGGCTATGTTCACAACAAATTAATAAAAAATATAAATAAAAAATGACAACTATTTCCGTCGCCGTCTTCCGTTGTATTATGTTTATTTTTCTCTCCCGCAACGAGAAATCGCACCGCACCGCAAACATTGTGTTTAGACTCTTTCTTAAACGAAATACCAACATAATAAGATGATGCATTTAGGTGCATTTTAGTACTTACAATATCGTACGTGACGAGCTCATAAAATTTTTATTATACCAATTTAAAAAAAAAATTCCGATAAATATTTTTTTCAGCAAGTATCTTGCTTTGAACTTTTATTTAGAAACACCTAAGACTGATAAATTTCAAATGACAAAGACAAATGATGTTTTTGCACCACGTACGTGACATTAGAATAGCGTCCAAGACAAACCAAAAAATATACCGCTATTCCTCATGGATATTGTTCATTGTTGTTGTTTAAAGCAAAATTCCAGGGCTGCCAGTATCAGTATTTCATCGGCAGAAAATTGAACATTTTTAATTGCAGTTAGTAAAAATTAATCAATGAGAAAGTGAGTTTAAACTTTTATTTTTTTAAAATTTTAATAAGCTTTAAGTACCTCGGCATAGTAAAGTTTGTGTGTTTTTTTCCTTTCTACCATATTTAAAAAAAAAGTTTCAAGCGTTTTTATTTCTTGAGTCGTGGTTGACATTCTCATGGAAATGCCCATATGTGTGTTAAGTAGACTAGTCCTTATTTTCTGACTTCAAAATATTTCAGGCACATCCTCTTATTTTTTTTTATACCCTCCACCACAATTAGTTGTGAAGAGGGTATATTAAGTTTGTCATTCCGTGTGAAACTTTTTTATTATTCATCTCAGACCATATAAAGTATATATGTTCTGGGTCCTTGAGTAATTTTAAGTCGATTTAGCCATGCCCGTCTGTCCGTCTGTCTGTCCGTCTGTCCGTCTGTTGAAAACACGCTCACTTTCGAAAAACTCAAAAGAAATAAACAAGCTTGGTGTCAAATTGCTTGTAGTTATCCTAAGCAGTTTGGGATTGAAATCCAGCAAAATCGGTTCAATAGGATCTGAGCTATGAATCAAAATGTGGAATCACCACCTAAAAAAAATTGATAATTTTGTTACAAAAACTAACATAAATGGTGGAAAAATGCACAGAATGATATAAGATTTCGCAACAGTTCGTTTTATTTAACTCGAAATCACGCTGTAAAATATCTTGAAGATCCGTCCATGATTTACCCTAGGCCCCATATAAGCCCTACTCCCGGAAAACAGTATAGTAAGCCTAAAACCCTAACTAACAATGCTATCATAACAAATTTTGGCACGTCACAGTTAAAAAGGACTAGAAATGAAACTGTCAAGTTTCGTGAAGATCGGTCCATACTTTACCATAGGCCCCATATAAAACCTACTTCCAGAAAACAGTTTAGTACGCCTAAATCCGTAAAAAATAATGCTATCGTAACAAAATTTGGTACATCAAAATTTTTTGGAACTTAAAATAAGACTGCGAAATTTCGTGAAGATCGGTCCATAATTTACCATTGGCCCCATATAAACCTTACTCCCGGAAAACAGCTTAGTACGCCTAAAAACGTAAAAAAGAATGCTATCATAACAAAATTTGGTACATCACAGTGTTATTGAACGAGAAATAAGACTTTAAAATTTTGTGAAGAACGGTCCATCATTTACCATAGGCCCCATATAAACCTTACTCCCGGAAAACAGCTTAGTAAACCTAAATACGTGAAAAATAATGCTATCATAACAAAATTTGGAACATAAAAGTTTTACAGGACTAGAAATAAGACTGTGAAATTTCGTGAAGATCAGTTCATAATTTACCCTAGGCCCCATATAAACCTTACTCCCGGAAAACAGCTTAGTACGCCTAAAAACGTAAAAAATAACGCTATCATAACAAAATTTGATACATCGCAGTTTTATAGAACTAGAAATGACACTGTGAAATTTGGTGAAGATCGGTGCATAGCTTACCATAGGCCTCATATAAAGCCCACTCTGGTAAAATAATTAAATACGCGGTAAACTTTCTTCCAGTTTAGCTTCATATGGCCAGAAAAAATGTTATGCAATTTTGTGATATACGATCCATAATTTTCCTTAGATTCCATTTTAGCAGCCTTCTGAAATTTACTGCAAACGCTTAAACTAATTGCACCGCTGTATTGAAATTTATGTTTTTTAATACCAGAAATCGTTCTGCAGAATTTGGGATGATTGGTTCATAGCTTACCATGGCTTTTATATAATTTATTCTCCTGAAAATCATTTAAGTTCAGCTTAAACTGATATTCTACTCAAGCTTTTTAAAATTGATTCTGATTGTCAGTCAATAATTTTATATAGGTCTAAACCGCAACAAATTTTAATGCAGATGTCTGTTTTTACAAAAATTATAATAATAAATAGACATCATACAGATATTACCCCTAAAACATTTTTAATGCCGAAAAATTTTGGAGGCGGAGTTGCGAGTTTTTGCGGTTACTTCGAATCAGACTTCGACTCCCGCACAAAAACCTCAACGCCTTTCTTTTCGTTTAAGCTTTTGAAATTTAATCCACGTAAAATTTCTCAAGGACCCTAAATAGGTAATTTAAAGAGTTTTAGATTAATAGTTTTTAGTGTTACATTCAAATTGAAAACTTAAATAAACGTTTAATATGTGGTAGTGAAGGTTTAAAAATAACAAAACTATACAGAACAAGTGGAAACAAATTTAGAAACAAGAACACAAAATATCATTTGATTTACAGACTCTAACACATAGAAGATTACCTTGATGCTACAAAGACAACAAGAAAAACATCTATACACGTTGTATAGATAGAACTAGCTCTTGACGAGTACGGACGTGTATCAGTGAGTAACAAAAATACAAAAAAAAAAAATAATATAATAAAAAAAAAAAAAAGTGAAAAAATATTTACCGTAGGTGAAAAAAAAATATTTGTAATAGGTGAAAAAAAAAAGAACAATAACTAGTGTGCCCGAAGAGATTTGTGAATGAGCCTCACAAATACTCCCAATAAGGAGAGTAGGCCCAGCACAAATAGCAGAAATGCGTATATTGTGGTAAGCTCCCCGAGCGTGAGCAATGAAAACATTCGATACCCTGAATTAAACAAACATCTTTTAAGTGCAAAAATTGCCAGCGCAACTGGTTTTCCATACAGAAATTTAAGTTCAAGTGTGCCCAACCTGAGCAAGTGTGTTGATCCGACCGTAAATGTGGTTCAAAGTGTGAAGCCGTCTGACCAGAGGAATAATAACGAAAAACCTGGAACATCACGATTTGCATTAACAAATACAGGAGCTGTACCAAAAAGTACTAAAGTGCAAACAGGCATGGACAGATATATAACAATAACTAAGAGAAAGGCTAGCCCTAGGTCCACCCAACAGGAACGCGTGGCCAAACAATACAAAGGCTCTAACGTAGTCTCTTTGCCAACAAATGGTAACAGATTCTCTGTACTATCCATACCTGACGATGAAGAAGCAGAATTAGCTAATGGGACAGCCACTAAAGAAGTTAAACCGCCACCTATCTATCTGCGGGAGCAAACATCAAATAGCATAGTCAACATGTTGACTCAACTTGTAGGTAAAAACAATTTCTACGTCGTTTCTATACGACGCGGACAAATTCAAGAGACCAAAATTCAAGCCAGTACAGAAACGAACTTTCGTATTATATCAAGACACCTGGACGCAGAAAATAAAAGCTACTATACATACCAATTAAAAAGTGCTAAGGGACTGATTATTGTCATAAAAGGCATAGATAGTTCCGTTCCTACAGATGAAATAAAATCTGCCGTAGAGCAAGAGGGGTACGAGGTAAAATCGGTTCATAACATTTTGAACAGGAACAAAGTTCCCCAACCACTGCACCGCATTGAGATATCGTTTGATTCATCGGTTCTCAAAACCAAAAATTCAGTTCATCCCATATACAACTTGCGCTACCTACTCAACAGAAGAATAACTGTTGAGGAGCCAATAAAACGAAAGGGTCCCTCCCAATGCACAAACTGTCAGGAATATGGGCATACAAAATCATATTGTAAATTGCCTCACGTATGTGTGGTTTGTGGCGACGCTCATAAAACCGCCGAATGTAATCGTTCTAAAGTTGACCCAAATGTCAAGAAATGCAGCAACTGTGGCGAAAATCACACGGCAAACTATAGGGGTTGTAAAGTCTTCTTGCATTTAAAAAAACCAGCTTTAGTTCAAAAATATACTCACTCCCAATATGGTCCATCACATGCGCCCAGCCAAGCCGCTGGCTCTATTGCTAGTACTACACAAACAAACAAACAAAACCAATCATATGCCCAAGTCCTAAAAGGAAACCCTAATGCGAAAAATCCCCCGTGTACTTCCAACGCAAAGCAACCTCCATACGCTAATGTTCCTAGGGAAGGTCTACAAATGCCTACCTCAATTGAAAATTTAATTCAAACTATGAATAACTTCATGGCCACTATGCAGAGCATGTTTCAGGAAATGATGCGAAACCAGAACATGCTCCTGCAAGTTCTACTCAACAAAAAATGAACCAGTTAAAAATATGTTTCTGGAATGCAAACGGGTTATCCCAACAAAAACACGAAGTTGCAAACTTTCTTCATAGGCATGAAATCGACGTACTTCTTGTCTCTGAAACACACTTTACTCATAAAAACTGCTTTAGGGTAAATGGTTACCTTACGTATGACACAAAACATCCCAGCGGACGAGCTTGTGGTGGCACAGCCATAATTGTGCACAAACACATCAGACACTTACCATTGCCAGAGTTCGAAGAAGATTGTATCCAGGCCACATCTATAAATCTGACTGATTTCAAACTAACGTTAACATCCGTTTATTGTCCCCCGAGGCACAAAATTCTACACGATAAATTTCTCAACTTCTTCTCCACATTGGGCCAGAAATTCATTGCTGCTGGCGACTACAACGCTAAACATACATATTGGGGCTCCAGACTTATTAGTCCTAGAGGTAATCAGCTATATAATACCGTAACTGCAAATAACTTTGATGTGGTATCGAGTGGTGAGCCTACCTATTGGCCAACCGACTTCAACAAGCTACCAGACCTTATTGACTTTGCTGTAATCAAAAACATCAAGCGCGATCAGGTACTAGTTAGTTCCTCCTATGATCTTTCGTCTGATCATTCACCTTCAATCCTCATTTTAAAATATAACTCTGACGCCGCAGCTGCAAACTGGTTTTCCTATCCAAACAGAAACACAAATTGGTTAAAGTATAAAATGTATGTGAGCTCTCACCTATCACAGTGCATTCCCCTAAAAAATTCATCTGACATCCAAATAGCTGTCGACCGATTTACAGAAGTCTTGGATGCTGCAGCAAGAAATGCAACCCCAATCAAGCGGACAATTAAACGTGCTCCTTACAATACATCGACGGATATAGAGACCCTTATCAGAGAAAAAAGGAAGTTAAGAAGACAATGGCAAAACAGTCGTTCCCCAACCACTAAGGCCCAACTACAATTATGCCTGACAACTCTTCGCAACAAATTGAGACAGAACCACGAGTCTGCAATAGAAGGCTATCTAAACAGCCTAGATGCCACAAAAAACTCCAATTATAGCTTATGGAAGGCTGTACGGCATATGAAATGCCCTATAACCCAAGAATCTCCATTAAGACTGGAAAACCGCACTTGGGCGAAAAACACAGATGAAAAATTAAACGCTTTCGCGGGCCATCTTGAGAAAGTTTTCACGCCACATGATACACATACTTGTTCCTGTCGTCCAACCATTCCTGATAAGGTAAACCATCCATTAAAATTTAACATTACTCAAGTAAAATCTGCAATAGAAAAAGTGAATATTAGAAAATCTCCCGGACTTGACCGTATCACAGGGTCAATGATAAGAAACTTACCTTCGTCTGCTTCCAGAATCTTGCTGTTCATTTTTAACGCTATATTAAGAGTCGGATACTTCCCATCCTCATGGAAGAAGTCTATAATTGTTATGATTCCCAAGCCAGGAAAAGATGCTAGCCAGGTTGCGTCGTACAGACCGATAAGCTTATTATCAATCCTATCAAAGCTTTTCGAAAAAATATTCATTTTAAGTATAACTCCTCATCTAAATGAACACGACATCATCCCGGATCACCAGTTCGGATTCAGAGCGAAACATGGTACAATAGAGCAAGTGCATAGAATTGTCACCCTTATTAGATCGGCGTTTGAGAAAAAGCAATACTGCTCAGCCCTGTTTATAGACATTTCCCAAGCATTTGACAAAGTTTGGCATGATGGGCTACTCATCAAAATAACACGAATGCTTCCTCAAAACACTCACAAGCTTCTGGAGAGCTATCTAACAGGCAGAACATTCATAGTAAGGTCGCAAGATAAATACTCCCCCCTCAAGAAAATTACTGCTGGTGTTCCCCAAGGCAGCATATTAGGACCGCTTCTATATATAATATACACAGCGGATATGCCAACAAACCTGAGCACGCATACCTCTACATTTGCAGACGACACAGCATTTATTAGCGTTAACCATGACCCAAAAGTCGCATCGCAAAATCTGCAGTCCCACATCAATGAACTAGAGGCATGGCTAGAAAAATGGAGAATAAAGGTTAACCCGGCTAAATGTGCTCACTTAACTTTCACGCTCAGAAGACAAACGTGCCCAGCAGTAAAAATAAATAACATCACTGTTCCGGTAGAAAACCATGTAAAGTACTTGGGAGTTCATATAGATAGACGTTTGACCTGGTCTCGTCATATCGAAGCGAAAATAACGGCTATGAAACTTAAAGCAGCTCAACTACATTGGCTTCTCGGTAGAAACTCAAACTTGTCTTTAGACAACAAAGTTCTTCTATACAAGTCCATCATAAAACCAATATGGACATATGGCATCCAATTATGGGGTACTGCATGCGCATCTAACATCCAAAAGCTTCAAAGAAGACAGTCTAGAATATTACGACAAATTGTCTGCGCCCCATGGTATATACGTAATGATATTATCCACAGAGATCTCAACGTCCCCACTATCCAGGAGGAAATTAAAAAATATTCAATAAGCTACATCGATAAACTAATGGTTCACCCTAACTACCTCGCTCGGGGTTTGCTTCAGTTCGAAGGTCACCAGAGGCTAAAAAGAACCGATACTTTGAGCCTTACTAGAAGACAGTCTTAAAAATTTGAATACAGCAGTTAGTGGTTACACAGGTAACAACTAATAAACAACAAGTAGAATTAAGATTTGAATACATATTGTAAATTTCGATAAGAAAGATTCAATAATAAAAATAAATTATTAAAAAAAAAAAAAAAAAAAAAAAACGTTGTATACATTTGTGGCACAAACCAAATGCAGATTTGCATATTGAAATATTTTAATTTTTCATGTTCAAATTTCGGTCTCGTGCTAACATGATATGAATTTATTCACCAACTTAATTAACTTACAATTTGGATTATGTTAACAACAAATATTTACAACTGCACGAAAATGCGTAAATTATGTTACGCTTATTTCAAACTGCACCTGTAGCGAGTAGGCTAAGTTATTATTATATTCACATACAATTTTATTATATCCATGCAAAAACTTAAAAAAAAAGGCAAAACAATGTGTCCATTAATGGTGTTTTCTTTTCTGACAATAATGTTCCATATATGCTACCATTCGTGCGAGTTTTTGTTCCATACTAAAAATATATGCAAAAATGTGAGAAGTTGTCGTTTTCCTTTCTAAACATGTTGCAACAATAAATGGCAAATTTGTTCCATTTCTTACCCGCAGTTTTAACTGAGTGTGAGATAATACCCTTTTTTGCATCTGCGTAAAGTACTTTTTTATGAAAGCAAGTATTTTGTTATACCCTTCACCACAGGTGGAAAAGGGTATATATAAGTTTGTCATTCCGTTTGTAATTTCTACAATATTGATCTTAGACCCTATAAAGTATATATATTCTGGGTCCTTATGAGGAGAGAAGTTGATTTAACGATATCCGTCCGTCTGTTCGTCTGTCCGTCCGTCCGTCTGTCCGTCTTACGCTTGATATGTGTTTTCCGGGAAAACCAGACATGATAGCGGCTAGGTTGTTTTACATTTATGTCACATATAGTCCACCATTTCGTGCTATTGAAATTCAGCAAGATCGGTCCACAAATGGCTGAGATATGATCAAAAAACCACGACTGCCTCTAATTTTTTCCAAAAATCCCTTGTTGTTGTATTTTTATTGCTTTTTTCTGCATATCTGGAGAACGGTAAGAGCCAAAGTTTCCAAATTAGGTACACACATGTAGGTTGTCAATACACACCACCCTACAAAATGTGGGCGGGATTGGAGAAGTGGGCTTGGTACCTCCCGTACAAAAAAAATTAAAAATTGTATAAAAACATAAATTTTAGGGCTGTCATATGTCCTATGGATATGACTTATATACCAATATCGGAAATTTTTAGTAGAACATATTTTATAAAGAACTCGGGAAAATCGGTTCAGATACAAAAAAGTTATGACCAAAATTAATTTTTTTTTTTTTTAATACCCATTTTCGGTAACCATGGATCTTCCCGAGTCCAAGTTTTATAACACAAATAAATGGTAAATTTCTTGCTAAACACGTCGGTATATAAATCTGTCAAATCGGTTAGAAAATGGCTTAGTTATAATCAAAATACTGAAATCCCAAAAGTTACTCTTTTTATAATTAAGTTTGTTTTTTTTTATAATTAAGTTTGCTTAAATATATGTACACATATGTAGGTATATATATATATGCCTAAAAGCCAATTTAATGGAAATATTATTTTTAAGCACGTTGGTATATAAATCTGCCAAATCGGTTAAAAATGGTTAAGTTATGTGCAAAATACTCCAAAAAAGGACTAAAAACATTAACATTTTTATAAAAGCTAAAATTTTAGAGCTGTATTATAACCTATTCATACGTTTTAGATATCAAAATATCGGAAATCTTTAGAAAAACTCGGAAACTTAGAAAAAAAGTAATGTCAAAAATATAGTTTTTTTTTAATACCTATTTTCGTGAACCATAGAACTTCCCGACTACAAGTTTTATCACCAAAGTAAATGGTAATTTTATACTTTAAGATGTCGGTATGACCAAATACTGAAATTCGATCAAAACTTAACGTGCTATATATTAATTAAACTTTTAATATATTTAATAGCACGCAATCATGTGCAAATAATTAAATAAAACTAAACTATATATATTTTATAAATATACATATATATATACATATATTTAAATATATATATAAACTTCTGTTCTTTCCAAACCATGGTGAAGGGTATATAAGATTCGGCATAGCCGAATATAGCACTCTTACTTGTTTTTCTTGTGTTTGCGGACAATTTGCGTTATATTGTGATTTTTAGTTATATTGTGATGGATATAAAAACTTTTTGTTTTTCGTTTGTTTTACTTTAATAAAATAATTATATTTTTTTTTGTCGCAAAATTTTTAACAGCAGCTGACTTTAATTATTGAAAACCAGTGCTGTTAACGCTTATTGGAATTGTAAGAAAATGTAATGTTTAAAATTGCTACAAGCGTGGTGAATATTGCTTTTTGTACAAACTTTGCATTCAATATTTAACACGCTAAATACACATTAGTGTTGAGTGTAAAACGTAGCTATTATTTTGTTCCATTGTAATTTAGAAAAATGTATCACTTTCTAAGGCTTCGTGTAACCTAATAAATATATTACACAACTATAATGCATCATTATTTTTTAGAAAAGAAAACAGCATAAGTCATTTTGAGGCACTAGATGCAGTTTTACGGGTTAGTTTATTTTAAACTTTTTTCTCCTCGTCTATATTCACAATTGTGCTGAAGATGGAAAACAAAATTCCAATTTTTTTCCGAGATAAAACCGTGCGAATATTTGCGTGTTCCGCGGAAAAAGCCAGTTTTTACCAAAAATATACATGAGTCCCTAAAATCCGAACATCAGGGGCTAATTCTGGCATTCGTGAACGAGTACATTTTCGATTCGAAGCAATTTTATTTCTAATTCGATACTGAACGAATCGAAATGATTTTTCAGGATTGTGAAAACTTAAATAAATGCTTTACAACACTGAAAAATAACGGCTACGTTTACTTTGATAAATAAAAGGTGGTTAAATTTAAAGGGCCGATGTTGAATGGGAATCACACCTAAACTTCAAGTTTTTTTCTGCATTTCATTTGACATTTCTAAATTTCAGACTAACTCAATCTGAACCATGGAAAGGTACACAATCAAGCAACGCGTTAAAGTTAATTAGGCTTATTATGAAAATTTTAAGCAAACTGGGTGTGTAGGAGCTGTGAAAACACCAGTCCACGCTCGTACAGCTCGTAATGCAGAAAATTTTGCTGCTATTCGCGAAAGTGTGTCTGAAGAGCCTTCCTCCACCTCAACTCGTCGTCGTGCCCAAATATTGCACCTCTCACGCTCGTCGTTGATAAACTTTATACATAAAGACTTGCATTTACACGCTTACTAGGTGCAATTGACTCAAGGACTAAAGCCTCTTGACCATTCCAAACGTCGCCAATGGTCAGAATGGTGGCAAGAAATGGCAACAATGGATGATTAATTTTCGAAGAAAATGATCTTCAGTGATGAGGCACATTTTCACCTCAGTGGATTCCTCAGTCAATAAGCAGAATTGCCGCATGAAGAGTGAAAAAATGACAAAAATTACAAAAACTGACTGTTTGGTGCGGTTTATGAGCTGGCGGCATCATCGGGCCGTATTTTTTCCAAAATTAGGCCGGTCAGACAGTTACTGTGAATGGTGTTCTTCGCTATCGTGAGATGATAACGAACTTTTTATATCCCGAATTGGAAGATATGGATGTGGATGTTATGTGGTTTCAACAGGATTGTGCCTCAGTTGCGCGACAAATTCAATGGCCGTGTTATCTCACGTGGTGGCGATGTCAATTGGCGGCCAAGATCATCTGATTTAACATCGTTGGACATCTTTCTTTGAAGTTATTTGAAAGAAAAGGTGTAACTCGATACGCCAGCAACAATTCAAGAGCTAAAGAATGAGATAATTCGCCACATTAACGGCAAAGAACCTTAATTATGCCTCAGAGTCGTCGAACATTTGGACCATCGGATGGAGGTGTGCGGCTGAGGTCACGGCTGCCATTTGACCGATATTTTGTTCCATACATAACTGAACCATACCAATATTATCATAATAAAAAGAAATGACATAATTTTCTTAATAATTTGTGTTTTCTTCAAAATCTACATCGGTTCTTAAAATTTATTATTTATTTTACCAACGATCTAACATAAGAAAAATTTATTATACTTATCTTCATACTTAGTTTGCTTTTTAAGAAAATTCTATATCGGCAAATATTTTTATATGGACTTTATTTAAATAATTATTTTATTAGATTGATCAAAGTAACATAATAAAATACAATTAAATTTAGCTAAAAACGAAATGTGTAAAAACTTAGATTCAAAGCTCCCCATCAAGAATATTGTATAAACGGTAATAATGAAAGAGATGTTGAGTATTAACCTATTTAGGAAAAAAACAGATTTTTATTGAATTGTATTAATAATAAAATGGAATCGCTAGTGCAGAAAGGGAACATTTACTGCATGTACCTTATTTGGGTATTACTAAGAAATAAGTGGAAAAATTAAAGTCAGTTCCTACCCTCTACGAGCTAAGAACACATTACTTGTATTTAATATTATTAACTGCCACTGTTTTAATTGGTTATCTCATAATACATTTTTTGAAGATGTTCCCATTCTGCACTTAATGATTCAATTGTAACACAAAATTTTAAGTACAAATAAGTCTCTATTCTTTGGAAACTAAAATTTGACGGAAAAAAATAATGAGTCTTAACGAGAATTAAGAATAAAATGTTTAGCGAAGGCAAGACTACTTTTTACCACAATTTGGAGTATTTATAGAGATGCTAATTAAGGTTTTGAGATACTATAAAAGAAAGTAAAAATGTATCGGTTTTTCGTTAGACAGTTTTCTTCAATAATCATTTAAATTTCACGGCATAAATCGCTTTAAAAAAAGTATTTTCGCGAACATTGGATTCTCAGGTCATTGTTTCCATGCATGAATGACGGGTGTGCCATGTCTCTACTATCGATGACTCCAAGGGGCAGTTGTGGAAAAGTTTTTCATAGACAGCTGCCTTTGGGCCTTCTCCATGGTGAATATTAACGATGGGGTGAAAAATAATGCCTTTACCAATCGCCCCTCGAGTGTGGTACTTCTGATTCCAGTAGTACCAGATAGGATTTATTTTCAGTCGCTACCGTCAATTTTGGATTTTATTAAATCCTACTTGTTGGCTGCACTTTATAAAGCCCCGGAGCATATAACATCAATAGGTAAAATATTCTTAAGATGACACGTACATATTCGGTGGGGTGTCTTAAAAGGTACGTTTTACTTGTGGTACTGTTGTCACGAGTCAGTGTCTTTTAGCTAGTCCCGTACAGCTTCTTCGACCCAGACACAAGGGTTGCTCCCGTAGCTGCATTGTCAATAATAAATAGGAGGACGTATAACGCCTTCCCAATCACTGTCCTACTCTGGCGAGAAAGCTACTATCTAAAATGGGATACACCACCCTTGACGGATTGTATGATATCTCTGGCGCTGAACTGGATGTTAAATTTGCATCAATGTCTATATCACCTATAATTTGAGAATTCGAACTTCTCGAACATACTTGGCGTTTTAATTGATTCTGATGTCTTCTTATATATTCAAAATTACACTTTATATTAAACAACACATTTTGAGCTTCCTTAGAAGAAGATTGGTAAGGTTGTACGACCTCCATGGCATTGCAATGGATCATTGGGTCTTAGTGTGTAAAATGATTACCGGCCGCAAAGTGAAACTAAACTAACCTTTAGATTTTCTATAACCACATAACAGACGGGCATGTTCTAGAAATCGGTATGAAGTGAAAATGAAATGGAACAAATTTTTACATTCAACTACTTACAAAATGACCGTGGATTCTCCTGGTCCAAACCCTCTAATGCCTTACTGAGCTTCCTAAATAAAGGTGGAAGTACATAACACGCGTTAGTTCGTCGACGAGTATCGTGCGTTAAAAAACTTTAGCGGGTAAAAAATTGCAAGTTACACAACACGCGTTACAAAAGCCATTCCTGTCAGCTGTTTTTATTTGTTTTACTTATTTGTGCATTAAAAACGGGTTCGAAAGTTTATCAAGATTTTTCTATTTTATTGAATTTATTCTTTTTTTCTAAATATTGTATGTTTTTTAAGCTCTTCAATAAGTTTTTCATTCATGATTCACAAATTTGTTTAATTATTCTTTTTATTGTCAGCTGATTACTTGCCAAAAATACACAACGCGTTAAAAAGTTCAAAGTTAACCAACTTTCTGGCGCAAACGCGTCAAAATATTTTGCATGTAGCTTGTTCTATGAAAATACACTAGTTTAACTTTTTTTGACAGAAGACGACAGAGCGGCAAGCGTCTGTTTTTTGTCAAAACTTTTCATTTTCACACAGTTATACGAAACGAACCTTTAGAACGCAAATTCAACACCACCCGGCTGGCAAATCTTATTTGATAGATCGCTTTATCTTTTTATTTTATTCAAAATGTATTGGCAATCGAATTTTCATGTTTGAAAAAATGCTTGCCGCTCTGGTTACGGTAGCTCAGTAAGAGTGCCTTAGGCATGCTTTACAAAATTTGTACTGGCATCCATCATATAATTAATTTATATTAATTTCCATTTTTTTTAAAATGCTTAAAGATCTAAAAAAATAATTTTAGAAGCTTCGAATGCTCTTAGGAAATATCGCCCAAAGAAAAATGGCCCAAAAAAAAATGAAAAATCGCCCAAATGAATAATCGCCCAAAAGAACATGAAAAATTACCCAAACAGTTAAATATGAAATTTTGCCCAAACAAAACGAAAAACGGCCAAAAAAAAAAAAAAATTAAAAATGACCCAAAAAGCAAAAACGAATTTTTTCAAAAAAAAAAAAAAAAAATAACTAATTTGCAAAAAACCAACAAAACTATTTTTAAACAAACTTATTTTACCAAAACAAAAACCGGCTTCGCTAATTAAAGCTTCTCTGCATAGCCGGCCTTCGGCCGGGCCGAAGAATTTTCTCCTCTATGGTATTACAAAGACCGGCTTCGCCAACTAAAGCTTCTCTGCGCAGACGGCCTTGGGCGGGCGCAAGAATTTTTTCCTTTATGGTATACCAAGTACCGGTTTCTCTAAGTAAAGCTTCTAAAATCTGATTTGTTTCCGAACGAAAGCCGACTTCGCAGAGTAGCTTTAGTTAGCGAAGCCGGTACTTGTTTTATCAAAGAGGAGAAAATCCTTGCGCCCGGCCGAAGGCCGGCTATGCTTTCGAGTTTGTAAGCATGTTGTGGACATTATGAAACTCTACAAAGTGGCATAACGTCCACGGACTTTATGACACTGCTCTGATGGTCATTATGACACTTAAAAGTGTCATAAAGTCCATGGACACTGTGACACTTTTTGGAGTGTCATAGTATTTTTACAAATAACATGTAGGAATGCGACGTATAATGATAATGAATGATTTAGACAAATAGTATGTAAGATTTGGAAGAAATTTTAAAAGTTAAAGATGGCCCGAAAAATTGGGCTATTTTTCATACAATATTTTTGGGTGATTTTTCATAATGAAAAATCACCAAATTTAAAAAACGAAAAATCACCCAATAATAGCGAAAAATAGTCCACACATTTTGGGTCACTTTTCATATGAATTCAGGCCCAATTTTACATGGAATTTTTTTGGGCGATTTTTCATTATTTTTTTTTGGGCCATTTTTCTTTGGGCGATTTTTCCTACAGCCGTTTCATAATATGGACTAGGACTTAACAAAACTAAATATTTTTATTTTGACAAATAGAAACTGGGAATCATTTCCTTCCGAAGGTTTCTTTATATTATATTTAATATTTTTCATTTTTCGAATTTATTCTATGAGCTAAATTTCAGTTATGTATTGTATAAAGTCATTTCTGAAAAATTGAAGGAATAGAGCTATTACAAAAAAGCTTTACCCCGGGTCTCCACGTGTCAATATTTATTGCGGCAAACGTGAATTTTCATTGCTCCATTAAATTTGCGACGTATAGACCGCAAATTGCCATGAGTGGCAATCCATTGCGCAATGATTGCTCTTCTCATTGCTTGAGCAATTATTGCTTAGCAATCTGCTGTCAAATCAGTTGTAATTTATCTGACATTTCATTTCTCTGTACGGTAGTTTATTTGTTAGTGTGTTTATTTATTAAAAAAGCAATTAAGAAAAAGCTGCCAAGTGAAAAAAATACTTCAACAAAATACAGAAAAAGTGTTTATATATTATATGTTTAAATAAACGTCAATATTAACAAAAACAAACGACGAATTTGTTTTTTTTTTTTTTTGTATATATTTATTTTTTCAATAGAACAATACAGTTTTAGGTTCTTTTCAGACGCAAGTAAACAATAAAGGAATATAAAACACAGCTACGACAATTACAATTAATTATTTTATTAATTTAAAAAGAAAATTTAACAATCACTTCAAAACACAACATAAAACATTTGTTATAAATACAGCCACAAAACTTCATTCAACTACTCGCGGTGAAAATTGCAAATTTAAGCCAAAGCAACTTCAAGTGTTCTCCAGCAATATAATCAGAAATTATTGCTTCATTGTTCTGTCATTGTTCTGCCGACGTTATTGCTTGTACTTAGCAATAAAAATTGCTTCGTGGAGACCCAGCGTTATAAAATACATAACTGAAATTTAGCTCATAGAATAAATTCGAAAAATGAAAAATGTTGAATATATTTTTATTTTGTTTCATTCCTTTTTATTTTCAATAAAAACTAAGAAACAGAATTCCCAAAAATTAAATGTGTTTCTGACACTAGAGCTCCAAGGGAACCTCAAGCTACTCCTTGATGTTTTTTCCCTGCCCGTTGTACGGGCTTAAAAAATATTTTTGGCATTAGAGGGTCAAGAGTTGTTATTATGTATATAATTGTTACTCAAAGAATAAAGCAGATATAAATAAATATTTTTATAGACTTTCATAACAGGGCCCTTTTTAATATATGCTCGCTTTTAAATCCACTTTATTTCAATTTCTATAACATGCCCGAGAGACTTTTTTGTCTTTAAAATACATACAAGTGCCTACTTACCATTCATAACTTGTATGAATTCTAAAAATATATAGAAAATTAAACAAAAAGAAATTATTTTTAATACATTTTTAAATTTAAATGACCATGATATTCAAAACTCACCATCAAAATCAACTGTACCAGAACCATCAGTATCAATTTCCTCAATAATCATGTCCAAATCTTTTGGTGTCAACTTGTCATCCAATTCATGCAAAATACTGCGAAGTGTAGCTACAGTAATGTAACCCTTACCCTCTCTGTCGTAAATACGAAAGGCCTCTTTTAATTCACCCATCAACACTGGTCCATCCTCTTCAACCTCAACAAAACGGTGGGCCAATCTGCAGAATTGCTTAAAATCCAACTTGCCTGAACTTCCCTTATCGACTTCTTTAATTAGACCTTTTACGGCTTTGTCGTCGAGTTTTTGGCCTAAAATTTCTAGAATCTGTATGACATCAGCATGCTCGATGAAGCCCTTGTCCTCGTGATCGAAGGCTTTGAAGGCATTACGCATGACTGTTGGGAAGAAACATTTTTTTTTTGGGAAGAATTAAAATAATTGGAAACGATTGTGAATTATTTAATCTTACTTCTGAGTTGTTCTTTGTCGTATTCTGGTTCAGCCTGAAAGAAATTTTCGAGAAATAAAATGTTTAAAGAGGATTGGATTTTCCTAAATTATAGACATGGTATATTTTAGCATGAGTTAAGAAATACATATTATCAGAAATGCTTTGAATATTCACCTCTCATATCGTTTATTTAAGCTTTATAACTGTTGGATGTCAAAATTTTGTTTATTATCTTTGTTTCATTTTTTGACATTGTACAATAATTTTACAAAAACAAATATCTTGTGGTTTTCGTAAGGGTTGTACTTGTTGTAGTTCCGAGATTATTTGTTTTGGATTCACCTTGATCTTTGTTCTAGATTTTTATTAAATAAAACAACTTTTATATAATTTTATATAAGTTTTTTTTTTTATTTTATTAAATACAGTGATTTTTTACAATGGATTTTAAATACTTTCTGTTTAAACGAAAAAAAATTTCAACCAAAATTTGTTTTTAAAAACGAAAAATCAAATATTTTTCTTTAAAATTTCAAAGAAATGTAAAAAATTAAGAATATGTCTTCTTTGTCTTCGAACCACTTAAAAAAAATAATGTGGCCAAAGGACTAATAAAAAACTTAACCTGAAATTGAAAGAATAAATAAAAATTTTAAAGAGAATTTTAACATAATCAAAATCTCAGTTAAGGCAGTGAGTGGGATATAAAGCAATAAACAATTTTAGTAAAAACAAAACTTTAACACGATTAGATGCGTTATTTCTTTCAATGAACTCAATAGTTGGCAATGCAAGTTTTTGGAAACCCAAATTATATTAAGAAAATTAATAAAGGATATATTTGATATTATTCTAGGCATAGGATGATTATCTAGATCATGTGTATACAGAGAAGTCTTCCCTTAACGGTCACCTGCCTAAAGCGGTTAACTGACCCCTGCATTGTTAATAAGGAGAGGACATCACTCTAGTAAGAGCGCATTTGAATAACCTTTTTGGCAGATTCCATATACATATCGTCGGCTCATTATTGGCTTGACCTACCGACCATTTTCAAAAAAATTGAGTTGGGTATGGGGTATTCCGAACCCAAAACTTGTTTAACAAAATTTTTATGGTTTCTGATGTATTAAGGATGCTCCCTAGCAAGTATTTAAAAATTTAGTTAGTATTGTTATGCTCCATACGACTCTCTTTGACAAATGCTGGAAATTCCTCATACAAAACGTTCAAAACAAGTTTCCCTCTTCATTTGCTTCATTGCCGTAAGAAAAACAAGTTGTTAAAGCGAAAGCAAAATAAAACGAAAATAAGAAAATTTATTTTAATCTTGCACAAAAAGCTACTTTTCAGAATAAAATTCAGAAATGTGTTGTATGCGGCACAAAACAATACTTTTTTCGCCTCTAAGTTCGTTCTTGAAAGTTCACAAAAATTCACTTTTCTTCAAAACATGTGCCAGAAGCAGTTGTGAAAATACAAAAAAATTCTATCGGCTTTATCTTCAGAAAACTTCATGAAAACTTTCAGTGTCATTGTGCTCCATAACGACTTTTTGGCATATGCGCCAAACCAATAAGGACCTGTCGATATATTCCCTTCGATCTTATAAGGAGCATAGGGCCTTATCAAACTTCTTAATCTCGAATTTATCCATGGTAATACTTTTTACTAGATTCGACTTGAATTTGTCTTCCATATGTGTGCCTATCGACATTTATTTTCTTTTCTAGCAATAATTGACGTTTCTTTGCAGAAAGTTTTGTTTCCATTTGTCATACTTTGTAACCAAAAATTTGGTAATGTTTTGCGAAGGCATATTTTAGAACTCGCAATCATACAATAGTATGGCAGTGTTGATTTAACGTTTGAGTTAGAAATATTTAATAAAGGAATTCCCTAGAGGAAAGCAAACTGACACAAAAGTAGTCCTGTGATAAGTTCTTTGGCGGTAGAGACCGGTTTTAGTTCTAACACTTTATATAAATGGGAACTTAATTTTACTTTTATATGGGGTTGTCATATGAAAGTAATAATTAACACCTAACAGCCACTATTTTACAAGTCACACATCTAATCTCAATGAACGAGTTTAGTAAAAGTTACTACAATGCTAGTCCTTGGTATTATTCCAATAACACGAGTCATGGAATTAAATTTAAGAATGAATTTTTAAATAGACCCAAAGAAATGTTTCACACCACCGTTGAATACTATATCTGTTAAGCTAAGAGCACACTATCGGCTTAATGTACCAATTTTCGTTGTATATCATGTCCCGATAATTTGAACACACGTAATTTTTGTAATATAAAATAATCTGTGCTGAAATCGGGCTTATTGTAGACAATAAAAAGAAACAATTTTGTACCGATAATGTGAACATTAAGGGTGTTCTTGTTTGTATGGCCAAATTTAAAAATGTTTTGATTCCAGTTCGCCGGGCAGATTTTTATTTCTTTATATTAAAAAAGTAAAGAAGTAAAATTTGGAGCGAATGTGATAACGTTTAGTGGGCCCGGAAACGACTTCAATATACCTCTTTACGAATAAATAGATCAATATGAACAAATTTTATTTTGAAAAATATAATAATTGGTTTAAGTAAAAACAATAACACTGAAAAAAATAATTGGTTTTTCAATCCTTATTTCTTAATATTATGAATATAATATACGATCAGATTTTTTATACGATGGATATTTTTGTCGATAAACCTCAACAACCGGAAGCAACAATTGTTTCTCCTCTTCATCATTAGTTAAAATTCTGTTAAAGTCTGGAATAAATTTAACAACTCTCTCAGCAGTATCATTAACAACAAATAAGTCCTTAAGGCTAGATTACACTATTGTACTTTGTATTAATAAAAACTCAAGTAATATGACAAAGTTTGATAGTGTGAATGCAATGTGTCACGAAAATGACAAGTATTATGAAAAAAGTTTGACATCCCATACGACTTCATCGTTTTTTGAAAAATTTCTAAACAATAATACTTTTAATTAGGTCAGGGTTGCATTTTATTTCATGTGTTATGCCGATTTCTTTTCTGAGAAGTATGTTGCATAAATGTTACATGCTCTACACAAAAGAGATAGAGCATGTAACATTTATGCAACATATTTCTCAGAAAAGAAATCGCCATTAGTGTTTATACTTTGTGTGATGGTGTGAACAGAAACTGTCATGTTAAATTAGATTTTGTGACAGTCGCAACAAAGCTCATTACATTTCTATCTCACAAAGTGGAATACGTAATACTTGTGAGATAGTGTAATCGAGCCTTTACAGAATGTCCAACTTTCCTCAAATTCAAACGAAGTTGAAGGATCAAACTCTAGAAATTCTAGGGATAAACGAAAGCGACTGAAAAATACTTTGTTTTTTTTTAACAAGGTCACACAAGTCTGTTAAATTTGAATAGTTTCGGCCATTTTTTAATTTGACAATGGGTTCCTTTAAATTAAGTTATTCAACCATTTTACGTTTCTCTTCAAAGCTTATATTTGAATAAAAGTCAAATCTTGAAGCGGTGCGTCTGTGACATTAATATATCTGAACGACTAGAAAAATTGCAAATATCGCGTAATCCATTTGATTCATTTTCCATAAGTGAGACTTATATGTAAAGAAACAGTTGCATCTTTATTACCACTTCCAAAGTATATTTATAACAAGTACATGCAAGTGATCAGCTGTTTAGTTGTTTATATTCTCGATAGCGTCAAAATTTGCTTAAATTTTAAGTGCGCCATGATTTTTTGTTTGTTTCTGTTTGGCTGTTTGACAGTGTCAAGAGTTTTTACACAAACAAAATGAATGTTGTTTTTTTTATTGTCGATTTGTTGTAGACTTGCATGTACTTGGTATAAATATACTTTGGCCACTTCTAAATAATTGATTAAGCAAATATTTCAAATATTTAAACTTTTGGAGCAGATGTTGAATATAACATAGTTTCGAAAACGCTGCGCAATAAAATTTTGTACTCATGGTAGCTTGATTATACTACGCCCTATTTTTCCCCCCAGAGCACAGAGGCGCCTGTATTGATACCAGTATTTTAAGACGTTGTATCAAAAGACTTTTCATGTTTAATGTTTTTTGTGTTTGTCTACAACAAATTATTATTCAATGTTATAATAAAAAAAAATTAATTTCTCTTATTACGAATCCCTTAATAAAGTGATCATAACATTCACGAAACGTTGGGAAAATATGGCTTAATGCATTTTTAATTACATAAAGAACTTTAGGATGTATCAGCTGAAATATAATATAATTTAATTGACAAGCGGTTTACTTGGTCCACAATATTCCATTTAACTTATCTTTCATAAACTGCATCCGCAATATTTTTGACATCTTACATTAACAATTAAGATGTTATATAACTTAAGAACACTTAACACTTGAATCAAAAATACTTTAATTTTACTGTTAAGACCTTCACTCAGATCAATACTTGATAACATAATAAATAAGTAACACCTAAAAATGTTTTTTTTTTTCCTAAAAATGTAAAAAAACATGGTCAAAAATTGGAGTGTCCCACTTCACCCCGTGTCTATATTTCACAGTATTTATTGAAGAAAATAATGAATATGTATAAAAATTTATGTTTTGCCCATATACACTTTCTAAATATTTGAAGTCGTTTCTGGGTCCATAAAACGTTATCGGATTCGGTCCAAACTTTACATATTTACATTTTAAATACAAAGGAACGAGAAACTGCCCGGCGGTTTACAAAAATCTGACATTTGAAAATAAGAACACCCTTAGTGGACATCTTAAGCACAATGAAAAGCCAATAAAAATGCTGGAAATGCTCCAATCTAAAAAGACAATTAGCGACGATATAAGCGAACATCTGTTTGCTAAACAAGTACAAACGTCAAGTTGAATACTATTTTGAAAAATTTTCTATATATTAAAATATACCATTTATAGGAAATATTGGCCAAATTTACTTTTAATAGGCCAAAATTTACTATTTAGAGGAAATTTTTCCAAAACTACTTTTTATAGGAACTTTTACTAATATTTACTTTTTATAGGTAATTTTATTAAAATTTACTTTTTATAGGAAATTTTAATAAAATTTACTTTTTATAGGAAATTTTAATAAAATTTACTTTTTATAAGAAATTTTACTTAAATTTACTTTTTATAGGAAATTTTAATAAAATTTACTTTTTATAGGAAATTTTAATAAAATTTACTTTTTATAGGAAATTTTAATAAAATTTACTTTTTATAGGAAATTTTAATAAAATTTACTTTTTATAGGAAATTTTACTTAAATTTACTTTTTATAGGAAATTTTAATAAAATTTACTTTTTATAGGAAATTTTAATAAAATTTACTTTTTATAGGAAATTTTAATAAAATTTACTTTTTATAGGAAATTTTACTAAAATTTACTTTTTATAGGAAATTTTACTAAAATTTACTTTTTATAGGAAATTTTACTAAAATTAATTTTTATAGGAAATTTTACTAAAATTTACTTTTTATAGGAAATTTTACTAAAATTTAATTTTTATAGGAAATTTTGCATAGATTTATTTTTTAAATGAATTTTTTTAAAAATAAATTTTTTAAAGGAAATTTTTTAGAAATAAATTTTTCAAAGGAAATTTTTAAAAAATTTACATTTTGTAGATAATTCAGTTAAAATGTACTTGTAATATGAAATTTTGCTAAAATTTACTTTTTATGGGAAATTTGGCCAAAATTTAATAATTACATGGTTGCTTATGGTTGTCCTCATATCAGAAGATCAATCTGAAAGATCGTTGAACTAAGTCCACCTAGGTATAAGAAAAACTTCCCTAATATAAAATGTTTTGAATTTTATTAAATATCTTTACAATTTTCAAAAAACACAGTAATTTCCTCCTAGTCCAGCCGATTTTGGGAAATTGTGGATTGGCTTTTAGCTGGGAAAATCAAATGTGGGATTTTCATGTATTACAACCGGTGCAGATCAAACATTGAAAACACTTTGCAACAAAAATTGTAACTTCAATGCCATTAAAAAAATATAAAAGCCCTAGAGTTTTTTACATATCGCTATTTGAAGTGTAAATTATTGTGGCTTGTCAACATCCAGTGTCCACGAACGATATGAAACACCGAAAAGTGTCACAATGTCCACGGACACTATGACATTTTAAAGTGTTGCAATGTAGATGAACGGCGGGTCAAACAATGACTTCACTTTGTTAAGCTTCGTTGTATAGCAGGCCTTCGGCCGTGCGCAAGGATTTCCTACTCCATGGTATAACAACAAGCACCGGCTTCGCTAACTAAACTAGACATTGCGACACATTTTAAAGTGAAGTAGCACCAAAAAGTAACACAATGTCTGCAAAAAATATAACACTTTTTGGTGTGTCATAATATCCTTAGACGTTATGACACTCGACTTAATGACATTTTCAACTCAATTTCAACTTTATAATGAAAAAATTATTTTATTTTAAGATTTCCTAAGCTTCATTAAAGTAATATATAGAATTAATTTGCTCCAATAGTTTTCCAAAAACTTGCAACTGCCCAATTAAAATAACGAGTTAATTTCTACTAGTGACTTATCATTAAACGACAACGATGTCTACGTTTAAAAGGATTTTGAACTATTTCCCGGTACAATGTTAGAATGGGTACCCATTTAGGATAACGTAGGCGAAACGGTGGACGACAGTAGACAACGGGAGCGGTTGACAATGAGGCATCTTTATAAGATGATGGTCTATATAAATGGGGATGGTGTTGGACATGCCAGACGCTCTCTAAACAACGATCATGCAAATTATTAAGAGGACGCAACAATTGTTGGAATAAACGGTGAAATTGCTTTTCAATGCGACGATGTAGAAGTTGACGGTGTTGAGGACAAGGACAACGACTAGGGGTAACATTAATTAACGAAGGATCAAAGGTAAAACGTTGATGGATATAAATGTCTTGGAAATTTTTACCTGTCATCACTTGCATGAATTCTGAAATGTTACAGGAAAAATATTATTATTAAAAATAATATTTCAAATAAAAAATCATACCCACCATCAAAATCCACTGTGCCGGAACCATCTGCATCAATTTCCTCTATAATCATATCTAAATCTTGATTAGATAATTTATCATCCAATTCATGTAAAATGCCACGCAATGTTGCCACTGTTATATAACCCTTGCCATCTTTGTCATAGATACGAAAAGCCTCCCTCAATTCACCCATCAACACTGGTACATCCTCTTCAACTTCCACAAAACGTGAGGCCAATCTACAGAACTGTTTAAAATCCAATTTACCCGAATTTCCCTTATCGACTTCTTTAATTAGAGCTTTAACTGCTTTGTCATCGAGTTTTTGTCCTAAAATTTCTAAAATCTGCATGACATCAGCATGTTCGATAAAACCCTTGTCCTCGTGATCGAAGGCTTTGAAGGCATTACGCATAACTATTGAATTGAACAGATTTAGGAAGAGTTAAGCAAATACAGTTAATGGAAAGGACTTAAGAAGGATTGAAGTTTTTACAATAAGCTCAAAGAAAAAAATAGCAAAAGAGGCGAAAGAACCGTAAGGTGGTGGATAATGGATAATTTCGGAATAATTTTTTTTTTTTTTTGTTTATCGAAAGTTAATTTTTTTCGTTTTTACTTACTTCTCAGTTGTTCTTTGTCGTATTCCTGTTCACTCTGTAATTTTTTTTTTTACAAAATAAAAGAGAAAAATTACAAATTATTAAAATAACGGTTGTAAAGTTGGAGAAGGGTGTACTGGTGCTTAAGTGCTACTGGCGATATACTTCTAATCTAATGGAAGTAGGAACTAAATCTTTACAAAAGAAGTGCTGGGCAAAGTTGGAAGGTGATGTTACTGCCATTTGTTTGTTATGTGTAATTGTTGCGAGCAGATTTAGGCATTTTGTCGGTTAAGGGTTAATTTTTAGCTGGATATTGTTTAACAAAGCTCTGGAATTGTTATGTGCAGCCGTTGTCGATATAGGAAGCAGTTGCAGGTGGAGGGTAGTTTGTTATTGTGCCTCTTTTGTTAGATAATTTTTGTGCATTCAAAGGAAATAAAATAATGCAAAGATATCACTTAATGTTATTTCATGTTTTATTGCTTTAATTTAACTATTTCCAAAGTTTTCTTACTTGATATTATTGAAATAAGGGGAAATTTATTTCAAATATTTGCGATTTTTTATCACTGACTAACTGCCTGTTCTTTTATTTCTGAACGAAGACTCTGTTCGCTTAACTAACATTTAAAACAACTACAATATTTTATAAATTTTACATGCAAGTTAAGCGAACAAAGTCTTCGTTCGAAATCGCTGAACCGGCCATTAAAAATCAAAATGAATACTAACAAGTTAGAGTGCTATATTCGGCTGTGCCGAATCTTTGATACCCTCCACCGACAGTTCGAATGTTTAAGGAGTAATATTTGTATGATGTTATTATAATCTTAAACTGTGACGATTTGTTATCAATTATGGTTTAAGGCAACCAAACTGTTTTCCGGTAGAAGGGTTTATATGGGGCCTAGGGTAAATTATGGACCTATCATCACGAAATTTTACAGCGTCATTTCTAGTCCTTTAAAACTGTGACGTACCAATTTCTGTTATGATAGCATTATTAATTATGGTTTTAGGTGTACTGAACTGTTTTCCGGGAGTAGGGTTTCTATGGGGCCTAGAGTAAATAATGAACCGATCTTCACGAAATTTCACAGTATCATTTATAGTCCTATAAAACTGTGACGAGCCAAAATTTGTTATGATTGCATTATTTTTTACGGTTTTAGGCGTACTAAACTGTTTTCCGGTAGTAGGGTTTATATGGAGCCCAAGGTAAATTATGGACCGATCGTCACGAAATTTCACAGTGTTATTTCTTGTCCTAAAAAACTGTGACGTACCAAATTTTGTTACGCTAGCGTTATTTTTTACGGTTTTAGGCGTACTAAACTGTTTTCCGGGAGTAGGGTTTATATGGGGCCCAGGGTAAATTATGGACCGATCTTCACGAAATAACACAATTTTATTTCTTGTCCAATAAAACTTTGATGTACCAAATTTTGTTATGATAGCATTATTTTTTACGGATTTAGGCGTACTAAACTGTTTTCCGGGAGTAAGGTTTATATGGGGCCCAGGGTAAGTTATGGACCGATCTTCACGAAATAACACAATTTTATTTCTTGTCCAATAAAACTTTGATGTACCAAATTTTGTTATGATAGCATTATTTTTTACGTTTATAGGCGTACTAAGTTGTTTTCCGGAAGTAGGTTTTATATGGGGCCTATGGTAAATTATGGACCGATCTTCACGAAACTTAACAGTTTAATTTCTAGTCCTATGTAACTGTGACTTGCCAAAATTTGTAATGATAGCATTGTTAGTTAGGGTTTTAGGCTTAATATACTGTTTTCCGGGAGTAGGGCTTATATGGGGCCTAGGGTAAATTATTAACGGATCTTCACGAAATTTCACAGCGTGATTTCCAGTTGAATAAAACGAATTGCTGCGAAATCTTATATCATTCTGTGCATTTTTCCACCATTTATGTTAGTTTTTGTAACAAAATTATCAATTTTTGTTATGTGGTGGTTCCACATTTTGATTCATAGCTCAGATCCTATTGAACCGATTTTGCTGAATTTCAATCCCAAACTGCTTAGGATAACTACAAGCAATTTGACATCAAGTTTGTTGATTTCTTTTGAGTTTTTCGAAAGTGAGCGTGTTTTCAACAGACGGACAGACGGACAGACGGACAGACAGACGGACATAGCTAAATCGACTTAAAATTACTCAAGGACCCAGAATATATATACTTTATAGGGTCTGAGATGAATAGTAAAAAAGTTTCACACGGAATGACAAACTGAATATACCCTCTTCACAACTAATTGTGGTGGAGGGTATAATAACAATTTTGATTTTAGTTGAACTGTTAATTTTGAATTTTTGATATTCTTTTAATTAGGCTTGAGTTCATCAAATTTAATTTTCATTAAATTATTTTCACTGAGAGAAGGAATTATAAAACTTGGAATTTTTATTAAAATTTATTGATAATTTTTCTTGGCTGAGCGGGGATTTGGACCCGGTTGGATCTTTACATGTTTCAAGAATCGTCGACGAAAGTGGACAAAAAACATAATAAACAAATGTATTCAGGTTTTCAGAGGAAAGGAGGCAACATGTAATTTGAAATTTAAAAATGATAATAACAACAAATTTCAAAGCGCCAGTAACTACTGGTTAAATATTGATGTTCGACTGTTGGCTAACGGGCACCGCAGTGGTGCAGTGGGCAGAACTCAAAGATCTTCTGACGATAGAATGTTGTTTTTCCTGAAACATGTAAAGATCAACCCGGGTTCAAATCCCAGCTCAGCCAAGAAAAATTATCAATAAATTTTAATAAAAATTCCAAGTTGTAAAATTCCTTCCCTCAGTGAAAATAATTTAATGAAAATTAAATTTTATGAACTTATGGGCAGGCAGTTCCAGCGTAAAGTCTACTTTTTTGAAAAATTTATATTTTGCTGTAAAGCGCAACTATCGGGTGATTTTTTTAGAGCTATAGGAAAGTTAAAAAAAAAATGCATGAAATCTTTATTTGAATCGATAGTTCGGTCCATATAATTTAATGTTTGAAGATTATTTCATGCCAAATGTTGACCGTGACTGCGCCTCCAATGCTCCATCCGCTTAGTCCAATTTTGGCATACTCTTTCCAACATTTCGGCTGGTATCTCATGAATACATACTTCAATGTTGTCTTCCAATGCGTCAGTTGAAGCGGGCATGTGTGTATAGACATGAGCTTTAACATAGCCCCACTAAAAATAGTCTAAAGGCGTTAAATCGCACGATCTTGGCGGCCAATTGACCGGTTATGAACGTGAAATGAAATGTTCACCGAACTCGCCTCTCAATAAGTCCATTGTTAAGCGTGCTGTGTGGCATGTGGCACCGTCTTGTTGAAACCACATGTAAAATTCAATAATTTACAAGCGTTGTTCATTTGTAAGACGATTCATGGTTAAATTATAGACCAAACTGAAGATGTTTGACAGTGAAACAAAACACAAAACGTGCGTCAGCTATTTAAACCAGTGTTGCCAAAAAGATAATAGCTAAAAAATCAATACTTAGCTCTGCATTTAGTAACAAAAGGGATAACTTTTGAACAACATGTTCTTAAAATACAACCTTATCTGACATTTCATTAAAAAAAAGTAGACTTTTCGCGGAAAATTTCCATATTTACCTTTAACGAGCAAAGATTTTTAAATTTGATAGTTTGAAAAATAAATCTATATAAGCCGAAAGCTTACTAAAAAAGATTTTATACAAAACGTCTCGCTCAATTCGCAGTCTTATGGCGATTTCTTTTCTGAAGAATATGTTGCATAAATGGTAAATGCTCTACACAAAAGAGATAGAGCATGTACCATTTTTGCAACATATTTCTCAGAAAAGAAATCGCCATTACTCAGCTTTGTAATACAGGTCAAAATACACTTCTGTTTTTGAACGTCATGCCAGCGCATATTTTTGCTTATATCTGCAAATCCTTACATGCAGTCTACAACTGACACGAAATGCTTAACTTTAACACTAATATGATGTTAGTGTTAGGTATACACTCATCACGTTAGAAGTTTTCTCGTGTTATAACACGGTTGTTAATGCAAATGTTTTAACAACGCTTTTATAACAGCAAATCATGTCAGTTGTAGACGGGCAGTTAGCGTCGATTGTTGTCATTTTTTTTCTGAATAAAGTGCTACTTCATTATTAAAATCCTTTTTAAAATATTGACTTTTTTATTTAATTTTTTTACATTTTGTCGTACAAATATCACGTCACGTCAAAATGGAAATGCCCATATCCGGTTATTCCCAGTGAAATAAACTTGTCAGAATTGAATATCGAAAATTTATTAGAAACTTTCAAACATTTTTTACCCACACCACAATTGTGAAAATGCGTCAAGCGTTTTGATGTAATTTTCAAAGAGTTTATCCAAAACAAAACTTTAGAACACGAACTCAATACCACACGGCTAGAAAATCTTATATGACGGATCACTAGTTTGGCTTGTTTTCTTGAAAATGTATTGGAAATAGAATCTTCATGTTTAAACAATGCTCGCCGCTCTTATTTAGTAGCTCAGCTGTTTGTTAGAGGCAGAACTTGCAACAGCAAATCGACTATTATAAGGGAGTGGAGCTATGGAATCTAGAAATTATATGAATTTTCATTTCCCTTCAAGCAACTAGTTTATACAGGGTGGCGTAGAATGAGCTGTATGGTGCGAATTCTTTATAACTCTTTGTTACAAGTAAAGGTGTTGATTATAATTCTTATTCACTTAACAGTTTTGTTTGTTAAATATCTTTAGTTTTACTAAAAATTTTCCTGACGATCTGGCATAAGCAACCAGTGAAATGCGCATAGGAATAGCTTATCCCTTCAACAATAAATTTCAGTGTTTTGGGAAATTGGGAATTAAGCACGACTAACAAAATCTTTTAAATTAAAATTTTGTATTCCCAAAAATTACTTTGATAATAAACTGGCAAGTGCGCGGCTTAAAAAACTTAACTGGCAACATGCTTTGGCAAGTTGATTTTGTTTTCATTTTGTTTTTTTTTAACTTACTTACAACTACAATTAATGTTGGAAGAATTCCAACCAATTGTAGTGGGGAATGAAAGAAGAGATAAACTCACTGTTTATTGTTGTTTTTTTTTTTTGTTTAAGCTTTGATATTGTTACAAGTTAAACTGTTGCTTATAATTCTTATACGCTTAACAGTTTTATATGTATAATAAATTTAGTTTTTCTTAAATCTTTGGATGAAGCTTCCCGACGATCTGGCAACCAGTGATATGCGCATATTAATAGCTTATCTCTTCAACAATAAATTTCAGTGTTTTTATCAAGAATAAAAATTGGGAACTAAGAACGACTAACAAGATCTTTTAAATTAAAATTTTTGTAGTCCCAAAAATTACTTTGATCATTTTCTATTTTTTGTTTCCTTTTCAACATTTTGTGTATACAATCGAAAAACGAACCAAAACAATTGAATTTTATTTTTCAAACAAACAATCCATTGTGTTGATACACTGCACCCGCAACGTCAACAATGAACCATTTGATTGGAAACTTTCTTCAACATGGGTCTGTAAGAACCCTTTCTGGTGCCACATATTCGGCGAATGCAATTCGCGGACAAGCAATTTCAACTGGCCTCCGCGTTTAGCAGATTTAACAGCTCCTACCACTTTTCTTTGGGGATATTAAAAAGAAAGAGTGTATGCTAACAAGCCAAGACCCATTACCGAATTAAAAAACGAAAGTTGCGAAAAGTTATGGAAAAGAGAAAGTACACCTGAAGAAGACAGGCGCAGATTCAGGGGGGGGGGGAATAAGGAACTTCCCCCCCCCCCCTAAATTATAAAAGTATGTTTTGTTAATTTCGATAAAACAAGAATTCCCAATAATAATATTTTTTTTATGTACAAAATTTTTGGAAATCCCAGCAAGGTTTTTTTTGCTTTTTCATTGAATCTCTAACGAAATTTTTAATGCATGTGCCCGTGCAGAAAACTGAATTGCCAAATTGGTTTTTTTTTTTGTTGTTTTCTTGCGAAGACAATAGAATGGAACAATTTGTTTTTTAATTTTGTTTTTCTTTTTACCCACTTACAACTACAATTCGAGTCGGAAAGAACCCAACCAATTGTAGGGGGATGTAAGAAAAGATAAACTCACTGTTTATTGTTGGTGTTTTGTTTAAGCTTTGATATTGTTACAAGTAAGACTTTGAGTGTTTAAAATTCTTATTCGCTTTAGGGTTTTATTTGTATAATATTTTTAGCTTTTCTAAAAACTTTGGAAAAGGTTTCCTGATGATCTGGCCTAAGCAACCAGTGAAATGCGCATTTTGAATAAGTATTTTTTGTTTTTTATTGAATCTCTAACACAATTTTCAATAAGTATCCAAAACTTAATCCTAAAAGTTATTTATAAGATATTTCCAATGAAACATCTAGTTTACCGTATTCAAATACTTATTATTCTACATTCAATCCCAGCAGGTGCCATCTATATTCAAAGACTAAATGTTTGACTTGATGCGGTTGAATTATTAAAAAGCCTAAGTATTTGCAATATTTATGTATGTATGTATGTGTTATATGAACAAAAATTCTATTCGATATTTTTTGACGAAAGCACAGATTTGTCGGGGTAAAGCCATATTTCCTTATCTTTAAGATATTTCAACAAACAACAAAAAGTTGTTAGGAAAGCATTTATTGGCTTTGTTGTAAATGCATTTGAAGAGGCTTTAAAGGATATTGATGACGTTGATGTGTCAATTGATACGAAGGCACTATCATCAATAGTTCTTAAAGCTTTGACAAATTTTGGTCTTGACCTAAAAAATTGTGTAGGAGATGGAACAGATGGGTGTCCTCTGATGTCAGCAGAAAATGGAGCTGTTAAAAATTCTGGAAACCGCGACAAATGCGAAACCTACGCCATGCTATTCCCATAAATTTAACATCTTAATTTCTAAAAGCAATATTAGTGCCATCAATACAAAAAGTAGTATCATTTGTTAAGAAACGACAAAGTTTTTTAAATATAATCACCCCAAGCAAAACAAAGTAGTAGCAAAGTATTTGGGAGCCAAACGCTTTACATTATGCGAGACAAGATGGGTGGACCGCCACGACTCAATTTTTCACTTTGCAACAAGTGTACATCATTTAGTAAAAGCTTTGGAAAAAATATCTGAGTGAAAGAAGTATCTCAACCTTTATATTAAGGAACTCACTTGGTACTTTTGAATTTATTTGCGGAATATACATATTAAGTGGGATACTTATTGAAATACAGCCGCTTAGTATCATTTTACAAAAGCAAAAAGCCTTATCAAAACTTCAATCATGTGCCTTGAAGAGAAAAGAAATAAAGCCAAAGAACAATTGAAAGCGATTTTTGAAAAAGTTAAAGTAATTTGCGTTCAAATCGAGGTTCGAATCGAAAAGGCAAGATTTGAACGAAATAATCACATCCCAAATGTTGAAGATTACTACCGAGTTGTAGGTTACATTTCTCTTATTGAATTAATTTTTGAAGATCTCAAAACACCTTTCCCAATAGATGTACTAAATGTATTAAACATGCCTAAACTTCTACCTCAAAGTGTTATCAAGTCATATACAGATACAAAACTTTTAAAACCACAATAAGCTGAGCTTATTATGTTTGATAAAAGAGATAAACGCCTACTAACATCTAAACTTGAGCCTGAACTGTTGCATTGGCAACATGGAAAATATCTGAAAATCTATCAGATAACGTTGTAGATGCTTTAATAGACTGTGATGAAGATATCTACCCAAATCTAAGAAATATATTTAACATTTTCGTTTCAATGCTCGTCAGTAATGCCACGAGCGAGAGGTCATTTCGCACTCTTCGTCGAATAAAAACATTGCTCAGATCAACAATGATAGAAGATAGAATATACTATCTAAATCTGCCTCACAAGAAAATCATAAATTGCTTATTTAAAAAGATAAATTTATTTTAATTTATATTGAACTGATCTTATATTTTATTTAACCTTTTCGTTGGGTTTTTTAATACAATAGACACATATTGTTTTTAATAAACTTTTAAAAACAGATTTTTTACTTTTTTGTATCATACAAAATTCCCCCCCCCCCCCCCCCCACCCTAAGGCTCAAGCTGGATCCGCGCCTGAAAGTAGAAAATGAACATCACTTAGAGGATTGTTAGAGATTGTTAATCTAATTGAAAAAAGTTCCCAAGTATAAACTCTTTTCAAAAAAAAAAAGGAAGAATAAGCCATATAGCTCATTCTGCGCCACCCTGCGTAAGTATTTTTAAATGGATAAATGTATTGATTTAAATAATCTTATCTACCGAAAATAAAGAAAATGATATTGCATTTCTAATATGATATCAAAAAATGTAAGTGAAGCCTTCTAGGAAAAATTTTTCAAAGAAATGAATTTTTGCTCTTCAACAAATTGGAACACTGAATGCTTTAAATATCACAGATCGTTTTTAAGCAGTGTTCGAAAATAAACAGTACATTATTTAGCGTTCGGCTCACACACCGAAGAACGATATCTATTTTTTTAGTGTTTGTGTAAACATACACAAACCTTAATACCGTTCGTAACTATTTTCAAGAAAGAACCGAACATTATATAATGTTCGGTTCTTCGTTAAAAAACAGAACAATTGTAGTGATACTGTAGAAAAACATTATATTTTAATGTTCTATAATATTTTTTTCGTGTGTGTATTTTGTTTTTGTAAAAAATGTTTGGTTTTTTTTTTATCAGCAAAAAGCGACGAACATTAACGAGCCGAACCGAACACATTGAAGTTCGTGGATTTTCAAAAAAAACCGAACGGAATTTAATGTTCTCATCATTTGTTGAGTATGATGAAAACAGCATTATTTTTGTGTTCGAAAGATGACAAACAGGGAAACGTTATTTTTTTTAATGAATCTCTACACAAACACTATTAGCGTTTGTGTTTTCCACAAATCTACCGAACCGAACATTAAAGAATGATATTTAGTGTTTATTTTCGAACACTGTTTTTAAGTTACCAAGCAAAAAAATGGAGCTTACTGGTGAGCAGTTTTGTAGGGGAGAGAAGCACAATAACCCCTTATAAACCTACTTAAAAGAGGCATGATTTTTATATGGCGAATTCCCTCTAGGAAGCACTTTTACTTTTTTCCTCTCTGGTAAAAAGCAATTTTATGATTAAATGCGTAATAAAAAAAATGTGATTTCTGTGTTCGGTAATATTTCGGGAATAAACGTAAACATATTTTTAAAAACATTGCAATACAACCTGCTTCCCTGTTAGGGATTAACAGAGGCAATTAGAATTGTGTTTGTGTATTTTTTTTTTTTTTTTTTTCTCTAAAATATTGATTTTAATTATTCACTTACAACCTCTTGACTTGTAAGGGATAAAGGGATAATGTTTATTTGCTTCAATTAAAAATTCGCTTCAATGGTATTCGCTTCTTAGTTCTTGGTATGTTATAGCCAGCGCATATACATATGTATATCAGCGCACAGGAAACCTTTAAATTTTTTACTGGGTATCAACTAAAGATTTTTACATTTTAAGGGTTACACGATCAAGTTTTGCCTATCAAGTTTTAGTACACTCACGCTTTTTTACTAATACAATCATACTTTTAAACATTGAAACGAACTTGCCTTTAAAATTCTCTTTCCAGTGAGGGTTTAAATTTACGCTCAAGAAAACCGCTGATTTCAAGGTTAGTGAGCAAATTTGTTGTTTGCCTTTATGAATTGTTTTCTTGATGACATCTGGAAAGTAAATTGCTCAAAAATAGAATGCAGCCTACGACACAACTTTAAATTTTTAGAAACTTTGACAAACAGTATATGTAAAAAACTATCAAGAAAATCTTGATCGTGTGGCTGCACTGAAAATGCCAAATTCAGAATTTTATCAATACCAGATTAAAAGGAAAATTATAAATAACTTGTTCTTCAGCTGCAGGTTTGCACCACGCGTTAAAAGCTTTTGAACATTTTTGAAGGTGCTTGCGACGCATTAAAAAGTAGAAAGTAATCTTACTTTATGCGTTAGATGGTTTATGCATTTTACGCATCAATTGTCAACACAATTTCACATCGATTCCACGTTTTCGTCAGCTACATAAACGCCGCAACGCATTTAAAGCGTGGTGTGGACGGCGGTGCGCAAAATGAGCCCAGGAAATATGGCCCCAAAAGGAAAATGAAAAACGACCCCAAAATTTTACATGAGACACAACAACACGCAATTTTGGCGCAATTTTTTTGTTTTTTTTGGGGTTATTTTTCATTTTTTCGTTAGGGTGTTTTTGCATTTTAAGTGGAATGAAAAATGACCCCAATATCAAGGAATGAAAAATGGCCCCAAATAAAATCACAATTTTTACTTTGGGGCTATTTTTCATCTACTAATAAAAAATGCAAGTTTAAAGAAATGAAAAATCACCCCAAACATTTTTACACAAATTTTATAAAATTCTATGTAAAAGTTTCTAGGGATAACATAAAAAACAAGAATTCTTATACCAAAGTAGAGAAAATCCTTGCCGGTTATGCAGAGATGCTTTAGTTAGCGAAGCCGGTGTTTGTTATACCATAGAGGAAAAAATCCTTGAGCCCGGCCGAAGGCCGTCTATGTAGTGAAGCTTTAGTGAGCGAAGCCAGTGTTCGTTATACCTAAGAGAAGAAAATCATTTCACCCGGCCGAAGGCCGTCTATACAGAGAAGCTTTAGTTAGCGAAGCCAGTGTTCGTTATACCATAGAGAAAAAAATCCTTGTGCATGGCCGAAAGCCCAACCGTGCTATCAATCGTACGATTTTTAAAACCAAAACTGTATAATTATCCGGATTTTGAAATCGGGATTCTAAATTTGGGATTTTTAGTTTTGGGCATATGAACTCCACCGAAAATGTTTAATGTCACTTTCTTTGTGTTCTTTTTTGGGGTTAAAATTCATTATAAATTTTGAGGTTATTTTTCATAATGAAGAATAACCCCAAATTTAGGGTCATATTTCATTTTATTTTTAGGGTTATTTTTAATTTTTTTTGGGTAATTTTTCATTAAAAAAATGGGGTCATATTGCATTATGAAAAAAAGCCCCAAATTTGGGGTCAATTTTCATTTATTTTTTGGGGCCATATTTCCTGGGGCCATATTTCGCAGCGCCGGTGTGGACCACCAGCTTTAGCAGTTTAAAATTTGACTTCGTTTTTAAAATTTTTGATTAGAATTGCATTAGAATCATAATATCAAAACCACATGTTCTTAAAGCGAAATTTAGGCGATTTCAAAAGTTTTAAAATATTATAATTTCCCGGTTTTGTTTTCAACATAAAAAGTATTTTAATTTCGCAAAATAATATTTTTAGGTTATAAACAATTTTTTGCACACTTTTTAAGAATTTTTTGGCACTTTTTTTTTTAGTTTTCTATGTTGTTAAATTCTAGAAATTCTTCGATTACTTAAGAGAATTTGGGCATAAAATGAAATCCTACATTTAACCTCTAAATAAATTAGTTCGATTGATTAATGTACTTTAAATTTTTTCGGTTTTTATTTTAAAGCAATCAAGGCCATTTAGAAAAATATTTTGGTTGTTTTTAATAGCGAATCAGGTGTTTAAAAAAAAAATTTTTTATGTAAAACTTTGTTATTTCTAAACTCATGCTAATTAAAGTGAAAGAGGTGCAATATTTTGCTAATAGGAAAAGAACACTACTCACCATTTTGTATGAAATAAATTAATCCAAAAGTTGTAGGGGAATTGTTATGAAGATGATCCTTTAAAAAATAAATAATATTTTTTATTTATTTTATTTAAAACAGATTTTTCTTTAAACTTTATTTAAATATATATATTTTTTTTTTTGAATTTACTTTATTTTAAAAACGAACTAAAAACGTTTTGATTGTAGTTAATGGAAAAGAAAACTACGTCAAGAATGAATCAGTTTTGGAACACGGAGCAATTTAACCGTTTCTGTGTGTTTACGTTAGAGCACCACGATAATCACTCAACTCTAGTGATTTGCATCAATTAAAAAATTACCTTTCGATCAGATCGAATTAGTTTGAAAATTTATTCTGCTCTGCTCTGTTCGATTGTAGTTGGCTAAAAATTCTATTCAGTTGGTAGATGCTGAAAGAATCACAACAACGTTTTCTTTTTTATGTCGCATTAACGACAAAAAAAATAAATAGAAAACAACAAAAACAACAACAACAAATACTAAGAAAAAAGTATGTAACAACAAAAACAGCTATAAAACGCAATTCTGATGATTATTTGAATTTATTCGATGCCTTTATGTTGCTGCTGCTGCTGCTGTTGTTGTTGTATTCGAATCAATTCAATTTAAAATTTTCAAATAGAGCGACATATTTTTCCTTTAATTTTTGTCGTCGTCGTTAGTTTTGTTTCTGTTGTTGTTGTTGTTGCATTTTATTGAGAAACAACATTGATATAATTAGAAATGTAAGACAGAGAAAAAGAGTGTTTGCAAATAAAAATTGCAAAAAAAAAAAAATTAAATAAATGAATAAATAAAATCCCCCATAAAAGAAATAAATGAAGCCAATATAAATGAAGAATGATGCTTAAATTAAAAAAAATATGTCCACATTTATATTTAATCACATACAAATAATCGGAAAAAACACAGAAGTATTTAGAGAAAAATAGTTCAAATTAATTGGGGGTTTTCAAATTAACAATTCAACAGTGGTGCTTGTAAGAGAAAAAATTCAGGAAATATTTTACTGATTTATTGGATTTTAATTGCAAAAAAGAAAACTTTTTGTACCAAAAATATTTGTCTCAAAGTTAGAGACTTTCCTTTTCCGAACAATATTGCGAAGGGTAGTATTTCAAAAGGGACTTTTATATGGGTGCTAGAAAATATTGGGACCTTTTTGCCTTTTAATACCTTAAGGTATGTTTACACTTAACACATATTTGACGAAAAAATTCGAAAACGGCGTGACCACTAAAATGATTAACTGTTAACAATGTTAACAGTGTTTTAACATTTTTTGATTATTCATTAAACTAAAAAAAACATCGTAGAATACAATTAAAAAAATTGTGAAAAGCTGTTTGATCTAGCAAACGTTATGCAAAATCAAACAAATGTTATGTAAAAGTAGCGGCCGCGTGTGACCATTGTTTAAGTAAACTTTATACATAATACAATTATCTGTGACAAGTTGGCGCCTCTGACACCTTTTAGCTTAATCGCAGCTTTTGAGTAGAAAAACATCTTTTTTATTGATTACTCGAATCTCAGCGATCTATAAAACATGTTTAACAAGTAAGAAATAAGAGTCGTTCCAGCCCGATCATTTGATATCACTGTGCAACAAAAAAAAACCAGCCTCACCACAAGCAACGCGATATGAAAGTATACTACTAGTAGAGCAAATCTGCCAAAGGGGTTTGAAAAGTTATCTGGGGTCCCCGAAATATCATCCCCTAAAGTTTTTGAATGTTTCGAAAAGGCGTTTGGTATAAGTCAAAAAAAAAAAATATACTAAATGTACTTCTGAGCTAAAAAATAATTTCAGATGTCTTCAGTAGAACCGTATGGCGATTCTTTTCTTAGAATTTGTTAACCCTCTAACTCTCATTTTAAGGGGTCATATTTGTCCTTTTTCCCAACTCTTATACAAAAGTATACCTACTAAAACGGTACTTTTAAGTGTTAAAATGTTCAACGAATATTTTCTGCGTCCAGTTTCAATAGGGGTCTTCTAAGACCAAAAGTTCTTGTGATGTATTTAAAATGGGTTTTCGAAATTTCGGGCATTGAAATTTTTGAATTTCTTGAAAATGCGTTTGGCACAAGTTAAAAAAATATACTAAATGTACTTCTAAGCTAAAATACTATTGCAGATGACTTCAGTAGAATTGTATGGCGATTCTTTTCTCAGAATATATTAACCCTCCAACACTCATTTTAAGGGGTCATTTTTTAACTTCCACAAAAAAATATTCTAAAACGGGTTAAAGGGTTAGAGGGTTAAAACGGATTTTCGAAAAATTCAAAAATTTGCTTGGCCCGGTATTTCGAAAATCTGTTTTACATACATTGCACGACATTGTTATTTTACTCTCAGATTGGAACTACCAACGAACAGTTTAATCTTTCCATATTTTTGTTGTTTGGCCAATGTTATTGTTCATAAAATTAGATTTTATTTTAGCTAATACGGCCTAAAGTTCTGTATATAATTAAAAATGAATTTAGTCCATATTTTCCCAACGTTTCTTTTGTTTTACATGGTTTAAAAATTAAGTACTTATTTCAAGAAATTCCGGAATTGATTTTCGAAAGTAATCCCATTTAGGATTGTTTTAAGTGCGTTTTAGTGTAATTCGTACTTGAACTTTTGAGCACGACTCCTACTGAAAGTAAGTATAAAAACCTTAATATCCCTAGAGGAAAGGGAACTAACACTTAACTTGTCACGTGACAGTTCTTTAGTGAAAGGGACCGGTTCGAGTTCTAACACTTAATATGAAGGGGACTTGTCACTTTAACATGGCGATGTCCTACGAGGGGGTTAATTGGCACCTTTTTGACGCTTTGTAACAGGTCACAGAAACAACCTAAATGGACACATTCAATTTTAGTTAAAATAATGCCTGTGGCAAATTTTGTCCCAAACGAACCATGTTATTAGGGCGGATCCCCTTCGTTTAATGTAATAGAACCAGGTAGAATAAATCAGTCATTTCCGACACAAAATCCAGTTACATGACAAGTTGTTTGTCAATTACCTTCTGGAGTAACTACTCTTTTAGCACATTATCACCAGTTAAGTGATATGTTCTGTTTTAACCTATCACAATTCGTTCCTTTTTATTATAAAACTGCTTTCACTTATCACGGGATAAGTGCCTTAAAACCAATTCCCGCAGGGCAATGTAGTATTATTTCAATAAAACAAGTCCTAGAACTAAATTTAATAACAAAATTTTAGAAAATTCAACAAAAACGTGTCACACCTCCGGTGAAGACTGTACTGTCATTACTTTTTCTACCTTTTTGTTCTTCATAAACCAGTTACATGATTGGTTCTCCTTTCACTGGTCATGAGTTTTTTCTTTTTGTACCTGTTCTATTTTCACAACTCCCAGGACCAGTCTGTTGCACCAATTGACACAAATTTCCCGCAGGGATATTCCGAGTGTTTTTCTTTCTGTGTACATATTGGCGTTGTATAGGAGCTCCGCAAAATTGATTTCAACCAAAAGCTATACGGACAGACGTTCAACCTGAATTAAACTCTTCTTCACATAAGGATCCAGAATATACCTTATAGGTAATAGGATCAATATTGTGTAAGTGACAAACGGAAGGACAAAGTTATATGGATATACCCTTTTACATTCGGTGAAGGGTACGTATAACAAGAGCTACAGTCTTCAGGCAATAGCTTAACCTCTTGATAGGTATTGTTTTTTGTCCACAACGACTTTAAGCCAGAAATAGGTGGGAATGCTCGCGAAGAGTCAAGAAAAACTTTGCCAACGACAGATAATCACATTGTTACTATCGCCAAAAAAAAACCTGTTATATCGTCCATAGCAATTTCTGCCAAATTTCTGTGCAAATGAAGTAAAATAGAGCAAATTGGAAATACGTACATTTTTTTGTTGCCATGTGCAAATGTGTGAATTTTTGCACGTACATATTTGCATAGTTTGCATATTTTGCACTACCAATCGTGATTTCCCTTAATATTTTTAACTCGCTTTGTAAATAATATATTTGGCATGTTGCGAATTTAAAAATCAATGTAATTTGAAATGGCCAAATATCCTTTTTTTTCAGTTAAGACCAGCACTCAGGGGATGACCCCTACTAATGCATTGCATTGTGTTGGAACTAGGAAAATAGGTTGTGGGAAGGAGGATAGAGGGAGGAGTGTTTGTGAACATTCGATTTGAATTTAATCATGTTGTAAAGAGAGGGAAGACTTCGGCAGGAAGGTTATTCCACATACGAACAGTCCGGGAAAAAAACGAATTCTCTCTGTAATGCGTTGTACGATTCACCAATCCAATCGACCACATAAGGATGGGCTCTGAGGAAAAACGTGTATTACGAACAAACGTACGGGTTTCGGGAACCAGATCCCTAATTTTGTCAGAGCATATCCCATTGTAGTAACGATAAAACAGGCAAATACAACCCACATTGCGACGGTGCTCAAGGGAGTCAATAGAATTGGATACCCTACTGTCATCAATGAGAACCTTCGCCCTCTCCTGCACGCGGTCGAGAAGCTCCAAAATAGACTTTGAAGCAGCGGCCCACACATGAGAGTTGTATACCATACGCGGTCGGATATAGGTGGTATAAATAGTGAGGATATCAGATGGAGTGAAGTATATCTTACACCGTCTTAGAAAACCGAGGCACTTGAATGCTTCTTTCGACACCTTGAATATATGTTCTGTCCATCGGACATCACATTGTATCCTCATGCCCAGAACATCAAGAGATTCTGATTCCTCAATAATTTTACCACCCATATATACAGATGAGGCACCTTGATTTGTCGCGCGTTTATGCGTCAGCACGCAACATTGGGTTTTTCGGGCATTAAAATCGACCCTATTCGCACGACCCCATTCCGAGACTATGTCAAGGTCTCGGTCAAGCGTATCATTCATATTCTGCCTCATAGCACAGACATCAGATACGCTTGATCTGCATTCGAATGAGTACGAGTGGCAAAGGTTGCTGTCATCTACAAAAGAGTAGATATGGTTGGAAGTTTGACAAAGGAGGTCATTAAGAAAGATAAGAAATATAGTAGGAGAAAGAACGGAGCCTTGCGGCACCCCTGAATGAATCTTAAACTCGTTTGACGAAACCCCATCTATAACAACTCGTATAGTGCGATCTCTGAGAAAACTCGATATAAATCGAGAGAAATTATCACCGACACCAATTGCAGCAAGTTTTGACAAGAGTGCACCATGTCAATCTCTGTCAAACGCCTTGGAAATATCTAAAGCAATTACCACCATTTTTCTGATAACAGATCTAGTAAGTCTCCAGTAGAGCGACCTGTACGACAGCCATGCTGGCGGTCGCTTAGTTGGTAGTTTGACTCTAAATATCTGACAAGATGGCAATTTACCATACTCTCCGTAACTTTTGAAAGTGCCGAAGAAATTGCAATTGGGCGGTAATTTTCAGGGTTATTAGCTATTCCTTTTTTAGGAATTGGCGTTACGTTAGCAACTTTCCAGCAGACTGGAAATTCCGCGGCACGGTGTAAAGTGCTGAAAAGATTTAAATAAAGCTATTAATTTTTTCTTTGTTGATGTATGCACTTATCTATAATTAAACTATCGGTTTATATATTGAAGTTTGGCTTAAGCCGTCGCTGGCTTGAAACAACGTTGTAAGTTCAACTCCGGTTTCAGCCAAGAATAAAAACTACCAATAAATTTTAATTTATTTCATGTCGTAAAATTCCTTCTATCATTAAAATAATTTCTAGTGAATATGTAAAAAAAGTAATACATTATTCACGTTTGAATTCAATTGACACGTCTGTGAGAATCATTGAAAATCGTGGAAGGAAACGTTTTCGAAAATTTACCATTAAAAATTGCAGCTTCGGTTGCATTTTTCGGAATTTTTTTTTTAACGATTATTCGCGTAGCATTACACGGCCATGGTGGATTCAAATTCCGCAGTATAATAACCGGAGATCCAATCACCGTTGGGTAATTTTTAGCTTTTTTGGTGTCACAAACTGCTTGCCTGACAAAGACGGCTGTGTCTTGAAAAATGGAAAAATTTATTATACACAAAAATTTCATAAAAATCGGTCGTTCTGTTTAAAATTATTCGAATATTGCTCATTCAAAAATACTTAAATCGCGATTAAAACTGGGATGGTCAGGGTAGAGTGTGAACATTTAGGTTTTGGGTGTTTTCGATGCCAATAAAAAAATTTAAAAAAAAAATTTCCAAAAAATAAAAAAAATTTCTGGATTGAATCACCCTAATGACCTAGCGGCATGAAATATACTTTTTATCCTATTCTCATACTTACCATATATACAGTTAGGGACAAAATTGACAAAACTATTAAAGTTTCAACTTGGAAACTTTCTAAAACTATTGTATGGCTTTCTACATTTTATAATAATACTATGTAAACTTATTTTTAAAAGTACCGTTAGTTTTTATATATGTACTATGTTAACATCCAAACCATATGTGTGAACAATATTGAGCCTGTGTGAGTCTTTCATAAAAATTCCAAAAAAATTCAAGTTCAATCAGTGGGATTTACTTTTAAAGGGAGTAAATTAATTCATTGATATTTAATTTTTTTAAAATTTTAAAAAAAGTTGAGTAATAAAATTTTGCATAGTTTCTTCAAGAACGGTAAGTCAAAAGCACTTTTGAAACAAAGCATTGTGAAAAATGTACAAAAAGGAGTCTCACATCGCAAGATCACAAAAAATACAACATTTCAGAGAGATTTGAATGTTAATTAAAAAAAGTGTAGTTTGGATACCAAAAGCAACAAAGCTAGTCGCCCAAAAAAAACTTTCGCCAAATGATTTTCGCGAATCAAAGCGACTTATTGTTACTGGTGGAATCAGTATAGTTATTAAGGTCCGGCAAATACTGAGCAAAGAGTACAATTTAGATGTAAGCGCTTAAATCATACGAAGTTGCTTAAGTTCTAGTAGATTAGTAGCTGGAATAAAGAGCGACAACCCCACCTTTTAGCAAAAATAAAAGCTAAAAACGGCTAAAGTTTGCAAAAAAGTAAGAAAAATTCAGTTTTAAAGATTCAATGGGTGTAACATGCCTTAGATCGGACAAAAATTATGAGATTGCAGGCAGGCGGACGGGAGTTAACAGTCTGGCGTAAAAGAGTTAGCGTAAAAGAGTGGAATAATTCCAAATGTTAAAATTTTGATGATCTCATAAATGACTTGAGATTGTTTTCGCGGGAACCAGCTTCGAGCACTCCGCTAATTCAGAAATAAATGTGTGTAAGAACCAAGACAGGGTGAAATCAGTATGCAGGACAACGATCTAAAGCATACTTCAGAAATTGCTAAAAGTTAGTTTGAAGAAAATAAAAATTCAAAAATAAATTTACCTTATTAGTCGCCAGAGTAGTACCTTTGGTCCATTCCAAAACTCCATTTTTTTTTTTTTTTGCTCAGAGGAACCCGCCTAACACTGTATATAAGCTATGCGAGCTTGCAGTTAAAGCTTGGGAAAAATAAAGCCGAAACTGCTAACAACTTTTGTAAAAAATGGAAAAAAGGATAAAGACAGCTTAAAAGAGCAAATGGACAACATACCAAACGCTTGGATCCAAATACAACAGTAATCTCTAACTAGGGTCATAATTGTTCACATTCAGAACTCAATACTAATACAGTTTAAAATATTATGAATACATATTTTTAAGAAAAGTTTTTATTTTTAAGTTCTTGAAATGTTTTACTTTGCATATACAGTATTTATCGGATATAAGAACATCTCATATAAGAACAAAACGCTTATAAGAAACATTTTAAAAACACCATGTCTTTTTTGTGATTTTTCTAACAAAAAAGGTTTCATATAAGAAAAACGCTTATAAGAAAAAAACTGATAAAAGAACATTTTTCTTAAACACCAAAATTACAAAATGTATAGAAAAACAATTTATATAAGAAACTTCCAACGGCAACACAGAATTTATGTAGTTTGCATGGACAACTCTGTTTTATGACAGTTTTACAACAAGAACAAAGTTTTTTTTTTACTTTTAGTTTTAGATGAGCGAGCTGGTACTCATGAGAAGCTTTGTGTTTTTTTGCCAATAAAAACAAAAGTTAAAATGTTAAAAGAAATACAAAACGGTATAAAAAGAACCGAAATTGCTAAAAAAAATATAATATTGGACTTTCAACGTTATCTAAAATAGTGAAAATCTCAAATGACATAGAAAATAATTATTTAAAGGTTAGAAACGTTAACATGGGGTCTTCACCTGACAATTTTTTTATCATGCCAAACGTCAAAGCTTGACGTTTATTATAACAAAAAATAGTCAGGTGAAGACCTTATGTAACAAAAACAAGTTAGAGTGCTATATTCGGCTCTGCCGAATCTTTGATACACTCCACCGACATGATGATGTTAAAATTATCTTAAACTGTGACGATTTGTTAATTATTATGGATTTAGGCGACTAAACTGTTTTCCGGGAGTAGTGTTTATACATAACAGCGTGATTTCCAGTCAAATAAAACAAATTTTTGCAGTCTTATGCAAATCTTATCTCATTCCGTGCCTTGTTCCAGCATTTATGTTATTTTTTGTAACAAAATTATCAATTTTTTTAGGTGGTGGTTACACATTTTGATTCATAGCTCTGGTCCTACTGAACCGATTTTGCTGGATTTCAATCCCAAACTGCTTAGGATAACTACAAGCAATTTTGCACCAAGTTTGTTCATTTCTTTTGAGTTGTTCGAAAGTGAGCGTGTTTTCAACAGACGGACAGACGGACAGACAGACGGACATGGCTAAATCGACTTAGAATTACTCAAGGACCCAGAATATATATACTTTATGGGGTCTGAGATGAATAATAAAAAAGTTTCACACGGAATGACAAACTTAATATACCCTCTTCACAACTAATTGTGGTGGAGGGTATAAAAAGAGACAGAAAACCAAAATATGAAAGTCTTATGGCCATAGCTACTTATATAAGAAATAAGTTTCTTATATAAAATAGTTGTATATAAGAAAGAAACGCTTATAAAATAACTTTTTTCCTGGATTTTTTAAGTTTCTTATATCCGATAAATACTGTAGTTAAAAAAATTTAAATAATTATAAATAAAACAGAAATGTATAGCATATTTTGCCAATAACACTAAATTTGTGAACAATTTTGTCCCTAACTGTATGAACAAACGAAACTTCATAAAAATCAGTTGAGCCGTTTCCAAGGAGCTCAAACACAAACATAGTGATACGAGGTTTATATACATGGGTGTTCTGGAAATTGAAAACGCAAGAACTTGAAAATTGTTTTTAATACACTTTTAATGTAATTTTTATAAATTTTGTTATTTAATTCTCTTAATAAAGAAATAGTTGTATAATATTTGTCATAAAATTCTTTTATTACAGAAATCTTTTTAAAAACGACGTTTAAAATTAATGCGTTTTCGATTTCCAGAACACTCCTGATACATACATAGATTTTTTAAAACTTTTTTGGTTTGGTTTATTTAAAAGTTATAGCGATGTATACCTTTATAAAAAAATAAACATAATTAAACCAATCTTTGTATAAATACTCAGAGTTAGATCTTTTGCGACGTGACGCCTATTTAAGTAAAGTTTTAAAAGGTTAAGTTTACATATTAGTTCACAGCTTAAGGAGCTTACACAATTCACAAATATGTGTCCACAAAGATATTTTCCCTTTTTGCGTAGCTTTAGTTTACCAAGAGACAGTTAGACAGAATAGAAAACACACCCAGGCGATTTAGCTCCGCAAATGTACTCTGAGCATTTTAAAACAAAATAAAACTAGCGCCACTGTGCATAACTATCTTTCTATTTTTTTTTTTTTTTTTTATTACAAAATCGATCCATTTCACACAAAAATTTCACAAGGGATGCTAAAAATTATTTTGTGGGAGAATATTTTTCAAAATACCACGAATTGTTAAATGCAAGCACAAACATGCCCTAACTTATATTTTGATTTCGATTTCAACAATATTAGGTCTGTCTGCGTACACACATTTTGCGCAAAATGTTGCAAAATCTTGCAAAATGTTGTCTGCGTACTCCAAATCTCTTGCAGCGAGAGAGCCAAAAAGAGAATTTTTTGACAGTTGGAAGTTAGAGAACTTGCAAAATGTTACTGGAGAAATTTCAACTTGCAAGATTTTGCAAATAGTTTGAACAGCTGTTTGAATGAAATAGTTTTTGGGAAATGAAAATAAAAATTTAAATTTAACAATGGCAGAGGTAAGTAGTTAGAATTGTGTTGATTTTTAACGTTTATAATAAATTATAATAAACAAAACATTTTACTTCATGCTAGAAACGTCCAAATATACAGTGCGATCTTGGCATAAGTGGAGTGGAGATGGCAGAACCGATAGAACCAGCAGAACTTTGTTGGACAAACTTTGCAATTGAAGAGGCGAGTATTTGAAATTGTGTTCCTGGCGAGCACTTCACATCCAAATTATTTTTCTCCGTTGTCAAGCTGTTGAAGGGCACTGTATTGGGCATTTCATTCTTTTTTTCCATTGTAAGCCAGCACTATGTTGGGCAATGTAAGCAAAAGAAGTTTTATACAAAACCCGACAAATAAAACTAAAAACTAAGAAGAAATTTAATTTACCGAATTAATAACAGTGTAATAAACAAGTTTTTTAATTTACAACACTTTTTAAGCTTCACTTTAATTAATAATTTTTTAATTGACCTCGAGAATTCAATTTTGGGTACACATGTGCTAAAATTCTTTTGCTTTTTTAATTCAATTGTTTACACTCCGATCAGCTGTTTTCTTGCAAAATTTCACTGGATACTGTCTGCGTACTTTTTGAGATTTTTTCAGCCGATAGAGTAATATTGGTCTTACTCTCCCAAAAAATTTTCTGAGTATTTGCTACTGGAAAAGTACCCAGACAGACCTATTAATTGAAAATTTCCAATGATTTGCATTTCTTTTTATTATATTTTTTTGTTTTTGGTTTACATTGTTAAAATATTTTGAGTTAAGTTTGTTTATTTTTCAAATCTAATTTTTTTTTTTTTTTTTTTTTTTTTTTTTTGAAAACGACTTTTGTTTATAGATGAATTAATTTAATTAATTATCATGTTTGTTTTGCCAATTGAGCAAATGTCGCATCAATACTTTTTGGCAATTTCTATTCTTGTTTTTTTTAAATATTTTTTTTTCTAATTTAACAATAATGAGAATTGTAGTGGTGATCAATACAAAAGTTTATTTGAAGAGAGAAAAAAAAACGTTTTATTTTGTCGGTATATCAAAAGCTAAAAATAACAACAACATTTTATTTTTAACACATTTAATTAAGGTTTGGTATGATTTTTGCTTGTTTAAAATTTTTTTATAAATTGATCACTTTAATTAAATTTCAATTCAAATAAAATAGTTAGCACAATTTTAATGATTCATTGTTTTTATTGGATTGAATTTTTTCTTTTTATTATTTGAAAATAAGTTTAATTTCTACAAATCTGTTTTAAATAATGGCATATTGTGTTATTTTAATCTAAATTACAAGGTTATAAGTACTTGAGCTAAATAAAACAATCATAATTTACATAAAACGTAAGCGATCCCATATCGTGATTTTTATATGGGCAATTTTTCTCAAACATGTGAAATAACGACATGTTTAATAACCAAAATTCTTCGGTTAATAGAAATAAGATTGAAATATTGCCTTTTAACTCCTTCAGTTTTTTCAAAATTCCTGTTCTGGAGGACATTGTTATGGTAAATAGTCTAAAAAACATCCATCTGAGCAACTAATACCCAAAACTTTGGATCGATTCATGACCAAATTTTCTCTTTTAAAGAAAATTCATTCTTACCAAGCCCGTACCGTAAGTATAAAGTAAGCGGTAGCCCCTGAAGACGTTAATAAGACAGAGGACTCGACTTTATCAACCCGGCGCGGTTTTCAGCCACTCTGTCTCTGCTTGTCCCCTTCTTCGAAAAGTTTCAGGAAAGACCTTGGCCAACATCCACACACAGAAAACAAATTGGTTGGGAAACGGTTGCAGTAATAAAATATTGATTAAGAAATATAATTTATTATTGCAACTATTAAAAATGTATAGTTCTAACTGATTTTTAATTCTCTTGATTATTAAAACGTTATTCTAACTGAAATATGATTGCTTCAATTCTTTTATTAGTTATGATAACTAATTTAATTAAGTTCTAAAAATTAGTACAAATGGTTAGAATCACAACCGAGTTAAATATAGGGCAATACTGAATATTGGGCATTGCAATTAATAATTTGCTCTCGTCAATAAATTTTGTAATATAAATGTCAATTCATTTGTTGCAGCTAATTATTGATTGTTGAAATAGTTTCAATTCGATTACAATAAATGAAAATATAATTATTCGGAATTCACAACCAAAAAATAGTTAAACGCCCCAATTGCTTACTAAATTTTCTGTCAAAAGATTTGATAGATTAAAATAATTTTTAATTTTATATTTAAAAAATATCAAAAACAGAAAATGTGCAAAAACTTAATAAATAGGGGTAAGTTATTTACGTTTTCTTATAAGTATGTACATTAGGGTGGGTAAATTTTTTTTGTAAATAGGCGTATAGCAAAAACGTAATCTACAACAAATTCTAAGAAAACTTGACTAAGAAACTATCGGTCTAGCATCAAAACCTAGCTCCCGCCGCGAGACATAAAATAGTTTTTCTATCAATTTTGAACACCTTGCTTACTTCTTATTAAGTCATCTTTTTCTCATCTACCACTTTTAAAACTCGTTCCCCCATTTTGAAAATTTGGGAAAATCGTTTTATTTTGACAACAGTGCTTTGATCTTATCGCTGTTATCACAAAAAGTACTTAAGATGCAGATCTCAGTTAGGTTAATAATAGTTAGTTTAAGGGAGCAAAAAACTGTTTTATGCAAAAAATACTACATTTTTCAAATATGCTGGGTCTAATTAAGTTTCATCTTTCCAAGCCTTATTTTAGACACCTTTATTTAGAAAAATTTACCTCAAATCTTAAGTTTGTACTGTTACTGAACAATCAGAAAGAACACAATTTTTTTTTAATTAATGAGTTAAAACACGTCAAACCATCACGAAAAAATGGCATTTTCGGCATCAGCACCTCCGATTTGAATGAAATTCGACACAAATGTTATATGTAATTGGACTTTAACAAAACATAAATTTCAGACCCCACATTCTTTCGGCATCCGAAATATGACGTCATAAAAGATGTGAAAAATGTTTAAAAAAACACAAAAGTCTCCTTACAAAAGGGGATAGGACTCTTGAACTACACAAGATAATTTAGTTTTTTTGGTATCGTTTTAAAGGTGAAAGTGCACCCTTTAAAATGATATGCATATTGTGTTTTTCTAAGAAATGTCAAAGGTAAATTTTTGGGGTCTTGAGTTCAAAGGTCCATATCTAGAAAAGTATATTTTTTAAAATTCTTAAAAAAATATATGTTAAGTATTATACTCTCTTCAACATTTGCAGAAAATTTAAAGGTGGAGACTCGATTGGTGTCAGAGTTATATACCAGAACGTGATTCTAAGTATGTTTTGTGTTCAAAAATCCCTTGTTGTTGTTGTATTTTAATTATTTTTTTCAGTATATCTGGAGAACGGCAAGAGCCAAAGTTTCCAAATTTAGTACACAAATTTTAGGTATCAATTCCCACCATCCCACAAAATGTGGTCGGGATTGGAGAAGTGGGCGTGGTACCTCCCGTACAAAAAAGATAATATGTTTTCATTATCTAAGACAACTAAATCCATATAATTTGTTCAATTGAAATTAACGGGATGCTTTTTATAAACCCTGAGTTTAGTTGAGACACACAATTGTTCACGACAATACAAAATTTTGTTAATGACTACATAATATCGATGCAAGACCAATGTGCCATATTTGTTGAGCAATACTTAGTGGGAACATAATAGTTTATTTATTTATAATCAAATAAGGTTTAAGAAAAAATTTGATAAATTGGTCCAAAGGAGCAACTATATTTTGTAGTAAAATACCAGAAGTTGCTAGTTTTTTATTTTTTATAACCAAACCTAACGGCGGGAGCTAAGTTTTCATTTTAGACCCAAACTTTTTGTGGGTAATTTTCTTAGAATTTGATGTAGATTTCGATTTTGCTATACGCCTGTCACGTTTTTTCTCACCCGAACAAATTGACCCACCCTAATGTACATATACACGTACATATGTATGTATGTGTGTTTTATTTTAATTATTCCCTGCAAATTATATTGGACTACTTGATCCATTTTGATCCTGGGTTGGTCCAATGTAATGCTAGTTTGAAACATGTCATTGTTAAAAAGAGCTTGCAGTGAAACGACATGCCTTCGCTTTTTAACGACATGTTTTCGTTTTGAAACGATTTTAAAGCTTATCCTCTGGAGAGCATGGAGTAGTTTTAAGATTACTCCTTTGTAATGCAAGCTGGGTTATATGGTCCTGCCATAGGATATCGTTATGTTAAATAAGCCATTTTTTCCTATTAATTAGGGTTACCTTTGGACTAGTCCTTGCCCCTTATGGGCTACATTTGACATGTGTGTATGGACTTGTCGCATTATTTTCAGGGTAAACACAAACATGCATACATACATACATAAGTACGTACCCAGCTAGCAGTTTTAATCGAAAGAATCTACTTGAAATCTCATGAAGAGCGTTTTTGATCGTCGACGAGCGCAATTTTAAGCGTAGAAGATTCCTCACACGGGAAAATTTGTTACACAAGCTGATTCCTCTGTGAGTTACTTCTACCACACAGCGAAAGACGCTTATATTAATAGTAGACGGATACTTTTGAGATTTGTGTTAAGATTATCTAATGAGTCTTTTAGAAAGCACATCAAGAATCTTATGAGACTCATGTAGGAATGCCCTTACAACTCGTGGAATGCTTAGAATAACTGAGCCACCTAAACAAGAGCATCAAGCTTCTTTTCAATGAAGAAACTTTTGACTTACATACAATTTATAAGAAATAAACCTTAAGATCAGGAATTAAACACCAACCTGTTGGAAAATCTTATTTGGCAGATCCTTACGTCGAGTTTTTTTTAATTAAGTTGTATTGACAATAAATAAATGTTCATAAATGCTCATTTTTAAGTAGCTCAGTAATTGTTACACGAATCATAAGGAGAGTCGCAAAAGGTTTATTTAAGATTAAAGGAAAAGCGTGGCAGAAAATGTATAAAAAAATAATAAATAAACAATTTTCATGTTTTTATTATTGTTCCTCGTCAGATAATCATTAGAAGATTCTTTTAGGAATTGAATTTTAAACACAATCGTACAATACTGTATGAACATATTGTTTATATTTTGCTCCGAGCGTACATTGGTCAAAGAAATATGAAGATTCTTTTAGGAGTTGAATTTTAAACACTATCGTCTAACAAATATCCTATGCTAGCTGGGTAATATCTTAGACATACATACATATGCACCTATTGTTTATATATTACATATATTTTGCTCCGCGTGTACATTGCACAAACAAATATGTTATACATACATTATATGAAAATCGCTCAGTTTTTTTGTGATTTTCATAATAATTTACAACTTCAATTACTGTTCGTAATGTGAAACCACAAGTTAATTATTCTGTTTTACTTCACACACTTGAACAAGACGACATTGAGGAAAGAAATTGCAGCCAAAGATTGTTTTTGTTGGTACATTAAGTCATCGTATGTATTTTTGAAAATCCGTTGGATGATGGGGAAAGCTGTATGCATGTGTTTGAATAAAATTGAATAGTTTTTACTATAAATAAAAATACTTAAACATAAATATAATTTAAAAGATGGAGTTTATTGGAATTATTTTAATTTTCTATCTAATATATCGGGAAAAAGGTCTTTACAATCGGTTAAAAAAAATATATTGATAACGACAATCAAATCATTTGTTATGAACACCAATTATGTGTTAATTCAGTTGCAGCTATCATATATTCGGGTATAAGCACAGTTTTGTTTCTAATAATCGTACTAACAACTAACAATATCTGTTGTTATGACTGACAGTTTACTAAAATTCAAATGCTGCTATCAAAAATATTATGGTAAGCAACGAAATTTTCAGTAATTGTAACCGAATTGTGTGATAGTTAGGGATGAAACGATACGGGTAAATACAAGTACATATTCGATACTTTTATATAAGTACCAAGTATTTTTGTAATCGATACTTAGCAACCCACTACCAAGTAGTATCGGTAAAAAAATACTCGGTATCGGTCAAAAGCAATCGTTTCACTTTGATATTGAAATAAATCTTAACCTTTTGATTATTTTCCAAAGCTGGAGCACCAGTAACGGTATAAAGAAACCGTTTGACCAGTAACCACCTATAAACCATATATCGTCTAGGTCCATTTCCTCAATATCTGGCTATAGGAAGTTCGTTATCATGTCGCGATAGCGAACACCATTCACGGTAATTGCTTGGCCGACCTCATTTTCGAAGAAGTACGGCCCGATAACACTGCCAGCCGCAGAACTAAATGGGCGAGCATGCACATATGTTTTCCCATTACCTACAGACCCGGTTTGCTGAAATTTGCGCACAATTCTCCTGATTGTGAAAACATTTGGTCGGTTATATGCTGACCATGCGATGTGCACGAAATGCATTTTGATTGAACGCCCATTTTCGATGATAGAAGTTCTTAAATACAGAAACAAAGAAAGGTCAATTTAAGTTAAGGTGATTCACAATTATCGTGGATTATGGTTATACCACCCTTTATTTTATATTTATCAATTTAATAATAAAATACACATTTACATTGAAAATAAATTCAAAGGTAAATAAAAGGTTGTTATCCTGAACGTTCTATAAAATTTTGTTTCCTAAGATAAAAAAGATTTTTGGAAAGGAAATTGATACTTGGTGGTAAATTAAAGTGGTCTCAAACTTTACACTTTGTGTTTTGCACAAAAATTCTAATGGGTCGTAGTTAGGGTTGCCAGACGACCTGGTATGGCCTGTATTAACCGTTTGTCCAGTTAAAAAGCTTGATTTAATTTTGAAAAATACCTTTTTTATTTATTTTTATTATTGTTTGTTCCATATACTAAGAAAAAATTGTTAGGAAACAATTTCTATTTTGTCGACAAACATTCCAATTAATGAGATAGAGATCCAGTTTTTCAAAAATGCGATAAAAATAACGTACAAACTTATATAAATTGATCTCGTTTGTTAGTCATGCCATCTAGCAATACTTTTTGTGCAATACCTCAAATTTCTGATAATCTTTATTCACAAGAATCCATTCATATGACCAAATAAAGGCTACTATTTTAATAATACTAAATTTTGATGCAAGTTGCAAAATGTTTCAAACATTTTTGCTTACAACTAAGGTAAACAAAAAAGAAAAAGAAAAAATTCGAATTCGAGTGATATCAAAATCGAACAAACTTTAAAAACGATCCAGTGTTTAATGTTCATTAAATAATTTTGTTTTATATACTTCATACTATGAGTACATCTTATCTTTATTAGAACTTACCTCAAAATAAAAAAACGACGGTAATTTAAACAATTTAACTGGAAATCTCTATTGATTTGAATTTCACTCGATTCGTAACATGGCTGTTTATGTACTTTTTTATTTGATTTAATTTAATATATACCAAGTTTAATTTATATAAACGGTAGCAGCAATACTACAACAAAACCAAAAGCACGGAACAGCTGATGTTAACGTCTCGAAATGTCAACTATTTAAAAATAATATACATATTATGAAACCAAAACAAATTGGTTCGAACTGTCAAAGTCAGCAAACTTTTCGCTGCCACTTGTAGCAAATTCGCCCTGATTATAATTTTGTAATATGATATAAGACTGAATTTAAAGTTAAATTTTTTTTATTGCAAAATAAAATCTGAAGTAAAATTTTATATTTTCTTATAGTTAAGTACTTTTTCAAATTTTCCAGTATTTTTTTTATTTAAATCCAGGTGAATTTTTCTATTGTCCAGTTATTTGACTTTTGATATCTGGCAACACTAGTCGTAGTTCTTATTGTATTGTATGGCACTAAAACACTAATGATACAAACCGATTCAAGTACCGATACAAGTAACTAAGTATCGATACTTTTTTTTCGATACTAACTAGGTATCGATACTTAACGAGCGATACCACATCGAGTAAAAGTATCGATACCTTAGAGGTATCGTTTCATCCCTAGTGATAGTACACGCAACCGACGAAATTCGATTGGCGCCAAATTCGGTTGTGATCACGAATCTGTTTTCTCTGTGCATATAAATACAACTGGTGCAAGAATTAAAGGCAGCGTATAACCAATTGCGTCGTGTAGTTAGGGATGAAACGATACCTCTAAGGTATCGATACTTTTACTCGATGTGGTATCGCTCGTAAAGTATCGATACATACTCAGTATCGAAAAAAAAGTATCGATACTTACTTGTATCGGTACTTGTATCGGTTTGTATGATAAAAGAATAATAGAAAGAAGCATTTATAAACGTTCTTATTAGTGTTTTAGTACTATATAATATAATCAGAACTACGACCTTTAAAATTTCTGTGCGAAACCAAAATTTTCAAAATTGAGACCACTTTTTGTTACCACCTGGTACCAATTCCCTTCCGAAAAGTCTTTTTTTATCTTAGGAAACGAAATTTTATAGAACGTTCAGCATAACAACCTTCATTCACCTTTTATTCCAGAAATCAACAATGTCACTGTGTATTAGTGCTGGGATACTATCGATATTTTCTACTATCGATATTTATCGATAAAACAGATTTCACTATAGATATATCGATATTACTATCGACTGAATGTTTGTACTTGTGCAGGAAAACTTTAATTAGTTTTTTATTTTTACAGTTCGTTGTTTCTATCACTTTATTGAATGTATTGTATGAGACGTATGTATGTATATACGCACGTTATTTTAGATGGCAGTTTTTTAAAAATTGATAAGTACCTTTCTGAAGGAACCGAAGTAACAGGGACTATAAGATATTCCATTGCAACTTTAAAAAATTTCCTAAATTCTAAACCCAAAAAGGTAATCAATCTAGTGGTCTTATCCTCTAATGGTCGTTCTTTGTTTTGTCTTATGCCTGCAATTGCATTTGGATTTGCATTTTCTTTTTTTTTAACAACATTAATAATTGTATTCTAATTTCTTCGACCTTTTTAAATATTTTTCTTCTTTATTAATATTTGAGCTTAAGGTCACTTTTATTTTAAATATTTCGTATAATTTTATTATCGATATTTCGATTTGCTTTGGAAATCTTCTTCAGGAAATTATATTTATAAATTTTAATAAAAATTAACAAAAATTATGTTTGACAATTAATACCAATTAAAAATTAAATTTAAAAATTTTTTCAACATTCAACAATAATATTTCATAAAATCAAAATATTAAAGAATTAAAAAGGGGAAACAAAAAACAATTTTAAAATATTTCCCTTTTTCGTCAAAAAATTTTTTACAAATCTAACTTAAGCCATCTAAACTTTATTTTAGAAAACAACCATAGATCTAAACCTATTTCCCTTTTCGTCAACCTATTTATTCTTATTCAATAAATATCCATAACTCTGAGCTAAACCTTCAGTATCTTTTGTAAAATTAATCCTTTCTTCAAATATATCTTCTGTTCCTTAAACCTCCTACGTTTAAAACGGATGTGTTCTCAAAATCTGGATAATGATTTAAATCCCTGCAATGAGTCGATAAAGCTGTACCATGTGATGAATTATAATTTCTATATTTTTCGTCATGTTTATGTCCTGCTATTCTAGTTTTTAGTTTCGTCCCAGTTGTGCCTACATATATTTTCGCACAATGTTCATTATTGTTGCCACCACAAGGTATTTTATAAACTAAATTTGACACATCTAACTTTTGTAACCTATCTGTCATTCTTGCGAATAATCTACCAACATTATTATTTACCTTGTGTGCCAATAGAATTCCCTTTGTCATAAATATTTGAGTTTTCTAAACTATCTGAAAATCCAGGTACATAAGTTAATGAGTTATATATTTTAGGTGCTAAAGTCTCACTACTATTTCGAGATTTTCTTATATTATATTGTCTTATTAATTTTTGAATTAGTTTGTTAGGAAAACTATTATCTTGTAAAATATTTCCAAAAATTCTTTTATTTTTCCTATGAAATCTATTGTCACTTATTGTCAATATTCTATCTATTAGATTATTAGCTGTGTTAATAATAATCCTCTTATGATGCTTAGAAAAATAATTTAAGATTCTACCTGATGAGGTTGGTTTCGTATACCAATCTATCAATAACCTATTATCTTTCCTTATTACCAATGTATCCAAATATAGAATCGACTAATTTAATTCCCTTTCAATAGTAAACCTGATATTCTGATCAAAAGAATTGAACGTTGATAATAAAATATCTATCTCATTTTCATTAACTATAACAAATAAGTCATCTACATATTTTGTTATGATTTTCGGTTTATTAATCAATTTTCCTAGACATGTATCTAATAATTTTTCCATCACAATATCAGCAATTATTGGAGATGCTGGCGAACCCATTGGAAGCCCGTTTTCCTTTGCATATATTTTATTTTATTTTATTATCAAACTGAAAATATCTATTAGCAACTACACAGAATTTTATTATTCTAAAAAACAAATCTTTATTAATATTCGTTATCACCGAAACTTTATCCCAATTTTCCTCTATAATTCTAATAGCCGAGTTAACTGGAATAAATAACGAAACAACATCATGTAATATTAATTTTTCATTATCTTGAATAGAAACATTTTTTACCCTATCTTTAAATTGTATAGAATTTATAACATTATACTTAGAATTCTCTGTTAACTTCTTAAGTATATTCTAAATATATTTACATAAATCATGTGAAGGTGAATTTATAGACGAACAAATTGGTCTTAATGGAAGATTTTCTTTATGAATTTTTGGTAATCCATATAATCTTGGTGCTACAGATATGGAAGTTTTTAATTTGACTTTTTCTCCTATTGTTATTATTTTCAATTTAAAAAGTTCTTCAACAAAATTATTGTTAATTTTCTGAAATCTGCTCGTAGGATCATTTTCTAATATGCGAAAAGTAGTATCATCACCTAAAATGTTTTCAATTCTGGATATATAATCCCTTTTATTAATTGCTACCGTTGTGTTACCCTTATCCGCTTTTAAAATCATTATTTCCCTATTATTTCTAAGAATTTTTTACTCAATTCTACTATATTTAATGTAAATCAATCTCTATTTTCCAAAAACATTTTATTTAAATGATTATCTATCACTGTTACAAAATTAGATCTTTGATTTTCCTGTTGTTCTTTATTCTCTACAGTCTCAATAAAATCTTCACCATCACAGAGACTGTAGAGAATAAAAAACAACAGGAAATTCAAAGATCTAATTTTGTAACAGTGATAGATAATCATTTTAAATAAAATGTCTTTGGGTAATAGAGATCGATTTACATTAAATATAGAAATAATAGGGAAATAATGATTTTAAAAACGGATAAGGGTAACACAACGGTAGCAATTAATAAATTATTTTTATGAAGAAAGGAATTTTACAACATGAAAATTAATTAAAATTGTTATTGATAATCTTTCATTCTTGACGTGGCTGGGGCTCGAACCCTGGCCGGCTGGTTACCATGACAAGTTTCGATCGCAACCACTCGATCTCCTCAGATGGATTTGCCGTCTTACACTCGCAGCCATCGACGACTGCTGACGTCAATAGTCAAGCATCAATCCTTAAACCAAATTGTATTTTAACATTTGGTAGATCGAAATTTGCTTTCCTTAAAATACAATTTGGTTTAAGGATTGATGTTTGACTATTGACGTCAGCAGTCGTCGATGGCTGCGAGTGTAAGACGGCAAATCCATCTGAGGAGATCGAGTGGTTGCGATCGAAACATGTCATGGTAACCTGCCGACCAGGGTTCGAGCCCCAGCCACGTCAAGAATGAAAGATTATCAATAACAATTATAATTAATTTTAATGTTGTAAAATTCCTTTCTTCATAAAAATAATTTAATGAAAATTAAATTTCATGAACTTAAGCCTAATAAAAAAAAAAATATATTAAAAATTTGGATTAAAAACCATAAATAGTTCAACAAAATAACCACAATACTAATAAATATACGAAATATTTAAAATAAAAGTGACCTTAAGCTCAAATATTAATAAAGAAGAAAAAATTTTTACAACATTACAAAAATATTTGACATTTCAGTCCCTAAATAAACATGTACAAATTTCGACTTAAAGGCCTTAAATTAGCAGTAAAAAGCACTGCTAAGCAATCCATACCACTTGCCATTCTTGTTGTTTGTATTCATTGCAGTAATTCAGCGCGAATTATTAATAACAAGTTAAAATTTGCGGCAAAAAACTGTGTGTGTATATCTGGTGTAAGATGTCTGCATATCTGTATTTTAAATAATAAAAATATCGATATTTATATTTTTTCTATTGATATTTTCGATATTTTAAGACTAGCGATAATATCGATAGTCTATCGATAGTTTATATATAATAAAGTGTGGTAAAACCATAATCTACGATGTTAATTGTGAGCCACACTTTAACGTCAAGTTTTTTGCGCAACTTAATTTGACCTTTCTTTGTTTCAGTATTTGACAGCTTCTACCATTGAGAGGTACACAGTTCAGCAGCGCGTTAAGATTGTTAAAGCCTTTTACGAAAATGGTCGTTCAATCAAAATGCATTTCGTGCACATCGTGATATTTTTGGTCATAATCGACCAAATGTTTCCACAATCGGGAGAATTATGCGCAAATTTCAGCCAACCGGGTCTGAATAAAATTTAAAAACAAATGTACATTCTCGCCCAGTTAGTTGTGTGGCTGGCGACGTTGTCGTACTTCTTCGAAAATGAGGTCGGCCAAGCAATATCCGTGAATGGTGTTCGCTATCGCGAGACGATAACGGACTTCCTATAGCCAAAAATTGAGGAAATGGAATGGACGGTTTGTGGTTTATAGGTGTTAACTGGTCAAACGGCTTCTTGACACCGTTACTGCTGCTCCAGCTTTGCAAAATAATAAAAAATTTAAGATTAATTTCAATACCAAAGTGAAACGATTACTTTTGACCGATACCGAGTATTTTTTTATCGATACTACATGTTATCGATTACAAAAATACTTGGTACTTATACAAAAGGATCGAATATGTACTTGTATTTACTCGTATCGTTTCCTCCCTACGTGTAGTCGCTAAACAGGCTGAGAATTAGGCTTGCCAGATCTTAATCGTCAAAAAGCTTGACATTCAAAAGAAAAAACTTGATTTTTCTTGACAATTAAAAATTCGGTTGAATGAACAAACAAATTTATATTGTGGTTCAGTTTGTTATTTTTACAATACTGATCTTATACGCAGCGGAGCTGATTTGAAATTGGTTTTCTTTAGAAGATATTTATATCGCGCATAGTACGGAATTGAAACGGCCAGATGGTTACACAAATAGCTGAGATATCAGCCATGAATTATGAATGCCTCTTATTTCTAAATTTTTAAGAATTTTTGTTTTTTAACTTTCACATAAAATAAACTTGGTAAAATACTGGTAGTGAAAATAACAAAATCGTTCTATAAATAAACTTTATTTTGCTCAGATATTTCTTAAAATAAATCTTAATCCGATATTGATATCTAGAGCTTAAATTGAAACATGAAATTAATGGATTATGTAAGAAATTGAAAACAAATAAGACTCTGGCAATCTTTTTGCTTTACATTCTTCTACTATTCTTTGGGATACAAAATTCCAATATTTCTTTCCGAAAATTTATTGTAACTACAGGTCAAATACAAATAGCACGATTTATAATGATTAATATTTCTCGACAATTTAATGGAAACTTTTTTAAATGGTAACTAAGGAAACCTTCCATTTTTGAGGATAGTATTCAAGGCGTGAAATAGCATTAAAAATAAAAAGAATAATTTTCTTTGCTATGCGAGGTAGCTCCAAAAGCATTTTATTACTGATTTTATCAATACCAGGTGCCTTCTTAGTGTTTAAGTCACAAATAGCCTTTTCGATGTCTCTTATCTCAAATCTGAGGGGAATAGCTGCTCTAGCAGCAGCAGGTGGTAACTCGACTGCAATATTGTGAGATATATTTGCTATACCGGTATACCAATACGGATATAATTAAAATACCGATACCGATATTGACCGAAACTTGTTTCGGTATCCAACCTTGCTTGAACACAAACAAATTTCATTGTACATATGTAGATGTAGACATCTAGATAATATTCGGCACAAAGACTCTTATTATACCCTTCACCTCAGGTGGAAGAGGGTATATATAAGTTTGTCATACCGTTTGTAATTTCTATAATATTGATCTTAGACCCTATAAAGTATAAATATTCTGGGTCCTTATGAGGGTAGAAGTTGATTTAAAGATGTAGGTCTTACGTTTGATATGTGTTTTCCGGAGACTCCAGACCACTGTTGCCAATTTAGAGATTTTCCCGCTAAATCTAGCGTTTTTGAAATGTCAAACGCGGGAAAAAATACGTTTTAGCGGTAAGCGGGAAATCTAGCGATTTCCAAACAACTCTCAGCAGCTCATTTTCGCTACAAAAAACTTTCTTAAATTTAAAATTTACAGATTTTTTTACTTTTTCTTTTTCTGGCCAAAAACTACTTGTATATGTTTACTGTCTATTTACGTTTCAGTGAACTGAAGATTGTATGTGACATTTTTACGATTTTCAGTAAGTATTTTGTTAGGAATGTATGTGACAATTAACAACTTTAAGATTGCTAAAAATTTTGAAACAAAAAGTAAGGAAAGGTTAATTGTCTCGATAGATCATAATTCACAAACGGCAAATAATTACCAAACAAAAAAAATAGCGCAAATGCTATAAACTTTTTTGCATTTACGTACTTACGTACTAAGTTTGTCATTCCGGGTGAAACTGTTTTAATATTCAGCTCAGACCCCATAAAGTATATTTATTCTGGTTCATTGAGTAATTCCAAGTCGTCTTTCCGTCTGCCTATCCGTCTGTTGAAATCACGCTCACTTTCAAACGACTCAAAAGAAAAGACAAATATTGGCATTAAACTGTATAGAATTCACCTAAGCAGTTTGGGATTGATGTCCAGTACAATCGGTTTAGGTTTAAGCGGTATTTTTAAAAAAATCCCGCTAAGTTAAATATTTAGCGGTTTTAAGTCCGATTTGGCGGGAAATGTTCAAAAAAAGTTGGCAACAGTGCTCCAGACCTGATAGCGGCTAGGTTGTTTTACATTTATGTCGCATATAGTCCACCAGTTCTTGCTATTGAAATTCAGCAAGATCGGTCCACAAATGGCTGAGATATGATAAAAAAAAAAAAAAACACGGCTGCCTCTAATTTTTCCTACAAAATTCTTAAAGTACAAACATTTAGGTTATCAATACACAGCATCCCACAAAATGTGGGCGGGATCGGAGAAGTAAGCGTGGTATCTCCCGTACAAAAAATATCAAAAATTGTATAAAAACCTGATTTTCTGGACTGTTATATGACCTATGGATATCCCTGGCATATCAAAAGATCGGAAATATTTAGTAAAACTCGGAAAAATCGGTTCAGATACGAAAAAGTTATGACCAAAATAATAATTTTTTTTTTTAAATACCCACTTTCGGGAACCATAGATCTTCCCGAGTCCAAGATTTATAAACCAACTAACTGGCAAATTTCTTCTTAAACACGTCGGTATATAAATCTGTCAAATCGGTTAAAAAGTTATACTCAAAACACTGAAATCCCAAAAATTACTCTTTTTATACCCTTCACCTCAGGTGGAAAAGGATATATGTAAGTTTGTCATTCCGTTTGTAATTTCTACAATATTGATCTCAGACCCTATAAAGCATATATATTCTGGATCCTTATGAGGAGAGAACTTGATTTAACCATGTGATGTATTATAAACAGAATTTTCTTTAATTTTGGTTTAGTTTTGTATTATAAACAAAATGTTCTTTAATTTTGGTTTAGTTTATTATTGATTAAAAATTATTTTTTCACCGAGTTTTTTTTTAAACTTTTTGCTATTTTATCTCGACTTAAGATGTTTTGTCAAAATGCCACTGATATGTACAGTTGTTTTCGGTTAATTGAGCCCCGCTTAATTGAGTTTCCCGTTTTAATGCACTAAAAAGCATGGAACGAATTCATTCAATGTAAAAATACCCGTTTAGTTGAGTTCTTTTTAATTGTGTTATCAACTTAATAATTTCGCAAAATAAGAGCGCATTGCGAAAAACAAGAGCAAATGTTTCAGTTAATTGTTTCCGTCTACTTAATGTGTTTTTGCTGCACAAACTTAAAAAAATTATTTTGCGGCAAGAAAGATTGTACGATGAACGTACCTCATTTTTATTTTGTTTTAAAAAACCTTAACCATTTTTTGACTAAATAAATTTTTTAGTAGATAAAATTACATACTCAATATCTATGATTAAAAATATAATTCGCTGTAATATCTATAAATAAAATCTCGAAAAATTTTAATATGTATATAATCAAATAATTTAATAAAGATGAATTTTAAAAATAAAAAAAATGACTTAATAAATAAAGAAATGAGTTTAATTTTCTATCTACACATGGTTGTTTCGCTTTATTGCACATCTTGCTCAATTGAGCGATTTTTGTTTTAATTGCGTCGGCGATTCAAATAACCCAGTACTGCTTAATTGAGTTCCCGTTTAATTGCGTCAAAAGAAGTTTTAGAAACGTAATTAAGCGGAAATAACTGTATTTATTAAAAAATAGACTATGAGGTCATTTTATAAGTTATTTCAATTTAAGGAGACCTATAACATAATATGTTAGAAAAATGAGAAATCGAAAGCAGTCCACAATACAGAATATCTAATTTCTCTCAGTTCTTTTCCTGGATTTCTCTAAACATATACAATTTTCCATTATGACATTAGAGTAGGGCTGCCAGAAGTTTAAACCTATCAACCAGGACACATAGAAAAAATGGATAAAAAATTACGCCAACAAAAAAAGTTTTTTTTAATGCGTATGTATGCATGTATATGTAAAAACCATCCAGTTTTTATTTTTAAATCCAACAATATATGAGGCTATCAGCGCTGAAGTGGTTACTTGGTTACGGTTCTGGTGAAAGATATGTTCTTTGCAGTGTTCTTAACAGTGCAATAGTCGAGTAACTCAACTGTTTGTATCCAAAACAGATGGCGCTAGAAACATAGTTTTTGGATGAGCCTTTGCAGCCAAGTACTACAGTGCAATAGTAGTTTTAACTCCTGTTACATTGAATATTTCTCTGCAGTGTTTCAGTCTTTAACGAGTTTCTTTCTTTAGTCCATTGAGCAGACTTGAAAAAATCTAAATCTTTTGATTTTTCTTCAACCAACTTGACAACTGTCAAACTAATCAATTGACAAAGCCATACACGCTTTGATTTGGACAATAACCGACTTAGTTGACAATTGAACTGAAACGTTATGGGCTATTTTAAAGAAAGTAATTTGTTTCAAAAATTTTTATGGGCTATTTTAAAGAAAGTAATTTGTTCCAAAAATTTTTAATATTTTTAATTAGGCTTAAGTTCATGAAATTTAATTTTCATTAAATTATTTTTATGAAGAAAGGAATTTTACAACATGAAAATTAATTAAAATTGTTATTGATAATCTTTCATTCTTGACGTGGCTCGGGCTCGAACCCTGGCCGGCAGGTTACCATGACATGTTTCGATCGCAACCACTCGATCTCCTCAGATGGATTTGCCGTCTTACACTCGCAGCCATCGACGACTGCTGACGTCAATAGTCAAACATCAATCCTTAAACCAAATTGTATTTTAACATTTGGTAGATCGAAATTTGCTTTCCTGAATGATTATCAATTTTAATTGATTTAACATGTTTTTTCCTTACTTCTGTTTTTTCGTACTTTTGTCAAGAATTTTTCTTGAAGTCCAAGTACATTTTTGTTTTTTCATTTTGTCTTTCTCTTTTCTGTTGACCTTTTTCAGCACAACTTGAAGGAAAAATGTACACATAGAGCTCGTGCCTTAGCTTCGAGTGGTTGCGATCGAAACATGTCATGGTAACCTGCCGGCCAGGGTTTGAGCCCGAGCCACGTCAAGAATGAAAGATTATCAATAACAATTTTAATTAATTTTCATGTTGTAAAATTCCTTTCTTCATAAAAATAATTTAATGAAAATTAAATTTCATGAACTTAAGCCTAATTAAAAATATTAAAAATTTTTGGAATAAAACCATAAATAGTTCAACAAAATAACCACAATACTAATGAAAGTAATTTGTTATCGGTTTTCGATTACTTATACAAGTTGTTAACGCGGTATAACTTTTTAAAGCAACTATTTGAAACAAAATTTGGAAGAGAATTGACTCTCATCTAATTTTGTTGAAAGCTTTTAGTTAAACGACGTTAACACCAAATAACAGTTCAATTAAATTAAAGTTGTTTATACAATTGCTTTATGTTAGCAGTGTTATAACAGAAATCTTAACCTTTGCTAACAACTAAAACCAGCAAAAAGCAAATTTTTTATCTTGACCTGTAAAAAAAACCAGGACCATTTTAATACTGGACCAGGACACCAGGACAAGTAGTCAAAAACCAGGACAATCCTGGAAAACCAAGACGTATGGCAGGCCTACATTAGAGTCCTGTTTAAATTTGCTAAAATTTTTAACACTTCTATTTGTTATGTTTTAACAGAATCAATTGTTAAAAGATTGCGTGTGTTACTATCCAGAGTTTCTTTTGTTGTCAGGTCATCATCTTACTCAAGCTCAGCACCGAACATTTTGCATTTTGTTTTGTACACACTGTTTTTTAGGAATTAGCAATACATTCCATGAAAAAATATTTTCTAAACACATACCTTTTGTATATGAGACGAAACAAATAATTAAAAACACAAGAAATATGTTACAATACTACAAAAAGCTAAAAATTGTTACATCGGTTAATCGACTGAAATTAACCGGTTTAATCGTTAATCGAAAACAGCCAATTTTAAATTAACCGATCAGTAAATCGGGTACTAATTAATCGGTTAACCGATTAACAGTTAACCGAAGGAATACCCTAGTATGTTTGTATGTAGGTGCATATGTATGTTTGTATGTGTACATATGTACATACAAAAAAAATATCAATGTTAAATTAACATGGCGCAATGTTGATTAAAAATCATAGTATATTTCTGTAAAAGTATGGACTCTATTTAAAATTGCAATTATTTTAAATTAATTTTAAATGAAAAATGTTAAAATAACATTGTTCAGTATTGAAACCATAAAAACCAGTTTTGCTTGTTTTGTTTAGAATTTTTTTTTTAGTTTTGTTGAAGTGTTCATGGGTTTTAACCCAAATTTAAATATCTCAGTTAGGCTAAAGTTCATCAAATTTAATTTTCATTAAATTATTTTTATGAAGAAAGAAAGAAATTTATTGATAACCTTTCATTCTTGACTGAATCTGGGCTCTAACCCAGGCGTTTTTACGGACAGGTTACCCCTACATGTTTCGATTGCAACCACTCAACCTCTTCAAAGGGGTTTGCCGTTTTACACTCACAGCCATCGACGGCTGCTGACGTCAATAATCAAACATCAATCTTTAAACCAAATTGTATTTAACCTTTCGTAGATCGAAATTTGCTTTGAATGATTATGTATTTTAATTTATTTTACATGTTTTTCCTTACTTCTGTTTTTTCGTTCTTTTGTCAAGAATTCTTCTTGAAGTCCAAAGTAAATTTTTTTGTTTTGTTTTCATTCTTTTCGTTATTCTTTTTCTTGATGACCTTTTCCACGCCTGGGTTCGAGCCCAGTTTCAGTCAAGAATGAAAGGTTATCAATACATTCTTATTGTTATTTAAAATAAATTAACATTTAAATAAATAGCGTTAAAGACTTAAAAATAATTAATAAAAAAAAATAAAATTTCTAAAGTTATGAGTTTAACTTCCACATTTTGTTGCATATATCAAGGGAAGGTTCAAAATGCTCATTGCCATTCCTTTATAATGGGTGTTTTTAAAGCCCGATAGCGCTTACGAAAGGTTAGCGGTCAAACGAACTGTCATACTGCTCTCACTTTTAGCTCAGGCACATCATCATAGATAACAACGCCACCAAATTATACAAATTTACTTTGAAAAACAAGCATCATGATTCATGATTTGAAGGAGGCAACTTATTTTTTCACAAATGAAGGCGATTTGTCGATTTTGAGAAAATTAACTGCCAATTTGACTTCAAGGCAATGTGATGTGACACCCCTTGTTTGTTTTCCGTAGGCCTGTGAAGTCACTGGCTTATTCTGATAAACCAGTAATAATTGACGTCTTGGATGTCGACATTGTTCCTTTTTTTCGTGACATGCAGCCAGACATGCTCGACAAGATGAACAAAATTGTAGATCTGCAATGCGTTCAAATGGAAATGCCGTGTATTAATCTGCGATAAAAATTCATTTGTTTTGTGTTTTCTACCATTTGATTTTTCATGATCTTAAAAAATACTTTTTATACCATATTTAATAAACAACATGCCTGCAGGGTGTTATACAACTGTCCCTTTCGTAGTTCAGTTTTACAACTGTTAAGGGCGTTAAATATTCTTCAAATTAAAGCATTTTAAAGTTTCACGACACAAGCAAGATTAATTATATGCTGGAATATTGGAAACATTTCTACCCCTAGGCTAGTTGGCAGTTTTCAATAAAACTTCAGGCTCTGGATTACTATGATCCAAATGATCCAAATCTAAGAGTCCATCTTGCGACATTTATTACTAAACTTTTGAAAATAGTTATATATTTAATGGTTGAAGTCTTTTCCTTAAAAGAAACCGAAACTTTGGTTCAGAAGATTGTGCATTTTTTATCAACAATATTTAAAAATAACTTAATGGTATCACTGAAATCGAATCTTGATTTTATTTGGGTAGCTGAAGTAAGAATTTCAAATAACACCTGAATTGCACCTAAGAGAAATTACCCACGCTCTACCCACTGTAAAAACTATACCAAATTCGGGTAATTACCCACAAAGTGGCAACACTGATATTATGCTAAGGCCTTAAAAGTAAATAGAAAAAATTGTATTATTTTGCAAAAAATATTCAGTGCAAATTAAGCTGTTTGTCCAAGAAACTCTTAAAAATATTTAGGAAGTATAGTCGTATCGACAGTAAAATATTGCCGAAAGCGATAACTCGGCAAACTTTAAGTATCGCCGGTATATCCTTATCGGTTACATCCCTATTCCAAACGCATTAAGAAAATAACTGAAACTAAATCATTATTCTCCTTAAAAACTCACCTTTGTTTATTTTGATGTGCTATCAAAAATTATTTTTGTAGTTACCTTCGTCGTACCATTTGAAAAGTAATTATTTTTCTAACATTCTTATTTTATGAAGAGAAAATCTAAAACAATTGTTTTCACATTTGCAAAAACTTTTTTTAACTGACATACGTGACAACCACTTCGTAAAGGTATTAAATTTCTTGTAACAACTGAACACTGGGCAGTACTCGTATCGAATTTTGATTAAACAAAAAAAAAAAAAAAAACTTTTCGGATATTTAATTTCCAAACAAATTTCTACTGCTTTAAAAATTTTTATAAAAATAAAAAAAAAAAAATATGTGCATATAAATATCTAAATTGTTTTTCACCACTATCACTGATGCTTTAAGCATTATTTATGCACATTTAATTTGATGGACAAAAAAAAAAAATATTTTTGCAACAAATTTTGCACAAGACCAACCCACTGAACAGGCTCGAATATTGTCCACCAGAAAAATCGAAAATAAAAATCCATCTGTTTGCACTTAAGTGTGTGTGTGTGTGTGTGGCATTTGGACAATCTGTTCAAATGCAACATCTAAAGTAAATTATTGCAATTTAAGCAAAAAAAAAAAAACAAGTTGGGATACCACAGTGAGAAAAGCAAATGGGTTAAATGTGTTTATTTCTTGCCTGCCTTCGCACTGCAACAGAAAACTTTTTTTTTACTTTTCAGTTTCTTAATGCGAACGCCAAAATGCTTATGCATTAATTTGCAATATATAAACTATCAACTGCAACATGTTGCCTCAACATTGTACTCACATAAACATAATTTCTCTTAAGTGGATGATTGTTGCAGCTGTAGGCTTTCTTGCTACTTGTACTGCCTGCACTCTATGGGGCCATGTGTGTCCCAATAAAACTAAAATCATGTTGATAAATTATTGCCTTCAAAACGTTACAACATTTGCAAATGTTGCCTT